>CM029602.1:32383945-33732714 GCA_017311375.1 Mytilus coruscus | reverse complement strand
ACATTGTAAATAAGACTGTAATTGAAAAAATAACAATAAACAACATGTAACATTTTGTTACATTTCAAGTCCAATCAGATATGATTGCATATACAGTGCATCCATCACAGTTAAACACATGCTCACTTTAGGTATGTGTCCTTGTATCAAATGTAACAAATCCAAGGAAGATAATCTGTGTTATTGAAGATAACCTTGGGATGACAAACATTTTGCAAAACATACAATTTAATCTTTTGAATGGGCACCATTATCTTTGTTCAAACATTAAAGTACATCTAGTACTAATAAACTACTATACCATTCAATGAAACAGTTGATAAAAACAGTATGTCAAAAGTATTTCATACTTACCATAATATATTCCATGTTGTAGTACTTTTGAAGAGAACAATCTGATAATTGATTTGAATAAGGTCCAACTACAACAAATATGTGATTAAACATGATGCCTTTAAAATGTTATATTCTGTGGTAATTTGTTTTGCCGTATTATCTTTTTTACTGTTGATCATGCTCTCACAAAACCAGAGCTTTTTGACTCAGGATGTATTTCTTAGAATGCTTCTTATTGTTTTTTGAAGACGGTGTTATTTCAGATATCTTGTTCCTGTCAGAGCTAAATAATTTACTTGAAAAATACACATGATAATTCTTAGCTCACTTTTTGTGCGATAACAAACATCATATTATTTATGTTTATATACCATGGTGGAGAGAGGTTTTTGGTGGGACTCGTGTTGCTCAGTCTTTAGTTTTGTATGTGTTTTGTATGCTGTTGTTTGTATTTTGGTCTTTTTCTTTTTTTTGCCATATGGGCGTTGTCAGTTTATTTTTCGACTTATGAGTTTGAATGTCCCTTTTGGTATTTTTCGACTTATGAGTTTGAATGTCCCTTTTGGTATTTTTCGACTTATGAGTTTGAATGTCCCTTTTGGTATTTTTCGCCTCTCTTTTGTCTCATTGGCAATTATATCACATCTTTTATTTTTATATCAATTATATGATTTGTACCAAACAATGAATTTTACAAATGAATCTCATATGAGGGGCCTGATATAGGGGGGTCTCATCACGATTCACGAGTTGATTTTTTTGTCAGTCACGATTCACAGAAAATAAATTTCCATGATCATGGATCACGAAAATATAAAAGAAAAATAAATCTGTAGAAAAACGGATCACGATAGCGAAAATGCGCTGATCACAAAGAACGAAAATAACCCATCAGGCCCCTCATATATGAACTTTGTATTTTCATTCACTCTTAAATTTGTAGTTACCATAAACCTGATAAAAAGCACAAAATCAATATTCCATGAAAATAAGTGAATCCACAGAATGTATAAAAGGAGAGTTTTTCTTAAATATGTTTAAGGGACTAAATATTATACATGTACAATAATACTACTATGTATAATCCCTCAAACATTAGAGAGTTGCAAAGTGACTTCATGTTGGCAACTTAAGAAAACACTATCTTTCACCTTGTGCCTTAATTACCAATAATAAAATCATGCCCCCTGATCATAATTCTTTATGTAGTTTCCCTGATCAAATCATGGATTTTGCAAGGAAGGAGGGTTAGCCTTGCTAGCAGTAACTATTTTCAGTTTACTAACTATGAAAATAAAGAAAAAATAAATTAACTTCAAAAATGTGGACACTGTTCTTTTATTTTGAAATTTTCAAACCTTATACACACTAGAGACATCTGTATTTTTCCACTGTCTTTCAATCCTACTGTCTCCCTTTTAACAATGTTTGTGGAAATTGTTTTTATTGATCAATTTTTTGAAAAGATGATATCTGTTGCCAAGACAAGATAAATACATTGTCAATCTGTTACCAGGCTGTATAATATATATTTAGACATACAAAAGATAATAATTCAGTATTCTCTATTTATAAGGGAAAAGGTTAAAACTTGTGATCAGCTGATTTGTTAATTTTATGGTAAGTTAGGAGACATATGACAAGAGATGGTAGGTTTTTGTACAATTTACTACCCAGCCAAGAAGAAATCCCATAGTCAATCCAAATGGTTAAGAAACAATGTTGACTTATGTTCAGAACTTTTTAATTTGTGTAAGACTTTTGAATAAAATAAAATTAGAACTGTTACTGGCTTTTCATATTCAGTTATCCATTGTTATTTATGTCAAAACTGTAATGCAAAAACTTTTTACATACTTTTGCTGCAAGATACCTCAAAGAAACTAATTTAACCCTTGTCTGAAATAAGTACAGACTATTACCAATGTAGGAAAAGTTTGGGCTCTTTCTATAAAATTTATTTTTCATTTAAAAAAAAGTATGGGATTTTCTCTCATGTAAATTTGCTATTTTCTAAGATTGCTCTGACATGGGTGGCCTTTTTCAGGACTTGTTTGGGACAACAGAGCAATCTTGGACTACCATAGGTGATAATCAGTAATCAGGAGCTGTTTTGTGTCTGAATTTTGACTTAAACATGTGTGCATGAATTTTTTTCAAATTTCGTTTGTTACTGACAAAATGAAAAAAAATACAGTTATAACAACACATGACTACATATGTCAGATTTTCTGTTAAAATTTTGCATATTTCCATCTTGATTGACAAAAGAAGGATATAGCTTATTGCTGATATTGAAGAACTGGAAGACTCAGTCTTAGTTAAATATATGCTCCTTTCTTATACTCTGCATTTCCAGGTTCTTTCTGATTGTGGCACACTGAAAAGGTCTGCTTTTCAAATATTTTGATTTCTAAATTTATTTTTCATTACATTATAACCATAATTGTATGTATTTAACGTTTTATTCTGGTTGTCGAGGTGCACAATGATTTAACAATTGTAAACTTATTGAATTATGTAATGATAATACAAATATAGATTTCAGAACAAACATTGGAAAATAATTCCATTGTTTGAAGTGTCATCATTTTTTATAGTTTGATTCTTTATGGATTAATAAGTTAATCCTCTTTCTGAATACAATAAGTCATCGGTCTTTTAACAGTTTAAACATGATTCAGAGTATCACTGAAGTATTGTAAAATTAAACAAAATTATCAATATTTTCAAGTAGAATAGTTTTAAAGGAACAAATTTATGATATCCTTGAACTTGTGGCATTTACTTTCACTGCAAATCATTCCAAAACAAATTTATTGACCTGTATATATATCCCTAAAATCCACTGCAAAATTTGGATAAACTTTAGGTATCGAGATAAACAGTTGTGTAAATTTTACATCAAAGCCAGAGATCAAAGAAGAACATTGGTACCTCTCAAATCTCAACATCTTCAGATATCATTGCCACCCTCATTCATAAGCCTTGAATACATAAAGACATGCAATACAGATTACGGTTAAGTGTTTCTCTATTCTAATAACACACCTGTAATTTACCAGTAGGTCAATATTATATTTTTGAAACAAACTTTGTTTTAAAACATAAAGATTAAATCTAGCAAATGAGTTTTATGAATAGATATAAATATAAGAAAATGTGGTATGATTGCAAATGAGACAACTTTCCGCCAGAGACCAATTGACAAAAAAGCATGCAACATTGCCAAGTCCAGAAAGGGGGTGTTGGTAATGCTTATATTAGATGTTCAGTCTCATTGTGCATTATGTGATTCAACAACTAAAATTTCTTTAGAGGTTCCTCAACTGATGATTATATTTATATGATGGTGTTTAAAGCCCTAACAGATGAAAAAAGCTATGATCAACATGAAAGAAATGACTGTATAAATTAGAATGTAGAAAACATTTGTCATTCCACTTATCAAGGTTAAAAGGGGGATCCTGAGAAAACAAGTTTAACCCTACCACATGTTCATGTGCCTATCCCAAGTCAGAAACTTTTTAGTGGTTGTATATATATATTTATGTTTACTCTCCTCTTGGATTTTTGTATTGATGGCAGACCTGTGATAGTCTTCGTTACAGTTATTGTAAACCAACTTATTTTATTTTCGTGACTTTCGCAAGTAGAAAAATAACGCAAATTTATGTGAAACTTGGATCTTTCCAAATATATATATATAACAAGAAAATGAAAAGATCAAGAAAATAAATCGCAATGAAGGTGGGTAGTAAGAACTTTACGTGAAATAATGTATTCACCAAATTAAGTTGGTATTTCAGTATTCTGTATTAGACACAACATGAGTTATAGTTTGTCAGGCTGTATAGGCACTGTCTTTTGTTGACCTCTAGATTTCTTTTTGGTTTTTCTGTGGTGATGGGTTGATACCTCACCTAATTTTTATTCATAGGATTGTAAAATTTAGCAAAGCATCATCCCTGATAAACCTCATCTAAAAACATGATGCTGAGTAAGTCTTTTATTTGCTTGACCCTCTCCCGACAATGTTTGTGTAATGCATCCTGCACTTCTATAGATGTTCTTCAGAGTATCGACCTCAAGAAAAAAAATGTCCTGGCATGAGGAACTTGATGAAGAGGACATCCAGAAACTAGCACCACTGTCAGATGACCTCATTATCCTGATAATATATAGCATTATATTTGTTGCTTCAAAATGTACATCGTACTGAATATGTGAGAAATATTTTAAAATAGTTGACATATGGGCAACCATCATTAAGTTAATTTAAAAACAAGCACAATATAATGCAGATTTACCCATGAATTTTTTCAATTTTTGAACAACAATTCAATAATGATAATTTTCTCTGGGTTTATGATATTTGGTTTCCACACCCTTAGCCAGGGCACTACCCCTCCCTAGAAAAAAAAAGCTTATTAAAGACAAGATTTCAATTGAAGTAAAGGATGTTCACTGCTCAGAAATGTTTCAAAATTTCAAGCTTTTTGAAAAAAACTGTTAAAAAAAGCAGTCCTTGTTTTTGTGATATAAGCCATTGAAAATTTGGAGGGAAATTATTCTCTCTAGATTTTTTATACATTTAACATTGGCATCTGTTTTCTTTTAAAAACTATGAAAAAATAACAGGAATTTTTGTAAGATTTTCAAAATTGCTTTTAAAACTATTATGTTATGAAAATATGAAAAGAAATATAGGGGTTAGCAGGCCAAATTTTTAATAGCACACAAGATAAAACCATAGAAATTTCCAGATATCTGACAAAAAGTCAAACACAAAATCTGTGAACATTCTATTCAGTGTTAAAGTCACAACATCAGGACTCCAAATACCATCCCCCCCCCACCCCACCCCTCAGAGACATCCTGGCTACAGGACAAATTCATTTCAAATTTAGAAGTGTATGACCACAATGCCATTGTCTCCCATAGAGCAAATTCTGCTAATTTCCTAAATTTAGAAATTTATATTTATATATGAACACCATGGGTGTAAATTAAGCTAATTTCTCTAATTCTTCGTGAATTTATCCCTTTCTGCACCCATTGTATTTAATCAACGTGTGATTCGTTTGATCTCAGTACATCATTGGTTAAAATCCGATTATGACGTCGAATTTTCTTACTTTCCTCTGAATTTCTTATTGTGACGGCATGAAAAAAGGCGACCATGCCTGATGACGTCACATAGAAAGAACACATCTTTTTGCAGATCATTCGAAAAGAAGGAATAATTTTGCCTGCATATTGTTTGAAAATCATTAGAGAAACAGATTCCACCACCAAATCTCGTGTAATACGATATTTATCCACTCTCGACAGTTAAATTTTAAATATTTAAAACGCTCGGGCAAGCCTCGCGTTTTAAAAATTTGAAAATTTAACTGTCTCAAGTGGATAAATATCGTATCACACTCGATGCAGTGGTAGAATCTATATTTAGCTGATAAGAATTCTATCTTTAGAAATTTGACTATTTTTATTGTCTCGCCTTGACGGAGTCAAAAAGCGTGACATAGGTATGCTGTTTCCGGCGTTGGCGACGGCGGCGTCAACAATGTATTAGTTTGTGATTAGCTCTAATTTATGGGGAACCGCCAGTGGTAGGTCAAAGATATTTGGTATGCAGTTGTATAAGCATTGGCACATCTCATTACCATGGAGATTATTATACCCCATGCAACGAGTTGCGGAGGGTATAATGTTTTTGACCCGTCCGTCCGTCAGTCCTGTTTCTTGTCATCGCAACTCCTCTCAAACCACACAACAGAATTTCACGAAACCTTTTCAGATAATAAGGACATACTATGTAGTTGTGCATATCGACAGGAAATTACGATTTAATTCTTTTTCTAGGAGTTACGCCCCTTTGAACTAATTTACTTTAATGAACTACTGCAACAGTTTGTCATCGCAACTCCTCTCAAACCACACAACAGAATTTCATGAAACCTTTTCAGATAATAAGGACATACTACGTAGATGTGCATATCAACAGGAAATTACGATTCAATTTTTTTTCCAGGAGTTACGCCCCTTTGAACTTATTTGCCCAATATACTACTGCAACCTTTTGTCATCGCAACTCCTCTCAAACCACACAACAGAATTTCATGAAACCTTTTCAGATAATAAGGACATACTACGTCGATGTGCATATCGACAGGAAATTACGATTCAATTTTTTTTCCAGGAGTTATGCCCCTTTGAACTTATTTGCTTCAATGTACTTCTGCAACAGTTTGTCATCCCAACTCCTCTGAAACCACACAACAGAATTTCATGAAACTGTGTAGATAATAAGGACATACTATGTAGATGTGCATATTGACAGGAAATTATGATTCAATTTTTTTTTCTGATACAATTTTTTTTCTTACACTTATTTT
Source organism: Mytilus coruscus (assembly GCA_017311375.1). NCBI lineage: Eukaryota > Metazoa > Mollusca > Bivalvia > Mytilida > Mytilidae > Mytilus > Mytilus coruscus. The sequence goes on along the minus strand of CM029602.1, from coordinate 33,725,977 downwards.
ATTTCTCCAATGACAATGTGGGGACGTGGGGTATGTGAGCGCGCTCACTAAGGTTCTTTCATTTGGCCCCGCCCCCTCAGTTATGGTCTATTGACTTTGAAATTTTGCTTAGTTTACATGTATTAGTTTGTGATTAGGTCAGTTTATGGGGAACCACTAGTGGCAAGTTAATGATAATTGGTATGCAGTTGTATAAGCATTGGCATATCTCATTTCCATGGAGTTTATTTGGCCCCGCCCCCTCAGTCATGGTCTATTGACTTTGAAACTTTTGCTTAGTTTTCATGTATTAATTTGTGATTAGGTCAGTTTATGGGGATCCACTAGTGGTAAGTCAATGATATTTGGTATGCAGTTGTATTAGCATTCAGTGTTCCCACCTGCCCTAAATAGAAGGGCAGCCCACCCTTGGTGCCCTTACCCCTGCCCTTCTGCCCTCCAAAGCAAAAAAATGCACCCTTCTGCCTTTTCAAAAAATAAAATTTCCAAATTTCATGCCTATCGGCGTTTCCGGTAAAATTGTTACCTGATTGTGAAACACTCTAATTAACTGACAATAGGATACAGTAATATACCTTGCCTTTGGCAGTTTTATCACCTCTGTTAATAAACCCCCAATTTTTGGTGGGGTTCGTGTTGCTTAGTCTTTAGTTTTCTATGTTTTGTCTTCTGTACTATTATTTGTCTGTTTGTCTTTTTATTTTTAGCCATGGCGTTGTCAGTTTATTTTCAATCTATGAGTTTGACTGTCCCTCTGGTATCTTTCGTCCCTCTTTAATGATTGTTTACTGCTAATTAGGGGATTTAAGATAATTGAACAAATACTAGATATTTAATACAGAATGAAAATGTCCACATGTTATCCATTTGTAATGTTTATGTACAGCATGTACACCTGAAAAACTTTATTTCAGTAGGCATTACATAAAAATAAAATGTTAAACAATTTTAAAGGCATAGATAGTTTGACTAAATTGGTAAAAAAAAATTTTGTTCATAACCCTGAGTAAGAAATTTTAAAGAAATTCGTATTTTGAACATATATAAGATTGTACCACTTCCTGTTTTTACTTCTTGCATTTATAATCCTCCTTATATAGGAGCGCTTAACAAATGCTTTTATTTTTAACAATTATGGAGAAAAAAGTAACTGTAAATACCTTCTGCAATGTATTATTGTATCAATATAATATTATCATCTCCTGTTTCACCTGTTATATTTATAAAACTCCTTACTTAGGAGCACATTGGTGTGCACTTAAGATCTCTTAAAAAAATACTTTTTCGTAACAACTTAAATGAGAATAAGTTACTTTCAATAACATATATTTTATGTTTGAACAAGTAATTTAAATGTAGATAATTTTATTGGATCAAAAACTAAATTTTGCATATATACCTCCATCTTTCAAAACTACTTGCTTTTTTATAGAATGGGATCAGTACTAGACTTACAAAACATTGAAATTTCTGATAATTATTTTCCTTACCAAATGTACAAGTTTGTTAAGATTAAAATCAAAATGATATGCTTTGCTTCATGGTTTGATAATTTGATTCTTACTAGAACCAACATCAAGAACAAAATAGTTTCTAACTATGGTTGAAATACAACTAATGTTCTCCAGCTATATTCAAGGAAATTTATACACTGCCCAACAGTGCCCTTGCAATCTGGGTTATTGCGCTAAAGTGCCCTTTCAGACAACTAGCACCCTTCTGCCCTGAGATTCAAGCTGGAACACTGCATTGGCACATCTCATTACCAAGGAGATTATTTGGCCCCGCCCCCTCAGTTATGGTCTATTGACTTTAAAATTTTGCTTAGTTTACATGTATTAGTTTGTGTTTAGGTTTGTTTATAGGGAACTACTTATGATAAGTCAATGGTATTTGGTATGCAGTTGTATTAGCATTGGCACATCTTATTTCCATGGAGATTGTTTAGCCATGTACCTTCAGTCATGGTTCATTGACTTTGAATATTTGCAAAAACTTACATGTTAAAGTGTTGCTATTTTAATTTCAACATTTTCATTATCGAAATTACAAAAAGGCGAGACATATCTCTGTGTTAACAGTTTATTTCTCCTTTTCTGGAGTTTGTTTTGGATGACTCATGGCATTTTTTGTTTGTTTGTTTTTGTTTTTGTTTTGTTTTGTTTTGTTTTTTGTTGGTTTTTTGTTGTTTTGTTTTTAATTGTTTTTATTTGTTTTTTGTTTTGTTTTTTGTTTTTTTGGGGAGGGGGAGGTGAAGGTTTTGATTTATTTGTGTTTTTTTAAATTTTGCAATATGTAAAAATAATGATAACTTGAGAATGAGAAACAATTTTTACAGGTTTTCTGTCTATGTGTTTCCCACTCTGAGAAGATTAAAGGACAAAATTTTTAATAGCACACAAGATAAAACCATAGAAATTTCCGGATACCTGACAAAAAGTCAAAAACAAAATCTATGAACATTCTTAAATGACTCAGTGTTAAAGTCACAACATCAGGACTCCAAATAACCCAACCCCCCAGAAAGACGTCCTGGCTACAGGACAAATTCATTTCAAATTTAGAGGTGTATGACCACCATGTCATTGTCTCCCATAGAGCAAATTCTGCTAATTTCCTAAATTTAGAAATTTATCAATGAACACCATGGGTGTAAATTAAGCTAATTTAGCAGATAAGAATTCTATCTTTAGAAATTTGAATATTTTTATTTCTCCTTTTCTGGAGTTTGTTTTGGATGACCCATGGCATTTTTTGTTTGTTTGTTTTTGTTCTGTTTTGTTTTTATTTGTTTTTTGTTTTGTTTTTTTTAATTTTGTTTTTGTTTTGTTTTGTTTTTTGCTTTTTTTGGGGGGGAGGTCAAGGTTTTGATTTATTTGTGTTTTTTTTTTAATTTGGCAATATGTAAAAATAATGATTACTTGAGAGTGATTTTTAAATGTTTTCTGTCTTTGTGTTTCCCACTCGGAAAAGATTAAAGGACAAATGCCTCTTGCAAAAGCAGACTATTGACAAAACATCATATTAATTTCTTATTTTATAGTATAAAGTAAATAAATAGCCTGACCTGAGTCTAGACAAAAAATTTAATTGAAAATTGTACTAAATCTTGTAAAAACAACCGAATTTATAATTACTGACTTATCTTTGATGGAATGTGATAATGTATATTATCTCACTGGGTGACATTATTGGACAGTTATCATTATTATCACCTTATATACAAACAGGATCTGAAGATCAACAAGGACAATAGTGTAGAATGACTGCTGTAGGGGGTAATTATTACAAAACATGTTTCACTCCCCTGTCTTGTCTTACACCCAGAGGTTATTGAGTAAATTGAACTGTCAGTTTGGGTTGCTTTTTATCATTGTCAAAGTATAAGAAGTAGCCTTTGGACTGATATTGATTATATGTAATAGAAACATGTTTTAAATTGTGATTTGTTAACAATGTGCTGCATATTTGGTTTTCAGGGTCATTTTGTAGGATTTTAAAAAAATACATAGTGCAGTGCATATTTTTCATTGGACTTTTATAACTCAGATTTATCACTTTGAATTGATACATGTATATACATTTCTCTAATTCTTACCCGATTTATCCTTTTCCTGATTCTTTGATTATTTTTTTTAATCAAAGTGTGGTTCTTTTGATCTCAGTTCTTCATTTGTCAAAATTCAATTGTGACATTAAATGTTCTTGCTTTCCTATGAATTTCCTATTGTGATATCATGAAAAAAGGTGACCATGCCTGATGACATCTGACATAGAAAGGACACATCTATTTGCAGATCATTTGAAAAGAAGGATTAATGTTGTTTGCATATTGTCATAAAATCATTAGAGAAACAGATTATACATGTAGAATATTGGCATTTTTGTTTTTGATATTGACTTTATTAGCAAGAATAGCAAGGAGCCCACAAGGGTGAGCTATATTCAAGCTGATGAAGTCAGTATTAAAAGATAAAATGCCATTATTCTTTTTATTGGCAATTTTGTTTTAACAATATATTTTTTGGTTGAGAATACGAAATTAATTAAATGAAATGTCAGTAAAACTATTTTTAAAACTTTGTGATACTGTAAAATCAGAAATTATTGCGATGTTTTTATTATTGCGAAAAATGCGACAGGGTAATAATCGCAATAATTAAAACTCGCATTTTGAAACTTTTTATTTGAATTAAACAGGATTTTTCTCAATATCGCAAAAATTAAAATCGCATTTTACTCTAAAATGACAAAATCGCAATAATAAATGCACGCAATAATTTCTGAATTTACAGTAGTTGTTAGGCTGTTATGAATGAAGTCGTATGCATTTCATTGATAATTTGTTGCGGATGGACATGAACATGTGACGTTGCTGCACTGTTGCATGACTTCATTGTACAATACTATATTTATCTACTGTCTCGAGTGGATAAATATTGTATCACACTTGATGCAGTGGTAGATAATTGTATCACACTCGATGCAGTGGTAGATAGATATAAGAAGATGTGGTATATATACATTTATTTAAAAAGATTTCTTTTGGCTTTTTGAATAAATTGTTTCTAGTAAAGTGAACTTTCTCCTGATTCTGTCTTTTTTTTACTTATTGTTTGTAGCCGAGGATGATAAAAGTTGTTGTTTTATAGATTTTATGCATTTTTGCATTGCTCTTGTGTTTTGGATGTTAAATGTATGCAAAACAGCAGCAGATTTGTTAAAGAAGAGCAAGCGAGCCCACAAGGGTGATCTTTCGTCCCTTTGTTAAACATATAAAGTGACTTTGAGATGAAGAACAGCAATAAAAGCACTGTTCCTTTGCTTTTTGTGTGTTTTTTGCTGTGCATGTACTGATTTTATGTCATGGATGGATATGTGACAGCGATATTTTCCTCTTTGTTTTATTTCGTGGAAATTCAAACTTTATCTAAAAGCAAGCGACTATTGTTCTTCAAATTGTTAGATTACATGTTAAGAAGTTAATCCATTTCAATCCTAGCATTGTCCAACTCTTGTTGTCTGATATATGTTTTAATTTGTATTATTTGTTTATTGCATTACTTGACAAATTTCATTATAACATTGATTATGTAAGATTACGTAATTCATATTATATTGTTTCTATGCAAATGATCAGTTGGATACCAGCGGTCAAGCTATACGAACGCCGTGCATTTAAAATGACATTCATTGTGTTTAGTATAGAACATTTATTGGAATTACCATTTGTTTTATCTTTTCGGAATATTACCGTTGAACTTTTATTGTAATTAATGTATTGCACTATTGGAGAAGTTATATATATAAACCATCGTAAAGCTTAACTTAGTTTTGTTGACTTTAGACATTGACTTTCCCCCAGAATTCTAAATATAACAGGAACGACGAAAACCCCTGTTATAGATATCCCATATCCTTTGTTTTTTCTATTTTATTGAAGGATAGGTTTCATCAGAGAGTGCAGTGGATTTTTATCATTTCATTTGGGTACTTATAGTTTCCTAGATTTTGGAGGGTAAAGACTTGTTATAATACAGATTTTGCAAAAACTACAAAATCAAGAATCCACAAAAATTGGTATCCATGAAAATAAATGAATCAACAGAATCTCTCTTTACTTTTTAAAAACTATTTTGAACCACAAGATTCAACTATTGTTTACATATTGATCTTGAAGAATGGGATCACTGATTTTTGTTTTTGTTTTGTAAATCATGATGTCAGAAACTTATATGACCATTACAATAGTCAGACAATTTTTCTTATTGTAAACAGAATGGGTAAGCTGTTATGTTTTTCCATGGTGATTCATAGTCAGTTACAGCTAGAACCAAATACAAATCTTTAAAAACAAATTGTTGTTCTCCAAATTACAATCAGAACCTAATACAAAGATACCAATCTTTAAAAACAAATTGTTGTTTTCCGAATCAAATGACTGTTTCTTTACTTTTCATGTAACTGAATTACAAAATTAGCCAACGAGAACGATTGATAATAGAAATGGGTAATTAAATGTCTGATCATGTTGTTCATCAGTATGTTGTGACCAGAAGACGGGATTTAACTTATGACATCATATTGGTTTATGACTTTGTGTATTAGAGTGTTACGTAACATTGACATAATTTGTTTACGTCTTCCTTGTTATTGACATCTTATTATTAAACTAACCTAATACAGATTCTGATATCATTTGTTTATGATATTCAAATTGTAGAAGTATTGCTATTTTAAATCACTTTTGGAGGTGTTTTTGTTTTTATTGATTTATCTAATTGCCGATAACTGGGAGCAAATTTTTTCTTCAATTTTAGATTATTTTCTAAAACATGCTGTAAGTTGGCAGAAGAAATCTTGAATTTATTCTTAATTACATAAAAAAAAAAAAAATATTTGTGCTACTATATATATATATAGGATATTTCAAAATTTTTGTGAAATTCCTCAACAATTCTCATGCCTCTTGGAAAATGTGTAGACAAGCCAATAGTTGTATAAATGAGTGAAATGTAAAATAACAAGATACCCAAATTAGTTTAATGCTACAGATACACAAGGTGAAAATTCAGTTCTCATCAGTGGTACGGTACTACTACTTATAACCAAATATTAGAAATCTGAAAATATTAATATTTATAAGCAATAAACCCAAAATTGCAACTAAACTGAATATCAAAACCAATTAAAGAATGCATTTGCATTCAACAAGAAACCAGTAAATTCCAAAAAGTACCCGCATTGCAAAAGAATACAAAAAAAAGAAGGAGAAACCTGAGTACAAGTATGTAAAGATAGAGAAAAAAATTCTATTATTTTTTTGAACCTCCAAATTTTTGTAATTTTTGGGGTCCCGAAATTTAGAAATTTGGTGTTACTCTGTCAGTCTTTAGCTTTCTATGTTGTGTTTTGTATACTGTTGTTTGTCATTTGATCGTTTTTGTTTTTTGCAATGTCATTGTTTGTAAGTTTTTTTTTTCGACTTATGAATTTGAATATACCTTTGGTATCTTTCAGCTCTCTTTTGCTTAGGACTGAAATTTATGTAATGAAGGATTTAATTTTAGTAACATCAGGACTCTTCAATTATAAAAAAAAAAATTATTGAAACATTTTTTTTTCAAGGTTATTATTGTAGTTCTTTCTGGAGGTCTGTTTGCTTGTGTTCACCTGTCCTTGTCCCACATATTTGTTATATGTAAAACACGATCTTGTCTAGTTCAGCAAGAGAGATGAAAGCCTCACACTTTCCATTGAAATCACTTCTGCACTAGGTAATATTTATGACGTTTGTTATCTATTACATAACAGTATGTTTTTTTAAAGGGAAAAGTATTAACTTACATTTTGATCAACACTTTACAAATAATAAATATTAAAATAGGCTGTTCTCTTGGCTTACATTTGTACCCAGTGACGGTAAAATTCGATCAGAGGATTTAAAAAAATAAATAAATCGGTAATAGTTTTTATTTACAAAAATTTATGTAAACAATGTCAAGGTCTTCAAATTCAAAGAAATTTCTAGAAAGAACTTCAAATACAAACTTAAGAAATAACAAAAAGAGATTATGAGTCTGAATTAAGAAAACATATCTCATATCATGATAGACTGCACCAACTTAGGAAAAAGCAACCTCATCATCCAAGAAAGTAATAAACATGAAGACAAATACATGGGACAGATAAAATACTACCGGGGTGTTAAACAACCTTGACTACCCATGAGGGTCTTGCAAAGTTGTCATAGTTATTTTTACCATTGCTTTAAATTATTTGATTAGCAAGGCAGTGAGTGAAACATGTATGTTTTGCACTTAAGAGATCACACTGGTTATGTCTAGAATTCATTAGAATATACTGTTGAATTGAAATTTTCACTCTTTTTATCAGATATGTAAAAAGTAAAATAACAAAAATACCGAACTCCAAGGAAAATTCAAAACGGAAAGTCCCTTATCAAATGGCAAAATTAAAAGCTCAAACCATCAAACGAATGGAAATTTCCTTTGTGATAACATTCTTATTTATACTAATATTCTTATTTAAACTAATATTCTTCATTCATACTAATACAAAGTCTTTGTTCTTTAATTTTTTATTTGATGATAATTGAGTTGAAATTATGATATTATTGAAGAAATCACATATATCTGTTTCCAGAGAGTTAACCTTTAAAGTCAACATTGACCTAACGAATAGCCAATGGAATTGTCACAATTTCCTTTCACATTGAATGATTTGCCAACCATATTAACACAATTTTGTACCAGTTATTCATATCACACTTCATTCAGTATGTTACAAGAAATATCTCTTCATGTGAGATATAAAGATATCAGTCCACAAATATAAGGAAATTAATTGTTATCAATCTTTATGATAACTTAATTTCACTTGTTGTACCTGTCATTATAATGTTTGCAATACACAAACAAATCTGATTTGAAAATGGATGTCTAAATCTAATATATATATATATATATAGATATAAGAAGATGTGGTATGAGTGCCAATGAGACAACTCTCCATCCAAGTCAAAATTTATAAATGTAAACCATTATAACGGACACGGAGCCTACCAGAACAGTAAGCTATAAAGGGCCCCAAAATTACTAGTGTAAAACCATTCAAACGGAAAAACCAACGGTCTAATCTATATAAAACGAGAAACGAGAAACACTTATGAACCACATCAACAAACGACAACTACTGAACATCAGATTCCTGACTTAGGACAGGTGCAAACAAATGCAGCGGGTTTAAACGTTTAATGGTACCAAACCTTCATGAAACAATAGTGTAACATCATATATATATATATAGAAGTCTATAAAAGGACCAACCAGCAAATTTAATGTACCGGATTCTAGAACAGACGATACTGTGCAGATAAGGAAAAATTATATAAGTCTAAAAATTTGCACAACGATACTAATATAAGATGGTATTATACGAAGATGTTGTTATTAAATTGTGTTAACAAATATTTCGGCTTAACAAATAGCCTTCTTCGGTGTCAATGATTTTAATCATTGTTAAAATCATATGTTAAAATCATTGACACCGAAGAAGGCTATTTGTTAAGCCGAAATATTTGTCAACACGATTTAATAACAACATCTTCGTATAATACCATCTTATATTTGAGTATCGTTGTGCAAATTTTAAGACTTATATATATATATGGATCGTCTAGAATAGACGATACTGCACAGATAAGGAAAAAATTATATAAGTCTAAAGATTTGCACAACGGTACTAATATAAGATGGTAATATATGAAGATGATGTTATAAAATCGTGTTGACAAATATTTCAGCCTAACAAATAGCCAGTTCGTTGACACTGATGAAGGCTATTTGTTAAAGCTGTAATATTTGTACTGTTGTGCAAATCTTTAATTTGGTCCTTCAAATTAAACTTTTGTAACATCATATGTAAAAACATATATTTACAATTATAAATACATAATAATGCAAGTGAAGATGAACTATACCCTTTTTCTGTCTGTTGTTCATTCAAAGCATGTTGACAGATTCAAAAGTATGATATTTTACAAGATTTTAGCCACTTGTAATGCCTGATTTTATGCATTTGACTTTCTTCTGAAAAACATTGGGCACAACTGTAGATCAAAATAAATTTGATATACAAAGATGTATATGGGTCGGATAAATATCATTAAACAAAAAAAAAATGGTGGTCTATGCATGTGACCAATGTTTTTGAAGCAGAAACTATGAAAATTTCGCCAAAAAGTTAGTCAAAATGAGGATTTTCATCATAAGAGTACACTATTATGATGTCATGACATCATAAGTGTTCTAATGTGTCAGAACTTGTTGGTTTTGTATTTGATAGATATTTTTACAAATTTTGTCATCTAATTTTTACTATAAATACTGAAGGTAAATTTAACAGAATTATAGGCCGGCACCAATATTGACCTTTTGTGAACTTACATGTACTCCTTTCTTGATCTTCCTCTTGGTTGACCTTCTACAGAATTTTTTTTTTTTTTTATATTAATTTCATTTATAAGTACAGAAAGTTATTGATAATGCATATTACTCTTCCTAATCTGTAACTATTGTTTGACTACATTTTTCTCAAATGTGTAGGAAATATTTGCCACTGGATATTAAGAAAACTTCCTAATTGATAATTTTTGTTTAACTACTTTTTTTAATGTGTTTGAAATATTTGCCACTGAATGTTAAAAATCATTATTGTTTAATTTATTTATTGTGTGTGAAATATTTGCCACTGGATGTTAAAAATCATTATTGTTTAATTTATATATTGTGTGTGAAATATTTGCCACTGGATGTTAAGAAAACATCAATCAACCATTACAACATTAGGGTTACTTAGCAAGTAGTGCTTTGATTATACCAGAGACATATGTGTATATATGTCGCTGATTATACATATTATGGTTATGATAGTAAAGGAGTCCAGGGTTCCAACAGTTTTTTTTTTTGCCCTATTGAATCTTTTGTTTTTGTACAGAATCTTTTTAATTTGTAATTATTGCTTTATGTCTTTTTTTTTAATTTGTGTGAAATATTTGCCACTGGATGTTAAGAAAGCTTCAAACATTCAGTGCATCATAGTAATTGTTCTTTCTATCAACCTTTTCTTTGATTGAAATTTAAAGAAGGGTGTGTCTAATACCAGAGAAATTGACATTTTTTAACAACTAGGAGCATATATGATTGTTTGGTTTTTTTTGAGTTTTCACATTTCAAATTGCTACACAAAGTATAAATAAATTGAGCAGTGTTTTAAAGTCAGTGGGATAACAAAACAACAACAAGGAAAATTAGATTATACCAGGGACATTTTCAAAAGGTCTTTCAATCTGTAGTAAATTCACAGTATTACAGCTCCAAATTAGACTTTGAGATTTTAACAATGTTAATGGCTTCATTTGATCATATCATAAATGCCTGAAGATAATTTGAAACTTCAATTTTGACTGATTTTGGTAAATTTTTAGTATTGAAATATTCATCCAAAAACTGTTAAAGGAGGACATTCTTCAACCAAGATCAAAATTTGGTTCAAAGTCTATTGGATACTACATTTGGGTCGTCTTGCCTTGAGAACAGAAACATTAAATGCACTGAATAATAATTTGAGTTTATGGACTTTGTATGTAAATTAAGTTTTTTGAAAAATATTTTAAATACTAGTAAATAATATAGACTATTTAATATTCAAATTGCTGTAGGATTTGACAACTTTTATGATTATTTTTTAATTCTGAGACAAAAGAAGTGGTCTTTCATATGTAAATAATTTTTGTTTTTGAAAATTCTCTTTTGAAACAGTGTTTTTTTTTTTACCTTGCTTTTGGAATTATCTAGTTACATTCAGTCAAATATACAAAATTATGAGTGGGCCAAGTACAGGGGAAATTAGCCCATTGTCGTTATTTTGAAGGACAAATTAAAACATGTCTACATTGTATTTGCATGTAAGCATCATCCAGGGTTTTGTTGTTTTATGCATGTCTGTATATTTGGAATAGTCCTGAACATGAATGAAATATTTGCCACTGGATGTGAAGCAACCAACTAAATTATATGTGGAAACTTCTAGTGAAAATTTTGTCTGAGTAAATACAGTTTCATCCCAGATCAAGTAACGTGTGTTATGTTTATCCCTTAAGGGATCTTATTTGTCAAGTTGATGACAAAATTAAAACGTAGTAAACAAAAATAAAAAAATTTCTTCACCAATTAGGTCATTTAAAGGATATTCTATGTAAACAATCTGATATTATATACTGATATTCTTATGCTTGAAAGACATCGGACAATGACGAACACAGGTACAACTGTGTACATGCAATAAACGATAAAAAACATGTTTTTCCTTCATGACGAACCCTTGTTTCATCTATCCAGATTTAATTACATGGTGTATTTATTTCTTTCTAACATGTTTTGTTCATTTATAATGTAAATTTTATATCATATTTCTTTGATTTTATTTATCTGACGTATTCTGGATATAACTAGTTAATTCAATTACCAAGGTTATTTTTTACAAAAATATTTATAAAAAAAAAGAATTTTGAAAAACAAAAATTTTAAGCATATGAACGAGTGCTTTTTTGCATCAAAATTTGAAAAATTAAATATAATGCAGAAATGACTGTTTTCAAAACTGTTTGGTTCAAATTTTTATTGACTTCTTCTCGTCCTGAATATGCATGAAATATTTGCCACTGGACAATAAGCAAACAGCAATCAGTCAATCAAAATATGTAGCATTTGAATTTCATAAACATCAAATCTCTTTCCTTAGTACTCCAAATGTATTGCCAAGGGTCAATAACATGGATACTACAGAAATTTAACCATATCATTGTCTGGATCTGCCCATGGGAGGATGATTACCATAAGAATTTGCCTTTTCAAACAAGGGAAGGCATTGATTTATTGCATTCAAATTCTTCTTTTTATTTTAGAATTGCTTTTAAATTCTTAAAAATTTTCTAAGTGATATACTTTACCTACAAAGATTGTAATTAAAATAAGAAAAAGTTGACTATTAAGAAGAATTAACACTGGTATAAATGAAAAATGGAACTTTCATCCTGTTTGGTGAGAAAAGGGTTCATATAATTGATTTATTAAAATTACTGGAGGTAAATGTTTTTAAACCCTTTACATGTTGTCAGTGTCAGTGAATTATCGAATTTCAAATATTTTGTGAATTTAAGTATAATTTCATGTTATAATCTTATTAAATTAAGATAAAACTTTTCTTCATGTATTGATAGATTTAAAATATTGGAAATATTCATACAATTTAATGTTTTCTCCTCCTCGAAGATACACCTGTACAACAGATAAAGTTTATTATGTTCGATTTAAATTTATTCATATGAACTCTGACCTTATTTTTCTTACTATAAAACAGGATGAAGACACTAAGAAATCATGAGTTACAATTCAGAGGAATCAGAATCTACACCACTTCTACGTGGTCATCGTGTGTCTGTACAAACAAGAGGCCTAGATTGTCGAAGAATAATGGTGCAAGTTGGAAAATTAGCTAGGAAGCATATAAGCAATGCTTGTAATAGGGAAGCATGGAAAACAAGATTTCCTATTACTAAATGGATATTAAAATACAGGTAGGAACATTTTATTAAGATTTTCTTTTTATTTCCAGTAAAAATTTAGAATTTTGTGAATTCTAATTAATTTTGTAAATTTTAAAAATTTTTCTCTATTTTTTTCATTTTTGATTTTGCTTAATTGAAATTTGTTCTTGCTCTCTCAATCGAGATATAAGATATGCATGTTCAAAGCATGTTTCTGGGTTAACCTCTATCAGGAATGCTGAGCAAAAATTTTAAGAACTATACAGTTTCTCAATTTTGTAAGTTTGTATGGATGTGTTTCTTTTTTCTTATTTCTTTCACATGTTTTTTCTTTTACTTAATCAAAATTAGATTATCATTTCCTGAAATACCATTTTTTTTTTTTTATTTTACCCTCTCAACCAAGATAATAAATAGATAGCCATGCAGGTTCAAAGTATGTTTCTGGGTTAATCTTTATCACGATTGCAGAGCAAAAAAAAATCAAATTAAACGATAGACAAATACATATAGGGAGAGCTACATTCAAAATTGAGTAGCCCAAAGCGTCTATTATCAAATTCAAATTCTTTGACTGAGTTTTAAGTTGAAAACTGTTTGTTTCTAGATTTATTATTAATTTGTTTTATTCCTGAATTTACATGAAATATTTGCCACTGAACATTAGGCAAACAATCAATCAATCAATCAATTTAACGACTGATGTTTCGCTGTTAACTTAATGAAACTTCAAAAAAGCTAAAAACAACTTTCTTAAGTATAAGATAATGCTTTTTAATGACATTTAATACTTGGTTTCCATGAGGTTAACATTTTTATATGAATGCTCATATTTTCATTTCTGAACATTAAAATATTTAGGTTAACAACAATTTCAGTAAGAAATATTTTTAGGAGTTAAGTCCCTTGAAATGGACATTCAATGCTTAAGTTTTCTATAAGGGTTGGAGGTATCAGGGGAAAACAAAACAGAAGACACATTTCTCATATTCAGTCTTGATTATAGTAATTATTGAATGAAAGCTTGAGATTTGTTCATTGTTGAAGGCCAAACAGTGACATATAGGTGATTATATCCATGTCATTTGGAATTTGGTGGATGGTTTCCTCACTGGTTATCATACCACATCTTCTGACTTACTTTTATATTGACTTGTTATGAATATATGAATAAAAAGAGATGTGTGGAAAATGTCAATGAGACAGCAATCTAACATCACAATTTACCAAAAGATATCTAGAGATCAACATAGAGTTTTGAACAATACTACTACAGGGGTGTTTAACGACCTTGACTTTCCATGAGGATCTCGCACGGTTAGGAAATTTCGAACAATAAGACAAGTGTCTTATAAAACAATATTGCAAGTTTTAAATGAGCCTGAAAGGAAAAAGTTGTGAATAAATTGAACAGACGTAACTGAGGATAAAAAATTCTACCATCAGCACCGACTTCTCTGAATAACAAATAATGAGCTTACTTCTTAAAGTTTTAGTTTATTATACTGTTGGACTGCTGTCGAATTAACATTTACCCAACATGAATATTATTGTTTAGAGAGGTCACTACTCTTGGTTTGTTTTTAAAGACATTGCATTAGCAGGAGGTCTTTAAATTTGACAAATAGGTCAACAATTTCTTCAAAAACAGTTTATCTAGGATTATGCAGATACCAAATCTGTCAAAATCTGTTTGTAGATCTAATATATTGATCTTTTAGCTGTAACAAAATTGAAGAAATGGTAAATACTGATATCAAAAGGATTTTACCTTTGACAGTTGGATCATGAAAAAAGATATATGAAAATAAAGTAAAACAAAAAAAAAATTAGACTGTCATACAAGTGAGAGGTTTAGCTAGCTTTAAAACCAGGTTCAATCCACCATTTTCTACATAAGAAAATGCCTGTACCAAGTCAGGAATATGACAGTTGTTATCCATTCGTTTGATGTGTTTGAACTTTTTATTTTGCCATTTGATTGGGGACTTTCCTTTTGAATTTTCCTCGGAGTTCAGTATTTTTGTGATTTTCCTTTTATTCATTGTGAAGGTGCTATCAAAACTGAAATATGGTGGATTTATTATTATTCATGGAGTACCTATTTTCATAGATTTCATGGGTATAGGCTAGGGAAACCATGAATTTAGATGTTCATTGAGTATAAATTTCTATTGGTTTGTATACAAACTTTGGCAAAAGCACAAAATCAAATATCCAATGAAATACAATTATATTGCTTTCCACGAAAATTTTGTTGTACCAACTGATATAAATGAATCTATAGTGAATACTAATGGAGGAAAAACAGCCAAATAAAAAGGCAGGAAAAGCCTTTAGTTTCTCTTAACTGTCTTGAAAAAAAAATTGGATTTAATCATAATATTACTTTTTCACTGATTGGAGAAAATGTAGCATTTTAGAATTTTTATTACAGACTTTTTACAAGTGCAGATATATATCTTTATATTTTTTTTCAGAAATAAAATGACCCTGAAAAAAATTCATAAATACAAATCATTTAAGGTCACTTGCATAGAAATGGTAGAAATTATCAGATAATTTGGCCTTCAAAATAAACAGATTCAATAAAATATTTCAAACTTGGTGATGATGCTATGCTTTCATAAGATCTTTTGAGACAATTTAAAAATTTCATATTTGGAAAAGATAACAGTAGTCCACTTAACATTTGTCACAAATCATCTGACAAGATAAACATACGATCTTAAAGGCAAAGACCGTTTACTTACTTAATTAGCCGATTTTCCTTTTATAAAGTAATGAATTGTCATAAGTGTGGCCTTGTTGAATGGTCAGTCTTGGAATGTCTACTATCAAGGGGTCAAGAGACGAAGTTTTAAGGAATTTGTGGCATGTGCTTGCTGTGTGGTCACTCCAGGAGGTCAATTGAACAATTAAACGATTCAGGTGGTCGTTCTTTGTTGTCTTTTGTTTATATATAGATAGAACTTTGTGCATTGTACAATGGTTAAAATACTTTAGAAAGATATCAAATGAAACTTTTCAAGAACAATGTTTTCAATTACCGGTAGTGATTTTTTTAAGCAAACATTCCAATCTCCCAAACCCACAGTCCCTAGGGGATCAGCAGGTCATTCATTATTATGGCTAGTCCTGTCAGCATTGATTTTAAAAATGTGCGATGATAAACATGTTTTTTAGCTGTACTCCAATTCAACAGTATTCAGAATAGCATTTTTTGAAAGCTTAGTTCTTTGAATTCTTTATTGTTTTTTAGAATGGGTGGCTTAACTGTGAATCGGGAAAAAAAACATGCAGTCTTATGGTTGTCTGGTATGCCCTTTAATCTCAGGACATTTAAGCCTGTAACACAGGATTATGGGGATTAAGGCAGTTAGTCTTAATGTTCATTGCTTTTGTAGATTTAGGAATGACAAAAATATAACATTGTTACTGGACAAACCATTAGACATCTTTGTGAAAAAAAAATAAATATCATATTTTCAAGATTCTAATTGTCTCTATATTTTATTTCTGATCATGGCTTTTCTTAGGGTATGGCAGTAACAAAATATATAAATCATGAAGTCACAAATGAGGAAATCTTCCCTTTAGCTCCAAATAATGACTTGACCTTGTGTTTCTCTAAATATCTCTTAAATGACGTCTTTAGAATCAGGAAGGCAGTATACGTATATGATATTGTTTTGTTTTGTTGTCATGAACACTGATAAGTCACAACTCTTAGATAAAGAAGAACTCCGGACACTGTTTATAAAAAGAACTGCTGACTTATTGCACTACTGTTTGGAGTCAATGTTCTAGAGTTGGGTCATTTTATAGGCTGTTAATCTGTTCTCTGTATGCAACATTGAATTTTTTGTATGTAACTGTAAGCTGTTTTTGCTTCTTCAGTCAGAGTACTTTGACAAAACTACTATTCTTTATGGTTTGATATTCTTTTATCATGGTGCACAAAATATATTTTCGCTTTTAAACACTTTTATTTCCTGCATTTTGTTGTGCAAAATATTTATATTAGTCCTGTTTTGGCAAGGGTTCTTTCCGAGTAAGAATTTCATTTCCAAAATCCTCCTGCCATCCCCCCTCCAATGCATTTTTAAAGGAAGATTGCACTTACTGAAAAAAGATATAAATCATTGGCTGTTTCAGAACCTAGAAGAATCAAAGTAATTTCATTATGTATAAACCGTTAACAAACAAAAATTGCATAATTTCTTAGATGTTTTTAAACAACTAGAAGAGTTTGACGTACACTTCACAATTATTTAGTTTTCATAGAATTGTATCTTACCATTTATGTTCTTTTTTTTTGTTATTAGATGTTTTGTTTTTTATTTTGTTTAAAAAGGTTCAGGTAAATGAACATTTGAAATAATTTATACTTAATCTAAGACTTAATTAAAAATATGTGGTTTTGTTGCTTATTTCAGAGTCAACGATCTTACTTCAGATTTTATAGCAGGACTAACAGTTGCTATGACAGTCATACCACAGGGACTTGCCTACTCTACATTAGCAGGTCTTCCTCCACAGGTACATTTTTTAAAATTAATTACCAGTCCAATATTTATATACAACTTTAAGCTACATCTATTGGACGACCTTCTCATATTTTTTACTGGGTTTTACCGGGGGTGGCTGCTCACAGTTTCTGTGCAATAACTTATGAACCGTTCAACCAATGCTTTTAAAATTGTAATTTTAATATGTTGTTACTGATGATAAATGAAGATCAAGTTTTATATTGACGATTTTCACTTTTACTGTTCAAAAGTTATGGTACTTAAAAGGTTGGAAAATGGTACTTTATGTTGTTTCTTTTCAATATTGCATAATATGACCTGAGCCAATTACCAGTATGTACCTACCATATTCTGTCTTGATCTATGCAGGCATGTGTTAATTTTCCTACTAAACTAAGTTATATTCAACACCCCTTAGTTATTTAGGATTCTATACCATAATTGGTCACATGATCTCTTAAATAGACCAGGATGTAAAATTTACATATTTTTTCTTTTTCAGTATGGTTTATACTCAGCTTTTATGGGATGTTTTATATACACATTTCTGGGAACATCTAAAGATATTACCCTTGGTCCTACAGCTATAATGTCACTGATGACGGCAACTTTCGCCATGTCGCCAATCAAAGACGATGCTACTTATGCCATTGTGTTATGTCTCATGACTGGAGTTGTACAACTAGTTATGGGATTGCTTAATTTAGGTAAGTAAACAATTTTTAAAGTTTTTTTCAAAAAAAAAGAGTGCAGTTCTGAAGAATTGAAATTGCAGATTTTCATCAATTTTTATATATGCGTATTATACACAAATGCGTACTATACACTGTAAAATAGGGGTAATTTTAAAATGGCTAAGATATTTTTTGGTAAAGAATTATATTTTGGCCCTTCCTCCATGTTAACATCTTTCAAGATTTTCTGATGTCAAACTTTGAACAATTGATTTTCGCATTCGTTGAAAAATTCATATTCAAGTAATGAAAGCAGTATCAATCTTTTGGGAAGAAAATTGAATCTGTAACTTATTTATTTATTATCCAAAATTTGATTGAAGATGAAAATGAGCTATTTAAATATATAATTGAATTAGAACTTATTTTACAATAATTTTTTCTATAATTGTTTAGGTATATTAGTGAATTTTATTTCCCATCCTGTGATAAACGCCTTTACGTCTGCTGCTGCCATTACTATAGCCTTCGGACAAGTTAAGGTAGGTTGTAATAAAAACTTTTCACAATGTTTGTTTGTTAGATTTACAGCTATTAACATTGTACATATAAAACTACTATCAAAATATATATAAGGATAAAGTATGAAGAAAAAGGAACAATAATATAACAGTTAGCCAGATACAAGTTACAAGTCAAGAACATTGGCAAGATTTTTTAGAATACTCCAATTGGTAAAGAAAATGATAAACTGTTATGTTAATGATTTGGTGCTGGTTAATTCTAATTTTTTTTATAGAAATGAAATTAAAGTATAAACATTTTGTCATTCATTTGTAGTACTTAAAGTATTTGATTCAGAAGGATTATCAAAATACCAATTTATCAGTTCAATTGAACAATAAAAAACATGATGTTTTAACAAATTGTTATTTGATTGTTAAACAATTAGGTTTTATGCAAATTTTTTATTAAAAAAAATAAATTTTTAAAAACCATTTGTATAAAATGAATTTTATGTCTTGAGCCTAGATATTTTGTCAATATTACATATCCGTTTTTACTTTGATTTCAGGGAATATTAGGTCTGAAAAATATACCAAGAGATTTTCTGGAAATGGTGTACGAAACTTTTAAACATATACCAGAGACAAAGTAAGTGTATATGTGTGTGTCCTTACAGTGTAGACTCTTGAATTGTAAAAGTTTCATTAAATTAGTAATTTTTTATATCTTATTTTTTTAACTATGAATAACTATTTCTAAGAATGAAATATTACAACAACTACCTGCTAACTAATGATAAAAATTAAATATTGAAAAGGAAGAGATAGTGGGTAGATTAGCATAATAAGCACAATACAGATGAAATAAATTGGGGAAAAAAAAACATGTGTAATAGATTCTCCAGTTCATGCACATTTCTAGATTAAAAAAAAATAAGCGAAAGACCAGTACATCAAAAGATCAGAACATGTACTTTCATTGGCTATTTCAGTTAATAATAAGCTGAAGGGTCAATCCTTTGCAGCAACATAAAAAAATCCTTAGCTGTGACTTTTTTGAAAAAGACAGAATAAAATATAATTAGGGTTATTTACAAAATATTCATTTTCATCAAGATTGAATTTTTTTTACAGGACAGTTAAAAGTCAAATATTTTGATACTCATTGTTAAATATTTATGTTGCTGCAGTTTTAAAGCAACCTTTCCAATAGTTTTGTATGCACATACATAATGGCATTATTATTCTCATTTATTTTCAGTGTATGGGATTTAACAATGGGATTATCAAGCTTGGTTTTATTAATCTTAATGAAGGTAAGATTTAGAAAGAAAATTACCACAAAACATTCTTAATTTTATTCAGTTAGTAACATGCACAATATTGGTTTTTAAAGATAATCTATAAATAAATGAGTTTTTAATCATTGAAATGAGGATTGATGGAATTATAAAAAAAATGATTTAAATCTATTCCAATTTGAAAGTTATTCTTGATCAATCACTGATGGTAAATATACAGTAATTTTTCATAAAATCCATTTTTAAAATGAAATCAATATGTTATTTTTAGAAATTGAGAACAATAGAATGGAAAGACGATCCCGGTACTACACCCTCACGCTGTGTAAAAGTTGCTAGATATATTCTTTGGTTGGTTGGAACAAGTAAGTGTGAATTTATAAATTATATACTGTGGATTCATAACTATTTGTTGGATACTAATTTTAACGATGATGATGATGGATTTTTAGAGGATGAGTTTCATTTCATCCTCTGGTTAGAACATGGTCATTTCATGTCCTGCTGGTTAGAACAATTTTTTTCATGCCCTGCTAGTGAGAACAAGGTCTTTTTTAAACAATTTATTTGTCTAGAACAGGATCACTTATTTAACTGTTTAAGATACAGTCTAGAATTGGGTCTAGAACAGCATCTATTTTAGATTTTTTAACTTAGAACATGAAATGTTTCAATATTTCTGTTTACTACGGTATATTTTCAATGTTTTCTGTTAGAACAGGGTGTGTTTTGTATGTGCTGTCGGCACAGTGATGTTGAAGTAATTCAGTGTGTACCTATAGTTCATATAGATTTGTTGGATACTTATTTTAATGATGATGGTGATGATGGATGGCTGCTTAATATCCAGTGGCAAATTAATATGGATATTCAGGACGAGAACATGTTAATGTAATATGAATATTACCTTGCTTTGTTCTAGACCGACACTGAGCCAGATTTTTTAACGTGCTAGTTCACAAGGTAACAGTCCACAGGAAGTGTCACCTTACCCGGATACATTATTCTGACTCTGAGCGGACCAGTCTTTGCTCTTAAACCTTAATGCTGTGTGCTTAGCGGAGAAGCAGCAAATACCAATTTTAAAGTCTTTGGTTTGACCCAGCTGGGTTCGTAACCCACGACCTCCCGCACCGGAGGCGAACACGAGAGCATGAGGCGGTTCTAATTTGAATGGATATCAAGAGTAATTGTGAAACCTTAAATTTAAATGTTCAATGAAGTATAATTTTTTTATAGGCTTGTATGCAGACTTTGGCAAAACCATGAAATCAAATATCCATGAAAATACAAATTTCCCTCAATCCAAAAAGAAAAAATATGAAATAAAAGCTAAAGCATTACATTTAAATACATTCAGTAGACAGAGGTAGCATAAATAATCCAAGTTATCTCCCTTGCCTGTTTATTTTTTGGATTATTCTTATTTCAAGCTTATTTTCGTTGTGGTTCATATTATTATTTAAACAGATAAGTCTTTCATTTCACAACGCTCTTTTATTTGCAGGTGCTAATGCAATAGTTGTAATATCTGCCTCAGGAATAGTAGCCATTCTGCTTAGTTATGATGTAGACAAGCTTTCAATTACTGGTCATATTAAAAGTGGATTACCACCAGTAAAAGTCCCTGCATTCTCTGTGTCCGATGGTAACACAACTATCAGTACTAAAGAAATTTTTTCGGTAAAATAAAATTCATTTATTTATGCAACACATATATTTTTTAAAACACAATGATCCATATATTTTTTATGTCTCAGTCTTTTTTTTATTATGTTTTATTTGTGCATGTTCAATAAATTAGTTTCATGGCAGATATATTATGTTTTTTTTTCATATTATTAATCTGTTAATCAACGTTGTACTTTAAATTTACCTGAGTTCTGAATGGTTTCAATAGCAATCATTTTTTTAAAACACTTATAAATTTATACTATTCATCTATTGTTTTATCATAATTTGCTACTTCAAATGCATTTTTTATATAGATTTTTTATTATTTTATTTCCAGGGTATAGGAGCAGGATTTATCATTGTTCCGTTACTTGGTCTTGTAGAACTTATAGCCATTGCCAAAGCATTTTGTAAGTATACTGGAACATTAATTTTAAAACATATTGGACCCTTTTGTAATGTTTTTTCTTTTTCTATTTACAATCCAAGCAAATGTTGTTTATGCAAAAGTTGTAATTCTTATAAGTTTTGTATTTTAACAGCTAACATTTTTATGCCCAGTCTGTGAAAGTAGGACGGGATTTTCACCTATTTGTTTGTCACTCCCAAATAAGGATAAATTTTTGGTTTAAGTTAGTTTACCATGTTTACCATGAAGTTGTAGTCACACCATCTTTAAACTTAGTACATATGTTCATAATGATGTGAAAGTTTTCTGTAGTGTAAATTTTATAACTTTTTATTTTCAGCAAGAAGAAATAATTATAAAATTTATCCTAGTCAAGAACTCATTGCCATTGGTAAGTTGAACTACTTTAGTGACATCCCTAAAAATTTTGATTTTTTTTAAGTCTTAATGTCTTAATTTAGTATAAAATGTTGTATCCTATTGGAGAATGTATGAGAATGAATATATATTATAGTTTTCAAACAATTATCAGAAGTATATTTTACATTTGAAAAAAAAAAAATAAATTTTATTTGCACTGTAAAGGTTTCAGAAATAGATATTTAACATTGATGTTTTTTAGGAGGATTATTGTTGTTTGATTATTTATAATATAAGTTAACCAAAATTTTAATGTGAAAAAAATATTTATATATGTATTTCTTAATTTTTTATTGTAGGTATAGCCAATATAGTTAGCTCATTTTTTTCATCATATCCAGTCACAGGGAGTTTCTCCAGGTGAGTTTCCTGTAATAAGATTCAGAGTTTGTAATAAACTCTTTTGAAAAAAGTTTTTCCTGAAATCTGCAATTGGATGCGTAGGTGGAATATTTTTTAGGTAAAGATAACTGTATCAAACTAATTCAAATTATCAATTTTAATATTTAATTTCAACATTTTTAAAACACTTTTGTAAAATCTTAATTATAGTAAATCATATGTAAGAAAATTAGTTAACAGTTTTAAAAGTATAACTTACATGACAAGAAAGATTTTTTTTTTAAATTTATATGAAGACTATGTCTTTCTACTTTTAGCCATTTCTTTATTTGATTTTCTCTTCTGTTCTGTAGAACTGCAGTAAATTCACAGAGCGGTGTTCGGACTCCAGCTTCTGGGATAGTCACTGGTGCAATAATACTGTTGGCATTACAAGTGTTAACGCCATTGTTTAAATACATTCCTAAATCTGCCTTGGCAGCTGTTATCATCTCAGCCGTAATACAGATGGTGGATTATGAAATTCCACGAACATTATGGCGGGTGAAAAGTAAGTTTCTTACTGTGATCTTTGAGTCTGTCTGTCTGTCTGTCTGTCTGTCTGTCTGTCTGTCTGTCTGTCTCTGTCTGTCTGTCTGTCTGTTTGTTCATTCATTCATTCATTCATTCATTCATTCATTCATTCATTCATTCATTCATTCATTCATTCATTCATCCTGTGATGGTTGATCTGTTGGTCTTTCAGCCCTTTTATTTCTGCAACTCCTTAACGAGGGAATATATTTCAAGGAAATTTTCAGAAAATCTTCAGTACGTAATGACACCGTCTAGTTTATTTAAAAATATTCTGTTTGGGTCAATATGCAGTAAGATTAATGCAATAATCTTTTAATAGTGTGGTAAATATTTATACACGAAACTTTTTTAACTTATCTGTGTTGTTCTGTTTTTATGCAGAAAAAAAGACGTGTTTATATACATTTATCTATTTAAAAGATTTTTGAATTTTCCCATGACAAAACATTGATTTTTACCATATCTGTACAAATTGGGGAGTCAGGAATGATTACGTAACTCTGCTCTGTTTTTCTAGTGATATTTTTTTTTATTTCTGTATTCATATTTAGTATTCAATATTATGTAAATGTTTTATTGTTGTTGTTTTTCAGAACTTGACCTCATACCCTTAATAATAACATTTATTTCCTCGCTGGCAGTTGGAATAGAAGTAAGTTAAAAAAAAAGGCAGCATCTTTTTATCTTTTATTTTAACATTTAGTAATGAATAAAAGGGGAATTTTGGGTAAACATCAATGAAACAGCAACACAAGTTAACCGAAATAAACATCTGTAAGGTTTTGAATATGGACGACAAGTCACAAGTGCCCAACAACATGTATATAAACAAATATATTTCCTTAATATTAAAATAAAATGCGTCAGATACAATGCAAGAATTTAAGGTCTTGGTATAAGTATATCTTTTCTGTCATTTCAAATATGACAATGTTTATTCTACCAGCATGTGATGTTTTGTCAGTCACATGGTTTATGGTTTTCAAAGGAACTAGAATTTACACTTTTGAAACTAAGCACCACACAATGAACCAATTCAGACTAGCTATTATTGCATTATGGGAGTATAATTGTATAAAAAATTTCTCAATTTTCCATACATCATTTAAGTAGACTCTTAGGCTGTACAATGTAATGTTTGAGTACTGAAGTAAATTTTTTGATTGGTCAATTGTCAAAAAACAGACAACGTGGTGTTACATCTCTATAGAATAGAGAATGAAAATGATGAATGTGTCAAAGAGACAGCAATCCAACCAAAGAGCAAATAACAACCCAAGGCAACTAATGGGTCTTCAATGCAGCGAGAAAATTCCACACCCAGAGGAGGGCTTCAGGTGGCCTCTAAATAATAATGTATACTAGTTCAGCGAAAAAGACACCACGCTAAACTCAAATTATACACAAGAAACTAAAAGTAAAAATAAACATACAAATGAACCAAATACCTATCAAAAATTAATCAATTGTATTTTAAAAATGATATCTTTTTTTGCAGTATGGCATTATAATTGGTGTTGGTATTTCTTTGATTATGTTGTTGTATCCCATGGCCAGACCAAAAATTAAGGTAAGAGTCAAAAGTAAACCAATCGAAAGCTATGTGTCATAGAATAAATTGGCATTTTATATAAAAATAAGAAGTAGAATGATTGCCAATGAGACAACTATCCACCAGAGACAAAATGACATAGATTTAAGCAACTAAAGGTATGGCATTCAACAATGAGCAAAACCCTTACCATATAGGAAGCTATAAAAGTCCCTGACATGACAGAGTGTTAAATTATATTTGCATATAGTTAATGATAAAGTTATATCATCTTTTTATTTTTAAAACTTTTACTTCCCTGTGTATATCTATATCATATTTCTAGACAGAAACATATCTTGAAACAAGTGAGCATTAATAAACTTAAAAAAATAAATATGATTCCAGATTTTAGATTTATGCTTTCCAAAAATTGGCAGTCAGGTAGATTTAAGTTATTATATGCTTAACTTTTAGTTGCACACACAAAAATAGAGGGATTTAGGAAATGGTTTCTTCTTTTAAACAGGAGAGTAATTATTGTAACATTATTGTAATGTTTTTGTTTCATTATTGCATGTTTTGAAAAAAAATAGTATGTTGTTAAATTGGTAAAATTGCATGTGTTTACCAACGTGCATTATAAGATTATTGCATAAAATTGGTGCTGTAATTAGAATTTATTGCAAGTGCAAATTAGAAAACTTGTAATTTAGAAATATTCAGTTCCAGCAATATTCACCAAAATTTGTGCAATAATCTTTTAATTGTGTGGCAAATCTTTACGCAAAATACATTTTAAATTTTCTGTTTGGTACTGTATTTTTATGCATTAAAATTAAATTTTGCAAATACCAGGAAATAATTGCATTCTGTAGGAGCTCTAACTTTAATATACCAGTGATACACAATAACAATTTAACTTTGTTAGCTAAGGTCTTCAAAACACAAGTCGAATAAAAACAATAACTATTATCATTGTAACTAAAATTAAAGTTTTCTTTTATATATGGCTACCGAAACATTACCATAATGTATACAGGAAAAAAATATTTTTGCTTAAAGTTTGCATTTTTTTGTTTAATTGATCTTGCTTTATCTATTTCTGGCAGAATTTGTACCAGCTCTTGGTTTTTTTGGGTATCAAAAATGAAAATTACCAGATCCATTTCACATTTTGCCTTTCTGTATATTATAATTGCTGCATCCATCTTAACCTTTGCAGTATTTTGCAAGAATGAATAAAAATGATGTAAAATAAATATTCTTAATGAAAGCTTTTAGCAATTGTTATTTAAATAGAAAAAAATATATAAATACATGTATATATATATTTTTTTTTTCAGACAGTACCAACTGATGCAAACAATATATTAGTATTAAAAATAAATCATGGTTTGAATTTCCCAGCTGTTGACTATATTCTAGAAGAAATGGAACATCTGTCAGAAAAAGGTGAGAGATATAAATAAAAGGTGATGTGGGGTCAATGTGACAGCAACCTAACAGTCATTCAGAAACAGATGAGAGGATATTTGATAGTTAAAAGTTGTTTAATTTAAAGTTTGTAACTCTATGTTTATCTAAAAAAAAGTTTGACAAGGTATGAAGCCCTTGATACATAAAAAAAAAACAGAAATGTGTACAGTATAAAAATCAATTTCGACATTTTAAACCTTAGGCTATCTTCAAAATCTATCTTTTACTCTTACATCCACATTATAAAAAAGAGGAGATGTGGTATGATCGCCAATGAGATAACTAACCACCAGAAATCAAAGTACAAGGATGTTAATAACTTAGAGTAAAAAAAATATTTTATAAATTTTGAAAATAATTGATCCTACTCTTTTGATACCTTGCAAAAATGGCCCCTTATTTATACTCATTTACTGTCCATATATCAGCAAATTGTATCTTTTAAACTAATTTCTTTCAATTTCAGACGGCAGATACCAGTCAGTTGTTTTAGATTGTAGTCATATATCAGAAATAGACTATAGTTCTATACAAGTAAGTAATTTAAATATTTTTTGAAGAGCCTAATTTATGCTTATAAAGCATATACAAAAATATTGAGGTATTAGTTATTTTTATTGTATTTTTGTGGTTTAAAATTTATATAAGAAAATTAGAAGATGTGGTATGATTGCCAATGAGACAACTCTCCATCAGAGACAAAATGACATAGAAGTTAACAACTATAGGTCACTGTTTGGCCTTTAACAATGAGCAAAGCTCATACCGCATAGTAAGCTATAAAAGGACCTGAAATGACAAATGTAAAACAATTCAAACAAGAAAATAGTTTATTAACTACTTCAACATTTTGATGCAACAAAGCTCAACCCATTAATGATCACTCTAATTTTCATAGGACAGTTAACATTGATGAAATAACTTTTTTCTCATAGTGTATTGTTTTTATTTTTAGTGTATAAAAGAAATGATTGTTGAATTTGCCAGGAGAGAATCAAAGATTGTCTTTGCCTGTATAACAGTAAGTTAAAAGTTTGACTCAAAACAATTATTGGAATTTGCGAATGTGTGCCTCGTAAGATTTACGTTGACTAAAAGTGTGCTTTATTGTCAGGGTTATGTTGATCTAAAGTTTGCCAATAAAAAGTTCCTGCATTTGAAGTTGCAATGAAATTACAGTAACACATAGTTTATAGTATTTGGCCTGCATGATCTATCAGGAATTTTTATGATATTTCATTAAGTCTTAGTGAAAGACCATAAAACAAATAAAAACAATCACAAACAAAACAAAACTGAATTAAACAAATATTTCATGGCTGAATTAGAAAATGAAAATGATTCATTTCTGCCATAAAAAAATATTTATGCTTTTTATTAAAGAGAGAAATAATTCATAATTTTATTAATATTTCAGCTTTTTTTTAGAATTCACATTTTTAATATTTAAGGTTTAGTTCTATAATTACCATACATTTCCATTTATAATGCAGACACTGACAGGATTTTTTTTTAACAGGAAAAAGTGTTTAGATACATAGAATATGCAGAAATAAATGACCTTGTGGTCAGTGCTACAATAAAAGATGGCTGTAGGATATTACAAGGTAAGAAAATTTTAAAATCTTACATTATTATTTATTGAATGCTAATTTTTGACATTATTATTTATGGAATGCATCTTTGTGGATATTTGATTTTGCTGAAGGACCAAATTCATAGAAATGACATTTACATCAATTATTTTTCATCAGGTCAGCTTAGTAAGAGACAGTAAAATTGTAATTGTAAAAAGATATTTAAAGTGTATATCAAATATTGTATAAAGTCTGTATACACTCAAATAAAATTGGAAGTAGCTGTCAAAAAAGCTGAACATTTGTATAAATTATAAATGTTATGGAAATGGATATATTCATTACTTCAAATAATGTATTATGGTTTATACTGGACATGCTGGCTGATAAAATAATCTGTCTATTTAAGTCCTCAAAATACTCCATAGTTAGACAAATTATATAACGTTTCACTGGAAATTGTTTAGCCATTTCAAAGTGTTGTATATACAAAGAACTTTATATGGACTGATTATCTGTGGGATTTAGATCAAGGATTTTGTCCAATCAAATCATGAGATCTTCCTAGTCACTTTTTCAATAAAAATATTTGATAACTATTATTATAATTTATTTCAGATGAGTTAAAGAAAGAACTCCAGAATGGTGAATTACCACATACCCTCGGTGAAGCTACTGTTATTGTTGATATTAGCAGCCGTTTGTAATATTGAACTAAGTGAGATTATAAAACAAAAATCATTGTTTATACCATACATCATCGGACAAACTTCATCTTTGTATTATGTGATAAAATATTTCAAAAATTGTCTAAATATGATCAAATGCTTAGTCATTTTCTTGATCTTTTGAATTATGTGATTGTATATTTATTTAAATGGCTAATGTTGGATATTATATTGTTCCATTTTATAAATGGTACCATCATGGTTTTGTTACAAAATTTTGTGTTGCATTAGCGGATCCAGGGGTTCTGGGGGGTTGGAACCTCCTCCTCCTTTTTTCCTCAATTTTTTTTTTTTTTTAATTACTGTGAAAGTACTTTTATTCGTGGGGTACCAATTTTCGTGGTTTTCGTGGATGGCTTTATCCACGAATTTAAGTGTCCAACGAAATATAACAACTGTTGTCCAAATCAAGACATGGAAAGATCCCCATGTAGGTTTGACTACATGGATATGGGAATACATCGAATATCAGCAAACGCACTATGAACTATATATACAACTTCAGACAGGCTTTTACCCATTTAATCTTTAAAAAATCTAAACTGTACGACCTTAACCTTTAATTCTCATGAAAAATAGTTTTGATCGATGAAAGTCAGACTGGACTTCCGGTGATGATATGCGATGATGAAGTGTTCATTTTATCTCCTCATAATTCTCATATGAAAAAAAAAAAAAAAGATTCATATTGGGCTTGCTTTTTATTTTACAAGAATTAATTCTACAATTCAAAGTACATTGTAGCATTTTTTTAAGTAACCATTTTCTTTACGTGACATGTTAATGGCCCAATTAACACCTTTGATGATCGTTAATCTGTTGATCATTCGATCTCAGGTTAATTAATGTCATCACTTCTGATTACACGTGTGCAACAATTAAAATGTTTACTTTGCAATTTCCTTCAATCGAAACAATTTCAAAGCATAGATGAATCAGCTTATTTCCAAAGCAATTATTTTATTAAAATTTGATGAATGCTGTCAGTAATGAAAGACGAAAACAAGTAAGTGAAAATGAACACCTTATTTTGACATGTCCCACAAATCATTATAAAACAACATATGATTATTTTCAAGAATCGTTGTTTCTAATGGCTTCAAATTCTTCACTCGATTTTTCCAGAAAACTAAAATCCACAATTTAAGAACCCACGAATATGTAACTTTTGCTCAAACCACGAAAATTGATACCCACGAATAAAAGTACTTTCACAGTATGTGAATATTTCTTGATGTTCCGGGGTTTGGAACCCTTCTTTCAAAATGGCTGGATCCATGCCTGTGTTGTATTGTGTTTTAAGTTAAAACTGTATTGTTGATTACATGACTTTATTGAGAGCTGTGATGATTTTAGATTTTAACTATGGTGATTTATATTTTTACTAATAGAGGCATTCAAAATAATTGTATGTAACTTGAACTTGTTAAAGATCGTTAAATAAAAATTGCTTATATTTGCCTGTATGAAAAAATAACCAGAATTATGCTTAAAGAACTTATTTCTTGTAAGATGTGTGCAAAATAGTTTGTTCTGAGATGAATGGATAGAAAAGCTAAAAGTTTATAGGATTACTCATTCTCTTAAAAAGTTTCACTATTAAGGTAATGAATAATGAATTTGAATTCATTCTTAATAATCTGAATTACTTCCCCTTTTTCTACCTATTTTTTTCTAATTATAACTAAAATCAGACCTTCCCTTTTCCTATAAAGTTGAAATATTATTAAAAGAGTAAACAAACAAAAACAATACAAACTAAATAAACATTTCATGGCTGAATTAGAAAAATAACCAATATTTGAAGAGAAATATACAAATTTACTTGTTGGAATAGAGTTTGCATATTCATTGATTATTTTCTTCGGTTTTTCGTGTCAAAACTTCGTAAAAATACAAAGCCATATGATACTTTATGTTTTTGTTTAGAATACGAGTAGCAATTTTCTGGGCTTTTTTTTCTTAAAATAATAGATTTACAGTGTGTAAAAGAACAAAGAACATTTTCCTTAAGGACAGTGAGAATCTGTGACAATATAGAGTAAGATTTAAGCAGACGTAGTTAAAAGTTACAAGTTAAAAGATTTTTACACACAGAAGCAGGTTGTTCAAATTGTTGTAAAGATATTTTTGTTATTTTGTTTATAAGTGCTTGTTTTATAATATGATCAGTATTTGTTTTATAAGAATATAAATTTTTTTTATGTATTTTGTAAATGATAATTATTATTATGTATTTATATGAATTTTATATGAATAAAACTGAAGTAAATTAGTCTCTATTCTGTAATATGTTTGATGTGAAAGAGCTGTCATGAAATGTTTAATTTGTTTATACATGTGGATTATCAAAGTTCATTCTATTCCTGATATGTCTTGGTCATTGACATTTCACAGGTCAACGGCTTTTGATTAACTTTTGTGTCAAGGTGCAATTTCAGTTCAGTTAATCTTCTCGCCTGCTGCAATATTTGAATCGTTGTTAAAGATTGATTGGAGTTTAACGCCACTTTTAGCACTATTGGCTATTTGATGGCAGTCAGTTTTTATTGAAGGAAGCCAGAGTGCCGAGAGGGAACCACGACCTTTGGCAGAAAAACTGGCATTCCTAGTCAATTAAGATTGGAGTCAAGTGTACCTGCCATGTACGGAGTTTGAACTCACAACCTCAATTTTGACAGGCTAGTGATACAGTAGTTGGGACTACTTAGACCACTCGGCCTTGTTGTTAAAAGAGAAATACATCTTAAGCTGAGGTCAACTCACTTGTCAATTGAAATCGGTAAGGTGCACATGTATATCATGTAATTAATTCACATACAAAATATTTTCAACCTATCATGTAAAATTTTTAGCTACATGTACACACTTGATCAAAAAAAATAATTGATCACTTCAAATGATGTCAAAGCCATATGCAATAGGTCAGATGGATATATTCCCTCCAACCAAATCCACAAACATATTGACCTATTATGCATAGTTACTGAGGAACTTAAGTCTACAAGTATCACATAAACTTAAAATTTTTAAAGATCCATGACAATGAAGTCAAGGTCAGGTAAATGCTATTAGACAGACATGTACACCTTACAATTATTCCATACACCATACAGTTGACCTGTTGCTTATAGTATTCAAGAAACAACAAACCATGAAAATGAGATCAATGTCAAATGTGATACATGCCAGACAGACATGTAAACCTTACAATCATTCCATGCACCATATATAGTTGACCTATTGCTGATAGTAACTAAGTAACAGACTTACCAAGGAAAAGTAAAACTTAGTTGACCTATTGCTTATAGTATATGAGAAGAGGACCAAACCAGGAAAGCGAACATTGACCTATGAACTATAACTAGAGTGCACACGCTGAAATGTCTCGCCTGCTTTACCGACCCTTGATTTTATGCTGAGTCCTAAATTTCAAGTTTTACTACAAAGTATCACATAAACTTAACATGATCAAAGAAAATGAAGTCAAGGTCAGATAAACCAAGCCAGAAATACATGTACACCTTAAAATCATTCCATACACCAAATATAGTTGACCTATTGCTTATAGTATACAAGAAACAGACCAAACCATGAAAACTTTATATTGAGCAAAGAACCATGAAAATGAGGTCAAGGTCAGATGAACCCTGCCAGACAGACATGTACACCTTGCAATCATTCTATGCTTTAAATATAGTTGCCCTATTGCACATAATATCTAAGAAACAAACTTAACCAGGAAAACTTAACATTGATCAATGAACAATGAAAATGAGGTCAAGGTCAGATGATAACAGCCAGACAGACATATACACCTTACAATCATTCCATACACCAAATATAGTTGACCTATTGCTCATAGTTTAAGAAAAACAGACCAAATCACAAAAACTTAACATTGAGCAATGGACCGTAAAAATGAGGTCAAGGTCAAATTAAACCTGCCAGACTGACA
The DNA here is from genome assembly GCA_017311375.1 of Mytilus coruscus. Taxonomy (NCBI): domain Eukaryota; kingdom Metazoa; phylum Mollusca; class Bivalvia; order Mytilida; family Mytilidae; genus Mytilus; species Mytilus coruscus. The sequence continues at coordinate 33,693,141 of CM029602.1, read as the reverse complement.
TGTACATCGTAAAATATTTTCATACACCAAATTTAGTTGACCTATTGCATACAGTATTAGAAAAACAGACCAAAACACAAAAACTTAACTTTAACCACTGAACCATGAAAATGAGGTCAAGGTCAGATGTCACCTGCCAGTTGGACATGTACACCTTACAATCATTCCATACACCAAATATAGCAGACCTATTGCTTATAGTATCTGAGATATGGACTTGACCACGAAAACTTAACTTTGTTCACTGATCCATGAAATGAGGTTGAGGTCAAGCAAAACTGTCTGACAGGCATGAGGGCCTTGCAAGGTATGCACATACCAAATATAACTATCCTATTACTCATAATAAGAGAGAAATTAAGAATACTAAAAATCTTACCTTTTTCTTCAAGTAGTCACTGAACCATGAAAATGAGGTCAAGGACAATGGACATATGACAGATGGAAACTTCATAACATATACAAAGTATGAAGGATCCAGGTCTTCTATCATCTGAAATATTAAGCTTTTAAGAAGTTTGTTAACGCCGCCGCCAGATCACTATCCCTATGTCTCGCTTTCTGCAGAAGTCTCAGGCTCGACAAAAATGAGGTCAAGGTCAGATGATACCTGCCAGACAGACATGTACACCTTACAATTATTCCATACACCAAATATAGTTGACCTATTGCTTATAGTATTTGAAAAACAGACAAACCACAAAAACTCAACATTGAACAATGAACCATGAAAATAAGGCCAAGGTCAGATAAAACCTGTCAGACTGATATGTTCACCTTACAAGCATTCCATACATCACATATAGTTGACCTACTACTTATAGTATCTGAGGAACAGACGTAATCCCCTAACTTTAACCTTGACCATGGATCCATAAAATAAGGTCAAAGGTTGGGTGAACCTTTGTCTGGCAGACATGTAGACCTTGCAAGGAACCAATATACCAAATACAGTTAACCTGTTACTCATAATTAGTGAGAAATTCACATGACAAAAGCAGTCGCTGAACCATGAAAATGAGGTTAAGGACAATGGACATATGACAGACGGAAACTAAGTAACACAAGCCACCAGTATACAAGTTATGAAGCATCCAGGTCTTCTACCCTCTGAAATATAAAACTTTATACAAATAGTATACGCCACTGCCTGATAGTAATCTCTGTCTTGCACACTGCGACTTTCGTCACATACCAAACAAAAACTAGCTCAAAAGGTAACAATTGTCAGGAAGATATGTCACACTACTCCAACACATTACCACTGGACGTTAAGCAACCAACAATCAATCAATCAATCCAACACATTATTCTGACCATTCTTACTCCTTAAGGGCAGTTAATTTACGCATATACCAATTTTTTAGTCCTTGGTTTGACACAAATAGGGATTCAACCCATGACCTTCCACAATACAGGCAAGCATTCTAGTACAAGACCATTGAGGAGGATTCTTAGTAAATAAGACAGTTTGACCTGTTCTCTGTTTTGAATTGCCTAAAAGTTGTATAGATTACAATTTTCAGCCAGCAACATACCTGAAGAAGTCAGACAACAGGATCATATTGATGGGCCTGTGTGTAGATGTAGCTGCGAACTGAAAAATTTGTTGGTAACTACTATACAGAGGTAGAATATCTTTAAAATCAAGATAACAATGAAAAAAAGACATAATTTTTGTCAAAATTGGATAAAACTGGCAGCGTAGATTGAGAGAAAATAATGAAAATGTGAAGTGATTTTTTTCCTCTGATCAGAATCAAATGAGGAATTTATATAAAAGACCTTTGATATATTACTATTGTCAACTTTGGTTCAGATAAGCATGGTAGTTTCAGAAGAGATAATTAAAAAGTAAACTATCTAACGATGGATGGGCCATGGATGCAAAGTGATGACAATAGCTCACATGGCCCTCTGGACCAGGTGAGCTGAAAACAATTTTGATCTTAAAAACAACAAATAAAAAGAATAATACCTTGTTTATTCATAATCACAGATATTTTATCTGTTTGGCAACAAAGAATGACTTACATATAAAAATAACAAATCATATAAATAAAAACATAACAAAATATGGTTCAATAACACAACACTGTGCACAATTAAACTTTATATCAATGTAACAAAATATCTCTGTTTTTCTGAAACGATCTTCAATACTGGATGTTGACATTTTGTGTGAGTACAAGGTGTATGAAAATAACCTGATCTTTGATGAGGATGAAGGGATCATATATATTTATTCTTTAGAGCATTCTTCAAACAAAATACGGCAGGTGGAGCTTAACTTTGTCATTTCGTTCTATTTCAGTAAAAAAGTGGGGTATTTTCTTTATGATGGAGAAACTATTTTTGCCTCAATTAACAATCTTCAGTCATCTTCCATAAAGTCAAACCAAATTTTACATAGAAATTCAAGGTTTAAATGTGTATCGCTCTACAAATAGTGAAATGATACAATGTAACATAATTTTTTTTAAACGCATAGAAATATTTCAAAGTTATTTGTATTTCTGGATGCTTCTACCCAATTTTATGGTTTGTAGAAAAAGCCATAATCTGCTCAACTTCAATGGTTTGTTAAAAAAAACCAATAATTTGCTCAATTTCATGGTTTGTGGAAAAACAATAATTTCTTCATGGTTTATGAAAAATATGGATGAATCTAATGGCCTTGAAATATTAAAACTCATTATAAATCTATGGTATATATGCCTTTCATTGAGTATTAAATTTTGAGGTTTTAGTGAATTATTAAATCCAGATAAATTTGTTCAATATCCATAAATTTAAAGATTGCAATAGACATATAACATAAAACTTTAAATGCATTTGTTTACAGATTATCAAACAGATATGAAACAAGTTTTAAAACTCATTTACAAACATCACCACTATCTTGAATACATGGCATGATACAAAATGAGATTCATATTTTCAACCTTGCAGAAACTGAGATCAATTCATAAATATTACAAATTTTAATGACTTCTGATATCCCATGATGCACTTGGTTGATATCTGCTGAACTCAAACTTCACTGGTTTTTTGCCTGCTGCCCTTTGCTCTGTTCCCCATCAGTTTTTCACATACTGCACGATGTAATTGGACTTGTCCTCTGCTCCCTACAAATTTTTCATCATCTCCAGGCTTTCCCAGACTTTTTCTTCTTTGGGGCAACTGATGCTGTTGATGTAGTTGATGATTTTGCTGAAAGACACAAGAATATTTGAACAATGATACTTTATTTTCATTATCAATCCAATACATGAGTGCCACTAATGTAGCAGGAACTGCTTATCCTTCCAGAACACCTGAGTTTACCCCCCCCCAAGTTTTTGTTGGGGATGGTGTTGTTCAATCCATAGTTTTCTGAGTAGTGTTTATCTGTTAACAGTAGAAACATATTCTAAGAAACCATTTATTTCTCAAATAATGAAAACAACAGACATTTATATATCAAAAATTGATTGTATGCAGAGCTTTAACAAGTCTTTTGTGAAAGGAAATCCATAGAAAGTTTTTAGAATAAAATTTGTGATGAACATATATTACAGGATCTTAAACACAATTTTAGAAGTAATTTTCTTTCTGACTAGGTCTGTAAAATCAATAGTAGTTTTTTAGGTCAACTTTAGATTTAAATAAATGTTTTGATTTAAAAAAAAAAAAAAAAAAGAAGGAAAACTAAGAAAGTTATCCACTATAATCCACATTATGTATGAGCAATGACTTGCAATTTGATACTGCTTCTGATTCGTCAAAACAAAGTTATTCCTCATCCACTACAATCCACATTAAATATGAGCAATGATTAAGAAATTGTTACAGCTACCAAATTTTTTGCTATTAAATATGACATGATTTGTAACCACATACTACACAATAATTAACAGCACAATTTTTTTTTATAATAATTACATCTACACTCTAAAAAGCAGGTCCCTTGCAATGATAGTTATTTTATGCATTGAACTATGAGATCACCAAAATGTATTATGATGAAAGAATGATGTTATGTAAAGCTGTTGAATTAAACACAATCAAAAATAAAAAAAAGTCCATTTATCCAAGCTTTTACCTCATTTTTTCTGTATCTTGCTAAAACTGGACAAATATAGAAACTTTAACCAGGTCGAACCCATAGAAGACTTTTAAGTAAAATAACAATTGAACCCTGATGGATGAACCTGTAATGAACAACCTAAAGCAGGTTGCCTAAAATAACTTTTCCATAAAAAAGAGCAAGGATAAAAAATAGCTGACGTAATCCAGTGAATGTGTTTCTAATTGTAAACGTTTAAAGCTACTAAGTTCTGTAAGGGCCATTCCATTAAAATGTATGTGGGAGGGTAGGAAGGGACTTTCAAAATATCCCTACAACCAAGAACCATTTTCAAGATAATTTTGCATAATGGTAATAGATGCATACTGAAAAAAGACCCATGATCCACATTCAATAATTAAACTTCCTTTCCTGCCCTCCTACATACATTTTAATGGAATAGCCCTAAGTCAGCAGAGAATTTGTATAAAATTGGTAAAAAAATTAAGCCATATAATCTGTTGGGATCATTGCAAGGTTTACATATTATTTTTTGTTAATCTGTTTAAATCACGATATTCCTCCTTTCACCAGATAATTTTCAATTAATACTTTAAAAAATTCTCAAAAAAACTAGCACATTTTAGTTTTTACATATTGATGATTCTTTCATTTTGGCCTCAAAACATAATTATAAGGAAAACTGCAAATAATCTTCATGAAAATGAGAAAAACTTCCAACCAAATATCATTGAAGTACCATTAGTGGTTTCCCTTAATGAGATCTAATCACAAATTTTTAAAATAGTGACACTGAGGCCGTTATTGCAAATAGCAAACTTAAGTCATGCTTCCTTGACTTGGTGTCTAGTGAGACTATACATTTTAATTTTTTTTTTTTTGACACATTCATATTTCAGTTATATAATAAATATGGTATCAACCTGAACTAGCTGTTTTCCTGGTTTTAGTTACTGCTGTAACTACTGTCTGCTGATTGGAAGGATTAGATGTTTGGTGTACTGGATGTTGATGTTGGACTGGCTGACTTGGTGCTGTTTTTGGACGAGTTTTCATTCTGAAAAAAAAAAGAAATTCTATTTATCTTTTTATCTAAGAATATTAAAAGGCTATTTAAAAAAAATATAAAACTTTATTAAATGATATTATTGTAAAAATCCTGCCTAAAATACATAATAATGAATTTCCATTTTAACTGTTTTCAGTATAAATTTAGAGATTTTGTCCTCATGCATGGATCAAAATCATCATTGTTTGAGGATTTCTATCTCACCAAAATAAAATCTTTCAACAACAAACCGATTTTGTCTTTAAAAAAATGTAAAAAATGCATGATATGATGTACCTTGCCGTGGTATTGCCACTCTGTGCTGTGTTATGACTGTGTGAAATATGAGATGGTTGGAGAGCCCTGGATAAAAGAAATTGGAAGTGTCTTCTCAAAGGTCCACTGAAATATCAATTGTTTTTAGGAGCGATAGTTATATAGCATGCACAACAGTTAGAAACACTACTAAAAGCCAATGAAAAAAAGCATTAGAGCAAAACAATAAGAGCTAGCGAGGCAAAGTTCTGAAAATTGGATGAAAGTAAAAGGTTTGTCAAATTTCAATACATAAGCGAGATAAGGAGTAGGTATGCTATTAAAGGTCCTTATTTGACCTAAAAAATATTCCAAAATACTGTAAAATCTGATGAATTTTGCTTCATAACGAAAATTGATAAGCATGTACAAAGTTTAAACTGTAAAGCCTTTTAAATTTCATTATTAGTCAGGTCAATATTACATAGAAAAATAGCATAAATTAAATTTTTCTCCAAAAACCTCAAAAATGTAAAAAATTTCAATTTGACAGATATTTGAAACAAGGATGAGTGGAAAATGAAAGTACAAAAATTAAAATTTACATGAAAGTAACAGCAATACTGTAATACAGAAAGTAATACTGTGAACATTTTGATTAATTATTTAGTTGGTACCTGCAGAATTGTAGGTAAAAAGATTATTCTAAAATTGACAAAATGTATGAACTTTTCATAAATGTACACAGAAGGGTTTTGATGTCATAACTACATTTATTGCGACATTATTGGATCATAAACTACCTGTCCTTAGTTTTGAATATTTCAAATTTAAAATAGACATAAATGGAAATCTCAGTGAAGTTAAATAAGACCGACCCTCAACACACCCTTTACACTGAAGTATTGAAATTCAAGTACACACATATTGGAAGTTCAAAGTCAAATGAACTGAAGAGATGACCAGTTGAAAATATATATAAATGCAAAACATGTCTGAAGGGACAGTAGAATTTGTTTAGCTTAACATTGAGGTGTTTGACTACAAAAGTTTGAATGGTTCAAGATTATTCCAATTTCATACTACTAAATGAGTTATATCTAAACAGGTTTCTTTGACAAAAAATCATGAAATATGTATATGGCCATTCAGAAAAATGGTTGTTTTCAAGGTAAATGTAGACTGACTTTTTATGTTTATTGAATAAACTTGGGTGTTAAATGAATCCATACTTTCAAAATTATCTCTGCAAACACTTAACATATGAAATAGTTTCATAACTGAAGATTTGCAATTTATGTATTGAATCAAAATATATCCAATCAGTTTTTGTAAATAGACAATATACAAAAAATCAAAATCAGACTGTTAAGATCAAGCAGACTTGCCGTTAGATACAGAATTTTCATTTGAATGACCTTTACACATGCAATTGTTAAACAGTAAAAGAAAATACAAAAGGTTAAAAATGACTGCACTAATAAACATTCTAGTTAAAACAAGCATGCAAAAAATTCAAAATACATCGAATATAATATGACAGCTGCTACAATTTTGAAAAATGTTATGAGAAACATTTTCATGCATGTGTAGTTATAGGGACTCCAATAATTATTTGTGTTAGATTTCATTATTTATTTTTTTATGTATAATTTTAATTTTGAGGTTCCTTTCATGTGCATTGTATTTTGTGCAAATATACTTATGTTTCATACAGAAATTTATGTCATGTAGTAACCATGTGATAAGTTTTGAAAACACCTCTTGAGCTGTTTTCAGCAAATCAAAAATTTATAATTTTGGGGATTTTCCATTTTTTATTCATATTGATAGGGGAAAAAAAACCCAAAAGAAGCATAAAACAAACATTTTTTTCTTGTCTTGATAATAAAATAAAAATTACACAAAAAGACATTACTTTTTTCAATGATATAAGATTTACATAAATGATAACATTATTATCAATTGAAGAGTAATTTAATATTTTTTGTATTAAAATCTTTGAATTTGATGTATTGAGCCTAATTGAGGAAATTATTTTTTCAAAACTTTCAGCAAAAACACATTTTTGAAACAAACCTGATTCTCTATATATATCCATTCCATAATTTCAATAGTTACAATCTTATTATTTTTGTATCTTTTTAGATTTTCCAATGTCAATCCAGATTGCAGTGAAGGAAAGATAACTCTTCTTCATATCCATTGTGTAAAATGTACATTTTCAAAGTTTTTATCAATTAGAACATACCTTAAATCTGTACTTTCTCTCTGACATCTTTCATCAACATGAGATGCAGACCTTGGTCTGATGTCACCAAAAACAGCTGATTCAGCCTCTCTTTGATAAAGTCAAGGAATAATAGTCTACTTAGTTATTGCATATCATGTATCATTTTCAAAACACTTATAAATGCATTTGGAAAGGTTTCTTTTTTCTATCTCATTTAAAGTATTTATAAGACTATACTGATTTGTTGGCTACTACAAGAAATAGAGTTGAAGGCGTTATACTAATTCATAAAATAAATGTTTGAAATTGTTAGGTCAACGGTCAGTTAATTCTGAATATTATGTGTTCTTGCTAAACACTCAATGTTACGGCCAAATATAAAAATAAGGAGATGTGGTATTATTGCCAATGAGACAACTATCCATCAAAGTTCAAATGAAGTGGATGTAAGCAATTATAGGCAACCGTGCGGCCTTCAACAGTGAGAAAACCCCATACCATATAGTCGGCTATATAAATGATTATATATTACAAGTAGAATTCTGTGGCACAATTGTAGTCATATAGATAAAATTTTCAACAGATCCTTTTGGCAAAATAAAAAGATTTTGTTCTATTTTTTTCACCCTTGTACACTATATCTGTTCCAAGTTAAGAGCCCACATCAGTGGATGACTATAACTTCTTTTCTCACATGTCTTATAATTATTGAAAATGGTAAAGGGTTATTCTCGTGCAACATGTTTGTAATTTTCATTTCATTAGTTTTTCGTGCTTGTAGCTTGTTATACATGGTCTTTCCTGCAAATTGGAAAAGCAACATGCAAGCTATTTTTCAATTTTTATTCATTGTAAAATGGACATTTTACTTCCGCTCATCTTTCACATACCCCCTATTTACAGCCCCCATTAATGCAATGCAAGAATTGAGATCTTTGACTGTCCATTTCTCATTTATCAATTTTCATGGTCATTAAAAGCATACCTATAGATGTGTGTGTCCACTCATTGTATCAGGCCAAACAGTGACCTACAGATTTTCATTTTTTGTTTGCCTAATTGACATTTACCACTTGATCTGTTTTTAATAGACATTATCCTTATTTGAGAATCTACAACACTTGACTTCTTGAATTTGCGACACTTCAACTATTGAAGTCATACATTAATCTCCATCCGTCCGTCCGTCCGTCCGTCCGTCCGTCCGTCCAACTGTCTTTTCTGTCAGGTTGTGACTTCAAAGTACACATGTTTTGATATGGAACATCTGCAGTGTCAAGTAATGGGGGACAAATAGCAATGAGGTGTGTGTTTAATGATTTGATATGTTCTCTCAACACAAGGATACTGTGCTTTTCTTTTTCTTTCCATTGCCTTCAGTGTGGCAGAACTGATCCTTGGTTGTGATGAGGATACACTTGATCTGGTAGTAGCACCCTGTAATTCAAATATATAATCTAATAAACAGGAACATCAAAATCATTTATTCCGTGCATCATTATTTTTCAACAAATTTAGGGTTGTTCCATATGTGAAACAGTAATCACAAAATATCTTACAACCAAGAACCATTTTTGATGTTTTGCATAATGGTAATAGATGCATACTTGACCAACATTCAATAATTAAACTTCCTTCCTACCCTATATTTTAATGGAATAGCCCTTATGATCCATAGATCATTATCTTTCTGAGAAGCATTTTGATGTTTTGTTCAATTGCTTTCTCTTTAAATATAAATATTTATTTGATCTAATTTAAGTATGTGCTTCTTTTATTTACAAATCCAGCTATTTATTCAAATAACATTATCTTGTTATAGTCTAATTTTTAAAATAATTTTGTCAACATTCAGTTTAGATAATAATAATAAATTTCTTTATTGTAAAACATTGAAAAAAGATGAAAATACACATAAATATCTTACACTTTCTCTGAGACGTCTCTCTCCCCTCAGCTGTCTATCATGATCTATTATCTGCATCCTCTCCCAAACTGGTATGTCAAAAAATATCTCATGAATATCTAACAAAGCTGCCTGCAGCTGAAACAAAAATCATTTGAAAATACTATCATTGATTTATTAGAAGAAGTCTTGTTCAAGGCAAAAAAGCACTCTTTGATGCAGCAAAGTTGTATATTTATAAAATATTTGATATACAGTAAACCTGTTAAGGACTGAAAATTGTTTCGTTTAGATAGGTTTTCAGTTTATAGGTATACAGATTAAAAATATATTGATATTGGTATATAATGACACTGGAACCATTTTCATTGATAAAGTTCAGTCCCTCTTTTTCTTTGTTGTGGCATCTTATCACCAAATTTAAACTTGCCATTAGAAACATGACAGCTGCCACTGGGAGAGCAGGATCTATTATTTTTCTAGAGCATCTGAGACCTATTCAGGTTTTTGTTGGGTTCAGTCTTTAGTTTCCTTTGTGGCATTTTGTAGACTATTGCTTTTATTTTTGTCATTTTTCTTTTTGGCTATGATATTGTCTTGTTATTCTTGACAAGTTTTTTTTAATTATTATCCCCTTGAGGGGCCTCGGTGTCCGAGTGGTCTAAGTAGTCGAACTACTGTATCACTAGCCAGTCAACACTGAGGTTGTGAGTTCGAATCCCGCACGGGGCAGGTGCACTCGACTTCAATCTTAATTGACTTGACTAGGATTGTCAGTTTTCCTACCGAAGGTCGTTCATTCTCTACATGTACTCTGGCTTCCTCAACCAATTAAAACTGACCACCACGAAATAGCACAATAGTGTTGAAAGTGGCATTAAACACCAATCAATCAATTAATATTATCCCCTTGGTATCTTCTACTTTTTTTAAACACAAGTTTCACTGTATTTCAACCACTGTGATAAGGCATTGTATGCAACTGCTGAAGAATAAAGCTGACTTTCAGCATCTGTGAAAACTGGAGACACATTCTACTTCGTTATTTTGACAGGGGCTTATTTTTACCTGTGCAATAATTCTGTCCAGCAGATCTCTATCTTGATTGTTGACTTGACCTTTCTTAATGGGAGTTTCAGCTTGAAAGCTTCTTGCAAAACATTTGGTATCCTACAAGAAACAAAATACATAAACTGTAAATTCAGAAAGTGTTTGCAACCACTGGAAAATTATAAATCTAAACATTTTATCATGATTATTCAATTGCAAGATAAAACAATTTATGCACAATACAGTCAAACCTCATTGTGTCAAACTCAGTTGTGTCGAAAACTCGGATGAGTCGAAGTAATTTCTCAGTCCCGGTAAAATTCCTGTTTGAGCAATACATATTTACCTCTGATGAGTCGAACTCGGTTGATTCGAATAATCGGTTAAGCCAAGTAAATTTTATGGTTCCGCTGATGTTAAACTAAAGTAAATTGACACCTATGTCTCGAAGTCGAAAGATGCAGACTTAATGATAAAAATTCAAATCAGATGTATTTCTTATGTTACCTAATCATTTTCAAAAGAGATTAAAGCTGTAAAATGACATGTTTATGGTAATTTACACCTTTGTTGATGGCCCAAGCGGAACTATAGTGTGTTGAACATATTTCACCAGACATAAAAATGAAACGAATTTAAATGACCCAAGCCAAGATTAAATAAATCGTTAGAATTAAATTCATTAATTACAATAAATAAAAGGATAAAGAAAATCATGATAAATTTATAGTAATTGAATGCAAAGCAGACAACCCTCATCAGAGATTTTTCAGAACTTGTTTCGTTCCGCGAGTGATTTCATCATCTATAGGGACTAACCTTTGTAAATATTTGTGTTTATGTATCTGTACTTGTTGTGTAATTATTATGAGGGACCAAAAAATATGGATTTTGAATTCACAAGCACAGTGTCATATAGAAAAAAGGCACACTGTTCAAAATATCTAGTTTACACAAATCTCAAACCGTATTTAGAGCATTCAAAATTTATGATGACACACTTGACCTTGGATGAGTCAAACCTCGGATAAGTAGAATACTTTTGTCTGGTCCCTTCAACTTCGCCTTATTGTGGTTTGACTCTACCAGAAAATGAAACATTGTACTTTCTACACAACAGGGTAAAAGCTTGCACGCCAGCTTTTCTTTCTGTTTCTAAAGGTAATACAAATAGATTTATTATTTTCTAACATATGTATACATATCAGTATATTAATTAGTATTAACTAGTAACACAAAAATGACAAACTGCATTTTTACAAGTTTGTGCTACGTAGGAGACTTTATCAGTGCCACTTACGCTAATGGTCTTGACAACTTCCTGTACTTTCTCTGTGACTAGCAGACGACGAGTTAAGTATCCTTTAACACAAGCTGACACTCTGTCAAAACAGTGCTGTAATCTGGGATCAAATGCCTGAAAATATAATTACCTGAATGAAGTGACGAACATTAAAACAAAGAGCTGATTTGCAATGAACTAATTAGATTTTATGAAATAAATGCTTCCAGTTATATGCAGCGTTTAAAGTTTTTTTTTAAATGTTATAAGTACAACAACATGAACAATGTACAATATAATCTTCTATATTGCAATTTTATTAAAAACAAAAGTATCTTTAGAAAGTTCACATTTGTTTATTTAAACATGTTCATGATGTTGCTTACAGTAAAGAAAGTTGTAACAAAAATCAATTCATTTTCACATTTAAAAATAAATGGAGAACGTATCCATGGGACACAGATGATGCCCCTGCTTGCATATAACATTATAAAGGGGCAAAACTCGGAAACGGTAAAAGTCACGCCACCCAAATTTGTGTTTTGTGGTAATAAGCATTGTGTATAGGTTTCATAACATTTGGTTGAGGCAAACTAAAGTCACTACAGCAAAACAACAAGAACTTACAGACTCTGGGTATACCATCGTAGAACTTGTCCAGGCATGCTGAACCTCCTTTACAGGAGAGTGCAATACTGGTTTATAGGTTTTAGGTGATGGTGTCGAGTGGTTAAACTTTAGAGACTGTTTAGGCGTCCCTCTGCTGAACGTGCTGATATCTGATTCATTATCTCGATCCCTTGGATTAAAATACAAACTTGGACTAGATATATAAGAGAATGGTTTCTGTTGTGTAGGATAGTTGGCAGGCATTTGCTGAAAAATAAAAAATATTATTTATTATTTCATAATATAAGAGTCACTCATCTCACACATATATCAATTCCACATTTTGTTACGCCTCAACTCTATCCATTACAGTTTTGTTATTTTCAAATTTGAACTTTTCTCTTCCTTGTATGCTCAAGTTGCTTATCTGCTGTGCATAGTCAAGTTAAGGGCTGAAACAATGTATAAACTATATAATGATGGAGTTGAATCTTCAATACAAACATGACAAAGGCTAATATATTAATAATAGTTTAATCTAATTAATTAGATATAAGAAGATGTGGTATGAGTGCCAATAAGACAACTCTCCATCCATGTCAAAATTTAAACCATTATAGGTCAAAGTACGGTCTTCACACACAAACAGTAAGCTATAAAGAGCCCCAAAAATTACTAGTGTAAAACCATTCAAATGGGAAAACCAACGGTCTAATCTATATAAAAACGAGAAACGAGAAACACTTATGAACCACATCAACAAACGACAATTTCTCATAGGAATCAATTTTTGGGGATGTATAGGAAAACTATATTTTCTTTGATACTTTATTTCCTAGTTTTGACCAATGCTTTACAAAACTCTAAAGGAAATTTGTACTTTGTTGTATCATGCTTAAAATCTTGGTTTTAAAACCTATACCCAGGTAGTACATGTACCCCTGAAAATGAATTCATGTAGTATGTAAATAAAGTGTGCATACTTATTATATAATGGTCGAATATGAGTTCATAACAAAAGTTATTGTTAACAACCAGACTATACTAGGATGTAGTATTTAAAATTAGAACAAATAGCAGAACAATGCTGACATTTTGTCAAAACTGACCCCAAAAAAATATTTTGAAACTAGAAATTGAATGACTGATTTGAATTAAATCAAGATTAAAAATATTTTTATAATTTAAAAATAGGATTGATTGAATATTCCCTTACCAAAATGAAAAATGTCCTCCAAATTAATTTTACATACATCACTTAAAGCTACATTATTCATACCTATTTGTTGGTATATACATGTATAACTTACCTGAGAATAAACAGGTTGACTAACGTTCCCTGGAATTTCAGACAACACAGACTCATTTGGAAGGTATCTGTTTCCAGAAGTTGTAGGAACATAGCCATTGGCTGAAGTTTGCGGAATGTAATTGTTTGTAGTATTCGTAGGAACATAACTATTGGGAACAAACTTGTTGATAGCACTTCCTTTGGCATATGGCTGTTGTGAGCTGGCAGACGCAAAGCTGTTACCAGCATTCGTTGGAAATTGATTGTTCACTGAAATATTCGGGTTTGAAGGATTAGTCCGTGGAGGGTTCATAAAGTTTTGAGAAGAATCAGTGTAGCTATTCACAGAGATATTTTGAAGATTGTTGCTAGAAAACTGACTGAGGTTGTTTTGTTCAGAAAATGACGTGAATAGTTCTTGTTGTTCACGTAAATGATCATGGTGCATTTCAATTTCTTCCTGTAGATTCATTTGTTCACGTCTTTGAGTTACAAAAAGTTCTTCCAGCTGTTGTTTTTGTTGCTCAATAAGATGTTGACGAATTTTGTTAAAATGATCTGCTTGAATTTTCAACATTTCTTCCTCGGTTAAGGTTTCAAATGATTGAAGAGTTTCTGTAAACGATTGTACAGCTTCCCCAATATCATACGGTCGTCTGCTCATATTGCCACTCTGAATTGGTTGTTGATTATTTTCTAGCACATCTTCAACTGGGTGCGGTTGCACTTGAGACAAATATCTCTGAATATGTTCAGCTTTAGCATTTTGTTCTGATGATTCAGATGTTGGAACACTCATATCATTTTGAGAAATTGATACTGGTTCAATACTTTCTGGCCCTATATTCATTTTTATAATATTTCCATTGGTACTAGAATATTGAGGACTTTGTTGATTCAATTTAGCTTTTAATAATGCATCTGAGGGATGATCAAGAGTATATGATCCATGCCTTACATGTCGTTCTAAACTTTTTGGAACAATATTTGGAGAGATTTGACTTCCTGTCTGAGGAATGTTTTTATTGTCAGAAGAAGTTCCATGAGTCAAATGTTTTGATTGGTTAATATCACCCATCACATGACCAGAGCTTCCTGCTACAGATGAGGAAACTTTCATAACTTTTTCAAAATCAGTTCTATTTGCATCTGAATAAATATCATTTTTGAAATAATTCCTCTGAACTCCTGATAAAACATTTTCCTGACTTTCTTTCAAAGTACTTCCCTGTGATCTATCATCTGAGTCATAAGAACGTTTTCCAGTTAGCATAAATACATTTCCATAAGTCTGATCACAACTTTTATTCAGTTCTCGTTCAAGTAAGCTCAGTTTATCATCCATGTCAGCCGAAATTTGTTTTTGATAAATGTTTTCATTTTCCTTGTCGGAGGTGTTATGTTCAATCTCAGCAGTGTAAACATGGAATGGCACTTCCTGGTCTTTAAAAAAGGTTCTTGGAGTGCCACCTGGTGATTCTTCTGGGCTCAACGCAACTTTGCTTAACATTGATCCTGGCTGTCCAGGAAATAAATTATTTCTATATGGCTGTGTTGTTGATGTAGTGACCTGAGGTACTGCTGACGACCCCAGGTCGTTTACGTTTTTTGGCACCGACTTTCCATTTTGACCCTGATTTAATACTTCTGATGAGTTTGCTGACCCTGTATGTCCTGTCAAATCAACACTATTTGACGGAGTAATATCCATTTTCCTCACAGAAATTTTATCCTCAACAGATTGACTAGCACTAGTACTTATTTCTGTAACGAATGATGAAAAATGAACAGTATTTTTCAGTACTTTTGGACTCATGCGTCTGCTTTGATTTGTTCCTACTGAACCAACAGAGCTCATCACTGAAGAATTCACACCAGACTGGTTAAAACTAGAAACACTAGCCTCTATTCCATCTTTCCCAGAATTCCCTGAATTATCTGACAATGTAGGTGAATGAAAATACTTTTGTTTCTTTTCCTCTTCCTTATTTTTACTAGGACTTTTTGAATAAACAGACTGTTTCATATTATTTTCTGTAGATGAACTACTTGATGTGGAATTCAGAGTTCCACCTGTGTCCTGCAAGTTGAGATGTTTTGAAAGATTGGCAAGAACTTGACCTATCTGCTGCTGTTTAACAGAGGTCAAAGGCAAACCACTGAATTCTTGAGGTAAAGAATTGCAATCATCCAAAGAGGGATAGTCATTCAGCGACTGAGGTTCTTCAACTTTTGGTTCCACTGGTAACTGCCTCCTTTTGGATGTTTCTTTTGTCTGGGGTTTGTTTTCTGAAGGTGAAGTTTTTGTAGCAGGGGATTTCTGCTGTTTTTTCTTTTTGGCAGCAAGGAATTCCTGTCTAAATTTTTCAGGGTCAACTTCTGGTGAGTACTTTGTTGACGATAATTCCGGATTGCTTCCTGCTGTTCGATGCTGCTTTTTGAGTTTATGGATTTTGGGGGATTGTAAAATTGGATCTTCAGGTGACAAAACAAAGCCCTGACTTTCAGCTATTTCATTATGACTTAAATCTGGGTCTGAAGCACTATGTTGATTGGCCTGTTGCCAAGCAGACTTTTTAAGTCTGCGAGTGTTTCGGGACATTCCACTTTCAGATTTACATGATAAAGAATTATCATCATCAAAGTCTCGTAGATCAGGATTAGAAAATGAAATTCTACCGGTCATTAGCAAATTTGAACGTCTAGCTTGCAATTCTGTCATTTTTGTAGAAGGTGGTTTCGGAACAGGATATGATGGGGTGCCTGGGATTTTTGCAGGATTTGGCAGTGACGACATTGAACTCGATTTTTTCAAATTTGATAATGCTTTCCCCTGAGACTTAGACAATGCTTTTGGTTTTGCTTTCTGAGGTGTGCTTTTCGTAGTATGAACAGGAGCTGGAATTTTAGTTCGTTGTTCTCTGACCATTTTTTCAGATTTGTTCACAGATTTTTGTTCTTTACTTTGTTCCTTATTTTTTGCAATCCCTGGTTTCAATTTTTCAACAGTCACTGTTTTTTCATCATTAATATGTGTCATACTTTTGCTTCTTTTATTTGAAGAAAGACTGTTTGTTTTAGAGATCCCAGCAGGGGATCTAGATGAATTTACACTTTCAGGTGACCACTTTGAGGAAACATCAGTTCCGCTTGAGACAGGAGATGAATCCACAGAATCAGAGAGTCTACTATTTTGCTTTTCCTGCAATAAAGATATGTATTCCATATTTCAAATTATTATATTAATTATTAAAATTAAAAATTAAACTATCAGTTCTACAGTCAAGTTATCTTATTCATACTGTGTTTTTGAATTTCAAAAGTTCGTAACAGCTGGCCAAATAATTTGACCCAATGAAACAAAAACACAGGAGTTAAACAAAATTGCAAAAACAATTAAAATTATTGTTATTGGATGTATATTATATCAAATAAATCAAGACAAACCATCAAAAGATATATAGGTTTTACACCAAATGTGTCAAAAAAGCAAACATATTAACAAAAAGCAAAAGTGTAGTTGCTACCTCAGAAACTAAAACATGCAAACCCAAGTTATAATTATGTGAGAGTTGTGATGTCTGAAAACGGAAGTGATTCATTTGAGTGATTTTACCCAAAATGCTATAACAAGACGCTACATACAAATACACATTGACATTTAGAGATCTAACAAAGAAATATGTCATTTCAACTTAAAGAATAAAAACAGTTAAATACTTGAATGCATTGTCTACTCTATAAACAACACAGCTAACATTACATATCCCTTCCTCTTACACAAATTTTCACCAAAAAATCAGATTTCAAATCGTTGACTTTTTTAAATCAGAATTTGAATATATGTAAATGCAACTAGAAAAATGTTCGATTTGGAATTGAAATTTGTTTACTAAGTAAATAATACCTCGGGAAAAAAGCAGGGGATACATTATATTTGATATATATGATAAACAAATAAGAAAATATAATAGAAAATTACATCTAAAGACACAGATAAACACAAACATCAGTGTATTGAAAATGAGGATGAAATGTGAGGCTCATTGGCTCTTGATTTGTGTAGTTACTATCACTAAATATATACATGTACTAATATGGTGTAACACCACTAATTCGGGCCCGGCCAGAAAGCACATACCAGAAAGTAGTACATATTTAACACAAAATAGTTCCTACGCATGAGTGTAACTTTCAAAATATGTAAAATATTTAGATATTTTTGGTATCAAATGAAAGCTGAATGGCTGGTGATCATTGTAGAACACTGTATGACTTATAATTTTGAATATTAAAAAAACTGCACCAAATTTTAAAAGAGGTACATTTGCCTTTTGTCAGATTTGAAGTACCTGTTTTGGTACATCCGAAGTTCCGGGAACCAGTTCTTTCTTATATGCCATTAAAGGTATGTTGATTTTTTCAGTACAATACACCATAAAGTGTTGCTTTGACATGCAATGATTGTCACTTTATTTGAACTTAAAACAAAAGAGCTGCGCCTGCTTGAAATTGAGGAATTTAACATAGAAAGCAATGGGGCCATGAATTAGTGGCGTACTTCCTTATAGGTGTAACACCACTAATTTGGGCCCGGCCAGAAAGCACATACCAGAAAGTAGTACATATTTAACACAAAATAGTTCCTACGCATGAGTGTAACTTTCAAAATATGTAAAATATTTAGATATTTTGGTATCAAATGAAAGCTGAATGGCTGGTGATCATTGTAGAACACTTAATGACTTATAATTTTGAATATTAAAAACTGCACCAAATTTTAAAAGAGGGTACATTTTGCCTTTTGCCAGATTTGAAGTACCTGTTTTGGTACATCCAAGTTCCAGGAACCAGTTCTTTCTTATATGCCATTAAAGGTATGTTGATTTTTTCAGTACAATACACCATAAAGTGTTGCTTTGACATGCAATGATTGTCACTTTATTTGAACTTAAAACAAAAGAGCTGCGCCTGCTTGAAATTGAGGAATTTAACATAGAAAGCAATGGGGCCATGAATTAGTGGTGTACTTCCATATCACAAGTCAAATGTTTAAAAAATTCACATATATTTTACAATGATAATTTACTTTCTCAGTATGCTGAAAAAATAATATTTTCTAATGATGTTTTATATTCTTAGCATGCTCATGCTTAATTTCTCTAGATGTCTGATTTCTTTTCAAAATTAAACATTGTCGGAATGATGATTTTATTACGTTTATAAGTCAAAATAGAAACGAAAAAATCTAGTGTATGATCATGTTTGATGTGTGAATAATGTGTGGTATACATGGTGTCCTACTTCCAGACAGCAGTGAAGGTCAAACTCTAACATTCAAGGTCAAGGATGCCAATATTTTATGGGATGAGTGTTATTCGGTTCTTTATTTACTTCTACTTCTTGAAATCTTACATCATTTTATCAAAAGAAAGAAATTATTAAACTCTAAAAGCTTTTAATATAAGACATCCACAAAAACAGTAAATTATGGGTCTAGGAAAACCACACATCCAATGTTTATTAATAAAGGCTGCATAAGTCATGCTTATTGAATCTATACATAATCATACTGATCCCCATGAATTTTTAAAGCAAACAGCATATTTTCATATCATTTTAGACCTTTATAAAAAAAGTTTGTTTCTAAAGCCTATATCCCATCACTGAAACTGTTTTTTGAATACAATTTTTAAGAACATATTTTTAAACAGAATTCTTTTCAATTTGTACAAAATCTTGGAAAACATTTATGTCAAGTAGCAGGAGTTATTTCCCTTGAGTGAAAAAAAAAAATGTCTGACATGATTTTGAATGAACAAGTTCATACTGATGAACTTCAAACTAACAGGACAATTTCTGAGGATCCTGTAGGGTACCTCCTTAATTCACAAGGTCACATTTAAAAATTGCTTTCCTAAAATAAACTTCCCTAGATCCAAACTTTCCACTAATTCATTGACGAAGAGATTTCCAAACAAAAAAAATTAATTACTTAAATTTTTCAGAATTTGTAGACTGGCATCCTTGCAATATCTGATTATATTTCACGCATGATATCCTATTAAAGCAAAGAGAAAAGCAGAGTGTAGCTTTTTGTCACGTACTATAAGCTGAGAGATCCTGGCTGTTCGAGGAAGCCGTGAACGACGCTTTAAAGCAAACTCTTTCTGCAAACAACATGCATCATTGCGTTTTATTCTAAATTACATACTAACATTTTTCAACAAACAATTGACTCATCAAAATGCTTTTCATTCATACATAACACCTAGTTCAATCACTCAAAAATAGATTAGATAAAATTTAGCGGGATACCATCAAATTTCTTTGTTTTCCAGCCATGATTGAATCATTAAATTAATTTACAATAGAAATTTTCAAATGGTAGTCTTCAAAAATGTTTACTTTATAAAATAATGAGCTCATAAGTTACATCTTGAAAGGTAATCTTATTGAGCAATTATAAATAAACATTTAATAATATGCATTCAGTAAACAAGTTACATTCGATTTATGGTTACTAGAAAATGAAAGGATATGGAGTAAATGTACATGGGACAAAATCGCACACAATACATAGAAAACATAGAAAATTATCAATGAACAGGGCTTTTATTCCTGTTCTTCATCTTGACAGTTGACGAGGGTCTTCAACAATGAACAAATCATTCATACCCCACAACAAGGTCAAGACGGCCCTAGCGTCGACTTAAGCGGTACTATTGATAAAATAAAGTAATTTGAAAGACATTGATCGCCGCTAAAATATGCATTGAAGCTACACATGTCGGGAGCGGTCAATGAATTACATAATTTATAATTACGGCGAGGTTTTAAACATATATTTGTCATACATTGCCCAACAAAGACCAATAATTTGAAACAACAAATGATAGACAATACATATAAAACTAAATAACAAATGATAGACAGCATGTCTAGTGACAAACATTCCATGCATATAGAGTTAAAATATGTGTTTGATATAGATAACAAGCATTGTACTAGACTGAGAGAAGGGACTTTTAACATGCTTTCTACAAGGTAATAAATAGTCTGTAGAAAGACATGTTAAATAACTTAGAAACATTGTTTTGACAACAAGCGACAAGTCTTTGCTCTTACTCCTAAAATGCTTTGTGTTTTGCAGAGAAGCAGCAAGTTATAATTCTAAAGACTCTGGGATTGATCCCATGTCCCTCCTGCACTTGAGCTTGTCTATCAAGTGCTTTATTCAGTGATAAATGTGGGCCGCAAGATGTGCTAAAGTTACAAGCTTAATAGACAAGCAATTTTTGAAACCACTGAAGGATTTTTAAAATTTGATTTTTTCATTATAACAACTTAATTCTTCATGGAATCTCTTGCATGTTTGTCAATGAAATACAAAAGTTTTGGGGCTTAAAATGAAGACAACTTCATGTGACATTCTAATTACACTTTAAATAAAATTACCTTAGATAATTAATACGATCAGAAATATTGTTAGCACAAAAAATACCTTTTCAACACAAAATATATTCTGAGATAATATAATCATGTTTTATTATCATTATGTCTGAAAACACAAGATATATTCATATTTTTGAAAGTATAATTTACCTATTTCTTTATACATTATTTATATTAATATCAATAAATATATAGTTTACAAAATATAAAGAATGAACAGTACTATGATAATGTAATGGGTATCTTTTAAGTTAAACACGACTTATCCTTTTTCTGTCTTCCGGTGACACATGCCATTTTTCATCAAACTTGGGAGTTTTTAAAAATTTCAAACAAACATAAATAGAGACCAAATGATAAGCAAGAACTTATACAAATAGAAAATTAAAAAAAAAGAAATATCCAAAGATAATGGTAAGCATTTTTCTAAATAAAAATGTGTTTTGTTTGTAGTTATTATGTTTCTAGCATCTAATAAACAAAACAAAAATCCTAAGTTACCTCAACTTCAGACACTATAGACTGTACTCTGGCAACAAGCTTCTCTCGTTGCTTTGACTTTCTTCTGTTTTCTAGTCTCATGGCTTGTCGTCTGTATGTTAACATTTCTTCTCTCCTTTTAGCAGTCATCTACAAAAGGTTAAATTGACAGGTTCATTTTAAATCAGAAGAGCATTTTTCATTACTATTCATGTATTGTCCAAAAGCAATCAAATTAAGAGGAAATATTGTAAAAGAGTACAGAATGAAATTATCCCAAAAATTATACAAAGATAACTGCATATAATTATGCTTAAAATGGAATATTTTACCAAAATCATTCGAGAAAAGAGCTTGTTGAGTTCCTGTCTAACTGGTTGTGTAAATGTTGATTGAGTTTTTTTTAATTTTTCAAACAGATTTCAGACATTTTTATTTTTATGGTTGTGTTAATGTTGATTGTTTTGGGTTTTTTTCAATCAGATTTTTAAACAATTATAGTAGTATTTGTTATGTATTTTTTTTTCTTTAATTTGTTGGTTTTACCCTTAGTGTACTTCAACTGTACAGATTAGCAACATCTGGCAAATAATTCTGTTCCTACAGTGCCATGGGTCATCTTTAACTTGCAGTAAAATGTGAGTTGTTGCTTCCTGCTGAAAGCCTCATACTGATTTCATAATGTGTAATGACGTACTTGTCTTTGCTTCCTTTCAATCATAAGATGAAATTTTAGTTAGCAACACTTACTTTTGGGGATAAATATATATATTTAGTTTACATATGCATGCATACTGTGGATTCATTATTATTCGTTGGATGCCAATTTCTGTGGATTTCGTGGGTACAGGTAAACTACGAAATTAAATGTTCAACGATTTACAAATTTTCTTTAAGAATGTACTCAGGTGAGGTTTAGGAATTTTTGTCAGATGTTTGAACTCCTCCCTTGGGTTTTTTCCTACAATACAGGGTAAAATATTTTGCCCCATGTCACCCACTTTTCTTGTCTTAGAAGATTTCAATAGCTCATAAAAATGTCATTCCCAAAATTTAAGGAGATTCTAGATTTTTTTTCTTACGATTTGAGACCCAAATAATGCCAATGCTAAATATGAGGTAAAAGTCCGAGTCAGCCTTTTCCTGCCATTTAAAAAAAAATCAAATATCTCAAAAAGGAGTGCCATAACCTATCAATATTTTTAGCTTATTTCGTTCCTAAACTAATGCTCTTCTGACTTATAATATCAATTTTAAATTCTAGATTTTTTTTATTTCACTTAAGAACATCCTTAAGGTTTTATGCAGACTTTGACAAAACCACGAAATCAGATATCCACAGAAATGCAAGTTTTCATCAATCCACGAAAGTAACTGAATCCACAGTATTTTGTTATTGTGATGTTTACACTTTTATCTCGGAATATGATATTTCTTTTCATTGGTGTAAATAATATTATAATGCTTACCACAGGAGGCAATATTGGTACACCATTGAATTTGATGACTGAGGTAAAATTAGTTGGTATTGGACTGGACCAGGATGCTGACATCTCATCCAGATTCCGACTCTGTGCCTCAAAATACTCTAATAAATCTCCCATGATGTGATGTAAGGGATTCTGAAAAAAAAAATCACAATAAATGAACATATTATTACAGCATAATTCATTCCTCTATCAACTAAAGATATGAAAAGATGTCATAAGTATCACCATAAGATGTCCTGCTTGAAATATTTGCCACTGGAAGTCAAGCAAACAACAATCAATCAACCATTTATCTCCAGATCATTACAAGAACAATTTTTCAAAGACTGAGGGCAGGTATAACATGGGTAAAGTTAGTTGAATAAAGCTTTTTTAAGTTCATTTATTTAACATGAAATTTGTTTTCCCAAATAGGTTTTGTTACAATCTTCACATAAACTATATTCTGTTAAAAAAAATGAAAGAAAAGATAGTTTCTACGGTACAAATATTTCCTGAATTTCCATCAAGTTAAAAAAATCTGTTTCAGACAAAATTGAAATAACCATTTTCTAAGCCATACATAAGATCACAGGTTAAAATTGCATACCCTGAGGTCTACCTTAAAAGTGTATCTAGATCTTGACATTGTTTGAATAACAGCTTTAAAATGAAGTATGTTCAACTTTTGTAGTTAAATAAAATGTTAAGATACCACTTACTAGTTCATCATTTAAAGTACTTTACGTAATCGGTTCTTTTGAATATCTGACAAATCAGAAGAATTATGATGGGCCGGTAAATCCCTTCTAATATCAAGATCCTGGACCTTTGATCCTGATATCATATATTGTCAAAAGGCCCTTAGTACTATATGAAATCAGTTCTTTTGAATATCAGACAAATCAGAATTTTAATGGGCCTCGATAAAGCCCTTCAAAAATCAAGGTCCTGGATCTTTGATCCTGATATCATATATTGTCGAAAGACCCAGCTGGCTTTCATCATTTTGAAAATATATTTTTTGACATGTAGATTAACTACAGAAACTGATTCTGAAAAAAATAAGTCAATTAAAGATCAATAAAAATTAAAATCAAACAATTAAAGTAAGTTTTTGTGTAAATACTAACTTTTCTCTACTATAAAAGAAATTAACATTTTGAGATTCGATAAACTTACTTACAGACTAACGAATAATTCATCAATATTCTTTCACTTGTTGATAGATTTCTGGATAATTTCGATTTACAGGTGCACATGTACCCAAATTTCATCTATTTACTATACTGAATTCGATCAGTAGATGACTTTTCACAATACAATGTACTATGAATCAGTTCCAACACATAAATACAGATTTGTAATCATGGTCCAAGTTTGATTCTCTAACAACATAAAAAACATAAGCCGACCCTATTTAAATGTGTCACAGTTTATTAAACGACATCAAAACATGTTCACAATATATACATATATATAGTCATATTATTTGTTGATACCTGACGCATATACCAACCAATGGAGTTGCTGGATGAAGCCAAATGATATTTAATTCAGATCCTAACAGGATTATGAAATATTGATAACACATTCTTTTTTTTAATGGGAATTATTTTTTATTCAATTTGTGACAGCTGGTCTGTGAAACTACTATCGTAATGTAGTAAATTGCAAAACAAAGATAAAAATAAAATTCATTATTTTCAGTGATGTATTAGAAATCATCATTACTTGCCTAATTGAATCTGGTTTTTTTTTTGTATGAATATGTATCTTAAGCAAACAAAAGGTTGCATTAAAACTAAATGTAAGTCAATTAAATATTGGTGTGAAGATATTAATGCCATACTAGGAGAAAGTCAACATTCAAAATCACTGTCCGAATTTTAATGGATTTCCTGGCCGAGTTTTGGTGAATCACAAATTGAAGCCTTCAAAGAGATAAGATTGAAAGCATCTGATGAAAATAGTTTATACAAGATTTGAGTGCCAATGGCAACTCTCCAAAATACATACATGTACACAACAACACGGAGCCTAACAGGTAAGGGCCCCAGATATTACTGTAATGGATCTGAAACTGTCACGAAACTACTGACAAAGATTATGGTTAGAAGCTGTTAAGAAATTTGATGTGATGAAGGCCCACAGTAACATAAGAAGAAATTAATGGATATATAGACTTGAATTAAAACAGGTATACATTTTGGTTAGGGCCTAGGCATGATAAGGGTTTGATGTTAAAGGCTCTTAATTTGCCGTGGCTCTTCCTATAATACTACTCAACCAGCCTCTAACACGTCTAAAGGTATAATGGTTATCAGTAAGTGGCTAGAATTTCCTGCTTCTGATATATTTACATTTTGGTAGGATTTCAAATTTTTAAGTTACAATAGTTAGGTCTTTGTAAAATTACTTCATAAAAGTTAGTGTCAAAACAATTTAATCAGGAACAATTTGTAATGTACACAAAATGTACATGTAATGATGTATGATCTTTAAAAGGAATATCGTAGAGAATAGGGTGTAAACCTTCAGACCATTGATCATCCTATAATTTGCCAATGATGAATGCCCAGTGTGTTTTAATTAACTTAATTAACCTTCTACAGGAGATCATATGAAATTTTGATGAGAAGTTCGTCTGACATTTATAGAGCTGATCTAACGATAATCCTCAGTGGTACACAAACACTACTTTTGCTGTTTTAATTTCTGATGTATTACTCTTCATAATTGACTTTTTCCTTAGTATTAAGTATATTTACTTTTTCTAATCAGATAAAAAATATGACAGACCAAACTATTAAAACAAATAATACTATTTCCCATACATGTCTAAATCTTTCATTTCCCTGTATCATTTTATGATATCGATACTCACAAAATACATTTATAAGGTAGTCTAAACATCATTTTGAAGTCAAATTAAAGAAATTTTTAACCATTTTCAATTCTGTACATGATGTACATGTTTACATTACCATGATTACACACAATTCTCTAGAGAACTAACTAGACTTATACAAACATATAAAATGAATTGAACATAGCCAGTGGTGGACATCTTTGTTACAATTTTATTAGCCTGAAACTTTAGTTATCTGCATTGAAGTTAAGCAGCAGACTATGGCATAAAAAATAGATTCTTATTGATTTAGATTATATACATGTACCTTGCAATATTTATTTCTTTCTACAATCCTTTAACACTTAACTTCTCACTAATTTCTCACATCAATTAACCACCATAGATAAACTAGAGGCTCACAGAAGACTGCAGTGCTTAACATCCTGAGACTATTTTATCAACAACAAAATGAGAATTTTTGGAGAACAATAGCAGCCGATTGATTGCTTTTTAATGTCCAGTGGCAAATATTTTTATGCATATTCAGGACACGAACAAATTAACAATATTATAAGTAGGTTCTGCAAAGTAAGTCAACCGTGATGAAGTGTTGGAATCTGGATTGCCATTGCCAATAGAAAATGAGGGTGTTTGATAGGGGCAGAAATTTGCATGGCAACATTGGAACCCTTTAGAGTGTTGCAAGTGTTCTTTAACTTTCATGGAGAGCTTGGCACTTTCCCAGCAAGAGCATCTGATTTAATGTCCCAATTTTGACCAGATTACATCCTGCACAGCAAAACAGACACTACACTTAAGCAAGGGTTTTACTGCCACACAAAGGAGGTCCAGGGAATACCATATTTCTATATACCCCGTTCAACCCTTGGGATGTATAATTAATAATGAGAACATACAAGTACGTCATGTATGAGATGATTACTGTATTTAGATTGATAAATATTATCAATCTACACAAAATTGGAATTATTCATCTATCTGCATTCTCATAGCAAAAAATAATGAACTGATCCAGTGTTCTCCCCAGGCCGTTTTATTGCTGCGGTATTCAGCGCTATCGCAATTTTCCGCTGTTCTTTTAAATTTCCCGCTTAACCTATTAACACATAAGTTAAATATACTTTTATCAATCGCTCTTTCAATACAGTGACTTTTGGGGATAACAATGTGACTGGTGACAGATTGAGAGATTTGAAAAGGATATCCATTAAGGGCTTATATAAACTGTTGACACCGAGATATGTCTCGCAAAACACAGATAAAAGAGTGAATTGTAACTTTAAAGTTATGCAAAATTGGCCTTCAATGTTCTGGATATTATCTGGAAATCTGGAAAGCTCAATAATTAGAAATGTAAAAATTGTACAAAGAAAAATCTTTAAATATTAAAAAAATCTGACAAATTCTCTCCAAGCCTTTCAGTAATTGTTTCCATAATATTTACACAGTTATCATTGATGAAATTTGAGGTAACACTCTCTTTCTAATGTTCTGTAACCAACAATGTTCTGTTCCAAACTTCTCAAGTATTTTTTTTATGTTTATGCTACAAATCTTAAATTTCATGACTTTCCAAATCTTTCTTTGTTTACATATTAATATTCCTTAAATATCAAATTTCAAATTATTTAAAAGCACAACTTTGTTACCTTTTCTGGAAGAACTAATTCTACGGACAATCTTGGATCCATCATAAAAAGTTTAGCTCCGAAAAAATCTATTCCCATTACTATAGTGTGCCATTAACTACTATGAAAATAATATCTATTCAACACCAATATCATAAAATCTTCCTTTATTTGTATAATCTTTTGTCCATTAAAATCACGGTATTCCCCTTATTATTTTGATATTTGTTGACAAGTTGTCAATTGATTAAATCAATGCACATGGTTTAATAAGTTGAAAAATAACAGGCATATTTCTTTTTTATATAGGGCCACTATTTTCACTGTTGCTACTCAGCTGTGAAATTTACGCATTGAAACTGACAACAATAGAAAAATTACCAAAACAAAAAATGATTAATTTAAACGTAAATAAAGCTTCTTATGAAATTAGAGACCAATATAATATCAAAGGGCTTGGTTAGATATTAATCTTTAGTTATGAAAATCTGATACAATTATTTGTTAATCATATTATCAGGTATAAAATAAAACAAAGTTAATCTGTTTTTGTAAACTGATTTGATTTACATATATATATATAATATTTATTCCAATATTAATATAATTTTAACCTTTCAGAACAAATGAAGTCTTTAATAGGTGACCATGGGCCAAACAATTTTCAACTTATATATAATTATATAAACATGTACATGTATATGGCTACAGCCTACACATTAATCATACAGCACATGATAAAATATTGTTTAATTCAGCTGAATGGAAAAGGGCTTCATACATTATTTGAAGCTAAAAGTTAAAACTTAACTACAATTTTAAAATAAGGAGATGTGGTATGATTGCCAATGAGACAACTATCCATCCGGGTTCAAATGATGTGGATATAAGCAGTTATCATTAGTGTTTGGCCTCCGGGCAACAGAGTTCACAAATCTTTTCCAAACTGGTCCTTGAAGAAAATAGCCCAGGTCCTCACTATCAAAGTATTGCAAACACCAAAAATCAATCAATCAAATGATGTGGATATAAGCAGTTATCATTAGTGTTTGGCCTTCAACAATGAGAAAAACCCATTCTGTATAGTCATCAATATTAAAAAGGCCCCAACATGAAAAATGTGACACAATTAAAATGAGAAAACTGATGGCCTTATTTATAACAATACAATTTACAAAAAACAAATATGACAGACATGAACCAACAATAACCACTAATTTACAGGCTCCTAACTTTGTACAGGCACATAATGTGGCAGGGTCAATCATGTTTGTGAGCACTCAAACCTACCCTTAACCTGGGCTTGTATCATTGTGTAAATACATACATTACATTTGCCTAATTAGACAAGGTATATTTTGAGGTGGTAAATAGTCAGTATTTGTGCTTATTCTGTGCTTAACAACAAAAAATGCACCACATCCATTAATTTCTAGAGTTAAAATTCCTATTGCATGTAACTTTTAAAAAATTATTGAAATAAGTCAAAATTTTTAACATAACATATCTGAATTCATAAAGAGCACATTCTTTTAAAAATGAGAATTTTCTTAATTTTAATCTTTCACATCTCAAAATACACATTTTAACCAAAAAACATTGACAAATTTGTGAAAACTAAAATATAAAAGTAGTGAGTATTTTTCACCTGAAAACAATGAAACTGACTTTGATTTTCAGTTCTTAATTAAATTCTTGACTGATGACCAATCTCAGATTTTTGATTTTTGAAATCTCCATTGTTTCCACTAAAATGAAAAGTTCTCTGTAAACTCTGCATTTGATTTAAAGGTTATGCTTAAAATATAATAGATTTCTACAAATTTGTTGCAAAAACAAAAAAAGGTGAAACTATTGTATATGGTAAGATGTGTCGTTAAGTATATATTTTATATATTAAAGGCATAGCTTAATACACATTTTAGTGTGAGGCATAGCTATTTTTTTAAATACTGATGCAAGCTAAGCAAATCAAGTTTATCAGGTATCAATTTTGTAACTTGACACCAGGTATATTAATGATGTGTTCTCTATAAATAAAAGGTCTTGTTAAAATCGAAGCACTATGAATTGTAGCATCCGTGTCAAAATGGTCAAATGATGGTGGGCAACCTATAATTTTTACACAGGAAATCAATTTGGAATAAAGGAGTAGAGCCAGTAACCCCAATGAAGGACCCTGTAAAGATGTATTTTTTTTGTATACTTGTATGTACTGCATCACTTTTGAAAGCATAAAAAGAGAAATTGTATATCTGCTTCATATTTATGAATACATTAGTCTGATATCGGAATAGATATCATTTTATACCATTCTTCTAAAAATGTATCACCATTCGACCTTTATTCTTGGTTTAATAAATGTGAAACCACCCCTCGCCAATTAAAATTTTGGTTGAAAAGTAAAGAATATGGTATATAAAATATTTCAGCACTGTTAATTTTTCAGAAAACTGTCTTCAATTTTCAAAATTTTGCAAAAAATTAGGTTTTAGCAAAATTCACCTGCATTTTTAACGTCACAAATACATCACTAATGTCGTAAATGGTGAAAATCTTTTCAAGCTGAAACAATAAGACATTTTATCATATGTTGTCATCAAATTCTACCAACATTGTCATAGTTAAAAATTTTCAGATTTGTATGGCAAAAAATATGAGTTGGTAAACCAACTCCTTTATAACTTCAATGTACATGTACATATAAATTTTCATTAAAGTTCTAGCAAAAACAGATGTTTCTCAAAGTTGTGATTTTAAACAAAAAGTATTTTTATACTTTTATGGCCAATTTTGCCAAATTACAATACAATAATATATTTTTTTTTTAATTTTTAATTTTTTAACAAAAACTAAGTTTTACCCATTTTTTGGTCCAAATTTCACAACATAACACTTAAACATAATAAAAATTATGGAAATTGGTGGAAGCAATCTTTAATTATTGTATGTCAAAGAAGTGCTGCTGATGGACAGAGTGATTACTTTAAGGCACTGCCAACTAGTTAACATGCTTTAATAATGTCATGAATGTATAATCTTAGAAAGAGAAAAAAGGATTTAAATGCTAGAGTAGTATTTATAAGAGAATTAATGTTATTATTATGTGACATCGTACCTTAAAACATGGTGTTAAAATCAACTCTCTGCCTCAAAAACATCAAAAACTTTAATAAATACATGTACATGAAGTACTCTATGTCTTTTTGAGTAGGGAAAAACTAAAAACATACATATACATGTAACAAGTATATGTCCATAGTACATGGATGCCCAACTCGCACTATCATTTTCTATATTCAGTGGACCATGAAATGGGGGTCAAACTCTAATTTGGCATTAAAATTAGAAAGATCATATCATAGGGAACATGTGTACTAAGTTTCAAGTTGATTAGACTTCAACTTCATCAAAAACTACCTTGATCAAAAACTTTAACCTGAAGTGGGACAGACGGACGAACGGACGGACGAAAGAACGCACAGACCGAAAAACATAATGCAACTACTATCGTAGGTGAGGCATAAAAATAAGAAGATGTGGTATGATTGCCAATGAGAAAACGCTTCCACAAGAGACCAAATGATACAGAAATTAACAACTATAAATCACCGTACAGCCTTCAACAATGAGTAAAACCCATACAGCATAGTCAGCTATAAAAGGCCCCGAAATGACATTTGTACTCTATTAAAATTGTCAAATTACAAAGATTAAAATTTCCTACATGCCAATTACACATAAATGAGGGTAGGAATGGGGTACCCCACATGTAGAATGATGTGGTAAAATATTTGTCAAAATAAGGTTAACGATAAACATTTTTTACTCAATTTGATGCTTACAGTAGCTACAAAATGAGATTTGACAAATGACGATAAAAAAAAATCAAGTGCTGTACTCAGTGGTTGTTTCTAGTGCAGTCTGCACCAAAATCTGTTCCAACTATGAGTCCAAAGACCAATATGCAGACATTTTTCTTATGTGTCAAAACAAAGTTTTGCAAATACTTAATAGTCCAAATAATATTTTACCAGTCTGAGGCATCAGACTTCAGTGGCTAATGGTGCAGACTGCTAGTGTTGTCTATCATATATTTGTTTTTCCTTTATTGTGTTGTCATGCATAATTTAGGCTTTTGGTTTTATAGTTTAAATTGTTACACATGTCATCAGGTTGAGGTCTTTTATACATTTGTAGCTGATGTAGCCGATGGGTGACCTATAACTGCATACATCCACGTCATGAAGGTTTCTTCTAATTTATGCTTTGACCCGACTATGGCGGATAGTTGTCTCATTGGCAATCATACCACATCTCCTTATTATATATCATACATGTAGCAGCCATGACATCTAACAGTCTATATAATTGCTTACTCGAAGCTCCTACAATTTACAAATGTAGAAAATATGGTGACACAGTAACTAGCATTACTATAACAACAAATATACAGTTATTCCGTAGTTTCTTTTTAGATTTTACTGAAGACATTTATCTTTGAACAAACTTTAAATTTAAACTGAAGCTAGCTAAAATTGTGTACAATCTACTGTAACAACAGGGGTTTGTTTAGTGGGTCAGACGAGGTTTTACTGTCAATGGTGGTCACTATCCTATATAAAATACCATAGGATAGTGACCACCATTGACAGCAAAACTTTGTCTGACCCACTAAACAAGCCCCTGTGCTGAAACACACTATCCAATTACTACATTACACTTCTGTCAGTACTGAAGGTTGATACATTTTCAACCAAGAACGATATTTATCCCAAAGCATATCATGCATATGTTATTGTCAATTCCATTTTATCAACTGGCTAGATTATAATCCTATTGTCAATTATTTCGGACAAAGAAGAAATACTGATGATCAGCTGGTCTCTTTTAATTTTGGAATCTTGCCAACTTGACAAAATCAGAAAAGTTGTCAACAAATGATTGAAGTCGGAGATAGTGGATTTAGTGTCGAATCGGATCACTTACCTATGTGTAGTATAATGCATTATTAGCCTGCATTACGAAATGGCTTTTGTGGTCTGCTTTAGCTTATTATGAAGCAGCCGGCGTTGTCAGTTTATTTTCAAGTTTAAACACGCCAGCGCGTCACTCACCTGTTGATGATTCAGGAATTCCAACAATCCAATTCCGTTAAAATTATTCCTTATCCCTTTTTCTGCAAAGAAAATTTTCAAAGACTTTCCCTTTTATCTCGATTCAACAAAGGTAGCATAAAATGGATGTGTATTCGTTTTTGACAGGTAGCACCCGCCATTTTTCAACAAATGTGTTGTCTATCAATCCAAATTGAGATGCATGGCCGTTCTTGATTGGACAATTGTTTAAATGAAAGCCAATGAACATTCTTTTGTCAAAATTATTTACTCATTGTCACATGATTCTAATATGGTGAGCAAAGTGAAAGTAGAAGAGAAATGAAAACAAAATAATGGTATGTTTGCACTGGCAATGTGTTTTGTTTATGCGAGTTTAATCTACATTTGAATTAAAAGGTTTTTCCCACTAAGTTGATTTGCCTTGTTTCCATAAACAGTTATGTTAAAAAAGGGGCATAAGCTGTCAAATTCATGTTCACCGATTTGACTCAAATTCTCATATTTGATTTACAACATACTAAAACGTATATCCAAGTTATGAAAAGTCTAAAATAAACAATTTACAATGTATTGGCTTGATAATATGTATCAGCATTTCGTGTGTCTTTTAGTCTAAGACGCCATCTAATTAACCATCGAGGTGACCTCCGAAGACTGCCAACAGTCATGCACGGACTTTCTATACTATTAGAAAGTTCCTGGGTCATGTAAACATAAATATTGATATAAATAGATAGCGAACTCATGCAATTGGATTTTTCTAGGTCTGTTTGATTTAATATTATAGGTTACAAATGTTAATCATCATGTTTACCTGTATAAGAATGAGTTTTTGTAGATCGAATCAGTCAAACTGTTGGCATTCTTTTCCTTTTAATAACTGAACACATCTAATTCATACGTAACCCAACTCTAGCTAGGGGTTAAATTGAAGGTCACATGAATACAGATTCAATGAGGTCTAATTATTCACTTGCTAGTGAATAATTCATCAGCGATGTTTCTTTCCTTATTTTGACAAAATTGAACCAAACTGGCTACTAAAAGCGAATTATTATTTCCCTATTTTACTTTTATCCCCATATAATTGTAATAATAATTCGAAATGGCTTAAAGTTATATTGTACTATTTTGGTATGGACTTTCTTTCATTGAATGTGCATTTAGTGATTTATTTAATTGATTTTCAGTTATTATTTGATACAAAATTTCATTATTTTTTGTTACAATATTATAAATATTGGACTCTTATTATAAATCAAGATACACTATACACAAATTTAATAATCCACACAATATATAATTTAAAAAATATTCCATGTGTTTTCTATTGGATAGCATAAATTCATTCTATCTTCAACATGACTGAAATACACAAAACAAATGGTTTGTGTGTCTTAGGTTAACATATTTATTCATGGATTTGACCAGTTTGGGGAAATTTCATTGGAAACTCCTTAACAGAAGAAGAGAATTGTTTGTTTTCAGCAAATAATTATGCAGCAATCGGATGGAGACTTAAGGAGACCTTTCACAATTTTAGAATGTATGAACAGTAATCTTTTACTAATATAAATTTCAATGATTGTCACAGACGAATTTTTTTTCATATTTAGAATTGATGAAGAGACGATAAAATCGTAACCATGTGATCTGAAAAGTTTTCCACACTGCACCTAAGCTGTCTTCCCTCCTCTAATTGGTGGACATATTTTACCATTTAGATTGGGGTCCTCAAGACCAAAGAAGGTGAAATATGTTGACTAATAAAGTTGCAGTTTACTTAAGTGTTGTTTTTAATTTAGCAGTATTTGAAAAAGCATAAATGCAATTGTATCCTCAAGGTTTGAAACACTTAAGTTGACTTATTTTAAAAGTAAATTCTAATACTCTTTTGTAGATCTACTTTAGAACAGAAAGATTTGTTTAATTATTATGAATGCTATAATAGCACTTTGTCACTTCTGTGAAGGACATGGTCCGCAGGTTATGTTTTGTACACAGCCTACACATCCAAAGGAGCAAACAGAATTATCCAATGAGGATGTTGCAGCCTCATTATCAAATCGAGTGAGATCACCATCTGGGGATTCATCTGTATCATCAAAGTCTGAACATACATGTGAGGTAAATATTTTAATTTTGCAAAAGTCTACAGAAGTTGTAAATTAATTTAACAGAGAGTTTTAAAGTTGTCCTTTAAAAATAGTTCATGGTAAATTCTCTTAAGCAAGTTCTGGATGTAGAAATTAGAAATTCTTTTGAAAAAAAAACATCTTATAACCACAGTTATATGAAAAGGTTTAAAAAACAATAATTAGTTTTAAAAACAAATACAGTCTATATAGACTAAGACCCAGTAATGTATAGGCACAATATCTTTGTTTTAATTAAATCATTCTGTTAAAATCAGTATAATAAGGAGATGTGGTATGGTTGCTAATTAGACAACTTCCCACCAAAATCAAAGGACAAAGATGTAAACAACTATATATATAGATCACCATATGGCCTTTAAGAATGAGCAAAAGCCATACCATAAAAAGAAGTACATAAAACTTTTTTTTAATTTTGTCTGACATGATATACATGGTATATTTCCTCTCAAACATAAGATTCCATATGAATGTACCATTATTCATTCTTTTAAAATTCTCTTATGATCCAGGGTTGTTATTCAGTAAAAACTGGATTTGTAAGCCATGATAATGATGCTCCAATTAGTTATATTAGCAGTAAATACCCTAACCCAACACAACCAGAAATTTACAGCCTTGTGAGAAATGCATGCTTGAGGAGTCTTAGTGGTGAGGTAAGAGTTTGTTTTCCATGTTTGTTACAAATTGTAATTTGGTCATCAGGTACTAAAGGTTGCACTTCTGTAAATACAGACAATGCAATTTCCCATAGGAATCCTCTTACTACTAAAACTGTGCCACTTTTACTATGAAGCTTAGTAAAAAAGAGAGCTCTGGAATGGAAAGTTCATATGCACTACTGTTTTTTTCAAAGGTCAAAACATAGGGCTGTGCGGCATATTTTCTACATTTATATGCATCAAGCTTCTAAGAGTTTAAACTTAAATTAAAATTCTGTATCTATGAATATTATATATCTCCCCAAAAGAGGCGTGGTTTGTGAAACAGCTGTATTTACAAAGTGCAACCTATAAAGTGGTTTATTTTTACAGACCTTTAATTTTATGAATGCTTAGGCAAAACCTGTTGGAGGGGTATTATTTTTATTTTTTGTTGGCATGAATACTGATTTTTCCTGAGGTCTGATTTATGGGAAGGAATATTGTCACAATTTTATCTTTAACCTGAAATTAGTGGAAAAGGGAGTAAGTTCAGTAAGGGCCGTATTTGGCTCCGATTATTAAGTTAATTGTTTCAAGATAAAATAGCTTTAAGATGATAAAAAGACATGTGAGAAAGTTGAATAGAACTTTTTATTTGTCAAGTTTTATTTCAAAGCGTTGATTTTTACATCCCAAATAGGTCAAAAAGAGATGTTTGCGAAATTTGACAAATTTTCCACATTTCAACCAAATGAAGGCCTAGGAAATATAGAGTGCAGATGTCGACAAACGAAATATTTAAGTCCAATATGTAAAATGTTATAACAAAAATTATGTTAAAAGATCTTAATTGTGGAAGCATGCACTCAATGTTTCCTGTCCAAAAATTCAATGGAAATTTAACTGTTTTCATTGAGTTTTTGTGGAAAATCAAAATGAGTGCTACTTGTGATGTCATGTATAGAATGCAAATACATAAATTTTAAACATTTTTGTGCCTTATCGAACCTACTCCTTTTAACTTTTGGTACATGATCAACAGATATAGAAAAAATACGCTTTAAGCCATTCAGTGTGTGATATACATTATAAGGGTTGTTTCCCTATTACCAGATTACATAACTACACAAGCTTAGGAGAAATACATGCTTTAATTGCACACTTCCAGACAATTGTATGTACAATTAAAAGTCTGTAAAAATGACAATGTTGGCCAAAACGTAATGATATAAGGGTTATCTTTCCCTGAAACATAAGACCGAATTTAAGTGTGATTAAAATATACAACATAATGAACAAATATGCCAATATTTAAAATGTTAACAACTGAAGACTAGAAATAAAATGTTTCTGGATCTAATTATCAATAAATATCTAAGACATGATATTTTTATCATATCTATGAAAGAATAAAGTTTTGCAATTACACTAAATGGTAATTCTTCAAGAAAAAAAATTGTAATGTATTTATCATTCCATTTTAACATGATTGATATTTTTTTTGTCTTTCCATTTAAGGTATGTCCAGGTAATGAAGGAGCTATTTTCTTTGGCAATGATCAACAAGGACATGTACTTAGCTATACTTTTCAGTTGAAGGACAATCTTGCTCGTGGTTTCCAACGGAAATACAGTATTATTGTAATGATGATGGATAAAATTTATTTACTTAATTCTTGGCCATTTCTTGTTCCACATTTAAAACTTTTGATTGAACATTTACAAGATAAAGCAGGAAAAGTCTATGAATCAGAACAAGCAAAATGTCCACAACGCGCAGTTCGTTTAAAGTCCAGCATAAATGCAGGAAATTTCTTCCAGCAAAGGGGAGGTAATAACCCTGCTAGGTCATTAATGGAACTGACAAAAGATAAAAACATTTTTAAAATTTTACATGTGGCATTTGTTTGGATATTAAAAGCATGTAGTAACAGAATTACAGAGACATTGCTTGAAGGACCACCAACTGAAGATTCTATCATCGATATGGAGAAACAAGAAGGTATTCTGTTAATTGCAGTGAAGAATTGTCTCCCATATACACATGTATTAGGCCACCCTTAACAAATTCTGTTTGATGTTGCCTACCCATGCCTTGTAGGGTTGGGTAGGTAGGTAGGAATTTAATTTTTTTGGCCAACAACATAAGTTACATGTTTGAGTCAAGAAAACAACATTAAAGCTTGAAAAATACTTTTAAAAAAATATTTGAAACGATTTGTGTCATAAATTTTTTGGGTAGGCTGCTTTTTAGGTGGGTAGGTATGCAACATCAAACAATCTAAATTTTATTTTTGGCTTTATAGAATAATTATTCCTTAAAACACTACATGTTGCTATATTAAACTTCTTTAGGTATGCTTGAAACTTAAAGGTATGAAAGTAAAAAAATGCATGTACACACACTTTATCTTTTGAAATGATCATTTGTTCCCTTAAGGAGTCAGTGGCACATAATTATAAAATAAATAAAACAAGACATTCAAATGAAATGAAATATGCAATATTTAGCAAGGTTATGTTAATTGCAAAGATGTCATATAGACTAGACAGTTAGCAAATCCACTTTTCTTAGTACCATGGAGTTGTTAATTTTGATATCACTACCAGTACTTATGTTTGCTATTTCACCTCCATGCAATCATTATACTTATTGTATGAAAAGTTTTATACAGTTAAGAAGTTACATGAGCACATACACATTTAAAAAATTCCTATTGCTCTTGTTTGTATGAATAAAAAAGAGATGTGGAGTAGGCATCAATTAGGCAGCAATCTAACAACAAAAACATCAAAATGACATCCAGAGTTTAAGATACAATCTTTAACATTAAACAGGTGTCAATGTACTATGTCAAAAATAAGGAGAGTTAATGAAACAGAATTAATCAAAGCTATGCCCTCAATTCTTATAAAAAACAAAAAAATTAAGACATAGCAATAGACAGACAACCCCAGGTTCTCACTAAGGCAAGTCCACGAGTTCTGGACTCATGAAAATCTGTCTCATTTTCAAAACTGGTGAGTCCAAAGATGCATTAGATTGCAAAATGTTGTATCATCTGAGCATATATATATCACCATTTTATAACAAAAGTTTAAAAAATAGTCTAAATGTAATGTTATTTCCTTGCTTTATTTTTGTCATGAAGACTAAAATGATAAATTATATAGCAATAAAGTTTCATGTTTGCACTGTTGGACTCACCATATACAAAAATGATAAGTTCTTGGACTCACCTTCAAAAATATTTAGTGAGAACCCTGGACAACCACTGGTGAGGTTCCAGACTTGAGACAGACACATGACATGTTTCTGCGTTAAAACTAGTTCCTTGAGATAAAAGTTTTTCTCGTCTGTTGACAAGACATTTGACCAGTTTTGTTTATAGCATTATCTTACATTTTCTCCTTATATGTAATCATTAACAATAAAAGTTTGTTGTTTTTTACAGAGACAGAAGAAGGTTTCATAAAATTATTTTCCAAGCCTGCAAATGAAGTTGGTGATGGGGACACAACTCCATTAGCAGAGGAAAGGGAGATAACTGATGATGACATTCATCCCTCTGAGCTGGATAATATTCATAACTTAAGACTATTGCTAAAGGTTGATCATTTTAGATATACAAACTAAGATAACAACACTTTTAATTGGCAATACTTGATATTGTAATATTTTTAATAGATTATGGGTTGAAATATTTGATGAAACTCAAAGAAGCTTAGCTCTCCATTAAATTAACTTTTAAACAGTATTTACATGTAGGTGTCAATAATGCATATTAAAAACAAGTTATCATCAGTAACAATTACCTTTGTTTAATATTGATAGGTCAATTTCTTATGTTATCTGAATTTATCAATTCACATATTTTTCAGGTACTGGGTGAAAGTAACTTTCATCTCCTGACCCACCATGTTGTCATTGGCAACCAAGTTATCATACGTGGTTCATATCAAAAAGTCATCAAGTTGATTCTTCATGCTTTAATGGTAAGAATATATATAAAACTGGTTTGGAACCATCAATTTACATCACCATATATGAGTGCAAAGATCTACAATTTCAAATATTTGTTACCTTTTCACCTAGTATACTACATTGCAGCTCTGCTGAACTGTTCCATATAAGTAACTTGTCTGAGGTTGTCAGTATTTTTCTATTCTTACACTCTTTTGATGTTTCAATCTTTTTCTAACCAGTTAAAGATTCAATAGTCCATTTGCCAATTACCAATTGCATTCTGTTATTAGATATAGGAAGATGTGGTGTGAGTGCCAATGAGACAACTCTCCATCCAAATAACAATTTATAAAAGTAAACCATTATAGGTCAATGTACGGCCTTCAACACGGAGCCTTGGCTCACACCGAACAACAAGCTATAAAGGGCCCCAAAATTACTAGTATAAAACCATTCAAACGGGAAAACCAACGGTCTAGTCTTTATAAAAAACGAGAAACGAGAAACACGTATAAATTACATAAACAAACGACAACTACTGTACATCAGATTCCTGACTAAGGACAGGTGCAAACATTTGCAGCGGGATTAAACGTTTTAATGGTACCAAACCTTCTCCCTTTTTCTGAAACAATAGTATAACATCACAACATAGAAAAACACACGATAAAATATCAACTGGAAGGCTTAACTCAATCAAAAAACGTAAATTAACACACTATGAACGAATAAATTCGATCTGTGATACCTGGATGTAAATACATAGTTAATAAAATATTAGGGATTACACACTTTTAACACAAATTGCTTCCCTTTGTCATCCGTAGACTGGTTCTATAGCAGATAAAATTGGCTCTGCCCACCCAAATCATGATAAGTTGAAAATGATATACCGGTATCTGCATTTTAACTAATTTTTGGTGATTAATAACTACTAGTATCAAAACATTTTTAGCTTAGCAAAAAATTATATGCCAATAAATGATCTAAAAAACTTAAAGGTTACACTCATTATGCACAGATAAATTTGCTCTTTCTGCCAGCTCTCCATTGTCAATGAAATTTATGTCCTTCCTAAGGAGACAACTAAAAAAGGATCTCTAATTACAGGGTCAATTTAGGGAATTGGCATATAGACTATTAGATTTTAAAAAGTTCAAATGGTGCATGAAACACAGCATGTTTTGTAGTCGTTTCCTCAGTAGATAAGGGGAGATAGGAATACCAGAGTTAATTGCATCAACGTTATAGTTACCAGTAAATTGCTACAGGGGTGGGGGATGAAAAACTGTTATGTTGGTTCTCAAATTGTACTTTCTTTATAGTGATTCTACATCGGTATAGACCAATTTTAAGTCTTTTTTATGAATGAGATATGGCAGTTAACCTGAGGTAATTGACCAATCAAATCCTACGGTGACATAATAACATAAGGATTGTGATATTGGAAATGTACAGGAAAGTGCAAGAATGTGAAAGTCATCGAGAAGACTGTACTTAACTAACATCGTCTATATTAA
Organism: Mytilus coruscus; assembly: GCA_017311375.1. NCBI lineage: Eukaryota > Metazoa > Mollusca > Bivalvia > Mytilida > Mytilidae > Mytilus > Mytilus coruscus. The sequence continues at coordinate 33,652,084 of CM029602.1, read as the reverse complement.
ATAAAAAAAATAAAAATTTGTACAAGTTATAGATTTAATATAGAAATACTAGACAATAGACAAAAACATTTCCAAACAAGAAAACATCACAAAATTATTCTTTATGTTATTTAATTCAATATTTTCAGATGCTAGTACCCAGAGGTTGTTGTCGATCAATTTTTCACAGTAATGAATACCAGGAGTCATTCAGATGTAACTTCCTTGGCCTGACAGCTGATAGTTCTCTACCTAGTCACATCTTGTCCTCAGAAATGTTTGTGCTGTTGGTAGAAATGCACTTGAAAGATGAAAATGACAAACCTCAAAATGACAATGATTTTCATAAATTTGAATACAGCATGGCAAGTCCAACAAGATTAATGGATAAAGGTACACATTTGATAAGGGACCTGAGAAATTTTGAATACAGTCTATACAATCATTAGGGATCTGATCAATCAATTTAAGGATTTATCCTTATACGTGTCCTGTGCAATCATTATATCTTTACATTTTACTTTTAATATTAAATTTGTTAGTTTTCTTTTAAAAAATCAAATAAATGTTGTTCTTTTTGCACAATACTGTTGATTTGAACCTATCTATGTTAATGGCCAAAGAATCACTGCACTCAAAAGGAAAAAATAAACACATATTTTTATAGTTTAGAGGAAATTAACATTATGACGGATCCTATGCTTCTGATATTCTGATCCTACAGAGATGCAATCTTTGCTAGCCAAGGGTTACGATCCTACCCACTCCTCTTCACCCTTGGCAGATTATTCAAGAATTTGTGATCCATGAGGTAGTGATTTCCATTGGACACAATTATAACTAGCTGCATCAGTCAAAAATGCCTTTAAGATGCAGTGGTCATGTGTAAATTAAGAAAATGTAAATAAACAATTGCCACGTGCAGATTGTGCAATGCGTCTTTACCCCAAAAACATAGGGCGATATTTAGCGACAAAATTTTATATTGAAGTTCTTAGGTAGGCTCCTAGAACAGATGATGGAAACTTATATACTGTAGAAACATTAATTTTCGAGGGTTAAAATTTCGTGGTTTTGTCTCTATATAAAATTTCATGGGAATTAATTTCGTGGTTTCCATTATATGGAAGTGATATTATATGTAGGTTAAATTCGTGGGGTTTTAATTTCGTGGATATATTCTTTCCACGAAATAAACAAAATTAAATCCTCCACGAAAATTTCTGCTTTTACAGTATGCTGTTTCTGATTTACTGAAATTTATTAACACTGGACACAGTCATTTTACACCTCAAAAACTAAAGAGTACAAAGCGCTTTCATTGGTCAATTATGATGTAGTCAGAGTGGGCATGACTTCTATCTGTCGCTAGATGGCACTACGCTGTAAAAGCAAATACTGTCTTAATCTGCCAAGAGGGAAGAGGAGTGCACCTGATCATAACATAATGCCGAACCTGTCTGATTTTTTTTTAGTGTTTGCTGTTAATATGATATATATGTATTTTAGTTGTTATGAAGTTTGTTCATTTGAGAATTTCTAATCATTTCAATTACTTCAAATATGAAAATATTGAGATGTGGGGTAAACATTAATTAGACAGCACAAATAACTAAAAGTTGGAATATCCGTCTTCTCAGAGTGAGTTAATAGCTCTGTATAAATTTTCACACTTCATACTTTTTGGGGTGGTATAGATATAGTTACTGAACAATTTCCTCTTAACCCTTTGCAACAATCATGATCCATTGTCAAAGACAGGATCGTAAAGAATGTTCAGAAATTTTCATTTTTATACTGTAAACGGGAAATTTTCGCGCCGTCTTTATTTCGCGTTTTATAAACACTATCTAAATTCGCGCCGTTTTGAATTCGCGATTTCCTGTGGCCTATATAAATATTTTCATAAAGGATATAGAAAGTGTACAGCTTCAAATGTATAGTAAATCAAGTGATAAAATCAATCAGAAATCTTTTGTTTTCGGTTGATTGATGTTAAAGGAGATTAAAAGTTGTGTCATTTTGCTTGTAAAACACATACACAATAACTGATAAGAAGGCCTAATTAAGAATGAATTAAAATAAAATGCTGTCAGGATTAATGCTAATTAATCGATCTTTTGATCTGATTTATCTGTGTAGCAGATTCAACAAGTTAATACTTTTAAAACTGATTGACAGATGTCATTTACATATTTGTACAGTGTTGTTTACATAACAATATCCGTAATGTCCACTTGCTTGAGATGTCTTCCATGTTAAGGAGATTAACTTGAGTTAAAGTCATGATTTCTAACATTGCTTTTCATTTAGAAATACAGTTATAATTTGAGGTATCGATCTGACATCTGTAAAATCCGTGTTATTCAGTGGTCCTCTACATATCCTATTCATAAACGTATATGTATGGTTTTCATCGTATGAATAGATTTGTCTTGAAATTTTCATGATCGTTTTATTTTCGCGTTTCAATTCTTACCAAAAAGCGAAAATAAAACTGCCACAAAATTTCCCTGTTTACAGTATTTAATGTTTATTTTAGCACCAACTGTCCTACAAAAATAGAACTGGCTCTAAAGAACGAAAGATTCTCTAATGGAGTGATGGAGCAATGTTTGATCTGTCTGAAAGAAGAATGGATGAAGTAAGAAATAGAAATGATTCAAATAGACTCAGAATGTCTTATATGAAAGGCAAAAATTGAAATATATGGGATAGACAAAATATCTGACACCCTTACTATCTTTTGATGGATTAAACCACTGATTGAAACCTCAAATTAAAATTAAAATATGTAATAAAACAGCTTTGTTAGGATCATTTGTTAAATCAGCAGATATAGTGATTGATTGTTGCATGCTTAATGGCCTGTGGCAATTATTTTATACATATTCAGAATGAGAAAGAATAAACAAATAATAAAAATTGGTATGTCGAACAATGTAGGAAGACCTTTCAAAGAGGGCTAATTTCGACTGCCATTGGAAAATAAAAGTTTGAAAATTTATTGAAAATTTGCCTTGCAACAGGCCACATACAGACCCCTCAGAGAATTGATGCATGCAGAGATAGTGGCACTCTTCCTACTTGAGGCAACAGATTTAAAGTCCACATTTTGACTGGACGTGGCTGCAGATTTATACATCATGCACAGCCAATCAATCACCCCACTTAAGCAAGGTGTTTTTCTGTCATTTTCTGTCAGAATGGGAGAGAATCCAGATATAGAAATATGGTCACACATTTCTATATCCTAGTCAACTCTGGGTTTCCACAGATAGAATGAAATAGTAAGGAGGAAAATGGTAAACATGTCATGGTGACAGCAACCTTTCTATAACAATCATATGAAAGTATACTCACTCTACAGCTCACTATAAGCACTTTTATCAGGCACACAATTATTATGATATCGAAAAGTTTGGAAAAATTGTCGAATACAAATCCTCCATTCATATGCAAGTAGGAAATTTTCATAGTTAAAGATGTATTCTTTAACGAAATTAAAGATTGGATAAAAAATATTCCATCAGATGATTGGAGCTTAATACAAATGAAATCTTTAAATATATGGTACACAACATTATTTCTGTAGTCACATCTTGTGATTCATGAAATTGTCTAGGTTCTAAAACTACTAGCATATGGTACATGTGTAACAGGAAAAGTTGATTATTTTTGTTTAAGTTGAATTCTTTTTAGGAAATAAATCTTTGAAGTACATTGCCTCCTTAAAAATAAATAAATAGATAAATTATATTTATTTTTCAGCAAAGTGAAAGTATTATATAAATTCACAAAGGCAGGAGGAGTATCTCAGAAATTGACACTCATAATTTGTTACAAGTTGTTGATGCAAAGAAGAAGATAAGCAGTTACTCAAATTCTGGACATCAGGACTTAGTGTTCAGTACAGGGATCACATACGGAAAACATCTAAATCTCAACACTAACATGCTGTTTTTTAAATTGTCTTTATGCTCTATGTTAAAAGAATGCTTTGCAGATACAGGGATTTCAGTACGGTTAAATCATCTTGAGAACTTAAAAAGTATGTGCTCTTGTCATACCTTGATTATCATACCTAGGCTAGGTTATTAAAAATAAAAGTGGCAGCTTCAATTTTGTATTACAGGACATTCCTGCAATGAACCAGTTATTATATAGAGACTGATCAAATTCTGATCATGTGTCTACACTTGGCGCTACATTTAAATTTTTTTTCATCCTTGTAGGTTGCACTTTGTAAATACAGCTGTTTCACAAACCACGCCTCTTTTGGGGAGATATATAATATTCATAGATATTTTGTTTTGTTTACGTACTGGTTCCCACATATGATCTCTATGTTTCATCTCATAGAGACATAACTTGGGAATGTTACCAGTATAAATACACATGGATAGCGGCCAAATTAAATTCGGAGGAGAACCAAAAGTGAAGGCAGGGGTAGTACAGAGTTTTAGTATAAGTTTAAACTCTTAGAAGTTCGGGGCATATAAATGTTGAAAATATGCCGCACAGCCCTATATTTTGACCTTTGAAAAAAATTGTAGCACATATGAACTTTCCATTCTAGGATATAATTTTTTACGAAACTTCATAGTAAAAGTGGCACAGTTTTAGCCATAAAAGGAGTTCATATGGGAAATTGCATTGTCTATATTTACAGAAGTGCAACTTGTAGTTTTTATTTCTGTTCAAAAATTTTTCAAGGGAATAATCTTAGAAATTTTATGCTTTAAGCATGCTTTTCATGTTTTGGTTTAACTGGTTTCTTCTGTTGAAATTTTTTTGTCTATGCTTTGTGGTAATGTCGTAAAATCATATTTTTCTAACCTCCACGGTGGTCTTGTAGATGTGTGTTCATCTGGAGTGCGGGAGGTTGTGATGGGTCTAACCGAAAACTTTGAAAATTGGTATTTGCTGCTTCTCCGCTAAGCAAGCTGCATTAAGCAGTAAGAGCAAAGACTGGTCAGCTTGGAGTCCATTACGGTTGACATATCTTTCTGCGGACTGTTACCTTGTGAACTTGTAACACAGAGATATGTCTCGCCTTTTTGTTGTTTTGATAGTAAAATGCAATTGTTGAAATTGAAATACATGTAGTAATACTTTAACATGTAAGTTATGCAAAATATTCAAAGTCAATGAACCATGACTAACAGGTTGGGGCCAAATAATTTCCATGGAAATGAGATGTACCAATGCAAATACAACTGCATACCAAATATCATTGACCTACTAGTTGTTCCCCATAAATTGACCTAATCACAAACTAATACATGTAAACTAAGCAAAAGTTTCCAAGTCAGTAGACCATGACTGAGGGGGTGGGGCCAAATAATCTCTATGGAAATAAGATGTGCCATTGCTAATACAACTGCATACCAAATATCATTGACCTACCACGAAGGTTCCCCATAAAATGACCTAATCACAAACTAATACATTGTTGATGACGACACTTCAGCAGCCACCGCCAGAAACAGCATACCAAAATCTCGCTTTTTGACTCCATCAAGGTGAGACAAAAATCAGGCTTGGTGTGTCAGTCTTGACGAGAGCAGGGTTAATATTCATATGACATTTTCTAATTCTGAATATGCATTTAATTATTTCATTATTGTTTAGTGTTTTCTTCTAAACTGTTCAATATGCATCGCTAAAGGGATGCATTCCAGTTGTCCAGGAGTCATTACAAGCCGATATTAGACGATAACGTGTCCACGAATCACTATTTACAAAATCTTCAATGAAAAGCGAAACACAAAATCTAGTAAATAAATATCATAATATCTAGTTTGATATCCAACCTTCAATAAAAAGTAATTGAATAATGTTTTGATTAACACTATTAGAGGATTTGAAATAGCATTTAATGATTCATAGAAACAGCCATATTGGCAAAGGTCAACAGGTCAACAGGAAGTTAAAATTGAAGGAAGACAATTTTGGTAGGAAATGTACTTAAATCAGTATTGTCAAATCTTATGATATATTTCTGGTGGCAATAATTTAAATAATATAAAGTTATCACACAAAATCTTTACCAGACTCAAAAGCTACAAGTAGGATAACCTAATAAGGCTTTATTAGTATATGAAAAGTACTTTTCAGTTTTATTTTATTAGTATAAAAATTGGTTGGGCCCTAAAATTTCAACTGGGCCCTGAAAAAAAATATTTTAGGGGCCAGCTGGCCCTGGAGGAAAACAGTTAAGTTTAGTCCCGTGGATGTTTATCAGCCATTTATCATCATCATCATACTTTTGTAACATTTAAGGCATTGTCAGCCAATTTTATTAGCAGATATTTTTACAACAACATTTATAAAGTTGTTTACTGTTATTTATTATTTTTGTTGGATACCAATTTTCGTTGATTTCATGGTTACAGGTGAACCACCAATTTAAATGTTCAACGAAGTATTTGGTTAAAATTTTGGTTTTGTCTCTATATAAAATTTCATGGGAATTAATTTCGTGGTTTCCATTATATGGAAGTGATATTATATGTGGTTAAATTTGGGGTTTTAATTTGTGGATATATTCTTTCCACGATATGCTGTTTCTGATTTACGAAATTTATTAACACTGGACACAGTCATTTTTACACCTCAGAAAACTTAAAGAGTACAAGCGCTTTCATTGGTCAATTATGATGTAGTCAGAGTGGGCATGACTTCTATCTGTCGCTAGATGGCACTACGCTATAAAAACAAATACTGTCTTAATCTGCCAAGAGGGAAGAGGAGCGCACCTGATCATAACATAATGCCAAACCTGTCTGATTTTTTTTTAGTGTTTGCTGTTAATATAATATATGTATTTTAGTTGTTATGAAGTTTGTTCATTTGAGAATTTCTAATCAATTCAATTACTTCAAATATGAAAAGATTGAGATGTGGGGTAAACATTAATTAGACAGCACAAATAACCAAAAGTTGGAATATCCGTCTTCTCAGAGTGAGTTAATAGCTCTGTATAAATTTTCATACTTCATACTTTTGCGGTGGTATAGATATAGTTACTGAACAATTTCCTCTTAACCCTTTGCAACAATCATGATCCATTGTCAAAGACAGGATCGTAAAGAATGTTCAGAAATTTTCATTTTTTATATTTAATGTTTATTTTTAGCACCAACTGTCTTACAAAAAATAGAACTGGCTCTAAAGAACGAAAGATTCTCTAATGGAGTGATGGAGCAATGTTTGATCTGTCTGAAAGAAGAATGGATGAAGTAAGAAATAGAAATGATTCAAATAGACTCAGAATGTCTTATATGAAAGGCAAAAATTGAAATATATGGGATAGACAAAATATCTGACACCCTTACTATCTTTTGAAGGGTTATAAACCACTGATTGAAACCTCAAATTGAAATTAAAATATGTAATAAAAACAGCTTTATTAGGATCATTTGTTAAATCAGCAGATATATTGATTGATTGTTGCTTGCTTAATGGCCTGTGGCAATTGTTTTATACATATTCAGAATGAGAAAAAATAAACAAATAATAAAAATATGTATGTCGAACAAAGTAGGAAGACCTTTCAAAGACACTAATTTCGACTGCCATGGGAAAATAAAAGTTTGAAAATTTATTGAAAATTTGCCTTGCAACAGGCCACATACAGACCCCTCAGAGAATTGATGCATGCAGAGATAGTGGCACTCTTCCTACTTGAGGCCACATTTTGACTGGACGTGGCTGCAAATTTATACATCATGCACAGACGATCAATCACCCCACTTAAGCAAGGTGTTTTTCTGTCATTTTCTGTCAGAATGGGAGAGAATCCAGATATAGAAATATGGTCACACATTTCTATATCCCAGTCAACTCTGGGTTTCCACAGATAGAATGAAATAGTAAGGAGGAAAATGGTAAACATGTCATGGTGACAGCAACCTTTCTATAATAATCATATGAAAGTATACTCACTCTACAGCTCACTATAAGCACTTTTTATCAGGCACACAATTATTATGATGTCGAAAAAGTCTGGAAAAATTGTCGAAAAACAAATCCTCCATTCATATGCAAGTAGGAAATTTTCATAGTTAAAAGATGTATTTTTTAACGAAATTAGATGTATTCTTTAACGAAATTAAAGATTGGATTAGAAAAATATTCCATCAGATGATTGGAGCTCAATACAAATGAAATCTTTAAACATATGGTACACAACATTATTTCTGTAGTCACATCTTGTGATTCATGAAATTGTCTAGGTTCTAAAAACTACTAGCATATGGTACATGTGTGGGAATAGTTGATTATTTCTGTTTAAGTTGAATTCTTTTTAGGAAATAAATCAGTGAAGTACATTGCCTCCTTAAAACTGAAGCAAAATATGAAAAAAAATAAATAAATAGATAAACTTTATTTATTTTTCAGCAAAGTGAAAGTATTATATAAATTCACAAAGGCAGGAGGGAGTATCTCAGAAATTGACACTCATAATTTGTTACAAGTTGTTGATGCAAAAGAAGAAGATAAGCAGTTACTCAAATTCTGGACATCAGGACTTAGTGTTCAGTACAGGGATCACATACGGAAAACATCTAAATCTCAACACTAACATGTTGTTTTTTAAATTGTCTTTATGCTCTATGTTAAAAGAATGCTTTGCAGATACAGGGATTTCAGTACGGTTAAATCATCTTGAGAACTTAAAAAGTATGTGCTCTTGTCATAACTTGAATATCATACCTAGGCTAGGTTATCAAAAATAAAAGTGGCAGCTTCAATTTTGTATTACAGGACATTACTGCAATGAACCAGTTATTATATAGAGACTGATCAAATTCTGATCATGTGTCTACACTTGGCGCTACATTTAAATTTTTTTTTATCCTTGTAGGTTGCACTTTGTATATACAGCATTTTCACAAACCACGCCTCTTTTGGGGAGATATATAATATTCATAGATATTTTGTTTTGTTTACATACTGGTTCCCACATATCTCTGTGTTTCATCTCATAGAGACATAACTTGGGAATGTTACCAGTATAAATACACATTGATAGCGGCGAAATTAAATTCGTAGGAGAACCAAAAGTGAAGGCAGGGGTAGTACAGAGTTTTCGTATAAGTTTAAACTCTTAGAAGTTCGGGGCATATAAATGTTGAAAATATGCCGCACAGCCCTATATTTTGACCTTTGAAAAAAATTGTAGCACATATGAACTTTCCATTCTAGGATATAATTTTTTACGAAACTTCATAGTAAAAGTGGCACAGTTTTAGCCATAAAAGGAGTTCATATGGGAAATTGTATTGTCTAAATTTACAGATTTCTGTTCAATAATTTTTCAAGGGATTCATAATAATCTCAGAAATTTTATGCTTTAAGCATGCTTTTCATGTTTTGGTTTAACTGGTTTCTTCTGTTGAAATTTTTCTGTCTATGCTTTGTGGTAATGTCGTAAAATCATACTTTTCTAACCTCCACGGTGGTCTTGTATATGTGTGTTCATCTGGAGTGCGGGAGGTTGTGATGGGTCTAACCGAAAACTTTGAAAATTGGTATTTGCTGCTTCCCTGCTAAGCAAGCTGCATTAAGCAGTAAGAGCAAAGACTGGTCAGCTTGGAGTCCATTACGGTTGACATATCTTCCTGCGGACTGTTACCTTGTGAACTTGTAACACAGAGATATGTCTCGCCTTTTTGTTATTTTGATAGTAAAATGTAATTGTTGAAATTGAAATACATGTAGCAATACTTTAACATGTAAGTTATGCAAAATATTCAAAGTCAATGAACCACGACTAACGGGGTGGGGCCAAATAATTTCCATGGAAATGAGATGTACCAATGCAAATACAACTGCATACCAAATATCATTGACCTACTAGTTGTTCCCCATAAATTGACCTAATCACAAACTAATACATGTAAACTAAGCAAAAGTTTCCAAGTCAGTAGACCATGACTGAGGGGGTGGGGCCAAATAATCTCTATGGAAATAAGATGTGCCATTGCTAATACAACTGCATACAAAATATCATTGACCTACCACGAAGGTTCCCCATAAAATGACCTAATCACAAACTAATACATTGTTGATGACGACACTGCAGCAGCCACTGCCAGAAACAGCATACCTATGTCTCGCTTTTTGACTCCGTCAAGGTGAGACAAAAATCAGGCTCGGTGTGTCAGTCTTGATGAGAGCAGGGTTAATATTTATATGACATTTTCTAATTCTGAATATGCAGCTGGATCAGGGACTAAACTTAACGCTCGCCCAGTCGCCTAAGGCGACCAGATTTTCGGCTGGGCGAATATATTTTATCATCCTGATCGCCCAGGTAGCGACTGTAAAATATTTGAAGTGAATCCCATTTCTACCCTTTCCCCTGCGATATAAACAAAAACTGTTCCTAAACGGAAACCTGCTTGTCTAATTAAAGCGGGATAATTAAAGAGAGAATTTCCAAAAACACGTAAGTTCATTTTAATAACCTAACCCCAAACCCGGTTGGACAACTATGTTTTCAATATGAAGTCACGATTTGAAATTTACCTCCTTCTCTAAGCACTTGTTCTTATCCCTATGATTATTTCATTATTGTTTAGTGTTTTCTTCTAAACTGTTCAATATGCATCGCTAAAGGGATGCATTCCAGTTGTCCAGGGAGTCATTACAAGCCGATATTAGACGATAACGTGTCCACGAATCACTATTTACAAAATCTTCAATGAAAAAGCGAAACACAAAATCTAGTAAATAGATATCATAATATCTAGTTTGATATCCAACCTTCAATAAAAAGTAATTGAATAATGTTTTTGATTAACACTATTAGAGGATTTGAAATAGCATTTAATGATTCATAGAAACAGCCATATTGGCAAAAGGTCAACAGGTCAACAGGAAGTTAAAATTGAAGGAAGACAATTTTGGTAGGAAATGTACTTAAATCAGTATTGTCAAATCTTATGATATATTTCTGGTGGCAATAATTTAAATAATATAAAGTTATCACACAAAATCTTTACCAGACTCAAAAGCTACAAGTAGGATAACCTAATAAGGCTTTATTAGTATATGAAAAGTACTTTTCAGTTTTATTTTATTAGTATAAAAATTGGTTGGGCCCTAAAATTTCAACTGGGCCCCTGAAAAAAATATTTTAGGGGCCCAGCTGGCCCCTGGAGGAAAACAGTTAAGTTTAGTCCCCGTGGATGTTTATCAGCCATTTATCATCATCATCATACTTTTGTAACGTTTAAGGCATTGTCAGCCAATTTTATTAGCAGATATTTTTACAACAACATTTATAAAGTTGTTTACTGTTATTTATTATTTTTGTTGGATACCAATTTTCGTTGATTTCATGGTTACAGGTGAACCACCAATTTAAATGTTCAACGAAGTACAAATTTTCTAAAGGCTTGTATACAGACCTTAGTAAAGCCACAATATCAAATATCCACAAAAGTTTCCTCAATCCACAAAAATGGTACCTACAAAAATAATGAAGGGCCACAGTATACAAAACCAAATCAGCAAGTTAATGCTATCTACTAATTTAACAAAGACTTAACAAGTTTAATATTATTGTTAGTTTATATGTTTTGTGCAATATAGATTATTTTTAAATAAATGATATGATTTTTTTTTTTTTTTATCTATATTATTAGACATAAACATATTTTCTATACTTGATGCTGCTGCTGCTGCAGACATAAAACATTGTCTTTACTCATGCAACTTTTTTCCAAAGTGTTGAAAATTCCTACAGCATATCTCTGATAAAACCAGATAAACCTCTGGATTTCTGTTTTGTGATTGTCTCCCCTACAACAAATGTCACAGAATACAGATAGAGATGCAAATCTGGTAGAGGCGGCAGAGTGAGCTGTTTGCATAGAAATATACATTTCAGTAGGTGGAAAACCTTGATACTTCATGTCTTGTAAAAAGTTTTCATGGTACAGCAAATGCTTTAAAAATAGTGGGTTTGTGTCAAGTGGTTTTTTTCATTTATTATGAGAATAAGACAACTATATTTGGTCTATAGAATCATTGCATGGTATGCATGTCCATCAGATAGGGTTCATCTGACCTTGAACTCATTTCATGGGTCAGTAATCAATGTTCAGATATAGAGAATAGGTCTGATTTTGTCTGGTCTTTCAGAAGGTAGAAAACCTGGATGCTTCATACCTTGTATGCAGATACCTTATGTTACGAAGTTTCCGTCTGTTGTATATCTATTGTCCTTGATCTCATTTTCATGGGTCAGTGAATGTTTTTGTCATGAGTAATACAATACCTGTATTTGGTATATGGCTTCTTTGCAAGGTCTACATGTCTGTTTGAAAGGTTTCATCTGACCTTGACTTAATTTTCATGGTTCAGTGGACAATATTTGACTTTGTGGTTTTGTTTATTTCTCAGATACTTTAGGCAATAAGGCCTCTATATTTGGTGTATGGAATGATTGTAAGGTGTACATTTCTATTTTATATCACCTTGATCTCATTTCTATGGTTTAGAAGTCAATGTTCAGTTTTCATAGTTTTGTCAGTTTATCAGATACTACTGGGGGTATTAGCAATAGGTTAACTATATTTGGTGTATGAAATGAATATAAGGTGTACATGTCTGTCTGGCAGGGTTCATATGAATTTGACCTTATTTTCGTGGTTCATTTGTCAATATTACCCATAGGCCTTGTAAAGCTTACTTTAAGGTAGAGGCTTTGATGGTTGAAACATCACGCCATCAGTTGTTTACATCCTGGTCTTTGGCAGATAGTTGTCTCCCTTGCAATCATACCAAATCTGATTGTCTTTTATAATTGAAAGATGTTAGTTGATTACTGTATGGTAATTTTACTTGCCAATTCAAGGGGCTAATAAAGTGGTCTTATATAATAGGTTTGAATGAAAGCAGAAAAATGCTTGCATACACGCAGTTTGCAATGTTTTCACAGAAAGTTCCACATTCATCTTTTAGGTTACATGCAGCATACTTACCACAAATTTTATACTTGTGAAAAGCATTCTGTGTGTATGCAACTAGTTTTAGGGTCAAATATTAACCTTCTCCTTATCAATTGACAAGTCTTGATTTATTGTTGAATAATCAGTAATGGGTACAAAATATTCAGGAGCATCTTATAAATCGGTAGATTATAGAAGTCTATGAAAAGCACAAAATTGAAAGATGTCTGATTTTGTCTCGCCTTGACGGAGTCAAAAGTGAGACATAGGTATGCTGTTTCCGGCGTCGGTGGTGGCGTCAACAATGTATTAGTTTGTGATTAGGTCTAGTTCATGGTGAACAACTAGTGGTAGGTCAATGATATTTGGTATGCAGTTGTATTAGCATTGGCACATCTCATTACCATGGAGATTATTTGGCCCTGCCCCCTCAGTCAAGGTCTATTGACTTTGAAACTTTGCTTAGTTTACATGTATTAGTTTGTGATTAGGTCAGTTTATGGGGAACCAATAGTGGTAGGTCAATGATATTTGGTATGCAGTTGTATAAGCATTGGCATATCTCATTTCCATGGAGATTATTTAGCCCGCCCTCGTTCATGGTCTATTGACTTTGAAACTTTTGCTTAGTTTTCATGTATTAGTTTGTGATTAGGTCAGTTTAAGGGAACTGTTAGTGGTAGGTCAATGATAATTGGTATGCAGTTGTATAAGCATTAGCATCTCATTTCCATGGAGAATATTTGGTCCTTACCCTCAGTCATGGTCTATTGACTTTGAAACTTTTGCTTAGTTTACATGTATTAGTTTATGATTAGGTCAGTTTAAGATGAACCACTAATGTTAAGTCAATGATATTCGGTATGCAAATGTATTGGCATTTGCAAGTTTCATTCCATGGAGATTATATAACCCCACCCCTAATTATGGTTCATTGACTTTGAAACTTTTATATAGTTTACAAGTTAATGTTTGTGTTTAGGTTTGTTTAAAGGAACGACTTATGAAAAGTCAATGGTATTTGGTTTGCAGTTGTATTAGCATTGGCACATCTCATTTCCATGGAGATTGTTTTGCCCTGTACCTTCAGTCATGGTTCATTGACTTTGAATATTTGCATAACTGACATGTTAAAGTATTGCTATTTTAATTTCAACATTTGCATTATCAAAATAACAAATAGGTGAGACATATCTCTGTGTTAACAGTTTTTTTTTGTGTCCTCTGGTTGTTGTCTCATTTATTTATGAGGGTCTGGATGGGTCCTTAATTTCTGTATTCTTACATTTTTTTGCCATTTTTCTCTATTCTTTATACTTTTTGCCCATTATTCTCTATTCTTTATATTTAAGCACCCCATTTTTCTCTATTCATTACATTTTTTGCCCATTATTCTCTATTCTTTATATTTTTTGCCCATTATTCTCTATTCTGTAAATCCCCATCCACACCCTCATTTATATCCCATATCTCCTACTTATACATATTATCATCTTTTGGTGAATATGATTGTTGGAACATTTAAGAAAATTGATGTAGCAATTTGATACCCGAGAAGACAACAGGGACTATTTAATTCAAATTTATTGAATTGGCAGTTTCAGAATCTAACTGATTATGGATAATTTCATTGTAAATATAAAAATAAGAGGATGTGGTATGATGGCCAATGAGACAACTATCCACCAGTGACCAAATGACATAGAAGTTAACAGCTATAGATCACCGTTCTGTTTTCAACAATGAGCAAAACCCATACCGCATAGTCAGCTATAAAAGGCCCTGAATTGACAAATGTAAAACAATTCGAATGAGAAAACAAACAGCCTGATTTGTGTATAAATCAATGAACAAAAAACAAATATGATATAAAGCAACAAACAACAACCACTGAATTACAGGCTCCTGACTTGGGACAGGCACATACAGAATAAGGCAGGGTTAAATTAGTTTGAAGGCGCCAACCCTCCCCCTAACCTGGGACAGTGGTGTAACCAAGTACACCAAAATGAAAATAAGATTACACCATTGGTTGAATTTCCATTAATATGGTCATTATCAACCAATCATTACTTTTCATTATAGGCTTTTGAACATACTACCCAGAATGCATTAGATTCTGAAACAACTAATTAAAAAACTATGCTTTTCTCTTCTCTAAAAAACTTCTACATACATGTTTCATAACTACACAAAATTTGCACAGTGCACAAATCAAGAGCATTAACAGAAAAATATATTCACTCATAATGGGAATGAAATACAAACAATTAATATTTCTATAACATATTTATTAAGAGTATAAAATTTAATTTCTATTTTACATAAGATATTTTTTATTGGTATACATTAAATGTCAAATTCAATGATTATACTGATCAGGAATTTGTAATACAGTATTTAAATTTCTGAATTAAATTTGTTTTTGCTAAATATTAATGACACGAAGTTGCTCAAAAATTGTAAAAGAATTCTGAAAAACTAAAAACTCTTCCCATTTCAAATGAAAATTGCACAATTAAGTACATGTATTACCCAAGTCAAATTGAACTGCTATCATTAGCTGTTTTTTAGCTGTTATTTACCAGTTCTTCATATTTTAAGCAGTCTTTCAGCTGTTCTAAGCAGTCCATCTTATAAAAGTTTGAAAAACTGCCTTATTTCACCATTTCTTAACATTCATCTTAGCATTCATCTTAGCAGTTTGGGTACCTTCTAAAACTGCTGTCAATTTGTCAATTGGACAACAGTTATGACAGCAGTTCAATAGCAGTTTGATAGCAGTTTGGTTTTTAATCTCTGTTATAAATATGCTTGGATCTGACTGTATTTTCAGTTTGAAAGTAAACCTTGATTTGAAGATTATTTGATCATTTTCAAATGTGTATTTTGGCTCCAAGCTGTGTGTAAATACTTGCTAATGAAAAAGTGTATTTTTGTCAATTATAAAGTTTAGTTTAGGCTAAATGGAATACTTTCACACACCTGCAGTACAGTAAGTTGAAGTTACAGTTAATGCATGTGTATTTTCTGACATAACTTTGTAGGGGAAAACAAAAACCGTTATTTATTAACAGAAAGCCCCAAAAAGGGGGGAATAGTTGTTTATTCAAATAGAATATCTGATGTTTACAAGATTGTAATAACATACTAGCATATATTTACAGTGCAAGATGTTATTTATGAAAATAAATATATGAATATTTTAATAAAATTTTGTAAAAACGAAAAAATGAATCATATTCAAGAGTTGAAAAAGGGGAGGGAATATTAGGAAACCTAGGCTGCAAATAGCTGATTGGTTAATATTGATCAAACAATCCATTTAATGAAGTTAATATATGTTACTTAGGTTTGTTTCAGAAAGTGGAAACATAATATATTACATGTATTAAGATTTCTTTTGTTTAAATCCAAAGAGAAAGAGGAGATAACTGTTGTCTTTTGGTCCACATAAAAAATATATATCATTTGTATATAAGGAGAAATAAGTAGTACATTTGGTAATTAAATAATAATAACAAAGAAATAACTTTTAATTTGAAAATCACTTAGTCAAGGTAATTAATAGTTATTATAATATAGTAACCACTCTTATTTAATAAGTTGCTTTTCAAAGGACTGATTTTTAAAGTGCATTCTTAACTGTTCTTATTATGCAGCCACTTCCATAATTAATAAGGGTCTATTCTAAGGCCAAGTACAGTACCGGTACTCACAAAACATGTTTACACCCCTTAACAAGTCGGTTATTGGATTGAAATAGTCATTTGATTGCAGTTACTGCTCAAATTACAAATATACAAACATGTATTTCTGAAATTTCAACAAGACTTACAGTAAAATTAGAATTTATTTTGCATTCATATTTTGTACACAGTATATTCGATGTACCTTTGTATTCCAACTTTTGACAGATCTGATAGCATTCCATAGCAGTTATTAGCAGTTTAGAAAACCATATTAGGATGTACAACTTAGCAGTTTCTATGAATATTCATTATTGATAGCTGTAATTATAGCAGTTTTCATGAATATTCAGAGAAGATAACAGTTTTGAGTATCTCATTTAAATTTTCGTCAAAATAACTGCTAAATAACTGTGAAGGCTAAATAAACTGCTAAGAAACTGCTATGGAATGCTATTGGAATGCCTATATGCAAATTAACTATTGCCTTGAATTTGGCAACTGTGAATGCTAATGAACTGCTAAAGAACAGCTGTCAAATAAGAACTGTGAATGCTAATAAACTGCTAAAGAACTGCTGTCCACTCTGACTTGGGTACCTATTAATGTTTAGGAAATTTATCTGAAATTATGCATGAAATTGATTATAAAATGAACGACTATATGCAAAATGTTTGATTGATAGGTACCATATATGAAATTCAGTGATTATACTGGTCAAGAATTTTCAATATAGCATGTAAATTTCTGAATTGAATTTGTTTTTGCTAAATATTAATTCTGACACTAGGTTACTCAAAATTGTAAAATTATACATGAAATTGATAATAAAATGGATAACTATATACAAAATGAATGGCACAAATTACAAAAACACAACCTGTGTGTATGTAGGAATGTCTATTTTAATAAAGTAATATATAAAACTAGATTACAAAAGTTTCTAGCATAAAAATGCAGCTTATATTCCTTTGTGTTGCAGGCCAGACAAAAATAATATAGTTCAAAATCTAATAATGAACCGAAAATGCAAAAATCTGATAATTTCATTTTTTTTCTAAAGTTTCCTCAAAACACTGTTTCTTTTTTAGTGTGTATACTTGAAAAAAGGTGATGAAAAAAGGATATACAAAAATTATATACCAGCATCAGAATTTTTTTACAGTTCCAAAATAAGAAAAAAAATAATGCAGATCTATTTTGATATTATCTTTTTTTACTATAATATTGATTCAGATGATACATCTGCATTGTCACTGAACACCACAGTATCTGTTGGAGGTACTGGAGGTCTGGGTCCTGCCATCGGCAATGGAGGCTTTTCTCTGAAAAATTAAATTTTATTTCATATTAAACAATCTAGGGGTACAGATTTGTTTAACATCATTTTTCAAACATCACAAACTTTTGTGTCTTTGGTTACCTCTAATTATTGGTATTTGATAAATATTTTAAGATCTGTCTACTTTGAAGTAAACATGTTCATTATGCATATTTCGCTATTTGACTTATAATTGATTTCACATTAAATGATACTGCTTTCACCAGATAATTTCTGGTTTCAGTTTTCTGTTCTTCTTTTAGATTCAAAATATTAATAACTTATAATTTTATTTTTATTTTAAGATCTGAAAATTTATAACTGAATTTTGTGTTTTGAAAATTTATACAAAATGAAAGCAAGAGACAATCACATTTTAATAAAATTTTCTGACATTCAGGGTTCTCACTAGGAATTTTTCATGGTGAGTCCTGGGACTCATCACTTTTAGAAATGGTGAGTCCCACTAAATTTTGATGAGTCCAGGATGCATGTAATTTTTTGTGTCTTAATGAAATATGACGAATTAAAACTAAACGACGCATGTTGGACTGGTAGTTTTATTATATCAATAAAATTTATGATCTCTTAATAGTTATTGTTCATTACAACATAACAGACTTGGCTTTCTATGTCTATCAATTCTTGGTGTAGTGGATCATTAACTCTTGTTTTACTTGGAACTGATGATTCAATGTCATCAGGTTTCTTTTTGAAGAAGGACTTTAACTTTGACTGACTCATTGTGATACTGATGTCATTTTGTTAGACAAGCTAGTACCCAGTTCATCATTATTAATTAATTTTAATTATATTAAATAAGGGACTTGTTATCTTATAATTGCGTTAATAATCACTTTGATGTTTTTATCATAATTATTATAGTCTTTAATAAAACAAGCAAATCTAAAGTGAACACTGTTCATGATAATGATTTTGGCTTTAATCATTTTTAATCTGATCTGTTTCAATTTTAAAACATTTTTCACCTTCGTTTACGATCGCAATGTTCAACATATGCATACTGTCTGAAAAATGTTAAGAGTAAAATTATTTTTCAGGGACCGCTGTGCGTCGCCAATGTCGCAATTTGCGATTTTTATTTCATCTGGCGACAAAATACGGCTGCTGGCGATATTTCTGGCGCCAACATTTTCCTATGTAAAATTTTCATTTCTTGACAATATCGATCTTCATGTTAATTGGTAAAGTTAAAAAATAAATTGTACAAAATTTTACCTGGCGACAAGTTTATGACTTTGTTTACAACCCCAAGCTAATCAACGGTTACAACAGGTGTCATAATCTGTTGTTACAGGTAATCCATTTATCGGATGGGTCATTAATGATCATCAACATTAATTAATTTAAATAGAATTGGTCAGTCTGCATTTGTCTATTTCATTTGAAGAAATGTTCATACGACAACACAATTTTCAATGTTTACCGTAGTTAAATGAAGAAAACATAATTGACAGGAAGTTGAAAACCATAATCAAATTGTTAAAAAACATTGTTTTACTTGTTTTCCGTAAAAAATAGCAAATTTAAGCGAATGTTGTCTTTGACTGCCCTCAGTTATGATACGAAAATAACAAAAACGACCGCCATTGCTGGTCATGTTTACTTCTTCTACGTAGTGTATAATCCTCCAAAGAGGAGAACACCGAATAAAGAAAGATAACTCACTTTTACTTTTCCTAGCATTGAGATACCTACTTAAGACATGTCTTAGATATGACTACATACTTCTGGCTTTAGAATTTATATGTTTAGGTCTTTTGAGTTATGGGAAGAGTTAAAGAGGATCTTAGTAGCAGGATGGGTAGGGTTGGTAGGGTGCCTTGGTCATCTTTTTCTGTATTCTTTATTTCTAATATAATTTTTCACTATTCTGTAAATCTAAACACCTCTTATTCTGTTTTCTTCATATAGTTACCCATTTTTTTCTACTTTTTTATTTTTTAGTTTAAAAAAATTCTCTATTCTGTAGCATTTACAGACCATAAGCTAAAGTATATTCTTCTACATACTGACAAAGAAAATAAAGTACACATGTCAGTTTTGTTGTATGTATAGAAACCCTATGCAATAACTTACTAAGTGTAACATGTTAAATGATGTAAAGTGCAGGCTGAGTGCATAAGAAATTTAAATTGAAAGCAAACAATAATGATATGGTAGGAGATACACACCAAACAGGATGTAAATTATTATATAATAAGTATTGTGCAATAGCAAGAAATTTTCAATTGCACAGTATTGCGCAATAGCAAGAAATCTTCAATTGCACAGTATTGCGCAATAGCAAGAAATATCCAATAGCACAATATTGCACAATAGGAAGAAATTGTCAATTGTACAGTATTGCACAATAGCAAGAAATATTCAATTGCACAGTATTGCGCAATTGCAAGAAATATTTAATTGCACAGTATTGTGCAAAGAAGATACTTTGTATAAATTGCTTATTTCTTGACCAATTTCAATGGGGTTTTATTCTTGAATTCTTGGGGTTCTTTAATATGCTGAATCTAACCGTGTATTAAGTTTTTGGATTTTGGGCCCTGTTTTTAAATTGGTCCACATTGAGGTCCAAAGGGTCCAAAATTAAACTTTGTTTGATTTCATCAAAAATTGAATTATTGGGGTTCTTTGATATGCCGAATCTAACCGTGTATTTAGATTCTTAATTTTTGGTCCCGTTTTCAAATTGGTCTACATTAAGGTCCAAAGGGTCCAAAATTAAACTTAGTTTGATTTTAACAAAAATTGAATTCTTAGGGTTCTTTGATATGCTGAATCTAATCATGTATTTAGATTTTTGATTATGGGCCCAGTTTTCAAGTTGGTCCAAATTGGGGTCCAAAATTAAACTTTGTTTGATTTCAACAAAAATTGAATATATTGGGTTCTTTGATATGCTGAATCTAACCATGTATTTAGATTTTTGATTTTTGGGCCCCATTATCAACTTTGTCCACATTGAGGTCAAAAGGGTCCAAAATTAAACTTTGTTTGATTTCAACAAAAATTGAATATATGGGGTTCTTTGATATGCTGAATCTAACCGTGTATTTAGATTCTTAATTTTTGGTCCCGTTTTCAAATTGGTATACATTAAGGTCCAAAGGGTCCAAAATTAAACTTAGTTTGATTTTAACAAAAATTGAATTCTTAGGGTTCTTTGATATGCTGAATCTAATCATGTATTTAGATTTTTGATTATGGGCCCAGTTTTCAAGTTGGTCCAAATTGGGGTCCAAAATTAAACTTTGTTTGATTTCAACAAAATTGAATATATGGGGTTCTTTGATATGCTGAATCTAACCATGTATTTAGATTCTTAATTTTGGTCCCGTTTTCAAATTGGTCTACATTAAGGTCCAAAGGGTCCAAAATTAAACTTAATTTAATTTTAACAAAAATTGAATTCTTAGGGTTCTTTGATATGCTGAGTCTAAACATGTCTTTAAATTTTTGATTATGGGCCCAGTTTTCAAGTTGGTCCAAATCGGGGTCCAAAATTAAACTTTGTTTGATTTCAACAAAATTGAATATATTGGGTTCTTTGATATGCTGAATCTAACCATGTATTTAGATTTTTGATTTTTGGGCCCCGTTATCAACTTTGTCCACATTGAGGTCAAAAGGGTCCAAAATTAAACTTTGTTTGATTTCAACAAAAATTGAATATATGGGGTTCTTTGATATGCTGAATCTATCCATGTATTTAGATTTTGATTTTGGACCCGTTATCAACTTTGTCCACATTGAGGTCAAAAGGGTCCAAAATTAAACTTTGTTTGATTTCATCAAAATTGAACTCTTAGGGTTCTTTGATATGCTGAATCTTACCATGTATTTAGATTTTGGATATTGGACCATAATAGGTGAATGTCCAATTTAAAATTTTTAAGTTCTTAGACCACATTCATTCTGTGTCAGAAACCTATGCTGTGTCAAATAGTCAATCACAATCCAAATTCAGAGCTGTATCAAGCTTGAATGTTGTGTCCATACTTGCCCCAACTGTTCAGGGTTCGACCTCTGCGGTCATATCAAGCTGCGCCCTGCGAGCATTTTATTCCTTTGGGATCATTATTCTTCTGTCAACTTTTCCATTCATGCATCCGAATACGGATTTCGGTCATAGCTCGTCCGGTTCCGATCCCTAGTCAGTAAGCGATTAATGATGGACGAAGAAAGTTTACAAAAATAAACGATGTTTGACAAGCTATTTGGAAAGGAATGTGACGTTTTTAATGCAATAAATGGATTAAACATTTACTGAGGCAACTTTTATCACTTTCAAATGAAGTAACAAACTTATTTTGCCGAAAGTTAGATTGATGTCTGCTCTCTGAGTAACAAGTACCGGAAGTACATGCAGTGATAAAAGTTGTTTTTATTGAATAACCTGCTACACACTGTAAAGTCAATGCTTAAACCTCTTTTCTTAAGAAAATGAATCGTTTATGTCTGAATTTCTTTAATAATCAATAAAAATTGATGTTTTATCAACTTGGTAAAATTGAAAATGTACGATGACGAAAGCGACTGAAAGCGAGTATCGTAAACAACAGGGCGACTTGTTTTCGCTTTTGAGGGTCGGGCAAAGCGAAGTGATGGACAGGAAAGCGTCTTCTTCGCCTAGTCGCCTGGTAACGTGAGCCCTGCACACCCTCATTTATATCCCATATCTCCTTCTTATACATAAAATCTTTTGGTGAATATGATTGTGGGAACATTTAAGAAAATCAATGTAGCAATTTGATACCTGAGAAGACAACAGGGACTATTTAATTCAAATTTATTGAATTGGCAGTTTCAGAATCTAACTGATTATGGATAATTTCATTGTAAATATACAAATAAGAGGATGTGGTATGATGGCCAATGAGACAACTATCCACCAGTGACCAAATGACATAGAAGTTAACAGCTATGGATCACTGTTCTGTTTTCAACAATGAGCAAAACCCATACCGCATAGTCAGCTATAAAGGCCCTGAATTGACAAATGTAAAACAATTCGAATGAGAAAACAAACAGCCTGATTTGTGTATAAATCAATGAACAAAAAACAAATATGATATAAAGCAACAAACAACAACCACTGAATTACAGCTCCTGACTTGGGAATAGACAGAATAAGGCAGGGTTAAATTAGCTTGAAGGCGCCAACCTCCCCTTACCTGGGACAGTGGTGTAACCAAGTACACCAAAATGAAAATAAGATTACACCATTGGTTGAATTTCCATTGGTATGGTCATAATCAACCAATCATAACTTTTCATTATAGGCTTTTCAACATACTACCCAGAATGCATTAGATTCTGAAACAACTAATTAAAACTATGCTTTTCTTCTCTAAAAAACTTCTACATACATGTTTCATAACTACACAAAATTTGCACAGTGCACAAATCAAGAGCATTAACAGAAAAATATATTCACTCATAATGGGAATGAAATACAAACAATTAATATTTCTATAACATATTTATTAAGAGTATAAAATTTAATTTCTATTTTACATCAGATATTTTTTATTGGTATACATTACATGTCAAATTCAATGATTTTACTGATCAGGAACTTGTAATACAGTATTTAAATTTCTGAATTAAATTTGTTTTGCTAAATATTAATGACACTAAGTTGCTCAAAAATTGTAAAAAGAATTCTGAAAAACTAAAATACTCTTCCCATTTCAAATAAAATTGCACAATTAAGTACATGTATTACCTATTAATGTTTAGGAAATTTATCTGAAATTATGCATGTAATTGATTATAAAATGAAGACTATATACAAAATGTTTTATCGATATGTACCATATATGAAATTCAGTGATTATACTGGTCAAGAATTTTCAGTATGTAAATTTCTGAATTGAATTTGTTGAGGCTAAATATTAATTCTGACCCTAGGTTGCTCAAAAATTGTAAAAATTATGCATGAAATTGATTATAAAATGGATGACTATATACAAAATGAATGGCACAAATTACAAAAAACACAATCTGTGTGTATGTAGGAATGTCTATTTTAATAAAGTAATATATAAAACTAGATTACAAAAGTTTCTAGCATAAAAATGCAGCTTATATTCCTTTGTGTTGCAGGCCAGACAAAAATAATATAGTTCAAAATCTAATAATGAACCGAAAATGCAAAAATCTGATAATTTCATTTTTTTTCTAAAGTTTCCTCAAAACACTGTTTCTTTTTTAGTGTGTATACTTGAAAAAAGGTGATGAAAAAAAGGATATACAAAAATTATATACCAGCATCAGAATTTTTTTACAGTTCCAAAATAAGAAAAAATAATGCAGATCTATTTTGATATTATCTTTTTTTACTATAATATTGATTCAGATGATACATCTGCATTGTCACTGAACACCACAGTATCTGTTGGAGGTACTGGAGGTCTGGGTCCTGCCATTGGCAATGGAGGCTTTTCTCTGAAAATTAAATTTTATTTCATATTAAACAATCTAGGTGTACAGATTTGTTTACATCATTTTTTCAAACATCACAAACTTTTGTGTCTTCAGTTACCTCTAATTATTGGTATTTGATAAATATTTTAAGATTTTAAGATCTGTCTGCTTTGAAGTAAACATGTTCATTATGCATATTTCCGCTATTTGACTTATAATTGATTTCACATTAAATGATACTGCTTTCACCAGATAATTTCTGGTTTCAGTTTTCTGTTCTTCTTTTAGATTCAAAATATTAATAACTTATAATTTTATTTTTATTTTAAGATCTGAAAATTTATAACTGAATTTTGTGTTTTTGAAAATTTATACAAAATGAAAGCAAGAGACAATCACATTTTTAATAAAATTTTCTGACATTGTTAGCCAATCACAAGATTTAGTGTACAAGTTTAAAAACATAAATCAGAATAAATTAAATTCAGAAATGGCAAATTAAACATCAATGCATCAAACTATATCAGCAATTTTATTATGCTATGAAGCAATATTTAGAACAGCAAAAATGAGTATGGTCAATAGTTCAATAGTTTATTCTTTTCACCAGATTACTTTGTTATGTATAATGTTTGAGTATTTCAGAGTGTATCACACAAAGTGACCGACATTCACTGTGAAAATATACCGCCAATAATTTTGAGATATTTTAGCGTGTATCACACAAAGTGACCAGCATTGACTGACAATTCAACACCAAGAAAACTGAATCCTCTAGTTTGTACTTTATAATGTTTGTGATTTATATAAACTTACAACAGAGGTTCACCAGCTTCAACCACTTTCTCAGGTCTACTTCTATTACGATCATCATCATATCTCCTGCGATCTTCCTGACGTCTTCTTTCATCATCCCTTGGATCTCGCCTCCTGTCTGGATCCCTGGGATCTCTTGGAGGTCCTCTAGGAGGCCCTCTTCTATCTGGATCTCTGGGATCCCTTGGAGGTCCTCTTCGATCTGGATCTCTGGGGTCTCTAGGAGGTCCTCTTCTATCTGGATCATTTGGATCCCTTGGACCTCTTGGAGGGCCTCGAGGTGGACCCCTTCTGTCTCTGTCATCACCATATCTATCACCGGGAGGACCTCTACGTCTGAAATTTGTCAGGGAATACCATAAATTATTTTTAGTTTAAATATTTATTTAGAAAAGGGGTCAAATCTAAGATCAGGTGGTTGCACACACCAACATTTACTGAGGACATCATACAGTAGCATTTTACTGAGGACATCATTCCATTGTCTGAACAAATAATCAGGAGGTTTTTTTTGACATTTTTACATATATATAACATGTTCTTAAAGAACTGAGATAATACAATTGAATAGAAACAAAATTGCTGTACAGTATCGAAAATATTTTGAAAATTTTAAAAATAAATATATTTGATAGTGTTATGTTTCATGAATTCTTTATAGTTGTCACCTCTGAATTTTCATAAATTGATTAGAATCCAGACAATTTAGTATAGAACTTGCAATTTGATCTAGGCACTAAATCTAGAGTTGACTGAATGGTCCAAGCTTGTCAATTATTAGAGCCCAAATATTGACCTTCAGATTTTAGGAACATAATTGTGTTGTTGGGTTATTGCCTCCTTGATATTTACTTCAACAAATCTCCCTTATTGAAAGCTGTACATTTATTGGTTGAATCATCATACCTGTACCTTATCCCTGCTGCATTAGCATATGTAAAAATATATATATACAGATGTATAACTTATAAATTCATCAAATGGTATTTTAAGTTTGGTTTTTTTCTTTACTTATACATATATGATTATTTCTTAGTAATTGTTAATGCATATAAATCAAAATACTGTAAATTCAGAAATTATTGCGTGCATTAATTATTGCGATTTTGTCATTTTAGACTAAAATGCGATTTTAATTTTTGCGATATTGAGAAAAATCCTGTTTAATTCATATAAAAAATATCAAAATGCGAGTTTAAATTATTGCGATTATAACCCTGTCGCATTTTTTGCAATTATAAAAACATCGCAATAATTTCTGAATATACAGTATATTGAAGGTCTTAATTGACATTTCTTCATTGTCATTTTGAATTTCATCTTTAAAGCTGTAAGTGCTTAATTAGAAAGGAGAAAGTTCTATGAACAGACTACTTTTATGGCCCCTTTAAAGTTCAAAAATTAAATTGTATTTTCAATCGATAAGATATGTTCATAAGACATTAGTTTGACAGATATCAGTTTACAGGTATATAGTTTTGTGTTATACCATACATATAAGCATAACAGCTTCAAACTTCTTGAACAGAATTATAAAAAAAAGTGTTTTTAGAATTTTAAGTCTAACAAATGCTGTGTACCTGTCATCTGGTCCTGAAGGTCTATTTCGATCATCTCTATATCTATCACCCGGTGGGCCTCTAGGTCTATCTCCCCTAGACCTATCCTCATCCCTATTCCTGGGTGGACCTCTCCTATCATCTCGTGGTTTCTCTGAATATCGAGGAGGTGGACCACGAGGATCATTTTTATATCCCTGATTGTCATAACCATCGTTAAGAGGTCTCCCATATTTATCGTTTTTGGCAGTCTGAAAGTGAGTCAAAAACATTAGTATTAAATTCTATATAAATATAAAAAATATTATCTTGTTAGTAGAAGTATTTTCGACATTCATGCAAGAAGTCATGTTTTATGCTTATGTTATGTTTTAATGTATGTTATCACCATAATTTCAAATCATTGAAAAGCTAAACACAGTGTGTTTAATTGTGAAAACAACATTTGTGTTATTTTGACATATTCCTACTTACTGAAAATAAAAGTAAATGTATGGTCAGATCATATGTTTTAGTACGTCATATGAATTCATACCATGCATGCTTTTTCAATGGAAATTTGACACGACACAATGCATTCTTAATAGCGCAAAAGCCCAAGAGACGAGGATATATTTGGGTTTTTTTATTTACAGAGGTAAACCAAATACATTTCTGAGAATTTCCATGTCCAACCATGAATGTTGATACATATGAAATTTAGTAAATATGAAAACAGTTTTTTCCCAAGCTGTTGACTCATTTAATGTCAAAACAGATTTTCACATTCCGTAAGTGACGGATATTTATACTGAGTCTACTGGTGATCTTTTTGCATATCTTTTCAGAAAAAAAAACCAAAAAAGCAACTTTCTTATGAAGTAAATAGTAAAAAAGTTGTGTTTTTTTTATATTAATTTATTCCTTATTTGAATTATTATTACTTTACAATGGTAACATTTATCGTGATCTTATTTCACCCTTCACAAATTCATGATTCTGGTGTTATTTGATTTGATTGAAATATGCTGTTTCTTATTTTCTGTGAACATTTGTTTAGAACTGTACTCACATAAGTAGCTAATGGTTTAAAACTGTCGTGTGGTGTAGTACCAGACTTCAATTGCTCTCTGAAGAGGAAAAAAATAATAAATTAAAAATGAAGTATAAGTTATAGCTCTCACAGCATTATCCATAAATTTTCTGCATTCATGATGTCTGTTAAAGCTTTACATTAACACATGTATCAACATTTTTTCTTTGTTTAATGGGATTGCTAATTCCTTTAGTAAAAATTCACAGATTGCTAAGTCGGTTAATTATGAGGGTCTAGATGGGGTTTACAGAATAGAGAATAATGGACAAAATGTGCAGAATAAAGGGCAAAAACAATAAAGAATAGAGAAAAATAGGTAAAAAAAAAAATAGACAATAATGGGGTGCTAAAATATGAAGAATAGAGAAAAACAGGCAAAATTTATAAAGAATAGAGAAAAAAAGGCTTAAAAATATAAAGAATACACAATTGAAGGACCCCCATCTCAACCCTCAATTATCAGTATATACAATCCACATATTATGTCATTGTAAATTCACCCTGTTAAAGGTAGGGTTTGTGTTACTCAAGTCTTTAGTTTATTGTTTAGTGACTCACTGTGTTTTTTAGAGTTTTGTTTTGTCCTTCTTCGACTTAAGCTTTTGATTGCCCTGTATTATCTTACTTTGTTTTGATGGTTTTTTATGCCCCCACAACTAAAACTTGTGGGCATATTGTT
This sequence comes from Mytilus coruscus, assembly GCA_017311375.1. NCBI lineage: Eukaryota > Metazoa > Mollusca > Bivalvia > Mytilida > Mytilidae > Mytilus > Mytilus coruscus. The sequence continues at coordinate 33,623,545 of CM029602.1, read as the reverse complement.
TTACCCCTGTCCGTCCGTCCCATTATGGGTATATAGTTATTCTGCAAAACTCCTCCTACAGTTTGAATCCTAGGAAGTTTTCACTTTGCTGTCTGTTTGTACATATATTGAAGGTGTGCATGTGGTCAGGGTTTTGATTTTTATTAATATTTGCTCTTTTGGGAGATAGTTGAACTTTGTTAATTTTGGAGTATTTACTTGCATATTGGTATATAGTTATTCCGCATACCTTCTCCTACAGTTTGAATCCTAGGAAGTTTTAACTTTGCTGTCTGTTTGTACATATATTGAAGGTGTGCATGTGGTCAGGGTTTTGATTTTATTAATATTTGCTCTTTTGGGAGATAGTTGAACTTTGTCATTTTTGGAGTATTTACTTGCATAAGAGGAGCGTTTCCAGATAACTCCCCTAGGAAGTTTTCACTTTGCTGTCTGTTTGTACATATATTGAAGGTGTGCATGTGGTCAGGGTTTTGATTTTTATTAATATTTGCTCTTTTGGGAGATAGTTGAACTTGTCATTTTTTGGAGTATTTACTTGCATAAGAGGAGCGTTTTCAGATAACTCCTCCTACAGTTTGAATGCTAGGAAGTTTTCACTTTGCTGTCTGTTTGTACATATATTGAAGGTGTGCATGTGGTCAGGGTTTTGATTTTTATTAATATTTGCTCTTTTGGGAGATAGTCATGTTTTGGAGTATTTACTTGCATAAGAGGAGCGTTTCCAGCTTTTAAAAAGGTAGTTAACCCCGCCACCGCTGGATCACTATCCCTATGTCTTGCTTTCTGTGACACAAGTTGCAGGCTCGACAAAAACTTACTTTGTTTCATGCTCATAATTAAGTCTGCTTTTATGTGTAACAGCAACTCCATAGTCTCCAATAGGTCGAAACTGAAAAAAAAGTATGATTAATTTATTTTTGTCATAGCATTTCAAGGCTCAAATAATAAACGGTCCCCCAATTTAGTTTTTTACAGCTGTTCCATGCTAAAAAAGATATAAGCTAACCATACAAGTCATGATCAGTGCCTAAACTAAACAGCCAAAACATTAATTGTAAAGTTGGTATTAATCAAAAATTCATAATCAGTAATGCATGGAAAAGAGATGTTCTAATGGAAATAAACTGCACAGTGCATACCAAATATCATTGACTTATCATAAGTGGATACCCTTTGACTGACCTAATCACAGTCTTTAATTTGTACAAATGTATTAACGTTGTAAAAGTTTCAGTCAATGAACCATGACTGAGGGGATAGGGCCAAATAATCTCCATGGAAATGAAATGTAATAATAGTACAACATACATTTATATGGCACTAATGGATTAGCTACCTCCGCCACTGTATGGATGAGATAAAACATCATCTTATAATGGAGGATGGTGCTCCTTAGTTGGTAGATGTGATATTCATTGTATTTGCTACCCTGTTTCTGATTCTCTCCCTTCAGTCATCTAATTTACCTCTAACAAATTATTAATTTACAATGGAGCGAGCAAAGTGAATTCTTTATACACCAATATATTGAAACTCCTGTTTTTTTTAACACAAAACTTATTTAAGAGATAATATAAAACAGGGTTCCTATGCACACCTGTCGAAGCACATAATGTTTATTCACAAGCCACAAGGGCAATAACTCCCAATATATTTCGCTTTGTTTTTTCAAACTTTTCATAAACACCCTTTGTTCCTACAAGAAATGTACATGTAGGTGTGAGACAGCTAACAATGCAAATTTTAAAATATTTTCTATTTTCAAGGGAAATTTAAAAACTTTTGAAAAAAATTTGATAAACTGATTATTGAAATTTGTCCAAGACCTTGCTGATATACATGTAAACCTTTGATATAAATTCCATTTTAAAAACATATAAAGAAATGTAGGGTTGAAAGTGCTTACAATGCACTTTTCCATTGAATTTATATATCAAGGGGACATAACTCATGACAATTAAAAAGTAAAATAACAAAAATACCGAATTCCAAGGAAAATTCAAATCGGGAGGTCCCTTATAAGATGACAAAATCAAAAGCTCAAACAAATGGAAAAACAACTGTCATATTCCTGACTTGGTACAGGCATTTCATGAAGAAAATGGTGGATTAAACCTGGTTTATAGCTGGCTAAAGTTAAACCTCTCACTTGTATGACTTAATTGATCAGCGATGATTTTCAAACTCAAACAAATCAAAATGTTGTAAATCTTTCCTTTAACTTTTATACAAATCCTACAAGAAATGTTCACTTAATAGACTGATACATGTAGATCTTTCAATGCAACTTTCCGTATAATTTATTTTCTAAGGGGCATAGTTCATTTAAATCAAGAATTGTATGTGTGAGACGGCTTACAAATTGTACAAGACCAGAGGGTCGCAAATGGAGAAACGAGAAGGACACGTAAAACTGATGGGATAGGCGATTTCTGGAATCATATCTTTCACCCGAAAAGATCGTCAATTTCGCATGCCTTAAGGTCAAGTTACAGTAAATGGGCTATGTCACAGATTTCAGTAAAATTTTGCATACAACTCTGTATGGATTAACTTCAAATAAAAATCGCAAAAATAATGCATTTATCTCATTTATCATTTGAAATATTACTGATTGAATTCTTACAGAATGGGTAAACATTTGTATAGAAAGCACATAAAATCTGTGAAAAACCTTATAAGATTTGTCTTAAAATCGTCAAATCTCTAATTTTACTCCATACATTTTTCTTAAAAAACTATATGTTGTTGATACAAAAATTTCCATTTTAACGATACAAAATAAAGATAGGGTCACCGACTTCGTTTTACGGTAAACATCATTCTAAGTGGTGTTTTTTGAGAAAAAATCAAATAAAACGTCGAAATAATCGTAACGTCATCGCGTTGCAGGCCATAAAACATTGATTTTTGACGTTTATTCAATACAAAAAGGTAACAAATTAATAATTAGACAAAAAATGAAGTCGGTGACCATGTGCTTATTTTATATCATTAAAACAGAAATTTATGTATCAACAACATATAGTTTTTTAAGAAAAATCTATGGAGTAGAATTAGAGATTTGACGATATTAAGACAAATTTTAGAAGGTTTTTCGGCGATTTCTTGTGCTTTCTATACAAATATTCACTCTTAATGACAGAAATCAATCTGTAATATTTCAGATAATAAAAGAGGTAAATGCATTATTTTTTTATTTTCAGTTGTAGTTTAACGAGACAAGATTGCATGCAAAATTTTAGCAAAATCTGTGACATAGCCCATTTACTGTTACTTGACCTTAATGACGTCATTTACCAGATAGAAGGCTTGCCTGAATCCCTGCTCTATTAAAGTTTAAAGGACTTTCAGAATCATCATTCTGCAGAGTAGTCTAGAAATAATTTATGTTCGTAAGTACGTAATCTTAATTCCTGTACGACTGAAGGGAGGGTGACTTAACTTATTTGATTTTAATTTCCCAAATATTTTGAGAAGTTTAAGATCTAAATTTTTCACCCGTTCGCTCAATATGTGTTGGAAGTGATGATCACGTGGTAATGGAAGTCACATGACAGATTCAACTAACTACCGTATCCCGGAACTGGCTTATTGTATCTAGTAAGCTGGTGCTAAAGATTGAGGATTATATTGTTTGGAAGTAATTTAACATTATAAATATGTGACTGTGCAATGTGAACTTACAACAAGTCCTCTTCTGTATTGATTGGTTCTCCTAAGTGCTAAGAGAACCATGTAGGTTCCCATTCCAACACACAAAATAAAAAGTACTATAAATGCTGGACCTAAGAACTGGTCATTCCAGCTAATGAGATAAACGTGTCTATGTCGCAAAGTTATCACTAAAACACCAATCACTCCCAATGCTAAACCACCTAAATAAAATATTGCGGCCAGTAGCATTGGAAAGCGACCTGGGCCCAAGTTAAGACCATTCAGCTCATCTTTGATTTGGTTTTGGACCCTTGCGTGGTAGGCCACCACAGTGTCCTTGTCTATTTCCGTTCTTTCTTCATCATTTTGCTTATTTTTGTTAGTCTTTTCTGGTACTACATAGTTCAAAACAACTTTCGAAAACACTTCCGCTATTTGTCATAGCCCACAATACTAATTTACCTGTATCACCTGTAGGCATGCGCATCCATGTTTTACCTTTCCGACTTTACAGGTATCGAAGGAGTAAAGGATAAGATAATGAGTTAACTATCTGAAACCAGTGGAGTAGTGCATAGCGCGTGTATATTTAAATATGATTTTTAACATAAGGTACTTGGGACAGGAAAATATAATATGTCCCAGCATAAATATACCAGGAATAACAGGTATTTGCTTAGTAAAATAAATTACACAAACACATCGTAAAATATTGTATCATCTCGGCACCTAGTAAGCGTTCTTAAACTAATTTTTCCGTGCTTTTAACCAGTTCCGTTACTACTTTCAAAGAACTTATCATTCACCGTTTTTATAAAGCGTGTAGAGTTGTCTCATTGGCACTCATACCACATCTACGGCTTATTTATACAAATTGTGAAATTAACAATTTTTGGAGCGTAAAAATTCTTTTGGATGTTTCAGAAAACATATGCGTTTTTGATGGTCCAGTTAGTTTGGTTAGCAGTTTTGACTGTTCAACTCTCCCAACTACACTTTCACACAATCTCATCAAACTAGTTTTCCTATTTGATTGGTCGTTTGAAAAATCTGATTGCGAATTTATATATGCAATTCATGTCAAGCCTTCTTCTGTAACGGGAAAGGTAAATATGCTAGATAAACTTTATACTGGAAGTGTGATGAGAAGATTAAAGATGTAATTTTTCTCCTTGACAACATGAGTGTTTCGGCAATAAAGTTTATCGACAGGGTGTATGTATTCCTAGCCATGGGCACCAATAGCGCCCTTTTAAAGTAGAATTGTTCCTGTATTGTTTTGAATCATAGTTTATGGCTAAACTCAGCACAGGCCCGTCTAAATTTCATGTAAATTTATAAACCCAACAACACTAATGTTATCTAGATATTTTTTTCGTTGAATAATCAGGCAAGAACTCTCTAAATAGACTGCCGAAATTTACCCAAAGAAACTAACTTTAAATGGATCAAAGATTTTGCCAGTTTAAAGCTTGGTTGCACCTGTAGAAAACTTATTACAAACGGGATATCAAATTCTCAATCTACGCTGACGATAATGTTGTTTACAGAGTCCGTGATTTTAGACACGTATCATGATGATGTAAACTTTATATCCTTTAACTTTACTTTCCGCTATATAGATGATATTCTCTCACTAAATAATTCAATTTGGATGTTGAACGCAACTATCCCACCGAACTTGAGATAAAGGATACAACTGACACAGTTAAGTCTGCCTCGTATCTTGATTTACATCTAGAAATTGACAATGAGGGTCGGTTGAAAACAAAACTTTACGACAAAAGAGATGATTTCAGCTTCACCATTGTGAACTTCCCTTTTCTATGTAGCACCATTCCAACAGCGCCTGCATGCGGAGTATAGTTCTCCCAGTTGATACGATATTCCAGGGCTTGTATTTCCTATCATGATTTCCTTGATAGAGGTTTGCTGCTCACAAGGAAGCTATTAAACCAAGAGTTCCATGTGGTGCATGAAGTTGAAATCATCCCTTCGTAAAAGTTACGGACGCCATCACGAGTTAGTTGACCGTTATGGAATATCCGTTTCACAGATGATAGCGGATATGTTCCAATTGTCGTAACTACAATCCCGTCCCCCCTTTTCCCGAATGTGACCTACCGAATTAGACTTATTACCGGGTTCGTACTAACATGAGCAACACGACGGGTGGAGCTGCTTACCATTGCTAAGCATTGGTGGGGTTCGTGTTGCTCAGTCTTTTGTTTTCTATGTTGTGTTTTGTGTACTGTTGTTTGTCTTTTTCTTTTTTAGCCATGGCGTTGTCGGTTTGTTTCCGGTTTGTGAGTTTGAATGTCCCTATGGTATCTTTCGCCTCTCTTTTATAGATCCTTTGAATAAACTTATTCTATAAGGTTATCAATTTAACACTATTCTATAAGATTATCAATTTTAAACTATTCTATAAGATTATCAATTTAACACTATTCTATAAGATTATAGATTTTATTCTATCAGGTTATCGGGTCATCCATAATTGTGAACCATTGTTTCCAAAGTGTACAAAACGTACACTAATGGGGGACAATTCTTGAGGGAGCAGTTGCAAAATCTTATTTGATGCATACCATTTTGCCTGCTTTCAAAAGCAATAGAACGTGTAGTTTCAGAGGAGAAAAACGTTATGACATGAAATAATTTTTTTAAACCAATTGTAAAGGTATTCTTCCTTTCCCAACATCAGAAAAGTATCGATTAGTTGATGGGTTGTTGATTGCATAGAGTCTAGGGACAAATAAGATGTTAATTCAGGGTGAAAGATCTTTGTAAAGAGGAGGACATGACCGAACATCTAGTGACATATATTTTAAGAATATTTATTTTGACACGATAAAAACAGGTATCCAATTACCTCAAAAAGCCAGTTTCTCCTTTAATTGCCCTAGGTGGAGTTACTAGGAAAGGGAGGAAAAACGATAACTTGGTCTCTCTTAAACAATACTTTTAATTTATGCAACCTATTTATCTGTTGTTTTTTTTTGGTTTTGATATTTCTAGAAATTTGAATGTATTTGATAAAGAAATTTATCAATATCGCCTCTTTATTTATCAACCACATTATTTCTTTTAAAGCTCCCCTCTAGCATTCATTTGCTTCATGTGTAAGGATTCCTGTTTTAATTTATGGTTCGGTTTAAGAGTTTGACTTGTGTTAGGGTGAATCATGGGTGAAAGTTAGTTTAAACCCCCTCCTAAATGTATGTCTTTTTATAATATGGTGTGTATGCACGTTTTATTCAATTTATTCATTCCATTCTTTGCTTTTCAACCGTGATTTGACATTGCAATAACTAGAAAACATTCAGTTCATACACTCCTCTCAAAATAAAAGAAGTTAAACCACTCGAAGATAAAAGGAAAAAATTACCATTCATGTTACATTGTTACAAACCATTTTGAAACACAGACATCTTTCAAACAACTATAAAGTTTGATAAAAACATGAAATGGTGTTCAATACGTAAATTATTATAATATGTTATGTTACTTCTTTAAATGCTACTAAGTGCTTATACAGTTTAGATAGTGCTTCTATAAATAACGTTCTACTAATGCTAAAATAGACTAACTGTTTTAATTACTTTAGTTTTATGGAACGTTCGTTTTGTGTTTTGTATGCTATAAGACCTATAATGTCTTGTGTGTGTAGTTTAAAATGTGTGTTTCACTACTGTATTTGTATGTCTAAGACTTGTATGTTTCTTGTCCACGGTGGGTAAGGTTGTCCCGCGAGAGAATGTTCTGTGCTGGTGATTTGGTCCTGATCGGTGTTGATGGGTCCTGATTCTGTACTGGTGAGGTGTTTTTACATTGTATCAGAAATATGTTGCTTAATTATTAACTAATACCTTATACGAACTTGTGCAAATTCGCAAAACGAAATTGTCCTGATGATGTACTTGTAATGAAAAAAATGTGACCTGATGATGTGCTGGGGATGAAAAAACGTGACCTGATGATGTGCTGGGGATGAAAAAACGTGACCTGATGATGTGCTGGGGATGAAAAACGTGACCCGATGATGTGCTGGGGATGAAAAACGTGACCTGATGATGTGCTGGGGATGAAAAAACGTGACCTGATGATGTGCTGGGGATGAAAAAACATGTCCTGATGATGTGCTGGGGATGAAAAAACATGTCCTGGCTGGTTCTGTGCTCTTTATTGTTTTTGTATTAAAGCATGGGATATATACAAGATCATTGATGCAGCAAATGTGTGTTATTGATAAAAAAGAATCCTATCATACATTTGGTGAATGTATGACAATTTTGCATGACCATCTAATTACGGTGCAATATTTCCGATATCTATATAAAAAGAAGATATGGTATGATTGGCAGGAGACAACTATCTATAGACAATTATTTATAAGAAACAAAATGACGTATATAGGTGCAAACAACTTTATAAGTCACCGTGCTTGAACAAAATGCTGAGCTTAAACATAAAAAACGACCGTAAACATGGAAACGTGAAGTTATCTTTATGTTACTGCTCTTTATTCTGACAAAACACAAGCATCACATATAGATGTCATCAAATATAGTCAGATATGTTTCAGATTATTTTCAATGCAAATTTCTATATTAAACTAAACTATAATAGACAGGATCTTCTTTTATTAAGAATGATTGATTCTTGTCTTGAAATCTGTCAGTTTATTTTCAATCTATGAGTTTAACTGTCCCTCTGGTATCTTTTGTCCCTCTTTTGACTCCTCATAATAGTTATTGTCCTTGAATATCAAAAAGGAGATGTTGTATGATTTATAATGAGAAAACTACCCAACGACTAGTTTTATCCTTTTTTGTATTTGGTTATTATCTTGAAAACTGTGTTAGATAGAGAGATGGTTTGAACAGTCAAAATCATCAGCCAAACAAAAGCTACAAATAAGTCGGTATTGCCAAAATTATCAGTCTTCTAAAAATAGGAGTTACTGCTCTTAAATTTTTTTTTTTGTTAAAACAGAAACTTTAGTAGATATATAGGAAGAGAAGAGCTGTAAACATAAAATGGTAAAAAAATAGATGTTCAAATAAATGAAAGTAACCACAACCATCGACTCATTATAGGTGTCATTGTCCTGAAATGATAATTTGTTACTAAAGTTTGCGTTTTTACCCAATATGATGAAATTTATAACAAATATACTGAAAATTTAGCATGAAACTTGAATAGCAACAGGGATTAACAACGAAAGATCTATATATAATTTGATGTAAAGAAATTGTTAGTTTGCCTCTAAAAAATAATGTTAACCAATTTTTTTTTTTCATTTTTATTTTTCAAAATATAATCGGTATACAGATACTTGGTTCAGCAAAATGTATCCTCAAAACAAGATTTTGACGTTTCTGTATGAACAAATGATGGGAATCGAGTTGTGAGTTCCATGACATCTCAAACAAACCCTTAGCATAGAAGATCATAGAAATAGCAACAACAAGCTACGTAATCATTTACTTTTCTTACATGTATTCAAAGTTTCACAGTTTTCCCTTTGTCCATATATTATAAAGGAATTCTCTAACTTAAAATATTCAATGCGTTGTCAAGCATAAACTGGGCAAAATATTTCTGAGATGAAGATGGAAATGACTTTCTGTAACTGAATATACCCTTAGTTCAATAATCTCTGCTGTTTTGTTATATGTTTTTTGTGCTAAATACCGATATGTCTGTTGAAGCCCTTTCCAAATACATGATTTTCACAGCTTTAGCTAATGTTGGGTTGTTACACCACTGTTCGATATAGAGTTGAGCTTGACCGCAAACAAACTTGTTAAGACCTGTTACATGTGCCACAAACCAGTTGTCGCTGGTTGATGTCCGTCATATTTGTTTTTCGTTTAGTGTTGCTCGTTGTTGAAGGCCATACGGTGACCTTTAATTATTCCCATCTTGTTCCATACAAGCCAGGATCAGTAATTAGAAACGTATTTTTGTTGATTCCCCCTTTTTTTTGCTTGTTTGCCTTTGAATCCATAAGAAACAAAATCAAAACATCTCCACTATTTTCTGTCATCATTTATTTGAGAAAAAGTTAAAAATCATCATTTTCGTCTTTTGTTTACACCTTTTTACTCGGATGATTTGAGGAGGTGAGAGGTGAGGAGGTCACCCGAAGTCATATTTTGGCAGTTTCTGAGTGTGATCATCAGCACCAGTAAGGACCAAATCACCAACACAGAATATCCCCCTCGCAGGATAACCTTACCCACCATGTTGTCTGCTATAAAAGCTCTTTAATGCCTTCTTTTATGTTAAACTGTACCTACTCTAAATAAGCTTATTTGTATTGTATTGTTATTTATTGTATAACTGGTGGTTAATATACAGATACCGTTTATCCTGTATAGATTAGTATGACCACCGAATATGCCTGGCCTTGGTATGTTTCATATTCAGGCCATGGTAATATTTCTCTTCATGAAGATAATCCTTGTTTTGTTTGTTTTTTTTCCCTTCTCGTATAACATTCTTTATATATATGTTTGTAGTCTTAGATCAAAAGTATATATGTATCACCTTTCGAAATTCCCTATTATTTCATATAAAACACATTTATATATAATAAACATTCTACTGAAGATTTGTCTTGTTCAAATTAAATGATTGTTTGTTCATTGAATACATAAATGTCTGTGGTTTCTTGCAATAATTATGAAATATATTTATGATTTATATTTTAGGGACATCAGGTACAAAAGTGTTTTCATTTATATGAAATAATAAGGGAATTTCAGATACATGTAGGTGAAATACTTTCCCTCAGTTTACCCGTAATCAGTGATCCAAAAGATACGGTTTATAATTTATAATTTTGGTTTTGATGTGCAAGCGTTCAAAATTAAAAAAAAAAGTATCCTTCCAAAGATATGTTTTTATTGTGGATTGGAAAATACCCTTCCCTGTAAACGAGGTTACTGTGGCAGAAGAAAATTGAAAATTATTCTGTCCCAGTACGGCAGTTTATTGACGATTATCACGATTTTCAGTGGCAAATATAACATGCATGTTCAGTACGAGATCATGTTAAAAAACGTGATTCAATGAACCATGCCGTCACCTGAGCGACACGCTGAACATATATCTTTAATTTGATTTAGCACAGTCACCATAATTTCTGAAACAAAGTGTCTGTCATATTTGTTTTTCGTTAACATTTGGTTTTTTCTCATTGTTGAAGGCCGTACGTTTGCCTATAATTGTTTACATCCTCTTTAGTTGGCGGATAGTTGTCTCATTGATAATCATATCTCATCTCCTTATTTTTATATTGCTTCGTGTTGAAGGCCTCGTTGTGACTTTCAGATGAAGAACAGCAATAAAAGCTCTGTTCCTTTGCTTTTTGTGATTTTGTGTCATGGATGGACACTCCATATCCTTTGTTTTTTTAATACATATACATGTACATACATGTACCAGCGAACCGAACACATTTCTCTGATTCTCTTATTCCGATTAAACCAGTCTATGTTTCATTTTTTTAGTCCTTTGGCTTAGCAGGAAAACTGCATATTTCTGTGCTGTGGTCTCTTAGTGGGTATTTCACCTACAACCTCACATACTCAAGGCGATTCGACCAATTCGATACGTTGAGTTGTACATAATAAAGGTTTTCCCACTGTGTAATGAAGCCTAAACACGAATATTTAAAAATAATAAAAATGATAAAGGAGTCATGAATTCATGGTTCAAATGACCAATATTTGTTATCTTCTGTCCAAATAATAGACCCTTGCAGAACTAAGAGTTGGAGTAATACACTTAAAAGAAAGAAAAGACCTGCAACAACAAAAAAAATTCGTAAGGGTTCCGCGGAACCCAGTGTCTCGCCTACTTTTGCTGTTAATCGCAGGCTCAACAAAAATGAGGAAAAAATTGATAAAAATATTCCTCTCTATACTATCTTTTGATTGTAAGTAGCTTCTGTCCAAATTTGGTAAAAATCCAGGATAGTTTATGAATCTAATAAATGTTTTAAAAACTTAAACTGCAGACTGTATGTAATGTTAACTGGAAGAAAAACTAAGTCCATTTATAAGTAAAATACGGAAAAAATGGAACAAAATTTTAACAAAATTTCCTTCTAGATACTAGCTTTTAATCATAAACAAGCTTCTGTCCAAGTCTGGTACAAATCCAGGATGGTTTAAGAAAGTTGTTAAAATTTCAAAACTTTAACCACAGAGTGAATGTAATGTTTCTTGGCAGAAAAACTAAGTCCATTTATAAGTAAAATACGGAAAAATGGAATTTTTTTTACAAAATTTACTTCTGGATACTATCTTATGATCATAAAGAAGCTTCTTTCCAAGTTTGGTAGAAATACAGGATAGTTTAAGAAAGTTATTAAAATTTCAAAACTTTAACCACAGAGTGAATGTAATGTTTCTTGGCAGAAAAACTAAGTCCATTTATAAGTAAAATACGGAAAAATGGAATTTTTTTTTTACAAAATTTACTTCTGGATACTATCTTATGATCATAAAGAAGCTTCTTTCCAAGTTTGGTAGAAATCCAGGATAGTTTAAGAAAGTTATCAAAATTTCAAAACTTTAACCACAGAGTGGATGTAATGTTTCTTGGCAGAAAAACTAAGTCCATTTATGACATTTATAAGTAAAATACGGAAAAATGGAATTTTTTTTACAAAATTTACTTCTGGATACTATCTTATGATCATAAAGAAGCTTCTTTCCAAGTTTGGTAGAAATCCAGGATAGTTTAAGAAAGTTATCAAAATTTCAAAAACTTTAACCACAGAGTGGATGTAATGTTTCTTGGCAGAAAAACTAAGTCCATTTATAAGTAAAATACGGAAAAAATGGAATTTTTTTTTTACAAAATTTACTTTTGAATATTATCTTATGATCATAAAGAAGCTTCTGTCCAAGTTTGGTAGAAATCCAGGATAGTTTAAGAAAGTTATTAAAATTTCAAAAACTTTAACCACAGAGTGAATATTTGTGGACGCCGCCGCCGACGACGACGCCGACGGAATGTAGGATCGCTATGTCTCGCTTTTTCGACAAAAGTCGAAGGCTCGACAACCAGAGTTCTGCTGACAAGGTTTCAACACAGACGGACTGTATATGGAATATTTAGAGCCTTATAACATAGCATATGCTAAATAGGGAGAAAAGAAACCTTAGATTTTGGTCACTGAACATTATGCTTATGATACAGAACTGAAATGATAATTATATATAAGTGTCTTTTAGTCCTCTGATCGAGATTACAGAGGGAGGGCTGAGTCAAGAACATATAATCATTGGTTGTCTTGTGTCGTATTTGAATGGTTTCGTTATTTAGAGAATGTGGTGTTGTTGTATGATCTTTGATATACATGTATAGTTTCTGTTTAACCGTTATTCACAACCTGTTTAGTGTCTATTGTTGAAGACTGTGTGTGCATGTTGCCCTCTTAATTTATTTTGGATAAACGACCAAGATTATCAGTTTGTCGTTGGGTTACTGTCGTATTGGTGTATATCCTACATATCCTTATTTTTTTTCAAATGGAAGATGTAAGACCACATGTACTTGTAGACTGGCTGTCATATAACGTGTTATAGTATTCTTTTATTTGTCTTTATTAATATTACTTTTACTGTAAAGTCTGTTTTTAGAGTTATCAATTTGACGTGACTCTGTACTTATGTATCCCGTCATACTTTGAACGACAAAATTATTTTATTTATTCATATTACTTTTACTGTTAAGTCTGTTTTTTGTGATATACATTTGATGTGACTCTGTACTTATGTATCCCGTCATACTTTGAACGACAGAATTATTTTATTTATTAATATTACTTTTACTGTTAAGTCTGTTTTTTGTGATATCCATTTGACGTGACTCTATACTTATGTATCCCGTCATACTTTGAACGACAAAATTATTTTATGTCTACCTGTGCGAATTCCAAACGCGCGATTTTACGCCATTGACATTGGTGATATATGTATACTCAGTAATTTAATTTTGAATGTAACACGTCTGCAGACTGATTGGCTGAAAGTTTTTTTTTCTATTAGCTCATAGACAAAATATTGCCATGTGACCGTGACGTCATCAACGATTTTTTTCATGATTTATTCCTTAAAATGGAATTTAGAATTAAATTATAAGGAATGACTGTAATATTTGTTTCTGTCTATTTCTAAATAACCTAAAAATGTGGTGCCCACTTTTAAGTAACTCGCTACGACGTTTATCAGTGTTCACCACATTTTTGATGTTAATAGAGAGACACATATGAGACAATATCTGAAAAAGTCTAACTTCCTGGTTCCATCGGTCACCGGCAATTATTTTCTAATCCAATTATCTTTTTGGAAAATTTTATGTTCCAGTATTAACAAGAGTATATAATGCACCAACTATTGCCAATTTAACACTCATTCTTATATTTCTTCCAATCGAAAATATAATAATATTAATGGACAACCCCAAAAAAAAAAAAGAAATCGTGTTGTCCACTGTCGTTGTTTTTCTGACAATCACATCATTCAAAGAATATCCTAATCAAGTAAAGATATTCCAATTGTCACAAATATGATAGATTATATAAGAAAGTTGTCCCCTATTGATCTGTTATTTTTATAACTAAAGTATATCTTAAAAATTTAAAAAATTTGTCCCAAGGGTTAATTTCCTTACTGTTACCACTGGGTTTTTTTTACCTGTGGAAACGTTTGAAAGACCAAGATTTAATTTACTATAATGGAATGAGAGCATCATTTCCAGAATGCATGACTACACGTGTATAGTTTGAATGGCGGCCAGTTTGAAAAATCCGAGCTCATCCAAGATAAGAATTTTATGTAACAATACTTTTGTTGTTCCCTCCTGTTACAGCCTTTTTGCGTACCTTCTGAGAATATTTTATTGGCAGCACTATAACATTAAATGTGTTTTTATAGTATCTTATTAAATTGATATGTAGATGGAAGTACACTTTCATACAATTCAAATAAAAGGACAAAAAATACTGTGTAATTCCTTTAATTCCTTTCTGTTACGTTCTGTCATGTTACCTGATAAAAAGTAACAGCATATTTTACTGATGAAACACAAAGTTAACCTACTATATGCCAAACAGTTCATTTAATATAAGTTATTATCATCATATTAAATAAATCTCGACATTATATACTGCCTTTTGAATGAAAAGACAGGTTTTTATACGCCCGTCAATTTTTGACGGGACGTATTATGGTATACAAATGTCCGGTGTCCGTCCGTCTGTCTGTATGGCGTAAACATGTCGCACTGTAACTTGAGAATGACTTATCCAAATTTCATGAAACTTAACATAGTTGTTTCTTATGATGGTCAAACGATCTGTATACTTTTTGGTGAAAATAAGATTAAAACTTTTTGAGTTACGGGACTTAGTAACTAAAACAGGTGTGTGTTTTTTTTTCACGTCGCGCCGTATCTCAAAAACAATCTATGATTATTGCTTAAAACTTTACACACTTCTTAGTTATATTAATCTTAAGATCTGTATACTTTTTGGTGATGATTCAAAATTTTATTTTAGAGATATTGAGTATTTTGTTAAAAAAGGGGGAGGGGTTTTTCACATGTCGCGCCGTATCTCAAAAACAGTTTATGATTATTGCTTAAAACTTTACACACTTCTTAGTTATATTAATCTTAAGATCTGTATACCTTTTGGTGATTATTCAAAATTTTATTTTTGAGTTATTGAGTATTTTGTAAAAAAAGGGGGAGGGGTTTTTCACATGTCGCGCCGTATCTCAAAAACGATTTATGATTATTGCTTACAATTTTACACACTTCTTAGTTATATTAATCTAAAGATCTGTATACTTTTTGGTTTTGATTCAAAATTTTATTTTAGAGATATTGAGATTTTTGTAAAAAAAAGGGGGCTTTTGCATGTCAGGCCATATGTCAGAAACTATTTATGATTATTGCATAAAAATTCACACACAAGACGAAGGGCGTATCATGCGCTCATGGTGCAGCTGTTTATTTACATTGCCATAGTTACCACATTTAACAATTTTTTGAATTACAGACAACAGTTCCTGAATCCTCAATGTTTGTTCTTTGTTTTGTGCTATTAAATTACAGATTCCAAAGACATTTTTGTTTTTTTTTGTTTTTCCCATTGCCAAAAATTAGACGTTTTCTGATATTGTCTAATATACATCTCTGTATGTTATTTCTATATAGACAGAAAATTTTTTATAGTCATTCCTTAAATAATCATTTAGAGAAAAAAACTATCAAACCTGCCCGATATATTCTTTTTTTTCAGAGAAAAGGGCAGACTGTCCATTTATTGTCAAAGGAACACATACCAACACACAGATGTCACAGTGGGCACTTAAAAAATTGTCTGGAAAAGGGTCTTTTATTTTCATTTACCTGTGTTTAAAGTTATTGCAAATGGCTGATATTTTTGTTCGAGCATATTGTTTTTCTTAAATTGTTTAACATTTCATACCGATATAACATGTTACTTTTATTATTCTTCCCTTAGTTTATTTATTTTGTATTTGCATTGTATCATAGGTCAAATTTATTTGTTCAGTGTATGTTCAATGGTGTTAATATGTCCTTTGATTGAGTTAAGCTATTTCAGTTGATATTTTATAGTGTGTCTTTCTATGTTGTGATGTTACACTATTGTTTCAGAAAAAGGGTGAAGGTTTGGTACCATTAAAACGTTGAAACCCGCTGCATTTGTTTGCACCTGTCCTAAGTCAGGAATCTGATGTTCAGTAGTTGTCGTTTGTTGATGTGGTTCATAAGTGTTTCTCGTTTCTCGTTTTTTCATACATGTGATGGACTGTGAAACTCAGATCAGGAGATTGGGAAATTTTGGTCAGGAGATTAGGACTCAGATCAGGAGGTTTTTAATCGACATAAATTTTGTCTAAATGTAGCCGTGTGCTGTAAAAATTGTCTTTTAAAGTGTGTTTTCTTCAACTTTCCATCCAATGTATTATGTTTATAGTACCCTTGCACTTATAAAGTTTCTCTATCTTTATATTCTACATGTTCAATCTTTAGAATATTCTTTCTTATTAAGATATGTTCTTTAAATTTTCTACTTCATTTCTTTTGTATCATTATTCTGTAGAACAATCATTGCAATCAGAACGTTTGTGTAACTATCTGCAATTAGTTTTATTTTTTTTTTATCTTTATGCAATTAGTTTTATTTGCATACTCAGAAATTCATTTTAAATTTAATACAAGGGTCATTGTTACTATATAAATTTCAATTTAAGCCTTGAAAAAAGTATAGAACCCTCAAATAATTTTCAAATTATTATTTTATTATTTGTCCTAAGACATTTAAGATCATTTAATTACCATCCTTTTATGATTATTTGTTCAATTTATATTTTATTTATATTCTTTTAAACATTTTCATTATTTAAAGGAAAGTAACTTAAAACAGGATAAATCAAGGGACGTAACCAAATAAATACACAAAGTTTTTATTACACAACGGCAGTTAGCCTGAGGTAAAAATCGTTGATTACCAATATGTTTGACACCCAAGCTGACAACTGAAGCCATATAATTATGCATGTTAATTGATTTACAGGTAAAATATAACTTCAGGTAATGTCAGTTACACCAGATGCCTGAGATGATATGTTGGGCAGAAATTTTTCATTCATGAAAAATTTCATACACGGGATTTTTTTTCTCTTCAACGGGAGGTCGGGAGGAGACCCCTGAAAACGGGATTATTGTACTCCCGTCGGGAGGTTCACATGTATGTTTTTTATATAGATTAGACCGTTAGTTTTCCCGTTTGAATGGTTTTACACTAGTAATTTTTGGGGCCCTTTATAGCTTACTGTTCGGTGTGAGCCAAGGCTCCATGTTGAAGACCGTACTTTGACCTATAATGGTTTACTTTTATAAATTTTGACTTGGATGGAGAGTTGTCTCATTGGCACTCATACCACATCTTCTTATATCTAAATAATACGGCATTTGATGAGTAGGAGAAAAACCCGGAAAAGACGTCTTTCAAATACCACCGCTAGTGAAAACCTTAAATCACGTGATGCAAATGCGTACGAATATCAACAAGTGCCCTGAAATTATAGATTTTTATTTATATCTGCAGACTGGCAATATATTTTATGCAAAACTGTTAATATTGATAGAAGCTATACAAACAGTAATATCTAGATACAGTACTATCTTATCTCAAATTTTAACACTAGTTTCAATTTAAACTATATTATGTGGATAGTTATCCGGTAGACGTGAATCGATGGATATGTCAAAATAAGTAAACGACCACAGAGTGGAACTGAAAATAGAATTTAGTGAATATTTTTGTAAAAATGACTTAAAAAGTATATCAGGATGGTGCAGAAGTATCAGTCACCAGTCAGGGTATATAAACACCCGTTTGAACTGGTCATGGCGGTAAGTTTTAGTAATAATACAACTTGTTTACGTTTGTAGGCCAACTGGCAACTCTGACACCGAACAGCTGAACGTAACCTGTACATCATTTTATTTTCGGTTTGTGCAATGTTTTCTCATACATGGTGGATCTTCTCAAAATATACAAAATGTGCTGAACCCATTAAAGTTACTAGAAAAACTTTTTTTTAGTTCTTGATCTATCTTGTACAACAGTATCCTACATGTTGTATGATAATTTGTACAAAATGCATCATGCCGATTCATGACTGAAGAACTGAAATTTATCTATGCAGGCAGTGTTTATTTCCCTAGTACAGCCATGGAATCTGGTTTAGTTTAGCCCTATGAATGATAAACAAATGGACCCTTTTGTCACCTGCAAAGACAACAACATTTTGCTTCGGAAGTGAGACAAGTGATGCTACATTCTGGCTGCATCAACATTTAGGTTCAGTCTCAATGGTTTCAGATTTTTATTTGAACATATAAAACTTTGTCGAACTTTCAGGGAATTGGACAGGTTAAATTTAGATACAGTCATAACAGTCTGGGATTCAATTTTTTAGACATCAAAACCTTCATGAAATATTATGTAACTTGGTGGGATGCTTTTTCAAGAACAAGAAATCACATCGTATGAAATTTATTTTATATATTTTGATATTTTTTCTGTATTTTACTTATAAATGAACTACGTTGTTGGCAATCAATATGTACATTACACTTTTAATTTGACAGCAGCAATAGCAAGCGTTAGACACCTTGTTCCGAAGAGCCCTTTACAAATTTGTCTTATTCTTTTATCTTTATGATTCATGTTCATTTTATTTTGTATAAGTGTATATGTGTTGAAACCTCAACAGGCCACAGAAAAAATATGTTTCATGCTCATTTTATTTTGTATAAGTGTATATGTGTTGAAACCTCAACAGGCCACTATCATCCCAAAAATATGAGCAGTTCCCTAACAAAGTAACTTCCCTTCACTTATGGTCGTATCAGGGTTGGCAAAAACCCAGGTTTTATGAGCATTGCCCAGCCCAGTGGGAATTACTGGGAAAAACAGTCGTGTATATATATATATATATATTTTATATTTATAGAGTGTGAAAAATGAAAAACAATAAGTTGAGGATTGTTTCTTAAATTTGCACTTATGTTCATGTATAGGTTGCACTTCTGTAAATATAATCAATGCAATTCCTCATAGGAACTCAAGGTCAAAACTTTCAACTGTGCAGCATATTTTCAACATTTATATGCCTCGTATTTCTAAGAGTTTGAACATTCTTAAGTTGTGTCTCTATGATATGAAACATAGAGATCGTATCTGGGAACCAGTAGGTAAACAAAACAAAATATCTATGAATATATATATCTGTCCAAAAGAGGTGTGGTTTGTGAAACAACTTTATTTAAAAAGTGCAACCTATAGAGACTGGAATAATTTTTCCTATAAACATGATAAAAGATAAAGAATTATATTTGTTTTCTCAGTTTAATAAAATTTGTAAGATTGGCATAGGAAACCATCAATTTTTTATTAGCTTCTGGCCATGGCTTCTTGTTAATTCACTTACTTGATTAATTTGGTATTCAGTTTTAAAAGACACTGATCTTGTCTATTGGTGATCATGAAGACCTTATGCATATGTTTGTCTCAAGACATCTTTGATTTTTAACTTTGTGTCATTTGGATAGTGTCCACTGATATTTCCCCCTTCCACATCTGATCATGCACATCACCTTTATTATACACTTATATTTTATAGTCTTGTCAGTTTGTAAAAAAAACATTTTAGTAAACAAAAGATTGATTACTGTACAGAATAAACAAATGTTGGTTTTTGTGTGCATATACAAATGTATATTGATATTAAAAATTATAAGAAAATCATAACAGTTCATTTTGCATCTGCAGATGGAACTAGAATTAAAAATATCTTCTTGAGACAGTGTTCTTCCAAAACTCCAAATTGCATCCTGGTATACATTTACATGTAGTGATATTCATATACTTGTATGTTTACGAATTCTAAAGTCCAGGGTTAAAAACTTGAGAGAATTCCGATTTGAAACAGTATGTATATGTATATATATTTGTTCAACAGCTTTAGAAACCAGATCTTGCCTGTTTTTTGTGAAAAATATCACACTAACCTGTTACACTATCTTTGTCAAAACAGAATTATGTCAGAATTGTGGCTCCAATTGATGGGACATTTTTTAACTGGCAACTACAATGCATCATTGTGTTGATATGAGTTTGATTCAGTAACATACATGTACATATTGTACATTGTACCTACAGATTTGTAAAAAAAAAGAAATATGAGACGAATTGAGGAGGTCAGGGAGATTTTCATTATATATTTTTTCATTGATGTAAACTATACATGTGCACTGTATAACATTAAACAGTGTTGTTGGTATTAAGGGTATTGTCGGGAGCTTGGATTGACAGTTTTTTTTCATTTCAATATATATCTGTCAAAACTTAAAAAAGAAATGATATATTTGATGTTTTGCAAGAAATTTTCTGCAAACTAATTTACTATTTAACAACTGCAAATTTAGACCTCCTCTGAGGGAATTCTTCTCTGCCTGAACTTCAGATCAATCTAGTATTTAGTTGTGCAAATATATTGATTCATGTAAATGTATTACAGGAACTATAGACATTTAAATGTATTGAAAAAAAACCTCATGAAAATTGTTATTAGTTGATATGTTCACTCAGAATGATTAATGAGAAATCAAATAGTTTTTACAATGTAATAATTGAAAAGAAGTCATGTTGTTGAAAATTCTACATGCAAAAAATTTAACTACATAGTATAAATTTTAAATGAATAAAAAAAAAAACAGCTATTGATTATTCTGTATAACAACAAACTTAACACGAATTTATTGAATTGGGTACAACTTAATTAAAAGTAGGTCAAATATTAAATGAAACTGAAGACTTTGTTTACAAACATTCAGAAATAAATGATTTAAAAGAGATTAGAATTGAGCAACTAAATCTTTTAACAAGATTGTCGTTGGCCTGAAATTAAGTCTTATAGAGATATAAAAAAATATCGGTAAATATCAGGCATCTGCTTCCTTAAAAATCTAAAGTAAGAATTAAAGGACACATATAAATTAATGTAATCACACTGACAGTTAAAATAAAGACCTTTTTTTCAAATGAAGGGATGGTTGACCTACAAAAGAAAATCATAAGTCATAACAATGAGTTCTGAAGTTTACTTTGTCAGCATCTTTGAAGTTCTTTTGATCTGAATATTTGAAGGGTGTACCATGCAGTGCAATGTTCATGTTGTCATCTTAATGGTCATCAATTTTGAAGTCTTTTAAAAACATTTAGTATAACTTGTTAACTTTCTAAAATGTTTGAAGAAACTAATAGTTCTTAATTATTCAAAAGAAACTTGGTATGATAGCCTGTTTTATTCTCAACTTACATACTTTAGAGCTTGACATGATGTAAAGATACCTAGGCCACCCTTAAAAAATTCTTTGTTATATGTTTCCTACCCATGCCTTGTAGTGGTGGGTAGGTAGGTGGGATTTTTCTTTTGTCTTACAACACAAGTTACATGTTTTAGACAAGGAAAAAATGTTAGAGCAGGAAAAAACTTTTGAACAAAAATTTGAAACAATTTGGGTCATAAAATTTTCGGACAGGCAGCTTTTTAGGTGAATAGGTAGGCAACATTAAACAATTTAAATCTTATTTTTTTGGCCCTTTACAATTCTTTTGTTGAACTGAATACTAAGAGGAGATCTCTTGATGTCTTGTGGTTATTTATGTTGCTGGATTGCTGTTTCATTGAAGTATTTATCCATATCATTTTTATGCCCTCGCCATCACCAGAGGGGGCATTAAGTGTTACCCTTGTCTGACATGTCTGTACCTACATCCTGAAATTGGTTTCCATTCTCTAACTTAAGTTTGCCTCAATCAAATGTTATGAAACTTATACACAACATGCACAATGCTTATTTCCACAAAACACAGATCAAGTTCAAATTTGGGTGGCATCACTTTTACCATTCTCGAGTTGTGCCCCTTTATAATGATATATGCAAAAGGGGGAATCATCTATGTCCCATGGACACATTCTCCATTTATTTAATTTGTAGCCAGATAGGGTTTAGGTGCAGCAACTCATGTCATCTTATGTTATCATAGTCTGTGTCACACTGTAAATGTTTATCAATGTTATCATAGTCTGTGTCACACTAAATGTTAATCACAACTGATTGAAAAAGGCTTGACAGAATTCAATCAAACTTGCACAGATTCTTATACAAGACATAGCTAGAGTTGTGCATCTGCTATTTTCTATCTGCTATCTGAGTGATTTTAGGGTTTTTGATTCCAAAACATGGACTTGGTCATTGCTGCTTATTATATAAATAACACATAGCTGAGAGGGTGATAGAGCAGATTGTTACCCTAAGAAAACATTGTCAACTGAGGCGAAGCCAAGGTTGACAATGTCTTTTCGAGGGGTAACAATCTGCTCTAACACCCTCTCAGATATGTGTTATTTAATTTATTATACTGAATGTTCTGTTATTACGGTCTATTAAATTTCAAATTCAAAGTAATAAACTATGACGTCTTGTACATAACAACTATCCGTATTTAATAAAACGCACACTTGATCAAGCGTCTCCGTGAAGGGTAATAGAGTATATACTATAGGATAGAGTAAATTGTCTCCCTCGAATTAACCAATCAAAATCTGGCATTTTGACATGAAGTATAATAAATCAGTTTGTTAAACTTGAGAATGGCTTAACAGAATTCCACCAAACATACTCTATATATTCTTCGTCAGGATATAAATTTGTGCACCGTCTAGTCTTATTTTTGGGTTTCTATACCAAACATTTATGTCACCATTTTTGATTAAATTATTTGGATACAACAGACGGCACACATCTTCCTATGTTCTTGATGCTTAAGAATCAAACATTTTTCATATTGGTATGAATTTATTCATACATGTACAAGGTAATTGATTTGTGCCTTTTATATTACTTGTGGCAGGAATATTAATTTTGGTAGCATATATAACAAATGGATATTGACATAATGTCAAAAAATAATAATTCATATTAAGTGAACCATAATATTGATGTTTGAATTGACAATAAGGGTGTACAAAAATGATATGGTAATTAATCCGCTGTAATATAAATACATGGTTTAGGTAAAAAATAGAAATAACAAAATCTCTTTTTAACTAGGGAATATCAATAGTATACATTAATTGAACATGCATGTGTAGGAGTGTTATTACATGTACAATTGTAAATTTATTGTCTTCATTTAAGTTTGGGAGATTAATTATGATAACATATATAATATATGTTAAAATGTATATTTACATATATATAATTAAGTCTAAATTGAAAACAACGTTCAAACCTATGATTGCATTGGATAAAAACCACGATTTTTATATGTGTGCATGCAAAACAAATTTCTTGGTAGAGGGGTCTAAATACAGCACAAACAACATTTTCCAAAAGACCAAAAAAGTGAAAAAGTATAATTAAACAAAACGCATTTGACTTAACAGGTCGAACAACAGATGTTCTTAAACCCTGCTGACTACCATTGGTGATTGCCAAATAAACGGATCACAAGAACTAACAAATACAATTTTTTAAGTAAATTGATTTTATTATGCATATATTTTGTGCAGCTGGTGACATTTACTTGTGCATTTATATGTATATATTCAACATGAACTTTTATCTTAATCTTAAAAAGTTTAATCAAAATTGCATTTTTGTGTTCTTTGAATTTTTCTGCTGAAACTATATGTAGGGACGAAAGATGTAAATCTAGTTAGGGCCCCTACCTGATTTAAATACAGATATGTGTTTACCCATCAATTACAGGGATCATACAGATATTAATGCACCATTCTACTTTTTGCTATGATAGTTATTACTTCAACCAATTGGCCGTTTCAGAATCTAATGCATTCTGGGTAATATTTTCAAAAGCGTACACCAAAACATTGTGATTGGTTTAAAACATTCTAAACAATGGTAATTGAACCAATAACTTTATGTTATTTTCATTTTGGTGTACGAACAATGAGATTACCCATAGATCTTTAGATTCTGAAAAGGCAAATTAAATTTCTGCCTTCATAATTTTGGAGGTATATCATTATACATTTTTTGCAAGTACACGTATCTTGAAAACATTTTCAGAATTGAAAGTAAAACAATGCAAAGGTCAGATCCTAACTAAATAATTTAGAATTCCCTCCACTCCCATTTCGATGTAGTAAAACAAAACTCAACACATAAGTAATGATAATCATATTTTGGCATAAAAAACATGTATTTAAATCAGATTGATTTTATTTGTTCTCCTGTAAACTTTACACCACCTCTTTAGTGTTTGTCATATATTTGAATTTCTACAATGTTTTTTTTATTCCCTAGGCATATGAGAAGAGATTTCCGACATGTAAAATGATTCCAGTGTTTCTTGGATCAGATACAATATCGGAATGGACAAGTGAAGATGAATCTCAACATGATATTGAGAGGAGATGTCGCCTGAATGTTGATGCACCTTACCTTCTCAAAAAGGTACCAATATGAAATTCTCACTCAAAATCTTTTTTCTTTCTAACCATCATAAGCATAAATTTTCCTCATTTTTACATGTGTACTACTAGTACTGGATTAACCCTAGATCTGATATCACAGAAAAAATAGAAGAACTTAAAAAAAAATAAGAACAAACAATGCACAATTCTTTAAAAACAAGGGCATAATATAATAACTCAGTGTAATTGTAAAATTGAAACAATTTGAATTGTAATTATTGTATCCGTATATATAACATGCATCAATGCACTAAAGTCGGTGCAGTTTTTCTTTTGTTTTAAGTGAATAACCCTCGAACAGAGTGATTGTTAAATTGTTAATGAGTACATGTACATGTATAAAGAGATACATTTGTATCATACGAAGTCTAGTGAATCACAATTGTGTCAATGTTTACCGAGACTCATAAGTTAGATTGATTTTACCAGAATCATTCACATTGAGTGTCCACGCAGTGTACATGTACATGTATGGTACATAGGACAAAACTTTCTAGCTTTATGAACTTTCTCCAACTTTTGATGACTGCCAAATTTTCTCAAGCTTTTATATAATTTATATACTTGATACACTTGTGCACTAAAATTAAAAGCCAAAAGAAACTGTTGTATCTGGGTTGAAAATTTAAAAAAGACTGAAAACAGCTGTAAAGTTGTGTGTTGTACTGACTATTTGTTATTTTTTCTTCTCGAAATTAGAATTGAAGACAAAATATTTAGGTGTTGAAAGAGATTATTTCCATGCTTGTCTTTTGTCTAAGTATTTACACCTGTTTGATTAGTTTAGGAAATGTGTTTTTAAAACTAATTGAATTATAAGTGCCTTTGTTTAAATTCTTTTCCAGAAATAGTGTCTGAATTGTAAACAAATATATTTTAATTTTTTTTGCAGATTGTTGGAGTAGACCATGTGGTATTCATCCAAAAGAATGCACTGGACCGTAAAGCTCGTACCTTGACCATAGATGCCCATAATGAAAGTTTCTCTTCAAGAATTATAATTAACGAGCATTGCTTTTACTCTGTAAGTTATAAATAATTAAAACAGTTTATTTATTTGGTATAAACAGTCCTATTGAATGAATGAATTATTGATGGAGCATCCCAAAGGTTAAGAAAGATTGAATTGTTTTATCTCAGACATTGATTCACACTCCAATGCTAATTCTTACCTATCATCAGAAGATTCATTATTTTCTAAGAATTCTTTAACTTACAAATTATACATGACATTAGATGGTAACAGTTCAGAATTTTATAAATTAAGACAGTAACCTAGCAGTACCTGTAATGAAGCAAGACAGATGTACTGGGTACTGGCTCTTTATCACTGAAAGGCCTGCCTACAGGTTATCAGGACGATAAACCACCAAAAATGTTTGAATTTCCTTTAAAATGAACATTTGCTGTTTTGGTCTGATATTAACTCAATATTGTGCATAAGCCTCGATGAACATGAAGGTGATAGATTTACCATTAATGCTTATTTTGAGGTACTACAAGTATTGTGCCTCAATATGAAGCTAATTGTTTTTAAGTACAAAAATGTTCTTCTTAGAAATTTTGTATTTTCCACATATTGCAATACAATGTTAATACAATGTGCATGTACACCCGGTACTTGTGGATATAAAGTACATCATCATCTATGAACTTTGTTCAAGTGTGTTTCACAAGTAGTGATTTCAATCTTTATGAAAATCCAAGGTAAAAACCTAATTTAGAGGAAGACATTCATTAAAATATCTTGATTTGTGTATACTTATCTTATTTGGCTGGGAGAGTTTTTATTTTGGATATTGCAGAAAGACCTTTTTCAATGAAGTAAATGATTGTTATTTTATTGAAACTTCTGTAAAATATAGGTTAAGTCTGTGATAAGAGGCATCCTTAAAAAGTATATTTAAGAAAAACTGGATTATCAAGAACATATGTATCAGAAATGCTTTTTTATATTATATTAAAAAGGAGATGAGTCAGTGAGACAGCAACCGAACAATATCAAAAACTGAAAGACTGCTAAAGTAAAATAGTTCACTGTAAGAAATTATTTCGTCTGACAGCAATACTGTAGCGACACACAGATAAATTCTGTTGTCTCATGGCTTTACCAGATTTATAATTAGGGCCCTGCCTAGTGGCGGGTCGCCCTATAATGATCAGTCTGTCCGTCTGTTCGTAACAAATTGTGTCCGCTCTATTTCTAGAGAACCGTTATAATTTCATACTTCATACTTGACAGGTATATTAACCAACACCAGAGGGTGTGTCATAATGTTTGTACAACTTCCTAGGTCAAAGTTCAAGGTCAAAAACTTTGGTTTCAGTTGACAACCCCATGTCCTATGGTAAAGATACACATTTTTTTACCACACGTTATTTACAGCGGGGCCCACAGAGATGGCTCCCATCTCAATGATGTCTAGTTATATTCTGTTAGATGAAAAACTAATACACATTTTTTTCCTACTATTCTGATTTCTAGGACATATCTTACCAATACAGGCAATATTTATAACTCATGCAATCAGTAGTGATAATAATCAATTTTTAAATCCCAAGATAAATTTAATTTGGTAATGTTTGTCAACATGACATGCAAAAATGGGCCTGTTTTATGTTGATTTATATCAATTCATTATATTTGGTCCAAAGTTCTGCATTGTCAGCATCATTGATTAATGTATAAATTTTCACCTTGGGGAGTAATTGTACCAACGATATTGAGTAATTATTAATAGGAGCCCTTATAAATAGATACTTTGACCCATTTTGTTTGTTTTTTATTATACGTGACAAACATCATGTTTTGATATTTAAGATATTTGTTATATTGGTATTGTTTATAATTTTCCCAGAAGCTTGCATTTATCTGTAAAATAAATTTGAAAATAGAAAGTTGTGGATGCAGTCTAAAGTAAACTTAACTATAAAATTACCATACATTAGTAGTTTCAAACATATGTTGCATCTTACGTATGCAGGTGTAAGATATTTATAAGTAAAAATCAATTTTCTGTCTGTACTTAGAACATTGGAAGTTTGGAATAATCAATAAAAAAAAATACTGCAAAAAATAATTTGGTTATTGATATGATAAGAACCTCTTAACAAGAAAAGAGCTTAAGTCTCATAATGAAATTAAGTGAAATTTCTTTACCAAATATAGAACATGAACTGGTTAAATTGAACTTATTCATGCTTTTATACTCAACATGCTTCTTATTCTTCCATACTAAGGAGGTCTTAGAGACATACATATTTCCCCTAAACAGACATCACTCTGGTTGAAAAAGATTTAAAGTTACTGTTTGGGATTATTCCAATTTCTACAGAATTTGACAATATTACTGTTAGATATTACTTGCTTATAGTGGCTGCCCCCTTACAGGCACAGTTATACTGAAAACCAACTTTTGCGATGCACCAAAAACCAATTTGCATCTTTATTTGTTTGTTTGACCTGGCTGGGATTCCAGCTTTTTAATGCATTTAAACTAGAATGAGACTGCTGATCAGATGAATTTGAAAGTATTCTTAAAATAAATGGAATAAATAGAAACCTTTTCTTAACCAATACTGGGAAATCTAGATTAGATAGAAACCTTTTCTTTACCATTTGTGAGAAATCATGAGAGTAAGGTGCCTTAATTGTACTGAAAAGCTACGTTTACTAGTACATGTATCTTATTGCCTGAAGCCTAGGACATTTGTATTTTTAAAAGATGAACTATTAGAAATTAAGATAACCCTAAATTGGTCCATTGTTATGGTACATAAGTATGACCTGTGTCTGACACCAATTTATCTTTATCTTTTTGGAGTACAAATGAATGTATTTGTATAAGAAATAGATTAAAAGTACTTATACTTTTATCTTTTTTTCTTGCCATAAGCATTTTTATATGGATTTGTCAGCAATACTGTTTCTTACACTGTCCTTGATTTTGTTTTTTTTTTCTACTAACAGTACAAAGGGAAACATTAAAAACAGGAAAATAGAAAACATCAATTGTGGAAAAATCTTTCAGATAAATTGAAAAATTTGCAACTACGTGTACTTATGTATACAAAAATATGTATATTATTTATTGGTATTCTTTTAAAACTTTGTCAGGTTTCATTGACTGATTCATTATGGGTGTACTCTCAGATTTTTTTCCTTATTGGTGTACTCTCTGATTTTTTTCCTTATTGATGTACTCTTTGATTGTTTTCCTTATTGGTGTACACTCAGATTTTTTTTCCTTATTGGTGTACTCTCAGATTTTTTATGCCCCACCTACGATAGTAGAGGGGCATTATGTTTTCTGGTCTTTGCGTTTGTCCGTCTGTTCGTCCCGCTTCAGGTTAAAGTTTTTGGTCGAGGTAGTTTTTGATGAAGTTGAAGTCCAATCAACTTGAAACTTAGAATACATGTTCCCTATGATATGATCTTTCTAATTTTAATGCCAAATTAGAGATTTTCCCCCATTTTCACGGTCCACTGAACATAGAAAATGATAGTGCGAGTGGGGCATCCGTGTACTATGGACACATTCTTGTTTTTCTTATTGTTGTACTCTCAGATTTTTTCCCTTATTGATGTACCATCAGATTTTTTTCCTTATTGGTGTACTCTCAGATTTTTTTTCCTTATTGGTGTACTTTCAGATTTTTCCCTTATTGATGTACTCTCATATTTTTTCCTTATTGGTGTATAAATCCTAATTGTTGTACTCTCAGATTTTTCTCCATATAGATTTACTGTCAATTATATTAAGGTTTCTTCAGTTACAATTTGGTTAGAATACAGATCCTGTGTCTTGGCTTTGCTTACAATGATCTGACAAAACTCTGTTCTACTTTCGTTTTTAAAGACCTTTTGGGATCCTTGGATTTTGTCATAATGATGCACATCTCAAAAAGTCGAAGCGGACATTTTGGTTTGTGTAAATCAATATTTACCCGTTGTTAATGATATCATTGTTTCCATATTGATGTAGTTTAAAATTTCTGCTCTGTCGAAGGCTACTTCTTTGGTCACCCTTATTATCTTGTCCTAGCCAATCACAAAAAAAACCTGTTCATTTCATGTACATGATAAAACCTTTTTATGATGCAACAATCACTGTGAGAAATTAGAAATATATTGAAATAGCTTGTGGGAAGAGATATCTTTATTTAAAACCATTGAAAACATTTAACTAAACAATACATGTTTATAAAGTATATATATATCTGTACTTAATTATTGAACATAAGATCATAATTGATAAGGTTGAAAGATACAACTCTGAACAGTATAGTTTGTATAAAAACTATATCAGTTAGTCCCATAAGAAATTACAAATAAATTGTTATAGCTTTTGGAACGAGACAAGATATTTAAAACTATTAACTAAACAATACTTAAGGAATGACTGTAATATTTTTTCTGTCTATGAAGAAATAACATCAAAAATGTGGTGCACACTGAATAACCCATGTAGCAGGTTATTTAAAAGTACGTGTGCACCACTTGTTTGGAGATTATTTTGAATAGATAGAAAAAAGCAAAGAGACAAGATCTTTAAAACTATAATTTAAAACAAACAATACATGTTTATAAAGTATATATACATCTTTAATAAATGATTGAACATATATCATAATTGATATGTTTAAGAATACAACTCTGAACAATATAGTTCTGAGAAATTAGAAATAAACTGAAAAAGTATTAACTAAACAGTAGATATTTATAAAGTATATATACATATGTACTTAAGTTTTCGACTTCTTTTTATACTAAGAAAAATTAAAATTTTTGGTAAAATATTGGTATCACGTCATCATCAGCGTTCCGAAGACATAAGGTTTGCGGATAATAACTTTAGTATAAGTAAATAGAAATCAATAAAATTTTAACACAAGGTTTATAACCACAAAGGAAGATTGGGATTGATTTTGGGGTTATGGTCCCAAAGGTTTAGGAATTAGGGCCAAAATAAGCATTTTGCAGTTTCAAGACAATAACTTGTGTTTAAGTGTATGAATCTCTGAAATTATACCACAAGTTTCCATACAACAAAGGGATGGTTATGGGAGGGGGGAGGGTTATGGCTCAAACCATATAGCAATTAGGGGCAAAAAGGGGAAAAACAATGGTTTTATGGTTAAAGGACAATTTAGACAATTTAAAAGCAGAGTAAGGAGGTAATCCAATCCAATTTAAAGAATACTGTTGTTTATATGTTTGATTACCTCCCTTACACTGCTTGTAAATAATGTATTAAGAAATGATGATTGTCTTGAGATGATTAGCTGTAAATTTATTTTAGAAGTTACTATTAATTAATATTAATTTTAACCATGACTGTATGTCATTTTATATTTTAATATTTTATGATGTATTTAAATGAGAAGTTATGGTTGCAAACTCCATTAGAAATTTGAATTGAGATTATTTTTGGAATAAGGAAAGGGGAGTTGAAAAAAATATGGAGGGGTGTAAATAAGAATTTGTGGGGGCTACAATTTTTCTCATTTCAGATTTCAGAAATTAAAAGAAAATTTCTTCAAATATTTTTAGGGGGTAATATTCAACAGCATAGTGTATTGCACAAAAGCAAAAACGGGTAAATTTTTTTGGGGGTGGGGCAATTCGCAACATCATAGTGTATTGCACATAAGCAAAAATTGAATATAAATTCAAATCATATAACCAATTTTGAATTCTTTGGCTACACTTATTCTGTGTCAGAAACCTATTATGTGTCAAATATTAAATTACAATCCAAATTCAGACCTGTATCAAGCGCGAATAATGTGTCCATTTTGGCTGCAACTTTTCAGGGTTGGTCATCTGCGGTCGTATCCAGCTGCGCTCAGCAAAGCAATTTATTATAGTTTGTTCTTATGTTGTGCTGTTACACCACTGTCCCAGGTTAGGGGGAAGGTTGAGCACTCACAAACATGTTTAACACCGCCACATTCTTTATGTGTCTGTCCCAAGCCAAGAGTCTATAGTTCAGTGGTTGTCATTGGTTTATGTCTGTCATATTTGTTTTTCATAAATTGTTTTGTTATGAATTAGGCTGTTAGTTTTCTCAGTTGAATTGTATCATATTTTTCATGTCAGGGCCTTTTATAGCCAACTATACGGTATGGGTTTTCTCATTGTTGAAGGCCATACAGTTGTCTATAATTGCATACATCCACTTTATTTGAACTTTGGTGGATAGTTGTCTCATTGGCAATCATACCATATCTCCTTATTTTTATATTAATAATTGAAGATTTATCATAATTAATAAGGTTGAAAAATACAACTCTGAACAGTTTAGTTCTGATATACCCTTCAGGTTAGTCCCATGAGAAATTAGAAATAAATTGAAATAGCTTTTGGGTTAAGACAAGATATTTAAAATAATTAACTAAACAATACATGTTTATAAAGTGTACAGATCTGTAATTAATGATTGAACATTATCATAATTGATACTTTAAGAATGCTACTTTCAGAATGCTACTCTCAACATTGTAGTTCTTAAATACACATCCAGTTAGTCCTGTGATTGTGGGAAGCAAAGAGACAAGATATTTAAAACTATAATTAAAACTAAACAATACATGTTTATAAAGTATATAGATCTGTAATCAATAATTGAACATGTAACATTATTGATATGGTTTTAAGAATCAAACTTTCAACAGTATTGTTTTATACACCCCCAGTTTAATAGTCCCATGAGAAATAAGAAATAAATTGATATAGCTTTTGGACAGAGACAAGATATTTAAAATTATAAACGAAACAATACATGTTTATAATGTTTATAGATCTGTAATTGATTACTGTAACCTTTTATGAAATAAATTGTATAAGGAAGTAGTTGTACATTTGTAGGTGTATGCATATGACTATGACTGATTAAAACAATAAAACATAATTATTTGACAATGTATATTAATATATTGACGTCACATGTCTATCATATGAAAATGTTTCAAATAAATTCTGAAATAAAATTGCAGCATGTTTAATCAAATGGAATTTTAGGATCTGATTTCAATCAAAATGCAATAAAATACATTTTGTTGTGCATGTAACATCATAAACATATGGCTAGTCTTTTGATTAACAATATCTGATTCAGTTCAAATCTTGTAAATAAGATATAAATGTTTTATTTATCTCATTATCATATCCCAAGCCCCCCACTAAATGATTTGGGGCTATATAAATTAAACATTATCTGTCTCTTAAGCCAACTAAAAAATGACTTAATGTTTGGTCAGCAGCTTTACAATGATGAGTTTTAAGTGTTAGCATATTTGGATTTGTCAGATCCCTATTTCGTTTTTGCATGGAGATACATTGTACTTTGAATTTTTCAATATTTTGAATAAACTTGATATTTTTGTCTTACTTTCTTCCTGTTCTACTGAAAAAATAACTTCAGATTTGGTCAGGAACTTGACAGTGATGAGTTACAATATTTCAGTGCTGTTAGGATCTGTTCGAAATCTATGTACATCTTGTTTTCTGATTTTTTGAAATATGTGTGGCGGTACAATGTATGCATATATTAAAACAATTTTCTGTTTAGAATATAAACCTGCTTAGAATGAATTGCCTGATAGAGTTTCTAATAATACAAATGCCACCATTACCTTTATTTAAAGCCGAGTTGGGACTTGGTCAAACTCTGTTTATAATATGATGACTGCTGTACAGGATTCAATATTTTAGTTTCTGAACCAATTTTGACATCAACAATTGACAGACTGATATTTTGAGCAAAAATTTGGGTTCCAGATGATATATTTGAACCATACATACATGTTCAAACCTCACCACACCATTGAGGTTGTATCATACAACATTCTTGACCAATCTTAATTTGAAAATGAATTTACCTGTGTTTAAAGTTATTGCAAATGGCTGATATTTTTGTTCGAGCATATTGTTTTTCTTAAATTGTTTAACATTTCATACCGATATAACATGTTACTTTTATTATTCTTCCCTTAGTTTATTTATTTTGAATTTACATTGTATCATAGGAATAAATTTATTTGTTCAGTGTATGTTCAATGGTGTTACTATGTCCTTTGATTGAGTTAAGCTATTTCAGTTGATATTTTATAGTGTGTCTTTCTATGTTGTGATGTTACACTATTGTTTCAGAAAAAGGGTGAAGGTTTGGTACCATTAAAACGTTTAAACCCGCTGCATTTGTTTGCACCTGTCCTAAGTCAGGAATCTGATGTTCAGTAGTTGTCATTTGTTGATGTGGTTCATAAGTGTTTTGTTTCTCGTTTTATATAGATTAGACCGTTGGTTTTCCCATTTGAATGGTTTTACACTAGTAATTTTGGGGCCCTTTATAGCTTACTGTTCGGTGTGAGCCTAGGCTCCGTGTTGAAGACTGTACTTTGACCTATAATGGTTTACATTTATAAATTTTGACTTGGATGGAGAGTTGTCTCATCGGCACTCATACCACATCTTCTTATATCTACTTGAAAGGAACAAGACCCGTATTGATGTGAGCATTTCTCATCATTTGGCGTCTGTCTGCGTTGTCGTCTTAACTTTTACAAAAATCTTCTCCTCTGAAACTACTGGGCCTAATTTAACCAAAGGTGGCCACAATCATCATTGGGTTATCTAGTTTAAAAATGAGTCCGATGACCCTGCCTGCCAACCAACATGGCTGACATGGCTAAAAAATTGCAAGTTTTGTCTATTATTTGTAAACCTTTATAAATAGAGAAAATCTGACAGGGGCAGAAATGTTCAGAATGTTGAGCTCTACCAATTGTTCATTTGTTCATTTACGTCAAAACTGTCAGGCGACTTATAGGAGTTATTGCCCTTAAATGACAAATTTTACCATTTTTTTTTTTCATTTTTGCCTATTAAAGTATTATCTTGAAAATTATAATAGAAGAGAGAAACTTTAAATTAAAAAATGACCAGCAAGACGAGTTCTACAAGTTTGCATTATTGAAATCGTCAGTCGACTCCTTATTAGAGTTATTTCCCTTTGATGACGATTTTTACAAATTTTTTGCGTTTTTACTTTATATCTTGAAAAATAATAGGTAGATAGAAACTTAAATAAGCAAAAATGATCAGCAAGCCAAGATCTACAATTAATACTATATATCTACTAACAAGTCAAATTTTGTCGATATAGTTAGTAGCAGACTGTCACTCTTTATAGGAGTGATTGCCCTTAAATGAGGATTTTTTTTACCCTCTTTTGAGTTTTGAGCAAAAACTAAAGAAGATAGCGAGAAACTAAACAGACTAAATGATGAGCAATACAAGATCAACAAAACAGATTTTTGTCATGAATTCTTTTCTTGTCTACAATGTTGGAGAGTGTCCTTTGTTGAATATGCACTTATACCAAGGTGAGCGACACAGGCTCTTTAGAGCCTTTAGTTTGTCAGTATGTCAAATGGCAAAGAATCATCTGAAATATTGGAAAAAGGTTTCATTTTAGGATAACATTGGTTTCCGTTCTCTAACTTGAGTTTGCCTCAACCAAATGTTATGAAACTTATACAGAATGCTTATTACCACAAAACACACTTATTACCACAAAACACAGATCAAGTTTGAATTTTGGTGGTGTCACTTTAACCATTCTAGAGTTATGCCCTTTATAAATGGAAAATTTGCAAAACTTTTAGTTTCCGTTCTCTAACTTAAGTTTGCCTCAACCAAATGTTATGAAATTTATACACAATGCTTATTACCACATAACACAGATCAAGATTGAATTTTGGTGGTGTCACTCAAACCGTTTTAGAATAATGCCCTTTATAAATGGAAAATTGCAAAATTTTTAGTTTCTGTTCTCTAGTTTAAGTTTGCCTCAACCAAATGTTATGAAACTTATACACAATGCTTATTACCACAAAACACAGATCAAGTTTAAATTTTGGTGGCGTCACTTAAACGGTTCTAGGGTTATGCCCTTTATAATGGAAAAATTGCTAAATTTTTAGTTTTTTTTATCCATAAAGCAAACGTCAACATCAAATGGAAAAACACATTAGTAGAAAAAACAATCCTTGGACAAATAAAATTTGTGGATTGCAAAAAAAAAAACAATCCTTGGACAGATAAAATTTGTGGAATGTGGGGGACATTGGACATCTGTTATTTAGTACTGTAACTGTGACACCTTGTGAATGCAACTCCTCTGTGTCCGTTTTACAGAAAACTCTAATACTTGATAGGATTGTTTGTCATCATTTGTAATAACTCTTTTGTTTGTTTATTTTTAAGGTTCACCCAGAAAATCCATCATGGACATGTTTTGAACAAAGTGCTAGTCTTGACATAAAACATTTCTTCAACTTTGAGAGTACTGTTGAAAAAATTGCTATGAAACAGTATGCTGCTAATATCAAAAAGGTAAGTCATACTCCCTATGTCAAAGAGAGGCGAAAGGTACCAAAGGGACATTTAAACTCATGAGTCGAAAATAAACCGATAACGCCATGGCAAAAAAAGAAAAAGACTAAAAAGACAACAGTACACAAAACACAACATAGAAATCATTAAGACTGATCAACATGAACCCCACCAAAAACAGGGGGTTATCACAGGTGCTCTAGAAGGGTAAGCAGATCCTGCTCAACATGTTTCACTATAAAAATGAATGCTGTAAGCATTAAACAGGTAAGACAAACAATCAATATTAGAAAGTACATACATGTATAATAACAGTCTAGTTTGAGAGCTTGCAAACATGTTAACCCCTCCACATTCTGTATGTGACTGTCCCAAGTCATTAACATTAATTTAACTCGGCTAGTGGCCCCTACTCCAAAGGTTTACCTGCATATTTCTTAGCAACTACAAATCATAACTTCTTGTCATTTGGTTGATATTGGTAAGCAAAACTGTGCTTAACAATATTTTGTTTTCTGCTTCTCCTTTGTTAGGTATATGTAATTCCTTTAACCAAGAGCAGAGGTATACATAATGAGCATAAGTTCACAAAACATTTTGTTTACAGTATATTTTATAATACCAGGAGGGAATTGAAGTCCTGAAATACAAATTGGTGGTAATTTGATTTCCTTTAAGTCAGATTTTTTGAAAATTTCTCATACTGCAAGTTTTTAAGATTTCTTATATTAAAAATTTATTAATTCTGGATTGTGCCTTTTTTAATAGTTTTGATATATAGAGACAGTTTGCATCATAAGTGCATTACTTCCATAAGAATGAATCAATTAGGAGTTTTGTATAGTATATTATGAAGTTATGACATTTGACATTTTAACAGTAAATCGGCTATACTTCATGATGATTTATTTTTAAGAATATATACCACTTATTCTTAGGTTTCTATATGTATGAGTAGCATTTATTGATAAGGCTCTCAATGTTATTGAGACTCAAGGCTTTGAAGACAGAGATATGACGATGTGAAAAGTCTTATTTCATAATGCAACTATCGAGATTGACATTTCTCTTTGAATTAAAATGCTGGATAGTATGTTGTTTGATGTGTGTATTTTCTATGGACTATACTTTGGCGCTTAAACGTCTGATTTTTTTGGCTACAATGTCATCCTCTGATTTTCTATGCTCACCAACTGATAGATATAAAATAGGTATGGTGACATATTCAGTTCACAGAAAGACAGAAAAGGTTATACTTAGCTTATATGAGATATAAATCTACCTATTTCATCAAGAGTAAAAGCACATCATTTCCTTGCGATGTTTTTGTGGGATCTTAACATTTTTAAGATCCTCTTTCTTTATTTGACCACTAAATTTCTTCCTCTTGAAATTGTATGATGAGGAAATTGATTAGAGCTTTGCAAACCTGTTAAAAAAATCGAACAGAGATTGATTTTCTTGGGAAGTTTTGCACATTAGCTGTCATCAATAGTAGTTTGATAACCAGGACAGTGTATAATTGTTTACACATCTCAATAACTAAGATTCATACTTTTGTATTGCTTTAATGTGTGCTTTAGCAGGATCATCAGACACATTTTTTAAGTAGATACCCCATTGATGATTGTGGCCAAGTTTGGTTATATTTGGCCCCAGAGTTTCAGAGGAAATGATCTTTGTAAAAGTTAACAGAAGACGGACGCCAAGTGATGGCAAAAGCTCAGGCGGAAGTATTTCAATAAGAGTAAAAGCACACCATTTCCTTATGATTTTGTTGATAGGAATCTTAACATCTTTAAGACCCTCGTTCCTTATTTGACCACTGAATTACTTTGTCTTGACGTTGTTTTGAAGAGGAAATTGATTAGAGCTTTGGAAACCTGTTAAAGAAATTGAACGGAGATTGATTTTCTTGCGAAGTTTTGCACATTAGCTGTCATCAATAGAAGTTTGATAACCAGGACAGTTAATTGTTTACATATCTAGATAACTAAGATTCATACTTTTGTATTGCTTTAATGTGTGCTTTAGTGTCCAATATCAAATTGTGTATTGATCTTACAAGTTTAACATGATCAAGGTTCTTACATTTATGAAACAGAAAGAAGATTAAATGAATTTGTATGATTTTGAGTAGATTTTAATTAGTTTTTGAATTTGAATACGGTTTGTGTTCTAAAAATACATTGTTATTTTTAATAGGTCATTTTGATCAAGAAATCGTCATGCAATGCTAAAAAAGATACAAGAATTCAGTAATGGGTAAACGCATTAGTGGGTCTATTTTTGATTAATGTGAAGTTAGATTGTTGTAGGAAATCGTGTTTATTGATTCAAGAATTGATCAAAAGACAGAAATATAAAAATTATCCATCCGTTATTTGATCAGCAAAGTTTGAAATTACTTTGTATAATAGAGAATTAGGTCATGTAGAATCAAGAACAATTTCCGTATATTGCTATAACAATAAGAACAAATTATGATAACTTGCCACGTGAAAATAGTTTTAGATTCCTGTCTCCTAGCTCTCTTCAATAGATTTTTTTTCCTTCAATTTAACAGAAAATTTCACATTGTTAAATGTTTCTTTCAATTATTTTATTGTATGAGTGAAAGTCAACGAAAATTATCTGTCATCTTGATATTGGAATAAACTAAGGAGGCTCCTTGAAATTAAGTTTGTATGGCTTTATCATTTGGGATATGGCTAGTAAACTTAACGGTCTTGCATGTGAAGATCTTTTTTTTTTTTTTTATTAAATGTTTTAGAATAATATCTCCAATGCCAATCATGTTGATATGACCATGCACATATATTGCAGTACAGTCTGGAGACTAGAATAGTTCCTGCTCAAATTGCATAACTATGATAGATTTTAATTTGCATACACAGGGAGCTGTATTTTTTTTGAAGGATAATTCTACAAAAAAATGGTTAACCCTGAGACACAGAAACAGAAGTTATATTGAAAAAAATAATTAAAGGAAAAGAATGCATGAACTGTCATAATAATTTGGATAAAAATGCAGAGTTGTTTTACACAACTATTTGAACCGCTGAATTTCCAGAGCTGTCTATTTTCTTCTTCCCTTTTCTTTTTCCGTTATGTAATAACTTTTCTATAAATGAATGATGTTTGTAATGAGAATATTTCCTGAATTTTAAAAGCAAAGATATTTTTTACCAAAGATGTACGTGTTAGTGTTAAATGATGAGTCGAGGTCATGAAGATATATATCTTCATAATTGGAATACAGTATACATGTTACAAAACTCAGGAAATTGCATTTAGAAGTTGTCTGAAGAAGGTATCAGACGAAAGAAACATTACCATATATTAAATGCTATTTTATTAAAAAGCCATTACCGTAGCTTCAAAAACCGGAAGATTGTTGTTCTACTTCATTATCTTATTTGGCATATATGACGGTGTCTAGCTAATTATCCGTACATTAATGCTACCATGTCATTCATGATCACATCATCGTTTGATTTGTTATCGATTATAAAATCTCAGAGTGCCTCAGGATTGTTGTTACCATCACAGTCTTTATAACAATGATTTTCATTGTCAACCTATGACCTTCAAATTAATTGTTTGCAATTAAAAAAACTTAACCTTGGCAGCTCAAATTAACCAAAGGCTAATTTAGTATTGATATCAGATCAATCCTTGTAAACCTATACAATAATAAAGTCTACCTTTTTCAAGGACAAAATGAATTGTGTTTGAAATGAAAGTTTAAAAGAAGCAGGGGTTTGAAACTAAAATTGAAATTCAATTTTTATTTTTTTATTTTAATTACTTACCCATGTAACTTATACTTTAGTCATCAAAATCATCAAGTGGAGGAATTGTCTACTTGTCTGTATGTCTGTGTTTCTGTTTATCTAATGTAGAATTTTATTATTTCATTAAATCTAGGGGATGCAGCCTTATACCACTTACATCTAGAAATTGACAATGAGTTTGACTAAAACTTCACTTTACTTCAATAGCAGTGCTGTCAATGTCAAGTCTCACACAATGTGCGTGAGATTCACTAGTTTTCATGCTTATTTGGCGGCATTTTCCTTTGATCTATTGTTTTTTCTCCTTGAGCTTTAAAATTTTTGCCAAATCTCATGCATCTGCTTCATGAAAACTTGACAGCCCTTCAATAGAGATGATAAATTTTCCCATTGTGAGCTTTACATTTCTGTCATGCCATATTCCAGTAGTGCCTATATAATGCTGTGTATATATCTCAGTTGATATAATATTAAGGGCTTTTGTTTCCTATCATGATTTCCTTGATAGAGGGTTGCTACTTACAAGAAAGCGTTTGAAGCAAGGGTTCCTAATGTTAAAGTTCAACATTTCCTCAAAACTTTATTATGGAATATCTGTATCACAGATGACAATGGTAGGGATATGTTCCATTTGTTGTAGCTAAAATCCTGTCCTCTTTCCTTTGACTTTGACACCTGGGAACATAACTTATTACGGGTATCTAATTTTACTTATGATGAACAACATGACAGGTGCAACTAGTGGAGAAAGAAATGCTTACCCTTCCAGAGCAGTGTCATAACCACTTCTTATTCAAAGTTGATATGTATTGGTTCTATTGAATATTAAGATCAAATCTCCACCAGACGAATATTGAGGAAGAGTGGAGTTAATATTGAGGTCAGAGGTCATAGGTCTTGGTAGACTGTAGATGATGAAGGGTTTAAGCTTTTTATGCTCCACCTACGATAGTAGTAGGGGCATTATGTTTTCTGGTCTGTGCGTCCATTTGTTCGTCCGCCCGTCTGTCTGTCCCGCTTCAGGTTAAAGTTTTTGGTCAAGGTAGTTTTTGATGAAGTTGAAGTCCAATCAACTTGAAACTTAGTACACATGTTCCCTATGATATGATCTTTCTAATTTAATGTCAAATTAGAGAGTTGACCCCAATTTCACAGTCCACTGAACAGAGAAAATGATAGCGCGTGTGGGGTATCCGTGTACTATGGACACATTCTTGTTTTTTCAAAATTCAAGCTCATTCTGATAGCTGATATGCTCAATTCAGTAATTTGATTATACAAATGTATATCATTATAAACTTCCTTATGGAAAACTTTCCTAATGAAAATGTACTGGTTTTCAACAGTTTTAAATGCAGACATAAAGAGAACATAAATTACTAAATTCACTTCGAAAACAAAATCCTACAAAAGCCTTTAATGCACGCTCTAAGAATTTTGTCATACTTATTGTTAAAAACATTATGTAATTCTTTCTTTGATATTGTTGAAGTATGTTTAAACTGTTTACAGATTTTACATAACATTCCATGTAACTTGGGATATTTTAACAATCTTTAACAGATCTAGGGTTGTAGGTGCAGTAACGAACATGATAATTTCCCTGTTTACAGATTTTTTTTCTCTTTTAAACAGTTTTTGAAAGTGTTAGATCTGACGTAAAGTTTAAAATGTTGAGATTTTGTTGTTGTTTGAAAATCCTGATTATATGTGCTACATGATTATTGAAATGCACCAATTAAAGGTCTTTTCAATATGGTATATTTAAAACATATTTAAAGTTTTGAAATAACAAAATGATTTTGACATAAATACCTCATAATTTTCATGATGTCTCTATTTAAACTAATATGTTGGATTAAAGTACAGTTATAAATATTTTACAGAATAAATGATATGCCAGTGCTTTTAAAACGATTTTTAAAAGGATCTTGATATAAGTATATTAAAATAATTGTATGTTTTCATAAATATTTGTAATAAAGTTTTAAAAGATTTCTTATAGGTTTATGTGTGTAGAAAATGAAAGGATATGGAGTAAATGTACATGGGACAAAATCGCACACAATACATAGACAACATAGAAAATTATCAATGAACAGGGCTTTTATTCCTGTTCTTCATCTTGACAGTTGATGTAGGGTCTATTTATAATATTAATCGACAAGCAAAAAATACCTTAAAGGACAAGGTACAAATAAGAATCAGAGAATGGCCCCAATTTTCGTTCAAATTAAAGTTGACGTGCCATAAATTATAATACTATAGTTTAAAAGTTTGAGACCTTTATTTTTGTAAACTTCAAGATTTTTGTCAATTTCTGCTGATTTAATTCATGTTTTGTTACCAAAAACAACTCCAGAATATCGAAATGGGTTGTAAAATGGCAGTTTTCAAAGGTTTTTTTTCTGCTTTTTATCTATGACTGTACCTATGTCCCAAGGTCATATTCATACCTTTGGAAGTAAAACATTCCCCTATGATTTCAAAAAAAGTTCTGTTTTCATTTTTCAAAGAAGTTAGCAATTAACTTATTTGAAATTGCTACTGAATAAGAGCTGAAGTTGCCAAAGTTTGATGTTTCTTTGGTAGTAATTTCATTATGGTCTGTATAATGATTATTGTCCAATTAAGCCCAGATGCCTCAAAGATTTTGTATACTATGTACCATCTATTAATTCATTGGCTGCAGTAGTTCAACTAAATATTCCTATTTGTCAGTCTTCACAGTCACTATGTCTGTATAAAGTAAAATAACAAAAATACCGAACTCCAAGGAAAATTCAAACGGAAAGTCCCTTATTAAAAGGCAAAATCAAAAGCTCAGACACATCAAACGAATGGAAAACAACTGTCATATTCCTGACTTGGTACAGGCATTTCCTTGTGTAGAAAATGGTGGATGTCTGTATCACTCTGCTCAGTTCTTCATAAAATTATATATCAGACTTTAAGACTCTACTACTAGATGGGTGTTTAACAACTGTGACTACCCATGAGGGTCTTGCATATGCTTGACCCTGTCTTAATAACTTTGACACAGTTTTTTCATCGACACCATGATGATGTTTGACTGACATTGATTAAGTTTGACCTGAACTTATCAAGTCATCTTCCACTTTGCTTTCAAACAAATTAGGAAAATGTTGTTTCTATCATAAAAAACAAATGTGTACTATCCAATCAGCAAAAAAATCAGTTTTTGGCAATTAAACCAGAAAAAGACCAGATAGTACAGCGATTCCTGTATTAGATGTAAGCTTCTCGTATCTGAGGGGCATCAGCCCCAAAGGTATGAGATTAATACATCTGATTTGCTGAGAAGTAATAAATGAATATTTTCTCTTTTCTCTTGTTCTATAAAGAGCAATTAGTTTTGGTAAAACAGAATAGTGTCATTTTCTCAAATTATCAAGATGCAGTATTTACTTTCAGAAGATGCTTCATAATTATGGATTTGTAAGGATATTTTGATTGCATCTATTTTTTTCTGTCATCAAATTGATACCTTATCACTGCTTTTGTATGGCAATATGAATTGCTGTATTATCTTGTCTTTTTCTGGTTTAATTGCCAAAACCTGAACTATTTGCTGATAAATGATAACACTTCTATGTAAATTGACTTTCAATAGCAGTGATAAGGTATCAATTTGATAACAGAAAATAGAAGCAATTAAGATTTCATTCCAAATCCATAACTAAAAAATATCATCTGAAAGTGTAACTATTCCTGTTTTGACAAAACAAATTGCTCTTTTTAGAATAAGAGAAAAGATAAAATGATTATTATACCCCACGCAACGAGTTGCGTAGGGTATAATGTTTTGACCTGTCCGTCTGTCCATCCGTCAGTCCGTCCATCCGTCAGTCCTGTTTCTTGTCATCGCAACTCCTCTCAAACCACACAACAGAATTTCACGAAACCTTTTCAGTTAATAAGGACATACTATGTAGTTGTGCATATCGACAGGAAATTACGATTCAATTCTTTTTCTAGGAGTTACGCCTTTGAACTTGTTTACTTTAATGTACTACTGCAACAGTTTGTCATCGCAACTCCTCTCAAACCACACAACAGAATTTCATGAAACCTTTTCAGATAATAAGGACATACTACGTAAATGTGCATATCAACAGGAAATTACGATTCAATTTTTTTCCAGGAGTTACGCCGCTTTGAACTTATTTGCCCAATATACTACTGCAACCTTTTGTCATCGCAACTCCTCTCAAACCACACAACAGAATTTCACGAAACCTTTTCAGTTAATAAGGACATACTATGTAGTTTTGCATATCGACAGGAAATTACGATTCAATTCTTTTCTAGGAGTTACGCCTTTGAACTTGTTTACTTTAATGTACTACTGCAACAGTTTGTCATCGCAACTCCTCTCAAACCACACAACAGAATTTCATGAAACCTTTTCAGATAATAAGGACATACTACGTAAATGTGCATATCAACAGGAAATTACGATTCAATTTTTTCCCAGGAGTTGCACCGCTTTGAACTTATTTGCCCAATATACTACTGCAACCTTTTGTCATCGCAACTCCTCTCAAACCACACAACAGAATTTCATGAAACCTTTTCAGATAATAAGGACATACTACGTAGATGTGCATATCGACAGGAAATTACGATTCATTTTTTTTCCCAGGAGTTACGCCTTTGAACTTATTTGCCCAATATAATATACTACTGCAACCTTTTGTCATCGCAACTCTTCTGAAACCACACAACAGAATTTCATGAAACCTTTTCAGATAATAAGGACATACTACGAGATGTGCATATCGACAGGAAATTACAATTCAATTTTTTTCCAGGAGTTAAGCCCTTTGAACTTATTTGCCCAATATACCACTGCAACCTTTTGTCATTGCAACTCCTCTCAAACCACACAACAGAATTTCATGAAACCTTTTCAGATAATAAGGACATACTACGAAGAT
Source organism: Mytilus coruscus (assembly GCA_017311375.1). Lineage (NCBI taxonomy): Eukaryota > Metazoa > Mollusca > Bivalvia > Mytilida > Mytilidae > Mytilus > Mytilus coruscus. The sequence continues at coordinate 33,578,592 of CM029602.1, read as the reverse complement.
GTGCATATCGACAGGAAATTACGATTCAGTTTTTTTTCCAGGAGTTACGCCTTTGAACTTATTTGCTTCAATGTACTTCTGCAACAGTTTGTAGTCGCAACTCCTCTGAAACCACACAACAGAATTTCATGAAACTGTGTAGATAATAAGGACATACTATGTAGATGTGCATATTGACAGGAAATTATGATTCAATTTTTTTTCTGATACAATTTTTTTTTCTTACACTTATTTTATTTCTCCAATGACAATGTGGGGACGTGGGGTATGTGAGCGTGCTCACTAAGGTTCTTTCATTTTTTTACTTCTATGTAATCAGATGCATGTATTGTGTACTCATTGTCTAGTATCTTTGTGACTGAGTCCACTTACAATAGATATGAAAAGACTACCTGTAAATTCAGAAATTATTGAGTGCATTTATTATTGCAATTTTCGAAGAATTGACAAAAGTGCAAGATTACTTATGCAATTTCAGGAAAATCTGTATACAGCTATATGTATCAGATTTCAGAATGTGAGTTCTTACTATTGTGATCCTCAACCAGTTGAATTATTTGCATTGATGAAAACCTCACAATATTTTCGGAATTTACATCTAATACAAAAAGTTTTTAGTTTTGCACTGACTTCATTGATAGTTAAAACTGGCTATCAAGTGAATTTGTAGATAATAACTATTGTTTATTGTTGTCATAATTGATATCTTTTATCAGTGTTTTATATGTGATTAAAATAGTAGGACATTTTACGGAGCAAACAGATAATTTTAAAAGGGTTTATATGGCTAAAGTAATGCCTCCTAGTTATGATTTTTCTTCTAGATTAATATTTTAACAGCTTGAAGCAATATTTCTTAAAAAAAGGCATAAATCTGTTTCTTTTAGGGCAAAGAAGTGATAGAGTACTACATTCAGGAACTAATAACAGAGGGCACATCTTTTATAAAACCCTGGACCCCTAAAATTGAGGACACACCCTCACAGGACAGTGGTCTAAGGAGTCGGTCTAACAGTCAACACAGCAATAGCAGCCAATCTAGTCTAGTCTTAGGAGCCACTGCTGCCACCATGCATGAGAAGTCTCCTGTTTCTGAAGGTAAGAAAAGTATATTATGGATTCATCTATTTTCGTTCCTAATAACTTTTGTGGATTGAGGAGATATTGCATTTTTTCCACATACATGATTTCGTAGTTTTAACAAATTTTGAACACTTGATTTTGTTGGTATTTTTACTCACAAAATCCATGAAAAGTAGTACACCAGGATAAATAGGAATCCTCTGCACAAATGTATAAAAAACATATTTCATTCCCACATTTAACAATATGTCTATGGTAGTATAGAAAATGAAAGGATATGGAGTAAATGTACATGGGACAAAATCGCACACAATACATACAGTACGCACAGAGAGTTTGTAATCGCGAACTCTAATCACCGATTGAGTGTAGCGGTGTGACACCGCGAATCACGGATTATACTCCCAATTTCCTCCAAAGATTCTCTCCCAACACCGCATGGCTGTTAATTGGTTTATTGCCCATCGGATGTACTGAAGATTAATGACGTGACAACATAATCGGATTAGCCATATTTGTACATTTAATCGATCTTGATTGCACCTGTGTGCTTTAAAACACGGTATTAAAATGTCCTTTCTTTGACAGATAAAATGTGACATTATCATTCAAAATAAGATAATTATTCTTGTATGTTTTTGTCCCATGTCATTGTCATTTGAAATAAACGTACCAACGAATAAAAATATGAATAAAACACTTATTTTGTATTTTTATTATAGTCCGTCAGGTCATAATTTGTGTTTTTTCAACAAAGACGATTTTACCACAATTAGTATCTTTTATGACCTACTCAGTGAGCAATATCTGGTTCATTAATTGTTCAATTTATAAAATCAACTGGCTTAAAACAAAATGTTGTTTTAACGGTAATTTGTCCAATCTTAACCCAAGAGTTAATTATCGGATCAACAAGTGAACTCTGTTACTTTCAATTTATTTTGCAATGTAAAATATTGTTTCACTACCTCCGTACATTACCGACTTGAATTATTTGAATTCAGAAAAGAAACTGTAAAGTGACAACTCTGTTGAACGAAGGAAAACGTTTTGTATGCAATGTGCCCTATATTCATAAAAATATAACACTAAGAGACATTCCCGCCCAGACACAACACAATAATCACAACCTAATTAATTATATGAAGAAGAAAAAATCATGTGTTGTTTATCTCTGTTATGATCTGTTATTGATCCTTTATTATTTAAAATAAAATTGGATGTTAAAAGTCCTTGTCGAAATAAAAAAAGAGAAGTGTTTCAACAATTACTATAGAATATTAAATGAAACTATATCGTGAAAGAAATACGTGAAAAAAAATGTGGATCGGATTTTAACGATCTGCACATTTTCACAGAGGATCTCTACCAACGCCTAACAGGAACTGAACGACATGCATCGTGTTTTCATCTACCATTAATGTATATTGTTGACCATGGACGATAAATAATGTCCAGGTTTACGTTCTGTGCTGACTGAGAAACGTAAAATAAAAGGCTGGTGTTCGTTTATTTAGAAAAGGATTATATTTTAGATTCCGTTAATCAATTGTAAAAGGACCTTCTAGAGCCTCAATCTTAATGCACACAAATGTCAATCATTACAAAACAAATTTAAACCTTGAATGAATTTTCCCACGGTCATCCAGAAAGGTCACCTGAGTTTACTGTTACGTGATAATATTTCCGCCAAATAAAAATCTCGTGGACAAAATTGATGTCACTATTTTTAGCATTCAATATTGTGAGCGAAGTCAAGTTCAAAGTTCAACCACGCACTGTTGATCACTGAGATGTGTATCGTCTTCCCACTGCAATTAATTCCTTTAAAATATTTAAAGATCACTGTCCTAAATACAACACAAAGTTTACGTTCATTGTGCGTAAATGAATATTATGCAACGACGAGTTGATGCAGCTATAGAAGTATTCCTGTTGTAGCGAAATGTATTTATCCTAAAGTAATGCTAACAAATCGTAAAGAGAAAATGCCGAGACTTATTAAGCATAATGAATGGTGAATAGTATTTTCTTTTTACTTGCATATACAAGTTTTGAGACACGTAATTTTCTTTAAACTGCTCACATTTTATATTCAGCGTTAGTTTCGTTTATTTTACGCAAGTATGTCTCTTTTCGTAAGTAATATAATTTACCGATAAAAAACTTTTATAAAACTTTAATGCAATTGAAAGAATTAACAACAACATTTTGCTTTTAAATGTTTTATTTTTTCAACAATTATGTAATCGTAAAATGAAAATGGCGAGACTTATTAGCATAACGAATAGTGAATAATATTTTCTTTTTTACTTGTATACAAAACTTTGAGACGTGTAATTTTCTTCAAACTGCCCACATTTATTCAGCGTTAGTCTCCGTTTATTTTTACACAATTATATCTCTTTTGTAAATTAAACATTTATTTACTGACAAAAAACCGAGGTCAAAATCAAATATAGTTGTTTTTAATAAAACTTATTTTAAATGTACAGTGTAATTGAAAGAATTAACAATAACGTTTTGCTTTTTAATCTTTTATTTGTTTCAAGCAATCAGATATATAACCTGATTATCAATAGACAGGAAATACAACTGTTTAATTACATTAGAAATCTCACATACCTTGACTGTCGTGTGCCGGCATAGATCAGAAGGATTAGGGCAATTAATTACCTGGTGTGACACCGTCACACCGGACTGGGAGAGATGTCGCTAATACAATAAACAAAAGGTAGCGAATTTAGGCGGAAGTCGGAGGAATACTCCCAAATTTCTCCGAGAATTTAGGAGGGATGTCGGAGTTTCCTGGTGTCACACCAGGAATAATTATGTGTATGGAGTTTGGGATTACAAACTCTCGTGTGTACTGTAGGAAACAGAAAATTATCAATGAACAGGGCTTTTATTCCTGTTCTTCATCTTGACAGTTGATGTAGGGCCTTCAACAATGAACAAATCATTCATACCCTGCAACAAGGTCAAGACGGCCCTAGCAAGCGGTACTATTGATAAAAATAAAGTAATTTTGAAAGACATCGTCACGCTAAAATTTCTTTGAAGTTACACATGTCGGGAGCGGTCAATGAATTATATAATTTATAATTACGGGCTAGTATGAATGCATTGGAGTGTTGGAGGTCAGATCCCCAGACTCCAAAGAATTTAAAAATTGGTATTTGCTGCTTCTCTGTCAAGCATACAGCATTCAGCAATAAGATCAAAGGGTAAAAATAATGTTCCAAGGGAGAGTGACTTGTAAACCTGCAGTCTCTTATCTTGTAATCAGGCACATTAAAAATTAACTAGACATGTTAGATCTTGTATAAAAGGGTTCATATTCATATCAGAAGAATGTATTTGTCTTGAATATACAAAAAATAGTGTCCCCTAAACATTAAACATCTACACATCTTTTGTTTTCTTGCTGTATGTATTCTGTAGAGGTTTGCTTATCAGGACAACCTTAGCATTCTAATGTTTCCTTATATTTTCACCATCAAATTTAATTAGCCTGTGGGGAAGTGGTTCTGTATTCAGATGATATTTTGTTCTTCTGTCTAACATATTTGCAAAACTAATATCTGAAGTAAATTTGATGCATCATATATAAGCAATATTTAATTAACTCCAGTCATATGTATTCCAGACAGTAACATCAAATCTATTGACTCTTTCGTAACTTGAACATCTGAAGAAGCCTCTTTATTTGAAATCAGAACAATATCAGTAATTAATTTTGTCAATAGAGAATTTGATTATTTGAAATCTGATGACTTTAGAACTCATTATGACATTTTCAGAATAGCTGGTGTTAAATAGCAGTGAATGTCAATGATTAAAGTAGTGATTATTTGGCATTCTGTTTCATTAACGACATCTGTAATGGATTTTTTGCACATTTTAGGTGTTGAAAAATCTTTAACGTGTTAGTGATATTATACAATCATACTTAAGTACATTTTGTTATGAAAGATGAATTTAGTACATGTCATTTATCAAGCTTTTTTAAAAAAGCTAAAGCTTCTTTTATCAAGATAAGTTGGTAGCTGGGATAACAGGAGTCAACCAAAGATATATATCTTCTGGTCAAGATGAAACCCCAGATTGACAGAGTCTGAAATATTAATCCTTTGTGAAAGTCACTAATTATAAGTCCAACTAAGTTTAATGTCCAGTGGGACCTGTAAAAAGCATTTCAAGCATTTATGGATGGATGGCCCATTATGAATTAATTTGTACCCATCATTTTGCAAATAATAAAATAAAACAATTTCTACGTAGAATCAATTGTACCACCATGCTTTGAATCTAAAGAACACCATTCTTGAAATCATTTTCATCATCCCTAAAAAAATAACTGGGGAAAACATGAACGCAACTAGCCTCAAAGGAAATCTTTTGTAAACATTTTTTATGCCACCGCCGTAGCAGAGGGAGCATTAAGTTTTACCCTTGTCCGTCTGTACATCCCAAAATTGGTTTCAGTTCTCTAACTTTTAGTTTGCCTCAACCAAATGTTATGAAACTTATACACAATGCTAATTACCACAAAACACAGATCAAGTATGAATTTTGGTGGTCTCACTTTTACCGTTCTACAACTGGAAAAATTGCTGAATTTTTCGTTTCCGTTCCATAACTTTAGTTTGCCTGAACCAAATGTTATGATATTATACACAATGCTTATTACCACAAAACACAGATCAAGTTTGAATTTTGGAGGCATCACTTTTACTGTTCTAGAGTTATGCCCTTTACAAATTGAAAAATTGCTGAAATATTTGTTTCTGTTCTCTAACTTTAGATTGCCTCAACCAAATGTTATGAAACTTATGCGCAATGCTAATTACCATAAAACACAGATCAAGTTCGAATTTTGGTGGCATCACTTTTGCCGTTCTAGAGTTATGCCCCTTTACCAATGGAAAAATTGCTGAATTTTTTGTTTTCATTCTTTAACATAAGTTTGCCTCAACTAAATGTTATGAAACTTATAAACAATGCTGATTAACACGAAACTCAGATCAAGTACAAATTTGGGCAGCGTCACTTTTACAGTTCTTGAGTTATGTCCCTTTATAACGTTATATGCAAGTTGGGGAATCATCTGTGTCCCATGGACACATTCCCCATTTTTTAGTGTGGATTCATTATTATTCATGGGATACCAGTTTTGGTGGATTCCACTGGTACATGTGAACCACCAATTTGAATGTTCAATTAAGTACAAATTTTCTTTAGGTTTGAATGCAGACTTTTGTAAACCAATGAAATCAAATATCCACGACAATTGGTATCCATGAAAATAAATGAATTCACAGTACCTTAATATTTTTAATGACTTTTATGAAACTTCTTGCACTGAACCACCATTTAATCCAAACCAAATGTTAATGAATACATGTAGGTTACTTTTGACAAGTGACATTGACTTGAAGGATTATTTTCTTTACAGGTGCTCATTCTCCAGATCTTGCTGGTGGGAAACTTGACGATGTGTATATTGAACGTTTCCTTGGTAACCTTACTCCAGTACAAGAGAATAGTCTTGTTCAACTACGCCAACTCCTGCAGACTACTCATAAAGGAAAGGTTAGTTAGATAAAAGTTTAGCTCATACAGGGGAGGGAAGGGGTGTTGAGTACAGTGAAATAATTATTATTCATGGGATACCAGTTTTGTGGATTTCGATGGTAAAGGCAAACCCGAATTTAAAAGTTAAGTTAAGTACATATTTTCAATAGGCTTGCAAGCACACTTTAGCTAAGCCACTTAATCAAATATCAATGAAAATACAACTTTACCCAATCAGTGAAAACTGATACCCATGAAAATAATTGAATCTACAGTATGATAAGAATTAACTTAAAATTTTGTTTTTGAAAATGTGTGTTAAGTAAGGTAAATCTAGCTGCCTATATAAACTATTCTAATTCCTATATGAAATGTACTTAGATATTATTGGAAATGGCGAAAAATATGTGTTTGAAATTAAAATGTGTATCTGCATTCAGTCAGATGTATGCCTCCATCACTATGTCTTGTTTTTCAGATTCCAAAGGATGCCCATATTTTACGTTTCCTACGTGCCAGAGATTTCCACAGAGAAAGGGCAAGAGAAATGCTTGTTCATTCCATGGCTTGGAGAAAGCTCCACAATGTGGATGGTTTATTAGAATCATATCAAGCTAGTGAAGTTATAGACCAGTACTATACTGGAGGCTGGCATTACTGTGATAAAGGTATGGGAATTCTTAGCTATTGTGGAATCAGTATTATTCATGGGATACCAACTTTCGAGGATTTTGTGGGTACTGGTGAACCACGAATTCAAATGTTTATTGATGTACAATGTTTATATAGGTTCGTATGCAGACTTGTGTAAAACCACAAAATCAGATAACCATGAAAAAAACAATTTTTCCGTAATCAACAAAAATTAATATCTATGAAAATAAATGAATCCAAATAGGTAAAAAAGGGTCTAGAAAATATAAGTTTTCTTCAGAAACCATGGTTGTACATACAAGTTTGTATATATTTTTACCTAATCATATGTTTGTCCATAAGTACAAGACAGTATGCTCTGAGATATTATAAAATAAGAAGACGTGGTAGGATTGCCAATGAGACAACTTGCCACCAAAGACCAAATGACGTAGAAGTTCTTATAAATATACTATGACATTGCCTTCACAAGTCAGACCTAAGATTTTAACATAAAACATTGACAGCTTTGGTCAAGTGTACAGCTCCTTTTGCTTATAATTATTTCTATCAGCTTTAATACCAATCTGTTGAAATACAGTTCCTTTGTTCATGTTTGGCTTACAAGGATCTGACTTACGCTCCGATCGATTATCTGTTTTAAAGACCTTTCTGGATCCTCTGGTTTTGTTTAAATGATACACACCTTAAAAAATATGGAGGTTAAAATTTCATTGTCTGATGTAATAATTACCAGAACATAAAGTGGAATGGAGTGATTTTAGATCCTTGTAATCGAAGCCTGGATACAAGATTTTAATCAGATTTTATTACAATAATTACAGTTTGTGAAAACATAGATGTGTTTTTTTGTAGATTTTTTTACTAATATTAAATGAATGAGAGATAAAAGACATGCAGGAACCACTGAGACTTAATTCCTTTATTTTTCTATTAACCATCTTCCTTGTTTAAAAATATAAGGCTACCGTTACTCTCATATAAGGTATTTACTATTAAGATTTGATAGGTTCTCCTTTAGAGTAACAGTCTTTAAATAATACCTAAAATTTAATGGAAGTCACAAAAATTTACATTACATGACTGTAAGTAAACATTCAGTTGCATGTAACAGGTTATCCTAGCACAGTATACAATGTAAAGGAATACACATTGCAAAAATTGAAATCTATTTCTTATCTATACCATAATCTAAATTTAGATGGCAGACCATTGTATGTATTGAAGTTAGGACAGATGGATGTTAAGGGTCTGATTAGGAGTGTTGGAGAGGAAGCAATACTGAAACATGTAAGTACAATGTCAACATCAGTAGAAAATTAGTCTGATTGTTGGTTGTTTGAGGGTAGTAATGCCCTTTACCTTCAGGCGTCAAACGGTCATTTTCGGCTATCTTTAGCATCAAATTGATTAAAATTTTACTGTGATTCGTCAAAATATCCTTATCATGATTCGTCAGAGGTCTCAAATAATTATCGTTACCGTTATTTTTGGAAAAAAATTAACATGATTTGTCAAAATCATTCGATTTTTTTATCGTCTAAAAGAAAGTGCACATTTTATCGTCATGCACCAAAAATTACCGTTAACATCATTTGGCAAGAATTTTTACCGTTATTCGTCATGAAGGTACCCCCATTACCACCCTCTTGTTTGATAGTGTTAATCAGCTGCAGATCCAGGATTTTGAAGTGGGTTGCATCAAGGCAATGTTTGGAGTGGGACTTTAAAAGTCTATGCATTAGACATATATGTAGCTCACTAAGGGCCCCCTTTAATCCACCTCTGTTTATCTAATCATTATATTTAGTCTTCATTACTCCAGGTGCTAAGTGTCCAGTTTTACTTGTACAAGAAACGATTGGTACACATTAATGTTAAACACTTAGATTACTCATCCACCCAGGCCCATAAAGATAGTTTTAATTCCTGTGATATTATATAAAAGGGATAGAAAATGAAAGGATATGGAGTAAATGTACATGGGACAAAATCGCACACAATACATAGAAAACATAGAAAATTATCAATGAACAGGGCTTTTATTCCTGTTCTTCATCTTGACAGTTGATACAGGGTCTTCAACAATGAACAAATCATTCATACCCTACAACAAGGTCAAGACGGCCCTAGCGTCGACTTAAGCGGTACTATTGATAAAATAAAGTAATTTTGAAAGACATCGATCGCCGCTAAAATATGCCTTGAAGTTACACATGTCGGAGCGGTCAATGAATAACATATTTTATAATTACGGGCGAGGTTTTGAACATATATTTGTCATACATTGCCCAACAAAAGACCAATAATTTAGTTAATCTAGTTTTAAATCAACTTTATAATTTCTGTTTCTTGTAAGGATTAAACATTTTATATTTTAGTGATTTTTTCAAACCAACTGCTTACATGCATTAGTTATAATACAGTCTTTTTGTACATTGTCAATTGCACTAGCTTCTTATTGATAAATGTTACAAATCATGTTCAGACAAATCAGATATTTTTAGATTATGTGCATGTTTTATTCAAGTTTATTTTTATGGAAATTGTGAAGTGTCAAATTGTTCATAATAACTTGAAAGCTCATACTCACAGTAATTTACAGTAATGGGATATCAAGAATTTTACATAAACAGTATTTTTATCAATTTTCCACGAACAAGATCATTAAAGCAGTAAATGAACAGGAAAATTGATGGATTATGTCAGTGAAAAATACTCAGTTTAAAATTTCAATACACAATACAAACTAATGAATTGTTATAGTATTTTATTAGATTAAGTATCTTCTTACTATTGAATGTAGGTACAGTGTTATGCAATAAGTATTCGTCACCTTCAATATTTTGCTATTTATTTCATATCAGACTAGATTTTTTTCAAAAAAATTATTGTGGAATCATTTCCTGTTGGATTTTCGTCAACTTGGTGTCAATACAATAGAAGTAGAATTGTCACTGATTTATGTGTGTAATTAAGTCATAAGTTTATTTGGAAATGTTCTCTTTTTCTGATGATTTAAACACAAGTATTTATATTTGTCTGTAAATTTGCTTTATATTTCAGCCAAATTATATTATCATACATGATCACATCAGGAGAAAACAAAAACAAATTATTGCATAACACTGCACTTGCTCTTAAAGTACTTGTATATTACAAGAGCTAGTGCAAAGGGTTGTTCTCGGTGCACATGATTCTTACATAATATGTTATTGATATTAAATAGATATGAAAAGATTCAGTATAAGTTATTATTTGTAGGTTTTGAGTGTGAATGAAGAGGGTTTGAGGAGATGTGATCAGGCAACACAAATCACAGGATATCCAGTGTCGTAAGTATTGGCATGTACATGATTTATATACCATCTGTTTGACATTATTTATTTTTGATGGATAATGCTTGATTGTATTCTAGACTCACATCTATAGGGATAAAAGGGCAGATAACAAATTTTGACCCTGTTCAGAAACACTCCTTGTTATTGACACTCTTACTACATTGTTATTGCGAAAGAAATAAACTTTTCCACGAAATCATTTCCTCTTGGTCAAGGTATTTAAACTTTTGTCAGTTCACTTGTCCCATTGAATAAATACAATAGCTATTGTTCTCTGTGTAGATTAAATTTTTATGTCCCACCTCCGATAGTAGACACTAGGAAAACCAAACATCGAATTCGCCCGCTTACTACCGATAATGCTGAGCAAAACGCTAATATTATTGACTAGAGCTATTATTATTGACTAGATCGATTTTCTAGACATTCTGCACCTGTATTGGATTTCGTATTTTAAATTAGCTGTCCGGCGCTATTTTTAGCTTTCCGTTCGCAGATTTGACTTTTCCTTTAATCCTCTGATACCATCAGATAACGACAGCCCTTTAACAGTCCGATTTAATTAAGTAGCGCCATGATCGATATCGTAAACGTTGTTTTAAAGTTATTACAGTTATATATATATTTAATATGTGTGGTATGTCCAACTAAATACAAGTACCATCAATGCAATTTCAGTGAAAATTTATCGGAAAATTATCGAGAGTCACATAAATTTATTTTTCTTAATATTCGAAATCACCTCATTTCAACCTCATTCAGAGCTTAGTTGTATTCACAAGCCGACCTACATGAGTATAATTCACATCACAGGAAACCGCATATTAGTAGGAGTGGCTATTTGTCAATTTCAATGACAAAGTAATATTTTATATAAGCATATTATGTCTAAATAGTTGATTGATTTAATAATAATCAAAAGGTTTCGTATTTCTGAAATCATAACTTCAACCATATATTTTAAATTTATGAAATTCAATACAAGTACTTATTATCATTATTTATTATAACTATATCATGTTTTTCCATTACTATATAGGTAGGGCCTACACTTGTAGGTATGTGCACTCTTAACAGGCACGCGATTTTATTCTATGATTCATACTTTTATAGTTATGACATGAATTAATTAACAACCTATATTTTCTTGTGAAAGTGCTTCAAATTTTCGAGTTAATTCTTGGAGAATTTTGGGAGTATTCCTCCGACTTTCGCGTAAATCCGCTACCTTTGTTTATTGCATCTCTCTCATCAGTGTCACACCAGTTAATTGCCCTAATACTTTCTATCTATGACGGCACGCGACTATCAGGGTATTTGAAAGTTCTTGCGTAATTTAACAATTGTATTTCCTGTCTATTTATAATCCGGTTGTATGTTGTAAACAGAATGCGGTCTTTGATTTCTTCAATGCGATAAATATTTATTACAAAAAATTTATTCTTGATATTAACCTCGTTTTTTTTCTCACGGTAAAATGATATTTTATTTACGAAAAGGGTCATACCTGCGTATATACGGACACTGAAAAATGTGGCGATTTTAAAGAAAATTATGACTCAAACTTTTGCAAATGCAAATTATACCATGCATTTTGTTTAAGTCAACGGCAATTTTTACTATGATTGGTTGGCATTACTCTATAATATTTAAACCATTTCGCGAAAATACTTCCATAGCTAAATCAACCTTGGTACACGAACACGCGTGACATATTTGTCAATGTCATGTGATATTCTGTATATTTATTGAATGAATAAATGTGTGTTAACTCCGTGCGATCTTTTCTGACCTTATTAATTTTAAATTAAAATTTGCTCTTTCTTGTGACTAGGGAAAGATATAACATATGTATAACACCATGGTCATAGGTATGGCAGCAGTCGTGCTTTAATGGTGCTGCATTGACTTGTCGTTGCATAGTATTAATTTACGCACAATGCATGTAAACTTGTGTTTTATTTTGGACAGCGGTCTTAAAAGAAATTAATTTGCCTCAGCTTTATTCTCTTTTAATGTGGAACGACAATTCCACGATATACACGGTTAATTTTAGATTTTTTATTTGTTCCCCAATGTGTATTAATATTTTAGATTGCACTAGCACATAAAAATACAGCAGTGATCAGTGGTCAATTGTATAACTAAACATTCTGTGATTAAATTTATCTTGTATGCAAAGAGAGTAACTCGGGATGTTACATCACATAAAATTTATTTAACGAAATACAAATTGATTTTTAAAAGACATTTAATGAAACCGACATGGACGTAATTTACATCTAAGTGATCAACAGATGTAGCTTGACCTTGAACTTGACTTTTGCTCACTTTATTGAACGCTAAAATTAGCTGACATCAATTTTATCCTCTGTGCACGAGAATTTCATTCGCGGCAAAAATCATGTAACAGTAAACATAGGTGACCTTACTGAATGACCGTGGGAAAATCCATTCAGTGTTAAATTGCTGTGTAATAATCGAGGCTCTTGAAGGTCCATTTGCAATTAATTTACGAGAGTCTAAATTATAATCCTTTTCCAAATACATGAAATACGTCTTCTTTAACTATTTCTATTTTATTAGTCAACTCAATGACGATGTTAGATATATCGTCCATGGTCAACAATATTCATTAGAGGTTAATGGAAATACGGTGCATGTCGTGTAGTAGGGCGTTGGTACAGATCCTCAGTGAATATGTGTAGATCGTAAAATTATGTCCACTTATTATTTTAACGTATCAATGTCTAAAAGTTACAGAAGTTGAGTGTGCGAGTTGCGAAGGTAGAGTTGCAAGTTAGTGAGCTATCGGGACTAGGATGCAATTTGAAAAAAAGGCAGGAGCTAATTGGCAAAAGGCAGAACAGAGGTTACAACTAAAAAAAATACAGGACATTTATTTTATTATAGCCCCTAAAAAGAAAACATATCAAGTGGTAGCGCCTTCCGAAGTCGAGTTGCGAGTTACAAAACATAACGTTCTCTAATTTCTTAATTTCTAATATTTAAACAGTCGTCAGAATTTTCAGTTTTACAGATTTGATAAACAAAGCATGCATGTACCTAAACTTTATGCATAGCATGAGGATGGGTACCGTATTTTGATTGCAGGATTTGAAAGAGTTGTTTGATACTTGTCTATACTAGCTTTTGACCATAAACAAGCTACTTCTGTCCAAGTTTGATACAAATCTATATTTTAAGAAAGTTATTAAAATTTTAAATACTTTAACCACAGCATGAATGTAATGTTACGTTGCAGAAAAACTAAGTCCATTTATGAGTTAAATACGGATAAACAGGATTCTTTTAAAAAAATTATTTCTAGATACTATCTTATGATTATAAACAAGCTTCTGTCCAAGTTTTTAGAAATCCAGAATAGTTTAAGAAAGTTATTAAAATTTCAAAAACTTAAACCACACTGACAGAGTGAATATTTGTGGACTCCAACGAATGAATGTATAGGATCGCTATGTCTCACCTTTGCGACAACAGTCAAATACTCGACTTTGACGGTAAAATGATCTACTAATCGATTGTCATCAGTATTTTTCATTATGAATTTTATATAGATATAAGAAGATGTGGTATGAGTGCCAATGAGACAACTCTCCATCCTAGTCAAAATTTATAAATGTAAACCATTATAGGTCAAAGCACGGTCTTCAACACGGAGCCTAGTTACATATTTTGGTCGTCTTTCTCTGGTCAAGGTTTGGTTTATTTTCATTGAACTTTTAAAATCTATTTCAACGAAAACGCATGTATTTTCTTATTTTTTTACTGAAAATTCTTCTCCGGTCACAAATCAGCATGCAATATTTGCCACTGCACGTTCAGAAAGCAATAATCAGTTAATCTTACCTCCTCTTATATTGCAGTATTATAATAAATTTAAACATAATATCGAATTAATATTAGCAGAAATAAACACGCCTTGTCAATCTCCTATTACTTCAAATTTTCGATACAAAGAAAAAGTATTACAAGTTTAGTTTATTGAATAATGCCGTTATAAATATTGTAATGATCTACAATTACCCCTTTTTTTATATTTCAAGAGTTTGTGTGAGATAATTTGCACATTACTTATATCAACGTAACATATGTTGCAGTAAATGGTATTGGTCAGTTACATATTAATGTTTGATCTATGAGCTTGGTAAATTATACGCACATGTCATTGTGGATGAGTCAACATGCATATTGTGCATACGTGATGGTTTGAGTGTATTTCTTTCGTTTAAGCACATGACAGTTGTTTCAGAGGTTATACGTCGGACTTGTTCTGGTCTAACCTTTTCAGCATGATAATATTTCATTTTATTTCAAATTGTTGTCTTATCGGTCAATGTTTACAAACTCCTGATGTACTAAATTCCATTGAGGATGTGTATTCGAAAGTTGACTTTATGCATGTGTTAAAATTGAAGAAAATTTTCAGAGGCTCGGAATGGGAAAATTTATCCTGATATTGTATTTTGTGAGTTTTCAATGAAATAAAGTTTATTTGTGATTTATTTAACGGAAGTTAAATCATTTTGATAGTTTAAAGAAGTAATTGTGTCTAGGGATGAAAATACGAGATTCTAATTGTTATCTAAGAGGGTACGTCTAAACACTGCCCAGGACCTCCTGAGTGCTTCGTTGCATTCTGTTTATTTTAGTGGTAAACTTTGGTAGATTTTGAAAACAAACTTGAGAGATATTTATTATTTTATAAGATAATGGCAAGTGTCATTGATTACACAACTACTCAGCCTTGATTATCCAATCAACAAAATTCATTGGATTATCCTAATTGCTTATGAATATCATGTTATTAGTATAGTGTTTTGAAGAAAATTGAATTAAACATTTAACTTGTTTCGAATTGTTTCATGTTACATGTATTAAATTTACTTTATGCGTAGTGCATTTTACGATTATGGAGAAAATAAAAACGCCTTTCAATGCATTTTGATACAGTTTCTCTTATGACTGTGACCTGTTATATATTTCTTGCATGAAGACATATTTCTCGTATCACACTGCTCGGTGTGATACAAAAACTCAATTTTGAGTATTAGAAAATACCTAAATATGATAAATGACAGAAACTGAGAGGAAAACGGAGATAAATTAATATTTCAGAATTTATTTAAATTCATCCAAGGATTGCAATACTGGACAAGTACAATTTCAATAAGAAATAAAATCTTACTGTATGATTGATTGATTGTTGGTTGCTAAACATCCAGTGGCAAATATTTCATGCATATTCAGGACGAGAACAAATTAACAATAAATACAAAAGGGTAGGTTCTGTAATAGGGCGTCCGGGATTAAGGTTGGAGAAATTTAGACTGCCACGGAAATGAGGGTATACTGAGAGGGACAGAAATTTAGCCTTGCAACAGGTCACCCACGGACCCCCAAAGAGTTGTTGCAGGGTTCTTAACGTGCAAAGAGCGTGGCACTCTCTTTACACGAGGCATCGGATTTAACGTCCCCATTCTGACCGGACGTGGCTGCAAATTTGTACATCCCGCACAGCCAAACGGACACCCCACTTTAGCAAGGATTTTACTGCCGGTCGGAGGAAGACCAATGGTGACTATACTTTACTCCCAAGTCACCCTTGGGGCTCTTACTATATGAGATTTGATCATATGAAAATCGTATTTTGATAAGTACAGCAAGTTCAAGAAATGTATTACTGGACAAGAATGAGTTTTTTTTTTTTTTTTTTTTTTGCATAAACAGTCTAAGATTTAGATCTTTGAACACAAAATTTCTATTGAAATTGGTAGATGGCAAAATAATCAGAGAGAAAATTTTATTTGTACTTATGTAATTCCGTGGTATTGGCGTCAAGTTTCATTATGTTTTAGAATATTCGCAATAGACAAAAGTAGACAAACGCTGTTAAACGGGGTTTTGATCCCCAAGGACACCTCATTTGGCAATAAACTTTATCGATATTTTTTAACGTTTCCAAATGAAATAAATTGAATGGAAAATTTCCGACTTTGTGAAGATTTCTCAATTGGCTTCAATAATTACAAACAAAACGAAAAGTTTATTTAACATTTTTGCAATTCAGTATGTTTATCATCTTTCAAAAGAAAATATTTTTGTTTGCCAAGTTTACTTGTATGTGTTTATTACCATCACTAATCACAGTGACACTCCTAATTATTAAAGATCAAACGACCTAATCAACATGATAATTGGTATTGAATGTGACCATCGGTCATGCATATCCCAAAATACGGCGCGTGCCGATAAAAACTTAAGTAAATTCTCAAATATTGTATTGATTTTATGAAAACAAAAATTATAAGATCAAAAATTAAATTATCTATCGAATGCATACCCTTAACGCACACTAAAACATCTATTACATGTCCTTAGTGCACTTTTATGTGCTGAGTGCACTCAGGAGGTCCTGAGCGGTTTTAGACGTGCCGATCTAAGAGATGGTGAATTGCGCCACTCTTAGCTGTAGCTATGGGGACACTATGGGGATAGCTAAACTTTAGCAATTGCTACAACTACATAGCTGAGGTATAAAAACAAGAGCGGAGACATGTTCGGGTTCTGGGATTTGACAGGCAACGAGGAAAGGACGACGACAAAACATTTTAAATAAGTTCTAGTCGGACATAATTCGGAAAAGTGAACATTTACGTATGCATCAGTGGCGGATCCACAACTTTTCATAAAAGGGGGCTGACTGACCTAAGGGAGCCCGCTCCATTCATGCTTTAGTGATTCCCTATATAATCAACCAAATTTTTCCCACGAAAGGGGGAGGGGATCCGCCTATGTACATTTACGGGTCAATCCTGGTATTCTGATTTATTTCAAGACTTGCATATTTGGTTGAAACTTGACGATACAAGGCAGAGTTACCCATTTGAAAAGATTGATTCATGGTTAAAGTGAAGAAAAGACAACTAAAGAACAAATTAACTTTATTGAAACCGCTTAAAATTCCTGTCATATAAAAGTAACATTAGAAGTTCAATAAATCATCTATTATATACATGTATTACATTATTTCGTTTTGATTAATGTATATTTTCCCAATCCCATTAACAAACCTCATTTTTATACGACCGCAAAAAATAATTTATGCACGTGGAAAAGTTTGTCCATAAGTGAGACTGACTAATCAGTATGTAGATAAGGTAATCTATGAATAGTACCATGGAAGTAATATATTAAGTCAATATAATACTTCCATGATAGACTAACGGATAATCTGATCCTATGCTGTTTCTTACTTAATACCCTTTAATGTAAAAGGTCATATGGCAATACTTTGGTTTTTTTTTTTTTCTCAAATGATTTGATACCGGAGATTGGTGGTCTCACTTTAATTTAACCCATGTCAGCTATCTAGTTTTATCTACAAAATGAGAGCCAGTTTGATATTTTTTAAGTTCAATTCTTCACGAAGAAACGACCAATTTTTCTGTATCCAGTAGCATCGTATCTTCTTAAAATATTCTCCCGCACAATGTCTGGACAAACTCACATGCAACATTGCCTAACCGCAAAACCGTTAACCCGCCATCGTAGATCTTTCCCAAGTCTTCAGTCTACGCAATGCTGAGAATGACCGTTCACAACATACAGATGTTACCAAAAAAAAAAAACAAAAAAAACAACAGCTCAAAGAATTTGTGAATATTCGGATACAAGTCAAAATCGAGACTCACAGACTCAGTGTGAAGAGAACATGCTTATTGCAACAGACTCGCCGTGAAAACAATTTGATATGAAGGCAAGCTTTTGTTTCAATTTTTGTTTGGTTTTGAAATTTCCAACAAGAGGCATTTGCCTCATTTGCCTCCATGTAGTCACGGTCCTGATTTTGTTTTATAGAAGAAACACAATCCTTATATCTTTGATGGGTTTCTTCCTTTGATTTTCAATCCTATTAGGGTATAATATTGTCACGGGTTTGGGTAGCGTGTGCGTGACACGTTTATCTCTACTTATAATAAAATGCTCGCAGGGCGCAGCTTGATACGACCGCAGAGGTCGAACCCTGAATAGTTGGGGCAAGTATGGACACAACATTCAAGCTTGATACAGCTCTGAATTTGGATTGTGATTAAATATTTGACACATCATAGGTTTCTGACACAGAATGAATGTGGTCTAAGAACTTAAAAATTTTAAATTGGACATTCACATATTATGGTCCAATATCCAAAATCTAAATACATGGTTAGATTCAGCATATCAAAGAACCCCAAGAGTTCAATTTTGATGAAATCAAACAAAGTTTAATTTTGGACCCTTTTGACCTCAATGTGGACAAAGTTGATAACGGGCCCAAAAATCAAAAATCTAAATACATGGTTAGATTCAGCATATCAAAGAACCCCATATATTCAATTTTTGTTGAAATCAAACAAAGTTTAATTTTGGACCCTGATTTGGACCAACTTGAAAACTGGGCCCATAATCAAAATCTAAATACATGCTTAGATTCAGCATATCAAAGAACCCTAAGAATTCAATTTTGTTAAAATCAAACTAAGTTTAATTTTGGACCCTTTGGACCTTAATGTAGACCAATTTGAAAACGGGACCAAAATTAAGAATCTAAATACACGGTTAGATTCGCATATCAAAGAACCCCAATAATTCAATTTTGATGAAATCAAACAAAGTTTAATTTTGGACCCTTTGGACCTCAATGTGGACCAATTTAAAACGGGCCCAAAATCCAAAAACTTAATACACGATTAGATTCAGCATATTAAAGAACCCCAAGAGTTCAAGAATAAAACCCCATTAAAATTGGTCAAGAAATAAGCAATTTATACAAAGTATCTTCTTTTGCACAATACTGTGCAATTGAATATCTCTTGCAATTGCGCAATACTGTGCAATTGAATATTTCTTGCTATTGCGCAATACTGTACAATTGACAATTTCTTGCTATTGCGCAATATTGTGCTATTGGATATTTCTTGCTATTGTGCAATACTGTGCAATTGAAGATTTCTTGCTATTGCGCAATACTGTGCAATTGAAAATTTCTTGCTATTCCACAATACTTATTATATAATAATTTACACATCCTGTTAGGTGTGTATCTCCTGCCATATCATTATTATTTGCTTTTAAATATAAATCAGAAATAACCAACTTAAATGGAAAATTTTAAAGAAAAAAAGGAAAAAGAAACCCCCAAATTTTTGAACCCCTTATGCTTCATCACCCCAAACTCAATCCCAGCCTTCCTTTGAGGTATGGTACCTTGCAGTACAATTTCAGAGAGATCCATACACTTGAACACAAGTTATTGTCTGGAAACTAGAAAATGCTTATTTTGGCCCCTTTTGGCCCCTAATTCCTAAACGTTTCAGGCAATTACCCCAAACTCAATTCCAGCTTTCCTTTGTGATATGGAACCTTGTAGTACAATTTCAGAAAGATCCATACACTTACACACAAGTTATTGTCATGAAACTAGAAAAATGCTTGTTTTTGCCCCTTTTGGCCCCTAATTCCTAAAACTTTGAGGCAATTACCCCAAAATCAATCCCAGCATTCCCTTTGTGATATGGAACCTTGTGGTACAATTTCAGAGAGATCCATACACTAACACACAAGTTATGTCTGGAAGTTACAAAATGCTTATTTTGGCCCTTTTGGCCCCTAATTCCTTAACCGTTGGTACCATAACCCCAAAATCAATCTCAACCTTCCTTTTGTGATATTGAACCTTATGGTAAAATTTCATAGAGATCCATTCACTTAAACTAAAGTTAGAGTGCGAAAACCAACGCGTCTTCGGTATGCTATACAAACAATAACTTTATCATTTAAACGTTGATCTGAAGTTAAATTTATTGAAAATTAAAGTCGCAAAATCTTGAGATACTACCAATGTGGCATTATACACAACAAAAACCTGCATACAAAGAAGACTTGTTACGACACCTTACCAATTACAGGTAATATACTTGTAGCTGTCTGAAATTCGGAAATGTCAAGGAAAACTCGCACTATGTTCAAATACCCGGAAATGTCAAGGAAGACTGATTTTGAGGTGTTACTATGAACCATGAAATTAACCACTAAATTTTGATGTGTACCACAAGAGACTTGTGAAATTTATTTGTGCTAATAAATATTATCTAAAGTTGTATCCTTTAAAATTTTGAAACTATATAATTTACATATTTTTTTTAGGTATGATATAATTATGAATTAACTTATTTACCTATTAATACAGGAACATATATATTGACAAAGAATTACTGTTCCCAGATGTATATGACAAAACAACTTAATAAAATTTAAAAGCGAATTTCAGGATAAAAATGGGGTTGGGCCTTTGCTGATAAAATATTTATTTCAACCATGGATAATGTATGACTTTTTATTTAGCGCTGCAATCATTTTCACTTTTATGCCTCATTTTGAAGCCCATTTTATGCCCAATTTATGGGCATTGTGTTTTCTGGTCTGTGGTTCCGTTCGTCCGTTCATTCGTTCGTTTTTCGTCCGTCTGTCCCGCTTCAGGTTAAAATTTTTGGTCGAGGTTGTTTTGATGAAACTGAAGTCCAATCAACTTGAAACTGAGTACACATCTTCCTGTGATATGATCTTTTAATTTCAATGCCAAGTTAAAGGTTTTACCCCAACTTCACGATCCACTGGCACTGAACATAGAAAATGATAGTGCAGATGGGGCATCCATGTACTATGGACACATTCTTCTTGTATATGTAAAACAAGGATTTGTATAGTAAGAAGGACTTGGTAAAAGTAATTGTTGTAACGTCTTGCATTATTAAAATCTAGTTTCTATATTTTAGGATCACTGTATGTCAGTGTGAAAACCTATAATATTTATAAATTTGTTTTATTGTGTCCATTTCTTTTAATTTTTCTTCATTTTCAATTCTTCATAGATTTAATTGTATTCAAATCATTATCATTGTAATCATTTGTACCAAATTTTACTTCATTATTCTGCCTGTGATGGACGTCTGTGATTGACAAAAAATAAATATATGTATAGAACAAAATATTGATTTCCATCTTTTATAGTTAGTAACTGTCCGGACTTAAAATTTCCAAAAAATCACATTGGCCTCCTCCTATGTTTAAAGCCGTTACACCTTTGCCAACGTCTTTTGGCTGTGGGGATGTACAAGTACTCAGCAACGTCCAGTCGAAATGGGGACATTAAATCCAATGCATTGTGTTGAGATAACGCTAATATCGTTTGAACCTTCGCAACAACCTTTTGGGTTGTCCGTAGGTGGCCTAGTCTGTTGCAAGGCATCTTCATTTTCGGACGGCCTCTATTACTGGACCTAACTATTGTTTGCTCGTCTTCGACATGCATAAAATATTTTCCACTAGGGACGCAACCAACAATCAATCAATCAATCCAACATTTTAATGTTTTCCGTCTATTATTAGGGACGACATAAAAATCAATGAAGGATAAAAACTTAATTAAAATATCCTTATTGGTCAATCAATTTTCCCAAATTAAGTTAAAAGGGGTAGGGGTTAGTGAAAAACTATATGAATTAAATTTTTTTATCCTACATTGAACTTTTGATGTCGACCCTTACGCTGTTTACGTGTATACGTTATTGTAGCATCTTTAGGAGAAACCAGCGCTCATAGTGGGTCTCATTGGGGTATAGGCGTGACGATTGAAAGTCAAATTATTGTGCCGTGAAAACGTCCAGCGGACACGGAATTTACAAAGAAATGAGAATTGCTTAAGTACATAGTGTAAGCGGATACGGAATGTGACAAAACAGTAAGCGGGATCCGGGACCAGAACCCCCAATGAGACCCCTTCATAAGAAGCTACCATTTGATTCTTTAGGGGAGGAATGTATTAAAAAAAAAAATTTTGCAAAGTTGTCTGTCCAGCAAATATTTTTACTCATAACTCCTGTCCTGCATTTTTCCAATTTTCATCCTTGCTGTGTGAAAGAACTTGTGAACACAACCGTAGAATTGTACACAAAATAGGTGTGCATTGCCCGTCAATAAGGACAATCGATCATGCGTTACATTTAAACCTTTCATCATACCAGGGTATTGGCAGATATTACTTTTGTTGTAACATTCTAATCATTCTGTTAATTCAATCTAATTTGAAAGCGAAATATTTTCACTGCATTTAATAAAAGAAGTTTAAGTTATTTTGTACAGGTTCAATAAGAAATGCTCATTTACAAGTATCTAATAAATACTTAACTTAAATATTGAAAGTATTTATTACAAGTGAATTGTACATGACAATTAACTATCTTGAATTCATTGAATATAGAAATCTATTTATACATGTGTTAGAATTTAAGTGAAGATGCTTCATTAGTAATGTAATATAGATTTTGACTATATAAATGATATTGTCAATTCAAGTGACTCATTTGATCATGTTTCAATTCGAGTTGCAATAGTCTAACTGTCATCAGTGGATATTACAAATGTAGTTATCATGATCAATGTAATAGTTTACAAGCAGTACTTATAGCAGTTATAGGTAGGAGTATACTGTCGAAAGGTATAGATTAATGATATTTGACATTAGATATGTCATGGTACATCATATGATACTGTACTACATTACTATGTAATTACATTGTAAAATTAGTATATTCATTCAATCACGTAACAAAGTTATATCGATTCAGATCAATAGTTTAGTAATTACAATAATCCATAGGATTGCTATGAACATAATCCAAATGATTAATGATTCTATAGACATTATAAATTTCTGTCAAAGTAACAAACTTTTAATAATTTAAACATTTAGTATATTGTAAAATGTTGAATTCTAAAGTTAAATCAAAAGTTGAATATAATTAATGATAATCAGTTTTAATACAATGTAATGACAATTCTTACATTAATGTAATAAGATCATGACATTGTCATATACAAACTTCTTATAATCTTTGTTTTAACAATCTGATATATCACTTTAATTAGTTGTTAAATTAATTAAATGTTAAATAGTTTTTATATCAATAATGTAATTTTGTTTATTGATACTAGTTAAGATATTTAATTAAGTTAAAATAAGTATTAATTATTATAAATTTTAATAACACTTATATATAATTTATAAAATATGATCTTTATTTATTTATAAAATTATAATAAAATAAAATAAGAGATTATATCAATACTTAAAAATAAGGTTTTAAAAATTTTTTTTAATATATATTTGGAACATTGAACAGTTATTAAATTTATTGATCAATTCTAAATATTGTTTTCAGTGGATGTACCTGTATTGTTGATTTGGAAGGTTTGAGCATGCGACATCTGTGGCGACCAGGAGTCAGAACATTGCTACGCATTATTGAAGTTGTAGAAGCAAATTATCCAGAGACAATGAACAAATTATTGATAGTTAGAGCTCCTAGAGTATTTCCTGTATTGTGGACATTAATAAGTCCATTCATTGATGAAAATACGAGACAGAAATTCATGATATACGGTGGGAAAGATTATCAAGGAGCAGGAGGATTGATAGAATTCATTGATAAAAAATATATACCAGATTTTCTTGATGGAGATTGCTATGTAAGTCAAACTTTGGATTCACAAGTACAGTCAATAGGTGATATTGACTAATTCAACATGTCTTATCATGTGACCACCTGTGTGGTCTCATTGTTGGGTGCTTGCCTAGAGCATGAGAGGTAGTGGGTTCACACCCTGACCGATTTGAATTAAAGACTTTAAAATTGGTATTTGCTGCTTCTCCACTAAGTTTGCGGCATTAAGGAGTAAGAGCAAAAACTGGTCGCCTCCAAGTCAAAATAATGTGTCAGGGTAGGATGACATGTCTTCCTGCAGACTGTAACCTTGTGAACGAGCTGTTAAAAATTCAGCTCAGCGTGTTTGTCTAGTACAAAGCAGTGTTAATATTCATATTACATTAACATGTTCTCCTCCTTAATATGCATTTAATTTGCCACTGGACTTTAAACAGCCATCCATCATCATCATCATCATCTTATTATTATGTGACGTTTTTCTGGGCATCTGTCTAGTCCTCATCGAAGTTGAATTAGGCAAACAGAACGTTTTTATCAGATTTCAAAGTTAAAAATAATCATCCACTTTCCTATTCTTTCCCCGTTTGTAAATTTATGGTCAGGTGACATCCATATATTGATATTCCATGCAGACCATGGCTTCCAAAACGGTCATATATTCCGGACTTGACCGAAATTTATATAAAAAGTCTGGATGCTCTCAGCCTCAAACGGTCAAATATCATTGGTTTGCCACTTTTTGTTATTCAAGGCATTTTCATAAAACGGTCATTTCACTTTTTTTTTACCAACTATCGATCGGTAAAAATGTCCGTTTGGGCATTATAGTTTATAATTGTGGCAATCTATTTCACAAAGATATTTCGGTCATATTTGGGTTTAATTAAACAGATGCAGCATATTTCATACTTTGAAGTGTCTCAGTTAGTCTAATCCTCTGGGTACATAAATGCGGCTTGGTACATCAATAAAAAGTAGAAAAACATTTGTTCTTTTATTTCAAAAACAACAAGGTGTCAAACAATTATCCCTTCAATAAGTAATATTGAAGCCATAAATCATTCACTGATTACATGGCATTACCTTTGATGAGAGACCTTAGCTTGTCTTAATCAATAGAATTGATGATGCATAACAATGGACATAAAGGTGATCAGGTAAGCGAGGTCATACATGTAGCGTGTATGGAACAACATCCTATTTAATTACGCTTTGTAGATGTTATCGTAAATGAGCATTCAGTTTTAAAAAGTATCCTTAGATTTTAAAATAATTATATTTATAAATGAATTCAAATTTATACGATATTCATTATAAACACTGTACATCGTGTTAAATACTGAAGATGTACGCTAAAGGGTATTCAAAATTATTTTCTTACATTTCAGCCAGTTGCATCTAATTAATTTCGTCTAAAGTTTGAAATTAAAAGAAATACGTTAATAAATATGATTTGATGAAAAATTTGAAAAGGTTTTAAACGAATAATCGTCAGAACCACGTTGTTTGAACTAGTACACATGTGGGCATGTGTCTATATTGTCTATTGTGCGCTGGTGGGAAATTTAATTATGCATCCTAATTCTTCAATAATGCTAAAATTATCATTGATACCTTTATCTAATGTTCATTTAGAGTATTTTCTTGAAGAAATAACTTGAAAAGGCTACTTAACTCAATCGTAAACTTAGATATTACGTATCCGTCTCTGATCCGTGATTTACCATTGTCTAGTCAACATCCGGCATTAGGAAAATGTGATTTTAAAGCGAAAGTAAAGTATTTGACAACGTTATTTTGCACAAATAAAGAGTCTAATTCGAAATTAGGCAGAATTAATGCGCTGATGTTGCACACTTCAATGCTGCACTTTCAATTTAACACTACGTCAGGAATTTATATCAAAGTAAAGTTTAATATCGTTTTAATGTCAATCATTGGTTATATCATATATGATGGCCAACTGATTATCATAGTTGCCTAATTTACTAAGTCTAAAGGGATTTAAAATCGGGATAAGATATGAAATGTCCGGCTGGCTCAAAAAATTTTTGGAAGCCCTGATGCAGACAACATGTTTTTTATCCACTCTATGCCTAACTTTCTGATATAATCACATGACTGGTGTATATAGAAAGAGATTTAGATTTTAGAGAAATGGACTATCTCTGAAGTAATATATTCTTTTATAGATAAACTTCCCATTGCTGTAAGAAGGACCTCTTAAATTTAAGACTTGTTATTGAATATGCATGATATATTTGGATATTAGGCAAACAACTGAATCATTCAATCAATCAAATTGAAAAAAAATATATAATTTTATTTTGTCACCTTTGTTTATCCATTCTGTGCCAAGTCCCAGTGTTGACAAAATTTCTCTGACTTGTGTGTATATGTTATAGTACTAGTTAGTGTATATAGAATAATAAATGGCTGTTTTAACCAGGGACACCAATATTATCCCAAGAGCTCTTCTAGAAGGATTATATGGGTTGATGTTATACAGTGTGTGATATTGAAAAGGCCATATCATATACCCTTTATTTTATACCTGTAACATGACGAACTACAGATTAGTGGTTTCATAAAGCCTTTGCAACCATGGCTGATGTCTATGACATGCCCTCATACAGATTAGGAGTTTGATAACTTTTAGCCTTTGAAACTGTGTGATATTGATGACATGACTTCATACAGATCATAATTAGTTGTTTGTGAAAACCTTTGCAACTGTGACTGACATCGATATCATCACCAATGGCTGATACAGCACGATAGTATTACACATACAATTTACTCGTATTTACTACTAAGTATATAATAATATAATTCATTTAATTTTTAGTGTGATGTACCTGAAGGAGGATTAGTGCCAAAAGCTTTATACAAAGAAGAATACTCAGATAAATCTCCCGAGGGTCCCCCACTTAGTATTGACAGCCTTTATCAAACAAGTTATGTTGTAAAGGATTTTTGTCATGAAGTAAGTACTTCTTGTTTTGAACAAGTTATCCAGCTCTGAGATTTTCACTTTTGTGTTATAAGCTTATGTGTATCAAGCAATATAAGAATAAAGAGATGTGGTATGATTGCCAATGAAATCATTATCCACCAGTCAATTGTGATTGTGAGCATCTATAGGTCACCGTACGGTCTTCAACAATGAGAAAAACTCATACTGCACAGTCAGGTCTGTTGTGATAGATTTTCCTTATGAAGTAAATGCAACTTGTATTAACCTCACCAGAACTTTACAGACTGCTCTCTATTGAGAGTAAATGATACAAGTTCAACTAAAGTAAAACTTCTTGGAAGAAAGTTCACACGGTTGCAACTTCAAAGAATTTAAGGGCAACAACTCTGACAGCTAACATCAGACACTTAACATGATGAAACAAATTTTTTTGAGAAATAAGAACAAACTGAACATGACTTTGTTACTAGTCAGTTGTGATAGTCTAATTGCTTATGTTGCATGATTTAAAGATTTTTGTAATTCATTAATTAAATAAAATTGAGAATTGAAATGGGGAATGTGTCAAAGAGACAACAAGCCGATCAAACAGCAGGCCACCAATGGGTCTTCAACACAGTGAGAAAATCCTGCACCCAGAGGCAGGCTTCAGCTGGCCCCTTAACAATAAAACCTTCTCTTGAACCTTATATGCCTTGCTGCTATAGGGACCTCACATCAGTACTAAAAGGTTTTGTCAAACAATTATCTGTTTTACAAAAGACTTTAATCCACAATTAAAAACACATGTAAAACCTCATGAAACATCTATCCCCTTGTGCAGCTACTACATATCAACTATTCAAATAATGAAAGATTTTTCTGTTAAAGGAGGTAAACACTGTTGGAACCTTTTTGTACATCTAGTCCTTTTAGTGACTTTAAGGATGTTTGCTCCTCAGGTTCAAAATAACAACCTTTTTAAAAAACTGTTATAAATTGATAGTTTTTAAAAAATGGACCTTTAAAAAAGAAAAAGGTTCATGTTCTTGCTTTTGAGATATAAGCAATTGAAAATTTGACGGGAAATGATTCCCTCCTAATTTTTCATAAATTTAACATTGGCACCTGTTTTCTATCCAAATAATAAGGATGTTATAAGATTTTCAAAAAATGCTTTTTTAAACTATATGTGATGAAATTATGAAAAGAAAAGTAGGGGTTAGCGGCAAAATTTTTAATGACTCTACATGGATAAAACTAGAGGATTTTGAATATCAGACAAAGAAGTCAAAAAGAAGAATAGCGAACATCCTTAATAGAATATTGACAGTATAGAATTACTTGATAACAAGGGTTAATTCAGCAGAACATAATCAATTTGATTTTATTGTACACAGGTTATTTGTTTGCTCTTAACACAAACTTAATGCAAACTGTACAGCTAATATCTTTCAATGTGTAAATGAACACATATAGAAAATGATACCAATGTTAATTAAAGCATTTAATCTATCTGAAAATTAAACATACTTCAGATTCATATATTTTTTTCGTCGGTTCCAATTTTCATGGATTGAGGAAAAATTTTTGGTTTCATGGTTTTGCCAAAGCCTGCGTACAAGCCTATAGAAAATTTGTACTTTGTTAAACATTTAAAAATTTTTGGTTTACCAATACCTTAGAAATCCACAAAAATTGTTATCCCATGAATATTAATGAATCCAGCTTAAGTCCTTTTGCTATTTTCTACTAATTTTGATATTTTGTTGTTTATATTATAGGTTTTAATAAATGTACCACAGCGAGGATCTGTTATCACGTGGGACTTTGACATTCTGAAAGGGATGTAACTTTTACTGTGATTCGTTATAAATATGGAACACTTCCGGCAGAACCATATCATCAACATCACGTCCAAAGTGCAATGGGTGGAATAGGATCTGTACAGTATATAGACAAAACCATGCAGGTTGGAAAAGATCTGACAATCGTTGAAGCTCCACATATATGCAGGGATGGAGATAGTGTTCAGGTTAGACAACTCTAGCTTGTTAGGTTCAGATTTTGAAATAAGAATTTAAAACAATATTTTAGATGTGATTTCCATATGGGGCAGTTGTGAAAAATGTATTATTTTCAATCAGGGGTCAGCATGACCTATTTAAGTGTGGCGGTGCGCCACACTTAAATTTCTAGCGCCACGCTTATTTTATTGTCTGCCACACTTGAAAATTCAATTGATTGAGGTTAAATTTCAGATATCCCTAATCCAATTATCATGTCAGTGGCAATTAAGAAATCTGATAATTGTTAATTGGTGTGAACATTGCCTCAAGGGATGTACACTGACAGCTGATTACATTATTTACATGGTTTCGCATGGTTGAACAAGGTAACGACCAATGAACGATCATGACCCAGTTTCTTCAATTTGAAAAGTAAAAATTGTTTGTAAACTACTGGTATTCTATAAATGCAAATGTTTGGCTGTACCTTAAGTGGAATGTTATATCCTAACGAAATTAATAAAAGTAGTAATCCAGAAAACAAATGAATTCCCTGACCACATGTTCCTTTTGTTGACAACCATGTCACATGTGCTCTTTTGGTGGGAAAATACTGGGGTCCCTAAAAACAGACAACATTGCCTGGTTATTAATAGACAGTTAGATCAACAGCTGGGATAGGAGTGTCATTATCTTAAAACTCATTTAAAGTATGAAAAGAGTAAAACTGGATATATATGATTCCTTTACATAATTGTATTGGAAAAGAGGGGAGTTAATTTAATAAAATTCTACATAACAAATATGATCAAACTGCTAGATAGGCTTAATTTTGTTGAAATAACTTTGAAATTCTGTGACCAAATATGTTTTTTTATTATTAATTTCTTTATCTTTTTTACCATGTGGTTTTCCATAAGACAATTTAAAATAAATCTAAATTGGTCAGAAAGCTATTTAAAATAATAAAATTATATAATGCATACTTTATCACATGAAAAGCAATATTATAAGTGGATCCTTCACTTTAATATCCCTGCAATCTGGGAAGCCACATTAGGTGTTTACTTCTCCCTGTTTAATATGTCCCT
Source organism: Mytilus coruscus (assembly GCA_017311375.1). Classification (NCBI taxonomy): domain Eukaryota; kingdom Metazoa; phylum Mollusca; class Bivalvia; order Mytilida; family Mytilidae; genus Mytilus; species Mytilus coruscus. The sequence goes on along the minus strand of CM029602.1, from coordinate 33,548,313 downwards.
ACAGGTGTGGTGACCACTAACTACAAAATGGATGTGGGACCCCCTTTCCAAATTAGCTATATATGACAAATACTTGCAAGGAAATGATTCGACAATTCAACACACAATCTCTGATTTGATGAACTTTCTCCCCCCACCCTTGAATTTTATTCTGTGGTGAACCCTGTCAATTGAGCACAGATTTCATAATGGGGTAAAGGTTTTCTTATTTCATATTTACAAAAAGAAGTACTTCCTTAATACAAGCTTTTTTTATATATACATTTTAAGGTGAAATAAACTCTTCATGAGACATTGATCAAAGAAGAAGATGTAAAATATAAAGTTGACTGTCTGTGAATACTGTAAACTAATGATTTTCTTGATGTGTTATTTTCACCATTTCTTATGCATTTTGTGTTTTCACAATTTGATGTCATATCTTATTTGTGTTATAAAAAGTTTTAAGTGTGTATGATATCACAAAACTTGGACTTTATTGCATGAGCCTTTTTTAGTAAAAATTAAGTAAATAAAACATCCATGACTATTTCACTGTTTCTATAATTTCAATGGTAACTTGCTTCATTTATAATCTTATTTTGGTAACCTGTCTTTTAACAGGGTTCCATCGTAACAAATCAAGCTGGTAGTTATATACTGCAATGGAAGTACTTTGACTCCAGTAAAGCTGCTTTTGATTTTCCGTTAGCTTCACACAAGTCTAAAGTTATGTACCATACAGATGTACTCAAGTCGGAAGCTTTTAGGTATAGTGTATGAATTAATATCTATATGTTTAACCCATTTACATGTTTGAAATAAGCCACAAAAACCTGTGGTCTTATTGAGATTGTTACGTCCCTGTATATAGTGTTACATATGGCCATCATTCTGTCATTCCATCTTTCTGTCCTTCTAAAATCGAACACTTGTCTAGTCTTTGTTTCTATATGCTTGCAGATACTGATTGAGTGCTTTGATTTTAGGTAAAATAGTGCTTATGACTAAGAGTTTGCATTACTTTCTAGTTGATAGACTTTTGGCGGAATTATGGCTCCTCTACTTTGAAAATTTCATGAAAATTGTAATTGTCCAATTTTTTTTATGTAATGCCTGCATATCTGTAGCTAATTCTTGGAGTATAATGATTACTAAAGATAGACTTGATTTCGTTCTAGTGGACGGAATTGTGAAGGATTTCATCCCTTGGGCTTTAAAATTTCATGACAATTGTACTTTTTTATTTTCTTCATAAAGTCTGCAGATCTGAGGCTGATTTTTTTTGTACATCAGTGTATAATAATGACTCTCAGTTGAAGTTTGTGATTTTTTTTATGGTAGACCAACTTTTTGTGATAAGACTATAGGCAGGTATGTTTGCATTGTACCGAGACATCTAATAACAGCTGGATGTTCAATTTCAGAAAATTTTTAAGTATAAAAGTGGAAGAGATAGATTTAATTTTTTGTGCACAAATGGAAGCCTTTTATGTGATATGTATCAAGAGAAAATTATAACAACATGAAAAAGAATTAGCAAAAACAGTAATGACAAAATTAAATCATTGGGACATGTAAGGGTGATTTAGAGAAATGTAAGCTATTAAAAGAAATGAATAATAAAAATAATGTAAAAAAAATTATTGTTGGCCCTATCTGCAATTACATTATATAGAGAAAATGATAGCAACTTGAACATATAAAAAAGAATTAGCAAAAACAGTAATGACAAAATTAAATCATTGGGAAATGTAAGGGTGATTTAGAGAAATTTAAGCAGTTAAAAGAAATGAATAATTAAAAGAATTTAAAAAAAGTTATTGTTGGCACTATCTGAAATTACCTACCAATGTAAGTGCTATGATTCATTTATTTTTGTGAATACAAGTGTCATTTAAATGCGTTTCGTTTTATCTCATATGAAATATGTTCAACACACTTAAGTTCCGCTTGAACAATCAACAAAGGTGTTAATTACCAGCAACCATAAGATGTGGTGTGAGTGCCAATGAGACAACTCTCCATCCAAGTAAAAATTATAAAGTAAACCATTATAGGTCAAAGTACGGTCTTCAATACGGAGCCTTGGCTCACACCGAACAGTAAGCTATAAAGGGCCCCAAAATTACTAGTGTAAAACCATTTAAATAGGAAAACCAACAGTCTAATCTATATAAAAACAAAAGCGAGAAACACTTATGAACCACATCAACAAACGACAACTACTGAACATCAGATTCCTATAATAAACATGTCAATTTAACTGTTATACAAACAAGTATATTTACTCAGCTTTAATCTCTTTTGAAAATGATTAGGTTACATAAGAAATACATCTGATTTGAGTTTTTGTCTCGCCTTGACGAAGTCAAAAGCGAGACTTAGGTATGCTGTTTCGGCGGCGCCAACAATGTATTAGTTTGTGATTAGGTCTAGTTCATGGTGAACCACTAGTAGTAGGTCAATGATATTTGGTATGCAGTTGTACTAGCATTGGCACATCTCATTACCATGGAGTTTATTTGGCCCGCCCCTCAGTCAAGGTCTATTGACTTTGAAACTTTCCATAGTTTACATGTATTAGTTTGTGATTAGGTCAATTTATGGGAACCACTAGTGGTAGGTCAATGATATTTGGTATGCAGTTGTATAAGCATTGGCATATCTCATTTCCATGGAGATTATTTGGCTCCCCCTTAGTCATGGTCTATAGACTTTGAAACTTTTGCTTAGTTTACATGTATTAGTTTGTGATTAGATCAGTTTAAGATGAACTGCTAATGTTAAGTCAATAATATTTGGTATGCAAATGTATCAGCATTTGCAAGTATCGTTCCATGGAGATTATATAGCCCCACCCTGATCATGGTTCATTGACTTTGAAACTTTTACATAGTTTACAAGTTAATGTTTGTGTTTAGGTTTGTTTAAAGGAACGACTTATAATAAGTCAATGGTATTTGGTATGCAGTTGTATTAGCATTGGCACATCTCATTCCATGGAGATTGTTTAGCCATGTACCTTCAGTCATGGTTCATCGACTTTGAATATTTGCATAACTTACATGTTAAAGTATTGCTATTTTAATTGCAACATTTGCATTATCAAAATTACAAAAGGCGAGACATATCTCTGTGATAACAGTTTATTATCATTAGGTCTGCATCTTTCGACAATTCTTACTTTCGAACTTCGAGACATCGGGGTCAATTTACATTAATTTTATATCGACGGACTATAAAATTTACTCGACATAACCGAGTATTCGAATCAACCGAGTTCAACTCATCAGAGGTAATTATGCATTGATCAAACGGAATTTTACCGGGACTGAGAAATTACTGCGACTCATCCGAGTTTTCGACACAACCGAGTTCGACACAACTGTACCTATGTTACTGGATTGTGTAAAAATCGTATTTTCGTGCATAGTTGATTTCATGGACATGCCAAAGTTTGCATTATGTGAAGATTATTGATAATTTAAATTAATGGTTCACCTATCTCTATGAAATCCATGAATGATAATGAATCTGCAGTACAGCCATTTTGAATAAAGAGCCAAGTTATATAAGTGCATGATACGCCCGTTGCTCTTTCAAAGGAAAAAGTTCCATAACTCCTCAATGCCATATCAGAAAGTTATAAAAAAAACTAAAGGGAACTTATTTTAATAGATATAAACCTGTCACCAAAGTTTCATATATACTGCTCAAAGCATCTTTGAGTTATTGGTGGAAAACTGGAAAATCCCCCCTTTTTTATGAATAAAATCACATAATAGGAAACGTAAAATCTAAAATTTATAAAAAATCAAAAGGAGCTTATGCAATAGATATAAAAAATTCACCAAAATTTCATGACAATTGGTTAAAAGGTTGGTGAGTTATTGTCTGACGTGTTGAAGACGGACAGACTGACAACGGTATACAATTATTTGTCTTGTAAACGGGCGTATAAAAATTGTCAAAGACAAATAATACTTTAAACATTTTGTTTTCACAGAGGATCTATGAGCAGTCTACAGTCATGTCATAGTGGATTTTCATCCTTAAGTTTAAGTACTTCACAGAGTACAGGGAGCTTAAACGCCAATAATCCTAACAGGTAAAATATATGATAGTACTATGACTTAAATGGCAATAATTTTAATCGGTAAATAATTATATAAGGATACTGGAATCTTTTAAAAATGACAATGATCTTTACATATGAAATATTACACAGTATTGAGAATTGAAATAGCAGTAATCATAACAGGTTAAATAGGACAAAACACAAGTATCTAAAATGGATATACACATACACAGAGCACTTGGAGTTCAGTTGGCAACAATTCTTTAAGAAAATATATTACAAAGAACTTGGTAACCATAACAAATAAAATATTACAATTAACCAGGACCTATTACAGAGTACTTGGAGTTTTGGTAACCATAGTAACTAGGAGTACTAGGAGCTTACATGGCTTTAATCCTATCTGGTAAAATGGAACCGCTGATTTGGATAACTGTAAATTCAGAAGTTACTGTGTGGATTTATTATTGCGATTCTAGTGGCCATAGAAATGAGGGGCTTAGCAAAACATAAAATGTACGGTGGATTCATTTATTTTCATGAATAATAATTTTCATGGATTGGGGGAAAAAATTGTATTTTTGGAGATATTTGTTTTTGTGGTTTCGCCAAAGTCTGCATACAAGCCTATAGAAAATGTGTACTTGGTTGAACATTTAACTTTGCGGTAAACCTGGACCCAAGAAATCAACGAATATTGGTATACCAAGAATAATAATTAATCCACAGTATAAAAAACACTGAATCATTGTATCATTCACTTTTTGCCTGATTATAGAAACTTTTTATTTCTGATTGGTTATTCAAAGATACCAATTGAATCATTATAGTTAAGCTTTAAGAATACTTCACTAAATATTGTAAAACCTTTATCATATTAATTACGGCATTAAGGAGTAAGAGCAATGACTGTTCAGCTCAGAGTCAGAATAATGTGCCCTGGTAGGGTTACATGTAGCATTAGGACTGTTACATTGTGACCTAGCATGTACAAAGCAGGTTTCATATATATTCATATGGCACTGTTATGTTCTTGTCCTGAATATTCATTTAAGTTGCCACTGGACATTAAACAGTCAGCCATCCATCCATCATATTTTCAATAACATTTGATAATTTTTCAGAGATCATAATACAACATAAAGGTAATGGTACTAAATTCTTCAAGCAATGTTAAATACAAGAATTAACCTTTAACTACACAACCCTATTTGCACTCATTTGAGAAAGAAAAAAACAGTTTTCATTTGCATGCTCTTAAATTTCATTGTTTACTCCTCGACAGATTTTGAAAATACAATATAAACACACCTTAATTGCATTTCAAATTTTTAACCTGCTGCACTCTGATAGAATTTGCATAAAAGTAGGATAAAGTTTTTACAACTTTAAAGTATGTATGCATAATATATATACCTTTTTTACAGCTGAAGCATTGAACATTAAAAGCACATTTTTTGCATTTATTGAAATAGCCCTTGCTGTTTCTTGTACTATATTACCATCCAGAAACTAAGCATCTGTTATTTATAAAATTGTAGCTTTTTTGCTGTTATGTTTTCCTTTTAGAAAATATACTTGCTTCTAGCATATAAATTACTTTATGTTGCAAATTATTTCATCATTTTACTATTTCAGAGGGTCATATGATGGGGTTATAAAAGGTTTGACATTCTGAGAATGATTTATGATGAGTTTTATACGACCGCAAAAATTAAAAATTTTTGGTCGTATATTGGTATCACGTTGTCGTTGTCGTCATCGTCATCGTTGTCAGCGTCTTCGAAGACAGATGGTGTCCGGATAATAACTTTAGTATAAGTAAATAGAAATCAATAAAATTTTAACACAAGGTTTATAACCACAAAAGGAAGGTTGGGATTGATTTTTGGGGTTATGGTCCCAAAGGTTTAGGAATTAGAGGCCAAAAGGGGCCCAAATAAGCATTTTGCAGTTTCAGACTATAACTTGTGTTTAAGTGTATGAATCTCTGAAATTATACCACAATTTTTCCATACAACAAAGGGATGGTTATGGGGGTTACAGTGACTAAACTTAACTCTTTTTCTTCAGGGGCCAGCTGGGCCCCCAAAATATTTTTTTCAGGGGCCCAGTTGAAATTTTAGGGGCCCAACCAATTTTTATACTAATAAAATAAAACTTAAATGTACATTTCATATACTAATAAAGCCTTTTTATGTAATCCTATATGTAATGTTTGAGTCTGGTAAAGGTTATGTGTGGTAACTTTATAATATTTGAATTATTGCCATCATAAATATATCATAAGATTTGACAGTACTGAATTTAGAACATTTCCCGCCAAAATTGTCTCCCTTCAATTTGAACTTCCTGTTGACAATATAGCTGTTTCTATAAAACATTAAATGTTATTTCAAATCAAAACCATCCTCTAAGAAGTGTTGATCAAAAATATTATAATTACTTTTCATCGAAGATTGGTTAGCATACTAGATATTATTATATTTATTTATGAGATTTTGCGTTTCGTTTTTTCATTGAAGAACAAGTTGTGTTTACAAGTTTTTGCGAATATATCAAATTATTATTTTTATCAAGATTTCATGTTACATTTGACATATATTAATGTATAGTTGATTCAGCTGTAAGAAATTGATTCCTATTACCAAGTTTTTAATCAAGTCTTTGGTATGCAATAAACATAAAGATTAACATTTTCATGCTAAGAATTGCTAAATTTTGTACAATTTTGCTTCATCAGAGATCTTATTAAGATTTTCAACATGAAAAAGTGACAAAAGAGGTATAGTTTTAAGATTTCACCAAAAATTGAGGTAGAAATGAGATTTTACACTTTGACTTGGCACCTTTCTTTAAATCAGTTTTTGTCGCATTTCAGTGTCAACTGCTAACCTTCATAAAATATTCATTACTCAACCAATTTTCAAAAATAAAAGGCCATTTTACTCGTTTTAGCTAGCAGAACACAGAAAATTAATTAAAAGGGAGAATTTGAAAAAAATATTTACTATTAAGGTAGCAATACACAGTTAGGAGTGTGGTTTCGCATTTTGGCCCTGTGGATTTTTCAAATATGAAAGTTATTGTGCAATAAAATTCATTTTCAGACATCTGAGTACTAAATTAGCCTTCAAAGATGGTTTATAAGAACATCAAGATTATTTTTACATGTTTTATGGGCTATTTTCTGTTTGACTCTCCGTATTTTCATAGCTAGACTGGTCATTGGTGCAGAAATTAATGTAATGTTTACAAACACTTTTTTCTACGAAGTTTTTGACGCAATTTTACAAAAAATGAGATGAAAGACATATGATTTTTATTGGATTTCTTGATAGATATGTGTAAACAGTTTCAGAAAAGGTATTATTTCAAACGATTGAAATTCTACTTCTGGCCAAATTTTTGGGAAATATGTGGTATCTTTCTCCCCTTTTGCAATATTTTATAACAAATAAATGCAGATTGTTGCCATGGATACACCAAAAGAAATTATATTTTACCATTTTAACTACTGGATATAAAATCTATGGAAGATTCTGATTACATACATATGCACATATATGACACAAACAGTAAGCTTAATTTGAAAGAAAGGAAGGAAAAGGGATGGTAAAATTTATGAGGGTAAATTTAAATATTTTTCCTAACTGTTTATTGCTACCTTACTGGTTTCCGGAAATCCTCCGTTCCATTTTCCCGCTTTAATTAGACAATCAGGCTTCCGTTTGGGAACAGTTTTTGTTTATATCTTTGGGGAAAGGATAGACATGGGATTCAAAGCAAAATATTTTCGGTAGCCAGCTGTGCAATCAGGATGATAAATATATTCGTCCAGCTGAAAATCTGGTCGCATTGGGCGACTGGGCGACCGTTTAGTTTAATCCCTGGCTCAAACCATTTAGCAATTGCGGACAAAAAAGGGGGAAAAACAAGGGTTTTTGTCGAGCCTGCGACTTTTGTTGCAGAAAGCTCGACATAGGGATAGTGATCCGGCGGCGGCGTTAGGTTACTTCTTTAAAGCTTTATATTTTAGAAGCTAGTAGACCTGGATGCTTCATACTTTGTATATAGATGCCTTATGTTACGAAGTTTCCGTCTGACATTTGTCCATTGTCCTTGACCTCATTTTCATGGTTCAGTGACTACTTGAAAAAAAGTCAACATTTTTGTAATGTTAATTTCTTTCTTATTATGAGTAATAGGATAACTATATTTAGTATGTGCGTACCTTGCAAGGTTCTCATGCCCGTCAGACAATTTTCATATGACCTCGACCTCATTTCATGGATCAGTGAACAAGGTTAAGTTTTCATGGTCAAGTCCATATATCAGATACTATAAGCAGTAGGTCTACTATATTTGGTATATGGAATGATTGTAAGGTGTACATGTCCAACTGGCAGGTGTCATCTGACCTTGACATCATTTTCATGGTTCAGTGGTCAAAGTTAAGTTTTGAGTTTTGGTCTTTTTCTAATACTATATGCAATAGATCAACTATATTTGGTGTATGGAAATATTTTATGATGTACATGTCAGTCTCTGCAGGTTTTATTTGACCTTGACCTCATTTTCACGGTTCATTTCTCAGTGTTAAATTTTTGTGTTTTGGTCTGTTTTCTTCAACTATAAGCAATAGATCAACTACATTTGTTGTATGGAAGGATTGTAAGGTGTATATGTCTGTCTGGCAGGTATCATCTGACCTTGACCTCATTTTCTTGGTTCATTGGTCAATGTTAAGTTTTCATGGTTAAGTTTGTTTCTTAGAAACTATAAGCAATAGGTCAACTATATTTAATGAATAAATTGATTGTAAGGTGTACATGTCTGTCTGGCATGGTTCATCTGACCTTGACCTCATTTTCATGGTTCATTGGGCAATGTTAAGTTTTCTTGGTTAAGACTGTTTCTTAGAAACTATAAGCAATAGGTCAACTATGTTTGGTTTTTGAATGATTGTAAGGTGTACATGTATTTCTCGTTTGGTTTATCTGACCTTGACCTCATTTTCTTGAATCATGTTAAGTTTATGTGTTACTTGTAGTAAAACTTTATATTTAGGACTATCAACATAAAATCAATGGTTAGTAAAGAAGGCGAGACATTTCAGCGTGTGCACTCTTGTTATGGTTAAAGGACAATTTAGACAATTTTAAGCAGTGTAAGGGAGGTAATCCAATCCATTTAAAGAATACTGTTGTATTTATGTTTGATTACCTCCCTTACACTGCTTGTAAAATATATATTAAGAAATTAAGAAATGATGATTGTCTTGAGATGATTAGCTGTAAATTTATTTGTTGTAAGGAAGAATTGTTAGCTGTACATGCCTGCCTGGCATGGTTCATCTGACCTTGACCTCATTTTCATGGTTCATTGGTCAATGTTTAGTTTTCTTGGTAAATGTTAAGTTTATGTGACAGTTGTAATAAAGCTTTATATTTAGGACTATCAACATAATATCAATGATTAGTAAAGAAGGCGAGACATTTCAGTGTGTGCACTCTTGTTGGAATAAGGAAAGGGGAGTTGAAAAAATTTGGGGGAGGGGTAAATAAGAATTTGTAAGGGGGCTACAATTTTCTCATTTCTGATTTCAGAAATTAAAAGAAAATTTCAAAATTTTTTTTTGGGGTTAATATTCAACAGCATAGTGTATTGCACAAAAGCAAAAAAAACGGGTAACTTTTTGGGGTGGGGGGTGGGGATGGGGGCAGCAATTCGCAACAGCATAGTGTTTTACACAAAAGCAAAAAATTGAATATAAATTCAAATCATATAACCAATTTTAAGTTCTTTGACTACACTTATTCTGTGTCAGAAACCTATTATGTGTCAAATATTTAATTACAATCCAAATTCAGACCTGTATCAAGCACGAATAATGTGTCCATTTTGGCCGCAACTTTTCAGGGTTGGACATCTGCGCTTAGCAAAGCAATTTATTAAATATTAAAGTACATGTAAAAGGTCAGATCAGGGAAGTTTTACAGTGGTGTGGACAATTTTTTGTTTTTGTATATTTTAGCCATTGTGATTTTGTTGGTTTCAGCAGTTCTGAAAGGAAAAAAAACCAGAAACACCATTTGTTTACTCAAATAAGAAATTTAAGATTATCACAATATTGTTTTTTTGAAAAATTTTGCAAATTACATATCGGAACTTGAAATCTTAAGATCAGATAAAGTTGGTTGATTGTTTCAAATTCAATTTAGAAATGCATGTATTATAATTCCTATTGTTTATTAGTCAGAAATTTATGTATAAACTTAAGTCATAGACGGTCGATTAATTACATTGTATGAATATTTATTCATTTTTTTGTTTGCCCTTTTTTTTCCAGACTAAGAAGATAACGAAGGTCAAATATAACTTTCAAGAGGAACTCTGAATCAAACATCCAGATAACTGTGATCATTCCCTTGGAACAACAGAGCTTCCATAACAGCCAGGATGAAAATATTTGCAAATCTTTTATTGATTGAGAACAAGTTTTTCTACTAACAGTTTGAAATAAGATAGTGATTTTTTTTTGGTGTGATGCAAAATATTGTGTGCAGTTACAAGACATTTAAAATTGGTTTATCAATTCACCATTTCAGAATCTAAAGAACTATGGGTAATTTGGTAATTTCATTTATATGTGTACACTAAAACATAAATATCGTCACCTCATTGGTTGAATTTCCATTGTTTAGAATGTTGTGAACCAATCACAACATTTTGGTGTACACTTTTGAAAATATTACCCAGAATGCATTTGAAACTGTAACAGCAAAGTCAAAATGAAGAAAATGGCTTACATTGATATTTTTTTTATTGATCTTAATATTCTGAGAGAATTAGATAAAAAAGATTTTTTTAGGACGATTGGAGTGGAGTTATAGAAAGTAAAATTTTAAGTATCTTACATATTTATCATATTTATTTGATGAAGAAACATTTAAATCATTCTTTTGAAAAAAACCGATTAGGAATCATTTCATCATTTAAGTTAGAAAAATTTTAAGCTTTAAAAAGTATGAAATAAGCTGTTTTACAGTGCATACGTAATTGTTAATACATATGTAATTGTTAATACATGTGGTACTGAAAACTGCATATGATGACAGTATAACACATATGAAAATAGACACTTGATTTGTTGATTTTAAATTGTTTTGATTTTTATACGACCACAAAAAAATTTTGCGGTCGTTATTGGTATAACGTTGGCGTTGTCGTCGTCGTCCGAAGACACATTGGTTTTTTGCACTTTAACTTTAAGTGAATGGATCTCTATGAAATTTTACCATACGGTTCAATACCACAAAAGGAAGGTTGGGATTGATTTGGGGTTATGGTACCAACAGTTCAGAAATTAGGGGCCAAAATAAGCATTTTGTAACTTCCAGACATAACTTGTGTGTTAGTGTATGAATCTCTCTGACATTGTACCACAAGGTTCCATATCACAAAGGGACTGCTGGGATTGATTTTGTGGGTAATTGCCTCCAAATTATAGGAATTAGGGGCTAAAAGGGCAAAAACAAGCATTTTCTAGTTTCATGACAATAACTTGGGTGTAAGTGTATGGATCTTTCTGAAGTTGTACTACAAGGTTCCATATCACAAAGGAAAGCTGGAATTGAGTTTGGGGTAATTGCCCAAAACGTTTAGGAATAAGGGGCAAAAGGGGCCAAAATAAGCATTTATCTAGTTTCCAGACAATAACTTGTGTTCAAGTGTATGGATCTCTCTGAAATTGTACTGCAAGGTACTATATCACAAAGGAAGACTGGGATTGATTTTGGGGTAATTGCCTCAAAATTTTAGGAATTAGGGACAAAAGGGGGAAAAAAACCAAGTATTTTTCTAGTTTCAGGACAATAACTTGTGTGTAAGTGTATGGATCTTTCTGAAATTGTACTACAAGGTTCCATATCATAAAGGAAAGCTGGGTTTGAGTTTGGGGTAATTGCCCTAAACATTTAGGAATTTGGGGCCTAAAAGGGCCAAAAACAAGCATTTTCTAGTTTCAGACAATAACTTGTGTTCAAGTGTACAGATCTCTCTGAAATTGTACTGCAAGGTACCATACCACAAAGGAAGGCTGGGATTGAGTTTGGGGTGATAAATCATAAGGGGTTCAAACAATTTGAGGGGGGATTTTTTTTTCATTTTTTTATTTAAAATTTTCCATTTTAAATTGGTTATTTCTGATTATTACATTGGTAGCAATGAATTACATTGATTTCCCAGTCAAATAAAAACCGATAATTTCACATGTGAAATAAATGTGGTTTTTCACTCTGACGTCATACAACAATAGGCGTTGTTAAGGCGTCGATAAGGTCGGATCAAAACAAATTGTGAATGCGTAGAAAAAAGATATAGTTCCTTACATTTTCTACATTAATTTCATTAAAAAAAGCCATTTGCCAATGTAATAAAAAGAATAACTAATCAAAGAATTCAAATAGAGAAAAATATTCAACGAGTGACCGAACAACACATTAATTCACGAATGTGCGTAGCATTAGTGTATGGGTTTTTATTTTGAAATTGACATGCATTAGTGTATGAGTTTTTATTTTGTGGTTCATCAACAGTTTTTGAAATATTTCTGATAGTAATTAAAGTACACATGGTTTGAATAGGTAAATTAAAATTTTTTTAAGTTCTTAGACCACATTCATTCTGTGTCAGAAACCTATGCTGTGTCAAATATTTAATCACAATCCAAATTCAGTGCTGTATCAAGCTTGAATGTTGTGTCCATACTTGCCCCAACTGTTCAGGGTTCGACCTCTGCGGTTGTATCAAGCTGCGCCCAGCGGAGCATTTTATTATACCATATAAAGATACATATGTAGTTGTTATCACATGTAAAGATACATATGTAGCTGTTATCCCATGTAAAGATACATATGTAGCTGTTATCGCATGTAAAGATTCATATGTAGCTGTTAACACATGTTAAGATACATATGTAGCTTTTATCGCATGTAAAGATACTCATATAGCTGTTAACACATGTAAAGATACATATGTAATGTAAAGATACAGATGTAGCTGTTAACACATGTAAAGATATATATGTTATGTAAAGATACATATGTGGCTGTTAACACATGTAAAGATACAGATGTAGCTGTTAACACATGTAAAGATACAGATGTTGCTGTTAACACATGTAAAGATACAGATGTAGCTGTTAACACATGTTAAGATACATATGTAGCTGTTAACACAGTAATAATGCACACTTTGTTAATCTAACTCAGTAATAATATGTTCCTTTATGATTGTTAATTTATACCTAGTCGTTTTATCTCTACAATACAATAGAGAATAAGGTGCTGATGATACACATTTGTTTTGGTGTGGTCCAAATATTGTTGTTGTGTGAGTGAATGTGTATGTAAGTGATCAGTTTGTGTTTAAATGTGTATATGAGTCATTGACTGGTCAGAACTGAGATACTTTGAACATATTTTTATCGATATAAAAACATTTTACAGTTTTTAGAAATTGAAATCATTAGTGTATGGGTTTTTATTTTGAAATTGACATGCATTAGTGTATGGGTTTTTATTTTGTGGTTCATCAACAGTTTTCGAAATATTTCTGATAGTAATTAAAGTACACATGGCTATTTGCAAGGAAAAATATATATTGTGGAGGATTTGAATTATAAAAGTGCTAGTCTTTTAAAGAACCATTCAGTGCTCATCAAGAGTGATAAATTGTCTTGAGAATGATGGGAAACATGTAAAGGTGAAGGTGTCATAAAAATATCTTATAAAGGTAAATGCCAAAAATAGAATTCATTTTCATTAACTTATTAAATCAGTTCATTCTACAATAAATGTTATTAATTACCTCCCATTTTAACATTTTACAAATTATCTCCCTTCTTAACATTTTATAAATTATCTCCCTTCTTAACATTTTTCAAACTACTTCCTGCTTGTTCCTCACAAATATTATTTCATTAATTTAACCTGATTATGCACGTTTACTAAAGCTACATTATAGCAGATTTTAGGAAAAGTTTTGTAGATTGGGATGGATTTCTAGTCTGTGAAATAATATTTAATGTTCAAATATCCTGAAATTTAACACAATGCATATAAGTAGTAAAAAATTTAATTTAGTTGAATTAGGTTGACGATTAGACCAGTCTCGTGCAGCCTGGTGAAATTCATTAAGTAATTCTCCCACTCATATAGATGTGGAATTTTTTATTTTATGTTTCCAAGGCCTTATAAGGAAGGATTGTTGTCAAAGTTATTTACATAATATAAATAAAATGAAGAAATAATTGGTTCATTTTATTTTGAAAAAAATTGGAAAATGAAATATTGTAATTTTATCAAATCTACCAGACAAAGTCTATCTGTGTTCATGTTAATCAAACTAGGGTTTTCAATACAGTCCCCATTATTCATATTGAACAGTTTGAAAACTTTCTATATAATTAGCTGGTTTTTTCTCTTCATATGATACATTTGTCAATACAATGGTGCCATGTAAAGGTTTCAATGCAAATTAGTTGGTCAGTTTTCCTGATTTTGTTATTTTGATTTATAAGTATGTTATGTTAAGTAATGTCATGTTTATTTTATTTTTTAATTTCATGGTAATTTTGTTATGAAGAAATCTCTGTTATACTATAACATAACATACTGCTAAACTTGAAATTTGAAATTTCATTGGTTTAGGCAATTGTTTTAAGAATTCTGCTCCATTGAATTTAGGAGGAATTTGATGTAGGCAATAGTTTTAAAAAATCTGCTCCATTGAATTCAGGAGAAATTTGAAGTAAGCAATAGTTTAAATGAAATGTGCTCCATTGAATTTAGGAGGAATTTGAAGTAGGCAATAGTTTTATGAAATGTGCTCCATTGAATTTAGGAGGAATTTAAAGTAAGCAATAGTTATATGAAATCTTCTCCATTGAATTTAGGAGGAATTTGAACAGATAGAAACTTGTGCTGCAGGCCAGATGAATGGAAGACCTATTGACTTTAAACAATAGTTTACACTTTTCTGTAAATCAATGGAATGTATATTTTTAATTTATCATTTCTAAAGTAGTCACAGCAAATTTACACAAATCAAAATATAGTTAATAAAATTGACAATATCATCATATAAAAGTACCATATTAAACATATCAATGCAAATTTAAATTATTTATCATTTGACAGTCAGGTTAGTTTTGGTATATGTAGTAAATAAAATATTCATTTATTGTTATACCCCCGCTTTAAAAAAGTGGGGGTATATTGTTTTACCTCTGTCTGTCCGTCCGTCCGTCCCATGAATATTTTTCTCTCATCTTTCTCAGGAACTACATGATAAGGATTTCTGAAATTTGGTTTCAGGGTTTATATAAGTCAGCTATACCGTGTGATGCGTTTTCAGATTCATCACTGAACAACTTCCTGCTTACCGAACACACATCATTTTACACATGACATCCAAGTAGTTGAAAATTTTCGTCACATTTATCTCAGGAACTACATTACAAGGATTTCTGAAATTTGGTTTCAGGGTTTATATGAGTCAGCTATACCGTGTGATGCGTTTTCAGATTCATCACTCAGCAACTTCCTGTTTACCGATCACTTACATTTGGGCGGGGTATCATCAGTGAGCAGTAGCTCGCAGTTTCACTTGTTATGCTTAAAATAATGTTTAGTAAGGGTTAAATTTTGTCTAGGCAGAACTAATTATATATTACAGAGGAGGATGAATGACATAATGTTAAGGGTAGCAGCTGTTACAAAGTATTATTTAGGAAGAAGCAAAATTCTTTCATTGTTAGTTTGTATGATTGAAATATAAGAAGGGTATTAGAGGTTATTTTCCCTTCAGATTTTGTTCACAGCTATTGTCTTAAGGTGGTACCAAACACCTCGACTAAAATTAATTTGGCTCGTTTAATTTTCATAAAATTCTGACAAAATATTTACTTTGACCCTTTGACAAAAATATAAAATTTAAAAAACTTAAACCACACACTTTATCTGAAATATTCCATTGGATACATAGTAGTTAACAAGCACTAAATTTGATCATTGAGAAGCTTAATATTTCCTTAACAATAGAATGTGATTAAAACGTTCAGCTGATTTTTACAAAGTTATCTCCTGTAGTGTTATGTACCACCTTAAATGCATACAGAGAACATAGCAAAACTTTCTGATCTATGGTTTTGAAGGAACAATAATTGTCTTCAAAGATTTTAAGCAATAAAAAATGAGAAGTATAAAGATGAATAACATAGTTTAGTCAAAGTTTAATTACAATACATTGTGCCATACTAAATACAGAAATAGCAATATTCATGTGAATTAACAAAATATGAATATTGGCACTAGATATAATTTAATCCAATCACCAAAATAAGGATTTGTGCCAGTTTGCTATGTGATAATATAAATGTTCCCCATTTTCATTTTTTCTAAATATTCAATATTTTTTTTACTTTGGAAGAATTGTGTGTATAATATTTAGACAATAGAATAATATTTACGTAATTAGGAATAAATAGTTAACATGGGAAAATTTTGGAATATCTGTGAAGTTGAAGTTGGAAAGAATTTTTTATTTTTAAATCTATAAAATGCAAGAAACAAAAATTCCTGTCCAAAAGGGAAACAACTCTTACAGGAGGTATTTGTTCTTATTTTGAAGAGTGTCTAATCTAATGGCATAATTTGGAAACCATACCAATTTAAAGCTTTGTCCAGACAAGTTGTCCACAATGAGCAATATTCACAATAAAAATCATAAAAGCAAAGGGATGTGGGACATAAGGGGTAAAAAAGTAGGGATGTGGGATATAGGGGTAAAAAAGGGGGGATGTGGGATATATGAGGTAAAAAAGGGGGATGTGGGATATAGGGGGGGAAGGGGATGTGGGATATAGGTTAAAAAAAGGGATCTAAGAAAAAAGAACAAAAAATAAGGAGTGGGAAAATATTACAAAGAAAGTGGGATTTTGGAAATGAGCAACCCTTTTGTCACTCCACTCAACCTGGGTCACCTTCTGAAGTGGTAATTGGAAATTTTTATAAATTGAACCTGTGCTAGATTTGAAATAAATTGCTTGTTCTGGAATAGTGTCAACTTTCACAGATGAACATGTATTAAATGTCAGAAGTTGACAACTCGATTTAAGTTTATTTTTACTGTATTAGAATTGGTTGCAGTTATTTTTAAGAAGTATTTTACAGATGTATAAATCTGTGTAAGCTTTGCTGAAAGGAGAAATTGTCAACAACCAGAACAATATTAAATATTCTTATTTGACAATTTAAACATTGACCATGTTGAAACTGTTGTAAATATAGTCAATATACTTTGCCACAGGTCTCTGATAAATAGATAAGTAGACATTTTTTAAATGAATGGAAAAAACAGTAAGGACAGCTAAAAGGTTTTTTTTTATTCAGAAAGTGCTAGATTACCCTAGATATTTATATCTATATTACGCTATGTTTTAGACTAAGAGACTGTTTAAAAGTTTACTGATAGAAAAGAATTCTTATACATAGATATGAAATACAATACTTGTGAGCATTTAATTGATGCAAAAAAATTACTTGCAAGACCATTATTTTTGCCGTTTAATTTAAAGAAGTGTGTTCTATATTGTATATTTGAAAGTAATAAAAGTGGATAATAAAAATTTAGTGCTTTCAATATAGTGGATTCATTTATTTTTTTGGGAAGAAGTAAAAGTTATATTTTAGTGGATATTTGATTTCATTGTCTTGACAAAGTCTGCATAGAAATGTATAGAAAATTTGTACTTATTGAAATAATTCGCGGTGTACCTTTACCAATAAAATCCACGAACATTATTATCCCACCAATGATTATTTAGCCCCAATATATTAGTTCGTAGTTTCTGTTTTTCATAATGGAGAACTGGATGTTACTGTCTTTTGTTAAGTTTTAGAACAATCAGTTTTATAAATGTATAAGTTCTTGTCTTAGACAGAGAGGGGGAGAGAGTAATTGATGTATGTTTCAGATAGAGAAGTTTGCAGTGTACTAATTGTAAAATTTGTGGATCTATTTTAAAATGATATTTATGATATTTTATAATGAGGTATGAGGATGAACTTTAACAGGGTGAATTTTATAAAGTTAACCTATATATTTATTTCTATGTCAGGACACATATATATCACTGTATATAAAGTGAGAATCTTGAAAATGGTTGACTTATTTTGTTCTATGTCAGGACACTTAAATATCACTGTGTAAAAAGTGAGAATCTAGAGAATGCTTGACTTGTTTATTTATTTCTATGTCAGGACACATAAATATCACTGTGTAAAAAGTGAGAATCTAGAGAATGCTTGACTCCTTTTATTTATTTCTATGTCAGGACACATAAATATCACTGTGTAAAAAGTGAGAATCTAGAGAATGCTTGACTCCTATTTATTAATTTCTATGTCAGATAACATAAATATCACTGTGTAAAAAGTGACAATCTAGAGATTGCTTGACTCCTATTTATTTATTTCTTTGTCATAAATATCACTGTGTAAAAAGTGAGAATCTAGAGAATGCTTGACTCCTGTTTATTTATTTCCATGTCAGGACACATAAATATCTTTGTGTAAAAAGTGAGAATCTAGAGAATGCTTGACTCCTATTTATTAATTTCTATGTCAGGACACATAAATATCAATGTGTAAAAAGTGAGAATCTAGAGATTGCTCGACTCCTATTTATTTATTTCTATGTCAGGACTAGTTAAAAAAAAACATTAACTAGAGTGTTTTTTGGTTGAGTACAATAGTGCTATATTTGTGAGTGCTATTGTCAAAATCTAGGATGAGAAACATAAGTCAACAATTTTCTTTATTTTCACATTCCAAAGAGAGAGTATCTTCATGTTTATCCATTATAAAACATTTATTCATATAAAGAAATAATTTGTTTGCTGATAAAAAATACTAACACAAACATTGACGAGGGTCTGGATGGGGTTTACAGGATGGAGAATAATGGGCCAGTACTCAGAAAAAGGGCCAAATAAATAAAGAATAAAGAATAACGAGGTGCTAAAATATAAAGAATAATGAGGTGCTAAAATATGAAGAAAAGACAAAATTGAGCAAAATGTATAAAGAATATAGAAAAATGGCTAAAACAAATGAAGGATATAGAATCTTAAGACTCCTCCCCCCCATCTAAACCCTCATTGCTCCATAGATCCTTAATGATGGTGTATAATCAATGTAATGTAGTCACATTTAAGTCATAAAATTTGCCATTGTTATATTTAGCATATTTTTAATAATCAAACTTTTGGGTTATTACCAGTACATATCATCAATTTTAAACATACTATTTATACATATTTACAAGGAAAAAAGTGCTGTTATGATTTATTTATAATGTGAACAAATATAAGAGAAAATTCAAAATTTCCCTTAACCTTTGTCACTGTAAACCATCAACATACTGATGTTTACTTTGCGGCTCATGCCTGGTATAAAATTTTTAAATAATTAATTTAGATGACAAAAACAAAAATGAAATAATTTCAGTTTCGTACATGTTCTGATCATAGATGAAATTTTTTTTATAAATCGGATGTTGGTCAGATTGTTGTGAGTAATCTTACGCTAAATTTACTAGGAAATATCATTCTCCAACTACTGAATGAAATAATTTGACAAAGATATTCTACCACTATTTTAAATACTTATTATATATTTTAGGAATTTTAGGAATATTGGAATTATTTGGGGTTTGTGTTTCTATACCACTTCTATAAAACTTGCATTTTCGTGGATATTTGATTTCATGGTTTTGCAAAAGTCTGCATACAAGCCTATAAAAAATTTCAATTTGTTGGAATATTTAGATTTGTGGTTCACCTTGACCCCCATTTAAAGAAAAAACACTTTTACATCCAAAATAAAAATTTTACCAACATTTTTGTGTGATTTTAACTTCAAAATTAAGAAGAAAAAACACACTTTTCATTTATACCCCATAAAAAAAAGAAAAACATTTTTTGTAAAGAGCACACCAAAACCTTAATCCTGGGTTTTTATAAAACTCATTTTTCCCTAAGGAGTAGTATAGTACTTGTACTTTTTATAAAAAAAAACGTTATTAAAACACCCAAAAAAAACAACAAAAAAAATTTCAAAAAAACAAAAATAAAAAAGGTCGGGAGAACACACATGAAAAAATTCTGTTGGATTTTGGAGAAAAAATTTTTTAGAACCCGAGAAATGGTAAAGATAGTAAAAAGCTATTTTGAGTTCCCATAATCCTAGGTAGCATTTTGTAAAATTTCATCCAATTCTGAGCTGACTTTTCAATGCTATATTTAGAAACGGTTATGAATAACCGGGTAGTTTCTAATATGATTATTATTGTTTTCTAGGTCTTACTTTTTGTAAAAGTCACTTTGCATCGTCTTTGTCATCAGTTTTTGTTTGTCGTCTGTAGCGTCGTTTTTTAAAACTTAGTCATTTGTAATTCTTGTTCATAGAAAGAACCTGTTATTTCTTCGCCTTTTAAATCAATTATTTTATAAGTAAAAGGAATTGTATTTAAAACTTTTCAATTACAAATATTTCTTTAGTCCAACGAGTAGTATAACCCTTTTCAAATTTACCTTTTTTTTGTTATTCTTACTCTATCTCCGACTTCGAATTTAGGTTTTTAATTTTCTCTTCCTTTTCTGGATATAAATTTTTATACACTGTTAATTCATTTTTAATTTACTTGCTTGAACAGGTGTCATTTTAATTGAAGAATGTACTGTATTATTATAATTTTAACTAATTTATCTAATATATCATAATATTTTAAAGTTTCATTAGCAGTAAAGTATTTATACATATGTTGTTTCATTGTTCCTATCCATCGTTCCACTACACTGGATTTTCTTCATTCTCAGTTGAATATAACTTTATGTTATTATCTTTAACAATTCTTTTACTTGTCGATTATAAAATTCGGATCCTTTATCTGACCAAATATATATTGGTTTTCTTTCTTTAAATAATGTTTTAAATGCTTCACTCACTGCTACTCCTGTTTTATTTTTAAAGGGCTTAACCAACCATATTTACTAAAACATCTATAACTGCTAATAAATATTTATAGTGTTTATTTTGTTTTGAATATGGTTGCATATCTATTAAATCAACTGCCCATGTTTGATCTATTGAATGAACATAAACACGTCTTTTAGGAAAAGATTTTACAACTCTATGATGTAGTTCATCTGCTAATTTATTTGTTAGATTTGTTTTAGACATTTTGAAGTAACTAAAATTGTTTCTTAAAAATGGAGGCAAAAAGGATAAAATTTTATCCAAGCGAAGAGATTCATATAAACTTGTTTTAACAAAGAATATAAACATAAAGCAAGTATTTATGTATTTAATTATAAAATTAGTCTAAAGGATGAAAACCAGAAACATTTACAAATGCTTTTGATCACATGATAGATTATTCTATAAAGATTACCCTAATGGAAGAATTAAAATAGTACCTATTCATGAAATCATAATTGCTAAACATAAAAGCTGGCCTATAAGAACATATAATACAGTTAAAAAGTTATTCATGGATCAAATGGAAAGATTATTAAATAGTGCTGAAGAATTAAATTTAGAAGAAGTTATTTTTGAAGTTACTATTATACCCAATAAAAGAGGAAAAGGTAAAGCTTTAAAATATTAGATGTCATAAATAAAAGAAGTATTATCAAAATAAAAATGATGATACAATATGTTTATCAAGGGCAATTGTAACTTCTTTAGCTTCAAATAAGTTATTAAAAGATTTTACAGATTCTCAATTAAAACATATCAATGAAAGTAGACCATTACAAAAAGATTAGCTGAAGATTTGCATGAACAATCAGGAGTAGAAATAAAAGAAGAAGGAAATGATTTGGAAGATTTAAAATTTTGAAAATTATCTTAATATGAGAATAATTATTTTACATCAAATAGTACAGAACATATTTTATATAATGGTAATGAAGAATACAACGAACAAATATATTTATATTATCATGATGAACATTTTGATACAATAACAAACATAACAGGATTTTAGCAAAACGTAGATTTTGTAAATTATGTTTAATTGGTTATACTGAACAACATACATGTAAAGATAATACAGTAACAACTATTAGAAAACAACTTGTTTGTGAAAAATGTAATAAAACATATACAGGTAAAACCATAAATGTGGTGAAAAATATGTTTAATATGTTACGAAAAATACACGGAAAGTAATGAAGAACACTTATGTTATATGAAACCATCAGTACCAAAACAAGTAAAAATAATAAATATATATATTTTGATTTTGAAGCAAATCAAGAAACAGGAATACATATAATGAATTTTTGTATAGCTTACGATTTAGAAAATATTTACTGTTTTAAAAATAACTATGTAAAAGTATTTAAATGTGATTTCAATATTGATGATTTAAACTTGTTAGAATTAGACATAGATGATTGTTTTAGTGATGTAGAAAAATTAAATATGAAACCCTATAGGAAATTCTGTAATAGACAATTTTGTAAATATTTCATAAGAGACAAATTTAAAGACTACACTTTTATTTCACATTATGGAAAAGGTTATGATATGCAACCGATTTTAGGATACATTGTAAAAATAAAATTGAACATAACATAATTTCTTCTGGACTAAAATTAACAGCTATGTTTATTAAAGGAATAAATTTAAGATTTATAGATTCAATAAATTTTACATTGTGTGGATTAGCTGCTTTCCCAAAAACATTTGGTTTTGAAGGTAACAAAGGATACTTTCCACATTATTTTAATACAACAGAAAACCAAAAATACAAAGGTAAATATCCTGATAAAAATATTATGGTTTTGATACTATGACTACCAAAAATAAAAAGAATTTGACAAATGGTATGAAACAAAAAGATAAAAATTTAAATTCTATAAAGAAATATTTTATTATTGTTTTTGGATGTTTTAATTTTGTCAAAAGGTTGTACATTGTATAAAAATTATTTTAAATATAACCAATAATTGTATTGATCCATTTCAATATATTACAATTGCTCAATGTTGTACAAAAATATTTAAAACATTAATGTTAACAAATGAAACAATTGGAATTCACAAAAGATGACAATTAAAGAAGTACATTCACAAAATCAATACAATGGTTAGAGTATATTTCTTTAGAATATAATATAATGATTCAACATGCTAAAAAGGAGGTGAAAAGAAATTATTCATTAATAATAAATGTTATAAAGTCGATGGTTATTATTATGATAGAGAAAATAAAATGCGTAATGTTTATGAATTTTTGGATGTTATTGGCATGGATGTACAAAATGTTATAGTCCTGAAGAAATATGTAAAAAGATAGAAATAAAAAACTATGAAAGAGTTATATGACCAAACTAAAGAAAGACTTAAAACTATTGAAGATTATCTAAAACCAAATGTAAAAATTCATACAATATGGGAATGTGAGTTTGATCAACAAAAATATCCTGAAGTTGATCCACATTTAAAACCTATTGATAAAAGAGATGCATTTTATGGAGGAAGAACAGAAACTATTCAATTATACAATAATCTTTCTGATTTAAAAGGTAGATATGTAGATTTTTGTTCTCTGTATCCATCAGTAAATAAATATTGTAAATATCCTATAGGACATCCTATTACATATACAGATATTTCTGTAGATGATTATATAAAAATAATTATTTCGAATAATGAAATGTAAAATATTACCACCTAAAGGATTGTATCACCCTGTTTTACCTTATAAACAATTAACTAGTGATAATACACATAAATTACTTTTTGGATTATGTAGAACATGTATGAATAAAATATCTTTTAAATGTAAACACATAGATGATCCTACTTTAAATAAACATGATAAAATACATGAAATAAAAGATGCAAAGAATGTAAAAATATTAAAAATGAAAAATGTATACATTCTAATGAGGAAAGAGTTATAGTAGGAACTTGGTCTACAATAGAAATAGATAAAGCAATAGAAAAGGTTATAAATTACAAAAATATATGAACTAGAACATTTTGAAAAACATCTACAGATATATTTAAACTTTATGTAGATACGTTTATGAAATATAAACAAGAAGCTTCAGGATGTAAATGTGATCCTAAATATTGTAAACCTGATTGTGAGAACGATAAAGAATGTAAAACCAAAATACAATATATCATAGATAATGCTGCTTATAATCTAGATATTGACAAAGTTAAACACAATTCGGGATTAAGATTTATAGCTAAAATATGTTTAAATAATTTATGGGGACATTTTGGTATGAGAGATAATTTTACACAAAAGAATATTGTTTTACTTTAGAACATATAACTAAAATAGTATTTAATGAAAATATAAAGATATAAGTACCATGATATTAGATGAAAATATTGTATTAACTGAATATAAAGAAAAGAAGAATATTCTAAACCTAATCCAAGTGTAAATGTTTATATAGCTTTATTTACAACAGCACATGCTAGATTAAAATTATACGAATTATTAGATATTCTACAAGAAAGAGTTTTATACATGGATACAGATTCTAGAAAATAAACAAAAAAATTCTGCATTGCAAAACTGTATGCATAATCTCACTTACGAAAGAAAATGATTTTCCATCAGATTCTCAAATAAACCTTCAACTTTAAACTTTACAAAGAAGGTTTCACTTGTGAGGTGATATTACTTATATTTGTGGGAACATTATCATAAACAAATAAAGTAACAATAGAAGAAAAGGATTAAAATTTTGTATACTAGTAAGTTAAGAAATGGAATGTTTATTGCTGTTTTTGTTTGAAATTTAATTAGCAAACAAATTGTATATACAAAAAACCTTGGGTCACACAGCAAATTTATTAATAAGTTGTTTTGACCCCAGACTGTGATTGCAGAATTCTAAAAATATCTTATTTCAGATTTGACAGGTAATTTTGGTTATAGACTTTTGTACTGGTATTAAACAAGTATGACTTTTAATGAAGTCTGAATCTATTGATTTTTTAAAAAGGAGTTGCAGGTATAATGACCTGTTAAAGCAGGGACTTATTTCTCATGAATCACAGAGTCCTTTTCTGATATTCACATGTCTGGCACAATGTATTGCCACTGTAAGGAGTAATGATGAAAAGTAGATATATAACTTTTACCAATTTTACAAATATTTTAGTATTATGATTAAATTTGATTTGATTTGATTGATTTTTGTGTTTTAATGCCACTTTAAGCACGCTTTTGGGCTATTCGTGCGGCCAGTTTTATTGGTGGAGGAAGCGGTGCCGGAGAAAACCACCGACCTTCGATAGGAAAACTGACAATCCTAGTCAATTAAGATTGAGTCGAGTGCACCACGCAGCGGGTTCGAACTCACAACCTCAGTGTTGACTGGCTAGTGATTACTCGCCACGAGGCCCCGATTAAATTTGACTAGATGTATGAAAGTAAAGATTTATTTTATAAAAGTCGAGAAATTAGTGGACAGCAAATTCATTATATGAACATTAGCAAATATTTGCTTCTCACTGTTGAAAGGAACCAGTGCTTCTTACCAAGAAGGAAATAACTCATCTTAAATCATTATTACAACTTCAGAATTAAATTCTGTCTTTTAAAGACCTTCTAGAATGGATTATAAGAATGTTCATATATAAACACATCAGAAAGGGATTTCACAGTGCCTGGGGACACCCTGTAAAGAAATTGTATTTATTTCAAGATTCCTTTATGTTCAGTTGTACTTTTGGGTATCTTAATACCAAGCATATCACAAGAAAATTCACGATGCTACCAATTAAAACATTCAACCATTTTTTCAAGAAAGAACTAAAAACTTTTTAAAATCACATTTAGCTATTCTATCACATCGTTCACACAGAAGTGTTGTTCAACCCAAAAGAATAATCTTGTATGTACCACACCTTAAATTTTACATCGAATAATGTACTGTAATGTGTATTTCCATTGAATTCTGTGTGTATTTATGTCTGTATTGTGTATTGGGTCTGTGAATTATGTATGTTTAATGACTGAATTCTTTTTTTGGGGCTTCATTTTATGGAGAAAGCTGATATAAACTGTTCTCATTAAAGTATTATTATTTCAGCAATGCCAAAACAAATGTTTTATACTGTAAATTTATATGTTTTAAAGTGAATAATTTCAACATTCAATAATTTTTTCTTATTTCCTAAATGATTTATTGATCAATTGATTGATTTTGGTGTTTAACACCTATTTCATCACTATTGGGTATATTGTGGCTGTTAGTTTTAATTAATGGAGGAAGCGGGTGACTCGAGAGAACTACCGATCTTTGGAAGGAAAATGGAAATCTGATTCCAATTAAGATTTGAATCAAAAGCACTTGGACATTGCATGGTTCGATGCACGACCTCAGTGCAATTGAAAGGTCATTGATGCAGTAGATAAACAACTAAGACAACTCCGTAACCGAGGCCCTATGACCTATTGTATACTGTAAATTCAGAAATTATTGCGATGTCTTTATTATTGTGAAAAATGCGACAGAGTTATAATCGCAATAATTTAAACTCACATTTTGAAATTTTTTATATGAATTAAACAGGATTTTTCTCAATATCGCAAAAATCACATTTTAGACTAATGACAAAATTGCAATAATAAATACTTTCAATAATTTCTGAATTTACAGTACCTGTCATAATTAACTTCTACTCTATAAAAACGTCTTGGACAATTAAATCATAAAAATTTTTCTGATTCATTTGGGTTGAACAAACAAACTCATAAAATCAAGTATATAGTAGTTACCCTGCACTGAAAATTCTGATTGCATGAACAATTTGTACAAATGTGTCAATAATAATTTGAAAAAAATGTATCACAAGAAATAGTAAAATAATGAATATTCTAATAAAAATATAATGTAACTATGTTTATGGGAACTGGTCTTAGTGGGAAAAAGATATAGCACTAAATGGTGAAGATAAATTGTATAAAAGTAGACCTATTTATGCTGTACAGAGCTTACTGTCTGAAATACAAATACATTATTTGCATTGAGCTATCCGATTTCAGAATTTTCTTTTTGAAATGTAATCTTACAACAGATTTCATAAAAGACATAATAAATGACTTTAGAGTACTGTGAATTCATTATTATTCGCTGGATACCAATTTTCGTGGATTTCATGGGTATAAATGAACCACGAAATTAAATGTTCAACGAATGACAAATTTCCTATAGGCTTGTATGCAAACTTCGGTAAAACCACGAAATTAAATATCCACGAACATGCAAGTTTTCTTTAGTCCACGAAATTTGGTACCCACGAAAATAAGTGAATTCACAGTATAAAAGTATGCATTTTTTAATTATCATCTTGAGAATCAGCTGAATGTAAACGTCTTCTTAAAGTCAGGTGACCTTGTGACAGTTTTATCACAGATTTGCTCTGATCTGAGTCTTCCAAACGTATATCACAATGTCCGTCTGCTCCTGAGGGACTAATGGAATTATGGGAAACACTGTTGTCACTACTTCTAGAAGGCACTGGGGTATTAACTCGGGGTACAGAAAGGGAAGATTGATCTATGCCATCTTCACTCGATGGACATTCTACGACAGGAATGGAAAGAAACAACGGTGACAGTCTTGGTGGTTTTGGTGATCTAGGAATAGTCAATGATGAATTTGGTAACAATAATTTATCTGGTGAATTTTTCTTAGAATTTGATGATAAACATGATGAGGATGACGGGTGTGACAAATGTTCTGGAATTTCTATAGACAAGTGTGATGGTGGTAATGGCGAACGACACATCGGTATTGAGTGACAAGGATGTATATTGTTTGTTGGCGTGGAAACCAAATTCATAGGTGGATTTATTCTATCACTGTTTGCAGATGTTGCTTCCGACTGAACCACTGTGGAACAAACAGAACTTTCATTATTGGCAGTACCTCCCTTGTCCATGGGGAGTTACCTGCTCATCCTCAGTCTCTGGAGGTGTGCGGTAATCAAGCGCACCTCTTCATCACATGCAGCTTCATCAGCTGACCAGTCAAAAGAACCTGAATCTAATGTACTATCACGAGTATGAGGATGGTTTCTACATGGACTTTTCAATGGTGCAGACTCACCAGAATTGTCTAGAGACAAAGTTACATTTTATCAGATTGCGAGACACTATTGTCCCTTGTCAGTGAGCTAGCATTGGATGCATCAGATACATTCCTAATATAAATGCGTGAACGTCTTTCCGTCCACCTCTTCGCTGAGCCAACATATGCTTGTCTCTAACTTTTACCTTTTCTGCCCCACTAGATTGACTCCTGTGTAGTGGATTGTGTTTGGCAGCACTCCGACAGCTAATGTTAGACATTTTACATCTACAAATTTCACAGCCTTTGTGGCCACCACTACCATCTTTGTTTTGTACAAGCAATGTCGGATGAGACTGAGAAACTGATCCAATTTTCTTTTTTGTTTCTGACAATTCATATAGATTCAATAAAATACATTTATCCACAGCAGGTGGACTTTCACTAACTACTTTTGGCGGACAAGTCTCCGGCGTTGTCTTTATGATGGGGCAGCAGACTTTTCAGTTCATCTGCTATTTTGGAATGACATTTTCACTACTGTTATCAATGTTTGTCTCTGTGTAACTTGAGGAATCGGAATATGAGGGTGTTAATGGAACTTCCAGACTGGATCCAGAAGCATTCAGACTCACGTCTAAATTACTGTTGTAGCTGGATACCATGATATCTATTGGCACTAATAAAGTACCTGCAATTAGTATCAATCAATAAGTATAATAAATCAATACATTATTATAAAGTACTAAGTAAAAGATAAAATAAAAAAATCACTTAAATTTTATGGATCTCTTTTGGACAAAAAAAACCACCAAAATTAGTTTGATTTCAATTAGTTTAATTCTTGGTTGTGAACTGCCACTAAGAAAATAAAACTGCTATGAATATTTAACAGTATACAATAGGCTCTAGCTATTACAACTAATAAAGTACCTGCAATTAGAATCAAGCAACTATAGTACATATGTATTATAAAATAAATACACTAATTTAAAGTACCAAATAAAAGAAAGAATCAACAAAATTCATTTTAATTTTATAGATATTCAATATTGTAAATACAGGTAATTATTGAAAGGTTTGTATCAATGGGAACAATGCGACTTGGAGAGTATTGCAATAATTTGTATTCTGGTATCTGATACATAAGTATGCAGCTTTTTCAGAATCACAATAATTAATCTCGAATTTTGGTTGGTCATGTCAGAATCACAATAAGAAATGGTCGCAATAATTTCTGAATTTACAGTACATAAATATCTATCATATGAGGATTATAAAGTTAATCACTTTAAGATATTAATTACATGAGGCAGGCATTACCTGTGAAAGGGGACGAAGTTTGTATGAATTATTTTTTTTGTAACTTCAAAATCTGTTAAAAAAGAAACAGAAATACCGTCACGTTTCCGATTTTGGTTCTGTTGTTAGGGATTTTACTTGTGACATTATTTTTAAAGTTATGACGTCATGTTCAATGTAAACAAAGAAACGCGATCATCAGGTAACGTTTATTCATATTAAAGACAAAGAATTATTAAAAATGAAATTGGTATTGTGTTCCTTAAGTTCCTATATTTTACTAGACTACTCAAGGTCTCATGACAAAGAGACCGGAAGAAGGAAGTAGATATCTGCGCAAATGTGGGAATTAAAAAAAGTGACAAAAAAAAAGTTAACGATTTTGAGTTCATTACTACAATGAAAAATTTCGGGAATTTTTTTTTTTTTTTTTTTTTTTTTTTATTGATTTTTCTACTGATATAGGGGACTTCGTCCCCTTAATAAATTCTACTCCACAAAAAATTTCCTTTTAATCTATCCATGAAAATTTGTACTTTGATTCTGACAACTTTTGCATTGAAAAAATTAACTGCACATTTTTATCTTTTTTGGGGGCAAAAAAACCCTAACAAAATCACATATTAAATCATAAAGTACTAATTTATATAAAAAGTCTGAATTTAACTTACTTCTTACAGAACGGTCAGATAATTGTTCGTTGCTTGGTGGACAGAACGTGAAGCTAGGAGGCAGTGAGAATTGTTTAGAGACAGGAGTTCTCAGACGACGGATATATCCTGGTACAGGTGTTGGAATCTTTACTGATTTCTGAAATGATGAATTAAATTGACAGTTTTACTGAGTAACATCTAAAAAAACTTTATATTGAAGTCAGAGGAACATTCAATAATTCTTTATTTTAGCATGGTGATCATCTTGAAGCTTCAATTATCAACAGGAACATATCTGCAATCTAAATAAATTAATTTGAGATTCAGGTTTTTCATGAGGAACATATATGCAATTCAATTAAATTTGTTGAGTTCAGTTTTTCATGACGCCTGTTTTATTAATGTTTTGTCCCTAGCTTCAGTTTCAATTACATTCACATCAAATTGTCAAAATGAACACTTTCTTATACGCTCTTCATTATATTGGTATAACTGTTCAATTAAGGGGAAAAAATTAAAGAATAGAGAATACTGTGATGCGAAAATAAAAAGAATGGAGATTAATGGACCAACAAAAAAATTTGAAAAATGGCCTAAAAGAAAAAATGAAGACCCCTCCCTCCCAATACTATCCAGACCCACACCTATTCCAAAAAGAAATAAATCTGATCCTTTCAGAATGATCTCATAAGATCCAGAAATGCCACAAAGATCCAGGGTAGAAACAGAAAGAAAATCAAGCTACTTGAAAACAACCTCAAATTCCTTTTAATTAAAATCTACAAAAAAGAACAAGACTCTAATGTTGAAAGGTAAAATAAAAACACTTTTTGGCATCAATTATATATTGTCAAAGAATTAAAAATTTCACAGCAAAAGTTTCAATAAATGTAATTTTATATGAATTTGGTTAAATATACTTACCATAAAATTACATTTATATTATATAGAATATGTTTGCTTTCAGAACATGTTCTCATCGCAATTAACTAGGTGATTAAAATTACATCCATAAGATGTACTCACCTACGTCATAATTTACCTGTGTAAAACACAATATCGCATAACAATGATAAATATCACTATCATCAATTGACATAATTTCATTTCCACTTATACGAATTGTTGTTTTTAACTATTGTTCTTCCTATGTTTTGATATATAGTTGCATTGTCGTCTGTAGATGTTAGTTCTATTTCAAATGCCAATCTGGTTGTTCCAGGAACAATAACATCATTATTGCTTAGATTGGGGAATCTCACTAATAGCTGTTGATTTTGATCAATAGTTGAAGGATTATTTGTTATTGATACACTTTGACGAATACCTTTCACACCACGGGTTCTCTTATTTTTCTGTAAGGATTTAATTTGTTTCCGTATGCTGACATTTTTAAGGATTAAATTTGTTAAAAAAATAATTCAATTACCACTGATACTAGAGTATTGATACATAAAGGATTATTAGTCTTACTAATAAAACTTATGAAATCTCCAGCCTTAACTTCAAAAGGTGTATAAAGTTATTAAAACCGTGTGTAACACCCTTATCCAAACTCATTTTGTAACTAGTTGACTTATCATTAACCATAATCTTAATGGCTATAATATCTGAGCTTGTTCTTAAACTTACTAAACTAATACCCAATATTTGTCCTGGAAAGTTCATTAAATAATAACCACCACCATAACCAAAATTAAACTTTTGATTTCCATGTATTGGACCATCAATTCCAGCATATATACTTATTATTTTTCTGTCTGGTTTATTTTTAATATTATCAACTATATTTTCAACATTTAAAACTCTGATGCTTAGGGCAGCGACACTCCGATGTAAATTTTTATCCTTAGTATCCATTGTTTGAAGCTCACTCTTCATATTTAATATTTCCTTTTTTATTTCCGATGTATCTCGTTTTTTTTTTGACACCAAGTATGCTCATTTTATTAAATAAATTATATAACTTCTAAAACACAATTAATTGGTAAATGATTAATTATCTTGTTATTATTTTCATCTCTTATTTCTAATTTCAATTCTGTTATAACATCATTTACTAAACACTTATATTCCGGATGCTCAAATCTCGCTGTTATAACTTCACCAAACTCTTTATTCTCGACTGGAATAACAGCCAATAATGTACTTGGCTTACCATCAAGATAATTATGAGAAGTGCTAACTTGTTCCAAATGGATATATAATGATTTATGGATAGCAAAATCCACAAATTTGTTTCCATAATGTAATTCATTAGGTTCAAATTTACGTTTATTATTAAATCCTAACATATTTTCAAATCTTCATTTATCCTTAACTCAATAGGAGTGTTTAATGACGCAATACCATTTGTTTCATTTACGGATAATACAATATCTTTTTTTAAATTCATCCGCTATTTGTTGGAAACTATAATAACCATCTTTAATCCTATGAAGTCTTTCTCCTGTTGGTCTTATAACTCCATCATAAACATTATACCAACCTACACTATATCTTATAGATTTTAAACCAATACGTTTATTTCCATCTCTGTTATCAATGTATTGTTCTAAGTTTATTGTATTATCAATATTTGAAATAGTATGAAACATTTTAATATAAAAAATGATAACAAAAGAATTTAAATATAATCCTAATGTTTCATATAATCCAAGTGTTAAGTATTCTAAAAAGATATAAATCTTGTCAATCAAATAATATTTGTAAATCAAAAGAAAACTTTAAAACAGCTTTCCCGATTTATTTCAAAAATATCAAAACCCATCATTACACACCAACGAACCATGGAATACATGGATTCATTCTTCGTTTGATTGGTGGCAATGTCAGTTAAACTTTGCAGTCTGGTGTGCAAGTACAGGATGTGGTGTTTCTTATAATGATCATATACAAAATACTTCAAATCTTACTAAATCACTTTATATGTTTCATTTATATTATTGCATTGCCAGAATTTTAAAAGAACTTAAATCACCTTTACCAACAGATTCTTCTTTCTGTTATTACAAAACCCATATGACAAAGCTGCATATCAAAAATTATGCAATGAATTTGATGTTTCTCCAAATACAGATTGGAGACAAAAGTAGAATCATCATCTAAAGGATTAGGAACTTTTCTGAATATTATAAACCAAGTGGTGAATACAGATATCATCATTCAGGGATGGTCCTTCTTTAATATTCATGATACAATTAGTCATACAAAAGATATAAGTATGGCTTGGGCAACATTTATATTAGATAAATCAGAGGGTTTTACAAAAGCAGGTATTGAACGTATCAATGAAAGTATTAGAATGTTTGTATGGGCATTATTAGGGCACAATCTCAAACAAGGGTAGAAATATTAAAAGTAGGAACAGGATTTGATGCACAAAACAATTCTTAGCAAATGTACAAGATGTAATAAATAGTCCTATCGATTTACCCACCCAGATATCGAATTATGAAAATGTTTTAAAATATGCAAGAAGTAAAGTTGATTATGCTTATGGACTTGGTTTATATATGTCTCCCAGTGATATGGTATTACAAATTGACACCATTGTTGGTTATAACAACAAAATTGTAATTGCAACAGAAAATCAAACACTCGGTTTAAATGATGATTTAAATAATAAAAATTTTGATTTTACCGGTCTCGATCCTGTCGATTTCCAACCGATTCAACAATCTCAATCAGAACCAAAAATCAAAACCAGTTCAAATAGAACCAACACAAAAAATGAATATGACGAACACGAAGATAATAAAAAGCAATAATATTTGGAAGTATTGTATTAGGTATTACAGCACTTATTATTTATAAAATTTATTAATTTATTTTTTAAATATTCCTAGCAGCAGCATACAATAAACCAACAACCAAAACAAGAAAAGCCCATAAGTTGTTTGCAAACCAATTTACTACGTCTTTTGTTACAGACAATAACCAAGATACAATAGAACCTATAATACCTGGTAATGCAGCTGCTAATTTTCCTGCAAGAAAAGATAATAGTTTTCCAAGATTTTTTAATTGTTTTTTTATCCAGTCTTGTACACCACCTTTTGATGGTGGAGGAGGAGGAGGAGGAGAAGGAGAAAAAGTAGTTCCACCAGTAAATGTTTCTACTATAACACCAATAATCATTCCAAAAGCAGTTAAAATACTAACTATTGTAATTCCTTGTTCTCTGAATAATGTTCTTATTCTTTCACCTAATGTTGTGTCTTCTTTTAATACTTTACGTATTGTCTCTTTAATTCTGTTTAATTGACTACGTAGTTTTTCTTTATTAATATTAATTACTTCTAGTCTCGCACTTCTCTCAGATTCCAACTCTCTTATTCGACTACTTATTCTATTTATTTGAAATTCATCATTATCTTCTTTAGCTTGTTCTAATTTGGTATTTTCTTTTGCTAAGTCTTTTTTTGTTTCATTCAGTTTTGCTAATTCATTTGTAATCTCTTCTTTTATTGATGTCATTGCACTGATTACACCATCCATCTCTTTTGTCATATCTGTTTGTGTTTCCATTTCTTTGTTAGTTGCCCTTCTTCTATAAAAGAAGTTTCCATTTCTTCGTAAGTTGTCCTTCTTCTATAAAAAGTTTCTATTTCTTTTACATATGTTTCTGAATTACTTGCTGTTTCTAATAATTCTTGTACTTCTTGTTGTGTAGATATTTCTTGTAATGGAATTTCTATATTATTGGGTTCACAAATTGGTAATTCATTTAACATTCTCTGAAACTCTGCTCTACTTTTATTGTTCTTTCAGATATTTTATAATCGTCTACACCTAAAACATCTCTAATAAAATTAACACCGTATTTTATTTGAAGAGTGCTAAATTTATAAAATTTTAATACTCCTTTTGATAATATGTTAATGCAATTTCCTACCATATTCATCTCTTACATACAACATTGTTCTTCCATTAAAATTTTCTTTTCTTCTTTGGTAAAAAATTTTGTAATTTTTGTTTGAATATAATTCATTATTTTTGTTATAAAATCTTTTATAATTTTTTGATAATTTCTTTTCGCGAATTTTAGTGTCATTGTATGATAAATCTCTTAATACCTCAATTTCCTTATTTATATTATTTTGAAACTCTTCATCATCTTGAAAAGACGTTTCTTCTTCTTCTTCTTCATCATAATCATTATTTTTAAACTCATCCATTTTATTCATCTAAAATATTAGATAATAAACAATAAAAAGAACCTGTTAAAACAACTTAAGATAAAAATAATTAAATTTTTATTTAACATTATTTTTACATTTTTACTAATTTTTCTTTTGTTTCTTCATCCATTTATTTAATTAAAATTGATTCATAGTTTGGTGGATTTCCGTTATCAACTAAAATTGTATAACGATTTTATTAAAGAAAATCAAAGATTTTCCATTTTTTTTAATTCGTTTTTACTCTATTTTCTGTTTCCTCAATTAGTTTTTCTTTCATCATCTGGTAAACTTTTTAAAATTACTTTTTTTTTTTTTTTTCATCTCATTAAATTTTTCTAATTCATCTAAAATAAGTTTAAATTCATCTGCACTTATCTGTCCGTCAGTTAAAGATTTTGATATTAAATCTTTTATGCTGTTTAACTTGCATTCTGCCATTGTTTTAATTTCATAATGTTTTTTGATTTTGTTGTCAACTTTCTTCTAATTAATTTAACTAGACCTCCTAAACTTCCACATACAACAGCTGCAATTTGTATGGGAAGAAAGATAGGAAAAGCAATTCCTATACCAGCTAAAACAACAGATGTCGAAATTAAACTTGTATCAACACCATCAGTAACATTAACTCCGCGTTTATATTTTTGTATAGTGATTTTCGTTTATCTCTCTCATTTATTAATGTTTTTCTATTTCTGTTATTTTTGTAGTCTATAATTTTGTCCATCTTCTGTAGGTAATTCTGGATATAATGGTTTATCCATTGATAAATCGGAGCTGTAGGTTGTTTCATTTTTAAAGTAAAATTGATTTTTTTTCTCCAAAATCCAACAGAATTTTTTCATGTGTGTTCTCCCGACCTTTTTTATTTTTGTTTTTTTGAAATTTTTTTGTTGTTTTTTTTGGGTGTTTTAATAACGTTTTTTTTTTATAAAAAGTACAAGTACTATACTACTCCCTTAGGGAAAATGAGTTTTATAAAAACCCAGGATTAAGGTTTTGGTGTGCTCTTTACAAAAATGTTTTTCTTTTTTTTATGGGGTATAAATGAAAAGTGTGTTTTTTCTTCTTAATTTTGAAGTTAAAATCACACAAAATGTTGGTAAAATTTTTATTTTGGATGTAAAAGTGTTTTTTCTTTAAAATGGGGGTCAAAATTAAAGATAATTTTTTTTTTTGGAGGGGGTATAGGTGTGTGATATTGTGTTTCACCT
This sequence comes from Mytilus coruscus, assembly GCA_017311375.1. NCBI lineage: Eukaryota > Metazoa > Mollusca > Bivalvia > Mytilida > Mytilidae > Mytilus > Mytilus coruscus. The sequence continues at coordinate 33,511,715 of CM029602.1, read as the reverse complement.
GTACCCACGAAAATAGGTATCTCATGAATAATAATGAAAATTGGTATCTCCTGAATAATAATGAAAATTGGTATCTCATGAATATAATAATGAAAATTGGTATCTCATGAAAATTGGTATTTCATGAATAATAATGAAAATTGGTATCATGAAAATAATGAAAAATGGTATCTCATGAAAATAATGAAAATTGATATCTCATGAATAATAATGAAAATTGGTATCTCATGAATAATGATTAACCACAGTATATTTTGATTCTTTGTTGCAAAATAAAACATGCATGAACAAATTGTCATATAGGGTGTTGTTATGAAGTTGTTTATAATTTTATCATGAATTTCATCACATATATCAGTTCAATCAATACACATCAGATATATCCTCTGTGTTACGTTTTAAGATATTTTGTTAAGAATTGTACTCATGTTAAATTATGAATAATTAATGTAAATAAAATTACATTTAAAATGATAAAATTGTGTTTTATTTCTTTAAGAATTCTTTTATGATCATAATATTATATATGGGTAAATTTAGTAAAAACTATCCCATTGACTTTAATGCAAATCTATGCCTTGAATTAAATTTATACCTGATTTACCTTTAGAAATCAGAAGCTTCCATATATCATTCATTAAAGTACAAATATAGCCCCATCTTTTGCAACAATAAAAACATACGGTCATGCAGCATTTTTGGGCATTCGCATGGCCTTGTTTACAAACACTAGATTTGCACTTAATTCCTATACTGACCCCATTTCTTTTCAACCCTGTAGTAAAAAATTAAGTGCATTCAGCATTCTTTTTTAATTTTTTAACTCTAGTTTTGATCCATCTATCAAAAATATTTATTACAAACATTATCTACCAATCAGAAGAGCACAGGACTTCAGTGTTATATAGAAAGGTCTCCCACAAATGGGCGGTCCCTGATGACGTACATTTATTTACTGAATTTACCCCTATAAGGTTGCTGTCGAAAATTAATTTTTTTATGCCAGTTCTTTTTTTTTTTCTTTTTCAACAATTATATTTAGAAATTCAATTCTAGGTCCTACTCTTTAATGAAGATTTTTGTCTCGCCTGACTGTCCGGCGGAAGTGTCAACTATTTGTTAAGTTTTATATTTCAGAAGATAGAAGACCTGGATGCTTCATACCTTGTATACAGATGCCGTATGTTAGGAAGTATCCATCGGTCATATGTCCATTGTCCTTGTTTACATGGTTCAGTGACTGCTTTAAAAATAATTAATTTTTTACTTTGTGAATTTCTCCCTTTTCATGAGTTATAGGATAACTATATTTGGTATATGGGTTCCTTGTAAGGTCTACCTGGCCATCACACAGGATTCACCTGACCTCAACCTCATTTCATGGATCAGAGATCAAGGTTAAGTTTTGTGGTCAAGTCCCGATCTCGGATACTATGAACAATAGGTCAACTATATTTGGAATGATTTCATGGTGTTCATGTCTGGTAGTGTTCATTTGACACTGACATCATTTTTATGGTTCATTGTTTAATGTTCAAGTTTCGTAATTAGGTCTGTTTCTTAGATACTGTAAGCAATGGGCTATCTATATTTGTTGTATGGTATGATTGTGAGGTCAACATGTCTGACTATCAGGGTTCCTGTTTGATGAAATTTTATATTTCTCTTCTGCATGGAAGTTTTTGTCACATATTACTAAGCTTCAATATTTAGGATTGATTTGATATTTGTTCTGGATTTATTTGGCCTATGGATGTATGTTCAGATTTGCCAGGTTATCAGTTCCGTTTGGCGGGACTTTGAATTGTTATTTTACCCAGCTGTGAGCATGGAATTTTTTTTGCAACGTCAAATAACAAGTAGGGTAAACTATGCACAACATGGTATTCAACGTATTGTTATATATACTGCAGCTGTGCTATTTGCGCAGTCAAATTGCATTGACCGTATATTCATTTGTGATATACAGTCACTGACTGTATATCGCCTTGTTTATGACGTTGACAATACGTTTTCGTAGAGTATTATTTATGACGTAATAATACAGGTTTGCAGAAATTCTTACGTCGTCCGCTCCAAACTAAAAAACTAAAATTTTGCAATTTTTCCATTTATAAAGGGCATAACTCTAGAACGGTTAAAGTGACACCACCAAAATTCTAACTTGATCTGTGTTTTGTGGTAATAAGCATTGTGTATAAGTTTCATAACATTTGGTTGAGGCAAACTCAAGTTAGAGAACGGAAACCAATTTTGGGACGTACATACAGACGGACAAGGGTAAACTTAACGCCTCTGCTACGGGGTGTAAAATGATGGTTTTATCCTAAATATTTCATTTGGAACAGTTATAGGAGTTGCAGTATATAAAGAATGTTATGTTGTAGTATTGGCCTTTTCAGCCATCTATATAACATTATCTTAATTTCCTAAGCAGAGGATAGGGTGTTGATATGTTAGGCTTCTGCTATGCTAGCATCAACTATGTCAAAAACATACAAAATTTTTGTTTTCAGTGGTCTATTACAATGACAGGTCCAATTTGATTGCATACAACCATGGTATGAACAGTATAATCTGGTCTGTTGCCCAATGTAAGATATTTCTACTATTCTAAGCAATGCAATGACAGAAGCATTAACAAATTGTATAAAGTTTTATACTTTTTCAGAAGGTTGAATATCTAGTCAATTTGTATATATGTATATATGTAGATGCCTAATTTTCTCAAGTTTCTGTCTGACATGTTTGTTGTCCTCGGCTTTATTTTTGAATGATTCAATGACTTAACAAAATCTGTATAAAGTTCTCAAAACATAAGGATTAACTGGGTTTGAATAATAGAAATATTCTAACCTAGATGTTCCCTTTCCAGCAGTAAAACCCTTGTTGAGGGAGGAGTCTGCCAGTTTGGCTGTTCACAATGGATGAATACACACCAACATCTGGTAAGAATGGGAAAGTTAAATCTGACCCCTCATGTAGGGAGAGGAGTTCAAAGCTCTCTGCACAATATACAACCCTTGCAGCAACTCGTCAAGGGCTGTATAGTTTGTCTGTTGTAGGACCAATTTCAGCCTCTATCCAACAGACCTTTTTTCCAGTAGATAAATTATTGCAATTCATCTTTAGTAAACTCACTTTACATAACCTCTTTATTGGATTTATAATCAATATGTTTTTTGTCCTAAAAATGCATCAACTTAATAAACAGACATTACAAATATAGACCTTATGAGAAAAAAGTCCACATATGAGTGGTTATTTCATGAATAAGTATGCAATTCCTGCAGAAACAAGTCCAGATACGGGGGAGCACATTTTGTACCAATTGGAATGTCAACAGCAACATCAACTGATCTCAGCAAATACATGTATTTGGCAATTAAAAGCTTTCGTCTGTAGTTGTAAAACCTCACTATTGGAAAGAACAATGTCATATTAAGTTACAGGAGGTGATGATGATGATGGATTGAAGTTTGTCCAGTGGCAAATATTACATGCATATCACAAGAACATCTTCATTTGTGATGAATATGAATCCTGCTTTATACTAGACACCACACCAAGCAAGCTTATATGCTAGTTCATAAGATGACAGTCTTTTCTCTTACTCCTGAATGCCGAGTGTTAGTCGAGAAGCAGTAAATACTCACTTTCAAATATTTGGTTTGACCTAGCCAGGAAAAGCTGCTACCCATCCTTTGACCTATTTTCTTGCAAGTGGATATCTATACTGTTAAAACTTGTCATTTTTTAATATCAAAATGACTAGTGAAACATCTTGATTCAGGTAGCTTGACCCTTGACTGACCTGTTTGTCCTGAGCACTTATGATTTAAACAAATGTCTGTTCTCTACTAAAACTACATGTTGTTTTCATTTTTTACAGCACTGGTTTGAAACCTCTGCTGGTGGACTATCAGTCCCCTAAGGTATCATCAGCTCAGTAGTCAGCACTTCGGTACTGACATTATTTATAACAAACCTTCCTAAAATTATCTGTTTGTAAATTTTGAAATTGTAAAGAACCTTAAGGTTTCAACTCCCTCAGGGATTTGGCTATTATTTTAGGTCCTTAACTGTTTAGTTTTTTATACATCCTTGGCTTTCAAATATTTGGCTTTGAGCGTTCCTGATGAAGGTAAATCCAGAAAAGCGTTTTGGAACACATGAAATTTATAACATGTTGTTTTCATACTTTTTTGCAAGAAAAAAGGGTAAAACATAAGACAAAATAAAACACTAGAAGAACTATAGATAAATTAGTGCTTTTTAATATACAATGTGGATAATATAACAATGAAAAAATTCTGATGTAAGAAAAAAATTGTCTATTTAACGATTGCAGTAAAAATTATATGCATTCACACATACAATTCTAACATGATTCATACATAAAATGCATAATTTATAGAATGAACAAATCACAGTTTTCACATGTTCAAAACAGTAGACTCATAATAAGAAAATAAATAAATAAATAAATACAATACAAAAAAACAAGAAAAATTTCCAACAGATATGTATAATTATTTGATATAATTAAATAAATAACTCATTTCAGATTTCAAATAGGCAAATTTGAATAAGTAAACAGATATATGCGACATTAGTAATCTTTAATCTGTTTGTTCCATTTTTACGGAGTTCAGACAATGAATCCATTTGGTAAGATAGGTTTACAATTTAAGCACAGATGTAATTAAAGAATCATAGAAAAAAGATTTCTGAGGTTTTCACAAATGGAAAATTACAAACTCTCATAGCATTTTGTTTCCTTTTTTTTGTTTAAAAAATCTCACCTTTAAAATCTCTCAAAATTTATGCAGATTTTCCTGAACATTCCTTCAAAACCTTTATTTTTAAATACCTAACCTTAAAATTGAAGAAATCAGACATCAAAACAACAATTGGGTTCTTTTTCTTCGATTTTTTCTTTACATCAAAATAATGCTTTATATGTGTTAACAATGTTTATAAGTGATAAAGAATGTATTCTAGCGTAAAAAAAATACAAATCAAAAACACATTACCTACAATAGTAATTCCATACATCACCATTAAATGGTTGATAAGTAAAAATATCACAAAGTGTAAACACAAAAGGTATTCCAATACCCAGAAGACAACATTCCAATACCCAGAAGACAACAGGACAGAAAGTCTGTTCCACAATACACCAATTTCAAGTTCCGAAACTTTCGTCTGACTGACCTTCATTTTGGGCCAGTTGACCAAATGACATTTGCAAAGCAATCACTTTTTGTCAAAAACTTTCTGTACAAAAGAAGAAAATAAACGAAAAAAATTCTGCATTGCAAAACTGTATGCATAATCTCACTTACGAAAGAAAATGATTTTTCCATCAGATTCTCAAATAAACCTTCAACTTTAAACTTTACAAAGAAGGTTTCACTTGTGAGGTGATATTACTTATATTTGTGGGAACATTATCATAAACAAATAAAGTAACAATAGAAGAAAAGGATTAAAATTTTGTATACTAGTAAGTTAAGAAATGGAATGTTCATTGCTATTTTTGTTTGAAATTTAATTAGCAAACAAATTGTATATACAAAAAAAACTATCTGAAACCTTGGGTCACACAGCAAATTTATTAATAAGTTGTTTTGACCCCAGACTGTGATTTGCAGAATTCTAAAAAATATCTTATTTCAGATTTGACAGGTAATTTTGGTTATAGACTTTTGTACTGGTATTAAACAAGTATGACTATTTAATGAAGTCTGAATCTATTGATTTTTTTAAAAAGGAGTTGCAGGTATAATGACCTGTTAAAGTAGGGACTTATTTCTCATGAATCACAGAGTCCTTTTCTGATATTCACATGTCTGGCACAATGTATTGCCACTGTAAGGAGTAATGATGAAAAGTAGATATATAACTTTTACCAATTTTACAAATATTTTAGTATTATGATTAAATTTGACTAGATGTATGAAAGTAAAAGATTTATTTTTATAAAAGTCGAGAAATTAGTGGACAGCAAATTCATTATATGAACATTAGCAAATATTTGCTTCTCACTGTTGAAAGGAACCAGTGCTTCTTACCAAGAAGGGAAATAACTCATCTTAAATCATAATTACAACTTCAGAATTAAATTCTGTCTTTTAAAGACCTTCTAGAATGGATTATAAGAATGTTCATATATAAACACATCAGGAAGGGATTTCACAGTGCCTGGGGACACCCTGTAAAGAAATTGTATTTATTTCAAGATTCCTTTATGTTCAGTTGTACTTTTGGGTATCTTAATACCAAGCATAAGAAAATTCACGATGCTACCAATTAAAACATTCAACCATTTTTTCAAAAAAGAACTAATAACTTTTTAAAATCACATTTAGCTATTCTATCACATCGTTCACACGGAAGTGTTGTTCAACCCAAAAGAATAATCTTGTATGTACCACACCTTAAATTTTACATCGAATAATGTACTGTAATGTGTATTTCCATTGAATTCTGTGTGTATTTATGTCTGTATTGTGTATTGGGTCTGTGAATTATGTATGTTTAATGACTGAATTCTTTTTTTTTGGGGGGCTTCATTTTATAGAGAAAGCTGATATAAACTGTTCTCATTAAAGTATTATTATTTCAGCAATGCCAAAACAAATGTTTTATACTGTAAATTTGTATGTTTTTAAAGTGAATAATTTCAACATTCAATAATTTTTTTCTTATTTCCCTAAATGATTTATTGATCAATTGATTGATTTTTGGTGTTTAACACCTATTTCATCACTATTGGGTATATTGTGGCTGTTAGTTTTAATTAATGGAGGAAGCCGGAGTGACTCGAAGAGAACTACCGATCTTTGGAAGGAAAATGGAAATCTGATTCCAATTAAAATTTGAATCAAAAGCACCTGGACATTGCATGGTTCGATGCACGACCTCAGTGCAGTTGAAAGGTCATTGATGCAGTAGATAAACAACTAAGACCACTCCGTAACCGAGCCCTATGACCTATTGTATACCTGTCATAATTAACTTCTATAAAAACGTCTTGGACAATTAAATCATAAAATTCTCTCTGATTCATTTGGGTTGAACAAACAAACTCATAAAATCAAGTATATAGTAGTTACCCTGCACTGAAAATTCTGATTGCATGAACAATTTGTACAAATGTGTCAATAATAATTTGAAAAAATGTATCACAAGAAATAGTAAAATAATGAATATTCTAATAAAATATAATGTAACTATGTTTACGGAACTGGTCTTAGTGGGAAAAAGATATAGCACTAAATGGTGAAGATAAATTGTATAAAAGTAGACTTATTTATGCTGTACAGAGCTTACTGTCTGAAATACAAATACATTATTTGCATTGAGCTATCCGATTTCAGAATTTTCTTTTTGAAATGTAATCTTACAACAGATTTCATAAAAGACATAATAAATGACTTTAGACTACTGTGAATTCATTATTATTCGTTGGATACCAATTTTCGTGGATTTCGTGGGTATAAGCGAACCACGAAATTAAATGTTGAACGAATGACAAATTTCCTATAGGCTTGTATGCAAACTTCGGTAAAACCACGAAATTAAATATCCACGAACATGCAAGTTTTCTTTAGTCCACGAAATTTGGTACCCACGAAAATAAGTGAATTCACAGTATAAAAGTATGCATTAATTATCATCTTGAGAATCAGCTGAATGTAAACGTCTTCTTAAAGTCAGGTGACCTTGTGACAGTTTTATCACAGATTTGCTCTGATCTGAGTCTTCCAAACGTATATCACAATGTCCGTCTGCTCCTGAGGGACTAATGGAATTATGGGAAACACTGTTGTCACTACTTCTAGAAGGCACTGGGGTATTAACTCGGGGTATAGAAAGGGAAGATTGATCTATGCCATCTTCACTCGATGGACATTCTACGACAGGAATGGAAAGAAACAACGGTGACAGTCTTGGTGGTTTTGGTGATCTAGGAATAGTCAATGATGAATTTGGTAACAATAATTTGTCTGGTGAATTTTTCTTAGAATTTGATGATAAACATGATGAGGATGACAGGTGTGACGAATGTTCTGGAATTTCTATAGACAAGTGTGATGGTGGTAATGGCGAACGACACATTGGTATTGAGTGACAAGGATGTATATTGTTTGTTGGCGTGGAAACCAAATTCATAGGTGGATTTATTCTATCACTGTTTGCAGATGTTGCTTCCGACTGAACCACTGTGGAACAAACAGAACTTTCATTATTAGCAGTACCCTCCCTTGTCCATGGGGGAGTTACCTGCTCATCCTCAGTCTCTGGAGGTGTGCCGGTAATCAAACGCACCTCTTCATCACATGCAGCTTCATCAGCTGACCAGTCAAAAGAACCTGAATCTAATGTATTATCACGAGTATGAGGATGGTTTCTACATGGACTTTTCAATGGTGCAGACTCACCAGAATTGTCTAGAGACAAAGTTACATTTTTATCAGATTGCGAGACACTATTGTCCCTTGTCAGTGAGCTAGCATTGGATGCATCAGATACATTCCTAATATAAATGCGTGAACGTCTTTCCCGTCCACCTCTTCGCTGAGCCAACATATGCTTGTCTCTAACTTTTACCTTTTCTGCCCCACTAGATTGACTCCTGTGTAGTGGATTGTGTTTGGCAGCACTCCGACAGCTAATGTTAGACATTTTACATCTACAAATTTCACAGCCTTTGTGGCCGCCACCACCATCTTTGTTTTGTACAAGCAATGTCGGATGAGACTGAGAAACTGATCCAATTTTCTTTTTTGTTTCTGACAATTCATATAAATTCAATAAAATACATTTATCCACAGCAGGTGGACTTTCACTAACTACTTTTTGGCGGACAAGTCTCCGACGTTGTCTTTGCGATGGGGCAGCAGACTTTTTCAGTTCATCTGCTATTTTTGGAATGACATTTTCACTACTGTTATCAATGTTTGTCTCTGTGTAACTTGAGGAATCGGAATAATATGAGGGTGTTAATGGAACTTCCAGACTGGATCCAGAAGCATTCAGACTCACGTCTAAATTGCTGTTGTAGCTGGATACCATGATATCTATTGGCACTAATAAAGTACCTGCAATTAATATCAATCAATTAGTATAATAAATCAATACATTATTATAAAGTACTAAGTAAAAAATAAAATTAAAAAAAAATCACTTAAATTTTATGGATCTCTTTTGGACAAAAAAAAAAAACCCACCAAAATTAGTTTGATTTCAATTAGTTTAATTCTTGGTTGTGAACTGCCACTAAGAAAATAAAACTGCTATGAATATTTAACAGTATACAATAGGCTCTAGCTATTAGCACTAATAAAGTACCTGCAATTAGAATCAAGCAACTATAGTACATATGTATTATAAAATAAATACACTAATTTAAAGTACCAAATAAAAGAAAGAATCAACAAAATTCATTTTAATTTTATAGATATTTGATATTGTAAATACAGGTAATTATTGCAAGGTTTGAATCAATGGGAACAATGCAACTTGAGAGTATTGCAATAATTTGTATTCTGGTATCTGATACATATGTATGCAGCTTTTCAGAATCACAATAATTAATCTCGAATTTTGGTTGGTCATGTCAGAATCACAATAAGAAATGGTTGCAATAATTTCTGAATTTACAGTACATAAATATCTATCATATGAGGATTATAAAGTTAATCACTTTAAGATATTAATATTAAATTCTATTCCACAAAAAATTTCCTTTTAATCTATCCATGAAGATTTGTACTTTGATTCTGACAACTTTTGCATTGAAAAAATTAACTGCACATTTTTATCTTTTTTGGGGGCAAAAAAAACCCCAAACAAAATCACATATTAAATCATAAAGTACTAATTTATATAAAAAGTCTGAATTTAACTTACTTCTTACAGAACGGTCAGATAATTGTTCGTTGCTTGGTGGACAGAACGTGAAGCTAGGAGGCAGTGAGAATTGTTTAGAGACAGGAGTTCTCAGACGACGGATATATCCTGGTACAGGTGTTGGAATCTTTACTGATTTCTGAAATGATGAATTAAATTGACAGTTTTATTGAGTAACATCTAAAAAAACTTTATATTGAAGTCAGAGGAACATTCAATAATTCTTTATTTTAGCATGGTGATCATCTTGAAGTTTCAATTATCAACAGGAACATATCTGCAATCTAAATAAATAAATTGAGATTCAGGTTTTTCATGAGGAACATATATGCAATTCAATTAAATTTGTTGAGTTCAGTTTTTCATGATGCCTGTTTTATTAATGTTTTGTCCCTAGCTTCAGTTTCAATTACATTCACATCAAATTGTCAAAATGAACACTTTCTTATACGCTCTTCATTATATTGGTATAACTGTTCAATTAAGGGGAAAAAATTAAAGAATAGAGAATACTGTGATGCGAAAATAAAAAGAAAGGAGATTAATGGACCAACAAAAAAAAAGGAATTTGAGAAAAATGGCCTAAAAAGAAAAAGAAATGAAGACCCCCCCCCCCTTCCAATCCTATCCAGACCACACCTATTCCAAAAGAAATAAATCTGATCCTTTTGAATGATCTCATAAGATCCAGAAATGCCACAAAGATCCAGGGTAGAAACAGAAAGAAAATCAAGCTACTTGAAAACAACCTCAAATTCCTTTTAATTAAAATCTACGAAAAGAACAAGAATCTAATGTTGAAAGGTAAAATAAAACACTTTTGGCATCAATTATATATTGTTAAAAATTAAAAATTTCACAGCAAAGAAGTTTCAATAAATGTAATTTTATAGAAACAAACATTCATTTTCATAATCTGATGTTCTCAAGTTTGGTCATTATGTGAGTCTTCAAAATTTCGGATTTCAGTTTTTCTTTATGACCTTTGACCTCCCATGACTTTGCTATCTTTCTGACTATTCCTCAAGCTTTTTTTGTCCACCATCTTATATTTTCAAATTCAATGATCAATGAAATAACAAAAAATTATAAAAACCAGTACTTTAGTATGTAATGAATACCTGGTCAGCAGATTTTTCAGACAATTTAGAATCATCCTTTTGTTCACCACCCTCTTCAGCATCATTGTTTTCACCATCTCCAGCCTCAGCTCCATCGTCTGCCATCACTCTGTGAGATTCCTGAAAATATATCACTTTCTTTTTATAAATTGTTTGCAGTTATAATAATGACTATGGTTACAAAGATGTTGTTTTCTGCTTAAAATCATGAAATACCTTGACACAAAATTAAAAAAAAAAAAAAAACATCAGCAGAACTGAATAGACTGTTTGGTCTTTAAGGTAATTTTTTTTAACCATGAAGATTTCTTCCACTTTTCTTAGTTATCAGAAACTGTTAACTGTTAAAATTCGCAGTGGATGGCACAACCAAGCTTGGTGCCATATATCAAGAACTTGTGGTTTGTATTTGCTGAAAAAATGGCTATAAAAATTCATATCATATATGTGCATGACATTTTAAAGATGTAAAATTTTTGCAAACATGTAGTAAAACATCAAAGAGACTGAAAATGTGTCACATGGAATGACATAATAAGATGAAGCTTGGTGCCATACATTAAAAAGCTTGGACTTGTAGTTGCTTAGTAAAATGAGACAGACATGTGTTACAGATAGATGTACGCACCTAAGTAAGCGCAATACGCTTGATTCCAATCATTATCTTTCCGTCAGAGTGTTTGGTTTTAGGTGACATTATAAAAAAGGATGTTTGAAAAATGTCAAACAGACACAATTACTTTGTCAGTTCAAAGATGCAGGGATCCAGTTAGCCCATAAAACACTTAAATGTCTTTGGAATTCAGCATTGGAAATCAGAGTATAGTAAAAGAGTTTTTACTGGAAATGATATGAATAAAACATATTCTATAGAAATGATGTTTACAATAATAATTTGCTTTGATCTGATAACTAAGCTATAAATGTTTAAACTTGAACAGAACAATAAGTTAACACCCAGCAGATATTATAAGTCATTATAATAAGACATCCTCAAAGAACAATAAAATGCAGGTGTCAAAATGATTTATGAACCAAAATTATATACTATTATTTCAAAATTTGTTGTAATGTCTTAAAAGATTAAGACAGTAAATGATTCATCTTAAAATTTCAAGTCAGTAGATGGCCTGTTTTAAAGCACATTTTTTCCCTTTTTATTTTTTCCAGCAGCTGTCCAAACTACTGGTCCATTAATCTTTCAACTTGCTCTACAGTTTTATTGTTCTATTTGTTTTGTCCTAAATTTGCAGACTGACAGATGAAAACAATGTATAGATGTCATGCAATAGAAGTTCCTTCATAATATAAGTTCCAAGTGGAAGAAATATTCTGTAATATTATTTCCACTGGAACAAGTATTTGTTCCTAATGGAATAATGGGTACAGAATATTTGTTCCAACACGAACAGATATTATGGTATTGTTTATAACAAAGTTTCCAGGGGAACTTCTGTTAGGCGAAACAAATATATGTTGACATGGACACCAAAACTATTGTAACCTCTCCCTCTTCCCTACCCTACCCTGTTACTAGTCAATCACCAGCTGGGGTATAAGCACATGCATTTCATCTGTCTACTACAATATAAAAATCTACAAGCTACTAGTAAACAAATTGTAAAAACACTACCAAAATTCTACATCGTCTTATAAATATTGAATACATTAAATATAAAAATAAATAATAATATAAAAATAATTCAGGAGATATGGTATGATTGCCAATGAGACAACTATCCACCAAAGTTCAAATGATGTGGATATAAGCAATTAGAGATCACCGCATGAAAAAAACTCATACTGTAGAGTTGGCTAAAAGATTTTTTTCTTTTCTATCCTACTGCAAGACACATTAACAGCACTCTTATTACATTCCTGAAATCTAATCTGCGTGATACTACCAAACCAAGGGGGGACAACCTCACCTGTAATTTTAGTTCAATCACATCTGGGCAAACAGTTTTGTTAAGTTGACGTTGATATTCTTCTTCAAGCTCCTCGTCCATTTCTTTGTATTTGTAAGTTTCCTGACATAATTAGTAAAATCGTGCAATATGTGTTAGTATAAAAAAATGGCAAAAAACAAAGTTCAATTTTCCTTTTCAACAAAAAGAGTCATACTATAAAACTCGTTCATAACTTCCAGAAAATCTTTATTGTGACATTTTTGTGTGAAAAGGACAACTGGGTTTTATGAAAATTTAATCTTTGAAATTTTAAAGGGAAGATAATTACAACATGGAGGTTTGATACAATAAACAATAGAGTGTCATAATTGTGAGCTTAATTACTATATTCCTCTTCATTTCTATGAACATTTTGAACATACATAAGATTATCAATTATATTCTTTTAATTAATTTCTGTTTCTGTTGTCAGTTACTAAAAAAGTTAAGGAGTAGGCCCGATAAGACCCCTTTTTGGCCCTAAAATATAGCATTTTGTCAAATTTGTTAAAATTTAAACTTTTAGCTATTTACTGGAAAGTAGAATACTTTTGTTACATGAATATGGCCTGTTTTTTGACAATACAATGCACATGCATCAGGTACTAGCATCATTAGTTCATGCAAATTACTGAAATCTTCACAATTTTAGCATTTATGCCAATTTTTAGACGGTTTTGTCTAAAATGGAAGTGGCTCCACTTGTATTCAGTCTTAATATTTAAACATATGTTGTATTTGATGATAATACATAAAATATATGAAGGTTGAGACTGAACACAAATGCAGCCACTTACATTTTAGACAAAAACCATCTGAATAGTGACGTTTTATGGCATATTTGAAAGATTTTTCATATTTAAGCTACAATTTGAGCATCTTTAATGACCAAATCAGTTCAAATCTTTTACATAAACTAATTGAATCGACTGAAGTTGGCACTTAAGTGTTTAAAAAATATCAAATAATATTTCATCAGATGTACTTCAAAGACCTTCTCCTTTAGGGTAAATACACACACAGAAAATAAAGAAGCCCAGATTGAGGTAGCTTCTCCTTAGAGTTACTAAAGTTCCACTTGATCAATTTTCAAAATATGAAATGAAAGTTTTGTTGATTGAACAGACGGCCAGATGAACAAGGCCAAGCAGTATACCACCCACTCATTGAATGTAATATAGTTACAAAAGTGAGTTCATTGTATGCTCTGATACGAGAGTTCTGTGTAGAAAAGTTCCCAGTTTACACAGGTTATAATTGAGACAGGTTTTCCTGTTTTTAAAAAGTACACAACAGTTGACAGAAAAAAATCTGCAAAGTGGAATTACTAAGCTCACACTTTGAAAGTCAGTATGACATTCACTGTACCTTACCACATTATAACCCTTATTCAATTACCAAAAAAATAAAATATAAAGTTTTTGAAAATTAAACTACTTTTTAGGAATATTCTATTTTTATCAATTGTACCACTACAGAAAATTTAGTGCAAAACATATCAGCATTTACTGTGCTGTGAAGAGTGTAAAAATATTTATTTATTTCATTTTATCTTAAACAATACTTGGGAGAAAAATTATATATTTTTAGGTAATATTACTTTTGATGATCTTAAAACTAACAAAAATTTAAATGTTAATCTGTTACTCTTCCATTATACATTTTTCAAGTAAATAACTGTTAATGATCTTAAAAACTAACAAATATTAACGGTTAGAAATGTTAAGCTGTTACTCATCTATAGTTAAAACATTTAGGTGTTAAAAATGGTGATTGTGTTAAAATGTAAATAACAAGGGAAAAAAGAATAAAACAAATACAATACAAATGTGATCTTACCTCTAAATGTTTCATCAGCACAGCTACGACAACATTTACCAAAACAAACTGGGCCATTAATACAAAGATCACAAAGAATACCGAGCAATGACAGAGTTCACACAACAGTTCATCAGACAATCACTGGAGGGGTCACAGTCCTCTCGTAATGTATCCTGCAATAGAATATTGTTTGTTGTTTAAATTTGTTTACTGTTGATTCATTTATTTTCATGAGTACCCATTTTCTTGGATTGAGGAAAATTTGTATTTTTGAGGATATCTGTTTAGTGGTTTATGTCAATAGATATAAACAATTCACCAAAGTTTCATGAAAACTGCTCAAAGCACTTTTGAGTTATTGTCCGAAAATTGGACAATCCCCCTTTTTTAAGGGAGATCCTGTCAATAGATATAATCAATTCACCAAAGTTTCAAATTGGTTAAAGCATTTTGAGTTATTGTCCGACATGTTGACGACGGACAGACGGACGGACAACAGTATATCATAATACATCCCGTAAACTGGCGTATAAAAACAATGATTATATTTCTTTCTTTGCCAATAACTTAATTTTGTTTACATACCTTCATAATTCCGTTCCAATTGTCCCCTGTGGCAACTCTAAAGAGAGTCAGAAATGCCATACCAAAGTCTTTAAAGTGAGCATGTGATCCTAAGCCTTCACATGGATGCTCCTCGGAACACTCTGTAAGTACATTATCTCAAGTCATTGATACAATTGTTTTGCTTGATCTTGCCTAAATGCTGTTTTACTTTGTTTACTTTATCATTTTTCTACTTCAAAATATGCAATTTTCAGCCAAATCCAAGGGGACCCTTTACCATGGCCACGGGGACATAAATAATTTTTTTGTCACCGTTTGTTTGATATGTTTAATAATAGCGATCAACAAACAAAATTTCAGAATAGCTATCAATTGTGCAATTTGTTTTTTTTACCATGAAATTTATTTTTCTTTTATTCTGTAGCACTTTCTCAAGAAATGTCATTAGAGATGTCACAGTGACTTCATAAATATGTCTCCATAGTCATGTTTGACCAATAATGACCATTTTACTTATATCGTTTGGTAAAATTAAATATCAGCAACAGCTTTACCCAAAAAAAGATTCATCTTGCATCTACAACATCTACCAGAATATCTTTGTTTAAGACATCTTGTTGTAAAATATCTTTTTCTCATGATCATACCTAGATATAAATGGGAAGTTCTAAAAATGAGACAATTTGTGGGAGATTTAGCATTATATTCCTTAAATGCTCGAATTTTGACAGCAAAAAACCAAATTGACAAATTCAAAATAGATTATACTGATAATCAACAAATTAAATCAGGAGTCTGTAATTCAGTGGTTGTCGTTTGTTGCTGTATATCATTTATGTTTTTCGTTTAATGTTTTGTACATAAATCAGTTTTCTGGTTTGAACTGTTTTACATTTGTCATTTTGGTGCCTTTTATAGCTTGATATGCAGTATGGGTTTTGCTCATTGTTGAAAGCCATACAGTGACCTATAGTTGCTATATTCTATGTCATTTTGGTCTCTGGTGGAAAGTTGTCTAATTGGCAATCATACCACATCTTCTTATTTTTATATGCACATACATACCCCATTTTACATAACTTACCAAGTCTACCAAACAGTTCAACACCTAAAGCAGCAAATATGAAGAACAGTAGGAAGAACAAGAGGCCCAAGTTTCCAACCTGTGGAAGGGCCTGTATCACTGTGTCTAATAATGCTCGGATACCTTTGGCCATCTTAAGTAACTTCAAAACTACAAAAAAAAAAAATGCAGAGATATCATGCTGCATTGAAATTTTTCTACATTTGACTTCATCAGACAATATCGTTTTCAGGATTCTGCATTAGTAGGTTTAAACTGTATTTGAGCAGTTCTTAGTAACTAAACAATAAACTGTTCAATAGTAAAAAGACCACAGCTTTATTATTCTCTCCCAACATTTCATTTGTCTGAATATATTTCTTCCTTAATAAATAATGACAAAGTATATAGGATTGAGTCGATTGCTATGATTTTATTCATATAAATTATATAAAATACATGTACAACATACATTAATAAATCATTTGCATATCAAGTACAACGATAAAATCTGCTAAGTAGAATTTATTAACAGGAGCAAAGGCTGGTCGGCTTGGAGTAATTATGTGGTGAAATCCAACCTTGACCTTGCACATGAAAAATCTAAGTCAGTGTGTAGGTCTACATAAAGAAAGATTTCATATTATTTTGTTCTTGTGAAAATTATGGCTTATATATGTTACTAACTGACTGTCAATAGTACATCTATTTCAAGAGATCATGTGTTAGGTTTATATTTTGAAACCAATATCAATTCTTTTAATTTCTTAAGAGTAAATGCAAACCTCTGGCTATTCTAAGCACTCTCATAACCCTGATGATAGTAGGATTTATGGGAATGACATTGGTTTTCATTTCCTCCAGAATTATTCCAACAACTGATAAAATGACAATGAGCACATCTAACTGGTTCCATCTGCAACATTATCAAAGGAAACCAGATCAATTTTATTACAAAACATAAATTTTAACAGTGATTAAATGTAAATTATGTATCAGTGAAAAGTGCTTTTTTGCTCATAGTGATGTGTGATGTGCTAAAAAAAAGGTTATATTTGTTCTCAATAGTTTACATATAACAAATTCAACAGTAAGTTGATGCCACTATTTTCTTAGTTTTTTGCAATATACGTTTCTCCTAAAAAATTTCTTCGAAAACATATATGGTTGTTATCAAAGTGTGCCACTTAAGTAGATACTAGTTACTATCTTCATCTTATTGCAAAGTGCGAACATTCATTCAAACAAAGGAAAATGTCCTTCTGGTTCAGTGTTCCATGACATTTTTTGTCTCATGTGGCTTTCTTTTTCATAAAAAAGGTCATATAATTTTGAATAAAATGCTCTGCGGGGTGCAGCTTGATATGACTGCAGAGGTCAAACCCTGAACAGTTGGGGCAAGTATGGACACTACATTCAAGCTTGATACAGCTCTGAATTTGGATTGTCATTAAATATTTGACACAGCTTAGGTTTCTGACACAAAATGAATGTGGTCAAAGAACTGAAATTTTGAAACTGGAGGTACAATTTCAAAGAGATCCATACACTCATACAAAGTTATTGTCTGGAAACCAAATGTTGACAACGACAAAGACAACATCATACCATTATACGACCACAAAAAATTTTGCAGTCATATAAAAATGAAATGTGTCTTTAAACTTATATGTTGAATAAACAAGTACATACTTTTTTTTTCCTTCACAAATTTTTTTCATGAAAAGAAACTGGACATCTCTATTTGATTGAAGTCTTAACAAAATTGTTTGGGTTTTACATTTGTTTCAATGTATAAAATCCCATAAACTGAAATTAAAAAACTGTTCTCTACAGCTTTGGCAGATAAAGTCAGAGCAAGATCAAGTCATTACATGAAAAGGAAAATTTTAAAATGTATGTCTTTAAGGTTCATGTACAATTCAAATTTTAATAAAATCCAGGAAAAAAAAACAAAATTTCAGGTAAGGGTTTAGATTTTTTTGTATTTCTATATGTTGAAATCTAATGAATTCAACAACGCAGCTACTTTTAAATACAATCCTAAGGAGAGAGGGGAGAGAGGTATATAAGTTTGGAGATAGCTTGAACTTTTATGACGTTTTGCATAAATTAGAAAAAGGGAGACTTATATGAATTTAAAAAAATAAAAGTTTAATTTTCATATAAGATGCAGATGATTGGAATTCAATAAAAAAAGTGTAAATATGTAGTTTGCATGCAAAAATAGCTGTAAAAGTTAAATTGATTCCGTTTTATATTGAAATTCCTTGATGTGGAATGACAGCCAACCAAATCAAACCACACACACACACACACACACAATTTCCACGTTCAGAATTTATAGTTTAAAATCATGTAATGCAAAACAAGATTTGTTATACAAGATACATCAAACAAATTTTTTTAAAAGCCATAATATCTTCACAAAGTTAAAGATATGAATTATATTAAATTTGTACAAAATCTAAAAAATGGTGCAGTTATTTTTAAATTAGTAAAAAAAAAAAACAGGTCGGACTGTGCAATTATGTTTAGTACATAAGAATATGTGTGGGTATAATTCAATAATAATTTGTAGTTGAAATCTAAAACATGCAATAAAAATAAAAATGCATATTTTTACCATACTTAATATGGTAAATTGCAGGAGAAAAGTTACATCATAGTTTCTTTCCCATGAATAGTTAAGTTAATCATAAAATTTGAAATCTGACATAAACAAATTAAAACTCATATTTCTTTGCTGTATTCAGCCAAGGAATTCAGTTTTTAATCTTTAATTATTTTGAAACTGTTTTAGGTATTTTTTTTCCCCATATTATTATCATGAGTGAAAAAACTGATCTAAAACAAGAAATTTCAAATTTAACATCAAATTTTGTTTTAACAGATTTTTTACTGAAATAATTTTTAAATTTTAAAAAGACAATCTGAAACAGTCCTTGATAGTTAAATTGAGAATAGTATGTGAAGAGTAGTGGGAAATACACAGCAAATAAACAACATGCTTTTTACACAAGTAGAAAAATAGGGTTTTTGTATTGTGTAAAAACTGTCAAAAGTATTAAGGATATTACACTTTTCTTTCACATAAGAAAAAACTTTTTCCATTTTTTTCCTGGCATAATTCATGTATAAAATTTCTTCTGTAACTCAAATCAAAACCATATAAAAAATCTGTGTAAATATCAAAAGAAAATGACAGATTTTCATAGAATGAAAACCAACGCCAATTCACAACACCAAAAAGTACATCGGATCCATTGGAATTCTATGTGAAAGAAAAGTGTGTAAATTTGTAAAACAGGGTTTAAAGAGCTTGAGTAAAACTGACACAATGTTTTACCTGCTGTTAATATGAAAAAGACAAAAAAACAATAGGTTTACTTAAACAACTAAGGGAAACAACTTTAATTTAACACAATCATTAAGGGAGACAACTTTTATTTTACACAATAGTTAAGGGAGACAACTTTTATTTTACACAATAGTTAAGGGAGACAACTTTTATTTTACACAATAGTCGAGGGAAATAATTTTCATTTAAACACAGAAAAACAATTTAAAAAAAAAAAAAATTTCCAAGGGGCATAACTCTTTTAAAAATTATTGATCGGCACTAATTTTCAAATTCGTCCAAGACATTGCTAATATAAACCTAAGATTTAAGTTTCATAAATTTCTGGCAAGAATTGTACACGAAAGCGCTAACGATGCAATTTTCCATAAAATTAATGTTTCCAAGAGGCATAACTTTTTTACGTGGGTTACAATTAATATATAAAAGTAACAATTCTCATGTCACAATGTTCAAGGATTTTTGAAACACATGAACGAAAAAGTGCCACAATGTTCAAAGGGAAAATTCATGTGAACACAGGAAAGTATCTCATATCTATTTTTAGATCACAATTATTGTTTCAACTGTGAATTTCCTAACATTTGATTGGTTTTTTTTTAAACAAGTTTCAGTTTCAAAAGGAAACGAAACAAACAGTAAGCAAATATCTTTTTTTTCTATTTGTTGTTGTTGGAAATAACTTTTGTGAATAGAACATGAAACTCGAAACCAAAAGTCCTTTATTTATGTTTTTCTTAAACAATATTTTTCCCAATGCATCAAGCTAGTTCAGCATGCATTGTTAATATTTGTAGTATCTTATACACAATTGTCATATGGAATGCCAGAGGAAATTTTTTCCCATTATGCCAAACATGCTTTTTCAATTTTCCCGAATACCAAATAGGCAATATTTTTCCTGATGATTCTCTTACCTGTCTTTGATGTATCTAAGAAATCCCAGAGCGATTATTTTCATAGTGGCCTCAATAATGAACACACATGTGAAGAAGTAGTTAAAAATCTTCAATGCAAATTCTAATTCCTGTAAAGTTAGAGAGTAGATCAATACAGTTTAAATTATTCCTGTGTTGAACTAACTATGTTCTTTTTCTACCATAACAATATAACAACATTTCCTATAGTTTGCTATAATCTTTAAAACCGCCACATAATAATTTTTTAGTAACCTGTGGTAGATATCATAAAGAAGTAATATTCTTGTAACTTTTGTTTTTTTTATTTTGTCTAGTGCGAATTTTATCTGTATGTTGCATTTGTTTAATTTACGTATCTGCTTAGCCACAATAGATGAAAGTTGAAATCTTTTAATACCAGTTCCTCACTAACTTATACCTGTCCCCTGGGAGGACATTTGATTGTCTTCTGTTTTATATCAACCCCGAGATATTTAATTCTTTCCTCAATTTTAGAACTTGTGTTTCATCAAGTCCCCAATTACTCTTTCGAGTATACAACAATAATTCTATATTCTGGACACAATATTTCCGCAATGGATTGTACTGCATTTAATCAAAATGGCTAATCCTGACATAAAACCCTCTAATAATTTATTTCAACTTACTGGTGGCATCATATAGTATTCCATTGCCATGGTGATGACATTTGACCCTATGACCCCTGCTATGGCAAGGTCAAAGTATTTACTGTTGACAACTTGATGAATAACCAGACGACAAGGGGAATAATTTGACCAGTACGCTGGACGGTTCAGTTCTTAATTAAAAAATAAAAAGCATTTATAGAATATCAAGATGTAAATCCAAAAAGATATTAAAATAAGTACATCTTTTATTCTTTGAAATAATATAAATTTCTACATCAGATTGAATTGTTATACTATTTATCAAAGATCATTTTAACATTCAACAAATATTTGATGCCTTTCACAATTGAGAAAAGATATGAAATTGTTTCATATTTATCAGAATAAATGGCTCAATTATAGAATGAAACAATGTTTTATTTTCATGAAGTAATCACAAAATATATTTAAGATCACATGAATGAATCAGAAAAATGAAAAGCATGGAATCAAGAATAAATGTATATGTCCATGAAAAGGTGGAATGATATGAAGATAGATTACAAGACAATCACATAGTTACTTACCTAGAAGACAAATAAAGGGACATAACATACAAGACAACATAACACTGAGTCTGGCACACTAATGCACACACAAGTCAATAATATATACTATTCTATATCAAATGCAATACTAGTCTATATTGTGAACATTCAAAATCATTCCAATCACACTTAAATTTCAAAATTGGACTGGCTTCAAGTCAAATTATTATAAAAATAAATAAAGTCTTCCTTTTTTATTTTCCCACTTTTGGTCTTATTGTAATCATAGTTAACACATTTCCTTTTAAAGATGATTAACAGCATTTTTTTTTTACTGCAGCTGGATGGCCATTACAATTGTTAAGCCAAATGAAATTGGTATACCAATGATGAACCTAATAATAGTTACAAAAAGCACATGATAAATTTGTCTTTCAAATCCTATTCTATAAATAAATAAAGTGACTAAATTTAAAAAAAAATCAAAAATATTTTAAATTTACAGGATTTGTGTTTTAAAAGTTCATTGTCACTAGTTTTTTTGGAATAAAAAATTAAAGAATTATCATATATGAATTTTAAACATTCGATTTTTAAAAATTATTTACAACATCTATAATTCTCAGTAAAGGCTTCAAAAATACCAGTACTGATCAAATAATTAGTGCAAACAACACGATTCATGTTAAAATACATCTAATTCAGTGATGTTAAAAAGATACCTTACATACAAGTCTTGAATCCCTTCCCTCTCAATCCAAGAAATAGCAATCACTAGAGAGAGATTTCAGCCAACTAGATATTGACTACATATACCAAAATGTTACTGCACAAATAACACTGGATCGGTTTTCTTTCACTATATTTTTTTACAATAGCAGACTGATGCTATGAAATATAAAACTAAAAACTAGCTTCAAGCACATTAAAGCTACAATTAAGGTCCATATCATTCGTTTTTTAAAAGCAATGACTTCTTTCGACTAATTGAAGCATAACAAAAAATGTCTCTAGTAAACTTCCCCAAATATCTGATTTATTGCACACACTTTTTACAACAAAAACTACTTTTGTTAACAATTTTTTCTTGCAAGTCATCAATTCTAATGAGATTGTTAGAAAGACTTTATGGATATTTATATTAGCTATTGAAATCAAAATGGCTCAAGTAAAACAGTGCGATATATGTAACTTTTCCTTTAATAGATTTATCAGATTTCTAACTCAGTCATATTTTATCAACAGCTTTCAATTTTATAAAAAGCTCCTAAAAATCTTAAAACATAAACCTATTACAAGAAAACAGGTTAACAGTCAGATGTTGTAAGGCTTAGCCCTTCCTTACAATCAAGCATGTATAAGCATTGACAAGCTCCATCACATGATCTAGAATAAGTGTTATTCTTTTTTATGAAAAATATTTTCATGCATAAAATGATATGAAAAGGAAAAAAAAAACTGATGCTGTTTGAAGTTTGAGAAATGGCTGCATTCTTTAATTGGTATGAAGGAAAATATCAAAAATCTTTTAAAAAAATGTCCTTAAATGTTTTAATGAAAATAAGCGAGTTTAAAAAAAAACATTTTCTGCCTTTTTACAATGTAAATCAGCTAGTAAAATGTAAAAAGTGAGCTATCCAAATTTTCAAATAAAGTCTCCAAACGGTTCGGCACCCCGCAACTTTGACAATTTTCTAAAACAGAGGGTACAATAAGCCCCAACCTATACCTCATTCTTCTAAAGTATGAAAAATGCTGTATGCATTAAAAGCTATCTACAATTGATTTAATTAAAATCAAGCACAAAAATAGGATTAACTCTTCTGATTGAACACCTACTCATATTATACTTATTGATAATAGGCTAGGAAGAATCCTGTAATTATGCCTTATGATAATATAAATTTTGCCTAGTTTGTACAAGAAGGGAACTTCTCAAAATAAAAATTTTAAAGTTATTTTCAGGGAGATAAATTATATCTTGTTTTGTTATCAACTCTGATAGATTTTAAAGGCATTGGAGTGGAAGAGTGTAAGAATGCAGTCATTTCCAAAACTATATGTGCATGACAGATGACAGAAATAAAAAGCCAGACTCAGGTACAAACCAAAATCCCCAAAGGGTTCCTCACTCTTTCTCTTTTGTTCCATTTTCTGTGATCTTTTCTTCTGCCGTCTTTCCTCTCTTCTTTTTCTTGGTCTTCTCGACACTTGTGAAAGTTTTCAACCACAACCCCTACGAACATGTTCAATACAAAAAAGCCGACCAGCAGCAGGAATGAGATGAAATATATCAGACGCCATTCGTTGTAATTTTCTTTGGGCTGTTATAATGAATAAAAATTTTAGTTTTGAAATACACATATAATTTTTAAGTGTTGTAACACATAGATATGACAATAATCACAATTTCAAATGAAAGTTTGTTACAATAACAAAGATATAATTCAAATCTACCTCGAGAAATAAATATAATAGAAGAAAATCTGATTCATCCAAAAATGTAAGTGGCTGTTATTTTAATTGTTAGAACTGTTTCAAATTTTCGTGTCTGTTCCTTTTATAGCTGACTATACATTATGGGATTTGCTCATTGTTGAAGGCCGTTCAGTGACCTATAATTGCTTATATTCACTTCATTTGAACTCTGGTGGTTAGCTGTCTCATTGGCAATCACCACATATCCTTATTTTTAAATTGAGATTTTCTAAAATAAACATCAATAAACCACGTCCACTCTGTGTTTTTGTTAGATAGATATAAGAAGATGTGGTATGAGTGCCAATGAGACAACTCTCCATCCAAGTCAAAACTTATAAATGTAAACCATTATAGGTCAAAAGCACGGTCTTCAACACGGAGCCTAGGCTCACACTGAACAGTAAGCTATAAAGGGCCCCAAAATTACTAGTGTAAAACCATTCAAGCGGGAAAACCAACGGTCTAATCTATATAAAAGCGAGAAACGAAACACTTATGAACCACATCAACAAGCGACAACTACTGAACGTCAGATTCCTGACTTAGGACAGGTGCAAACAAATGCAGCGGGTTTAAACGTTTTAATGGTACCAAACCTTCACCCTTTTCTGAAACAATAGTGTAACATCACAACATAGAAAGACACACTATAAAATGTCAACTGAAATAGCTTAACTCAATCAAAGGAAATAGTGTGTTTCTATTTGTATCCATCTGACGAGTTCAGCCTTTTTTCAACTGATTTTTATAGTTTGTTCTTATGTTGTACTGTTACACCACTGTCCCAGGTTAGGGGAGGTTGAGCGCACACAAACATGTTAAACCCCGCCTCTTTATGTGCCTGTCCCAAGTCAGAAGACTGCAGTTCAGTGGTTGTCTTTGGTTCATGTCTGTAATATTTTTTTTTTTCGTAAATTGTTTTGTTATAAGTTAGGCCGTTAGTTTTCTCACTTGAATTGTTTCATATTTTTCATGTCAGGGCCTCTTATAGCCGACCATACAGTATGGGTTTTTCTCATTGTTGAAGGATGTACAGTTGCCTATAATTGCTTACATCCACATGGATAGTTGTCTCATTGGCAATCATACCACATCTCCTTATTTTTATATCAATGTTTCAGGTCAATTCTTGGTTCTACATTAGTATCTAACCTGCATGTCCACTCCCACAGCATCCAGTCCAGTATACATAATGCTGACCCAACCGTCCTTGGAAGCTAACACAAACAATGCCATTAGGGCCTACAATATTATAAAGCAATCGAATTATAATAGTAAATTAAAATTCACCTTTTTTGCTGCACTAATCATAATTTGAAAGTAACAGAAACATTTTTTTTTTTTTTTTTTTCTAACAAAAAAATAAGATTTAAAATATGTTTTTTTTATTATTTGTAAACAATACTTTTACTTTACAAACTTTAGAGATCTCAGAAATTGTTAAAGTTAAAATACATCAATACAATTAGACCTGTACAAACTGGGTTTTTAAGGACCTAGGAATTAAACAAAAGTCTGGCTTTCACAGGTCAACCATGTTATTTGAATACATGTACATGTACTGTAAACCAACTAATTCTCTTGAGCAATTTATTTTCGGGACTTTATTGGGGAGAATAATAATATATAAATCATCACCAATATGAACAACTTGAATATTTCCTTATATCAATACAGCAACAATATTAAACAAGAATGTGTCCATGGTACACGGATGCCCCACTCTCAGTATCATTTTCTATGTTCAGTGGACCGTGAAATTGGGATCAAAACTCTAATTTGGCATTAAAATTAGAAAGATCATATCAAAGGGAACAGGTGTACTAAGTTTCAAGTTGATTGGACTTCAACTTCATCAAAAACTACCTTGACCAAAAACTTTAACCTGAAGCGGGACAGACAGACAAACGGACGGACAAAGGAACGGAAGCACAGACCGAAAAACATAATGCCCTTAGGTGGGGCATAAAAATCATGGGGAAAAAAAATCCCTTTGAAATAAGCTAGAAACGACTAAATGCGAAATTAAGTATTTTCAAAACTAAGTTGGTTTACAGTATTCAGTCTAGAGAGGTTTCTAATTAACAAAAGCTTACCTGGCCCAAATCATCAAAGTTATATTTTTGGTTCACCCATTTGTTGTGAGGATCAGATAAACATTCTGTTTTATTAACAACATGTCTCACATTCAGTCCTTTACAATAGTAAAAACTTCCCTTGAAGAGCTGAAAAAAAGATTAAGATCATACATAATATCAAATTCAGAGTGTTAATATAGCACTGTACATGCAATAATATAGAAATTTTCTGCTTTAGTACATATACAGTGTAACCTGCCTAATCCGACACCTGAGTATTCCAACATCCTGCTTTAACCGACACATTTTCTGGTCCAAAATATGCCTATCCTTGCAGAAAAACCTGAGTATTCCGACACCCTGCTTAATCCAACATTTTTTCTGGTCCCCTAGTGTGTCGGATTAGACAGGTTACACTGTATCTATCAACGCAATAGGTCAAAATGAAATTTTGCAAAATCAAACAAACATATTAGTTTAACCCCGCCACATTCTGTATGTACCTGTCCCAAGTCAGGAGATTGTATTAATTCAGTGGTTATCGTTTGTTGCTGTATATCATATTTGTTTTTCGTTCATTATTGTGTACATAAATTAGGCCGTTAGTTTTCTCATTTGAATTGTTTTAAATTTTGTCATTTCAGGACCTTTTATAGCTGACTATGCGGTATGGGTTTTACTCATTGTTGAAGGCCGTACAGTGACCTATAGCTGTTAACTTCAATGTCTTTTGGTCTCTTGTGGAATGTTGTCTATTTGTCAATAATACCACATCTTCTTATTTTTATATATAACAACTATAGGTCATCTTTTGGCCTTCAACAAAATGCCACACCTATACTGTAAGTATGTATGTATGGAACTTTAAGTAATTTATCTAATTTCAAATATATTTTCCAGGGTAACCGCTTTGTGTTTTTGCCACTGCATATTGAAATATCAATCAAACATTGGATTTTTCAATTATCTTAATTATGTAAGTTCAATGTTAATCATTGTCAAAGAATCTTAGAAGCTGGTAAATTCTCTGGCCTATTAAAGGTGATAATACAATTGCTTTGAAACTTCATTCCATGAATATGTCTAACCCAGATATTCAGTTTGAGATAATTTGAATAAATAGGTATTTTGTTAAGGAAGCAAGAAACATAAAATGTCCATATTTTTTTGTTGTCGAAAAACTGATTACTGTGGATTCATTATAATTATCCGTCGTATATTAATTTTCACAGTTTCGTGGGTAAAGATGATCCACGCATATAAATGTTCAACAAAACACAAATTTCCAATGATTGTCTTGTGATATTGTATGATTCTAAATACTATAATTTGAGTGCAGTAAGGCCACCCTTAACAAATTGTTTTTTGAAGTTGCCTATCCATGCCTTGTAGGGTTGGGTAGGTAGGTAACGTTTTTTTTTTTTTGGCCAACAACATAAGTTACATGTTTTAGACAAGAAAACGATGTAAGAGTAGGAAAAATTCTTTGCATAAAAAATTTGAAACGATTTGTGTCTTAAAATTTTCGAGTGGGCAGATATTTAGGCGGATAGGTAGACAACATAAAACAATTTTAATCTTATTTTTGGCCTAAGGTTAAATAACTTCATTCTTACCTGAACTCCTAATATACCGAAGATAATAAAAAATGTACAGCAGATGAGAACAATATTTCCAATGGGTCGTAATGATGACAATAATGTTTGTACAACCAGTTTAAGACCTGGTGCCCTGCTAATTACCCTGAAATGGAAAAGTCACAAATTTACGATAATCTATAAAGCATAGCGTCATCAAATGTAATTAAATTTATAAAAAGCTGTAAAAATAACATCACTTCTCTCTAAAAAAATTATTTAATTTTACTTCAGTGTATGTTTAAAATACTTTGTATGTGTAAGAGTTGTGTACTATCATTCCTAAGTGTAGAATTTCCAGTACAAAAAAGGTCAGCCCTTGCGGTCATAAAACTTTTGAGCACGATTATTGTACTCAGACTCAGATATCAACCAATCAAAATACTGGATTTGGTGTTTCGAGCACAAATTTTGTACTCCGAGTACTGAGTAAAGTTTTATGACCGAGAGCCCTAGTGTATTTTTCTCCATATAAGTATGATTTTTCTGTCAGAAATTTGTGAAACTTTGCCATAGAATTGTTGCACTATAAGTGTATCTCTTCCAAAAGGAAGTTGTTAAAATTCACTTACTCCATATCAGGGTCAAGTTGATGACTACAGACAGCAACAAGATTTACAATGATTGTGACTTGCAAAAATTGATTGTTACTTCAAATTTCCAAGCTGAGAATCACAAATTTGAACTACCATCTTACCAGTAATAATAGAATTCATTTTTAATACAGTAATGCCTATTCCCATTGAAGGATTAAATTTACTCATTGTGTATTCAAGTCATTGTGTAAAAAATACCTTTCATGTAAACATGCTAACTTCACGGCAGCTTAATTTTCATAAATTACAAGAGAAGTCATTCTTGTCTTACCAAAATTCTTGCATCTGGTCAATTCATTTCCAAATTTTTATTTAAATGTTAGACGTTGAAATTAATATTGTTAAGGTAAATCAACTTTCTTCAGATCAATTTACTTTAGATTTCATCTGTAACTGTCATCTAAGTTTAAATTTTAAGCTTAAAATTGATATAGAATTGACCACTTGAAAGAAAGTAGGTTAACACATGAACAGTTTTTTGTGTAAAGTGTATATAATTTTAACACTCACCTGAGTGGTCTCAATGTTCGTAGTAATCGGAAAACACGAAGAATTCCAAAGATTCTAGGACTGCTCGACGCTGACAAGGAAATAAATATATCTGTCAAGGAAATAAGTACTAGGAATCCATCCATCACATTCCAGCCACTTTTTAAATAGGCATGTTTACCGATTAGTAATCCTTTGGCTGATACCTTGATTGTCATTTCCAAGGCAAATATAAAAGTAAAGCCATAGTTTGAATAGTTAAGGAACTGTCTCTCCTGTGAAAAGAAAACAATTTAGAATGTTCACTACTCACATTTTCAACTTTTTTCTTAACTATCGCAACTTGCGTTTAGACATCAAAGAAAAATTATATGCTCAATTGGTATAAGAAAATCAAAATATCATCAAACAGGAAGTGGCCACCTTGCAGATCTGTAAATGGTTTACATGAAACAACTCACCATTGTAAAGTTCAAGATGATTCAATTATACATAAGCATAGTATTATGCAATGAAAGTTTCCAATGGACAAAATTTTGGATAAATGGACAAAGCCAATGTTGTATATTACCCACTCACTGAGTGGGAGTATAATATTGTTTTATTTCTTGAAATTGGTACAATATAATATAATAAGCAGTTTAAAATTTACACTTACTTCATTTTTTAATAATTTTTGGATTTTCAAATATTTTGGCCTCAAGCATCACTGAAGAGACATTTATTGTCGAAATGCATCTGGTGCAGAAAAATGGTACGGTTAATGTTATTACATAATACACAAAGTGGTTTCCAAAACTGTAGATTTGAGGCTGAATTAGTTGTTCGGTGTTATTTTTACTGCAATACATTTTACATGTACTTGTAAAAAATCTCTCTTTGTACAAATGCAATCAAATTTTATGGAAGTAAACAAAAATTGGCTCTATAGAATCTCTCTTTTACAAAATAGCAATGTCTGATACTGGCTCAAACTCTATCCTTACAACGTGACTTGACTTCCAAAGCTAATGTGATACAATAGGTGAAAGAGCATGACTGAGGAACCAGAACACTGTTTACTTACATCAGAATTAGGAGGTATATCAGGTCGTTCCATAGCTAATGTGATACAATTCAAAGCAATGAAGAATAAAACAGAGTTGTCAAACCATTTCTGAGCCATCCAATGGTGTAAAAGTTTTCTAAAACTTCATCTATAAAACTAGTGTTGAAATGTTTGTAATTGGATTGCTATGTTAAAAATTGCTTTTAAATATTCTAAATTGTTACTTTTATGTTCCAAATGCAAAGTTTGGTCATAACCAGTCTTATTTTTTCATATTTGACACTTTTTTCTACTTCAGTTTTGGCCGTCTAGTTTTGGCGAAGAAACCATCCTGATGTTGGGGTAACAGGAATTTCTGCAGAGTGGTTGTCAATGACTTTGTGAACTTTACAAGTAATTAAAATACAGATTTAGTAAAATTAAACATAAAGCAAATTTTTTATGGTAAATGCTTAAAAGCCTTTGAAAAGTCTTTTCTGGTATTTTCATGTTATTCATTCAAATCTTTGTACATTTAACTAAGATTAAAGACTTTAATTCCTAGATGTACTGGTGTTGGTATGTGTCCATTCATATTTATTAAGCATATAGTGTTCACTTGTAAATTTGGCGGCACTGCACAAGATATTTTCAAATAAGTACAAAGAAGATAAAACAACACCCTCCCCTCCCACCATAAGCAGTTATGTATGTTATGAATAGCTAGGTCTATTAATAGATTTTCTATTTGCTCTGAAAATCTGACCAATCTCTCTTTTACAAAATATCTATTTTCCTAAAATCATTTTTCCAATCATTTATCATTTAGCTATTCTACATCAGAAAACTGACCAGAAGGCTGAAGGGGTATGTTCATGATAGTTGAACAGTCAACCTTGTTTTATCATCATCAGCTACCTTCATTGTCATATAAGTGAGAGGTTTAGCTAGCTATAAAACCAGGTTTAATCAACCATTATCTACATAAGGATATGCTTGTACCAAATCAGGAATATGACAGTTGTTTTCCATTCGTTTGATGTGTTTGAGCTTTTGATTTTGATAAGGCACTTTCCGATTTGAATTTTCCTTGGAGTTCGTTTTTTTTGTTATTTTACTTTTTTCACTGAATTCTACTTGACAAATACAACAATGTTTAAGTTATGAACAAATTATCAAACTCCAAAGTCCTGAATAGCAAAATAAAAGTACTAGCAGAAGCATGGAAACTTTCAAAAAATTACTTGCCTGCTTATATTGACTATTTTTTACACACTTAAAATTAAAAAAAATCCAAATTACAAATCTCCTACACCTTTCATAATTGAAGTTAGATGAAAATCAATATGTTATGTTTAACTGACTTTTACTGACATACCAGTTAGTCGGACTAAGGACATATAATGCATATTCTTGTCTTGTTTTGAAGCACCCTCTTGGTTCTGGACACCAGGAGAAGGAACAATTCTGAAAGAAAAATTCAGAAAAATAATGACTGAAACAAAGCAAAAGAGAAAACTAAAAAATTGTGTCCCTTATAAAATGTTGATTATGTTGCATAAAACTATTATATAGCTGTTCCTGCCGAGAATGACAAAAAAAACCCTTTTTTCACTTGTCAAAATAAATTGTGTGTCTTGCCTTCTCTACTCATTGTCTGTAAATTTTACAAATTCAATGAAAAGAAAAAGATGTGGTATGATTGCCAATGAGAAAACTATTCACCAGAGACCAAATGACATAGATTAAAGCAACTATAGGTCAGGGCAAGTATGTTTTACATGTATAAAGTCTATATTTCAGAAACTGTTATCAAATGAAGTCTGTTGTAACAGAATTTGTACAAATAATCATTAAAATGCCGCATCTGCTTGAGCATTTGTCATTTTCTCCTTGATACTTAAAAAATAGCTTTCTCTCATCAGGTTGGTTAAGTATATGGACAGTGACCTTAACCTCCATCAAACGAAAAAAGAATAGGAGCTGTATGCTCTCAAAATCTTAAGTTTTTTGCAGTTAGCAATCATGAGATAAATGGCCTAATGTTAAAAAACTCGCTACCATATGCTTTTAATTCAGGAAACTTTACTCAAAATACAAAATCGTGCATAAACCTTAATTCTAAATAATATCACATACTGTTTCATCCATAGCATCAGGGTCTTCCTCGTCTTCTACGTCTGATATATGTTGGGTATTAGCTTCACCAGTTGGTGATTCAGACAGATTATTCTGCTTATAATCCTCCTTAACACCAGTCATGGAAGACAATGAGTTCATGGTACGACGACTAGTAAAGGAGTTCTGACGACTCAGATATATTGAGTTGCAGGCGCTGTGTGTACTGCTGACTGAATTATACAATTTTAATGAGTTACGAGGTGATGGAAATGGCTGACGCTTTATAGAGTTCTGTGGACTTAATGTTCGTTGGTTGTTTAATGGCAAATGGCCATTGCAATCTAGCCGACTGAAACATAATAGAAATTAATAATTATTACTTATATTTCTTTTTCAAATGATATTATTTAGGCAAAAATATATTTGTGAGTCACATTATACTCAAACACAGGCAAGTGTTAACCAATTTTTACAATTGATCAATTCAATCTGAGTTTTACCTCAGGTTATTTAAACATTTCTTTGATTGTAAAATATTGGGTCCTAATAACCTCTAAACTCTGAGATTTGCCCTGAACATGAGACATAGTCATAGGACAGTATATTGTATTACCTGTTTGGAATGGGTGTACATGGTGTGAATAAATCATCATCATAATAATCTACACTCTGAGATTTACCCCAGAATATAAGACATAGTCATAGGACAGTATATTGTATTACCTGTTTGGAATGGGTGTACATGGTGTGAATAAATCATCATCATAATAATCTACACTCTGAGATTTACCCCAGAATATAAGACATAGTCATAAGACAGTATATTGTATTACCTGTTTAGAATGGGTGTACATGGTGTGAGTAAATAAGAAGCGTAAGTATCAAACTTTTCACATGTTATATAACAATACGAAAGAAAACTTAAGCTAAAGCAAATTATTTTAAAACTGATTATTTTCACAGATCTTCCCTATGTTGATTCATTCATATCTTTTCTACATTTCAATCATTAATGCAATGGTGTTGGTATGTGTCCATGATTGAGAAAAATATAGTGTTCACTTGTAAATTTGGCCGCACTGCACAAGATATTTTCAAATAAGTACAAAAGAAGATAAAACAACACCCCTCCCCACTCCCACCATAAGCAGTTATGTATGTTATGAATAGCTAGGTCTATTAATAGATTTTCTATTTGCCCTGAAAATCTGACCAACTCTCTTTTTTTATCTATTTTCCTAAAATCATTTTTTCCAATCATTTATCCTATTCTACATCAGAAAACTGACCAGAAGGCTGTAGGGGTATGTTCATGATAGTTGAACAGTCAACCTTGTTTTATCATCATCAGCTACCTTCATTGTCATATCGGTGAGATTTGTAGCTAGCTATAAAACCAGGTTTAATCAACCATTATCTACATAAGGATATGCTTGTACCAAATCAGGAATATGTGTGCCCTTATAAAATGTTGATTGTGTTGCATAAAACGGTTATATAGCTGTTCCTGCTGAGAATGACAAAAAACCTTTTTCACTTGTCAAAATAAACTGTGTGTCTTGCCTTTCTACTCATTGTCTGTAAATTTTACAAATTCAATGAAAAAAAAGATGTGGTATGATTACCAATGAGAAAACTATTCACCAGAGACCAAATGACATAGATTAAAGCAACTATAGGTCAGGGCAAGTATGTTTTACATGTATAAAGTCTATATTTCAGAAACTGTTATCCAAATGAAGTCTGATACTATTTGTACAAATAATCATTAAAATGCCCGCATCTGCTTGAGCATTTGTCATTTTCTCCTTGATACTTAAAAAATAGCTTTCTCTCATCAGGTTGGTTAAGTATATGGACAGTGACCTTAACCTCCATCAAACGAAAAAAAGAATAGGAGCTGTATGCTCTCAAAATCTTAAGTTTTTTGCAGTCAGCAATCATGAGATAAATGGCCTAATGTTAAAAAACTCGCTACCATATGCTTTTAATTCAGGAAACTTTACTCAAAATACAAAATCGTGCATAAACCTTAATTCTAAATAATATCACATACTGTTTCATCCATAGCATCAGGGTCTTCCTCGTCTTCTACGTCTGATATATGTTGGGTATTAGCTTCACCAGTTGGTGATTCAGACAGATTATTTTGCTTATAATCCTCCTTAACACCAGTCATGGAAGACAATGAGTTCATGGTACGACGACTAGTAAAGGAGTTCTGACGACTCAGATATATTGAGTTGCAGGCGCTGTGTGCTGCTGACTGAATTTTACGAATTTTTAATGAGTTACGAGGTGATGGAAATGGCTGACGCTTTATAGAGTTCTGTGGACTTAATGTTCGTTGGTTGTTTAATGGCAAATGGCCATTGCAATCTAGCCGACTGAAACATAATAGAAATGAATAATTATTACTTATATTTTTTTTCAAATGATATTATTTAGGCAAAAATATATTTGTGAGTCACATTATACTCAAACACAGGCAAGTGTTAACCAATTTTTACAATTGATCAATTCAATCTGAGTTTTACCTCAGGTTATTTAAACATTTCTTTGATTGTAAAATATTGGGTCCTAATAACCTCTAAACTCTGAGATTTGCCCTGAACATGAGACATAGTCATAGGACAGTATATTGTATTACCTGTTTGGAATGGGTGTACATGGTGTGAATAAATCATCATCATAATAATCTACACTCTGAGATTTACCCCAGAATATAAGACATAGTCATAGGACAGTATATTGTATTACCTGTTTGGAATGGTGTACATGGTGTGAATAAATCATCATCATAATAATCTACACTCTGAGATTTACCCCAGAATATAAGACATAGTCATAAGACAGTATATTGTATTACCTGTTTAGAATGGGTGTACATGGTGTGAATACATCATAATAATCTACACTCTGAGATTTACCCCAGAATATAAGACATAGTCATAGCATAGTATATTGTATTACCTGTTTGGAATGGGTGTACATGGTGTGAATACATCATCGTCATAATAATCTACACTCTGAGATTTACCACACTCCTGTACCAGACATCTCCTCTCTCCATCCCGGCTTCTCCTGCCTCGCCAAACAGTTGTTTTCCATTCGTTTGATGTGTTTGAGCTTTTGATTTTGATAAGGCACTTTCCGATTTGAATTTTCCTTGGAGTTCGGTTTTTGTTATTTTACTTTTTTCACTGAATTCTACTTGACAAATACAACAATGTTTAAGTTATGAACAAATTATCAAACTCCAAAGTCCTGAATAGCAAAATAAAAGTACTAGCAGAAGCATGGAAACTTTCAAAAAATTACTTGCCTGCTTATATTGACTATTTTTTACACACTTAAAATTAAAAAAAATCCAAATTACAAATCTCCTACACCTTTCATAATTGAAGTTAGATGAAAATCAATATGTTATGTTTAACTGACTTTTACTGACATACCAGTTAGTCGGACTAAGGACATATAATGCATATTCTTGTCTTGTTTTGAAGCACCCTCTTGGTTCTGGACACCAGGAGAAGGAACAATTCTGAAAGAAAAATTCAGAAAAATAATGACTGAAACAATGCAAAAGAGAAAACTAAAAAATTGTGCCCCTTATAAAATGTTGATGGTGTTGCATAAAACGGTTATATAGCTGTTCCTGCTGAGAATGACAAAAAAAAACTTTTTTCACTTGTCAAAATAAACTGTGTGTCTTGCCTTCTCTACTCATTGTCTGTAAATTTTACAAATTCAATGAAAAGAAAAAGATGTGGTATGATTGCCAATGAGAAAACTATTCACCAGAGACCAAATGACATAGATTAAAGCAACTATAGGTCAGGGCAAGTATGTTTTACATGTATAAAGTCTATATTTCAGAAACTGTTATCCAAATGAAGTCTGATATCTATTTGTACAAATAATCATTAAAATGCCCGCATCTGCTTGAGCATTTGTCATTTTCTCCTTGATACTTAAAAAAATAGCTTTCTCTCATCAGGTTGGTTAAGTATATGGACAGTGACCTTAACCTCCATCAAACGAAAAAAAGAATAGGAGCTGTATGCTCTCAAAATCTTAAGTTTTTTGCAGTCAGCAATCATGAGATAAATGGCCTAATGTTAAAAAACTCGCTACCATATGCTTTTAATTCAGGAAACTTTACTCAAAATACAAAATCGTGCATAAACCTTAATTCTAAATAATATCACATACTGTTTCATCCATAGCATCAGGGTCTTCCTCGTCTTCTACGTCTGATATATGTTGGGTATTAGCTTCACCAGTTGGTGATTCAGACAGATTATTTTGCTTATAATCCTCCTTAACACCAGTCATGGAAGACAATGAGTTCATGGTACGACGACTAGTAAAGGAGTTCTGACGACTCAGATATATTGAGTTGCAGGCGCTGTGTGTGCTGCTGACTGAATTGTTACGAATTTTTAATGAGTTACGAGGTGATGGAAATGGCTGACGCTTTATAGAGTTCTGTGGACTTAATGTTCGTTGGTTGTTTAATGGCAAATGGCCATTGCAATCTAGCCGACTGAAACATAATAGAAATTAATAATTATTACTTATATTTTTTTTCAAATGATATTATTTAGGCAAAAAATATATTTGTGAGTCACATTATACCCAAACACAGGCAAGTGTTAACCAATTTTTTTACAATTGATCAATTCAATCTGAGTTTTACCTCAGGTTATTTAAACATTTCTTTGATTGTAAAATATTGGGTCCTAATAACCTCTACACTCTGAGATTTGCCCCTGAACATGAGACATAGTCATAGGACAGTATATTGTATTACCTGTTTGGAATGGGTGTACATGGTGTGAATAAATCATCATCATAATAATCTACACTCTGAGATTTACCCCAGAATATAAGACATAGTCATAGGACAGTATATTGTATTACCTGTTTGGAATTGGTGTACATGGTGTGAATAAATCATCATCATAATAATCTACACTCTGAGATTTACCCCAGAATATAAGACATAGTCATAGGACAGTATATTGTATTACCTGTTTGGAATGGGTGTACATGGTGTGAGTAAATCATCATCATAATAATCTACACTCTGAGATTTACCCCAGAATAGAAGACATAGTCATAGCATAGTATATTGTATTACCTGTTTGGAATGGGTGTACATGGTGTGAATACATCATCGTCATAATAATCTACACTCTGAGATTTACCACACTCCTGTACCAGACATCTCCTCTCTCCATCCCGGCTTCTCCTGCCTCGCCAACTGTTTCTGCTTCCATAACTATATGATCTACATAAACCAGGTGACCTTAACATTGGGCGTGGTGATCCACGAGGTGAGGGTCTTGGTGAAGGACGGGGTGAAGCTCTTGGTGAAAGACGCGGTGATGATCTTAAGCTAGCATTGGACTGCAAGTAAAAAAAACTATAGATATTGTACTGACCAATATGGTAGCCTCAGATTATAATGGCAGCTAGTAATAAAACTGAGGTTAAATAAAACTTTCATGGAAAACTAAATGCAAAAGTTCTGTATGTTTTCATTTTAGTTAAAAAAATTAATTGTCTTACCCCTCACTAATAGCATCCTGTGATGCTGTAACTTTTTTTTATATTCAACCAATCATATACCCCTTAAAATTTTATCTTTTGATGATATATTTACTAGCAAGACTTTCTCATTATCATAGGTGCAATACAAAATCATGTGGTTTGAAGTTGGTGAGTTCCATGTATAAAATCTTAAATCAACAATGGTGTGACTCATTTAGAATGCCCAACCACCCATTCTTGATATATAAGTACTGGGGATTCATTATTATTTGTTAGATACCAATTTTTGTGGATTTCGTCTGTACAGGTGAACCATAAATGTAACAAAATGCACTACGAAGTACAAATTTTTTATGCTTGAATGCAGACTTTTATTTAAGAATTGAATGCTTCTTTTTGTAAATTTATTGGGGTGTAAAAGCGTTGACTGAAGTACATTTTGTATGAAGCACGGAAGCGCTTCATTCTAAAAATGTGTGCACGGTCAATGCTTTTACAACCCTGTAAAATTACTAAAAGAAGCATTCAAAATTATAATTACATTTTTCTGCTAGGATCATAAAAACACAATTTCTATCAAGTTTTTTTTTTTTATTTACCTGTGCACTTTATTGTGGAAGCTCGTGTTACCATGAATGTTACATTTCATTTTGAAATGAAGGTTAATTTCAGAATGATGCTAGATTACTGTTAGCCAATCAAAATAACGTATTATAATGAAACATACATGTAATGTTATCATAAAATCATGACAATACAATTTTTCCTTCAACCACGAAAAAATTGGTACCCATGAAAAACAAATTAATCCACAGTACACACAATGTACTAAGAAATAGATCAATATCTATATTTAACAAGCTGCTCTTCTTACCAAGTTTTTGTAAGTCCGACTCAGTAAACTCAAAAAATATGTGATTGCAAACAATGGTACAGTTGTGAAAAAAACTTACAGTAGATGATGAATGTACAGACAAAGTGTCCATCTGAACCTGCGGGTGAACACATAATGTCACTTTGTTGTAATCTTTGTTAGGATTTTCGTTGGGTGATCCCTGGGGTGTGGGCATGGGTGTGGCTGCTGTATGTGTGATGATAGGTGGGGCGATATCAGGTGCTTGACCAGTTCTGTTGGCATTGTCCTCCTTTATAACAGTCACTGGACACAAAGCTAACATTTTCTCTGCAAAAGTAACTGAATTATATTATATATTTATTAGCTGGATGTAGATTTTTGAGAAGTGATGACATAATAAAAGTAAATGATGTAGCAGATTTGTTCTGCTTTAGATATGCTACAGTAAATTCAAAAAAATAATGTGTGCAAATGACTGATTTCTGATAAAAGCGTTATATCTAACTGATGCTATTGCAAAATTTTGTGAAGGATAATCACTACTGAATTTATGAATGCAAGTTTTTATTACTGATTTCACTGCCTATTTCGCTTTAATAAAAACATTGCAATAATTTCTGAATTTACGGTATTTGCATTACAGTATGGTGGATCACATACTTTCTTGTTTATTAAACTTTAATAATTGTATACAATTCAAACATCATTTTTACATGTTTTTTTCTCTTTCTTTTTTAAAACTTTTTTAATATAATGCCATTGAAGGAAATAAGACAATTTCCTGTAATTTTTAGTATTACAACAGAAAACATTTAATGTAACAGACCAAAAGTGATTATTTTGCACATTTGATTGAGCCAAAAGGAACAATAATTGATGTATTGCATGTACACACTTTATGTGCCAAAGATCATACATTCACAATTTGTTTTCATGTGTTTTTTAATGTTTATTCACTGTTATTATTTCAGTATATTTTTTTTGTACAAACCTTTTTCTTTATTATTAATTTTGATCTGGGCAATATCAACTGCCTTGATTTTAATAGTCTGATTTTTCTCCTCATTGTTGTTGGTCTCGGCAAGGAATGCTTCTATTTCTTTCTGACGTTGTTCTTTCATTTTCTTCTTTTCTTCCTCCTAGAAGAGTAAACAAGACTACATTTTAATAAATAAACTAAATAGCGTATACATCTTGAATTATGAATACTATGGCAAGTTTTTATCTTTTATGATTTAAAAAATTCAGACAATTGAATAGTAAAGTTGTAATACAGAACATTTCTTCTTATTAAATTTTTCATGTATCTGCTTCTTGTTTTTTATATTATTTTTTATTTAGTTTTTTGTATGGCAACATAATATTCCATGTAGAACATAAAAACAAGTTACTGTGAATGTTCCCTGTTATAGCAAGCAGTGTAATATCCCTTGGAAATAACGTCATTAGTAGGGAAATATGTTATTTAAAAAAGTTTTGCCATAAACTGTTCACTGACCCATAGTTGTTTACATCCGCATCCGTTGGTCTCTGGTGAACAGCTGTCTCATTGGTAATCATAACACATCTTATTGTTATGATACAAAGGGTTATTGCACAAATAGTGGTGAATATTATCCCTCATAGAATATGATGCAACTAATGCAATACTTGCCTCATGTGAAAATCCTTCCACCAGAATGGCAACTAAGAGATTAAAGAGAACATAGTTCCCAAAGGTCATCAAGGCAATGAAGTAAAGTGAAGCCCATGCTGATGTTGTCTCCATACCATTGTAAAGGACTGTATTCCAATCCTCTTGAGTTAGAACCTGGTTAGAAAAAAAAAACTTAAATCAGATCACAAATTTCTGTATGACAATAAAGATAGATCATTTACATTTCACCTTACATTGCTTTAAAATAAAAATATTATAAGCATATTTTGACAAATAACTCATTTTGAAACTGAAAATAGCATATTTTGACAAATAACTCATTTTGAAACTGAAAATTTTCAATCTTTTCACTCCATTATACCATTATATAAATTTTTAATCGCATCGAATTTTAAAAAGTGTAGTCTTTTACTGTCCTTTCAATAGAATACTTTTTAAATAATAATTATGTGTCTACAAATGAGTAAATATGAAATGTACAATTATTTTCAATTCTTAGATTTTGATAAATTCAATATGTAAAGATTGGCATATTCTGTGAAGAATAACTTGATGACATTGTGTGTAAATGTGGTAAATGGAAATATAAAGGAAACATAAAACTTATCTTTTAAAAATATTTCAACAACACAAGTATATAAATTAACATAAGTATAATAGAGGCTAAATAAAACAAATTTTTAGATTTTCTTATATATTTTTGAGGCACAAAAGCCCCTGAAATTACATTTATTAAACTAATATTAGAACCAATTATCACAACTTAACAGAATAAGCTTATTCAAGTTTTTCTCTGGTTCATGAACCTGGTTTTAACACCTCAATAAAGGTGCCACCAGAAAAGCTAGCAAAATTTCATTATTAGCAAAAAACTATCTGTTCCAGTGTGCATCATTTTTTTGTACTAGAATTACTTCAAACAGAAAGTAATAAAGACAGTTAATGACAAACATTTATTGCGAACCAAATGAAACTTTTCCATAGAGTCATCTCCTCTTGGTTAAGGTATTTAAACTTTTGTCAGTTCTTTTGTCCCATTGAATAAATACAATAGCCATTGTTCTCTGTGTTTAGCGACCATAGATGTAATACCCATCTATGCTGCGACCTTTAAATTTCTTCTAAGAGAAATCCATCACTCATTGATTAATTAACCTGAATAAAAAAATTATCTTCTAAAAGATGAAAATATAGGTTTCAACTCACAAAACTGCATGTGATGTTGTATTCATTCAATATCAATAAATTTTCAATCTGTTCAATATTAACACCGATTTAATCATAAAAAGTTGACTTCTGACAAAATTTTTATCATTGTTCCTATTGAAATTTGCATGTTTTTGTTTAATTATATAATATATTTAGAAGGCCTTAATTTAAACAACGTCATTTTCAAGTTTTTATTTGTCAAACACAAAAAAACTAGATGTGTCGGAACGACAAGAATGGCCCCGTCTCAAAAAGTTGAAAAATCTGCAATTTCAACAACACATGTGGACACAAACATGCATGGCTCTCAAGACCAATACTAGTTTGATAAAAAATTTCCTTGATCAATGAAAGAACCTTAGTGAGCGCGCTCACATACCCCATATCCCCACATTGTCATTGGAGAAATAAAATAAGTGTAAGAAAAAAAAATTGTATCAGAAAAAAAATTAATCATAATTTCCTGTCAATATGCACATCTACATAGTATGTCCTTATTATCTACACAGTTTCATGAAATTCTGTTGTGTGGTTTCAGAGGAGTTGCGATGACAAACTGTTGCAGAAGTACATTGAAGCAAATAAGTTCAAAGGGGCGTAACTCCTGGAAAAAAAAATTGAATCGTAATTTCCTGTCGATATGCACATCTACGTAGTATGTCCTTATTATCTGAAAAGGTTTCATGAAATTCTGTTGTGTGGTTTCAGAGGAGTTGCGATATTGCAGTAGTATATTGGGCAAATAAGTTCAAAGGGGCTTAACTCCTGGTACAAAAATTGAATCGTAATTTCCTGTCGATATGCACATCTACGTAGTATTTCCTTATTATCTGAAAAGGTTTCATGAAATTCTGTTGTGTGGTTTCAGAGGAGTTGCGATGACAAAAGGTTGCAGTAGTATATTGGGCAAATAAGTTCAAAGGGGCGTAACTCCTGGAAAAAAATTGAATCGTAATTTCCTGTCGATATGCACATCTATGTAGTATGTCCTTATTATCTGAAAAGGTTTCATGAAATTCTGTTGTGTGGTTTGAGAGGAGTTGCGATGACAAACTGTTGCAGTAGTACATTAAAGTAAATAAGTTCAAAGGGGCGTAACTCCTAGAAAAAGAATTGAATCGTAATTTCCTGTCGATATGCACATCTACATAGTATGTCCTTATTATCTAAAAAGGTTTCGTGAAATTCTGTTGTGTGGTTTGAGAGGAGTTGCGATGACAAGAAACAGGACTGACGGACGGACAGACTGACGGACGGACGGGTCAAAAACATTATACCCTCCGCAACTCGTTGCATGGGGTATAATGAGTAATTAAATTTCAAACTATCAGCAAACAGGAAGTGGATGTACTGCAGATCTTACAAGATGTATTGAAACGACATGAAAATCAGCATAGCGGAACGAAACATAAACTTGATCTGTTCACGGTAGTCTCACATATCAAAAATCAGCACAAAATCTGAAGGCATATAGAAAAAAAGTCTGTATAACTGTGATTTTCAACAATTTATCAAAGTCCAAAGCCCTTAATTTCGGCAAAATTTTCAACAATTTATCAAAGTCCAAAGCCCTTAAAATTGGCAAAAATCAGTGAAGCGGAACTAAACTTAAACTTGATCTGTAACTCATCATGGTTAACTCACATACCAAAAATCAGCCCAATATCTAAAGGCGTTTAGAAAAAAAGTCTGTATAACTGTGATTTTCAACAATTTATCAAAGTCCAAAGCCCGTAATTTCAGCAAAAATTAGTGGAGCAAAACAAAACTTACACTTGATCTGTAGCTCATCATGGTTAACTTACATACCAAAATTTAGCCCAATAACTGAAGGCGTTTAGAATAAAAGTTCGTAAAACTGTGATTTTCAACAATTTATCAAAGTCCAAAGCCCTAATTTCGGCAAAAATTAACGGAGTGGAACGAAACTAAAACTTGATCTGTAACTCATCATGGTTAACTAACATACCAAAAATCAGCCCAATATTTGAAGGTGTTTAGAAAAAAAAGTCTGTATAACTGTGATTTTTAACAATTTATCAAAGTCCAAATCAAGTAATTTCGGCAAAAATTAGCGAAGCGGAACAAAACTGACACTTGATCTGTAACTCATCATGGTTAACTCACATACCAAAAATCAGCCCAATATCTGAAGGGGTTTAGAAAAAAAGTCTGTATAATGGTTTGTTGCGGAATGACGGAATGACAGAATGAT
Organism: Mytilus coruscus; assembly: GCA_017311375.1. Taxonomy (NCBI): domain Eukaryota; kingdom Metazoa; phylum Mollusca; class Bivalvia; order Mytilida; family Mytilidae; genus Mytilus; species Mytilus coruscus. Next base: position 33,467,911 of record CM029602.1, on the reverse strand, counting down.
GGAATGACAGAATGACGGAATGACGGACAAGGGTAAAACTATATGGCCCATTCAACTGTGTTGCGGGGCCATAAAAATTTCAATAGGAACTATGTTGAAAATTTTGTCAGAAATCAACTTTTAATGTTTGAATCACTGTTTACATTGAACAGATTGAAAATATATTATTGATATTGAATAAATACAACATCACATGCAGTTTTGTGAGTAAAAAACTGTATTTTCATTATTAGAAAATAATTTTTTTACTCAAGTAAATTAATCAATGAGTGATGGATTTCTCTTCGAAGAAATTTAAAGGTCCCAGTGAATAACAACACAGAGACCAATAGCTATTGTATTTATTCAATGGGACAATAGAACTGACAAAAGTTTAAATAGCTTGACAAATAGGAGATGACTCTGTGGAAAAGTTTCATTTGGTTCGCTATAACTAGGACTATAATTAACTATTAGCTACTGTAACAAATACTGGCAGTCTTTCTCAACTTTTACCTTGACTGTCAATAACTGCGCTTTATGCACTGACACAGCAGTTTCTGACAGTTCCAAGAAGCAAACCTCATGTTACAAGTGTGTGAATCATGGTTTACGGACAGTCCAGGTTGAAATTGCAAAAGACTGATGTCTCTTAAAGTTGTGAACAGTTATTCTAAGACAGAAAATAACTGCCATTGGGACAGACAGTTATTTTTGGTGTTCATAATGCTTAGATTTGGCAATTTACAAAATCTATTTAGAAAGTTCATCATGAAACAATATAATTACTGGTGACTAAAAGATATATACATATAAAACAAATCACATATAGTACATTTACGACACTGACGACATTTCAAAGCACATGCAGGAATCATAATATACAACATTTAACATTCAAACATGCACAAATCCTGAATGTCAAACCTCAAAATACAAACCGTAATTTTAAGCAACTTCTGTGGATTTGTTATTATTAGTATGATACCAATTTTTGTTGATTTTGTGGGCATAGGTAAACCACAAATTTTAAGGTTCAATAAAGTACCAATATTCTATAGGCATGGATGCAGATTTTGACAACACCACGAAATCAAATATCCACGAAAAATACAATTTCTCCTCAATCCACGAAAATTGGTATCCACGAAAATAAATCAATCCAAAGTACTCTTATTTTGTTGTTTTCTTTTAAACAGAATAATATTTTTAATTGTTTCAATAATGAAAAGTTTTATGCATAAAAGACTTCTTTAAATGTTTTATTTGCTTCTTTCTTTTTTCTTCTTTGATGGTGCCCTCTGTTGCTTTCTATACATCTTTTAAATTAATTCTCTGTGACAATATTTTTCACAGACTTTTTTTTTCTGCATTGAAGTTTGGGAAGATCCAACAATTAAAACAAGGATGATAAGAGATGCAGCATACATTCACTTTTTCATCTATCTTTCTCCGCTTATTTGTCCACCGTATATTTTCATGATCTCACGAATGTTCCTTTTCCAATAACTTGAAAACACAACAGTAAATTTGGTAATGTGAAGCAGACTATTCCTAAATCTCACTTCTCTCAAAAAATACTTTCTTTTTACATATGCATTCCAGGTAATCCGTGCACATTGGAATATTTTTTGTCATAAACCAGTGCCCAGGTAAACTTAATAAAATTTATAAAATAAATTATCAAATAACTAAATTCTTAATTTTCATACAGGGAAAAATTATCTTATAGATTTTAAAATTCTGAATTAAATTATTGTACAAGCAATTTTCATCAAGCAAAGCAATTCCTTTTTTGAAATAAATTAAATTTAGAAAACTTTTAAAAAAAATATCAAAAATGTTTTCAGTCAAGTATCATCAAAAGATTTAAAAACTAAATATTTACAAAAGCTAAATATGCAACAAGTTGAAGAGTTCAAAAGCATCCAGTAATAATACAAATCAGAGGACAACAAAAAGAATTTTAAAGTGTGTCAGGCAAGTCCATAACCAGTCAGTGCCGAGAAATAAAATGAAATTATATATTAAGTGGAGAAAAATATTAAAAATAAAGAAAAGAGAAACTGAATTATCAAAAGAATTTTTTACCTGGAACACTGTTACAAGTGACCACAGCAAGGAATTAAAATTGGCTCGGTCACAAATACAGGAATTTGTAGAATTATAATCGTCTATATCTGCACAGAAGCATGGACTACCATCATCCCGCCAACAAAATTTTCCACCAAATAAATTCATGCCCAGGACACTGTGCATTTTCAAAACAAAAATCTAAGAATAATTTTTTACCATTTACTTGGTTCCAAACAGTTATTGATAAATTTTAATTGAGAAAATTCTGACTACCCGACTATGTCAAGTAAGCATGTCGCTAAAGACAGTGTCTACCCATCACCATCAAATGCTTTTTTAGTGTAAAATGTGACCATGAAATACATTTTAAAATGCATATAACTAGTAGCTAGCTGCAAACAAAACTATTAGCTGATGTATAATTCAAAACCCTTCTCCAAAATACTGCTGCCTTTTCATATAAAGCAATCTTCAAACTTCATTAGGAATATGTTAAAAAAAAATTTCTTTGCAGGGCTTAAAATATGTTAATAATGAGCTTTTATGTTTTTTCAAACTTAACCTTTTGCTGCAGACTAGATACTATTTGGCAGGTTGTTTTTCACACCAGAGCTAAACTTAAAATTTTAAAATTTTGACTGATTTTTCCAAGTTCATATATTAAATAATATTCTAAATTCAATCCCTTTCAAGACTTTTTAGCAGCAGGCCATCTCCTGCATCACCTAGCAGTATTCTGGAGATTAGTTAAGTTTTCATATACCGGGTACTATTTATACATTATATTTGTCATTTTGTGCACTAAATTAGCATATTTTTCATTACACAACACAAACTCCAGGCACACCAGGATCAACAAAAACATGTTATTGGTTAGCAACTGTTGCTAGGAAACACAATATCAACTAACAATGGGTGCTTCCAACTTCAAGTACCTGAAAGACGGTTATTATCGCCCAAAGTAACGAGTCAAAATTCTTTCTATTGCAGTAGATACTTCCATCTTTACGAGGTTTACAGAATTTACAACCAAAAAGATTCATTCCCAGAATGCTAGAGATAAAAGGAAGTAAAAATATTAGTCAGGTATCTTATGAAATAGATGTACCTTAAATTACTATACAGTGAATTCATTATTATTTGTTGGATAGCATTTTTTTGTGGATTTAGTGGGTACAGGTGAACCACAAATTAAAATGTTCAACGAATGGCAAATTTTTCATAAGGTTGTATGCAGACTTTGGCAAAACCATGAAATCAAATATCCATGAAAATTGGTACCCAAAGAAATAAATGAATTCATAGTACTCGCATTTTAACATTGCTTGGTTTTGAATAATCAGATTATTTTGGTGTATATTTTGGTCATGACATAGTCGATTTGCTTGGTGTTTAGATTTGATTTGCTCAATGATCCAGAGATGAAAAGCTTATAAATTTTTTCTCGCATTATGGACTTTTTTTTAAGAAAAGGTCACAATGATACACCTACCTACAACCATTAAACAAATGTGTATGATATGACAGCAAACATAATATATTTCAAAGATGGTCTGACAATTCTTTTCTGTACAAATAGAACTGACCCTCCAAAATGAATGTAGCTGTCAAGAAATAATACTTAGAACACAGAAAATGTGAATAAATGATGGTTATATATCTGACATCAATTCAGAAAGACCATTATTTCTGAATGAATGGCCTAGTTTCTGATTTTGGATGGCATGATAACTAACAATCATACCTATAACAAGTTTCTTACATAGCATAATGACATTTTCTAACACACATTATTGACCCTACTACTGAAAGAGACGTGAAATTAAAAGTGTCTTATTTCAAGATCAATTCGGAACAGTACTTAAATAAAATATTTTCATTCAGTGTGCTGAAATATATTTATATATATGCTCGATAAAAAAAAATGATTTACTGTGTATATGCATGATTTATCGATAATAAAACATTGGCTTCCCGCTGGTATATGATTTTCATTATTTTTTTGCATCACCCAGATGAGATTTATGAAGATGATGTAGATCTCATCTTGATAGATTTATATAGTACATTAGATATATTTAGACAGCATCAATTTTATCTTAATAACCTTTTAACAAATACTGCACACTTAGTGAAACTCTTTTTTAAAACTATTCTTTTAAGATTGATATACAATTTTTGCCACACAGACCAAAATTTTATGAATTGGCCTGCAAGGTTTCTGTTATTAAGATGACTGGTACTTAATTAATCACAGACTTTTCTGAGAACACTTCCCACAGTGGACACACTAACAGGATTCTCATAACCAGCTAAAAACGTGTCGTTGGTTGCTGTCTGTTATATTCATGATATTTGCATATCTTTATTGTTTTATCATAAATTAGGATGTTGTTATTTTTGTTTGAATTTTTTCCCATTTTGTCATGTCAGGGCTTTAATATAGCTGACTATACAGTATGGGTTTTGCACACTGTTGAAGGTTGTACAATGACTTATAATTGCTTACGTCCATGTCATTTGAACTCTGTTGGATAGTTGTCTCATTTGCAATCATCCCACATCTCCTTATTTCTATATAATGACTGTAAATTAATAATCAATGGTGATCTAAGGTAACAAATGAAATAAATCAATACATTGGTCAATGACCAGAAATTTAATGACCGTTGCACCTATCTTAAGACCAAAGATCACGTTTTGACTGGTATCCGTATGATTCAAAATACTAATGCAAATTTAATGCTTTTTTAACCTTCAGACTGTTAATTTAATTCTTTGATTTATCCGAAAAGTCATGGTCAAAGTAAATTTCAGACTAACTTATCAGAAAAATTGAGTCAACACCATGAGTGTTAATTGCATATCTCAAAACTTGGGCTGATAGACCACTGATCAATTATAAATTAATCATGAAAATATACCTCCTTAACATAAAATCTTCGGCCAATTTTATGAATTTGCTTGATATAAAAAGATATATCAGCCGACATATCTTTTAATGTTGACATTACAAATCCAGGAAAACTCGAATTGGCCTTTCATAATGATTTTGTTTCTTGGGCAAAATCCAAAATATTTATGCATGATATTTTTTAAAGTTAAAATCAATCTAATCATGAACATTCACATTTTTTAATATGAAAAAATATTAGTTAGACTAATTATAGATAGACTATTAAATATAATTACCTGAAGATAAACATAAACAAAAGAAGAAGAGCAAAAAATGTGGCTACATTATCCATGGTTCTGAGCATGACCACTAATTGTCGTCGTAGGGCTGGCAGAAAGCGAACTAATTTTAGAATTCTAAGCAGACGGAAAGTTCGTAGAACAGACAGCCCACTATCACCATCTTGTTGCAATAATTCTACCATACTGTAAAAAAGAATTATTTTAAATATTCCTGTTTATGAACTTTTTATGATAATTAAATTATGAATGTTTTGATCAAAAGCATATTTACATAATTATGGGTTAATTTAATGGTGCCATTCTATTTCCACAAAAATAATTCCACTTAACAATGATAAAAAAACTATTTTCTAAAATACAAATATTTTGAAAGAAATTAAAATTAAGCAATTGTTTTCACTGTTTTTCATCATGTTTCTTCTCTCAAATCAACTCCAATATTTCAATTCTGGCAATTTAGACACTACAAATGGAAATAGTTTTAAAGATTGGCAGAAGATTGTCTCTCGAAATTTTTGCACTATTAACAGAACTGTTTATTTTAAGAATTTTCTATGATGAATGTGAATAAAAGAAAACTTGGGTAAACATCAATTTGTCATCAACCAAACAACACAAGTTCACAGTTACACTTGGGTAAACATCAATTTGTCATCAACCAAACAACGCAAGTTCACAGTTACACTTGGATAAACATCAATTTGTCAGCAACCAAACAACACAAGTTCACAGTAACACTTGGGTAAACATCAATTTGTCAGCAACCAAACAACACAAGTTCACAGTTACATGTCACTTGGGTAAACATCAATTTGTCAGCAACCAAACAACACAAGTTCACAGTTACACTTGGATAAACATCAATTTGTCAGCAACCAAACAACACAAGTTCACAGTTACACTTGGATAAACATCAATTTGTCAGCAACCAAACAACACAAGTTCACAGTTACACTTGAATAAACATCAATTTGTCAGCAACCAAACAACACAAGTTCACAGTTACACTTGGGTAAACATCAATTTGTCAGCAACCAAACAACACAAGTTCACAGTTAAACTTGGATAATCAATTTGTCAGCAACCAAACAACACAAGTTCACAGTTACACTTGGGTAAACATCAATTTGTCAGCAACCAACAAAACAACACAAGTTCACAGTTACACTTGGGTAAACATCAATTTGTCAGCAACCAAACAACACAAGTTCACAGTTACATTTGGGTAAACATCAATTTGTCAGCAACCAAACAACACAAGTTCACAGTTACACTTGGGTAAACATCAATTTGTCAGCAACCAAACAACACAAGTTCACAGTTACACTTGGGTAAACATCAATTTGTCATCAACCAAACAACACAAGTTCACAGTTACACTTTGGTAAACATCAATCTGTCAGTGACCCAACAACACAAGTTCACAATTACAGACATTTTCTCATGTCTTAACAAATATATGTAGATCTTGCCATTTTTGCAAATATTTTTGCAATGAATCTAAAATTCCTACCATAGTAATTACAGGGTGACACAATCTTGCTGATGACCTACTATCTGGTCTAATTTGCCATAAAGGCTCCAAGAAAATTAGCAAATGTAGTTTTTTGTGTAAATTTCCACAGAGTCATCAAGGACCCAAAACATTCAGCACATGAAGTGAAATACTTGTGTAGTTTATTAATTTTTTAATCATTATATTGTTTTTATCAAAATTAGTAGTATCTTAATTATACAGTCTTACCTTAATATCACAATAAATCCATCAAACACATTAAAACCATTTTTGATATAACCAAATGGTCCATAGGCTATTAATTTCAGGACCATTTCAAATGCAAACAAAGTACAAAACACGATATTACTGTATTCTAAGGCTTCTGTCAACTCAATTGGCTGAAATTATATTATATAACAATTGTAATCATGAATAAAATTATAAACAATTATACAGCAATCTTATAACACAATAAAACCAAAAAGTCATCTAAAGGTCAACATATAGTTTTCAATGAAGAATCATGTGTCAAGCTCTAAATCCTCAACAGCTGAGATAAATTGTGGTCCAAAACAGTTATTATCGTCCTTTGATTTTCTACAAATATAGTCCCTAGTGTGGACAGTGTATAACTTACAAATTTTTTTCATACACTTTCCAAATTTATTTCTTTATATTTTATGCATGAAATGTTGAGCAGGGGGATGAAATTACATGTTAAAAAAATTTGGGTGATGAATTTTTATGTAAAGTAGTGATTTGGTCCAGTTAAAAAAGGTAAAAATTTAGTATGTCTGAAGATCTCAAAATGAATTATAGACCCCCCAAACAAAGAATTGTCCATATTTTGAGTTAGAGCTGGTAGACTTTTCTATAATTTTGATGTTATTTGTCCCAAAAGTAGTATACTACACTGTCAAAATCTTTATGAGATAGAGCAGGTGTAATTTTTTTTAATTTGAATTTATTGTCTAAAAGAAATGCACTATGAAATAACTGTGTTCTCGGGCCTTGTGACTGAATTCAAGACCCCACCAAGGATCTACCATTAGCAGCTAACACAAGATACAATGCCAACAAATGACTAGATTGAATGGTTTTATTATCTTTAGAAGTTGCAGCTAAGACTGTATGAATTTCATGAAATTAAATAAATAAATTTTTTTAAAGAGTTCCACGGAACCCTGTGTCTCGCCTGCGATTACTCCTGTCAGTGTAAAAATGTAATGTTGACTGCAAAAAGTGAGTCCATTTATCAATAAAATACAGAATTTAAAAAAAAAGTAAACTTTTCTTTAAATGCTTATAAAAATCCATAAAAGTTCACAAATTTTTCATGTCAAACAAATTTAATGCCAGATTGTCTGCAGATGTTAACTGTAAAAAACTCATCTATCAGAAAAATACTGAAAAATGAAAAAAAAAAAATATTTGCAAAAGTCTGCAGAAGTGCAGACATTATCTCTTATTCATAAAAAAAGCTTCTGTCAAAGTTTTATAAATTCTATAAAGGTTTGACAAAGAAATTGATGGTTAAAGGTTTTCAATAAGTTTTTTAAAGAGTTTTTGTTTTGTTTATAATTTCCATATATATGTACCAGTTTTAAAATTGCCATGTATCAGAGTTACTGAATTCTGTGTCAATGTTGAAACGTCACCTTCATTCTGACCAAGTGAGTGTGTTCCTTAATAGAACCTACTGTATCCATAACAACCATAACAAATGATGACCAATACAAACCTGGTGGTGATGTTCTATCCCCATACTCGCTGTGTTGATTACTATAGCTCCTAATATCCCCCAGCGGAATAACTTGTGTTCTACAAACTTCTCGATTTTGTCTGAGACACAGTCTAAAAGAAATGAAATTTTAAATCATTATTTTCAGAGACAAAAGTTTGTACCATAGCAATAATGTAGCCAGGGGCGGATCAAAGAATTTTGAAAGAGGAGGAAGGCGGGGGGCGTAAATCAACAATTGGAATATATATGGTATATACTGCTGAGAGGAACAAGGCAATATTTTTTTGGGATGATTTCATGCAAAAAAATAATATTTTTTCCAATCAAAGGCTACGCCCACCCCTGAATCTGTCACTGGTAGCTGATACAATATTGTCTCTAGAGACAAATTTACTCAGATCCAAATACAGTAACGTCACAGTAATCACCAAGGGTAAAATGTAAATAACCTTTTCTGCCATTGCTGATGTGATTTAAGTTATCTATTAGACACTTCTGATATAACTAAATATGAAGGAACCAAACTCATAGAAGCTGCTAATTCACATATTAAATCAAACTAAAGCAGAGTTGACGTACACATAAGAGGGGGGGTCGGAGGGGTCCTGATCCCGAAATCCCGGGCTTAAAAACATGAAATCCTGAGGTCCCTAATTTAAAGAAATTTAAATCCCGACATCCCGAAATTCGAAAAAAGGAAATCCCGGATCCTGAAAGGGTCAATCCCGAAATCCCGAGCCTAAAAACACCCAATCCCGGAGTCCCGATAAAGGTCCGACCCCCCCCACATAAGTAACTCTCATAGTACTGTGGATTCATTATAATTCGTGGGATACCAATTTTCGTTGATTCCGTAGATACAGGTGAATCATGGATTTAAATGTTTTACAAAGTACACATTTTCTATTGGCTTGTATGCAGACTTTTGCAAAACAATGAAATCAAATATCCACGAAACTACGATTTTTTATTATTTCACTAAAAATTGATACCCACGAAAATAATTGAATCCACAATAGAAGTATTGGTACACACAAACTATCATACCAATCTGTATATTCATATATTCATACATTCATACTCTATGACTCTTCAAACATTTTTTATAAGTAATATTTATTCCAGATATTACAAAGCATGTTTCATTAAACTCTACATAAACACACATTCTCTGCTGAAGGTTTGTTTATTCTTCTAAGTATTTGATAAATGCATGAAATATCTTCTTTAAAGTGAGGTCAATACCTGTAGTAATATTGCAGCAAACATCTCCTTAAGATGGGCAGTAATTTCTCTGAAAATCTGTTATGTTTCGCCCATAAAATAAATAATCTTAAAGTGATAATTGTATAAACTGTGCTTGATGTAACAAAGCTGTAATAAGTGATGTTTTTATTCAATTTTATATGATATAAAGGTGTTTTTCTTACTTTGAATTTGAAATCTACTATCAATAATATATGAGGGTCTGGATGGGGTTTACAGAATAGAGAATAGTGGGTAAAAAGTGCAGAATAAAGTGCAAAAAATAAAAAGAATGGAGAAAAATAGACAAAAAAAAAATAAATAGAAAAAATAGGCAAAAAAAAAGAAAAGAGAAAAAGACAAACAAATAAAGAATACAGATTAATTGGCAAAACTAGATATCATTGAGATAACCCGATTAATTCAGTCGTTATATTCCACTGATCTACGATGGCTACATTAACGCCTGAAGGCCTAGTCAATGAAAAGTCGTCAAAAAATCATTCGGAATTAGCTCGGGATTTACCTATCTCGATAACATCTAGCTATTAGCTGATTGGCTCTCTCTCACAGAGAGCAGCAATCAAAATCCTGGATTCGTGACGCGTTTTTATCGTATAAAGAGTTCAGGCCCTCACGAGTGGGAGAGTTGATCACGGGGAGGGACTGAATTATTCGGGTTATCATTGAGATGGGAGCCTTCTCTAAGGGCCCTGCTGACCTTGAACTTTGACCTAGGAAGTTGTACAAACATTATGACATACCCTCTGGTGTTGGTTAATATACATGTCAAGTATAGAGAATGAAATTATAACAGTTCTCTAGATATAGAGCGGACACAATTTGTTACAAACGAACAGACAGACTGATCATTATAGGGCAAACCGCCACTAGGCGGGGCCCTAATTAATAAAGAATAGAGAAAAATAGTCCAAAAAAATAAAGAAATAAAGGACTCCATCATCCAGACCCTCATACATGCAAACAAGTACTGTTATGAAACATTTCAATATCAACTATTATTAACTAGATAAGGTTTGATATGAACTTCTTCAAATAACTGATGAAGTCATTGACATTAAACCAACTTTTAAGCCTTAATGAACTGACAAATTTATAACAAGTTCCAATGTTTGTGTTGTTTTGGCTGACTTCCTCTCTCTTCAACATGCATGCAAGTTTCCTGATTATTAATGAATTTGATGACTAACGTACAGCTGGTAAATTTTGCTTGTGTTCTCTTTTCTATCTTTTTTCTTTTTTTTTTTTCCTTATCTTTTTATCATGTTTGCAAAGCAGTTCAGCATACCTGTATCAACCAAAATTTCAAAGCATAATTCCAACTTCAGACCTCATTTAGAACGACGAGGACGAGGGGGGGTTTTTAACGACCTTGACTACCCATGAGGGTCTTGTACGGTCGGTAAATTTAGAATAATTATCTTCAGTGTAATACAACAGATTTATTTCAGTTTGAATTTGGTGAAATTTATCCCATAAACAGCAAAATAATATTCTCAAACAGATGATTTTTTTGAACTTGAAAAAGGAGCACAACTCTTTGTATTCTAGTAAATTATGATACAAGAATATTAACACTTTTCATATCTATACCAATTTTCTTGGTGATATGCCCAATTCTGTTTGACTTTTACAAAGAAGTGTAAAAGTTAAGCATTGAAACCAAAATTGCTGAAACCTGCTGTCATATCTCACCAATATAGTATTGTTTAAAGAGCAGGAACTAGATAAAAACCAACTTTAAATGACCACATGCAAGATTGCAAGAATATTTGGTTAACACATATACGGCTTTTGTTGTATATAGTAGTTACTTGTTGTAGAAATGATTGTAATAGAAATGGGAGATAACTCTAGCAAAATAGTGAAAGAAAGATAACCTTATATTTATTTTTCTTACTTTTATGATGCTTGCCCTTTTTATCCTTGCTTTCTATCTCAGAATCTTTCTCCTTATGGTTCTCATTATCAGAGACATCGTGAGAAACATGATTACATGTATGATTACATTGTTTATCGTAATCATTCACTAGGTAACAAATCTGTTTGTCTCCAATTACATCTAAGAGATCTTCTGGAATACCTTTAAATAGACAATAATTCATTAGCATTAAAAGTTGACATTTGAAAATACTATTTTATTTTCGTAATTGCGAATAGAATTTATCGGAAAATAAAGTTCAATTATTCTAAATACTCCTCGAGACATCATTCAAATAATTACAAATAAATAGCAGGGATTATTGTGTTCATTGCTTTTCTAAGTGCATAAAGTTTATATACAGAAAGAGATTCACTATTTACTAATAGGCCTTGAAATTTAATCAAAGTCAATATTTTACAAGAGGACACTGCAACAAAAATAAATAGCAAAATAAGTACATTAAAGTAAATTTATAATATAATGTTACATAACCATAAACATTTATATCTAGTGAAACCGGAAATTTAACACCAACATAATACTAAACAAACACCATTAGCATATATAAAACTTCATCAAGATTTCAACAGACTGATATTGAAAATTCTACATAATATCATTTTGATACAATGAGTTTAAGTTCAATTACATAATCAATTCAACCATGGACTCCTTATATTGACAGGACCTACAACAACTTATAAGAACTTATTTTTAACCTGGGGGTTTGCCAAGGGAACCCTGTAAAAAAGATATGGAAACTGGTCTAATTAGTACGTTATCATTATTTGCCATTTGTGACCAACTGCGATGAGGCTGCCATAAACTGACCAGACATATTTCTTATCAATCATATGGTTTTTATAATCGAGACAGGTTAAAGCAAATACCTTTCAGAAAAAACATTTGAATGTGCATTTCAATGGGGTCGGTTGACCTTTAGTCATAAATAACTCATTAAAACAAATCTTCTAATGAACAAAAAATTAAAATCAGACCACAATTACGAACACATGGAATTGAGATGTGCTAATGCTAATACAACTGCACACCAAGTATCATTGACATACCACTAGTAGTTCTCCATAAACTGACTAAATTCCAAACTAATACATTGTTGAAGCCTAAATCTTGCTTTTCCAACTTTGTCGATTTTAGCACCACAAAAAATCAACAAGAAGTGGAAAGTTTAAGTCAGATAGGAATTAGAGAAATCTGTTTAAGAAAATATGTAGGAAAAAATTTGACATTCTTTTTGTGTGACATTATCAAACAGGATCAACTTTTTTATGCCATCAAAATGGCAAAATTCAGTGAACAAAAAATTTCAAACTGAAACCAAAGAAGAATGGAGAAAGAGAGAACATCAGGCTATTAATCAATTGATAATTAATGATTAAGGAAAGGAATAAGTCAGAAAAGAAATAGAGAAATGTATTTTCAAAACAGAAAACTCTCAATACAGATTGTCACTATGCACCGATTCTGGTTTTCATCAAAAGTGAAAACTGTCCCTTGACTTTGCAAACAATTAATTAAGTCATCACACTTAAATTTGACAGACAATGTAATGCAAATTTACTCAATGCAGTTGCATCCGTAAAATGATTGATATTTACATTGCATGGTCTAAGACATTTCAGGCATCAATCAAACCAAAATGCAACTGACATCATATCCCTGATTCAATATTAATGGAGTTATGAGCTACTAATTTTGCAAGCCATTTTTTAGCATTATGTCAAATTTTCTCAATATTTGTTTCTCATCTTTTATTGTCAAGAAATTTGTCAAGTTCTTGTTAAAATCATCTCAATGGATGCAGATCAAATGTCAAGAAAGATGGATGGATTAACATGCAGGGATAAGATTACATAAATCATTCTCCTGATGCAGATTTTTACTAAAACATTCAAGAGATCTTGATGATATGGGAAAAAATTCATCAAAATATAAATGTCCATTAATTACAAGACCTGAAAGTACCAAGATTGGTACAATATAATACATCTTGAATGGAATTATTTCTAAATATGGATTTTTGCTCTATTCTTCATGACAGTCTGACTTAAAAAGTCTGGCCTCAAGAGTCTATTATGTTTCATTAGATAACTATCATAATTAAATCTTGCGCTTCAGACAGAAAAGTTTTTGCCATCAATGACATTCAGTATCCTGGGGAACCAATGGGATATCTCCTTATAAATATTGCTTTAATAGATATTAAATTTAGGAGTTCTATTTTTCGGTATACGGTTGTCTCCAATATGTGATTGTTTGATTGTTGATGTTTAATGCCACTTTCAGCACTCTTGGGTATATTGTGTCTGCCAATCAGAACCTCTGACCTTTGACAGGAAAATTTAAGTAAACTAAGATTGGAGTTGAATGCACCAGCCACGTGCAGGGTTCAAACCCACAACCTCAGTGTAAACAGGCTAGTGATACTGTAGATGAAATACTACTAGACAACTCTGCTAAAAAAAATTGGAACACAATTGTTTCAATTTTTTTTTGTCTGGGCCTTTTATAGCCAACTATACAGTATGGTTTTTTTCTCATTGTTGAAGGCTGTACAGTTGCTATAATTGCTTACACTCACTTCATTTGAACTTTGGTGGATAGTTGTCTCATTGGCAATTATACCACATCTCCTTATTTTTTCATATTAAAGTTGCCTATATCTGATAATATGATTTAAAACTATTAAAAGTAGGGTATTTCATACATGTCTATCATTTTTCATGTCTTTGGGTTGCCATCCTATTGAAAAATACCCAACATTTTTTATTCATATGTACTGCAGATGTGCCCAATGACCAAATACCATTCCTGTGCAGGGGGCCTCGGTGGCCGAGTGGTCTAAGTAGTTACTAATGTAATCACTAGCCAGTCAACACTGAGGTTGTGAGTTCGAACCCCGCTCGTGCTAGTGCACTCGACTCCAATCTTAATTGACTAGGATTGTCAGTTTTCCTATCGAAGGTCGGTGGTTTTCTCCGGGCACTCCGGCTTCCTCCACCAATAAAAACTGGCCGCCACGAAATAGCCCAAAAGCGGTGCTTAAAAGTGGCGTTAAAACACCAAAAAATCAAAAATCAAATCAAACCATTCATGTGCACCTTAATGCAAATCGAACCTAAGTCAACTAGATTGGCTCATACAATAAACTGAGTCTTATAATACAATACACTGAGTCTTAGAACAAACAAAAACATTTTTGTTTCTCAGTGTTTTAATACATCCTACTGACCCAAATTTCTAAATCTAATTTCTGAAACATCAGACTTGATTTGTCAAATCAACTATCTTTTAAGAGCCTCTCCTGTATTTATCTTATTTTAAGTTCAATGAGTTCAAACAAAATGCTGAGTCTACATGAATATGATTACAATTGATGTAACTGGTTTCAGATTGATTTATTTGCCACCAAAATAACTTTCTATATCTAAAATCAGAGGATATTATTATTCATATTAAACTGAGAAATGACCAGAGAAAAATGAATTATTCAAATCAGGATTATAGCCAAAGAACACTGTTTAAGTAGTGGTTGAAATGGGTCAAAGTAATATAACATAGATATAAGAAGATGTGGTATGAGTGCCAATGAGACAACTCTCCATCCAAGTCAAAATTTATAAATGTAAACCATTATAGGTCTGCTTACGGTCTTCAACAGCCAGTTTTTTTTCTGATAACTTTTGCTGAATTAATATCAAATCAAAACTTCAAGAGTAACACTACAATAAGAATGTGTTAAACAGGGCATTATTTGCAAAGTCCTGAACATGCATGAAATATTTGTCAATCGACATTAAGCAACCAACAATCAATCAATCAATATTTGCAAAGATCATTCTGCTGTGGCAACCTTTATTTTTAAACAATAAAATTTTTTTTCAATTTCACACACCATTTTTGCTACAAACGTTAAAGACTCCAGTTAATACGGATATTAACCCAAAACTTAATTAAAAGACTCCCAGGACACTGTATTACTCACCTAGTTACTTTGCATAACTTGGATTCGATTAGGAAAATGTTCAGTCTAATAATCATGGTGGTTTCAATAGTTATAAAAGGGAATACATTCAAGGGGTCAAAATTTTTCTCAAAAGAATCATCAATGTATTATTTTTATAAAGTGTGGCAGCTATACAATATTAACAGTATTTTTAAGATTCTCCTAAGTATTCATGAGAAAATGAAAGGATATGGAGTAAATGTACATGGGACAAAATCGCACACAATACATAGAAAACATAGAAAATTATCAATGAACAGGGCTTTTATTCCTGTTCTTCATCTTGACAGTTGATGAGCACTTTTGATATAAAAAAGAAAACAAAATAAACAACTGACAAAAACAACCTTGGGCTTGAAGATATTTTCAAAATTTACAATCGACAACAGTTAAAAAAGTGACGGGGACAAATTCCCCTGGGCCCTTTAGACCAGGTGAGCTACAGAGTAGGTCAAAACAGTTTTCATCTGAATCAAAATAAAACTTAACAAAGAATATTAGTTCTGCAACTTTTACTAGGTTAAGGCCATTTAAAGATTGTAAGAACTATCTTTTAGCAAAATTCTACAATATAATTTATAAATGAAAGTAATTAAAGCATCAACAGTTTCTGTGAGATGAGTACTTTAATAGTTCGTTGATTAAGTCATCAATACACTTTTTTCAGTTAGAAACAAGGACTTCATTATTACAAGCCAAAAATCTTAATAGTATTTTGTGCAAACTTCATTAATTCTGGAGATTAAAAGGCACCAAATTGATGGATATGATTAGTCTGTGTCAGTTTATATAAATCTTAGCCAATATCATTATCTTCAGAAGACAAACACTCACGTGACCATGAACTTCCCCAATCAAAAGCCAATCAGAGAGGACCGTCTGCTCACAAAGCAGATTTGAAGTTTTTTGTTCTTATTATCATTTGATTATTATATGCAGACACAGTTATACATTTTTAATATCTAAATTAAGACTTTAAAAATAAAATGTCAGTTATTATATTTCTTTGATGACCCTTGAAAAAAGTAAACGTTTAAATTGATTGCTTACTAATTTTCTGATGTAGTCTATTACGATCAAATATAATCATTCAATTATATCAGACAATTGGCTTCCAAGAACATTTACTTATTGTGGTTTTTCTCATCATAATTTGATAAACGGGTGTATAAAGAAAATCGATATACATTATATGTTAGCAAATAAAGATTCAATCAATGACACAAAACAGATTTATCTTCAAATAAAATAAATTGTTCAGAGTAGATCGTCAAAAGCACACTTTACTCAAATAACACTCAATAACATTCCCAAATGCCCTTTCTGACAAAATTATGGAGAAAAAACATTTCACAGTTGTAGAAATTATTCAATAAAAAAAATTACAAGTTGGAATAATGTGTGAAGTTTGATAACTAATCAGATCCAGTTGTCAAATCAAATTCAATAAAACAGTAACAAACTGTTTATAAAACAATACCAAACTGCTTAATAATATCCATGACTTTATATACAAGTGAATCTTTTTTGTCATTTTTTTGCAGCATTTTCGATCAAATCAAAAGAAAATTATCACAATTGTCAAACAGCAATTCAAAATGAAAGGAGGGGCATTAACATCCATTTTTTTTTGGCCCAAAATAAGGACATTCTTAAAGTACTTCATATTTCCTCATAGTATAGTAAAATGCAGAAATCAAAATATATAAATGAATGAGATTTACAATGTTATGACAATTCAATCAGATCTTAATATGCATGTATTTCCTGAAAATGAAGAAAAAAGCTGATATTATGCAATTTTCAATCCAATTTCCTTTGCGGAAATATCATAGTCAGCTTTGAAGTTAGATAGAAAGTCTCTTAAAATCAACAAGACATCTGCCATTCAAGGCATACTGATTATAATTTAAAGAGGATTTATAAATAAAAGGTCAACAAGACAGTAACTTAACAGTCTGGTTAAATCATGCCCAGTAATTTTAGAGAAGATTTTTGTAATAGTTAATGGACAAATCTTAGCTCACTTGGCCCTTTGAGCCAGGCAATAAAAGGATGTTTATGTAGGTAAAATAACCTTTAGGGTAAGACCTTGGCTCATTACTTAAATGTAAAATGGCCCTTTTAGTTCAAATATGCCAATTTCAACATGTTAATGATGTCATAGTGATATCACAACTACATTTTCTGAACTGAAGTGTCCAGATTATATTACCTATTCATTTTTACTATTTTTTCAAATTCAAGGGCCAAATTAGGTCTCATATCATACCCTCTCCTTTTAAGTGCCAATCTGCCTAAGGATCTCTTGACAAACAAAAACCCACAAAAAAAGTCAAAATGTATAATGGTGCACAAATATAATATTTGTTTCCTTTTTCTGTTCTATTTTTTCAAAGATTTAATTTGGTTGAAGTGCACTAGAAATTATTAAGAGGAGCTAACTCCATTATTTGCTATCATTCTAACCAAAAGTTTTCTAGAGATTTTTCAATTACCAGACACACAGAAACAAAAGACCTACCATTTCTAACTCAGGACCAGGGTAACAAAATAGGATGGTTAGGTTGGCAGGTTTTGTTTGGCAATGATTTGAAATTCTTCTAAATTGCCTAATTCTTACAAAGACTGGCATTTAAACAGATAAAATTTATATTTCTTTACCAAGCTACCCTTACATCAAAGTACAATCTCTTTATTTTGTATACAGGGAAGCTGTGATATGTTTTGGCATCAACACTTTGTTGTAACCAAATGCCTGTACCTTTTTCTAATGGTTTAAACTCATTTCCTTTAAGATATAACACAAAAGCTTTACATTAAGCTATATATTAACAACAATGGTTATTTATCTACATAACAACATGTAATGTGTATACATTTCATATAAATATATATTTATCACATCAATGGATAATATAAGTACATAGTTAGATAATTCAAGTCAAATATCATCAGCAAGAAAACTTCTCATAAAAGCTTTTATCAGTCAATTCTTTCCAGTTTATAATCATTTTACTTTAGACCTTAGAAAGTGCTTAAAAGCATCTACTTAAATATTAGATATAAAAAAAAACCATCATGAGAACCTGCCTATGATATTTTCCTTTGCCATCTATCAATTCTTAGGCTACCACGACTCTTTTTACAGATTGTATTTCCTTTAACTTAAAAACTTCTTTTGCATTGTACTACATACATATTACCGAAAAAGCAAGCTTTTAATCAAATGCATCAATTTAGGTACACTTATAAATTGGAATTCATCTGTAAATCAAATTGCAGTGTCCTAAGCAAGGAGAACTGTGTTACACATTATAAGCATGATTATACTGATTATACTGATTATATTGATTACAATAATTAAACCTTCCCAGATTAGTGTGATTATACTGATTAAACTTACCCTTATAAGCGTGATTATTATGATTCTTGGTGTTACTTGGACTATGAGACTGGTGCATTGGTGTACTCCTAGGGGTACGTATAACTAGTAACTCAGGCACACATGGTAATTTCTTACTACATTCACTATTTAGCGAGGGAGTTCTACTAATGCTGCCATGCGGTGGTGCTAAATGATTTGGCGATGATATACGAGGTTTGAGCAATGGAGGTGATAGCGTGTCTGTAGCAGTAAAAGCTAGCGTGTTTATAGATTCAGACGAGGGATTCATGCTGTTAAAGCCTGGCACTGTTAGAAAGTTAGTACAACGAGGTGATGATATAGAGTCAAGGTCACTCATCTCGGGTGATGCGCGGGGAGCTATAGGACTACTGTTGCGACGACTTATATGTGGGTCTGTCTGATTGTTAACAAACTGATAAAAATAGTTAAATCTGTGGGAACAACTATTACAAGCATGACTCTGTGCAGTATCACTACCTTTGCTCTGTTTTCGCTTCCCTAATGCTAACTGAGGTTTTATTTTATGTCGTGGATGAGTCTTTCCTCTTGCATCGTAATACATTTTGAAGATTTTCCGTTTTGCTCTTCGCCCTAAATGTGCAACATATTTTAATATTTCTGCATAACATCCACCAGGTTCTGAATTACTGGCCAAAGTACTTGAGGACTGAAAACGTTTACGTTCCTGCATCATTCGTTCAGTTTCTCGTTTCTTAGTCTCTGAGAATTGGGTCGCTATCACAACTAGACATAAATTAATCATAAAAAAAGAACCAATCTGAAATGAAAGAAAAGAGATTTTACAACATTTCAATCTTAAAACATTAGTTAACCGTCAATAAAGTAAATAGAAACTTTTCCCGCTGGAATCAAAATGGATTTAATGAAGCCTATAATTTATATAACTCAACAGGAAAACTGAATGATGAATTGTACATAGATCACACTCATTTTCAATCAGACTTCTAAATATTTTTTTCAAAATTAATTCTGCTATTATTGAATTTTTCAAAATTACATGTTTTCATTGTAACTCTTTTGTTTGATGGCTGTTTTGACTCTTTTCAACTCTACCAGTACAAGTCGATTCGAGAGTTTCACCTCATTACCCAAACGTACAAGATTCACTTGTTCTTTATATAAACTTGCTGTTTTCTGATTTAATTAATAAATTAACACTTGAGTTCAGGTTTCTGCATATAGTTGATGATGTAAATTCTCTGTAAATTGATTTATGATTTGAAGTTATTGAATGTCATTTATCATTTGTGTCTTTCTATTTGATCTTTTAGGAGATTTTTTGTTAGTCTTGGAAAAAATGTCATAATTTCCAATCCCCATCAGTTTTTTGTCTTTTAAATGGTTGGTTGTCAATGACTTGTACATTTCACTTCAATGCACAAAACACACTTGACATGCAATCTGATATTTATTTACTTGTTTTTCTGCCTTTTTATTATTAGGCTCAAACTCGTTAAATGGTGACTAATGTTTTGCAACTGTTCCATTCAATTTGAACTTAAATAAGAACTATAAATTGTTTAATTATTTAAATAAGTATAGAAACCATGTTTAGCAGGTGAAATAGCTATAGCTTCAGGTGATTTACCTATTATTTCAATTAACTGAGTAAGAACTGAACAATTTTGGTTTCACCATCAGATCTGATAATATATAAAACAGCTTTTTCATACAATTAAAGTAGAATTGATCACTTCTTTCTATGTTTTTGTTTGCAAAACTTATAGTAACAAATATGACAACAAATACTGAGAAAAACTTATTTGTTTTGAAATATATACTATATATGTTAGGGGAAGGGTTATGGACATGTTTAACCCCACCACATTCTTTATGTGCCTGTCCCAAGTCAGGAGCCTGTAATTCAGTGGTTGTCGTTGGTTCATGTTCGCCATATTTGTTTTACGTAACAATTTATTTTTAAAAAATTATATTGTAAAAATTAGGCCGTTACTTTTCTTGTTTTAATTGTTTCATATTTTTCATGTTAGGGCCTTTTATAGCTAACTATACAGTATGGGTTTTTCTCATTTTTGAAGGACATACAGTGTACAGTAATCTGTAATTGCTTTTTATCCACATCATTTGGTCTCTGGTGGAGTATAAGTTGTCTCATTGGCAATCATACCACATCTCCTTATTCTTATTCTCACTTCTTTTTTCTTTAATATTGTTTAGATAAACAAAGCTATACCCATACCATTTTCAAGAAAAATTAAACCACAAAACCCCAACAAGTTTCTGTGAATGGCATAATGAAATTCTCCTCATCAATTTTAACAAGACCCACAGAGAACTGGAATAATTTCATAACCATTGGAGAGATAAATGAAATAAAGAAAGTTATACTCCCCAAGTGTTAAGTACTTAAAATGATATTCTATTCAGATAAGTGTCATTCCTACCATTCAATACATACACCTCCACAAAATAAGTTTGGAAATAATACAATTTGTAGAAAATGTAGTTATGATAAAGCTATTTTGAAGGAAAAGCATTAGAGGCTTGGGAATTAAGACGTGTAATGACTGACGGTATCTAATTACATATACTTTTGGTACTTTACAGAATAAAGTTAAACCATACATTTTTTGTTCTACAAAAATTGGAATTCTTAGTTAAATATAATCAGGGAAGTGTTAAAACAGAAAAGTACATGGTCTATTTTTAACTGTTCAATTGAATCCAAATCAAAGGAGTAGGTCCAGTAAGACCCCTTTTTGGCCCCAAAATAAAGCAGTTTTACAAAATTATTAGAATGTAAACTTTTAGCTATTTATTGGAAAGTAGAATACTTCTTTTACAAAAATATGGGCTGTTTTTGACAATACAATGCATATGTATCAGGTACTAGCATCATTAAGTAATGCTAAATTACTGAAATCTTCACAATTTTAGCATTTGAGTTAAATTTTAGACGGTTTCCATCTTAAATGGAAGTGGGCGCATTTTTGTTCATTCTTAATATTTGAATGTAAGTTGTATTTGATGATAAAACATAACATATATAAAGGTTGGGAATGAACACGGATGCAGCCATTTTCATTTTTGACAAAAACCATCTGAAAAGTGACACGTTATGGCATATTTGATAGATTTTTCATATTCAAGCTTGAATTTGAGCATCTTTAATGACTAAATCTGTTCAAATCGTTCACATAAACTAATTGAATTGACTGATGTAGACACTTAAGTATTTAAAAAGTGTCCAAAATCTTTCATCAGATGAACCTGAAGTTTGAGGGCAAAATTGGCCCTTACCGGACCGGACCTACTCCTTTATGTAACACCTGAAATTTCTCATATATTTCTACATTTTATTAAAACTTGACACTACAAGGTCTACTCATATTCTGTATTATACTATAAATTGAATTTTCAAAAGCTGTTTTGTAAAAATTTCTACAGTAGATCATTTTAGCAAAAATAATTTTAATCTTTAAACAGACATAATATGCTGTTAAAATTGTTTTTGAAATTTCTATTTTAATTATCCTTTTCCTATAAGGATAAAAAAGAAAGGGTTAACAATACTTGGTGGCCTTGTGCAGCTTTAAAAATGTTTTCTGCTCTTTAGTCAGGTTGTTGTCTCTTTGACATAGTCCCCGTTTCCATTCTCTATTCTATTGAAAATTTGTTTTTATACTATACTCAAAATATTGTAATTTTTTTTTTCAACACTTGAAAAGTGATTATAAAATACTTACCACAATTAAAGCTACAAAATAAGACCAGTCCCAAAAAGAATGAGCATCTTGTACATAATACATAATATTCACCCAACTTTCTAAACTAATTACCTGAAAAATAAAACAAAATCTTCAGCAAAATAGAAATAATGTTTTATAAATATTTACAGCATAACCTATTCTTGTGTTGACCTTTTTTCTCTCAGCAACTTGTCAGTTCAATTTTAAATTTTTTAAGAGCTCTTCCAAACAAAGGAATTCCAATATTGCTCTCAAGTAAAAAATATTGACTTCAGCAATTCTTCATAGATTTACCATAATTCCCTGTTGAACAATTTTGGTTGTACACCTGAAAATCTTTTCAA
The DNA here is from genome assembly GCA_017311375.1 of Mytilus coruscus. Lineage (NCBI taxonomy): Eukaryota > Metazoa > Mollusca > Bivalvia > Mytilida > Mytilidae > Mytilus > Mytilus coruscus. Next base: position 33,444,715 of record CM029602.1, on the reverse strand, counting down.
TAGCTCCGAATAAATCAAAATAGAACTGACTGCTTGTGAGAACACTGTAAACATATGAATCGCTTCTGGTGTAAAGACTGCAGTTTTCACATTGTGAGCGACCCTGTTCTTATTTACACCTCTCCTGTCATTATATATCATGGAGTTACTGGATATGATACCAGTGATTTTAAATAAACTAATGTAAAAACAAAACATGCTTTTCAACAGTCATAACAGCCTGTTAGTGTTTGTCTTAGTGTTTTAACACTTGAGAATCTAATGCTTAAGGTAGATCTTTGGTAGTCTTAAATGTTAATTCTGTTCAAACTTTTATCATGTTTATATATTATTAAGAGCGTGACAGCTGGTAGAAACTCTATTGTTGAAAGCAGTTTATTGACTTCTTAATGTCTTTTCCGGTTTTATTGCTGATGGCTTGCTGTTTCATTGTTATATAACCCACCTCTCCTCTTATTTATAATTATGTATATCTATCATAAAATTTCAAATGTAAGTATAATGTTGTTTGCTCTTGGTTCTTCTTTCATAATTTATCTGTGTGAAAATTAGATGGAATTTGAATATGTGCTACTCCTTCCAATGCCCCTATTTCCTGATGATAACACTTGTTATTTTGTGAACTGCCCTAACCTAGAACTTCAAGTATTCATTTTACTAAAACTGAGAATGGGAATGGGTAATGTGTCAAAGAGACAACAACCTGACCAAAGAGCAGAAAACAGCCGAAGGCCACCAATGGGTCTTCAATACAGCAAGAAAATCACGCACCCGGAGGCATGCTTCAGCTGGCCCTCAACAAAAATATGTATTAGTTAAGTGATAATGGACGTCATTCTAAACTCCGAAATATATAAAAGAAACTAAAATTAAAAATCATATAAGACTAACAAAGGCCAGAGGCTGCTGACTTGGGACAGGCATAAAAATGTGGCGGGGTTTAACATGTTTTTTTGAGATCTCAACCCTCTCCTATACCTCTAGCCAATGTAGAAAAAACAAACTCGCAGAAATACGCACAGTAAAACTCAGTTTAAAAGAAGTCGGAGTCCGATGTCAGAATAGGTAACAAAAGAAACCACAAAATGACAATGATACATAAATTAACAAAGGACTACTAGCAGTTACTGACATGCTAGCTCCAGACCTCAATTAAACTGATATAAAGATTTTGTCTTCATCATATGAATATCAAGCACAATCCCTCCCATTAGGGGTTTAGTATCATATCAATATATATATATGAATATTATCATGCCAACAACTGGTTTTAGAATAAATGTGTTTATTTCCAATGCAAAGACCCTATAAGTGAATCAATATTAAAGCCAAAATATGCCATCTTTAATGACCTGACAACAGTATCGTAACTATATCCCTTCTTAATAAGTCTGTTTAAAGGTTTTGTTACTGTTTGCTTGAAAGTTTAAATTTGTTCAGTTCTGTTTCCGTTAGCTCTTGTCTTCTGGATATATGACCTTCAAGCATATTTTGGATTTGTGTGACCTTCAAGTGCATTATGGATTAGGTTTCTGTTTATGCATTTTATAAGGATTTCTTGTGAAAAGTTGATCTGCGTTTCATAATGAAATTCAGTTGATACTATTGAAACCAATCCCGTTAAAATTAATAGCCAATCAAAATGAAATATATCTTTGATGGGGGATAACAAAAGAGTTTATTATCAAATTAAAGACCATGGTGTTTAACCTTAGTGTTAAAATTCTTAGTCTAAGCTGGTTACGTAATAAAATTTATTGAACACTTGCTTTAATTTTTCTCTCTCGTTAATTCAAATTCAAGTTTCAATACGTGCATTTAAAGTCAGAAAATTGAAAAAAATATCACATGTTTGCTAATGCGGACTTCAGAAAGTCTTTACAGTCAAACTAGCTACAAATTTTTGAAGAAATACATTACTGAAACAAAATCTCAAGAATATGAAAATTTTCATGGTAAAATTCACAAAGCTTAAAATTCTGATAGGAGTAGACAGAACTCTCTCCAAAGGAGGCCTTTAGTCTAAGATTTATTCTTAATCCTAATAACAAACATGTAGCAAACTTTATTTTAGAATGCTCAAATATAAGATGAGACTTCCTGTAACATTCTAAACTGTCTCTTGCAAATACCAAAGTTCAGGCGGTGTAACAGTTGAAATCAATTTCTGATATCTGCTATTTGTAAAGTTAAAACCTGGTAGTGCATCATAAGCCTATTAATGGCTGCCTGAATCACTATGCTGATACATGTACAAATGTACTTTACAATTAACATTGTATATATTCAGGTTGCACTCTAATAAACTATTTTTTCATTCATTTTTTTTTTTCATTTTTTCATAAATTAACAAATGGGAGAAGATCTACCAAAAGTGTAAGATATTCAGACATTTTCCCATGTGAAAGTGCAGCAGACAGACATCAAAAGACTTGAAATTTCTTAAATGATAAAAAAAAAAATATCAAATCTCCAGTTTTTGAACAAGTATTAAGATGTTTGATTGGGCAATCATTCTGGTTACAGTTCTATTGAGACTTTTGATTGGACAATTAACCCATGGAAAATCATAGCATGTGCACTCATCTCCATGGGTTAATAATCAAACTGTAAACAAACATTTACAGACAAATCTAACAACACTAAAGTGCACGACAATAAATAATTATGTTTAGTAGCAATCACTTATATTTCATATTAGCTTTATCAAAGTTTATGACATTCTGTACAGGTCCTTATAATCAAGTATACCAAATAATTTTGAAGCAATCAGTTGTCAGACAACTATCAAGAAGATAGATAGTATTTCTACTACCGCAATGACAAAGAAAAAATCCTGTTAGGTTCTAAGAGTACACATACTGTGAATACAGTACTTTTCTCTCTAAAAACAAAAAATAAAACAATTCAAACAGCAATATAGACTGAACATGTTGTAACGCAGATACAGCACATGTTGTTATGCATAATATCCTGTCCTTGTCAGCATATTTTACATACATTCTTGCATTTTACTGACAAAAGTCAAGATGTGCTTTTATTTTATGACTGTTCAAAATTTCTTTACATCAATTTAACATTATACAGTAGTAAATTACTTACTTGGAATATAGCTACCCAAGCTAATCCTATATTGTCAAATGAAATAGCACCCTGAAAGGGGTTTTTATCCCCTGCAGTACAATAGGTGTAATACTGATTCCAATTTACACAAGAATTATTTGTGGGCGTATTATTGCTGTACATTTTAGCAGTTCCGTTACACCCTATTCCTTCGTACTGATAGAGCGGAAAATTGTCACATGTCCTCATTCCCGATTCTCCTGGTTTACTGCATATATAGTCGTAATGAACATTAAGGAGTTTCTTTGGAATATAATAAGGACTTAAATTTGCTCTGAAAAGAAAAGAAAAAATCTAAGTTATTCTAACATAAACTTGTTGCTAGCATAGTCATCCTTAATACATATACTTTTGTACTGGTTCTAGCTTTATATGCATCTATGTTAAGCTTCAGCTTATTTTTTTTTTTTTTTATTTTACAGCAGAAACCATTCCCGTATTAATCAATTATTCTTGAAATCAGTCATTTTAATTCAATGTATGAATAGTTATTCAGGTTAAGGATTTGTATAGTGAGACACTATACAAAGCCTTGTTCAAGTGTAGAAATTCCAAAAGGAAACAAATTAAACATTATTGAAGCAATTAAATCAATTTTAAGAAGTTTCAGCCATTGCATGGCCTTTTCTAATTTCTTTATAATCTTTCTAACCTACATGTACATGGTAGAAAAGTCAACAGAACCAACAAGACCTTGAATCTAATTGTAAATAATACAGACAATTTAACCATTTACCTATAATAACAAATTACACAAGATTAATCACCTATTATTTAAGATGCCTCATGATTAACCCTTTCAATGGGGCAAATTATCAACATACAGGTATGGAATCATAAGAAATCTTGTTGTATTTTCAGGTGTGAACTTATGTATTCCAAATCAAAACATAAAAAACCTTTTAAACATATTGCATCTGTCTTTCTCTCAGGAATTAAATTTGTTTGTTGTATAATCATTTTATTGCTTGTCCTGTCCTTGACTACTGATTTCGACCTGGGATTTATTATTTTTTATTTGTAAATTATGTGGGTAATGTTTGTTTCAAAGGAAAGAAAAATCTCTTAATGTTTCCTCTAACTTCCGTCTAATGTGGACTTTGAACTGCTAAAACATCTAGGAAACCATTAAGAATCCATTCATTGTTTGGTTTAGGAATTGTACCATCAATCTAATGTTTTTGTGATTGGAATGAACTTATGACATGAAATATTTTCATTTATTATTTTATTGTATTCATTTGATTAATGATTTAGAAAATGGCAAGTCAGCAAGGGCCTTCTATAACAGCAGATAAGACTAGAAGATTTTATACTCACTACCAAAATAAACAAAGCCCTGTATAATTCTTTAAGCTGTAAAGGGCTGTAACTCTGGTAAAATTTTGTGAAATCACAAAAATCAAATTTAAAAACCAGAATTATTTGATTGATCAATGAAATCTGATATAATTATGGCCAAATTATACCTATCAAATGTACATTGAAAATGTGTCGACTGCTGCAATATTTGAATTATCTTAAAAGTCAAAGAACACTAAAACTAATATCATGGTCAAATAATATCTGTCAAATGTACACTGACATGTGATGAACATATGATTTCACATGAACTATTTTTAACCTTTTATGTTTAATCTTGAAATACACATCTAAACCGAAAACTTAAATTTGACCACTCCACTGTGAGAGTGAAAATGAGGTTTAGCCATATGACATGTGTCATTGTTGACCTGTCATTTTAAGTTTCTAAGGTACAGACTCTATTCTCAAAATTGAGATGGAAAATGTGGTCAAGGCCATACCACATAAATCCACATACCTCATTCTGAAATTTGAAATTAACCCCAAAATAAGGTCAAGGACAGGTGAAAATGACTGGCTGACAAAAGTTATACCTTTTGGTCCTCATAGCGATGAATTGTCATAAAAGAATGAAAAGAATCTTTAATAATCAAAATTTTAAATTTTCAAACCAATCCCTGAATCTGCCACTATAAAATCTGCCCACTCAGCACAATGATATACAAAAATAATGATCATGTCTACGTAATATTGAGTTTTAATTTCATGTCTTTTCCTTATTTTGATTAACTGTTATCTCCAAAAAAGAAAATAAAAGGAAACACATTCAATTTCATTCAGGGACAAACATAGTTTATGGAAATTGACCAGTCGTGCCAAGTAGTAAATCACATACTGCTTGCATGACTATCATGAACCAATCATCACATGAGTTTATGTGAATGGTTTAAGTCTCCCAAACTGTGCCAGCCAAAATAGATTTTCCTGATCATCTAATCTCCTGTCAATTTTTAAATTGTGACAGCATTTCAATTAGTTTAGATATTGATTGCTGTCCAGACAACTGTCATCCCAGCATGGTGTGGTGTGTATGACTAAAGGTCACATGATATATAAGGCAATAAATTATTTATGGCATATTCACAAGATTAATTTTGTCTCTTTGTTATAAAGCAGCTATGGGGTATAGGTTTTGCTAATTGTTGAAGACCGTACAGTGACCTTTAGTTGCTTACTTCTATGTCATTTGGTCTCTGGTGGAGAGTTGTCACATTGGTAATCATACCACATCTTCTTTTATTTTTATATTTTATACGCCTAAATTTATACTCCACTAAGGCAAGGTTCATACAAAAATTCACAACCATATAATCTTAAAAACTTTTTTCAAGACTACTTCAAACTGTCGCAAAGTTTACGAACTCATCAAAGGTATTTATTTGGATTTATTTTCATTGATAGTAAAAGCTATTTATAAGCAGAGGACTTCATAATAAATCCCAATCAATTCCATAATAAGAGATAAGTACTGTTTAAGTATTCATCTTGACTTTACTTGAGGTGACAGTAATTTTACAAAGATGTGTACTTGACAAAACAATCCATTTTGTTTGGGATTCCAGTGCTCCCTATTGTGTCAAACAAAAATACTGGATTTTTTTTTACCTCTTGCACAGGCAGACAAACTCGAAATTTGTTATGCTTACATTTTGTAGTTTCATTGCTCTGTATTGAAAACTGTGGGAGGTTCAATTATAAAAAAATTTAGTCCATACATGTAAATAATACTGAAAATGATTAATATAAAAATAAGGAGATGAGGTATGATTGCCAATGAGACAACTATTCACCAAAGTTCAAATAAAGTGGATGTAAGCAATTATAGGCAACCGTACGGCCTTCAACAATGAGAAAAACCCATACCGTATAGTTCATAAGTAAATTGATTGATTGATTGTTGTTGTTTTAACGCCTCTTCGGCACTATTGGCTATATCATTGCAGTCAGCTTTCATTGGTGGAGGAAGCCAGAGTGCCTGGAGAGAACCACCACCTTCAGCAGAAAAACAATCCTATTCATTTAAGAATGGAGTTGAACGTACCTGCCAAGTGGGGGCTTTGAACTCCAAACTTCAGTGTTGACAGGCTAGTGATACAGTAGTTGAACTACTTATACCACTTCCAAGTGGGGGCTTTGAACTCCAAACTTCAGTGTTGACAGGCTAGTGATACAGTAGTTGAACTACTTATACCACTTCCAAGTGGGGGCTTTGAACTCCAAACTTCAGTGTTGACAGGCTAGTGATACAGTAGTTGAAATACTTATACCCCTTCCAAGTGGGGCTTTCAACTCCAAACTTCAGTGTAGACAGGCTAGTGATACAGTAGTTGAAATACTTATACCCCTTCCAAGTGGGGCTTTCAACTCCAAACTTCAGTGTTGACAGGCTAGTGATACAGTAGTTGAACTACTTATACCACTTCCAAGTGGGGGCTTTGAACTCCAAACTTCAGTGTTGACAGGCTAGTGATACAGTAGTTGAACTACTTATACCACTTCCAAGTGGGGGCTTTGAACTCCAAACTTCAGTGTTGACAGGCTAGTGATACAGTAGTTGAACTACTTATACCACTTCCAAGTGGGGGCTTTGAACTCCAAACTTCAGTGTTGACAGGCTAGTGATACAGTAATTGAAATACTTATACCACTTGGCCACTGAGGTAAAGGAAAATAGTTATTTCTCTAATTTTTGCGATATGTTCACATTTCTTGATTGGTGTGAGAAATATATTTCTCCTCACTAATGAAATATCTGTTCTCGCAAATTATTGGTCGAAACTTAATTATGACGTCAAATTTTCTTGGTTTCTTCTGAATTTCCTATTGTGACGTCATGAAAAAAGGCGACCATGCCTTATGACGTCACATATAAAGAACACAACTTTCTGCAAATCTTTGAAAAGGAAGAATAAAAATCATTAGAGAAACAGATTCCACCACTATAACTCATGTTTAACAATATTTCTCCACTCTCAACAGTTAAATTTTAATTATTTAAAAAGCTCGGCAAGCCTCGCGCTTTAAATATTAAAATTAAACTGTCTCGAGTGGAGCAATATCGTAACACACTTGTTGCAGTGGTGAAATCTATATTTCATCGATGTTAAACTTCATAACTTATCATAAATGTAAATATTACTTACTGTGCATAGGAAATATTTTCACTAACATTAAGGAAACATCTGTTACGTAGGACACCAGCCCACAACTGTACACCAATAATTCCGAAGATAAAAAAGACAAAAAAACACAACAATAACACATTGCCTAACATTGGTAATGTATCCAGTAACAACATCACTAAAATTCTCATACCTGAAAAATAAAAATAAAATACATTATACAGTCTTCTCGATAATATTTAGTAGCCACATGCAGACCCAAATGTAGATTTTTTAGAAAATATTGTATAGATTCTATTTGCCTTTTAGCATGTTTAGTAAAAAATCTTACAGGCCTATTAGTAATTTTACACACGTCGGTTGGTATGCCTGTGACCAAGCATGAAGTCTGAACATATGACAGATCTTTAGTAATTTTTCTTAAATCTATCAAAAATATGAAAACACACTGCATCAAAAGCGCTTTTCTGGAGGAACAATCAAACAGAATATTTGAAAGCCAAGGATATATAAGAAGTGGAAGAATGTAAGAGTTAAAACGTTTTTAGACTCTGGCCAATTTAGAGCATGACAAATGGTATAATCGCTGGTCTATTGTCAGAGACCATTGTATTTTGACCACTAGATATCTTTTTTTTTTGTGTATTGTTTGGTTGGTGTCTCATTGACATATAGTTCATATATCCATTGAAATCAAATCAAATGTTATGTGTGTTTGTATAAGCACCATTTCACTTAATTTAATTTCTGTTATTCAACTGCTTAAATTTTTAAAAGAAAAAGAACAGAACTAGTTAGGGAGCTACCATTTGATTTTTATGGGGGGGGGCTAGGATGAAAAATTTTGTCCTGCTTTTTTTTTTAGTTGCAATCTCTGTCCTGCCTTTTTATTTTTTTCTCTATTCGGTCCTGCCTTTTTTTTTACTAGTTTATCCTGAATTTTTTTACACAAATTGTTATCCTGCCTTTTTTTTTTAACCAAGTTGCTCATCCTGCCTTTTTTTTACTCAAAACTCCTGTCCTGCCTATTTTTTTCAAATTTCATCCTAGCCTCCCCATCAAAATCAAATGGTAGCTCCCTTATAGGTTATAGGACAACTCTACATATGTTGGACACTTTGCTGCTATAGTTACACAAGTGAAATTCTATATCATTTTTTGTCATCTGGTCTCCAGACATATCTCTATGATTTTTGTGTTTGAACAATGATTTTGTCGTAGCACTTTCCCGATTTCATTATGAATTCTGCACCTCAGATTAAGTTTAAAATTAAAGCCATTGCATTCTATTCTCTGTTTCATTCAATCCATAACTACTTTTTTGTGTATTTTAAAAAAGAGAAATTTTCTTAAAATATGGTACCAGAGTAATTTGTTTGCAGATCTAATGAGAAAAATTTGACAGTTTTTCTTTTATTTTTGTGTTTTTTTTTTATTGAAATCATTGGTATTAGACACTTAAATTCAGTGAAACCTGTCACAATTGAACCCTACTTGAACTGTGGTTACTGAACTCTTACACCAGGAAATATTCTACTATAACTTAATCTGTGAATACTGTAGTCAAAGCAGTCTTGTCAAAAAAGATGCTTAATTCAGGAAAGGTATCTGTTAAGACTGACTCACTGTATAGTAACATACACATACAAAAAAATCAGCATCAAAACATTTTTTTTCCAGGATGAATTTTTTAAGAAAAATGAGATCTGAATACAATTCAATACCAGATGCATAGAATATCTACTCATATGGGATATATGTTAGATTATATGTGACATGAATCAATCAAATGGTCTCACTTCTCACACATAAACAGTTTTAACTTGTATGAAATCCTCATCAGTTCTAAGTATGATGCCAAATTGCCTAAACCTTCTTATGGCGAAAAAATTCATTCATAAGGGAAATCTCTTTTTCAACCAAACAGCAGTGTCACAGTCCCTCACCGACTTGGCACTATCAAGTGTCAATGTTTACAACTGGCAAATAAAATTTTTTTTTTTCAACCAATAGAAAACCTTTATTACAATAAACGAAGTTAAATGTCTTTGCCATTCTAAAGAATTTGGTTAACTTACATAACGTTACCAATTTTTTTTATCAATGTCTGGCACACATTGATTCTATAGCAAATTCTACCTTGTACCAATCACTCTTTACATACTAGATAACAAAAACATTACAAAGTCACATAAAACCTTAAAGCTTACTCTATCCTCTTTGTTATAAATATCAACCTTTCACAAGTCTATTTATCTCCGTAAGCGATCTCTTAACTTGCCTAATACCAACGATTGATTAGATTCAGATAAAACTTGATTTATATGTTTCTATAAGGACTGATGAATATTGACATTTCCCAGAATGGTTAGAGACTAGAATAAAATAATCTGTAGGCTCAGAGAATGTCAAACACTACATCTTGTTTGCCAAAGCATGCTTATTTTTTTGTAAAAGTGCAGAAAAATCTTTGCAATTAACTCAGGAGTTACAAAAATCTGTGCAACAAATGTTTTTAAAATGATATAATTTCTGATTTGTGCAACAAATGTTATTAAAAATGATATAATTTCTGATTTGTGTAACAAATGTTATTAAACATGATATAATTTCTGATTATTTAATAATATCTGTAAACTGATTTTTATCTTTTTAATGAATGGATTTTCCAATGCATTTATGAACTGAACACAATATGAAACATTGCAGCCATACTGAAATGACTGTTTGTTTTTGCCTTTGGTCCTAATTATCTGCAATATTGATCATTTTACATTTTCTGAATGAGAAATTAATGAAGATTCTTTCATAATTCATTCATATTTTTTTTTAATTGCAGTTGAACCAAGTCAATATCTGTTCACAAAATGCTCAGGAAGTTGCAGGTTTTGATAAGCAATAATAAAAATACTATAATCATTCCTCTCAGTTTCTAATAAATGAATAAAAAAACCTCCCCAATGGAGTATCTAGCTATTAATCTGATTTATGAAATCTTATTGATGACTGTAGGTAGTTAGTGGCACTGTTATAGTTCACTAACAAATTTTCTTTAAATTTAGAGTCGAATCTGTATTCCTGAAAAAATGTCATCATCGACATTGGGGACACTTAATTCCTTTATCGTGATATGTCTTCATATCTTCTAGTGGGTGTTTCAACCCACACCAACCTTTCCAAACAAACAAAATATGGCCAAACAAGCATTTAATATCTTATAAAATTAAAATAAAGCACCTTAGAAATTTGGTATTTCCTTTCCAGATTGATTTATAAATAATAAATGCTTGTTTTCAACAGTGTTTTTATGTTTTCTTAAGTCTGTAATGGGCTGTAATATAATATTTTAGTGATGGAGGAATTAAAAAATAAGGATAAATAAGAGCGTGTTTGCTTTTAACCATTATTTTTTCGAGCGGTGATACATTGTAGTTGTTTAGTAATTTATCTCATAACAAAAGCAAAATACCATATAATTTATTAGCGATACCAGACATAAAAAAAAACATTTATCTTTATGATTCAAAAATAATCAGTTAACAATCTCACAACTAAATTGTGAGAGCATCACTCAACTAAACAACAACATTGTCCAAACACAAAAGAATGTTAGGAAATATATATTAATTCAGACTATGCCCATATGCCATGTATACCTTCACATTGAAACAAATGAGCCCTCATAATGCTATCACACAAAATATATTTCAGAAATATTTTAGACTATAACAGAACAAGAATGTGTCCATAGTACATGGATGCACCACTTGCACTATCATTTTCTATGTTCAGTGAACCGTAAAATCGGGGTAAAAACTCTAATTTGGCATTAAAATTAGAAAGATCATATCTTAGGGAACATGTGTACTAAGTTTCAAGTTGATTGGACTTCAACTTCATCAAAAACTACCTTGACCAAAAACTTCAACATGAAGCGGGACAGACGGACGGACAGACGGACGGACGAACGGACGCACAGACCAGAAAACATAATGCCCCACTACTATCGTAGGTGGGGTATAAAAACATTTGTTTCAGATTTAAACTTGTAATATTGTAAATTCCACTCTATAGGAATTATTTTGTAAGCTATGTTCCTCCCAATTTAATCAAAATACAGATCCTGTGTCTACACTTTGCTTACAAGGATCTGACATCACTCTGTTTTACTTTTGTGTTCTGGTAATTATTATATCAGCAAATGAAATTTCAGCCTTCACATTTTGAAGGTAATTTTCATTAAGAAAAATCCAGAGGAACCCGATCTGAATTTCAATCAGACTTCCTCCAACTGACTATTAGGGGTTGGGAATCCTGCAGGAGGTTTCTGGTATCATTGTGTCAGCATAACAGCCCCTCAGTATTTGAAACAAGTTTTGTGATATTCTAATGCATTGAGAATTTATCAGTTGCAACAAAAGGCATATGGCATGCCAATCCAAAGAAAGCTATATAACTGTTTAGACTAACAGCTTTGAAAAGAGCAATTGTTTTTTTTTAACTTCCCGATACTTATGCATTCTGCAATGTTTAACTTACTTGGAATTCTATTTATAGCCCTTAGAGGCCGTAACACTCTGATAGTTCGTATTGCTGAAAGACTGAGGTTTTCACTATCAACACCATACTCAACAGCACTGAAAAAAAAGAGACAAGCTGATTAGACAAAAAATCTCTTATTTGTACAAGTACATGACATACCTAACATGAACTATCAGTACTAAAATCACAAAAATCACTAATAAATTATTAAAAGATTTAAAAAAATGAGCTGGTCTTAAGTAGTTCTATTAAAACAAAGTTTCTACTTCAAAATATTCATGCAGGATATAAGCATGCACACTCACAAATACAATTAGAAATTGAAATATTCAAAAGTGCTTTCTGGAGGCCTACTTGACCTCCGAAAAAGCAATTTTCCAAAGGTCAACAACCTCTATAGCAATTTTTATTTTAAATGCTGAAAATAATTCTTTGTGGAATCAGAAATTATATAACATTTTGAATACTTTAAGCCATTTTGAATACTATAAGTATAATTGGTAGAATGTAGTTCTTGTAAATATGTAAATACAAACTGCCTTCAGCTGCTAATCCTATGTTGGTTCTTAAATAGGCAAAAATAGGCCTAACTGAATAATTAATACTTTCAAAAAGAGTGAAGTCAGCACTAGTTGTTTACAATTTCAAATTAGAGTGTGTATAAAGGTTCCTAACAATGGAAAATCTATTCATAAGCATAACAAATGAATAAATCTGATTCAGGGCTATGTAAAGCTTACACTCATTAGTCAACATTACTGACATTAGAATAGTAAATCAAATCTTCCTTATATAACATCATTTCAGTCATTAAAGGTTAAAACATAGTTGTTATTTCTTCATAAGTGGGGAATCCTGGCTATTGATAAAGATCACGGTAACCAGGAACCAAACTTGTATTTTTTTTAATTTTAATTGGTCTCTGAAAGAGGGACAGGTGTACTCCTCTGTCTACAATTAGGAGATAACTGTATTGTATTTTTAGCTCCCACGGCATCAAATCACCAATTGATGCCGTCAGAGCTTAAAATACAATATTGTTATCGCCATTCTAATGAAACTGCCACATACTAATGAAACTAGACGTTGGTTTTAAAACAACGTCAAATCATACATTTATTTGGAAAGTTGTGATACTGTGATACTCGTCTGCGAACTGATGCCATGAAAATTGGTGACGTTATGCAATCAAAATGAATGTTACAAACAATGTTGCATTAGAATTTGTAAAGCCAACTACTTTGAAATCTTTTAGCTATCCTATATTATTTGCTGCAAGCATCTATAGTATACAATATCATATGTACTTTAAATTGCACATATAAAATTTTGCTTGTGAAAAAGCTAACATAAAATTTCCCATAATGTAAAATATACTGGTATTTAAAGCAGTCTATTACAGTATCAAAGGAAAAAGTATTGCACACTTTAGATACTATATCGGATTGCATCAAATGATTCAGCGTTCAATCAAATAATTCAGCTTCAACACTATTCATTTACAATGTTTACTTGTGAATTTTGACACAAATTAAACAAAAATTATGTCATTCTTAACACTTCATTGTTTCTAAATACCGTTTTGGAGTGGTTAAGCTGATCGCACATCAGATAGGAATGGTTTACATACAGCAAACAGACTTATAATGTAATTTCTATAGTTAAGTGGTTTATCTTTATTAACCAGTATATCAGGACAATAAAAGTACCCAAGCACAGTCTGATGATAGGATAATGGGAATAAATAGAGCATTGTGGGTATTATAACAATTTTCCAGTATTATCACGGAAGTTTCAGAAGATTTAGCACTTGAGAGAAGATTTCAATGATTTTTGTCCATGATTAAAGAATTATATTGGAGAGAGTAAATTACTATTGTTCGACATCTGGACCAAGTTTACAAAACAAAGGAATAAATTGAAAATAACAGAGTACATAATATGACATTTACAGTGGCGGACCCAGAAATTTTCATAGGGGGCACAGACTGCCTAAGAGGGGGCCCGCTCCAGTCATGCTTCAGTGATTCCCTAAATAATCAACCAAATTTTTCCCACAAAAGGGGGGCCCGGACCCCTTGGCATCATCTCCTAAATCCGCCTCTGATTTATGATCTTTGAGTGCTCAGGTCCAACTAGCAATTACCTTTTAAGTCGTTTTAAGTGATAAACATATATTTATATATTTTAGTCTGTATGTTTTCAAATTATGTATGACTTTGATCAACTTTAATTTAAAAGCATATTGTAGTAACTAGTCAAACATATTTTGATGTCAACTAGATTTAGGTCATCTAGTGATAATGTCAACTAGATTTAGGTCATCTAGTGATCACATATACCCCTGCCTGAATCATACTCTCAAAACAGAAAATGTCAATTGTGTTAAAATCAAACTTGTATACTATGGTCAATAATATGGTGTTTAAATAAAAGAATATTTTGTCAAGTGCAACATTTACCATCCAGAACCAAAACTGAAACAAAAATACCTGGAAAAAGTTCTTTCCAAGAAGAATGTTCGTATATCATTTCATACCATACCATGAAACTATGTGAACAAAAATAATAATCTAACAAAATCTGTGAAACTTTGTGATAAAAAAATTATGAAGTGAGAAAAAGTTTCAGAAAATTGTAAATCCCTATTGAGTGAAGGGAATTATGACAGAAATCATTCATATGTGAACCAATTTTCATGCAGCTAGATAGTTAATTTTGAATTTTGTCAAGACTCATTAAAAATGTGGTAAGGGTACTTAGACCAAAACAGCCTGATTCTATCACTCAGATGGGGTTAACTTCAGATTTACTCAGAAGAGTTTACTTTGATTTACCTGAGTTTTTGACTCATCAGTTTTTGTTTCAACATCTTAAACTTTTTAGAAAGCTTGTGATATAATTAAAGTAGATCTGATAAAATTGCAAAATAATTGGTGAATGATTACAAGTGTAAATTTATTCTTTACTTACTTAGAGTTTCTGGAATATATAGGATTAAAGGACAATATATACTTTTATACTATATATGATATATACAAAGTAAAATTTAAAGGTGGAATCTTACCTTTTTGGTAAAAGATATATTGACAGAAATTTTTGGTAAAATATTTCAATAGATGTTGTAAAAATAAACTGATAAAGGTTGCAAAACAATGAACTAATAGCACAATGATATATTATTGGCATCAATTCTGTTCTTACCATAGTTTTTGCAAATAAATTTCAAACCTGCATCTAGAGATAAAGTTCCATCTTGTGCAAGCATATAATGACAGGATTGTGCATTTATTTATAATAAAACTTATAACTTTCTATCTGATTTGTACTAAACATAAATCACTGAAATATTACAATAAATCATTATTCAATAATAACTAAATAAAAGTTGCAAAATATCATCTTAGCTTAGAAATTTATTACATCATAATCTTTTCTTATAACTCATAGTAAAACATTGAAAATATAAAATGACAGACCCATTAATTTATATCATAAATATTTATAAATAAATATTTATTTTTATAAATAAAAACAAAAATATAGAGCAAATATGTAAGCTATTGCCAATATCAAAGTAATAACAAACAACTGAAGCTCACAGATGAAGTCTGCTTGATTAATATATATATGCTGGATTTGATATAGAATATTTTATTGTTTTATTAACAACTTATTTGATGCAATATAACTGTAAATTGCATGTACACAATATTACTTCCACTCGCAATGAAATAGAATTTGCATATATATATTGTTATTGCATGAGACTACATTTTGTCATAGCTTATTGTAGTTACCAACTATAACTTAGGGCCATAATGATAACCAAAACCAGGCATAGTTTACAAATTTCTTGCAAATGGAAATCTATATCAATTCATGAAGAGCTTCTTTTAAAAAAAAATCTGTTTTAAAAGCAAAATTATTTAGTTGGAACTTAAGGTAAATTTTAAGTACTACTAAACACCCACCTTGAGCAAGCTGTTTCATCTAAGTAAAATTCATTTCAAAATCTCAGATTAAGCATCATGATTGATCTTAATACAACTTCCCTAGAACTGACCACTTACACAAGACTATATTAACACATGTACATGTATCAGGTTCTGGCGGTAGAAGGACTCACAGATTTGGGCAATTCACTAAACAAGTTACTAGTACTCATTGAGACATTCTTTCCTATATATCTATTCCATTTAAAAGTGTAATGAACATTTTAAGAAAAATGTTTTCTTAAAAATCCTAATAAATTGTTTCAAAAAAATTTCTGACTTCGTAAATAAAATTTTCATAAAACTGCCTTTGTTTTATTTATTTCCCCTAACAACTAACTGTACTTAAGTCTGTCTATAGAAAGATAATGAGACAGGAAGTGAAGAAGGCCAGTGGCCGAAGGGTCTTAAAAATGATTTATATACTACAAGAATATAAACTTTATATCAAAACTGACACTTCTTATCCCAAGCTTCAAGATTTGATGCAAAGCCCATTTAGCAAAAGCCGTTAGGACATAATTCTATTAGAGTGAGGTATTATGGGTATCAAACACGATCTTGAGATATCAATAAAGTAATTCCGGTGATTCTCCAGAGAAACACTTGTTAGCATCTTTGTCAATGATGTTATATGAATCTCTGTAGGGAAAATTTCCTTATCCAGATTTAAGACTTTCATAGGAATAGTAAAAGCATTAAGAAAATGCAAAGGGTTCAACCTACCATACCTTACATCAACATTAGACTTATGTTACAACAAATAACAACTATATAAGAATAAGAAGATGTGGTATGATTGCCATTGTGACAACTCTCCACCAGAGACCAAATGACGTCAAGCAGAAGTAAGCAACTATATGTCACCATACAATCATAGCAAGCACAGGCACTTGTCTCAGAAATTTCTGAGACAAGTGCCTGTGATAGCAAGCTATTTAAGGCTAAGAAATTACAAATTTACAACATTTCAAATGAGAAAACTAATGGCCTGATTTATGTATAAAACAATATTACTGAAAAATAAAATGATATACCGCAACAAACAACAACCACTGAATTACAGGCTCCTGACTTGGGACAGGCACATACAGAATGTGGTGGGGTTAAACTATCTTATTATTCTGCTGTATTGTCAAAGATATAAGAACTGGACCAAAGTATTATACATGACACTGTTTTTGAAATGAATTGTTTTGCCACATTTTTGCGCCTGTCCCAAGTCAGGAGCCTCTGGCCTTTGTTAGTCTTGTATGTTTTTTAATTTTAGTTCATTTATATGTTTTAGAGTTTAGTGTGATGTCCATTTTCATTGAACTAGTATACATTTTTGTTTAGGGGCCAGCTAAAGCCATCCTCCGGTTGCGGGATTTTCTCGCTGTGTTGAAGACCCACTGGAATCCTTCAGCTGTTTTCTGCTCTTTGGTCGGGTTGTTGTCTCTTTGACACATTCCCCATTTCCATTCTCAATTTTATCTTTGCTGTATGTCACAATCACAACATGAAAAAATAATTTTACAAACAAACTGAAGGCATATAAAAAATTTCCCCTACAGTACTGTTGCTCTTGATAATTACACAAGATCTGGACTCTGGACTCCAAAGGATTTATGCTTTTCAGTCC
Source organism: Mytilus coruscus (assembly GCA_017311375.1). Classification (NCBI taxonomy): domain Eukaryota; kingdom Metazoa; phylum Mollusca; class Bivalvia; order Mytilida; family Mytilidae; genus Mytilus; species Mytilus coruscus. The sequence continues at coordinate 33,426,944 of CM029602.1, read as the reverse complement.
CTTAATAAGGTACAGGTTCCATACAAAGCACAAGCTCAGTGAATCTGATACGAATCTCATGGCAATTCTTTTTCCCAAGCCAATAACCAATAAGATAGTTTTGAGAACTGTCATCTTAATAAAAGACCCTGCTTGTAGAAATGCCCATGTATCTTCATCTTCGCTAGCCATTGGTTACATAATCCACTGGATCGTAACCCTTGGCTAGCGAAGATGATGTATCTTTGAAAAAAATTATTTGTTATCTATGTCTTTTTTTTTCAATAAACAAAATTATCATCTCAGGTCTGTGATTGACAATGAAGTTTACATTCTTTTTATATATTCTGTTGTTTTCAAATTAACTTTTAGGATTGATAACCAAACATTTAATGGACAGCTACATCACATGTATCTGTTTTTGAGATATATAAAAAGGCTCTTTTCATGACTGCCTGCAGGAATGATGAATTTGTAGTATACATAAACCGAACTTTAATACCTAATCTGAAAATCCTCTTTCCAATGACTTTTAAATGGAGCTTTTAGAAGAAAGGCAATGCCCTGGAGTGCTAATTTTATGACAAATTTTGTAATGGATAATGTCACAAGACAGATTTATGATGATTCTTCATTAAGTCATCAAACGACACAAGGAAGTAAATTACACATTATTCTTGATATCTTCTGCCATCATCTTACAGCAGAATTACGTAAATCAACACCTATTACAGATGAAAGAACTGCCCCTTTGTTCAAGAGATGCTGTAACCATGAATGATTAGGATATAGCAAACTGTTGATTTATAGGACATCTACTTCTGGTTTTACTTTGACAAATTACACAGAATGAAACATGATGAGCAGGACAGTTCTCTATCATGTCAGAATTCATTTAGACATGTGACAAAAGATTTTGCTCAGGAAACTAATCAATAGTACTTTTGAAGTATAACAGACTGGTTATTTAAACAAACTTTACTTTTGAATTTCTTAAACATTTCATGGGGATAGGTTCTGTTGAAAGCATGAATTTCAATCAGAAATTTATTGCGAAAGAAAGGTTACTTTTCCACAGATTCACTTGAAGGTTACCTGTCGATTTAAACTTTTATAAGTTCTTTTGTCAGGTGCTCTGGAAGGGTCATGCATGCAAGGAAGGGTCATCAGCTCTGTGTGTCTTAAAGACAAGGAAACCTATGTTTAAAAATCGGATATTAGTATTAAAAAGTTCCTTTTTAAAATCATTGAAATCATAAAGGATTAATTGATTGATTGATTTACTGTGGCTTGCTTTATGTCCAGTGGCAATTATTTCATGCAATACTGAGGACAAGAATAAATTAACAATAAAGACAACCAAAAAGGTTTGGCAAAAATTTTAAGGGAAACTGATTTGAATCTGAAATCCTAAAACTTTAATAAATAATATGCTGCATAACAGACAAGAAAAGAGAATGATCATCATATTAATGTGTCATACCACATTCTGTATGTCCAGGGATGGGGGTTCTAGGGATTGGAAACCCCCCCCCCTTTTTTTGACAATAAATGCTTTTGAATGAGGACATATGGTTGGAACCCCCTTTTAAAAATGGCTGGATCCACCCCTGTATGTGCCTGTCCTAAGTCAGGAACCTGTAATTCAGTGGTTTTTTTTATTGTTTTGTACTTAAATCAGAACGTTAGTTTTCTTGTTTAAATTGTTTTATATATGTCATTTTAATGACAATGACTGTTTATAGCTTGCTGTGCAGTATGGGTTTTGCTGATTTAGACATTACTTCAACATTATTTTGTATCTGGTGAATAGGCAATCATACCACATCATACCTTTATACTTACAATAAAATGCTTCGCTGAGCGCAGCCTGATATGACCGCAGAGGTCGAACCCTGAACAGTTGGGACAAATTTGGACACAATATTCAAGCTTGATACTGTCTGAATTTGGATTGTGATCAAATTTTTGACATAATATAGGTTTCTGACACAAAATAAATGTGGTCAAAGATCTTATAAATCCATTGCGCAATACTGTGCAATTGAAGATTTCTTCTTGAAACTTTTCAAAATTGAAATTTTTCAAATTGTCTGAATTTGGATTGTGATCAAATTTTGACATAATATAGGTTTCTGACACAAAATAAATGTGGTCAAAGATCTTATAAATCCATTGCGCAATACTGTGCAATTGAAGATTTCTTCTTGAAACTTTTCAAAAATTCGAAATTTTAAAAATATTGAAAAAAAAATATGAACCCTTAAAAAAACTGGCAAAAAAATCCCCCCCCCCAGCTTTTTGAAACCCCCCTTGGAGTAATAACCCCAAAACTCAATCCCAGCCTTTCCTTTATAGTATGGAACCTTGTAGCACAATTTTAGAGAGATCAATACACTTAAACACAAGTTATTGTCTGGAAACTAGAAAAATGCTTGTTTTTGGCCCTTTTGTGGCCCCTAATTCCTACATGATTGGGGCAATTAACCCCAAACTCAATCCCAGCCTTCCTTTTGTTATATGGAACCTTGTGGTACAATTTCAGAGAGATCCATACACTTACACACAAGTTATTGTCTGGAGACTAGAAAAATGCTTGTTTTTGGCCCCTTTTTGGCCCTTAATTCCTAAACTGTTGGACCCATAACCCTAAAATGAATCCCAACCATCTACTTGTGGTATTAAACATTGTGGTACAATTTCAGAGCAATCGAATTACTTATACACATGTTATTATCCTGAAACTAGAAAAATGCTTGTTTTGGGCCCCTAATTCCTAAACGGTTTAGACCATCATCCCCAAATTAATCCCAACCTTCCTTTTGTGGTATTGAACCTTCCTTTACTAGAGGCTCCAAGGACCCTGTGTCGCTCACCTGATATATCTGACATTTGACCTATTGTTCGGGATTATAGTTGTGACATCATTTTCAATGTAAAGAAAGAAACACCATCATCAGGTATTAATGTGGGTTTTTTTCATGTTATAGAATTATCAATTATTTTTATTGCCAGTTCATTAGTAGATTGTTTTCTATATTGATTTTCTACTGCAGTTTCAGAAAAGAAGATTACAAAAGGAAAACATTTTGTAAAACTTACCAAAATTTACCAAATTAATGAAAATTGTTAAAATTGACTATAAAGGGCAATAACTCCTTAAGGGTCAACTGAACATTTTGGTCATGTTGACTTATTTGAAGATCTTACTTTGCTGAACATTATTGCTGTTCACAGTTTATCTCTATCTGTAATAATTTTCAAGATAATAACCAAAACGGCAAAATTTCCTTAAAATTACCAATTCAGGGCAGCAACCCAACAACCAGTTGTCCAATTCATCTGAAAATTTGAGGGCAGATAGATATTAACTTGATAAACATGTTAATTCCTGTAAGATTTGCTTTAAATGCTTTGGTTTCAGAGTTACAAGCCAAAATCTACATTTTACCCCTATGTTCTATTTTTAGCCATGGCAGCCATCTTGGTTGGTTGGCTGGGTCACCCACACATTTTTAAACTAAATACCCTAATAATGATTGTGGCTAAGTTTGGTTGAATTTGGTCCAGTAGTTTCAGAGGAGAAGATTTTGTAAAGATAACAAAATTTACAAAAATTGGTAAAAATTACTTTAAAGGGCAATAACTCCTTAAGGGTCAACTGACCATTTTGATCATGTTGACTTATTTGTAGATCTTACTTTGCTGAACATTATTGCTGTTTACAGTTTATCTCTATCTATAATAATTTTCAAGATAATAACCAAAACGGAAAAAATCCTTAAAATTACTAATTCAGGGCAGCAACCCAACAACCCATTGTCCGATTCATCTGAAAATTTCAGGGCAGATAGATCTTGACTTGATCAACAATTTTACCCCATGTCAGATTTGCTCTAAATGCTTTGGTTTCAGAGTTATAAGCCAAAATATACATTTTACCCTATGTTCTATTTTTAGCCATGGTGGCCATCTTGGTTGGTTTGGCAGGTCACCGGACACAATTTTAAACTAGATACCCCAATGATGATTGTGGCCAAGTTTGGTTAAATTTGGCCCAGTAGTTTAAGAGGAGAAGATTTTTGTAAAAGTTAACGACGACGGACGACGACAGACGACGGACGCCAAGTGATGAGAAAAGCTCACTTGGCCCTTCGGGCCAGGTGAGCTAAAATTTCATAGAGATCCATTCACTTAAACTAAAGTTATTGTCCAGAAACCAATGTGTCTTGGACGATGACACAGACAACATTTACGACATCATACCATTATACGATCCCAAAAAATGTTTGCGGTCGTATAGTAAAAGCAGTGGTGTAGCACCAGTGTAACATTGTAAGCATGCACTTACTAATGATTTAATAAGACATTTTTTTTTAATAAGAATTTTACTATATTAGTTGAGCTTCTGGAGGGTAGCAGCCCCTCAGACCCCTGCTTACAATTTATTTTCCAGTGGCTACACCACTGAAAACAGAAATGGAAATTAACTTTTCAGACAATAAATTCTTAGCACCATCTGCTGATGACATAGTCTCAACTCAGTTAATTTCTTTTGGTACTGATTTGATGTTTATAAACTGTTAAATCAAGCATTATAATGATCCTACATAGGCAAATAATAAAAAAAAAATAACTTCATCTTTTCCAGGAGTTACTAGAATACAGTAATAAAGAAAACTAATTATATTTTGGGGGCATTTTTTCTACGATAAACCCATAATTTTTTCTAGTCTCTGAATATTGCTTATAGTGACTTTTATAAAAGTAAAATAATCAGACTCATAAATGTTTTATGTGACTTGAGCTGGTTTATTGATTTTCTCTAGGGAAAACCAGTTTTATGTATCACAGACTTTTCAAAAACATTTTCAGAGGATGTAAATTTTAATCCAAATTCAATCAATCATGCTGAAAGAATATTTCAACGATAATGATTTTGAAAATCCCATTTGAATAGTATATGTATCATTAAAGCCAAAACACAATTACCCATATGATAAAAGTTCAAAGAAAGTTCTTTGTGACATATTTACATGTCTTTCATCTTCTTTCATTTTTTTTGTATGTGAAAATACATCTGATTGTGTAATTAATCATATATTTTCAATGCAATATATTTTGAAATATACCAAAAATATTCTAAAATATACTGGTACATAATTATTTCAGACATTTCCTTGATTGCAAAATGAATTTTATTCCGTTTTTTTTGTCGTCTGCATTAGCTATTAATCTTAACTAATGAAATGGTCAGTTCAGTGTAAATTGCTGTCCGTTTGAACCAAACAATTAACCCAACACTCTGTGAAGAATAATTTCCTCCTTTTTCATTCATTCAAAATAAGTCTGAATCAAACAAAAACATACATGGCAAACCAACCACTAGTTAATTGTCTTTGGCGGAAAACCTGACCGAGAAATCTTATAGTGCAAAAGAAGCTCTATGAAAAAATTAAACACAAATGTACTGTAAATTGCATGTATTTGTTTTTTAGAATTGTTATTTTGCTAACATTCATTAATTTCTGAATTTACAGACAAGGATCACATGCATGATTTGGCCAAGAATATAAATATGCAAATAACTTTGTTCTTACTCTAACATGAAAATAAGGAAGCAAATAATTATTACATTAACACAAACTTAATCAAACTTTTCTTATATAAAGGTTGATAATACTCAGAATCTGAAGAGTTGAAAAGTTCATTTATCTGTTCCCTATTTTATATTCCAAAAGTTGTCTCCCCTTATTGAAATTAGAAATGTCTCTTACTTTTCACATTTGGCAACAAAGATATCTTTCATTCTTGATGTTTTGCAAACTGCTATTTGTCTGTTCATCTTTGACCTTTTGTTTATGTTTATGTCTGTCTGTCCATGGAAGTATTATAGACAATTGTCAATATAATACTTCTATGGTCTATCTTTCAATACAATCTTCGACTTATGATTTTGATTGTATTAGATCTTCTTTTTCTTTCGATCAATTGTAATTGCTTAGTATCAATTTTAGATGGAAATGTTGAAGTTTTTGTTTAAAAGGCAGGATTTACTGAAAAGGAAATTTAGAATAAACATCATTAACAGCAGGCCAACACTAAAAGACAACCAAAAATAAACACAGTTTCATAGGTCATATGAGATTTAGAAATTTTAAAACTTTTGCAATCATTCTACATTGTCAAATTCCCTTAGGGAAGCCAACGTAATTTCTATGCCTGCACATACAGTTATCTAATTAATCAAAACCACTGGTGCAAAATTAATGAAATGTTCACTGTCAGTACAAAAAATACTGTCAATTTTTTAATTAACAGTTGCTTCTAAAATTGGTCTATGTCAGCTTGAAACAGGACATCTTGCTGACTTAGTACACAAATGATACAAAGATAACGATATACATAATTTGTCATTAGCATCAATCCAAAATATTGAATTTCAAAATAATCTTCAACCACAAATAATGAAGCTGTGTTATTTGATCAAAGATGAAACCCAAATGGGTAGCAAATGGCATATTGTCATGACTTACTGAATCTACAAATGAAATTGAATCATGTTTTCACGCAATATTTTATACTGTTACTATATAAAACAGTGAAATTTAATCTGAAATTTATATCAATCCTTGATTATGTAATTAAAAATTTGTTGTCTAATTTCTAAATTTTCTATTAACTTATTGGAAATATATAGATAATAATATCTCATGTGTCTTATGAGGGGGATGACCCGCTTTTGGAATGTGGGATATAGGGAGTAATAAAGTGGGGATTCGGGAAATAAATGGAGAATATGTCCATTGGACACAGTCTCAGGATGTCCCTGCTTGCACATAACGTTATAAAGCGGCATAACTCGAGAATGGTAAAAGTGACGAACTTGATCTGTGTTTTGTAGTAATAAGCATTGTGCATAAGTTTCATAACATTTGGTTGAGGCAAATTAAAGTTAGAGAACGGAAAACAATTTTGGGACATACTTATGGACGGATGTAAGGACGGTCACGGGTAACATTTAAAGCCCCCTCTGGTGACGGCGGGGACAGAAAAATTGCAAAAAAATCAGGATTTGGGACATGAGCACCCCTCTCTTATCAAACTAAGCTAAGGCCTGATAGCTGATATGATCTGAGCAGAATATAATATGAATCTTTTTATTTCTCAATGACCTTATCATATATCTAAAACAAGAATATGTGTCCTTAGTACACCATCTCTACTGGCACTATCATATTCCTTCTTCACTGAAGCATAAAATTTGGGTAAAAACCCTTATTTTGCATATATTACACAAGAAAAAAATCATAATTTATCAATGTTAACAATGATGCTGGAAAGCAATTCTTATGTCTTTCCTCACATTTAAGACAAGACAACAATGTTTTGTCACATTTTTAGCCAAATAATCAAAATTTTCATAGTATAGTAAAGTAAATCATCCCTAAAAACAATGGATAAAAACCCTAATCAAGTAGAAATACTGATATCTATTTTTTTTTATATAAGTTACAGTGCCACCTAGCTAGCCTATACCCAAAGCTATACATTCTTTTTTTTTTAGAAACCCACAATAGAAAGAAGTTTAAATATTTCCATAAATAATTATTTGTTGAGAACCTACATTAGTGTATACCTTTGAAGACTAACATATATCTTCTGTAACATATGCCTCTTTGTAACATAGATAATTTGTTCAACAACATTATTTTATTATTCTATCCTAATGTAAGGCAATTAACTGCAAACTGATACATGAAATTCTAAATACATAATCTATCAATTATGATAATTTAAAGTACTAAAAGTTTAAATTCAAGCTGTGTTACAAAAAAAGCAATTGACAGATTTCTGTGGGCAATACATGTATTTCTAGACCAATCAAGACCAAAGTTTGAAAAGTCAAAAATACAAACAATTAACAATTTAACCAAAATGTCTTACTGCAAAAGAAATAAAACCGTTCCTCAGAATCAGTTGGTGTTATTTAATTCTTTGCAAAGTGAATGGTCTCATTGAATAAATACAATAGCTATTGTTTTTTATTGAGTTCATTTACGGTCCCATTGAATAAATACAATAGCTATTGTTTTCTATTGCATTCATTAAATGGAACTTCAAATTTCTCCTTGAAAAACCAATCATTGAATAACAACATTGCCAAAACCATCTTATATAAAATTGTCCAAATTGAGGTGCAATTAAAATAGCTATTTTAGTGGGATACATCAGATTCTATAGAAAGTAAAACAGTATTTAATTCTATACATATCCTGAAAACTGATTTTTCTGAAATATGACAATCTGAAAATTCAGGATTATGAAAAAAACCATCTTGAATTTTATTACGCTGGTCACATCAGTGTCTCACACATGAGTGATTTTCAAGATGAACAACTGCAATAAGTCATGTTTCCTTGCTCTGTGATTTTCCATGTACTCATATACCATATCCTGTTCTTACTTCAATTCAAGAATAAATTTCTTTTAACAAATTAAAAGGAATTGAACATTTTTTTTTATGTTTTTTAGCACAATATATAAGACAACAATAACAATATGCTCCATCAAATTTTGTGAATACATTAATAAGGTATTAAAGTGCATGACAAGAAAGCTTCTTTCTCATAAGCCTTATAATTTATGAGACACATTTGTTACAGGAGCAAAAATCTTTAAATTAGCATTTTTTAGTTTCATCTTTCCTGTACCTACAAATAAATGGCTGTATTGACACTTGTAAACAGATAAACTTTGTACACACAATAGATCTAAAGAACTGTGACAGTGAAAACAGTGAAAGCAAGTGCTGTTTGAACACAGAAACATGCATCATGGGGGATTCATTGGAAAATACTTGTTCCATACCTGGTAACCCTCTTTTTCACTTTGTAATTTCCCAAAATTTTATCATTTTAAACAAAAAATTTTAATTTAATATCTTCCTTTCTCACACCCCATTGTCTAGAACCTGGCTTTGAAGGTTAACAGGTATGTTATTTTTATCAATACAAATCTATACTAATAGCTGAGCTGAGCTGAGTTGACAGCAGAAAATAGCTTGTAACTGTCGATGCTTTCTTCATTAATTTTACTTTAATAAATTTCTATACCTATTACGTAAACGATGTCCTCAGTGAATTAGCTGTTGTCACACAACAGGAGCGCGATCAATGCACTATTGACTGATCTGATCGAACATTTTTTTTTCTCTCTTTAGAAGTTGATTGCAAGTTATGTGCATCATAATTGTTATGGAAACCATCCCTGTTGACATGACAACCAAGATGGGGAAAAGAAATGAATCAAGGTTATTAATCGTAAATCTATGTTTATTCTGAACCAAAAAAAGATAAGAACAATCCAAAATTAACTCCATGCAAGTGTACAAAAATACATTCAAAGGGTTAAATGAATTCATTTCAGAAAGGATATTTATTTTAAAAATCAAATTCTGGGTAGTTTTCATCTACATAAACAATGAGCTAAAATTACATCCAAGGAAAATTTATTCTAAATCTCAAGGGAAATAACTCATTCAAAAACTAATAATAAAATAATCAATAACATGGGGAGGTAACTAGTAAACTACATTAAATTCTAAAAATACTGTGAAAATTTAAGTGTAAGCTGAGCCTACTATGTTTCATAGTAGTCTCAGGTGAAAATGAATTCATTTTAAGTGTTAATGGAATAAAACAAAACAGATCTACTTGTGAGAACATGCAAGAGAGTAATGGTGGTCCATGCCAACAGAAAAGTTTCCAAGTGTCATGCCGTGAAAAAATAAAACAGCAGAAAACTAAGAATACAAACTGTTAAAATTTGTTCTTACGTACTTGTTTATGATATAGTCTGCCACACTATTATTCAAAATGGCATGAAAAAATAAAGAAAGAACAACGCATCAGTTACAAACCTATTTTAGTTATATTAAGAACAAATCAGAAAATCCTGCAATTGAGTTTCTTTGTTAGACAAGACGTCACCTGGTTGAATGACATCAGTGAATCAGTGTCATGTTTTTGCTTTAAAAAATATAAACAATGTCAATAAATGTAATGTTTTGACATGATGCATCAAAGGACCTGTCATTAAATGTAATGTTTTGACATGATGCATTAAAGGACCTGTCATTAAATTTGATGTTTGACATACTACAACAAAGCATTTGTCATTTAATGTAATGTTTTGACATAATGCAACAAAGCAGCTGTCATTTAATGTAATGTTTTGAGTCATAACTTATGACATAATGCAACAAAGAACCTACCATTAAATGTAATGTTTGACATGATGCAACAAAGGACCTGTCATTAAATATGTAATGTTTTGACATAATGCAATAAAGGACTTGTCATTAAATGTAATGTTTTGACATAATTCAACAAATGACATGTCATTAAATGTAATGTTTTGACATGATGCATGAATGGACCTGTTATTAAATGTAATGTTTTGACATGATGCATCAAAGGAACCTATCAAGTTTAATGTGATAAGCAAAGCACAGAAAATTGACTTCTTCAACCCCACATTATATTAATGGAGAATTCACTAATGTTTAATCTTCAGCACAGAGTAAAAAGTTGCAGAATTTTCCAATTTGCTTCTTTTTGAAACAAGCTGCAACAATGCTTGGACCAAGAGTTGCATAACACAAGTCCTGCACTTAAATGACACAAGTCTGTACTCAGAGCTGTGACATGTCAATTTAGATTGTTGTTAAGGTGTTAATATTAATATGAAATCATGCGTTTTGAAAAGTCTGTCAATAAAATTGTTAGCTTGTAACAAATGCATTTAATAAAAGAAAAACAATCAGTTAACAGTGAATATATTTTTCCAGGAACAAGAAACATAATTGATTATTGGCGTGTTTACAACCTCTTGGTTCAATCACCGTAACAACACATCCCCTTAAGGATTCAAGTTATTTATAACTCTGTAAAACTTTAATAATACACAAATTCTAACAGAATAAATAGGTTACTCTGAATGGTTATTTGTTTCACCTGTAAAACTATTAGGACAGGGAAGTCACAACAGCATACATTTCTAACTTGTATGGTTTGTTACCATAGTTTTGACAGGACCCAACACTTTCTTTTACAATGAAAGCTATTTTGAACATCACTGTTTTTTTATTAAACCAATATTTTCTTTTTCATTTACAGTTTTTTGATTCGCTTTGACCTTTTAGGCAAGTTTCATAAGTATTGATATCATGATACTAAAAAAGGGAAATAACTCTTTCCGATTGATGTGGTTTATCCAGAAATTTGAGAGAAAAAAAAAAAACAAATGACATACTAAATGCGCATCTGGTGCAGAAAAATTGGCACCGTTTATGTTATTGTTACTAGTACACTCAATCCTGTAAGGAACTGAAATTTGTCTGTGTTAAAGAAAAATAATACTTATTCATAACATAAAATAATTCAGGGAAACAACACCAAAGCTGGATCAGTACTGGTAATTACTGTTTTTCTTCAAATGTTTATTTTTTGGGGTTTACAGGTGACACAAGCAACACAATCTGATTCTAAACAGTAAAACTGGTTCTAGTATATATCTATATATATATAAATATGTATATTATGATCTAGAAAAATAAATCCTAAAAAACACTATATAAATCTTTCTAATTGTCATTCAGTATCTGTAAGCTTTCAACTAAGCAGAGAAATTGACATGAAATGTACATTTAAACACTGAATATATACATGAAATTAACATTAGCAAAACCAATTCTCTAATTCATAGACTAATCTATTACTCTCTTTGATGTAGGTTTTAAAATGTCTTTTCTTACAGGCATAAGATATTCACATTCTATCATTATATAAATACAAATAGAACTTTTTAATGCACTTAATATGTGGAATATGCAAGTTGTTTTCCATTCGTTTGTTGTGTTTGAGCTTTTGATTTTGCCATTTGATAAAGAATTTTCCATTTTGAATTTTCCTTGGAGTTCAGTATTTTTGTTATTTTACTTTTAAGTTGAGTAACTCAGTTGAACCATTCAAGCATTTTATTTCACCCAGTCCAACTGTACTATGATGGCACTAAATTATAATGCATCCTGTACAAATGCACCATTTAAAAACTTAATTGAATGTTCCATGATGTAAGCTTTACCATAAAACACTTTCAATGATAACTTTACTCATAATTCCAAACTTTAGAAACTTGATTAAACAAAATTTAATATACTTGCTACCCCGTAACATTTAGCTCATTGCATATCAACTGAAAACTTTCAAGTTCTAAAACTCTGAAGTTTTCCTTTTTGTAAAAATTATGTGAACATATTTAATGTTGAATGTGTGGACCAAAAACTGGCTGAATGTGATGAATATAGCCCACATAATCTTTTACCAGGTGAGCAAATAAAATAGCATACATAAATATCCTTCTGGGAGAAGCATGTTTGCACCTTCTGACATTATTCATTAATCTATTCGTGTTGCTCTTTCTCAATTACATTTATTACCAAAACACAATAACGATCACTCTAAATGCAAACAAGAAACAACTTTTGAACAGTTTACATGCAAATTCTGTCAAACAGAATCAAATGTCGTAGGAGTATACCAATGTCAACGACATATCACAGGAAATGCACTTATTAGGTTAATTAACAATCAGTATGTTTTCGGGGGAGACTCCAGTGGTACTGTTATACCGATTCCAATGTTGTCACATGATTGTCACATGATTCTAATGTTGTCACATGATTCCTGTGAAAATCCTCCATTGTCAGAGATAATTAGGGTTAAATCCTTACCACTTGTTAACCTTAGGTCTAATACAGTCAAGTATAAGATTTAAAAATATCTTGTGAAAAAAATACCTAATAAAGCCCGAATTACATGGCATTTTCTGTCTTATCTGCGTATAATTCTCCCTTCAAGTTATTAAAAAAAATTGTTTTCTTAGCACATATCAATAAAGGTGTTACTTTAATGATGGAAATACTTCAATATTATATACATATTTCTTCTGGAAAAATTCCAGTACTCAAACTTTTAAGTTAAATTCCTTTATGTTTAGAAAAATAAATAAATGAATCTGAAATTGTTTAATGAGTTTTGACGGATGGCTATTGTCTTAAACATATTCATCTTTCTACAGATGACTCGTTTTTGGGTTGCTTATTGATTTTACAAAAAAGTTATTTTTTACATTTCAATTCCAAAATTTCAGATAGACTTTATAGTTTATATCCTCTTTTTACCCTCTTTTCCATCAGTACTTTTCTTAAAGAATTGAACTATGTCCTATGGTCCTAAATCTCTGATCTAAAGATCAGGTTTTTTTTTTTCACTTTAGAAAACCATTTAACAATATATAATTTATTTTCTACTCTCGTCTCTTTCTTACATCTTATTACACTCTTTCAAATGAAATTTCTTATTTTCTGTCTGTATAAAATCCAATTTAAAACTTATCTAACTATTTCAAATAAAGACTATTTTTCCAATTTCTGAATGACAATGTGAGATTTCAATTAAGCATGTTCCTATGGAATTCCATTGAATCCATGCTTTTATAGTTACTGTCATCTGAATGGATTATGCAAGGAATTAGTGTAAAACCATGTCTTGGTAATTTATATACAACGTAGGAGTGGGAGACGCTTCTAAGTTCCATTTAATCTGGACAACCTGAAAATCTCTCCAATTGTTGTATTTGCCGCTTCAGCAAAAATTAGCAGAAGTCTGCTATAAATGAGAAAAGTCAGATAATGGCATGGTATTTATTTCTGCTGTAGATCAGACAAATTGTATGAGACGCTATCATGCAGAAACTACTTGTGAAAAAATAATGTGGTTCTGTCCCCATCAATATGGAAATATCTAAAATTAACTCCCCTTTCCCCATCAGCAGATGACAATTTCATGTTGTTTGGTCTACAGACATAAAAAGAAATGGGTTTTTTATATGCTAAAGTTAAGCATGTTTATTAATTCAAGTTAGAAATAAATTTCATAATCTGACAACATGCACTTTGAAGCATGCAGTTACAATTTTTATGGTCTACATTTTAGGATGAAATATTTTCTAAAAAATGTTCTGTTTAAAACAAATAAACAAGATTTTAATTGGTGGTAAACTTCTGCTAAACAGCATACATTGTAGAACCTTCACTAACTACAAAATGCAGCTGACTTTCTGGTGACCGCTTAATTGTTTCTCAATCTTCAGCTTTCAGTGATGTCAGTTTTGCATGTCTTTCCATCTTTTTTTTCATTTGGCCATGGTGTTGTCTGTCAGCCCTTGGTATTTTTTCAATCCTTTTTTGTATTACGTGAAATTATTAGTTGATGTTATATCCAGTTCATAGTGGTGCCAAAGGGGATGGTACAAATGTGTATCCTAATTGTTTCATAACAACATGCAATTTCATGAATTCTGGTCATATGTGGACAGTATACGACAATCTATTTATCAAATACTGTATCCAAAGTTTGCCAAAAAGAAATAAAGGAAACACAGTACTTCTGCACTTGCATCATGGTATTTTCAGTGATCATGTGGACTATTATGGCAATGGATGCTTTGAGAAAATAAAACAATTTTTACCACATTTTTTTTTTTATAAATACAGAAAACCTATGCAGCAACTCTTTCAAATTGATGAAAATATTTTCAGACATAAAAATAAAGTGACTGCTTTAAAAACGTTCCCATTTCCACTCTCTCCCGTATCTTCCTTTCTAGGATCCAGCTAGAAGTTCGTTGCTATTCAAGTTGATCAGAATACGTACTGATGACGGATGGTTTATGGTGATTGCATGTCATAGTTAAGCTTTTAAATAGTGTTTGCTTAAGTCTGCAGGAAGGAAATTCTTAGTGATCAATGCTTTTTATACGAGTTATGTAATGACAAAGTTTTAAGATTAATTTTTATTGCATTACGGGAAAACTGCTGAAAAGAATATTTTCATATAAATCTAAACCTATAGCTATGCATGAATACTGATAGTTTATAATCTTTAAGGCTTTTGTATATTTCAGGATTTTGCAATAACAACAGATAATGGATGAATATTCCAATTTTTTCAACAATTAGAAATTCTTAATGCAATTGCACATTTCTTTGTAACATGAATATTGCATCTTGAAGTCACGACGTCTGCTGTATTTCATTAGGATTTTTATGAACAGCATTAATTTCCCTTGCCATGAATATTTTCTTTGGCAATTTTCACTTGCTTGCATTTTAGACAGTTCAATCAGCTTTTTAACTAAATGTTCATGATATAAAAAGAAACATGACAGAAAAAAATTATGCAATATTGATAATATTGGACATTAATCTTAGATTCTTTGGTAAATGATCTTTTTATCAGAAAATAGCAATATTTTTTTTTGGCATGATAATCTCTGACTGATCATTGGTTTTTTGCCTTCTTGCCAATTCCGATTGATGTCGATTAAATTAAAAACTTGTTATACTTAAAATAACTCAATTTGTAACTGAATGAAAAGTAGAAATTCAACTTAAATGTAAGCATTCTCCATAAGAATAATGAAGATATCATAATGACATTTGATAAACTAGATTTGCATTTTGTTGGCATGGGCATGATGGGATAGGCAAAGTTCTATGAATCAATTTTAGATTTAATCAATCTCTTTGAAATAAGAAAAAAAACTTATCTTAAGACAATTATTAATTGACTTCAATCAAGACTAAAGCATTTTTACTAATTAATGAAATAATAAATGTCTATTATTTACCAAAATATCCCGAGCTATGTATTAAAACAAATCATCAAAGATACAAGGCTTATAATTTTGTACGCCAGATGAAGCATTTCGTCTACGAAAGACTCCATCAGTTACTCTCAAATCAAAAAAGTTAAAACGCTGAAATAAAGTCTGAGGTTAAAAGCTAGCTCATACAGATTTAGCTATAGAAGATATTCTATCATAGCACAAAACAGTTTTATTTTTACTTGAAATATCAAAATAAACATTTACAAATCTTATTGGAATTGGTTTTTTTTATAAATATCAAAATGTCTGCAGAGTAAAAAACAGCCTTAGTGAACAATTAGTTGTTGGCTAGCAACACTATGGATTAATGATCCCCTATAGACTTTAAAATTGGTATATATTGCTCCTCTCTCAAGTGGGTCTCATTGGGGTGCAAGTGTGATCAAGGATTGGCTGATTTTTTGTAAGCGTGTCAAGTTATTTTGCATGAAAACGGGAAACAAAGTCAGTTGGGACATGTGAAATTACAAGTGCTATTATTACAGTGATAAGCGGGATACGGGACTCTGACAAAACAATAAGCGGGATCCGGGATCAGACCCCCCCAATGAGACCCCTCTCAATGCACAGTGCATTTTAAGTTTTAAGAGAATAGACTGAAATTGGCTCAGAGTTAGAATAACACGTTCAGATACCAAGACCACTGGAAGTTAAGCAACCAACAATCAATCAGATACCAAGATTGTCCCATGTTTTCCTGGGGTCAGTTGTCATTTTGGCTTGGGCTTGACAAATCTGAATCAGCATGTCAGTCTAGTACAAAGCAGGGTTAAAAGCCATATTACATGTACATGTTTTCATCCTGAATATGCAAATGCATGTTGTATTTGTCACTAGACATAATGCACCAACCAAACAATATATCTTTTGGGGAAGATTTCTTGACATAAACAAATACCTGTATATAAAAGTTTCAGTTGTTCTAGTACAGTGCATATAATTAATAAAAAGACCTAAACTTGTTGAAAAAATATCTCCAAACATTAAATTTTCTCTTCAAAGTCAGTCTCCCTTAACTTAAACAGATCCAAGCTTGATAAAGTACATAGCAATTTATATAACTTTCAGTTATTCTTGGACAGTTTTAAAATGACTTTAGACTGCTAAGGAATAACTCATTAATAATATTAGAAAAAAGAATTTATTACAAAATCTTTCCAGATTAATTTCAAATTAAGATTTCAAAAAAGGTAGGTTCTCTTCTAGGTTTTAGGTATATATAACTGTCTTTAAAAAGGCAAAGATGCATATTTTTATTACATGTTTTTAATCACTGGTCTAAATAAATGGAGAGGATATTTCGTGCTTCAATCAAACAAATTTGTTTTTAAAACAAAAAAATTTACTATTTTGAAATTTCATAATCAAATCTCAAAATTTTTTGAAGATACTTTTTCTAATTTCACATTTTAAGTTCTTTGTAAATTTTTTCAGTCGAAGAAAAATAACAAGTAAATCAGTTTGCTAACTATCCTGTAAACAAAAAGAGATGCGAGGTATATGTCGATTAATGTCTGCCGAATTAATCTTCCTAGCAGCAAGGAACAGATTTAACAATTTATATTAAGTCTGATTACTTTGATAGTAAATGATCTGACATTTTTGCCAAGAAAACAGACATATGTTTATTTTTGAATTATTCCAAATTACATGTCAGATGATTGTTCACATACTTAATTTTGCAAATATAAACATCAGTTGAAAATAATATAAATGGTAACTAAAAATAGCGGAAGTGTATTCTAATTGAAGTTAAGAGACTAATGAACTCAAAAATGCTCTTGAAATAATGTAGTGCTAATTTGATAGACTCGCATACTTCTTACGTTTTTTCTAAGACAAAATATATGAAACAATTCCCTTGACAAACTATAATACTTGACCTAAATCTCGACCTCAATACACATAAACAATCTGCAGCATCAAGGAAGATCTTGGCATGTCTTAATTACTTTGAATGTTTACATGTGAGAAATTCTTGCACCAAAACATAAATAAGCCCATGAACTTAAATCGTAGATGAAAGAACTTCAAACAAATTTTACCAAAAATATTTGCAAAAAAGAAAACATTCTGATAATTTTTTGCTTGATTAAGTGTGAAATAAGTAGTAAAAAACTTTGTTTATTTTAATTTTGTTATCGATAACTGATAATGAATGATGTGCAAACCTCTGAAATTAACACTTCAATGTATCTTGTAGCTGGTAAGATGAATTCAAAGTATGCAGTTGATCAAAGTATGCTATGCCATTAAAAAAAATATTTGTCTGTTTGATTTGCTGATCATTGCCCTTGTGTTTAATCAAAAATAAATATTTTAAAGAACAAAAAAGAGTAATTTCATGAAGAGTTAAAAGATTGGCCCTAAGATTTTTTCATTTTTTTTTTTTTTTAAATCTGGCCAAAATACTACAAATTTTACATGGAAATAGTTGCAGCCCCCCTTTTGTGGGAAAAACTTGGGGTTGTTTATTTAGGGAATCACTGAAGCATGACAGGAGCGGGGGCCCCCCCTGAAAATTTCTGGATCCGCCACTGGGACACATTATTCTGACTATGAGCTGACCTATCTTTGCTCTTATTCCTAGTTTCTGTGTGCTTAGTGAAGAGGTAGCATTGCTGCTAATTCTACTTTTTTGGTCCAGGAATCAGAACCCCCAACCTCCAGCACATAAGGCCAGCATACTACCATGACATTACCTAAGTAGCTGATTAGATTGAACATCTTAACAGGGTAACAACATTAGTTTAATTCTCGGGCACATTTAACCCACTATTTACACTTATTGTACCCATCAACATACTATTCTAAACTGTTTTGAGGACCAGGGGCAGATCCAACCAATTTTAAAAGGGGAGGATTCCAACATAGGATAAAGGGGGGTTCCAACCATATGTCCCCATTCAAAGCATAGATCGTCAAAAAAAATGGGGGTTCCAACCCCCAGAACCCCTCCCCTGGATCTGCCACTGAGCACAGTTACACTAGACTTTTCTGTATAAATTTGCTTACATCAAATCTCACCTTCCAAAGCCAACAGCTGAATATGCTTATACAATGTATTATACTTCAAGACAGAAACCTTTCTAATGAACTGGAATAAAACTTTATCAGAAGTATCTAATTATTCTTTATGAAAAAACAATTTCATCTTTATGTACCTAAAATGTACTTAATAAAAAAAAATAGTAACATTTCTTAGTTGAATTAAATATATAAAAAAAGCTCTCTAAGCATCCTGTTTCAGTGCTGAGGTAAAAAGCCAATCATGTTGCTTTAAAAATTACATCTCAGACATTAATAATCTGAAAAACGGAAGTTTTAAGCTTTAAAGTATGAAAATCGTGACTTATTAATTTGATTTCATTTCTCCTGTTGCTACGGTGATAATGTATATTTCAGGTGAAATGAAAATGTCACATTTTTTCAATGACAAACTTTATAGGTTGATATGATATTCCTTCAAGTCAATTTCAGATAAAAAAAAAATCCTGAAATCAATTCCGTGACTGTTATATTGGGAAATCCTTGGAGAAAACCTTATCTGATAATATTTGTTCAATTAAAGTCACTTCAACCCCGGCAAGAAAATATTTACAAAGAGACGAAACTAAATGAAAGTAGTCTGTTACAATCTTTCACTGGTAAATTGGAAAATCCAAGTTTTGTGACATAGATACGTGACAAACCATTTGTTGACATAGTATTTGATTCACAAACTCTTAGACTAGTTTTTTATGACAACATTGTTCAATCTATTTACATCTATCTCTATTTTAAACTTGTAAACCTATCATTACATTGATAACAAAATTAAGAACAGAAAAGCTGTAATCATTAGAACTAGATATTATAAAGGGGATCTAAAAACCTGAATGGCAGGTGCACTAAGGCATAATAATTTAATTATTTAGAATATCATCATACAAATATATCAACAGGAAGGACCAGAATAAGGACAGTGGCGGATCCAGACAGAGGTTGAACCCCTTTTTAGACGATCAATGCATTTGAATTATATCTTTATCCTGGGTTACCCCCTTTTAAAAATTGGATCCGCCCCTGAAGGACGACACTACCAGTTTATCATATCTATTGATTGTCTTGTTTAGGTGCCAAGGGCACCTTCAGGATTCAGTTTTATTGCTATAAAAATTTCTGATTTAACAATATAAAAATATTATGGTGTCAAGGCACTTTAGTACAGATAGGGTGAAGTGAAGAAAAAAGAAATGTGGGGCAGATGTACATGAGGTAGGATTCCCCAGACAAACTAGAAAATAACCTTTTATGAAAGGAAGTGTTTTATTGCTGTCTTTCATCTTGATTTTAAATATCAAAACATTATTAACAGTCTGAAATGGCATCTAAAATGACTGAAATTACTGATCATATTAAGATTTTAATGATAGAAAATTTCACGATCAAGTTCACTTCAAAAGAGTTATTTCCGATTTTAACTCAAAACATGAAAGCCATTCTGTTTTGTTTGTTTACAATCTGTTCATTGTGATGGAAAGTAATCTTTCTTTCTATTCTTAGGCCTATTTTTAAAAAAAATCGGTGAATCCTATTACCTGTTAAGTATAAAAATCTTAACCATCAGTAGTGCAAAACAGGTAAAGATCGTGATTGTGTAATTATTGTAAAAGGTCTCTCATGATATGATTACAATGACATATTCATAAAAAAACATTACGATATCTATCACTAAAGACAGCCACTGACAAAGTAACTGGCTTGGAAGATACACATGAACATGTGGCAGGATTAAATAAAAATTTTTGAAATCTCAACCTCTTCCAATTTGAGATTCGATTTGGATTATTAATTGGATTAAATAAAAATTTTTGAAATCTCAACCTCTTCCAATTTGAGATTCGATTTGATATTGAATTCTTCTCAGTATTACTATGAGGATTCTACTGAAAACTAGTTTTCTGGCAATTCTACTAACATGTGTTGTTACAGAAGCTTTTTGAAAAGCTAGCTGTTTAAAATCAAAGTTGCTCAAGTGAAACAGATTTACCTAAGATTTACCTCAATACTAACTGAGCAATTTTCAATTCAAGAGCAATTTTTTTTCTCCATTTTTTAATTTCATTTTATACATGTTTTAGCAGCTTTTGTAACAATCAAAACTGAATTGACTATTTGCAAGAACAATGATGAGGCTCCATTAAGGTACTCCTCTTAGGTCACAAGGTCATTTAAAAAATTGTTTGAAGTCACCACACCACTTTTAAGCAAATTTGACAGGTTTATGTTTAACAATATGTTTAACAATAAACCTGTGTTAAAGGTCACAGTTCCTTTGAAATGAGACATCAGGACAGTCAGGTTGCAAGGTCATTGACCATGTTTTCACACTGGTTAAAAAAAAAGGACTAATAGTAATAATTTTGGCTGTTAGTTTATTTTTAAAACAGGTTTAAATAAGTCCCCTCCAAATTGACAGAATTTTTCGAAAATCTGACAGGCTTGAAGAGTTAACTACACAAAAATTAAGCTTACTTCATTTACTCTTCACTAATTTAGCTGATGCTTAATGAAAATTGCAGGTTTGGGCCTACAAACGGATTTGAATTCGAACCAAATTATTATCTTCCTTCATCTGGTCATTAGGCAGTTCCTACTACAGTTAGATACCAACAATTATGCATAGGTAGGCAATTTCTGTCTTTCTTCATTATTAAGTTCATTAATTTGATCTCAATTTTAATAGTGCTTACATTAATTTTGCTTAAGATAGCTTATGATCATCACAAAAATATCTGATGCTGATATCAACGCATATTTCTTCCACCTAACAGATGTTCACAAGAAACTTTGCAATGAACAATGCCATAATTTCTGTTTCTGTTGAAACAAATATTCTATACCCTTTATTTCTGTACAGAACAAATACTGTAATTTTTGTTTTTAGTGGAAATATTCAAGAATATATTTCTTCCATTTGGAACTAATATTATGAAGGAACTCCTATTTCATGAAGCTTCCAGCATTAACCTATCATTGCTTTCCAGAACAACAAAAAATCCAAATATATCAATTAATGGCTTGTGGAGCACTTTAAACTAATGATAAATAAGAAACAGGAAAAATTAACTGCTTAAATTCCTTTAAAAGTACTTTTTCCTCAAGACATGCTTCTTCCATATTTTACAAAGCTCTCAGAACAATTTCAAGGTTGGGTGATACTGAATCCTTACTTAATGGATAGTCACATGCTTCTTCATTTCTGTGAATGGTAACAGGAAATTACATGACTTTGAAATGATACGTATTGTGAAGACTAAACGGCAAATTAAAAGTTAAATTACGGTGATTACATTGTCCAATTAACTCCCAGTTTTAAAGTGCATTCTATATCTATTGCAACTTCAGTTCAATTAATTGTAAAAATGTAGATGCCATTCTGTTGAGAGATCCTGTGGTGTTTTAATCATTTTAAAGTGAGCTAAAACTATAATTTAATAGATGAATTTGATTTTTTTTTAACTATATTTTTATAGTAATTGAAGTAAGTATTCTAAAATATATGTGATGCCCAAAAGCTGTACTTTTAAAAGCAGAAGGGCAAATGTAATGGTTAGTGATAAAAGAAAAAAAATTAGTATTGTTTTTTTTCTATGGTATTATTCTTAAGATATCCAGTCTGTTCTTGAAATGTGACCTTAAAAGATTAAGGGTCAAAGCAAAATCATGAAGGATTGGAAGGCAAAAGGAAATACTGATATGTAAAAAAGAAATTAACAGAATAAAAACACTTTCTTAAAAAAATCTTACAGTTAATTGAATCTAAACCTCTACAGTGCTTTTTTTAAATAGATATAAGAAGATGTGGTATGAGTGCCAATGAGACAACTCTCCATCCAAGTCAAAATTTATTAAAGTAAACCATTATAGCAGGGCTCACGCTACCAGGCGACTAGGGCGAAGAAGTCGCTTTCCGTCCGTCACTTCACTTTGCCTGACCCTCAAAAGCGAAAACAAGTCGCCCTGTTGTTTACGATACTGCTTTCAGTCGCTTTCGTCATCGGACATTTTCAATTTTACCAAGTTGATAAAACATCAATTTCTTATTGATTATTAAAGAAATTCAGACATAAACGTACATTTTCTTAAGAAAAGGGTTTAAGCATTGACTTTACAGTGTGTAGCAAGTTATTTATTAAAAGACAACTTTTATCACTGCATGCACTTCCGGTACTTGTTACTCAGAGAGCGTACATCAATCTAACTTTCGCGGCAAAATAAGTTTGTTACTTCATTTGAAAGTGATAAAAGTTGCCTCCAGTAAATGTTTAATCCATTTATTGCATTAAAACGTCATATTCCTTTCCAAATAGCTTGTCAAACATCGTTTATTTTTGTAAAATTTTCTTCGTCCGCCATTAATCGTTTACTAACTACGGATCGGTACCGGACCAGCTAATATAGGTCAAAGTACGGTCTTCAACACGGAGCCTTGGCTCACACCGAACAGTAAGCTATAAAGGGCCCCAAAATTACTAGTGTAAAACCATTCAAACGGGAAAACCAATGGTCTTATCTATATAAAAACGAGAAACGAGAAACACTTATGAACCACATCAACAAACGACAACTACTGAACATCAGATTCCTGACTTAGGACAGGTGCAAACAAAAGCAGCGGGTTTAAAGTTTGCATAAAAAATTAAGTCAGCACAAAAACCTAGTGATGGTTACATGCAACTGGAATGTCCATACATGTAGAAAAGACAGTTCTTTTTATTATTTTATAGATTACTGGACAGAATGGATTTTCCCTATTGCTGAAGGCGGGCATTTGTTTACATCCTTGCCCTTTGGACTTTTGGCAAATAGTTGTCTCATTGTCAAGCATATTTAATTTCTTATTTTTTGGTGAAATTGGAAAATGCAACAACTATAAAGCATATTATGATTTATGATTTAATATGATTTATGATTTAATTGTGGCATTCCATGGGAAATGCAAATGATTGATTGTTTACTAAATGTCCAGTGGCAAATATTTCATGCTGATTCAGGATGAGGATGCAATTTAAAATATGCTAAATTGTTAATCATTAGGGGAGTAAGGTAACTTGGTGGTGGTGCATGGTGGTGTGCCTAGGGAACTAAATTACTATCATTTGATTGATGTGTTTGTTTTTGAAAATGATACAATTTAGTGAAACAAAACATGTCTTCAAACACCATCCCTAACATTTATCATTAACACATCTTCGCTTGGCTTTGTATCCCTTGGCTAGAGAAAATGTCATTGACACTGTTCAAAGAGAATTTATAAACCAATAAACTGTCATCCTATTTTCACTGAGGTGAGGTACTCAATAATATTTTCCTGCTTTAACTGACAAAAGTCAATGATAAAAAGAAAGGTTTCTTACACCAAACATCTTAAAGTAAAGTAATCTACCAGACGAAATAATTCAAGAACTTGACAATACTGACTCTGAAGGGAATATATTCATAATGTATTTCCAATCTGTTCACATCTAACAATAAACTCTAACATTCATGGCTGTAAAATAAGTGTCTGCTTTTGCACCATGGTAAATTATCGCAGCAAAATCAATTGCAAAAGTCTGAGACAATGCTATTCAAAACACAAAACTGCATGACAAATCCACTCTTTCATCACAAATTACATCTTTATGGTCCAATATTTCATTCAGAAAATTACACTAATTACCAAACATAAAGAATCGTTTTTGGGATATCAATATCGCAAAGAAGCAACAAAAATAGAGAAAGGCGATATGACAAAACAGCCTTTAATGAAGTAAATGCAGACATTCATGACGATCTTCAGATTTTTTTCTACTCTTTAGATCAATAAGTTATTAATGTTTTATGCCATAAGTGTACAGTGTATAATATGGTTTCCGTCAATGTAATATGCGTTATCTCAACCAATTCAATTAATTTCCATAATTTGAAAGTGCATGTTTATATAACATTTTGCTTAATGGAAAGTTAATTATATGAGTTGTTTTTGGTAATGCACATTTGATTTTATCATCAATTGTGAGCTCTCAAGATTCACAGTTACAAGTTCATTACCCACCATCATCCATTTCATAATTCTCTCTTGCAGCATATATATATAAATATGCTGCATATTTCCAACTATAGACAAAGAAGGCAGCAATGAAAAATATACAAAGGACTATTGTTCATTTACTTTAAGCATCCAATATCATAAAATCTTTTAAATATACGTTACTGTCAAGTAACAATTTAAGTTTTCAAAATATAATACATTCTGAGAAATATTTCCAAAAGCGTACACCAAAATGTTGTGATTGGTTAACAATATACCAAACAAACTGATATCTAACCAATGGTGTTACAGTATTTTATTTTGATGTACAAACAATTAAATTACCCACAATTCTTTAGATTCTGAAACAGGATATTGTATAAAAACCATCCAATCAACAATAAAGAGTATAATCAGCTTCCATAGATCCTTTGAAATCATGTGTCAATTATCTCCTCTTTAAAACTGCATAGAAAAAATAATTCAAAATTCATTTACGAAATAAAGTTTAATTCCCTTTATAAGCAAGATACCTTTAAACTAGCAATGTAAAATGGAAAATATATAAAAGTACTAAAAGCACTGTATGTCAACTTACCCAGCTATTACTATGAAGCAATCCAGTTTATTCCAAGAATCATCCAAGTATGTTGTTTTTCCATAAATTCCCATCCCGATCATCTTGATTATCATTTCAACAGCAAAGAAAGCAAAAATGAAATGGTCAAAATTAGCCAGAACGTGACATCGTATGGTTGAGCAGACTTTGTCTTCACAAGGCTGGTACATCCCAAGGGTGATACAGTTGAGTAGAATCACAGCCATACTCACTCTTTCAAACCATGTGGGGAACAGTTAAGGAAAATATTGTTAAAATGTATGAACATATAATATTAATCATAAAGTATTAACATTGTCTTCAAAATCATAATTCAACTCAATAAGTATCTAATGTTAACAAGTAAATAACTATTCAAAATAGCATTAAAAACCTAACTTCTTGCCACTTTTGAAAGGTTAACTTCTGTAAACCAACTTACTTTTGCCATTACTTTATTTCGCCTTAAGTTCTTTCTAGCCAACTTTACTGCACAAGTCAGGAGCCTGTAGTTCAGTGGTTGTCGTTTGTTTATGTGTTACATATTTGTTTTTCGTTCATTTTTTGTACATAAATAAGGCCGTTAGTTTTCTCATTTGAATTGTTTTACATTGTCATTTCGGGGCCTTTTATAGCTGACTATGCGGTATGAGCTTTGCTCATTGTTGAAGGCTGTACAGTGACCTATAGTTGTTAATTTCTGTGTCATTTTGGTCTCTTGTGGACAGTTGTCTCATTGGCAATCATACCACATCTTCTTTTTTATATTTACTGGGATTTATTTTCCAGATCTCATTTTCTTGATATAGTTATATAAGGAAAGATCTAAAGTTTCACATATTTGCGACAATTGAAATTCACATTCTTTCTAAACTTGCAATAGGCACGAAAAATAAATCGCTCCAGAATAGTTGGTTTACAGAATCTCCTGCCAATGTATGGCATTCCTACCAGTTGTAAAGTGTCAATTGAAGATTAAGTTCATATATACTAGTTGCTTACAGATATAGTATAACTAAAGCTTTGATTTCTTGATTTCCTCTGTGTCCATATAGAAGACCATGATTAAATAAAAAGCATTCAACTTTACGTCACTTGCCATCTCAAGCTTGTTGGGTGTGGACCATGCTACCACAAGGAAGTTTATGTGACACTTTTAAGAATGTCATTTCTGTCAAGCTGGAAAAAAGTAAAGTCTTGACTTTTCCCATGAGAATGTTAGAGTCTATATATAAACCAGAAACAATTCATTTTATACCCAATTTTGTTGCAAGCAGTGAATTTAATTCATATTTTAGCAAGCTAACATAAAAAATGTCAGACCTTAAAAACAAAGTTATTCTGGTAGAATTCTGGTGTATCTGAGGCAAAGTCACCTACATAAAGCCAATTTACCTGATTTATAAATGTAATTATTTCACTACCTTAAGTAAAACTTGATAAACAACTTCTTGGGTTCACATATGAATAGTTTCTATCATAATTATAAGGCAGTGTTTCATATTAGATCTAATTCAGAAGTTAGTAATGTGAATGAACAACAGTCAGCATTCGTTTTAATTTCTTATGTTGGTAATTGGCAATGTATAGAATGCACTTTAAATCACACAATAAGGGGAGATAAACTAACTCAATATCATCTTATTAACTACTTATATATTAAAAAAAAATTCCTAAGATAAAAGATCTGAAGACATAAAAATACTCATTACTCAGGATCAGGCCAACATTAAAACTGTAGAATTTGCAAAACAAATTTATACCGACAATTTGATTTGCTAAATTTCAGCTTCTTATTCTTACTTTTTCATAAATCTCACAAAGACAAAATTGCGGCTTCTTCAATATATTATTGTTATCAGTATAAATTCAAAACTGGGAATAAAATACTGATTGGTGCAATAAATATTATCATCCACACCAAAAGATGGAAATCAGAACATCCATCTTTTCTTGAAAATTAACTCAGAAAGAATTCCCCAAGATAACTGTAACAATAAAATACTTTTTTTACATAACATCCTGTTGACGTTATCTAATAATACATACGGAAAACTCATCATTATGGATTCTTCAGGAATTATAACAATTAATGATGCGCTTCTTCATGCTCTTTTTTCAGCTGACAGCAAAAAATAAATATCTAACAGAATTTTATTTATGATGAAATAAGGTGTAGAGCCTTTCATCTCTCCTTGGAGAATAATTATATTTCAGTAAGTTGATAGGTAAGTAGGTGAATTTTTGTGAATAAATATTATTTTCAATTATTTCCCCAGCTTGATTTGCAAAATATGATCAATGCGAGGTCGTCAATAGGGTAATGTTTTAAGCTCATATATCTTTCATAAAACTGGTAGAAAATATGAATTACTATATAGACTGCTGGTTTTTTTTAAAAACCTTGAGTTTTTGATAGATAATAATGTCAGAGCAATTTATCTGCATACATTTTTTTCTTTACTCTTTTCAAATGATCTGCTACCAAGTTGATTTGCAAAGCTGTCATGACATTTCACAAGAATTTGCCAAGTCAGATAGTAAATAAATCAGATGTTTAACTACTAATGGGTAAGAAGACTCACATTTTGTTTTTAAAAAGCAATGAACTGACTTATGCAAACTGCTATACATCCTGTTTGTTAATATAGTATAGATAGAAAAGAAGTCTTTTAATTATATTCAAAATAAGTTTTCAATATAAACCACTATTGCCCGACATAGACAAACACATAGTTGTATTTTGTGAAACACATAGCAGCAGATTATGAAAAACATAGCTGCATTTTATCAAACACATAGCTGCATTTTATGAAACACTTAGCTGCATTTTATGAAAGACATAGCTGCATTTTATGAAACACATAGCTGCATTTTATCAAACACATAGCTGCATTTTATGAAACACTTAGCTGCATTTTAGGAAAGACATAGCTGCATTTTATGAAACACATAGCTGCATATTATGAAACACATAGCTGCATTTTATGACTGAAACAATCCTATCTGTATACACTACCAGCACTCAAGATATTAACAAGATAAAATATGTGTCCATAGGACACCATCTCCCTCTCTTATAACCTAATTTACATTTTTGTAAAGCGTGCAATCATGGTCAAAACAAATAAGATTTTTGCTACAAAATATCAATTTTTATTTAATTTAGAAAAGGGTCATTGGGTGGGTTTTAACTTTATTTAAAATGTTTATAAAATTAGGTGACTTATTGTAATTAGCTTAATTTCAAATAATGTTTATTACAATTTAATTTCTGGAATCAACAGTAGTTAATTTTCTGGTCCTGTAGAGTCCTCAATAGAACTGGAATACAGTGCAGATTATGTAATATTTCATTGCTTCATAATGGCGTGCATATCTCTGGTATAATTGAATTAAGTTTGACCTTTGATGCACAAAGACTGTTGTGGTTTGCCTCAATCTTCTACGTGGTTCTGACAGTAATTAATTTAATATCATTTAAAATCAACGGTAATGAACTTTCAATAAAACTGATTACCAAACTACCAAGTCAAATTTTCACTGCAGCGAAATCAATTAAAATTCTTTGAGTGGCAGGTGGTGAAATTGATAGCATTAGTGTTGGTTTTTTCACTTTCAGATTTTTCTTTAACACTGCTTGTGTTGATGACAGCAAATGTTCTCATTAATAGTGCATAATAAAGATTTTTTAGATCCAACTTGTTGTTGATTTCTGTGTCATTTGGTCTCTTGTGGAGAGTTGTCTCATTGGCAATCATACCACATCTTCTTTTTTATAATTAAAACTGTCCAAAAATTGTGATTGTTGATATTGTGATTGTTGATATGGTTTTAAAAGCTCTTCAGAGCTTATGTTTATGCTTGCAATGTTTATATCGACTCTAAATAAAGCTTTATGTCTTATGTCTTATGTCTTATGTATAGCCATGTCAAGTTTAAAACCTTAATTGATGATTTCTTGGAAACTTAAAAGTAGAAAAGCTGAGACTACTATAATAATGCATGTTTTATATTAGTCTCAGAGAAGCCATATTAACTTTAAAGCTATCTTATGAACACCAAGTATTGTATATTATATACTCATTGGGCAGCAGCAGAATGGTTTACAAAGTTGGAGGGGGAGGGGGGAGAGGTTGCAAACATTTTATTCAGTCCTTTAAAGGCCAATTAAAATTTAAGGATAAACCTGGACTAACAAGACTTTTTGATATGCACATTTTTTTCTCTTCCTTCCAATATCAACAATCACAATTTTGGACAGTTTTAATTATAAAAAAGAAGATGTGGTATGATTGCCAATGAGACAACTCTCCACAAGAGACCAAATGACACAGAAATCAACAACTATAGGTCACCGTACGGCCTTCAACAATGAGCAAAGCCCATACCGCATAGTCAGCTATAAAAGGCCCAGAAATGACAAATGCAAAACAATTCAAACGAGAAAACTTACGGCCTAATTTATGTACAAAATAATGATTGAAACAAATATGTAACACAGCAACAAACGACAACCACTGAATTACAGGGTCCTGACTTGGGACAGGCACATACAGAATGTGGCGGGGTTGAACTAGTTAGATGGTGCCAAACCCTCCCCTAACCTGGGACAGTGGTGCAACAGTACAAGACAAGAACACACTATACAAAACAATAAACCAAAAACAAATATGATAAAGTGTAACAAACAACAACCACTCAATTACAGGCTCCTGACTTGGGACAGGCACATATAGAATGTGGTGGGTTAAACTAGTTTGAAGGTGCCAACCCTCCCCCTAAATTTGGACAGTGGTGTAACAGTACAAGACTGTTTTAATTAGTCCATACAAGACTGATCCTTTATCTGTATAAGTAGAGCATAAACCCTAAAATAAACTAAGGGTGCTCATTACAGCAGACGTGCAGTGAACTTCCGATGTGAAGCAATGATGCACCTTACAAACTCTGGTGCATATTACATAATGGACAGGTGCAGCACAGCTGAAGTTATATCATTTTTACTTCTACAGAGATATTTTTATAATATTTTATTACTTTTCAATTGATTTGAGCTTCAGATTGATCCTTGCCTACTATAAGTATTTCACAGTAACCACCCACAATTAAGTACTGCCACATGTGGAGAATATACAAATCTGTTTCTATAACTCAAAGCATAACTTAAATTACAGCCATTGCTGTTTTTGAACACTTTTCTGGAACATCAGGAACACTAATAGATCCATAAATTGGGAAATCAAATACACAAATACATAATTTAAATAATAGATACCAAAATTAAACTGAATATTTTGCACCAATCTGCTTAGGTCATATTTCTAAGTCTCAAGTATTAATACATCCTTGGCTTTCAAGTTCTCTGTTTTAGTTTATTTTCAAAAGTGCACAAATTACAATTATACAATAGAAATACATGGATTCACAAACAAGAAGACTTATGTAATAGATATAAGAAGATGTGGTATGAGTGCCAATGAGACAACTCTCCATCCAAGTCAAAATTTTAACCATAATAGGTCAAAGTACGGTCTTCAACACGGAGCCTTGGCTCACACCGAACAGTAAGCTATAAAGGGCCCAAAAATTACTAGTATAAAACCATTCAAATAAGAAAACCAACGGTCTAATCTATATAAAAAACGAGAAATGAGAAACACTTATGAACCACATCAACAAACGACAACTACTGAACATCAGATTCCTGACTAAATAGGACTGGTGCAAACAAATGCAGCGGGTTTAAACGTTTTAATGGTATCAAACCTTCACCCCTTTTCTGAAACAATAGTGTAACATATATAAATCTGTTTTCTGTTTTGTGTTTCCTGATGAAGGTTAATCCTAAGCAGTGCTCTGGATGCACCAAATTTATAATGTGTTACTAGTAATTTAATGAGCAAAATAGTAGTTCATCTAATTTTTACAGTAAAAAAAATAACATTTACCTTGCAGAAGTACTTACAAAATTTTGTGTGGTTAGATTGCTGTCTAATTGACATTCATCCCACATCAACTTTTGTTTATATTCGTTCATTTTCATAAAGAGTATTCAAAACATATGGATTTGTGTTTCCGTCATGGAAATGAAAAATCACTTTCCTGTTATTTATTCATGATATAATATTTTGAAATGTGAAAACACCCCCAAAAATGTCCTAAAAGTGACTTTGATCATTGCCTACAGTTGACAGCATTGTTTTTCTATTCTCTGTTGTCTTTGTAGTTTAAATCAATCAGACAGAGTGTCTAAACAATCCTTCTGCATAAGCAAGATAAGACTGCATCAAATGAATTTTTTTTTTTTTTTCATATGAATAAATAGTGGAACTTCATAAAGCGATATGATCGAAAAATTACGCAGTCATATTAATTCATCATAAAATTTGCATTCATTATTATTTTAATTCCAATAACTTGAATGCCAGACTGTTTTCCAATTAAGTTTCAATTGCATAATATTATGTATACAGGGGGCAACATGAGTACAATATACAATAATTGATTTAGAAATTTTAATTTCAAAATTTGGTCAGTGCCATATAAAATATCGCACTTCCTTAATTAATATGAATTTGGAAAAAAAAATGTTTGCATTTCATTGATATGAATTTAATTCTATTGTACTATACACATAGCTAACTATCTTCAAATGCATTAAATTAATTCCATAAATCTTTTAACACACTAACTCACATGGAAGGCAAATTAAAAGAATTTTATCATTATTAGCCCTAAAAAATATCTCATATTTCTTTTAATATCCTGAATATTATTTCACAATAACAGCCTTTGCATTGTCGTGGTAACCTACACAGACTGGATTGTGCCAAGCGATCTAGAAGGTTGAAATATTGCATATTACTTCAAAAAGAATTTCTAAAAAGCCTTACTAGATATCTGAAACCCTGGTAGTTTGCCATGCAGACAAAGGGTAACTGTCACAAGAAAAAGTGATATTCATGATACTGCTTCACAACTTTTACCACCTATTCGGATATGCTACAGCAATGAAATAAAGTTAACTTTTACGAAATCTATCCATTAAAATATGAAGAAATGAAACTGACTGCATATTACAAGGTAAATGACAACTGGAATGAGCAGACGGATGTAATCAATTTCTCGACTAATGGCAACAGTCATGCACAATTTTGCATGACATAACTAAATCACTTGTTCTTACACGATTTAAGTTAATTATCTAAATAATCATGCAATAAACCAATTTTAACAGCACACTGGTGTGGATGGTATGGATCAGGCCCAACCAATGTTTGGGCCATAATAGAAATCATACAAAATTAAGCTTTAATGTCATATATTTTCAAAACTGTATCTTTTTTTAACTGATGCTATGCAAGCACATCTATGTTTATGTACATGTCTACAACCAGGTATGCTGTTAATAGATGTCACTACATTTTTGTCCAACTATAAAAATTTGTCACTATTTCGACAATTTACACGAATTTAACTCTTGGTATTGATATATTACCTGTTGATCGATTGGTCATTCCAGGAACTTTATGTTATCATATATGTGACAGACTTAAATATCTTATAAGGAGATTTCATAATTATGAACAAGGAGAACGAATTTAGTCCCAATATCTAATCATTTTATACTGGATCTAGTCCTAATATCTAATTATTTTATCCTATCTCAGCAGACATACATTGTTCTACAACCCACATCTAATAAGGAGATTATCAATTTTCATCAGGATTACCATCCTTATATCAAAAGATTTATAGCTGCAAGCCAGGGGATCACAATTGACAGTGTTGTTAACATTAAATCTAGTTTCTGTTCTTATTTATTCAGATTTCAGATAATCCCTGATGAATCCATTTACAAATTGTCCCATCTTAAGACAATTTCATTTGTTTTATTTAGATAAGGGCGATTGCAAATCATTAAAGAATTCATTGATTGTTGCTTGAATACTGTCCAGTGGCAAATATCTTATGCACATTCAGACGAAATAATTAAAGGATAAACCCACACAATGAAGAAAGTATGATAACCAATGTCTGTTTTGTGTACCCAGTAATAGATGTCCAGTTGCGGATCCAGGATTTGATGTTTAAGGGGGCCCTCCTGAGAATTAGGAATTAAGACAGTACAATAAAGTAACTTATTTTGACCAAAGCTTAACTCATTTTGGGCATAGGGGACTATTTAAAAGTTTGTTCTAAGCATTTTGGTAAAGCAATGGTTCATATTCGCTTCTCAATCGATCTCTTCCCAATATGCATGCAATATTTGCCACTGGACAGTAAACACTAATCATCATCAAAATCTACAACTGCAAATAGGAATACATTAAACTGTTTACATAGAAATAAGGTTTGCCTAATGAAAAATATCAATTTGATGGACAACATCTTTACTTGATGTTGTTTTTTTTAATTTGTACATGTAACTTTCTTAATCTTTTCAAAACACACCTGGTAAGAATATCTAACATTGAACAATATAATCTCTTCAAGCCTATTAGAGCAAAAATAGAGCCTGATATCCTTCTTGAAAATGAG
The DNA here is from genome assembly GCA_017311375.1 of Mytilus coruscus. NCBI lineage: Eukaryota > Metazoa > Mollusca > Bivalvia > Mytilida > Mytilidae > Mytilus > Mytilus coruscus. The sequence continues at coordinate 33,392,970 of CM029602.1, read as the reverse complement.
ATAAAAGATGTCATAGAGTGGTGGATCATAATATACTAAGTTTTGTTATTAAGATCGATGGATGATAATGACAAGTAAGTACCAAATAGCAATGGTGTTTTGCATTTACAAAATGCACTTTTCATAAATACACCTACAAGAAAGTTGGATGTTTAAAAAGATAGTTAACTTTCAAAAATCTTTATTGAAGCATGTCTGAGGGAGAGAAATCTCATACTTTGCTGGAAATTGAAAGGCAGTGATACTAATGCAACAGATTACCCAATATTAATATCCTAATAGAATTACTTCTTTATAAACACCTTGATAAACACACCTAATCAGAGAGCTCAAAATTAAAACAATGTAAAACTTTCAAAAGTCAAATGAGTAGACAAAGGATAGGCATAAAGTTTTCATGGTCTAGAAATACAAGGTTGCTAATGCAACTGTAAATGTAATATCAATAGTCTATCATAAGTATGCTTAACAGTGGCGGATCCAGAACTTTTTATAAGTGGGGCCCACTGACTGCAATAAGAGGAGGCCCGCTACAGTCATGCTTCAGTGATTCCCTATATAATCAACCAAATTTTTCCCACAAAAGGTTGGGCCCCGGATCCTCCTATGTGCTAATTCTATAATGGACCAGATGAAGTTAAACATCAATATTAAATATGTCTCCTTCAGAAAAGTGACATTTATGAGTTTGTGACATGGTGAAAGAGAAACTCTTCTTCTAAAGCTACCATCAATTAATTTTACTCAGGCAAAGTTGACTTATTACAGGTTTATAAATGATATATGGTCAGATCATATGCTTTCGTACGTCATATGAATTCGTACTATGCATGCTTTTTCAATGGATATTGTGACGTCACAATACATTCTTAATAGCACGAAAAACCCATGAGAGGAGAATAAATGAAACAAACTGAGTGTGAATATCATTTTTTTAATGAACAGGGGGAATCTTACTTCCACCATAAATCTCTATAGTAGTGATGAAACTAGTACAGTAACATAATGACAGCCTACTCATAAAAAAAAATGTTAATACCAGAAACATACAAAACTTGAGGTCAAAAGAAAAGAAAACAATGCCAATGCACATGTAATTAAATATTTAATATAAAGAGTGTTAGTGTACTGCGAAAATATACATTTGGGAATCCTTCTTTTGAACTACTGACCTGTCATGACGTGCCAGACATAATTTTGATATATGAACTTCTAACCTATAAATTATCCTTAAACGTTCTTAACCTTATAATTACTGTCCAATTACCATTGTTCGTTAGAATTTGTAATAATATATAAGAATATATTGTTCTGTGCTTGTAAAGAGACCTTAATCCAACAGACAGCAATATCGTCTTGATAAATATAGAACTACCCTCATTACTTTGACAATTATCCTACATAATCAAATCGGTGATGACGTCAATATTGTTTTCTTTATAACTCTGTGGTTTTAATTGCCTTTGTTCAATACTTGACGTAACATTTCTTCAGTGTTCAAATACCAACACAATTTCAAATACATATTTTTATCTTTAGATAGTCAGTCTTTATTCCCAAGGTTTCAGCTATAAATATGTTTTACTACCAAATTTAATCCATCTCGAAGCTGTAAAACTTTTTTTTAAACAAATGCTACAAAAAATTAACAACTGACGTTTTTAATGTAAAAAAAAACTTCATTTTGATTGGCTAATCAAAGGAAATTTAAAGCTGTCTTAATTCAAATTCGGTAAAAAATTGAATTTTACGATACATCAGATAAAGTGAAATGATCCTTAAAGAAGTCGCAGCATGTTTAACCATTAATTTGCAGGACTACAACATGCTTCATCGAGATTTTCTATCAATATCGATTTTTAACTAATGTCATTCTATTCTAAAGCTACCATAAGAAATGAAAACACATTAAAAGCTAGCATGCTCTGATGTAATTTAAATGCATGTGGTTAGTTGTACTACGTTTTTGAGGTAGATCAATTTTGATTAAAGTGAAGTCGTCTCATATCAGAAACTTCAAATAGAAACACGCTGGTATATAACCATATTTACTGGTGAAGTGAACCTATTGTATTTAAATTGAAGAATTATTTCAACTACATCCATTTCAAGATGTTACAAGTCCATTAACGAGGAACAACAATGAGCATTGGCCTGTTGAAAATCACAAGATATTGTTACACACTACTCATTGGTTCTTAAACACTATATTTTCATCAGCCCACTCTTGGTAAATATGCCTGCACTTAAGACTTGCCCTCAGACCTTAGTGGAGACCAAAAGAGATTTCAGTGAATATGGATATTCCTGAAGGTGACTTAGACGGAGACCCCATAAAAAATCATTTTAAGTGAAGAGAATGAAGAGAAATAGTAACCATAGTTCCATCAATAAAAGACAAAGCCAGAAAAAATACAACTAGTAAACTATAGGTTATGCTTGTGGATAATTTCATTTGTCTGCCAAGAAATCCATTCATTTATGTTATATAAACCAATGCATCGACTACCCGGTATATACATGAATTACTACCCGTACAAAATATGTAGTAGGATTCCTACTAGATTATAGTAGGAATCTGCCTAGTATGATAATGGAATATAGGCGTACTAGGAACATTTTAAGTTTTAACAGTTGGATTTTTCATGTTCCTACTACAAATTCCTGCTATTAGGTTGAACAGTATTAATGTATTCCTACCAGAAAATTTTTCTAAAAGTCTAAAAGTAGAAGATCGCTCACTCAGAATATATGCTTTACTTTATAATTTGATTTGCCAACCAATAAATGATAATTATATCTGAGTTCAGAGGACACTGTGATTTACTAATGAACATAATAGAAAGAAAGGGCCATAACAGTTGATGATAAATCAAATAGAACATCAACTTTTTGTTGTAGTTCACATCTTTAAACACATATGGATACATTCTTATGATAATATCACACTGAATTTACACTAAAATACATTATCCTCAACTAAATCTAAAAGTTAAACCCTGATCACTTAATCATGAAATATAGGTCATGTCAAGCAGATCACTTAATCATGAAATATAGGTCATGTCACGCAGATCATTTAATCATGAAATATAGGTCATGTGATCACTTAATCATGAAATATAGGTCATGTGATCACTTAATCATGAAATAAAGATCATATTAATCTGTTCAGGTATATTCTCTTGATTATACAGGCAAAATTAAAATATTGATTGCACATTTTCTTTAAATTGTACTATATAAAATCTGAACTTTCACCAAATTTCTTAAACAGTTGGATGCATTTAACATGCTGCCAAAGACAATTAAAAATAGATTTTTTAAATCTGCAATCATTTACTAATTTTATACTCATAGTTCTCCGTAATCAATGTTTAATAATAAAATTATAGCGATAAACATCAATTAAAAAATAACTAACTAAAACAGAAACCTAAAAAAAACCCATGAATCAACAGAAAATGACAGAAATAAATGTCCATGACATAAATTCCCTATATAGACTGAGGAGCAGTTTGTCCTGAACTAAGTCCATACATTTGTCATCGATGATGGCTCATTTTTATTTGTTGCATGTAAAGAACATATTATGTTTACTGAATACAGGAACATTATAACCACTACAAAGAAAACATATTCCGTTATTATCCAACTACAAAGGAAGCAAGGCCGTTATGTTGTAAGAGACAATTTATAGCTAGAAATATGTCTTGAGACAGCTCATTATGAGGTGTCAGAGGCAATGACACATGCCATGAACATGTGTTTAAAACCAGACCTTCTAAATCAATATTTTTTTTTTGAGAATTCAATGTTAAGAATCTAAAGCATTCTTGGTAATATTTTCAAAAAATGTTTTGATTGGTCAACAACATCCTAAACAATGGATATTGGACTTGTACAATAAAATAAGCAATTTGATTGGGCCTCCAGGCTCTACTGATAGGGCTATATGAGGTCCAGGCTACACATTAGGATTCCAGGCTACACTGATAGGGTTATGAACCAAGGAGGAAGGGATCAAGGTTCAAAATACTGGAACTGTGGAGCCCATGATAGGCCACTATTGTTATTAAACTTGGATTTAAAGGGTAAAAAAACCTGTACAACAATTAATTTTATCAAAGTTTAAAGCTGTGATATTTATAGTGACATGAATGATCTGGATTACTACCCTAGCAACCACAATATCTAAGGGAGACAATTCTAATTTTGTTGCTTTTGAACTTAATAAATCACATTAGTTATGTTGGTATGGTAACTTCTGAATTTAGCCTACATAATTCTTATTAAGAAAACAGAAATATGAAAGTAAATTAATTATCTCAATTCTCTAAATATGACTCAAGACTAAATTCAATCTTTTTACAATATAAAAATAAGAAGATGTGCTATGATTGCCAATGAGACAACTGTATATGTATGCTTTATAACAACTGTATAAGTAAGCCATTTCAATTGATATTTTCAAGGATTTGTATAGTACTATACAAATCCTTGATATTTTATAGTGTGTCTCTTTATGTTGTAATGTTACACTACTGTTTCAGGTTAGGGTGAAGGTTGGCGCCTGTTAAAACGTTTAAACCCGCTGCATCTGTATGCACCTGTCCTAAGTCAGGAGCCTGTTCAGTGTTTGTCATTTGTTGATGTGGTTCATAAGTACGTGTTTCTCATTTCTCATTTTCTATATAGATTAGACCGTTGGTTTTCCTGTTTCAATTGTTTTACACTAGTCATTTTGAGGCCCTTTATAGCTTGCTGTTTGGTGTGAACCAAGGCTCCGTTTTGAAGGCCGTACTTTGACCTATTATTGTTTACTAGTACTTTTCACACATTGTGAATTGGATGGAGAGTTGTCTAATTGGCACTCATACCACATCTTCTTATTTATATTTAAAACAATATTCAAGTGGCTTAATAAATACATTTGTTTTTACTTATCCAAAGAGTTTATCCTTATTAATCTCACAATACCAGGTGAAAACTTTGTTAATTACCCAGATACAGTGTTATCACTTTCCAGACCTTTCTACAAAACAATAGTTTGACGCAATAATAAAACGTTTCATTGCATCTGGTTTTCAAGAAAGTAGATTCTCAAAGTATGAGAGAAGGTGCCAGACAACCCATATTATGCACACTAAGATAACAGCATTGAACCACGTTAAAATGTCAATATGAGAAAATTCTTAAATCTTCCATCTGCTAATTCTTGCCTGTTTGTTTTCAAACTGTTTCGTAAAAGAACTGTTTCTACGTGCTTTTGTGAGGGTGTGCAGCACATAGATAGTCAGATTCAATTTTTGAAATTATATAACATTGTCATGCAAAAAATAATAAAATAAATATCAATACGTCAGAGTGGTGCCATCATTACATGCAGAAATTTTAGTAAAAATAAATAAATGTAAAGCTAGATGTATACACCTCCCATCCTGAACATTATTTCTGAATTAATTCTCTCATATATTTGCTCTAAAAGAATTATGATATCAATATAACTGTCAAAATTAACTGAATATGAATCATAAATACATATGAAATTCACAACTTGTCTTGACTCAGGGGAGTAGGAGTTTGACAGATAGTATCACTTGTCTGTTTTTGAAGGTCAAACATTTTTGACCTCTAAATGTTTTATGGTTATTTGAGTTTGGTTACTGTCTTATTGGCATTATAACGCAACATCTCCTATTATTTCTAAATAAGAAGAAGATGTGGTATGATTGCCAAAAAGACAACAGTGAGTCTCAACCAGAAACCAAATGATGCAGAAATTAGCAACTAAAGGTCACCATACAACCTTCAACAATGAGCAAAACCCATACAACATAATCAGCTATAAATGTACACTCATGGGAATGTGCACATGCACATCTTGTTAGTGATTTGAGATATGACACCTTAAGGCACTTAAAACTTTAGATTACATAGACATTTTTAATTCAAATGTCTGAAAGTCTTTTAAAAGTTTCTTAAATATGAAGCCTGTACTGTCTTTTATATGTACAGGCTTGCATCAATCATTTCTATTGCATTTCTGAAAAATTTTCCAAATTGCAAAATAATCACATATTGTATTTACAATATTTCCTTGAAGAAAGATCTGTTCACAGTTGATGCAGTATAGAAACTCAAACTGGTGTGGCCTTTTGACACAGATCTGAGACTGGCAACTTTTCAAATATATTTCAACAGTTTGTTTATAAAGTTTAAATACAAAAATCATTGCTGTTAATAAACAGTTATAAAAAGTTTCTAATTCTAAAATGAAAACAATTCCGGCTATCCTTGAGTAAATAATTTGTTTTAATTTCGGTGTAATAGTAATTCCCTACAGGAAGAGTATAAACTTAGTATTGTTATCTTTGAAAGAACTGATAAATGCTACCAAACCTAAACATCATGAACAATGAGTTACACCTGGCAGTATAAACAGAACCAGAAACAGACAATCAGACTGCAACAAAACACTTACAATAATTACATTTCCCCCAAAATTCCTTCCATTTCCTGTTACCAGCATTGTATCTACATATTGGTTAAATCAGATCAACAATACCAAATTGATGTAAAGTTCTCAAAAATACAACCTGATAGCTATTACAGTATTTTCCTTTTATTTTATTCAGGCCACCAACAGACATTACAAAATTCCCAACTGGCTGCTTAAATTTTGAAAACATCAATACCTTGACAAGCCTTCAGTAAAAACTCCTGAATAAATACTAATCGAATGGAATAATGTTGTTGGTTACTGTCTGTCATATTTGGTTTTGTTAATTATTTTGTCATTTATCCGGCATTAGTTTGAATTGTTTCAATTGTTTCAATGTTTGTCATGTCAGGGTGACTTAAATATCTTACTATAGGTAATGTCTGTTTTGCTCATTGTTAAAGGTCGTACGGTGAAATATAGTTGCTCACATGATTATCATTTGTACTACAATGGATAGTTGCTCACATGATTATCATTTGTACTACAATGGATAGTTGCTCACATGATTATCATTTGTACTACAATGGATAGTTGCTTACATGATTATCATTTGTACTACAATAGATAGTTGCTTACATGATTATCATTTGTACTACAATGGATAGTTGCTTACATGATTATCATTTGTACTACAATGGATAGTTGCTCACATGATTATCATTTGTACTACAATAGATAGTTGCTTACATGATTATCATTTGTACTACAATGGATAGTTGCTTACATGATCATCATTTGTACTACAATGGATAGTTGCTTACATGATTATCATTTGTACTACAATGGATAGTTGCTAACATGATTATCATTTGTACTACAATGGATAGATAGTTGCTTACATGATTATCATTTGTACTACAATGGATAGTTGCTCACATGATTATCATTTGTACTACAATGGATAGTTGCTTACATGATTATCATTTGTACTACAATGAATAGTTGCTCACATGATTATCATTTGTACTACAATGGATAGTTGCTTACATGATTATCATTTGTACTACAATGGATAGTTGCTCACAATGATTATCATTTGTACTACAATGGATAGTTGCTCACATGATTATCATTTGTACTACAATGGATAGTTGCTCACATGATTATCATTTGTACTACAATGGATAGTTGCTCACATGATTATCATTTGTACTACAATGGATAGTTGTCTCATTAGGAATCAAGCCACATCTTTTTATTTTCATAAGACTGACAAATGTTTTCGTATACAGTTCAACAGGACTTTTAAAACATATCTCATTTCCCCAGATACTGGAAACCAGACATCTTACCAATTATATTGAAAATCAGATATACAATGCCTCAATAGTACACAATTTAAAGCTTAACATTTCAATATATTACCCAATGTTCTTTTGGAAATACAGTCAAATTATAACTAGGCTGTTGTTTGTCTGTTGATAATTTTTTCATTTTTTGCCATCGTGTTGTCAGTTCATTTTCGACTGAATATTCCTTCAGTAACTTACGCTTCTCTTCTATATTTTACAAAACTCTGCACATGACATATTTCCTTGGACAGAATAACTAACAGTGTTATCAGAACCTTTGTTGAAGTGACATAAACATTCTCATAGAGATCAGACAAGTTAATGACCTTCGTCTTGGATATAAATTATACAGTACATCCTTGGGTTCCCATATTTAGCGTTCAATTTGCACAAAAAAAACACCATTGCTGTTCATGAATGAAAAACATATCACGTTTTCAAAGGAAAGTGTAATAGGCATCATTATAATGACAGTAAAATCTATAGCTTTATTATTTGTGACCGGATTTCACCAGATACCAAATGAATTATAGGGATTCCATAATTATGAACGGAAGTATAAAAGTAGAGTCATTTCCTCTTTGGCTTATATATGGGGCTTTCTGATTTGATAGTATATTTTATTCAATATTTATCTGCAGGGGCAAGGATTTTAAAGGGTGTTGTTTAAAGAGTACAGACTCCTTTGACAAATCTAGTTTTGAAAGCATAAATCGAATTTATTGTAGTTTTGCATAAAATAATGTTACAACAGAAAACTGTGATTTTAAAGCAAACTCACTCGATCTACTCCTCAAGGAGACCCATAAAATCAACCGATAACAATAGTTTTCTCCCAGAGGATAATTGGTAGGTAATCATATCCTTGATTGTACCAATAAAAGTCATGCTGTATGGATTGAATCATGCTGATACAGATACAGAATTCAAGGCTTGAAGAGAAAATGTACCAATAAAAAACTTGAATGACAAAGATAAAATGCACCAAGTTTCAAGGCTACCAGCTTCAAACCACTAATTTTATTCAATTTATGATATGGAATTATTTGATTATCCAAGCTGCCTGGGCAAATGTTTTGCAGCATTTATAGCTACCTAAACTCTTTAGGCAACTTAATTTACATCAGATCACTACATAAAACGAAGATAATACACAATAAAATTGAGAATGGAAATGGGGAATGTGTCAAAGAGACAACAACCCGACCACAGAACAGACAACAACAGAAGGTCACCAAAAGGTCTTCAATGCAGCGAGAAATTCCCGCACCCGGAGGCGTCCTTCAGCTGGCCCCTAAACAAATATATATAATAGTTCAGTGATAATGGACGTCATACTAAACTCCAAATTATACACAAGAAACTAAAAGTAAAAATAATACAAGACTAACAAAGGCCAGAGGCTCCTGACTTGGGACAGGCGCAAAAATGCGGCGGGTTAAACATGTTTATGAGATCACAAGGATATAAATGTACTAGTATGTCAATTAGACAAGAACCAAACAATACAAAAAGAGCAAATAAACATTGAGAGGTCAACTAACACTGTAAGGAACATTAGACAAATACCATCACCACGTGTTTATTTAAAAGTTGCATTTGGACAAGCCATGAACAAAGACATCAGACAACTTAAGGATCATCCATCCATTCAAAATTCCCTGAAGGTAAAAAATTTGAAGACAAGTTTCAGTCATAAAATTGTGGCTAAATGTTTCAGATTATACATGTACAAGGATTTAATCTCATGTAAAAGAAGTGAAAGAACTAAATTAAATCGAAATAGTGCAGAGTATATACACATTTCTGCTAGCACTTTGCCAAAGAACCGCAGGAAGCAATTCAAATGAATTATTTGTCAACTTAATTAAGCCAATCAGACAGATGCATGGTAAATGAAATATAACATTCCATGGATATTGTTCTGACGAGGAAACATTTGTAATTACTATAATTAACAGGAAGACATTATGTGATGTTCTGGCAAAGCCTCTCAGTCATTCATATACAATGTTCTGACAGGGATCCAGTTAACTTGCCAAGAGTTGGAGTGACATTGATCAGCTGGCTCAAAAGCAGTAACAGCAGTCATTCATGTCAGATTTGAAAAATTTTCATCAGTGTTTGTCAACATTGTTGCTGATTAAAAGCCTTTTTTTCAGAATTTGCCTCAAGAAAGTATGTTACTGGGTCACACATTATTTGCAAAGCAGTCCTATACATAACTGTTTAAAATTTTATAAAGATAAAAATATAACAAAATGAAACAAAAAGTTTCAATGTATAATGAAAACAAAAGGATAAGGTGCTTTAAATCATAACATAAAATCACTACATGCACATTAAAATATTTAGAGAACTACATGGAGTACATCATGAAACAAACATTTAGACAACCAATTAGCCATCAAGATATATCATAAATAACTTGACAAGAAATAATTCATAAATAGAGCAAATTATTTGGGTGGACATCATCAAAATTTCTATAAAAAAAACTGGCTGACCGGAAAAAAACAAATGAAGTAGCACATATTAAGATAGGTTATCTAAAGAATGAAAAAGCCATTACTACATGAGTCTAAGAACATACATCTCAAAATTGGTTTTCACAACCTCCATAAAGCAGGATAATGTAATACTTCTTTAAATTAAAAGATTTTAGTCGCTTTAAAAATGAATGAATTGCTCATTTAAATTGGGAGAATGAAGACTAAAAAATGTTTATTGAATGTTTCAGCCAGATAATCTAAAATACAGAATTTAAAGTACTATACAAAACATCCATTTTAACTATTTCCACAACTGAAGTAGGCCAAAAGATTTTCCATAAATTTTTAGTTTCACAACAGATGTTTTATGTCACAGACCAAAAATGATTGTTTGCAAACATGTTCATTGTACAATTTGAGCAAAATTAACTTGATTGCAATGGTTGTCAACAACAAGTGACTTGCGCTGATACACATAATTAATATGGCTTCAACTAACAAAAGTTCTATTGGGGCTATGGTGTTATTAGGGACCTTTTCATATCAGTCTTTTCCTATTTCTCATCTGATCTTTTCCACTGACATTGTAAAACTCTAAGTGAAAGCCTAGAGATTACATGAATGTGATTGGGAAAGTTTCATTGGAGCTATAGTGTTAAGGTGGATCATCAGTATATATTTCCTCAGATAGAATTTTTTTATACTTTGCCAAAATGAAGATTTTACTATGTTTTTTTCAAAAATATAATAAAAAGTATGGGTCACCGTGCTATTTTTTAAGCTACAAGTCATGCATAGATTGTTCATGAAAAAACACATTTTTGTGAATAAAAAGAAATCTACAAGATAGAATTTCGAAATTAAATATGAGAAGATAAGTTTTATAATATGTTTTAAGAAAATTAAAAGAAAAAAGGTTGTCACCGAACTTGTTTTCTTGCTACAAGTAAAAAATGAAAAAATCACTATCATTCCGTCCGAGCCCTTATTCAAACACTTAAACTGGATGACAGTTGAACAGAGAATAAAATATCACAAGTTTGTGATGACATTTAAGTGCATCAATAATGATGCCCTATCATATCTTACTAGCAAGTTTCATTATGTTTCAGACAGAAATCCATACCCATTGAGAAATGCTGTTCAAGGAAACCTCATACTCCCTAAACCAAAAATAGAATTGTTCAAGAAACCTTTTATGTATTCTGGACCATTCTTGTGGAATAATTTGCCAATATCGTTAGGAAATATTACAAATGTTAATTCTTTTGAATACAAAATAACAGATCATTTATTAAAAACAACCTGTTGAAAAAAAATATTGAATACTGACTATTTCATCATGTTTATTTTTTCACAACATTTTTACCAAGCTGTATTGGATATTATCATCATACTTGACTTTTATACTAATGTAATATTGCCATGTATATGTTTGCATTTTTGTTTATGCTTTTTCTATGATGAGGGCCTCAGGGAAGATTAGTTATATAGCTAACTGTGAACCCTCTTAAAATAAAGTATTATTGTTGTTGTTGTTGTTATAAAACTTTTACTATAAGAGTTATCTCCCCTTAAATGGCTAAGTTGAAAAATTGTTTCTAAAAACACAAATATTTGGTATTTGTTTAAACATTTTGGATTATGCAATAAATCACTTATTTTTCTTCATACAAATAAACAGTCATATACATAAATTGCAAATTTGTCTCAAAATTTTCAGATTTAGGCAAAGAACTAGACCGATTATGTACTGATACTGTACAATCCAAGATGGGGTATACAGTGAATCTACCATAACCGACCGTGAGGGGCTTTATAGCCAGTCAAGGTCGTTAAAAACTCCTATAAGAAAGTAATCTACAAGTCAAAATTTATAAATGTAAACCAAGCAACGAAGCCTAGGCTCACACCGAACAGTCTCTTTATGCCTGTTTTCTCTCTATTACTCTAGTGACTCGTACTTAAGAGGTACTTATAATATATATCATTGGAAGAAACAAATGAAAATCAGAATTACTGAGTTGTTACTTGTTTCTGTTAATATACTTATCATGCTGAGGCAGCATACTTAAGCAAACACCAATCAATCAATTACATACTTATTATAGTGACAATATCTAGTAATGAAAATAATACACTGAGCAACTGCTCTTTAATGGAAGAGTATCAACTTTGAAAAAAAACTATGAAAAATCTGTAGGATTCCAATAAAACCTTGAGTACCAATACCTGAACAAATGCAGTTATCATTTTGACAGTAATAGACTTATATATGGTACAAAAAGCAAAAATACTGATAATATTCTGGAAACTCCAGTTTAAATCATCAATGTTTAATAATAGCTGTTTAATATTCAATAAATCAATCAGTCTTTCTGTTTTTTGCCAAGATAAATTCCAATATTAATATTTTATTACCATATCAATATTGTCCAAACTGTTGAAAACAAGCACATGGTGTAGATACCTGTAATCAATTAAGTCATTAATTAAGTCACAGGTAATTAATTTTGACGGGCTGATACTATTAAGAAAAAACAATTTTAGATAAATCTTGATAAATATGGATTACTTTTGATGGGTGTAAGGATAATGAGTGATACAAAGTGAGGCTAACATCTGGTAATATTGACAGATTAATGCCCCAATGTAAATCTTTTGCTATTGTAAACATGCAGAAAATATCACAGATTAAACGAACCTTGATCAATACATGTATTCAAGAATGCAGATATTTACATACTTGTCAATTGCCATTTTACTTATCTGTCTCGGTGAAATTGATAGATGTCTGTATGGTATAAAAGAATAATATTTTCTAGGTGCAGCCTATACAAAATGCAAGCTTTAAATTGCTTACACATCAATCTGACTGATAAGAATAGATAAGAAAGCATGTAAGGATGAGATTTGCATGTAGAATGCATCAGAATCGAGATAATTTAATTTCGTTGATGCCTGATTTGTGTAATAGAGAAATGAGGTGTCAAACTTGCTGTATTGAATTGCATATCATAAACTGGAATGAGTCTGTCTTTTGAAAAGTTGAAACATACTTTGGCCAATTGGTCTCTCTAATTTTGCAATTTTTCAAACATGTTTACCTTGTTTTAATCATTTGAAATAAAAAAAAAAGTGTTGTTGAATATTTACCCCAGCTTTGATAAATAAAAAAAACAAGTTTTATGTTTATTCATTTAAATATGGAATAACTAAGACAAACAATATATGTTATATGAACTCAAGCAAATAATTTGTGAATATTTTTTTTTCACTTGTCAATAGCCCCTCCAAAAAGACTTCACTTTTTCTATACTGTTTTTGTAGTTTTTTTCTTTCTTTTCATAATTTTTCTTTTGGCTTGTGTTTTACTGTCTCTTTCCTACTTTTAAAGTGTCACCTTGGTATCTTCATTTTTTTAATTTTTTTAAATAAACACAAGTTAGATAAAAATTCATTATACAAACTTATGAACTTGGAATAAATAACACGCCATAAAATCCACCACAACATGTATGTCAAAAATGTTGGGCGTCTACACATGTCTGGTAATTCAGGAAACATGATAGAGAGGGGAAATGTCCTATTGATTTAGGTTCCATCGGAAATTTCCCAAGAGCATATTAACGCTGAATGTATCAAATGAAAACCTATTGTTGCAGTTACTAATTCATTTCAGTAATACAAAGGAGTTAATCTGTACATTCTCTACATATACAATAGAAAACAATCGACCTTCATTCCTCATAATTATATACAATTTATCAATTTATTGAAAATATTGCACTGAAATTTGTCATATTGTCGTTTGTTGCTTCCTGTTTTCTTTTTGACCTTGCGATGAACCTGAAATTAACTTTGATGAGATCAATGCTTAAACCTAAGATTCATTATTGTAGGTCCTTAGGTAAATGTGTAGGTTTGAAAAGTCCAGAACCTTGAGGTTGTGATAATTACATCAATGCATTGAAAGTTGATCAGATATTAAAGTCAAGTGGTGGTTAATAGGTTATTCATGTTTGATTTTGTGCAACAAAAAATTACCATTAAACAACCTTAATGTGTGGATATTCAACATGAAATAAGTTTAATGTGGCCTGCACAGTCAATTGTCACTAACCATCCAAGTGAACCTTTTGAATTGTAGCAATACATGCATTGGGAGTTTAAAGTAAAATTATATGAAAGAAAAATAATACCCCATTTTTTTATCATTTTTAGTTGACCATACACAAGTAAAAGATGTACCTGAATAGTAAAACTATAACTTGCTTTCCTGTAAGTCTTATCAAATTATCAGCACTCACTTTAATTGCGTACTGATAATAAACACCATTAGTTATCAATTCTGTGATATTTAAAGTGCTTTAAATTTTAATATTGCTTTTACAAAATATCAAATTACAGAATACAGCTGCAACATTTGCCATTTATTTGCAAAAGCTGTAAAAATTGCTTCTGTAAAATGTTCATTTTTTTCTTACAAATGTCACCAAAAAATTCAGAGCATCTCAAGTAATCGATATTTAAAAGTGCAATAAAAGTCTAGTCAAGGTGGAATATTTGTCTGTAACACTGATATCATCACTCAAAATTGGGATCTTCAGTCAATAAATTCCTAAAGTGAGAATTCTTTAAAATTTTCCAGATTTTTGTTTGGATGAAATAAAATTTTCTAAACATGAAAGCAACTTTTTTAAAAGATTCCAATAAAAGACTTCAGAACATGCGAACCAAAAATGAACAAGTAATCAATCGAAAAACATTGTTCAAAACATGTGAAATTGGATAATCAGTGCAACTGAACCTGTCTTTGAAATGTGCACAGCCAATTAACGGGAAAACAGCTTTTGTTTTGACTGCTAGAAACTGTAACCAGTAATTTTTACGTCAGCCATTTTAAAAACTAACACTCTGTGCCCTTCCTCGGTCATACCAAATTCAATGAAAATTTCACTTAACACTTAAAATGATGGAATTTCATTATCCATGTTCCTGCTTGTATTGGTCGCTGATTAACGACTCAGAGAAAGCCACACGCAAATGTGTTAGAAAACATCGAAAAGCAATTTGCTCTAATATTAACGCCTGAAAATTTTATCACTTTTTCAATAAAACGTTTTCTTTTGGCTGGGAACCTTTTTTAACTTTCATTAGCTTTTTTGGTCATGAATAAATCACACACGACTATGAAATTGAAATCAGACATTATGAGAATAAATGTTATTGATTTTCCTCTTATGAAGGTTCTTTTTTACGAGGTTAAACATTCATTTGCTTGAATTCTGTTGTTATTTCAGAAAACTATACAAAATGCTAATTTGTGATTGTATAAAATTTAGATCCCATGAAATTTGATTACAGAATTGAATAGTTTGGAAGCGTTATTAAATAAAATTTACAATATAAACAAGATGATAGAACATCAATTGAATACTAGTCAAATATCTCTCAATAACACTAAAGCAATCATCTAAAACATGAGACATAATTTCAAATCTAGTATCGAAATAATTCATTTACATCAATTCCATGTTACACAATTTTCTGTTTGAGCATTGTAAATTTGTCAACATATTTATGCCTTTAAACCTAAAGAACCAACATTGCATTTGGTATTTGGCAATAGTAGGGCCTAAAATAGTAATGCTATTTGGTTTTATTTACAGTTTTGCAATGCTAAATAAAAAAAATGAAAAAAGGTCAAGAATAGATGGAGATGCAAATTTTTCAGTTTGTCCTTGGACCTTCTAGAAACAGTCACGATATAGAACAGTAATAACCTAAAGCTCTGGTTTCTTTGATACATGAATACCATTATTTCTATGTAATTAAAAAAATATTGCCAGGAGCTCTTTATTAGCCATCTCTAACATTCCTAGAATAGACATGGATGTGCCAAGGACAGGTGATATTTTGGACTTAATGGCTGAAAGTTTGAGTTTAAGAACATTTTAATGACTTTTTGCTGACCCATCCCCTTAATTTTTTTACAGGCCCCTCTAGACCCCCTTTTTGAAAATTCTGCATTGCCAATGACAAAAGTAAACTGGTTTTATAAATTAATACAGAATTCCTACAATATTATTTCAAATCTTTCCAATGGAAAAGGATTTCTCTGTATCAATTTTAGCTGTACTAGGTTGGTTAGGGTCAAAAGATTTTTATACATTATGTTACATAAATTTACTTAAGTTTAACTGTACTTGGTTGGTTAGGGTCAAAAGATTTTCATACATTATGTTACATAAATTTACTTAAGTTTAACTGTACTTGGTTGGTTAGGGTCAAAAGATTTTCATACATTATGTTACATAAATTTACTTAAGTTTAACTGTACTTGGTTGGTTAGGGTCAAGAGACTTTTATACATTATGTTACATAAATTTACTTAAGTTTAACTGTACTTGGTTGGTTAGGGTCAAAAGATTTTCATACATTATGTTACATAAATTTACTTAAGTTTAACTGTACTTGGTTGGTTAGGGTCAAGAGACTTTTATACATTATGTTACATAAATTTACTTAAGTTTAACTGTACTTGGTTGGTTAGGGTCAAAGATTTTCATACATTATGTTACATAAATTTACTTAAGTTTAACAGTACTTGGTTGGTTAGGGTCAAGAGACTTTATACATTATGTTACATAAAAAGTTTACTGTACTTAGTTGGTTAGGGTCAAGAGTTTATACTGTTACATAAATTTACTTAAGTTTAACTGTACTTGGTTGGTTAGGGTCAAGAGACTTTTATATACATTATGTTACAGAAATTTACTTTAGTTTAACTGTACTTAGTTGGTAAGGGTCAAGAGACTTTTATACATTATGTTACAGAAATTTACTTTAGTTTAACTGTACTCTGTTGGTAAGGGTCAAGATATTTTTTTACACTATTTTACATAAATTTACTTTAATTCAAATTAACTAATTCGGAAAGCTTTGAGAGACTTTTATGCATTATGTTACGCAAATTCTCTTAAGTTTAACTGTACTTCCTTCACATACATGTCCTTGGATATAAAGAGGATCAAACTTGATTTCACACCTCATGTGTAATACATTAACTTCTTACAATTCATACCATTAGATTTATTTCTGCAGGGTTACCTCACAAAAATTTAAGATCAAACTGAAAACTGTCTGAAAATAGTAACAATTCCACTAGAAAAATGATTAGAAAAAATTTATTTATGATCCAAACACTCCTATCAAAGAAGACTCATAAATCGCAATGATCATAAACACTAATTTTTACGATAATTTGATTCGCTTTTCATCAGCAGCCAGTCTTATTTTTTCAACTTCTTTATATCAATTTAATATAATTACATAAAAGCTGTATACTTGATATTCTTTATTTATGATATCTTGTCAGGAAAAGAACACACGAAAATTCCTTGCACTCAATGCTGTTTTAAACATCAGAATGATTTTCACCACAATTAGCTATTCCACAAAGTAAGAAGCAAGCAGTTCAAAATTAAGGTATATCAGACAGGTGTTAAATATGATTTTATTTCAATTTGTTGCTTTCACTCAGAACTTCTAACTGTTATCTAAATTTACATGTTCAAGTACTTAAAAAGTAAGTTAAATACTTATGTTATATAATTTTAATATCAAAAACTTAAAAAGCAAGACAGTACAGTGTCATGAAATAGAAGTTCCTTCATAAAATAAGTTCCAAGTAGAAGAAATATTCTGTAATATTATTTCCACTGGAACAAATATTACAGTATTTGTTCCTTACGGAATAAAAGATATAGAATATTTGTTCCAACAGGAACAGATATTATGACATTGTTTATAACAAAGTTTCCAGGGGGACTTCTGTTAGGTGGAATGAATATAATGTTGACAACAGTACAATTCAATAGTGCATTTAAGATTTTACTAGTATTTACATTTCAACTCAACAAAAAGAGAAAGAAGATACCAAGAGTGAAACCAAGCACCAAAAATCAAATAATAATGAATAAAACTCATATAATAGAAAAACAAAGGATATGGCATATCCATCCATGACACAAAATCAGTACATGCACAACAAAATCACACAAAAAGCAAAGGAAAAGTGCTTTTATTGCTGTTCTTCATCTAAAAGTCACAGTGAGGCCTTCAACACGGAGCAAAAAAACTCTCACCTCACTGCAAATTTAAGACGGCCCCTAGCACCGGCTTGAGCGGAATTCTTTGCAAAAATAATTTGGAAAGACTGACGTAAGACCACCAAATCTTTTAATGTCAAATGCAGATTTGATGGAAATCTGGACCTGTAATGTATTGCTTGAGAAATGTAGCCTGAGAATTGTAGCCTGAATGGGAGCAGCTAAAACAGCTACATAATTTTGTTTTTGTTTTTTTCAATGCATTTTATTATTTGAACTATATCATTGGAATATATAAAATTTAACTTGATTGTTCTGCTTGTAATCAGGGCATCCTTGATTGACAATAAAATATTGAAATTGACCTTGAACTAATCAAGGAAAGTTCTGATAATGAACAGGTAACATATAAATCAAAGGAGATACATGTGAGTAAGAGTCAATAGGACAACAACCCTGCAATGACTCAAAAATCAAAAGAAACCTGACTTATGAGCCATTATACTAAAGTTTTTAAAACAATTACCATATATATGATAGGATCAATCACATAATTTGTATCCCAAATTACTCTGTCATCTAAGACATGCCGAGTCAAGTAATATTTATTGAATAATACTCATAAAACGAAAATGACATAAACATCATCCTTGAAATTTGGAAAAACAAATATCTTGTATCAAAAATCGAAGTGCAGCCTTCATTTTGCATGCTGACTTTTTTAGGCACTCTTCAAATAAGTTCTTTTTATGAGTAAATATGACTTATAGTCTTCAATTATGCTGACATATAGGATATATATTCTGATTAAATTGTTTACATAATGTGGCCATTGATTTTATGATTTATGACTTTAAACTCTTTTTACATCTGATGAAGTTCAATAACCTATTACCAAATTTTATATTTTTTCTTCTTTACAACTTTTCTTTATCAAATAATTAAGTATGGATAAACATGACATTATGTAAAGGGTTTGATAGAAAATAGATAGACCATAGAATATTTCTTTCCTGCACTGACTATCTTTTCATTGCATATTGAATAAGTTGACAATTTTCTTTAATAATTTATCATAAATGAGCCATTAACTCAGGGTTCTACTCTATAGGGGACACATATCTAAGAAAGTTTCAAAGTTTCAAATAGCACATATGTGTTACCTTCAAGGTTGAATTTAATTGTATTTGAAATGCAGAAATTCTGAAACTAAGGCTAAAAAAAAATCATGTTTTCAAAGCTGATTAGACTTCATGCATTATTCAACAAAATAATCTGATCAATAAAAGTGCTGTTCCCTTGCTTTTTGTGTGTTTTTCGCTGTGTATATACTGATTTTGTGTCATGGATGGATACCCCATATCCTTTGTTTTTCTATTAGCTAGAATGTCAGTCAAAAACTTTTGTCAACCTTCATGGTGGTTAGAATAGCATGAGTCACTACATCAATCATCAAGTGTTTTTTTTTCATTTGTTTTGTCCCTGGGTAGGGAGGAAGAGGAAGAATTCAAAACTTGATCCAAGAATAAACTTCCCCAATCTCAAGGTGGTACCCCAGTAGTGTTCGATCAAAAATTAGTACTTTAGATATACAGTTAAACCTGAAGAAGCGACAAGAAGCAAAAACCTGTATTATCAGACCATTAATTTCTTAACCCTTCGTAGTGCATTTCATACAGAATAACCTGTTTTCAAAGACCACCTCTCTTAGGAGACCCTTTTTTTGCTCTCTCTTAAGTTGTCTCTTAAAACAGGTTGCACTGTATAGCAAAATATGTCCATGACACATTTTCCTATAACCTTGTTCATGTATTTTCAATGCATTATATGCACCTGTTGCTGCATAAAAGTAAAATAAAACTTGATGATATTAAAATGAGCCTCATTAACCAATGATTATATCATTTTATAGCAAATTCCAAAAATACCTTAAATGTTTCCTCCATTTAGACTCAACTTTGCCATATACTCTTACGTAGATGCAAAAATTATCAATACTCACACATTGAGATCAAAACGAGCAAAAATGTTGTTAAAAATTAATCTTAATCACGGATTACAGATTAGAAAGCTAAATTTGGAAATCTGAGGACAGATTAGTGCCTTGAGATATCTTGCACTGTTTGTATAACGATGAACTCAGGAGACTCGGCATTTGCTTTTGTTTTTCTAGTTGACGGAATATACAAGAATTGCTATTTTTTTATTGCATATATTTATGAATCATGATCTGAAAACAATCAAATCATGACAATTTATAATTCAAGAATTACAATTTTATTGCACTTATTTATGAATCACCATCTCAAATGCGATCAATTCATAACTATCAAATAAGATCGCATGTAAATATTTATATCGTATAACTTAGACCTTTATGTGTTTTTTAGATGAAAACCTCACGTTTGCTGGTACTTCAATCTTGTAAAAAAGCTCTAAACCAAGATGTTACTCTTGTGTCACGTAGTACGAATCATTAATGGCTAGTAAACAAACCAACAAACTCATGGTTAATTAACTTTTAAGGAAGCAAATAATGTCAAACATAGAAAAAGAGTCAGTACTATGCACATATGGCGATTTTGAGATAAAAACTGATTCTCTGATTAGGAAAAGGACTCAACGTCTATAGCAGAGTTTATGATATATATCTTAATAAATTTTCTTCAAGACATATTAATTTGATTGTATTTGTTTATATGTGAACATAGTTTTGCTTAAATATCATTTAAAATGAAGTATGTACAAAAGAAGCCTGTACTATTCAACTGGTGTTTTTATAATACAAACTACTGAAAATTCAGAATTTTTACTTGTGAAAACTGTGACAGGAAAGGTTTTGCAAAAAAAAATTAAGAACTCACATTTAAAATTTGTATAGCGTTATTTCTATGCATCGTATCCCGACATGGCTATGATTAATCTCTCGTTTGTGTCCAATATTGCTCAATAATTAATGCACGCACAAATTTCTGAATTAACAGTATTATAAACATATGGATCACAATACCAATAGGTACTTCAGATTTTTCAGAAAAATGAATTGATATCAAGTCACTGCATGGTTACAGAAAAGTAGATACAGTGGAATGAACAGGCAGACAAAACGATCAAGGAATTTTGAAGCTAGCCAATTGTCATATGTATAAGGAAGGAAAGTATAGGTATGAATTTGCCAGCTTTGCTTTCACAGGTCAAAGACTATCAAAAGAGGATTTGTACACAGACCTTTCGTAGCTGATGTTCTTATTAATGTGTCAATTAAGACATTCAATATTTAAAGAATTCAGGTTTTGCCAAATAAAGTTCATGAATTTGGAATTTAAATATATTATGATTCAAGATAGACTTTATATTTGTATGTATGTAAATTTTAAATTTTTTAGTTTATTTTATTGAATCCAGAGTGAGAGACCATTCTACTACTCAAGAGCAGCAAATCTAAATACACTTAGGGAGATACCATTTTTTTTTTAGTTGTATTATCTCTGTCCTGCCTTTTTATTTTTAACTCTATTCGGTCCTGCCTTATTTTTTATTAGGTTATCCTGATTTTTTTTACATAAATTGTCATCCTGCCTTTTTTTTTTACTCAAAACTCCTGTCCTGCCTTTTTTTTCAAATTTCATCAAAGCTCCCCCATAAAAATCAAATGGTAGCTCCCTTACTTACAAAAGAAACTGAAAGTGTACAAAATTTAAATAACCAATGCTTTATCATGATATGGGTGGTCTTATTACTAACACAAAATTCTTTCTTTTTTTCTTGTTAGGCTAAGATATATTGGAAATCACACACTTGGTTTCAGCCAATTGCAGTCAACCATTAGCTCTCCAAGCATAACAAAAACTTTGGCAAAAAACAAGAGATCAAAAATCAGTCTGAGAAGATGTGCGAAGACAAGAGGATAATCAACAAAGTATCATCTTCACATACTGGTAACCATGCAGAACTTAACAGTTTACCTGATCCATCAACACCCCTCCCACCATCTTTCATCAGGTACATCCAAAAACCAGAAGAAGAATTCTGCCACAAACAAGACATGCCTTGTATAAGCAGTTGCACTTCCTATTGCACCGAGCATAAACATGTTTACGATACTTCATCATCTTACGCAATGATTTTATCAGTCATGTGTAAAAATCAAAGTCTGTAAAGGTGAATCTATCTATCATGCCTTCCTTGAAAGAAAACATCTCGGTTCTCACCTTTTTCTTGTAACTTTTTTACTTGACTCATCACCATGGAGTGTTAATGCTGTTTCAACTGTGTAACTTATTTACTTGTTTTTTATTTGTTATGGACTTTGCACGTTAAAACGAAAGAAACACATTAATCTACTTTACTTCTAAAGTCTTAGGCTAAGGTTATAAAGATCAGGATTTTGAACCTATGGTTATTAAGATCAAGATTTTTTTCATTTCTTACTTAATAAATATATGTATACCAGAGATAGATATCAATGGAGTGGGAGTGGACTGAAAAGTAGGGTGGGGGCAAAATTCTAAATGTGAAAAGCTAAAAAAAATCTTTTCTAGTTTTAAAGTTAGTCAGTATCTTCTTTCAATTTCGTTTTTTCATTTGGCAAAAGAGAGGGGGCAATTCTTTTTAAAATTAATTGCAGTAAATAAACTTGACATATCCTTCATAAAAAGCTTTTTCAAAACAGATAAAATAGCTATATGGTACTTATGACATTGAATGATACTGGAGAGTTCCAGACAAATTGTTGAACATTAATTTGGCAGCTAATGACCCTTTAATGGACTGTAAATGATCATTCATCCATTTTTAATAGATCTATCATGCGATAAAAAGGCAATTCTTAAAGATGAACTTGCAGTAGATGACACTAAGACAGAGATGAAAATCCTTCATATTCAAAGGTGAACACAAAATTTGTCTTGCTCCCAAAAATATCTGATAGTATATGTTTATACCAAGTGCAAAAATCTATATAACATCAACGAATGCTCGTCTTTTCAGCCGAATTATGATATCTTATCATAAAATAACTGGTTATTGTGTATAGATGGTTTTTTGTGTTAAGATGGATAACAGAATGACACATCTTCAACGAAGCAGATTAGACAATGCTGTTCGTCTGCTGTCAAATACAATTTATTAAATTGTCTAAAATATTGACAGAAGTTTTTAAGTGTCTCAGCATAATATTCAGACCTGCATTCATAATTCTACATAAAATTGATAAATCCCACAAGAATCATTTCTTATTAAAAACTTCACTTTTAAGACATTTACAGTTTTTGCTATACACTTTCAGGCAATGTAGGGATTTTAAAGATATTAATCATAAAAAAAAAGTTCTTTTCTCAATATCATCAGCTCAGTCGTTAGTGCTTTGGTACTGGAATGATTTATAACATACCTCTCTTAAATTGTCTGCTTATAAATTTTGAAATTATTAAGACACTGAGGTTCCAACTACCTCAGGCAAAGTTGACCTCAGAAGAATTTGGCTATGATTTTTAGTTCTTTTTTGGTCCGACACAAAGCTCTTCACATGTTTCGGTTCCTTTACATCCTTGGCTTTCAAATATTTTGGCCTTGAGCTTTCCTGATAACAGTAAATCCAGAAAAGTGTTTTGAATAAATCAAATTTATAAAGTGTTATTTCAATTTTTACACAAATGAAGACTCAACTATTT
This sequence comes from Mytilus coruscus, assembly GCA_017311375.1. Lineage (NCBI taxonomy): Eukaryota > Metazoa > Mollusca > Bivalvia > Mytilida > Mytilidae > Mytilus > Mytilus coruscus. Next base: position 33,368,895 of record CM029602.1, on the reverse strand, counting down.
CATAAAGGCAGCAAAACTAGCAAGGTGCTAAAATCTCCCACAGATCTCCTACAAAGAATTCACTCTTGTTTTTTTTTTAAACTAATAAGATAACTGTTTGAAAAAGTTAAACAGAATTAACACATGGCATTTTTCATAGCATGAGCAACTTACAGTTTTTCTGTCAACAAAAATTGTTGTTGCAAAGTTTGAATAATCTAAAAGTAGCTTCCAGATCTAGTATTATGTAAATATGAAAAGCAATATAAAAGGCATTGACACTTAGAATGAAAAAGGCATTGACACTCAGTGAATGACAAAGGCATTGACACTCAGTGAATGACAAAGGCATTGACACTCAGTGAATGACAAAGGCATTGACACTCAGAGAATGACAAAGGCATTGACACTCAGTGAATGACAAAGGCATTGACACTCAGAGAATGACAAAGGCATTGACACTGAGAATGACAGATCTTTCTATAGAAAGGCAATGACATAGCACAACATTCCCAACACATTAAACCCCCTCCCCTGTAACTTTTAACATGCATGAAATGTAAACAATCTCATTAATGGCTGCTCCAAGGATGAATTCTGACTTATATCAGTAGTGACATCAAATACATTCCTTTGTAGGAGCATAACATTGTTTTGTCTCTATACTAATGTCAACATCACGAATTCAGTACAAACTCTCTGTACATGTTATTATGACAACACATGCATGCTTTAACCATGACCACAGAACAACATAACTGATGGTCATCAAAACTCTTATTCATACAGAAGGCTGCCAATCATTCTAACAGCTCATCATGTCAATGATGTTTTTGATGATGCAATGTATTAGTGGCCAAAAATTACATCTGATCTCAATTAATGTGGATAGAACATGGTCAAATCCTACCTGTAACCAATGGGGGGAGGGGGAGGCTACGTTACTACCTGACATCTCCTATGACTTCAAACATGTTCAAATCTGTTTTATTTGCTTAAAAAATGACAAGAGTAAGCAATTTTTTAAATGTGACCTTGCAACCTAAGTTCAGTACATCACTGGAGCCCTATTAACTTCAGTAAGACAATGAATTTTAATAAAAGTAAATAAAACTATAATTTGAACACATGTAAATTAAGTTTCACTCTGTTTTCACTTTCAATGAAATTTTTCCTTCCAATGTGAATAAAAAGAGATGCAGAGTATATGACACTGTGACAGCAACCCAAAAACACAAAGAACCAAAAACATTTAGAATCCATAATTGTAACATAAGTAGAAACCTGCATGCAAATCAATGAAATTTTAACATCAATCAGTACTTTATTTAGATTTTTATAAATAAAACCTTTACATCTAGTTCTTGTAAAAATGTGTTCAACAGATTTAAATGCAGAGGGCATTTTATAAAGACAGAAAAAGTATAAGTTGAGTAAAACCTGGTAAAAGTACAAAATATATGTACTAAAATAAACTCTAATTTTCACTATACACAAACCAGATGCAACTTATATAAGAATATTGCATTTCTTCTGAAAAGAACTTTTATCTCCTATTAAAGGGCAAACCCAAAATAAAGATTCATAAAATTTTGTGGAAGTTCTTTCTTGCTTTCAAAGACAAACAGAAGATAAATAAAAAAACTACAGATGAAAAAAATTTAAGGCTTAATGTTCATGGCTGACTATTCCCTAATGAAGTTACTATCTATTAACTATTGGAACAGCAGCATGCCACCAATATTAGATACAAACAGTTTTATTAACAACGGTAAAATCCTCTCTGAATTAGTTCTAAATTGGTTCCATCTATTTCATTTAACACTCTTGTAATCATTTATGTTTTTGTTGTAAATTACTTTATACTCGCCCTCCTTTGTAATGCAATCATGAAGTTTATTAAATGGAACAGTTTCCCCTTATCATATTTTTATTGATATATTATTGGTGTTGGATTATAAATAAGTAATAATGAAGCTATGATATCTCCCAGTTATGCAAGCTGTGATATCAGAGATTCCTGAACGTTCTGTAAAAATGTCAGTATTATTATGTATGTATTGTCAGGATTGTAGCCAATACAGATTTGACTTTCAAAACAACATAGAAAAATAGAATATGATTCTAATGCGCATATTTGCATGTTTTCAGAATAACCTTCATTATCAAGACCAAAAGTTTGGAAATTCTAAATCTAAAATGTTTCAGAGCATGCTAGCCAAAAAAGAACTTTCACATAAACTTTATCTTTTTTCCTATGATTTGAATTTTTTGTTAAAATTTTTCAAAATGGTACTAAATTTTTTTCAAACATCCTCAGCTCCTTGAAACATTTCATGAGAGTGAGAGACACTTTCAAATTTATATGATCTTCATTTTGTTATCAATTATGTTTCCTTTTTCTCTTTCGTTTATCTTAGCGGATAGAGATACTGTTGACTAGTAATAATAAATATATAGGTTTAAATCAATCAAATTTCCAGACAAAAGATTTCATATTTATATAACATCAATCTTGTCTACTAAGCATCAATCTAGATATAAAATATATATATATCTATATTTTCTTAGTTTAAAGGTCAAATGTTAAACCTTTGGTCAATATGATTTGTAAAGTTGATTTTCATAAGTGTCAATAATTTCCTAACTATAGAAAAACCACCAGCTGATCTTTATTAAAATAAAATACCAGATTTGTTTTAGGCATTACTGTGAAATTATTTCATTAAAACTGACAATTAAAAAAATGAAATAAATAAAACAAAAAAATAAAGAATGAGGTAATAGATTTGGTTTTAAAAGACTGTGATATGGATGTAAACTAACTTGAATAGAAACTAGATGAGTCTGAATGAAACATACAATCCATCCCCCCGCCCCCAAAAAAAACATGATTGTATATTTTTTATACTATAGAAAATTTTACAGATGGTCTCAGAAAGTACACTATAGCTTGGATGAATTTTGTACAGATGGTCTCAGAAAGAACGCTATAGCTCTGATGAATTTTGTACAGATGGTCTCAGAAAGTACACTATAGCTCGGGTGAATTTTGTAGATGGTCTCAGAAAGTACACTATAGCTCGGGTGAATTTTGTAGATGGTCTCAGAAAGTATACTATAGCTCGGGTGGACTTTTTACAGATGGTCCCAGAAAGTACACTATAGCTTGGGTGGATTTTGTACAGATGGTCTCAGAAAGTACACTATAGCTCGGGTGGATTTTGTCAAGATGGTCTCAGAAAGTACACTATAGCTTGGGTTGATTTTGTAGATGGTCTCAGAAAGTACATTATAGCGCAGGTGGATTTTGTAGATGGTCTCAGAAAGTACACTACAGCACAGGTGGATTTTGTAGATGGTCTCAGAAAGTACACTATAGCTCAGGTGGATTTTGTACAGATGGTATCAGATTAGGTACACTAAAGCTCAGGTGTATTTTGTACAGATGGTCTCAGAAATTACACTATAGCTCACACGGATCTAGTCATATTGATCTGTCCACAGTAAGAGTGGGAGGGGGGCAATGGATAGGCAAAATGATGATGGATAGCTGTTTAACATCAAGAAGTAAGATTGGCAAAATGACAAAATCTATCCAAGATGAAGTTTCAATAACCTTTTTTGACAAATAAAGACTAGTTGTTTAACAGCAAAATATTTATGTAAGATTTTGACATTAGCCTTGAACCTATAAGTGAATCTGATAATATACTATACTATTTGATCTCTCATTCAGATCTAGACAAACACTTTCTGATCACTTTAGAAATGATCTCATAGAAAAGAAATTGTTTGTTAATCTAACGGACAAGTTAGCTTATAATTGCTCCAAGCAATCAAAAACAACAATTATTAATCTCGAAGACTTGTTCACAGTACATCAAGTTTAATATCTTGTACGACGGAACCTTGCCAATATACCTACGACAATTTGATGTCAGATGACAAACATTGACCAATGTAATCAATGAAATTGACAAAAGTGGTGTAAGAACAGTTTAAAAATTTATAAGTTCTAAAATACATTTATATAACAGGAGTCTGAATTATCCAAAATCAATAAGGTTGCAAGGACTTAATAAAAAGTAACAGATCTCTTTCATAAGCTAAGATTGTTCACGGTGTTATAATTAAAAACCCTCTAATTGGGAAAAGCTTCATCCACAAATACTAATTAACAGTTATACACATATTGAATTATATAGGTTCAAACAGACTTAAATCAATGATGTAGTTCGTCAACATCAATAATTGTATGTACAATCAGTGATCTGAGCAATATTTTCTAATAAGACCAAGAGGACACCACTTATTAAAGTACAATATAAATAAATGAACAGTATACAAAATCAATAATTTACTAACGAATAATTCAAGATCAGTCACAAGAAAATATAATTTCAGGAGATGGGGGCGAGGGTTCGGCAAATGAGAGAGCAACCAGAGGTCAATTTCAAACCAAACAATATAGATATCTGACCAAATCCACAATTTTATTTTCATTTCAGAAAAATTTCCCACAATGCATGAATATATTCTGATAAGGAAAATTTAAAAAGGAGTATTTGACAGTGGGGACCTTTGAATTTATGACACCACTTATTAAAGTACAATATAAATAAATGAAAGAACCTTAGTGAGCGCGCTCACATACCCCACGTCCCCACATTGTCACTGGAGAAATAAAATAAGTGTAAGAAAAAAAAATTGTATCAGAAAAAAAAATTGAATCATTATTTCCTGTCAATATGCACATCTACATAGTATGTCCTTATTATCTACACAGTTTCATGAAATTCTGTTGTGTGGTTTCAGAGGAGTTGCGATGACAAACTGTCGTAGAAGTACATTGAAGCAAATAAGTTCAAAGGGGCGTATCTCCTGGAAAAAAAAAAATTGAATCGTAATTTCCTGTCGATATACACATCTACGTAGTATGTCCTTATTATCTGAAAAGGTTTCATGAAATTCTGTTGTGTGGTTTGAGAGGAGTTGCGATGACAAAAGGTTGCAGTACTATATTGGGCAAATAAGTTCAAAGGGGCGTAACTCCTGGAAAAAAATTGAATCGTAATTTCCTGTCGATATGCACATCTACATAGTATGTCCTTATTATCTGAAAAGGTTTCATGAAATTCTGTTGTGTGGTTTGAGAGGAGTTGCGATGACAAAAGGTTGCAGTAGTATATTGGGCAAATAAGTTCAAAGGGGCGTAACTCCTGGAAAAAAAATTGAATCATAATTTCCTGTCGATATGCACATCTACGTAGTATGTCCTTATTATCTGAAAAGGTTTCATGAAATTCTGTTGTGTGTTTTGAGAGGAGTTGCGATGACAAACTGTTGCAGTAGTACATTAAAGTAAATAAGTTCAAAGGAGCGTAACTCCTAGAAAAAGAATTGAATCGTAATTTCCTGTCGATATGCACAACTACATAGTATGTCCTTATTATTTAAAAAGGTTTTGTGAAATTCTGTTGTGTGGTTTGAGAGGAGTTGCGATGACAAGAAACAGGACTGACAGACGGACGGACGGGTCAAAAACATTATACCCTCCGCAACTCATTGCGTGGGGTATAATGAACTGTATACAATCAATAATATACTAACTAATAATTCAAGATCAGTCACAAGAAAATATAATTTCAGGAGATGGGGGCAAGGGTTGGTCAAATGAGAGTGCAACCAGAGGTCAATTTCAAACCAAACAATATAGATATCTGACCAATGCCTCAATTTTATTTTCATTTCAGAGAACAAACAAATTACCCACAATGCATCAATATATTCTGATAAGGAAAATTTAAAAAGGAGTGTTTGACAGTGGGAAACCTTTGAATTAATGACACCACTATATTTGAGCAATATTTTCTAATAAGACCAAGAGGACACCACTTATTAAAGTACAATATAAATAAATGAACTGTATACAAAATCAATAATTTACTAACGAATAATTCAAGATCAGTCACAAGAAAATATAATTTCAGGAGATAGGGCTGGGCAAATGAGAGGGCAACCAAAGGTCAATTTCAAACCAAACAATATAGATATCTGACCAATGCCACAATTTTATTTTCATTTCAGAAAAATTTCCAATAATATACTAACTAATAATTCAAGATCAGTCACAAGAAAATATAATTTCAGGAGATGGGGGCGAGGGTTGGGCAAATGAGAGAGCAACCAGAGGTCAATTTCAAACCAAACAATATAGATATCTGACCAATGCCTCAATTTTATTTTCATTTCAGGGAAACAAACAAATTACCCACAATGCATCAATATATTCTGATAAGGAAAATTTAAAAAGGAGTGTTTGACAGTGGGAAACCTTTGAATTAATTACACCACTTATTAAAGTACAATAGAAATAAAAAAACAGTATACATACAAAATCAATAATATACTGAACTAATAATTCAAGATCAGTAGCAAGAAAATATAATTTCAGAAGATGGGAGTGAGGTTTGTTCAAATGAGAAGGCAACAAAAGGTTAATTTTAAACCAAACAATATAGATATCTGACCAATGCCTCAATTTTATTTTCATTTTAGAGAAATTTCCCACAATGCAATTCTTATAAGTAAAATTGAAAGAATGGTGATGTCCATAAAACCTGCGAATTAATAGCTATTTTTGGCACTTTTGTGTAGATTGATACTATAGTTGATATCCAAGATAAGCAAACCAAATTGTCAAGATCAGAAAGACAAGTGGCACATGCAATTATTGAGTAATTGAGTAATTTTCAAACAGTCAGCTGATTCAGTAGATTCCCAGACAAACCACAAAGATGGGTTAGTAAGACTAACAAAATACATCTTAATTATCTCTCAATTAAGAAGATGACTAAGTAAGCAATAAACTCCTTCCTGAGAGATAAGACAAAGTGTCATATAGTAAAAAGTGCAGCCATCGAGGCTGTAAAAAGTACATTTAGGCACAGGTGCATAATTACAGAAAAGTATTCACGAAGACTGCCTTTAATCTTAAAGTGCTGCATTATACTGCAAGGATCGTATATATGAACGAAGAATGCAAATTGTTCAAAATCTTAGAATGCATTAGTCTATAAAAACCTTGTCAATATGTGGTGACTAATGCATCTTGACTTATTTACATGTCTGAAGCTGAAAAGGGATGAATGGGTGGGCGAGGGGGAGGCAAGGGTTAGATATTGAGACAGTTATCTAGTGTATGGTGAAAGCAACATGTATAACATATTTATAGGGTGACACTTATTACACTTCACAGTACTATGAACAACAGCACATCAATAGTTTGTCAGTTGAAATTGAAAAAACTTAATATGCATTGACTGTATAGTAATTGTTGTATCATGTCGGAAAAGAATATCAAAGTGTATGCTCAACTACAAATTGCTCATATTTCTTTTTTAAGATGTAAAAGACCAAATTTGAATAATAACATACATGCCTTACATCTAAGCATGAAATGTGAAAGATACAAATACGTTGAGGAAAAATGAAAGGTTACTCTCATTAGCTCTATGATATTGACATTTAAAACTAAAGGAAAATTGCTGAAGATATCAAAGCAGGAATCAAAACAAAGTAATTTCATTTCGCTCCAGCTGTAATTTGTAACCTAGCGAAATTGCATAGATTCCTCAGTCATCTTTTACTATGGTTTCGAACAGCACAATTTTTTGCTAATTTAAAAGGTTGTTCATTTACATATAAATGAGATTAAATTGAAAGATTAGGAAAAACACTGCTTTTAACTGGCATTAATTATTTACTACAAGATTAGTCGTGGATGAGAAACAACTGATATCCAACCGCAACCACTAATTATTCTGTAACCCATATTTGTTGTTTGTCAATCGCAGACATATATCGATGATGCAATTGATTCACCTCAAGTAATTCTTGTATTAAATCTGATATCCCATATAAACATGAACCAAATCAAAAATCAGAAGCGTGTATCGTTGATGATACTGTCTAAGGGATCTGAGTTTATATCAACTTTGAATATATATCATATATATGTCTGGTATTTTGATTGATTGTTCTGTTTAAATTAGAACATTTTTTTTTAGTTTATGTATATAATAGAATTTCTTCATCCAATCTGATGCAGCTGGCTACAGAGTGGGTCAATTTGAAGCTACATTTAATAGATTGAAACAATTCTTCATTCACACACTGAATTTTTAAAAGAAAATATAGTTGGCAAATTTTAAATACATGTAATGAATAAAGACTTTACTAATTGTGTTTTCAAGTTTGTGCAATGAATTTTTAATCCAAATGTTTAAGAAAGTATTTAAAGATCTACTAAAATTATACCATAGACCAGTGTTAAAAATACTTTTATTTGCAATGGCCTGACTGGCACTAGGAAGTACTGGTATGTTAGTTAGTATGAAAAAAATACTTACTGACTGTACTATTAACAGTAAAAAATCTTCCTCACCAAATTAATGACCAATATACCTATAATGTCATTTTTGCAAACAAAGTTAATTCTACTCTCGGAAAATTTCATGTTAAAAGAAAACACAACATTTAATACTAACAACTGATTTAGTAGCTTAATATACTTAAAATATAAACAGCAACCTTATCATATTTTTAATCAAAATTTCTTGCCCTTATCACATTATCACGAAGATTGAAATAGATAGCTACAATGTATTCCAGTGGCTCATCCCTACCACTCATAACATAGTAGGTGCACCCGATCCCAACCACCACACCCCAACCCCCAAAAATGAAGAACTTGAATAACCCAGTCACATGGTCAACTCTTGCAGAATTGGAGCTTCCTGATGCAATCACCTTGCAACATGACATCCATGCATGATGGGTAAAATATCTTTAATAGAAAATGTCAATGGAATTCCAGTGGAATATCAGTTGATTCCACTGGAATTCCACTGGATTCCAGTGACCCATTGGAATTCCACTGGAATGACATCGGAAAATTTTACCACTGTAATTCCACTGGAATAATGACATTGGAAAATTTTACCACTGTAATTCCACTGGAATACATTGTTCCTTGATTTAAATATATACATGCATTTATTACTATTTTCATGATATTAAAATACCTTGGAAAACCAAGTGTGCATAAAAAAAACCTCATGAGTACATTTTTAGTTTGATAATTTAGTGATGAAAAACCATGAGCAAAAACTAATTAATTTTTGTCTTTGGCACATCATATTAAAACCTATTATACATGTATTAAGAAAATATAATTATGCAATCATTATCCAGAATCAGTGTCCACTTAATAAAGTGCTAAATCTCATTCAATAAAGATAAGAATGTCCTCTCGAAACAAATCTGATTTGGAGTCCTCAATCGATACATTATTTATCTACTATACAGAAGATGTATTGATCAAAAGTATTTAATTCAAAGTTTTACTTTACAAGACCGATTGTAACATGACAGAATATTCATATAAGTCTAATCCCATAGAATTCTGTATAATTCCTCGGCAAAAGATGAGCTTGTTAAGAGAATTATTCTTAACTTCGGCAGCAGTAACATGCTATGAATTTTAGAGTAGATTTTGAGTCAAACACAGGTCATCGTCAAAAAAATAACAGATATTTTCTTTGAATGGAAATGAGTCAATGAAGAGAAGTTCGCCAACAGAGATTTTCGTTGTCAGCCTTATTTCCATAAATGATATTTTTAGTAATTAACCGATTATAAAACTAATAAATTGATGAACAGGAGAAAATATCAATGAAATTGACCGTTACTATGAATACTTAATGATGACTGGCACCTCAAGATAATTTCTGTCTTTATAACCCTGAAAACACTAGCATTAAAACTAAAACACAAGGGTGGTTATTAAAGGATAGATTTTAATTCAACATGCAATGATAAATAATTGAATTGCTACTTGTATTTATTTCATGGACAAAATGAATCTTCCAACAGAAATATGTCATTTTCTTATGTTAGCAGACTGAAAAACTAAAAAATTGTGTAAAATGTGTATTTCATAATTTTGAATGTAAACTAAATGATTGAGTGAGAATGCCTTTATTACAAGTAGGATTCAGCAGGGTGGGAGGGGTTTGGGAGGTGGGGTGGGGTCCAAATATTTTTCCCAGCTCACATACAGTATTTTATAATGTGTATTTTATACCCACTAATCACAATAGTAAAATATCTATTAAATTCTTCATTTCTCTACCTCTGTTTCAACTCTTAAAAATTGATCAGATGTCAAAATATGAGTGTCTTAAATATAATTGTGAAGTTTAATGAATCCAATTTGTGTTTTTAGAACAGAATCAATCAAATTATCCATTCACTTCAAAATCAAACTGGTATAACAAAATCAGTCTTAGAAAAGAAACATGGCTGATTCTTAAGGAATCATTAAATTATATATGAATTCTAATAGAAGAAGACATTTTAAGAAATATTTAAGTTTTGAAATAAAACTGTTGTTAAAAATCAAGAGTCTTGTGTGTAAAATCCTCTATTCTTCAGTGCATTTCTACTTTCTTTCAACTTAAAAGAAATGTATTGAATTATTGCACATTATTTGTACACCACTTTGCATCTTTTCTGAACAAATTCTCATATATCATTCATGTTATAATTTTCACAAAAAAAATTGATATAAGAGTATATTATATATATTTTAACTGTATATATGCTTTATTAAGATTGATTATTTCATTACAACTTTTGTTAACACAAGCAGATACATTTTTTTCCAAGGACAAACCAGAACTAATTTTGTCGTTTGAAATTAAAAAAGGTTTCCATTTTCAAAAAGAAATATTGGTTGCATTTGTTTGTGAAATCCAAGAGCACACATTTTAATTAGATTTGTAATGGAAGTATAAACCAGAAGGTAATTTTGTTCTCCTCTTCATTATCAAATGACATGGAAGGGTGGGAAAATTAATTCTTAAATATGGATAGACCTGCTTAGCATCAAAGACCAATAACAGCACTTTTGAAAAGCCATTGGCCAAAGTGAAATGATGCTTCTGTGTGAAAAAAACAACACATTTTATCAGTTATCAAAACTAGCGGACTCTTTCTTTTATTCACCTTAAATCATTTATCCAAATAGAAACACAATGATTGCTACAGAGGTACAACAGACATTTACCAGTTATGAAAACTCAAAAGCTTTCATTTCCTAACACTAAAGTCATTAATAATTAATAAGTCCACTTAAGTCATTGGCCTCAAGGTCATCACTGACACATAGGTTCAAAACACCTTTTCATCAATACATATACATTTTTGTTCTTCAAATTCTTTGTCCAACTTTGCTCAAGAAAAAACAGCAAAGGACTGCTTGGCAACTGAACTTAACATGTCAGCCATTCATAAAAACCTTTAATGAATATATAGCATCCTATGATTGAAAAGTTTTACTAAAATTGAGAATGGAAATGGGGAATATGTCAAAGAGACAACAACCCGACCAAAGAGCAGACAACAGCCGAAGGTAACCAATGGGTCTTCAATGCAGCGAGAAAATCCCGCACCCGGAGGTGGTCCTCAGCTGGCCCCTAACTATATGGATTCATCATTTTTTGTTGGGTACCAATTATAGTGGATTTCAAGGGGATAAGTGAACTACAAATATAAGTGTTAAATAGAATAAAGCTTCTCTTAAGATAGTATGAAGAACTTGTTGAAACCATGAAATAAGACATCCATGAAAACAGAGTTTCACTAAAATGATACCAATTAAAATAAATAAATCCACAGAATGTGATGTCAGAAAGACAGCAACCTATCAATACAAGATTAACAAAACTGGACTGGTTCATGGCAGAAAATCCTCCAGAAACTATCAAAGATGAAAACTAATTTAACAGCAACAAAATGTATTCTTTCAATAAAATGACCTGTGGTCATACAACATTCATATCACATTTAAAATTCTCCTATTTCTCTTGTTCTTCCCAGACAAAGGGAACATTCTGTAACTTTAAAGACAATGAGGCAACCTCATTTTTGTTTGTAATCCAGAGACATTATTGGGCATTTTCTTTAAACCTTGCTATTCAACCAAACACATTAAAATTATTTCCCTTCAAAATTTTCTCTTTGAACAATAAAATAATTTCCCCTTTGCTTCAATTCACTCCATCAAATAAAAACACACCATTTCACACCTGCCTCCTTCGGAAGCACATGCAATCAAACTTGCCTATTATTTCTTCTAAAAGCCAAGTTCCATAGTCTTTTCAACATCTAGACCAATAACATTGTTTCTATAACTACTCCTGCTGGAACAACTGTATTTACAAAATGTATATAATTCAGTGGTTGTCATTGGTTACTGTCCTTCTTTTGTTTATTGTTTGTTGTTATTAGCATAAATCAGGTTGATGGTTTTCTCTTTTGAATTGTTTCATATTTTGAAATGCCTTTTATAGCTGACTATATGTATGGGTTTTGCTCATTGTTGAAGGCTATACAGTGCTGTATAATTGTTGACATTTTGTCCTTTGATCTCTAGAGGTTAGCTGTCTCATTGGCAAAAATACTACATCTCCTTATTTTTAAATTAGTCCCAAATAAACCCTTCCTCCAATATTCCTAGACCATCCATTTCATGATTCTCCAATATTTCTGCCATTCCTTCAATAGACAACCATAACAATTCCCAAAATTATCCTTTTCTCCTATGAATGTTAACAATAAATAGTTATAATAACCCACTTCAAAATAATTACTGTCTCTATAACCCAGACAATATTAACACCAAAACAAATACACATGAGTATGGTTATTAAAGGATAAAATATAATTCAAACAATTGACCAATGCCCTTTGGATTGCTAATAATTATTCAATGAAATTTTCAGATCATCCAACATGACTCTTGTTATCACTGTCACTCCTTCAAAAAACAATCATTCATTCCAAACTTCACACTTCCTTAAGTATTACATAGACCATCAAACTAGTCTTATCAGTTTCAGTATAAGATCATAAAACAGTTGTCTTCAATCTCTATGGTATAGACCATCAATTTGTCTCTACATCATTTCTTCAACTCTTGCAAGGGCAATTATACTTAAGTTCAGACTTCACACTCCCTCCTGTTATCATTAGACATCCAATATCCTCAACAATACATATATGGTTCAATAAACAAACAAACTTCATCCTAATGTTTTCTCCTGTATTCCCCATACCATCAAAATTGTCTCTCCAATACCAATTTAACTATTCTTCCAACATTCTTTTACTTTAGGGACCTAACCTATACTATATTAACCCTATAACTCTAAACCTTGCCCAAACACCAACCCTAAAAACCTAACCCTAATTGAAAATAAACCCTAAAAACCTAACCCTAATTGAAAATAAACCTAAAACCTAAACCTAACTGAAAATAAACCATAACCTAACTCTAACCGAAAATAAATCATAACCTAATCAGAGTCCCCTAAAGTAAATGAAGGCCCTCCCTCTTCTATTCCCCAGACCATCAAATAAGCCTCTCCAATATGATCTGTCGCTCCTTCCATAGACAATCAAATATCGTAATATCGTTTACTTCATCAAAACTTTATTAAGTTGCCTCCGTTGTGACTATTAATGTAATTTGAATAACTTAAGCAAGGAACAATTTGATTTACACTATGTAAGATGTCATTCTGCCGTTCTCAGGGAAGAAAAGATGAATGTTGATTCTAATGGAATAATTGACAGTCCGGTTCACGTACATTTCTGCTATTCTAAGGAATGACATAGCCAACATGTTATAGCAGTCAAATTTATCCTTAATTGGCACCTTATCACAACAGTTTTTTTAGAGTAAGGAGCCAAACTCCTTTCTGTTTCATATGCATAACAGAATAAGAATAGATGCATCAAAATACTTCATGAATGATGTAGATATAAATAAAATGCATCAGTGTATTTTTAACACAAAAGTATAAATACATAAGTTCATCTGAAACTGGAAAAAAATTATGCTTACAAAAATACTATGAACAGAAAAATCTTAACCCTTTCAAAAAAAAAAAAAAAAGTAGCAAAGAATACAGGAAAATTACATATTATCGGTTAATTCATAAACTTTTGACAAATCCAACAATAAAATGTATGATATAAATTTAAAAATGAGAAGTTGCCAATGAGACAACTATCCACCAGAGTAGAAATCAAGTGACTTGATTTCTACTCTGAAGTGGTAGTAGGCAATTTTAGGCCACTGAATGGCCTTCAACAAATATGCTGGAAAGTGAAAAACTGTGACTTTAACCAAAGTAACTTATATTTATTTATTTACTGAAGAAAAAAAAAAGAATGCATGTGAGCTGATCATCATTTTTTTAAAACAATCAATTTGATTGACTAACATTTACATAAGCATCAGTCATGACCAAGAATAATCTGACCTATAAAATAATTAAGTTAAATAACCTTAAACCATGTTAACTAAGACGTAGAACAAAACAGTAATGTGGGAAAACCCTCTTCTTAAAACTATGGAAACAATACAAATCAGAAATTTGTCCCATCATCATAACTATTCAATAACTAACTGTTGTTCAAACATGGACAGAATTATTGTCCTTCAATGAGACAACTCAAAGCAACAAGTCAAACAGGAAACTGGTTCATTAAGTAAACAGAATCAAGTGTTCAGGATGGGCAAGCTGTTACAAATCAATGGAACCAGTCAGACATAAAAAAACTGGTACCACAGGTGCGCAAATATTTATGATGTAAGCTATTGATTCATAAACAAAATACTAAAGGAGATCTCTATTGATTCTTATGTAAATAATTATAAAATGATATGTCTAGCTAAATTATTCCTGCAAATAATTAATGTAATGTTTATGTACAAAGGGTTAATTACTTTAACATGTAAACTCATTTTACCATCTTTGATCATATAAATAAAATGTATATATGCTATGTTTCTGTGGTTGTCAATTTATAAATCAAACTCTACAAACTTATCTTTTAATATCAATTATCTCCCCTTTTTAAATCTTATTTTAAATACATGTTAAAAAATCATGTATTTCTTTGATAAAATAATCTGTCTTTTGAGTCTCTCGTTATTTAATTTTTGTTTGTTTAGACAATGCGGTAAAGTTGAAATCGACAAAAAAATGAATTGCCACCAATTAGTCTATCAAAGATATGACAATCGTGAACACAGCAGTTAAATATATTTATATTTTTTAAATCAATTAATCAAACCATCATTTTGAACAAATGAAATGTTTCTGAAGAGGAAAAACTGTCAAAACTATTTCAATTTACTAGATAACTGGTAATAGTGTTTCAGTTGTTTTTTAATGATGTATGCCGAAGTCACAATTTTTGCTTTGCATAGAATATATATATATGTTTCTTTTTTAAATTATCATGTGGTCAGCTTATACCTTTTCTTCATTTCATACCCTAAAATGAAAGTTGTAAATTAAAATAACACTTTATTAATTTTGTGCATCCGAAGCGCTTTTCTAGATTTACCTTCATCATGAAAGCTCATACCCAAACATTTGAAAGCCAAAGGTGTTTGAAGTGCCAGTCTTTGTAAGAATCAGGCAATTTAGAAATAAATGGGGAATGTGTCCATGGGAGACAGATGATGCCCCCGCTTGCATATCATATAAAGTTATAAAGGGACATAACTGATGAACGATAAAAGTGACGCTACCCAAATTTGTAATTGATCTGAGTTTTGTGGTAATAAGTATTGAGTATAAGTTTCATAAAATTTGGTTGAGGCTAACTTAAATTAGAAAACGGAAACGAAAATTCAGCAATTTTTCCATTTGTAAAGGGGCATAACTCTAGAACAGTTAAAGTGACACCACCAACATTCAAACTCAATCGGTGTTTTGTGGTAATAAGCATTCTGTTTAAGTTTCATAACATTTGGTTGAGGCAAACTAAAGTTAGAGAACGGAAACCAACTTTGGGACGTATCGTACGTACGGACGGACAAGGGTAAAACTTAATGCCCCCTCCGATACGAGGGGGGCATAAAAATAAACATGGTAGAAAAAACCCACCGACCTAACCATCCTATTTTGAAGTTACCCTCATCCTGAGTTAGAACTGGTTGGTCTTTTGTTTTTTACGTGTCTTGTAATTCGAGAAATCTCTAGATAACTTTTGGTTAGAATGATAGCAAATTACAGAGTTAGCTCCCTTAATTTTTAATTTCTAATGCATTTCAACCAAATTATGTCTTGAATTACCAGAACTGGCAAAGGAAACGAATGTTATATTCTTGCACCATTATACAATTTGAACATAAATAAATGTCAACTTTTTGTTTGTCATGTTTTCACCACTGCCTGATTCTTAGACAGATTGGCACTTTTAAAAGACCTAAACACATAAAGGGCTATACTACCAAAAGAGACCTGAAAAATAGTCAAATTCATCTATGGTTAACTTTGTGTATGGGAGGAATTAAGGAACCTTTCTGAATTCATCAACTAAGAATTAAAGAAAAGTTTGTTAAAAATCAAGTCAGTACAGGAACAACTGAGTTGACAATGTAAATTTCATTTAAATACAAGAACCTGTAGCCCTTTTCACAAAAAATCTTATACTGAAATGTTTAAGACTTACAAGTTTTTCTCTCGTAAGATTTTTTATGAAATTGATCGCAGATTTTAGATTTACTGATATACAGACTTCATAAAATCAGTACAGGACAGAAGAATAAATCTCATCGAAAAGGCTCAATGAAAAATTAATTATTTATATACAAGAAACATATCCCTATCAGAAAATAGATGATGTACAGCTGGAATCATTTCAAAAACTTCATAACATATATCTTTCCCATTTACCAATTCTAATGGAAATCAACCTCCGGGGATTAGTTACAAATGTATTTTTTGCGAATATTTCCCCAATCTATACAATTTCCCTGTTCAATACTGTTCAAGTTCGTCAAATACATCACTTCCTACTAAAGCTCTCCAGTCCCTGTGGGCTATTATAGTTTACACTTGTATAAATATTTAAAATAGAATTGTTGTCGGGAAGATCAGATTTTGAGATTGAAGAAAAAGGTTTTCACACGAAACAAAATGTTGTCATTGATTTCTGACATTCTTACATCATTCAATGTTGCATAATGTTCATTTCAAATATTTATTGCGCAAAAATACTAATAATAATAGCTATGTAACATTTTACGGTACATGACTAAATTTATACTTAAAAGCTAAAATGCTTTTCGCAGATTATAGGATTTGAGACATTATTGTTGAATTACAGCATTCATATATTTTCATTATACATAAATTTGCATCACTTCAAGACTTTTATTGTAGGATAAACTTCTAGGCAAGGACAAAATCTGTCACCATTGTTATGGCTTTTTATCATTTAAGACCTATAGTGATGCTGTGTATTCACTTTCATGGGTATACATGGTATATGTTTAAAACATTGAATTTAAATGTTCAATGAAGCAGAAATTTTCTTTAGGCTGGAATACAGACTTAGGCAAAGAAATGGAATCAAATATCCACAAAAATACAATTTTTCATCAATTCAAGAAATTGGTATCCACAAAAATTAATGAATACAAAAATAAGGAGATGTGGCATGATTGCCAATGAGACAACTATCCACCAAAGTTAAAATGAAGTGGATGCAAGAAATTATAGACAACCATACGGCCTTCAACAATGAGAAAAACCCATACCGTATAAACAGCTATAAAAAGCCCTGACATGAAAAATATGAAACAACAGTATAATAAATGTGGGACATTTCTGTCACTTGTCATTTAACTTATAAGGAATCGTTGCAGAATAAATTCTGATAGCAGGGCAAATTGAATAGTGGTAGTTATATCACGAAGGATTAGGGTGCTACAAAAATCTGGTTCAACCAACCACTGACAATTGCAAAGAACCTGTATGTATGGAGTCAAGACTTTCAAAGTCTTTGAAAATCAAGCATGAACTGATTCAACAATGTAATTTGTATTTTAATATATTTTCATTTAAAATTGACAATTTATATGGATATTGTTTTTTTCTTTTCTTTTTTTTTTAGATTTTAGTACATTAGTTATTAAGTAGTTTTTTTTTTTTTTAACTTAATTCATATGCAAATTTAATTAATGAAATTATAGCCTTTCCTAGAGTTGAGTTACTTAAGGCTATTTTTTATTCAATATTCATCATACAATATCAAAAGATAATATATCAATATTGCAGCCACAGGCACATCAATTTAACTTCAAATGTAAGGTTGAACTTGAAAATCAAAGTTGAGCCTAAGAAATTCAAAGGATAAAAGGTATGAAGCCTTTCAGTGGCAATCAACTTATGAATATTCATGTTGTTGAGAACAAACTTACAATATATATGCAAAGTGGTAAGATATTAAAAGTGAGTAGTACTGTAGTTTACAGGTATTTTTGACTGTTACAATGAAATTTAGACACAGTCTACTGGCAACACAATGCAATTCTGGTTTTAATAGATTTATAATCAAATCAGTCTGATGATATTAGTATAAATGTACGAAAAATGTATTTGACTTCTACTGCAACATTGTCTTTTGAATGAGCAGCAGTTCTTTTCACAAAAAATCTTACGAGTAAAAATACACATAAGTCATGAACATTTCAGTTAACTTACAATCAATTTTCACTGTAAGAATTTTTGTGAAAAGAGTTGCTGATTTTCAAACTCAGAACATTGAGAAATCCACTGTATTTACTTGATTGTAAGCAGGCTAGAAGCCCTTCATATTACTCAGTTGTCTGAATAACAAAGAAGTGTAATTCCAGCAAAACTGTCTCTTCCCATGTCTTAAGGCTGAAAATATTGTTTTTTTAGTACATTTCTGTAATCTGACTGCCCCCCCCCCTTTTTTTACATGCATTTTTCCCTCTAGGACCATATTTCAGAAAATCCTTAATTCTCCAAAGTGATTTTGCTTCATAATTGATAATAAACTTTAGATTCTGGGTTAAGTACTGAAGAGAGTTTCTGTTTTAGTAACGTTAAGTTTGGATAGGTTCCTAGATGATATTGCAAATGTTTTGTATATATGCATTGATCTAAAAACTCATTTAAAATAATAAGTACCTCTATGTTATTTTCTACAGTGTTCTTAGTAAACTAATGATAAAAGATAACGATTTTAAACATCTGTTGATGCAAATACAATGCAAATATGCAGGATAAACAAACTTGAAATTTATCAGCTTGATCAGTCATAAAACTATAATTTTTAAAAAAATGTAAGATTTTTATCATGAACATCTTGCATTATTATGGGAATGGCAATAATCATAATAAATAAATTTTCCATCAGTTTTTACGGCAATAAAAATAATCAGCAAAGTAATCAAAATCGGGTGAACAATTACATCGTAAATTCAAACCAGTTAAGTATTGAAATAAATTCTTTTTTATAGAGAATGCAGAGAGGAGTCCCTTTGACTTTAAGGGAATAGTTCAAATCCTGACCTCTGCCCTCAAATTTAGAAACAAACAAACTTGCAAACGTAACAATCATGGAATTAGTTCCACTTTTATGATGATTATTTCTGAACTGATTTTTATTGCGTTATGCGGATTCATAATTATTTTTCAATCACTGGTTCAGGGGGGGGGATGGGAGCAATTTATGTGAATTTCTTGTGAAGATCTGATCCGTGAATATAAGTGTTGACCAAAAAATGACCTGTAATGGTGTTCCATTTGTTAAATCTAAAAGATAAAGTATCCACTAAACTACAATTTTCCACAAATCATGAAATTAGGTTTTACTTATCATAATATATTTTCTAATAATATGTTTGATTCTGTTTGCAAAAACCTGAAATAAAATGGAAACTTGTATTGAAAAAGCCTCAACTCATAAATTTTATGTAAGATTTGAGCAAATGTTGTCTCCTTTTGAAAAAAAAATTAAATCTTTTTCTTAAGAATTATCTTACTTTTACCAGTACTTGTTAGATGACATATTCTGGCATAAAAATGTACTTTTATGTTTCAAGTATTCTCTAAGTTAAATTACATTAAAAATACTAAATTCTTTATCTTTATTTTTCATTCATTACACAAGTTCTATAGATATAAGAATGTCTCCTGTGCAGAGGATTCTCAAACTCAAAATTATCAATAACAGCTATTCCTCTAAAAATATTAAATCTTCTTAAATCCATTAAAATTGATGTTTGTATTTTGATAACTTAATTAAAGCTTTTCAATTATTTAAAAGAGTAACATACCTAAAAAATCAAAGACTATGCCAAGCTAGGAAATTAATTAACAAACTGCTTTGAGGGATTTAGTATTTGACATAATACACAGGCATTTGTTTATTGTTGAAGACTGTATCTTGCCCTATCAATGTTTTTGGGGTATTTATATGTGTCTCTGGGTTGCTGTCTTTTAGACATATACCCCATATATTCATTTTATCTTCCTATTTTCATGATGGAAAACAAAAGATTACCAACAAAAAACACAAAATTTGGTCTTTTCAAAGAAATTAAAATTATCACAGGTATTAAAAATCACTGCTCTTCTATGAGGTTTTTAAAGGGTATTTTTAAATTTTTAAGCAACTTTTATTTCAGTTGTTGTCACAAGGCAATATCTTTCATTAAAGTAATTTATATGTACATTGTATTTTACGGAAAAAAGGCCACAATTTCAAAATACCCCCCTTTTTTTACTTCAACTCTCTGCATTGAAATGTATATGTTATAGGTGATGACCTCTTAAAAGGCTATTTTAGTATTTAGCTGTGACGCCGTCCTACGATGTCCGTCACAGCAAAAGACTAAAATAGCCTTTCAAGAGGTCATAATTATTTGTTTGGACTAGTTATAAATGTATATAAAACCATATTTTAAGTTAATTGATATATTTAGGGTAAAGCAACGAATGTTGTCAAGAGGACGATTCAGCACAATATATAAACTTATTAGCTGAGCTACAAGCATGACTAGATGATATTTTTCAGTGGCTGTTAATGATATTGCTATAATTATTAACACAATCAATTTCCTAGCATGATTATTGATTTTTATCTACTCATCAGCAGATTATAATATCCACTTGCTATCACCTGCTGCGACAATACAGTCAAACCCAAATGGAACTGCTAATTTCCTTTAGCCATAACTGTTTCCTTGACCTTTGACCCCGTCATCATAATCTCCGATACAAAATTTGGAAATCGGTTTACATTTGTCCACTTTGTAAACATTGTATCATTGGAAAATATTCAGGAAAATCATACACATTGTGAAAAATAAAGGTAACTAGTTAGAGCGCTAATCAACATTCACCTGTTATGCCTAATTGATCTAAATCAACAGTAAGCGTTACCATGTGTCTAGTATTTTAGGCCTGATTTATTTACTTATCATATTCCTTTTCATGATTATGACTACGCTTACATTGTTTCCCAAATTTATCTGAAACTAATTATGCCTCTGCCGAGTTTCAATGACTTCAATTTAATAACAAAGTTTTCAGTGACTCCTTCCCTAAAAAAAACCCGTTAAAACAGATATATCTCAATCCCTGTCAACTTGACCTGGGGCATACTCTATTGACAGTTATCCTCTTCCCAAACTTGACATGCAATGTTTATTTTACCATTATATGCCGGAAACGAAAATATAGATTGATATACTTGATTTTGTTTTTCTATATACTTTATTTTTTAATTTTCGGCCGAAAAGCGGAAAAGGTGAAGGACTAAACCTATATATACATATGACCTCGGGGGCAATATTTTCTTTTTCTATTAGGTTTTCAAGTTTTCTGATATTCTCTTTTTACAAATTTTTCTATTTGTTATTTTGTATTTGCTGTTTTTATTATTGAGTGTCAGGTTTTTTTCGTTTTTTCATCTTTATCTAGTTTATATTATCTGCAAGGGTATGTGACTATTTTGTTATAATCGTAGAATCAATCTTTTTTTAAACAATTTAACTTTCCTGATGCAACTAAATTCACATTTAACAAATCAGTAAAATATAGACTATAAAGCAAATAGTCCTTTATCAGAGTTCTTGAAAGACTGGTGGTCCGAAGGTTTTGATCACAAAAAATTGGCAAAGGACCGACACAATTTTGGTATTTTGCAATAGAAATAATAGCGAGGACCAGCAGAATTTCTTCAAGGACCATCAGAAAAAAAAAGAACTCTGTAAAATATCCCGAAATTTGTATTTCACTGTGAATAGTAAAAGGAGTTTTCAGATGATAGGTTTAAAATCTTTTCCTCTTTTCCTTCTTCTTTTTCCAATTTAATGTCTTCTACATCATGAAAAAAATGAACATTGTGGGTTTATCGTGTTGTTCTAATTTGGGTGTGTTCTATTTACTTTTTAAAGAGTTGGGCAGTGCATCTAACCGAAGTGTCTTTACCGGTTCGTTATTTTACATTGATGTGCATTACCAACTTTTCAAACTTGTATTTTGTTCCTCTCATATGATGACAAGATCCATACACGAAAGAAAATGTTCTTTTGTAAATTTTCTTACTGTATTATTTGTACATCTAACACAAAATTCTAATAAAAATAAATGTGACAAAATTACTTACCTTCTGTATATTCATTCAGGTGTACCTAAAATTGAAACATATAAAACATTTTTTTTTCTAGAAAAGGATATGGATTTGTCAAGGTCTTTAAACACCAAAATCTCAGTCTGTGGTCCTGTGTCATACATAGTGATTTAGCTGTAAATCCTGGAAATGGAAGATCTTGGTCCTCATCATTTTCAGAATCGGAATTCTGAGAATCTTGTGAATTTTCTGGAGATTTTGACTTTTTCTCCGCCTCTTCTTGAAGAGGTTCTTTTTCTTGCGTTTCTTCCATTTCTGCTCCATTTTCCCTCTGTTTTTCATCCGACATAACTTTTCATATTGAATAAATGTATTTCTGATATTCTTGTCACTTATATTAATAAAAAAATTATTTATCTTTATGGTTTAGTATTTACATATCAAGTATCCATCCTACAGCTATGTAAGATTATATAATCCAACTGAACAAAATTATATCCTCTGAATTAAGTCTTTTTTTCTCAGAAAATCTAATGAAAATCAAAATTCTCCATTATTGTTTAATCCCCGATGTGACATCTTGTGGCCATCGCCAGGCAGCTTTTATTCTATGTAACATTGATTGAGATATAAATTTCTAGCAGAATCACCTGAGAATGCAATTACCAGTACTCGTCGAATCGATGAAGGCAGCGAACAATTTTTGTAAATAATTTTAATTTGCAGTCGCAGTTGAAATTATGTATATAGACAAAAATCCAATACGATATATTGATTACCTATTCTCACTTTTTCAGAATTTCGCGCTTATGGTATCTTATAATTTTCTTATAAAACGCACCTTGGTAAAAGGAATTCCATTCATTCGAGTGTTTGATCACGTGACGGAAATGTCGATTTCATATTGATAGCAACCAAATGAAATTTATCACTGGCGCGTGTATCGCACGTGTGCTTCCGCTTGCATAATGCATTTGATGTAAAAGATATTATCTGTTAGACAAATCATATGTCTAAAATCTAAAACATCATGCGAAAAATTACTCGTCACTTACAAATGTTATAGTAAGTATGATTCATGACTTCGAAAATAAAGGTGTTATTCCTTTGACATTTTTAAATTAATTTCAAAATTTATTTCAGGCGGACAATCAACCGCCAATTTAGTGAAAAAGAATATAAAAAAAAATGAAAAAAGAGATAGTTCCATGAAAGCAATTAATCATATATATAAGGCGACACAAAAATAACATAGAAAGTCTATGGGCAAAAGAAAAAGAGACGCATAAACATAAGTACTAAACCTTGTACCTGATAAAAAAATAAAATAAGGTAGCTTGAACCAATTCTGAAAAAAACTAAGGGTGTAGTCAGATTATCAGAAAGGGTAAGCAGCTCAGCCTGTTTCCGTGACTACGATGGAAAACACGTTTGCAGGCCTCTTAGGTGTCTTTGGTTTGGCTATATTTCTCTCGTTCTGTTGCTGTCTCATTGGCGTTCATCTCTGCAAGTTGGCCTTAGATAGTTTCGGCTATTCTAATTATGTTTTTTTTTTTTTTGGATTTAGCTCCTCAAGAATTTATACATTCCGGGCCTTCAATTTTCTAGTTTTGAGGGTTACGGATCAAGGTAAGTCCAGAAAAGCGCGCTAGATGCACTAAATTTAGAGAGTGATAGTTCATTATTTAATATAAAAATAAGAAGGTGTGGTATGATTGCCAAATGAGACAACTCTCCACAAGAGACCAAATGACACAGAAATTAACAACCCTAGGTCACCGTACGGCCTTCAACAATAAGCAAAACCCATACCGCACAGTCAGCTATAAAAGGCCCCGAAATAAAGACCAGTATGTTTTACAATTCAAGATTGTTTTGCAAAGGGGAACGACTAGGTACAGGAAAAACTGTATCAGTAGTGTATCGTGTGTATGGGATCGGTTAATAATTTTTATAATCAATTTCATAAAAAAAATTTTACCACCTCTTCTCTCTTTTTGGTCTATTTCCTTTTTTAGGGTCATTTTCTTCTTTTTTTCTTTGTCTGAAATATACTTCACAATACACAGCCCCATCATGCATGCAGTATACTTGTTCATTTCCTTTTCATCGTATACAAATGATTCTGTTTGCTTTTACATTTTAGATATTACTATATATATATTTTGCTGATGCATGTGTATAATTTATTTTTATAAAAATAAAGAGATTTGGTATGGTTGCCATTGAGACAACTATCCATCAGAGCTCAATTGACGTGGATATAAGCCTTTATCTGTCGCCGTACGCCCTTTATCAATGAGAAAAACCCATACTGTATAGTCAGCTATAGAAGACCCCGACATGAAAAATGTAAAAAAAAAACTAACGGCCTAACTTATAACAATACAATTTACGAAAAACAAATATGACAGACATGAACCAACGACAACCACTAAAATACAGGTTCCTGACTGGGACAAACACTTAAAGAATGTATCGGGGTTAAACATTATAAATAAGAAGATGTGGTATGAGTGCCAATGAGACAACTCTCCATCCAAGTCACAATGTATAAAAAGTTAACAATTATAGGTCAAAGTACGGCCTTCGACACGGAGCGGAGCCTTGCTCACACCGAACAGCAAGCTATAAAGGGCCACAAAATGACTAGTGTAAAACAATTCAAACAGGAAAACCAACGATTTTAATCTATATAAAAAACGAGAAACGTTAAACATGTTTGTAAGTGCTCAATCAGTACATATCCAACGGATTTGGTATAAAGACGTCATAAACAGTCTGAAAAACGCACGACCTTGTTTGTTTCTTAACTGAAAAGGACCTTTTATTATAAGTTGGAACAACCTGTGTCCGATTCTTATATATATTTCGCAATTAAACTTTAATAATCTTGAAGTTAGTGAGTGCATAACAAAATATTTAGAGTAAACTTTATTGATGATCCACGTTGTGCCTGCGGATGGGAATTAAGGATTCAATTCACTTCTTCCTAGAATATATCGTGGTTCAAAAAGGATTGCAAAATAGGTGATCACATAATGAAAATTCAAAACAGCCATATTCATATATCTATATATCCTAACATGCTCCTTCCAAAAAAGTCTATATAAGCAGATATTTTGCCCTACCTAGAATGTTTCTCTTTCCAATACAATATATATGACGTCACGGTGACGTGATGATGTATAAACTTTATTTTAAGGTAGATTGGGTGCCTTAATTATTATCCATAGAATTTATTAATAATTTGCCAAAATGTAGTTTATTTCATGCTTTTTTAAAAAAAAATAATAAAAAGAATGGGTCACGGGGCTTATTTTCACGCTACAGGTTATGCAAAATTGACAGATTTTTGTATAGATTATGCATGCAAAACCCAATTTTCTGCTATAAATCGAAAACTACACCATAGAATTTTGAGATAAAATATGAGATGATAGCTCTAATATTATGCTTTCAGATAAGAAAAAGAAAAATGGGGTCACGGGACCCGTTTTCTTGCTACATAATAAAATAGGTAAATTCCTAACACATTCTATTGTAAAAGTAACTTTATCTAAATTATCTGCCATTACATTTGAGTAGCCTCCCCTTATGTGACAAAGCTAGAAAAAAATTAATTAAACAAAAGTATTCTGGTTTTTTTTTGTTGTTGTAAAATACAACCATAAATATGATATAACATGTCATTTCCTATATCAAAATGGAAATTCTTACACATGAATGACCGACTGCTCTCAAAATTTGCACATTTTATTAAAGATCTAGACCGATTGTTTTCTGGTATTTCAAAATCCAAGATGGAGGAAGACACCCTATCTACCTTAATGAGTTATTTTGATGAGCTGTAGAAACAGACTAGAATTGAAGGTTCTGTTGAGTTTTTACCCCTACTTTGTCGCCACGGTGACCGAGGTATCATAGGTAGATAGTGCGCTTGCGTGATGTAAGATTATTCGTCGTATCGATGCAATGATTTTATTGACGATCCAGACTGTGTCTGCGATCTTTTTTAATTAACTTTTTCCTAAAATATTGTTGCTTAATAAGAGCAAGAGAACAAGTATATACTAGCTTACATTTTTTCATTAATTTATATAACGAAACTTCTTGTCAGCAACAACATCGTATCCGTCGAGCCCAGACCACACCTATCATGCAGGTAAGTGTATGATTAATATTAACTAAAACACTTGATAGTAATGAAGTTTCCTAAATTAATGAGATTTAATATTCTTTAGTAAACTAATAGACCAAGCACCATAATTTTTCAGATAATTCACAGTGCTAATGTAAAGAACAAAGGAAATCTTCCATCTCGTTTCCCTAACAGTCTCTAAAGCCTAATAAAATCAGGAAAACTGTGAAGATATTAAATGTATATTACAATATGCAAGGACAATGAAGAATTATATTGACAATAATACTTCCATAGACTTTTTTGTAAGATGCTTATTGAATGTAAACAATATACTGTATATCATATTTCAGCTTTTCGTTTATTGTTTTTTGTTCATAAATCAGGTCGTTAGTTTGTCTCGATTGAATTGTTTTACTTTTGTCATTTCGGGGCCTTTTATAGCTTACTATGCTGTATGGGGTTTACTTATTGTTGAAGGCTGTATGGTGACCAAAGGTTGTTAACTTCTTTGTCCTTTGGTGGAGAGTTGTCTCATTGGCAATTACACCATCTTATTTTTTTACATATATATATATGATTGCAATTTATGTGGTTTAGACTGACATCTACCATCTGACACATATATACAAATACTTTATGTGTACATAATGCAGAATAAGTATTGACGACGTAACACTTTACCAAAGTCAATGGAGCATAAAATATAGGCCGGGATGACCTGCACTGGTAGACAACAATTCAAAGTTTTATTTAAAGTTGAGGCTGCAAACACAAGTTCAGTATATACATACATAAATATGCAAGTCGTGCCAACAACACATTTTAAAACATACAATGATGATAAATATCAAATACAAATAAGCCTGATTTTAAGTGAGAGTTTATAACAGACATGAAATGACATGAAAAACGACATGCAAAATAAAGGTTATATTAAAACGTAGAGGCCTGGATTTTAAGTTACACAGTTAAAGTTACTCCCAAATGGCTCGCCCCTACATCAAGTTGTAGGAGTGTAAAACACATTAATTTCTTGAAAGTGAAATCAGACGAAAAATATATTATGAGTCAATAACAGAGAGACCAAGATCAGAGTGGCACGAGACTGGTATGTTCTAGATACGTACTCCCATTGGCATTGAAAAAGATGTATAACGGCCGTTCTCAAACTTTCCTTTGCCAACAAAAGGCATGGTACAATCAATTTTAGGCATAGAAATATGTGTTGTGTGATATTAGTATTGACAACCTCAAGTCTTAACACCTCCTGATTGCATATGTGCAACTTCCCCATTTATATATAACTGGTCACGTTATAGCAGGTGACCTGAACATTGTCAAAAACGCTTCTTCGCGAAATGAGTCAACCAAAGGTCCGAAATACCGTGAGGGTAATTCCATAAAATGGAGAAAAAACAACTTTGAAATACGAATGGTTTCAGGCGATCATTATACCAGACAATTGGTAATACGTGGAAAAGAAGACGTAGGTACTCTTTCAGAATTTAGGGCTGTGAGGTCGTTGAAACAAATCAGAATGAAAAAAAAAAAAAAAAACTAAATCAGTTTATGGAAACTCTTGCTACATCTATCTTTAAATACTAGTACCCAAATGTTGTAAAGCGCTTATCCTGCCGCAAATATGTTGTTATCCCTACAGATATCGTTTTTGCTTGATAAATGATAAATCATATCTTGAAAAAAAAACTTTTATTAAAATAAAAAGTTCTCTAAAACTGACACCATCAAGAAGCTTGATTTTTTGATTGACAACATATTTGTTGCGTTTGGAGGACTGTGTGTTTCAACAGACAATTGGCATTCTAACGAGAACCAACTGTGCTTCTTGCCGAAATATTCATTTATTTGATTAAGACTGATTTCAGACAGGGGCTTCTTATTAAGCTGAACAGAAGCTATAGCATTATCAGTTAACTTCACGTTCGGGAACATAGATGACTAATTTATGCATAATTTAAAGTTCGGTTACTATATTGAATGCATCTTTCTCATCGGACTTAAACTAATTAAAGCCAAAAATTAAGTCAAGGCTGCTTCATAACTTAGTTAAATTTAGAACTTGACTACGCCGGTCGGCTGAGATTAAGACTATAGAGACTAAAGAGATTATTTCAGCTTTCCAATAGTAAACTTTCCAGCGATACCTGCATATTGAGTGTAAATTTCCAAGTTGATACGATATTTCAAAGCTGACATTTCCTTTTATGAGTTTCTTGATCGAGGTTTGCTGCATATATACAAGGAAGCTTTTGAACGGTAAAGTTGAAGTCATCCCTTTGAACTTTTTATGGACATCATATTGATTTGGTTGACCGTTAAAACTGTGCCACAGATGACCATGTATATGTTTCAATTGTAACCGCAATTCCGTCCACTTTCCCTGAGTATAACATCATCAAATGTGACTTATCCCCCAAATTTTACTTGTCAAGAGCAACAATACGGTGCCACTAGTGGAGCAGGATCTGCTTACCCTTCCGGAGAACTTGTGATCACCGCCGGTTTTTATGAGGTTTGTATTGCTCAGTCTTTTCTGTGCAGTGTTTTGTAGACTGTTGTGTGGTATCTTATGTCTCTTTTTCCATCAAGTCATATGTCATTAGATATATGAGAGCTCAACTCGGTAACGTGCAGAATGAAGCATTGGTCGCAGTGACATATTTTCGAATAGCAACTATTATGTTACCTTAATTACGTCGTATACAAAATTATATGCAGTTGGGTCATTTATAGAATAAATGGAAATATTTGGTCTGAAATTGGACTTACAAAAATAACTAAAGGTAAGCTTGAAATGCAGGTCAAAGTGACTGTTTGTGGATGCTGTCAAAACACGTGATATAACGTCTGTTAATTACACAAGCCGCGATAACTGTAAATAACACATACCGTGACGATTTTTTATACAAGACTTCTCTTAATTACTGTGGAATAAAAAAAAATTTATAACTGCAGATAACAAATGACGTGATGACTGCAGATAACACATATCGTGAAGACTGCAGATAACATATACCTTAATGACTGTTGATAACACATATACTGATGACTGTAGACAACTCATATCGTAAAGGGTGCAATCAACAGTTTTTTCTATGACGTCATATTTTAAGGGACCATGCCTAAGTGACCCTTAGTGGTGGAATGGTTAATAAAGATACTTGTATAAAACTAGATATCACTGGAATCAGAATTTTCTCTAGTTTATATTGAAATAAAAATATAGTGTACTTTTAATATAGTAAAAAAGTTTTATCCAGAGAAAAGGGGGAAAAAGTTGCCTAATCTGAACATAAAAAACCTGAAATCAGGTCATGTGCATACCCATGTAAACATGATACAGGCACATTTCCATAATCAAAACTGTATGAAATTCATAGGTTTTACCTGGCCTTTAATAAAAACCTTGTTTCAGGGTACGGTTTCCTGCTTGAAAAGAGCTACAGTGGCTGCAAATAAGTTTTCAATTTTCACTGCCAAAAACAGGATGTTTACAGTCTTGTCTCCCTCAAAACATGTATATTTAATCTAATTTTAAAATTATTTTAATCTTTCAACCTGTTTAATTGAAAGCTAATTAACTAATTTTACAATCAAATACAAAAACATGATACTTTTGTACCAAATATATGAATAAAAGGATTTCCTCCATGGTTATTTTTAGTTGGGGAATAACCCTAGTTTTTATCTGAAACTGTTTATAGCACCCTTAAGCAAAACTTTGTGTGCGATATATAAAAATTTCTACTTTTCTG
This sequence comes from Mytilus coruscus, assembly GCA_017311375.1. Taxonomy (NCBI): domain Eukaryota; kingdom Metazoa; phylum Mollusca; class Bivalvia; order Mytilida; family Mytilidae; genus Mytilus; species Mytilus coruscus. The sequence goes on along the minus strand of CM029602.1, from coordinate 33,338,454 downwards.
AATCTGTACATTATATCGATTAAAATGATGTCTTACTTTAAGGATTGCGACCATCGATAGTGAAACTACAGCTCATTTTTATGTCGCATAGTATTGGCATATTGGCCAGTGGCAAATAGTTAAACTGGCATATTCCAAACATTTCCTGTATCACATTTTCATCAGTTATACAAAGAAAAAATCATAAAATTGGGTTTCTTTTGAATAAATAGAATAAAAACTATGAAATAAACATAAATAAAGTTACTTTAAACAGATTTTGTCCCTAGTATTATATGAACTAAGGTGTAGCTGAGTTGAGAAAAATATTGAAATAGTGTATTTCTTAGGAATGGCACTTACAGCTATTTGACTATAAAAGTACCAAATATATAATATAATGAATAAAATGTATGTTACACTGATCAGTAGTAAAGGTCAAAGTAGAAAAAATCTACACTTTTCATGTGCAACTTTTGGTTCCAAATATATGAGAGAATGAATAAAAATATTATGACGTTGCAAAAAGATGGAAAAACTTCAAAATTTGCACACAGTCTGGTTTTCTTATATCTGGTTGCTATGTACAAATCTGTAATATTTGCATTAAATATACCAAACTGATGCTTTTAAATTAAAGTATGCATGCCATATGATATTTTTCAGAATTGTTTTACTCCATTCACTAACACATTTCTATGCTAAAACCTCACTATATTATATGTTTGACCCTTTAAGCAAAACTTTGTATGCGATATATAAAAAATTCTCTACTTTTCTGAATCTGTACATTATATCGATTAAAATGATGTCTTACTTTAAGGATTGCGACCATAGATAGTGAAACTACAGCTCATTTTTTATGTCGCATAGTATTGGCATATTGTCCAGTGGCAAATAGTTAAACTGGCATATTCCAAACATTTCCTGTATCACATTTTCATCAGTTATACAAAGAAAAAATCATAAAATTGGGTTTCTTTTGAATAAATAGAATAAAACTATGAAATAAACATAAATAAAGTTACTTTAAACAGATTTTGTCCCTAGTATTATATGAACTAAGGTGTAGCTGAGTTGAGAAAAATATTGAAATAGTGTATTTCTTAGAATGGCACTTATAGCTATTTGACTATAAAAAGTACCAAATATATAATATAATGAATAAAATGTATGTTACACTGATCAGTAGTAAAGGTCAAAGTAGAAAAATCTACACTTTTCATGTGCAACTTTTGGTTCCAAATATATGAGAGAATGAATAAAAATATTATGACGTCGCAAAAGATGAAAAACTTCAAAATTTGCACACAGTCTGGTTTTCTTATATCTGGTTGCTATGTACAAATCTGTAATATTTGCATTAAATATACCAAACTGATGCTTTTAAATTAAAGTTTGCATGCCATATGATATTTTTCAGAATTGTTTTACTCCATTCACTAACACATTTCTATGCTAAAATCTCACTATATTATATGTTTGACCCTTTAAGGGTGCAATCAACAGTTTTTCTATGACGTCATATTTTAAGGGACCATGCCTAAGTGACCCTTAGTGGTGGAATGGTTAATAAAGATACTTGTATAAAACTAGATATCACTGGAATCAGAATTTTCTCTAGTTTATATTGAAATAAAAATATAGTGTACTTTTAATATAGTAAAAAAGTTTTATCCAGAGAAAAGGGGGAAAAAGTTGCCTAATCTGAACATAAAAACCTGAAATCAGGTCATGTGCATACCCATGTAAACATGATACAGGCACATTTCCATAATCAAAACTGTATGAAATTCATAGGTTTTACCTGGCCTTTAATAAAACCTTGTTTCAGGGTACGGTTTCCTGCTTCAAAAGAGCTACAGTGGCTGCAAATAAGTTTTCAATTTTCACTGCCAAAAAACAGGATGTTTACAGTCTTGTCTCCCTCAAAACATGTATATTTAATCTAATTTTAAAATTATTTTAATCTTTCAACCTGTTTAATTGAAAGCTAATTAACTAATTTTACAATCAAATACAAAAACATGATACTTTTGTACCAAATATATGAATAAAAGGATTTCCTCCATGGTTATTTTTAGTTGGGAATAACCCTAGTTTTTATACTGAAACTGTTTATAGCACCCTTAAGCAAAACTTTGTGTGCGATATATAAAAATTCTCTACTTTTCTGAATCTGTACATTATATCGATTAAAATGATGTCTTACTTTAAGGATTGCGACCATCGATAGTGAAACTACAGCTCATTTTTATGTCGCATAGTATTGGCATATTGGCCAGTGGCAAATAGTTAAACTGGCATATTCCAAACATTTCCTGTATCACATTTTCATCAGTTATACAAAGAAAAAATCATAAAATTGGGTTTCTTTTGAATAAATAGAATAAAACTATGAAATAAACATAAATAAAGTTACTTTAAACAGATTTTGTCCCTAGTATTATATGAACTAAGGTGTAGCTGAGTTGAGAAAAATATTGAAATAGTGTATTTCTTAGAATGGCACTTACAGCTATTTGACTATAAAAAGTACCAAATATATAATATAATGAATAAAATGTATGTTACACTGATCAGTAGTAAAGGTCAAAGTAGAAAAATCTACACTTTTCATGTGCAACTTTTGGTTCCAAATATATGAGAGAATGAATAAAAATATTATGACGTCGCAAAAAGATGAAAAAACTTCAAAATTTGCACAGTCTGGTTTTCTTATATCTGGTTGCTATGTACAAATCTGTAATATTTGCATTAAATATACCAAACTGATGCTTTTAAGTTAAAGTATGCATGCCATATGATATTTTTCAGAATTGTTTTACTCCATTCACTAACACATTTCTATGCTAAAACCTCACTATATTATATGTTTGACCCTTTAAGCAAAACTTTGTATGCGATATATAAAAAATTCTCTACTTTTCTGAATCTGTACATTATATCGATTAAAATGATGTCTTACTTTAAGGATTGCGACCATCGATAGTGAAACTACAGCTCATTTTTTATGTCGCATAGTATTGGCATATTGGCCAGTTGCAAATAGTTAAACTGGCATATTCCAAACATTTCCTGTATCACATTTTCATCAGTTATACAAAGAAAAAATCATAAAATTGGGTTTCTTTTGAATAAATAGAATAAAACTATGAAATAAACATAAATAAAGTTACTTTAAACAGATTTTGTCCCTAGTATTATATGAACTAAGGTGTAGCTGAGTTGAGAAAAATATTGAAATAGTGTATTTCTTAGAATGGCACTTATAGCTATTTGACTATAAAAAGTACCAAATATATAATATAATGAATAAAAATGTATGTTACACTGATCAGTAGTAAAGGTCAAAGTAGAAAAATCTACACTTTTCATGTGCAACTTTTGGTTCCAAATATATGAGAGAATGAATAAAAATATTATGACGTCGCAAAAAGATGAAAAAACTTCAAAATTTGCACACAGTCTGGTTTTCTTATATCTGGTTGCTATGTACAAATCTGTAATATTTGCATTAAATATACCAAACTGATGCTTTTAAATTAAAGTTTGCATGCCATATGATATTTTTCAGAATTGTTTTACTCCATTCACTAACACATTTCTATGCTAAAATCTCACTATATTATATGTTTGACCCTTTAAGGGTGCAATCAACAGTTTTTTTCTATGACGTCATATTTTAAGGGACCATGCCTAAGTGACCCTTAGTGGTGGAATGGTTAATAAAGATACTTGTATAAAACTAGATATCACTGGAATCAGAATTTTCTAGTTTATATTGAAATAAAAATATAGTGTACTTTTAATATAGTAAAAAGTTTTATCCAGAGAAAAGGGGAAAAGTTGCCTAATCTGAACATAAAAACCTGAAATCAGGTCATGTGCATACCCATGTAAACATGATACAGGCACATTTCCATAATCAAAACTGTATGAAATTCATAGGTTTTACCTGGCCTTTAATAAAACCTTGTTTCAGGGTACGGTTTCCTGCTTGAAAAGAGCTACAGTGGCTGCAAATAAGTTTTCAATTTTCACTGCCAAAAAACAGGATGTTTACAGTCTTGTCTCCCTCAAAACATGTATATTTAATCTAATTTTAAAATTATTTTAATCTTTCAACCTGTTTAATTGAAAGCTAATTAACTAATTTTACAATCAAATACAAAAACATGATACTTTTGTACCAAATATATGAATAAAAGGATTTCCTCCATGGTTATTTTAGTTGGGGAATAACCCTAGTTTTTATACTGAAACTGTTTATAGCACCCTTAAGCAAAACTTTGTGTGCGATATATAAAAATTCTCTACTTTTCTGAATCTGTACATTATATCGATTAAAATGATGTCTTACTTTAAGGATTGCGACCATCGATAGTGAAACTACAGCTCATTTTTATGTCGCATAGTATTGGCATATTGGCCAGTGGCAAATAGTTAAACTGGCATATTCCAAACATTTCCTGTATCACATTTTCATCAGTTATACAAAGAAAAAATCATAAAATTGGGTTTCTTTTGAATAAATAGAATAAAAACTATGAAATAAACATAAATAAAGTTACTTTAAACAGATTTTGTCCCTAGTATTATATGAACTAAGGTGTAGCTGAGTTGAGAAAAATATTGAAATAGTGTATTTCTTAGGAATGGCACTTACAGCTATTTGACTATAAAAGTACCAAATATATAATATAATGAATAAAATGTATGTTACACTGATCAGTAGTAAAGGTCAAAGTAGAAAAATCTACACTTTTCATGTGCAACTTTTGGTTCCAAATATATGAGAGAATGAATAAAAATATTATGACGTCGCAAAAAGATGAAAAAACTTCAAAATTTGCACACAGTCTGGTTTTCTTATATCTGGTTGCTATGTACAAATCTGTAATATTTGCATTAAATATACCAAACTGATGCTTTTAAATTAAAGTATGCATGCCATATGATATTTTTCAGAATTGTTTTACTCCATTCACTAACACATTTCTATGCTAAAACCTCACTATATTATATGTTTGACCCTTTAAGCAAAACTTTGTATGCGATATATAAAAAATTCTCTACTTTTCTGAATCTGTACATTATATCGATTAAAATGATGTCTTACTTTAAGGATTGCGACCATCGATAGTGAAACTACAGCTCATTTTTTATGTCGCATAGTATTGGCATATTGGCCAGTGGCAAATAGTTAAACTGGCATATTCCAAACATTTCCTGTATCACATTTTCATCAGTTATACAAAGAAAAAAATCATAAAATTGGGTTTCTTTTGAATAAATAGAATAAAAACTATGAAATAAACATAAATAAAGTTACTTTAAACAGATTTTGTCCCTAGTATTATATGAACTAAGGTGTAGCTGAGTTGAGAAAAATATTGAAATAGTGTATTTCTTAGGAATGGCACTTATAGCTATTTGACTATAAAAGTACCAAATATATAATATAATGAATAAAAATGTATGTTACACTGATCAGTAGTAAAGGTCAAAGTAGAAAAAATCTACACTTTTCATGTGCAACTTTTGGTTCCAAATATATGAGAGAATGAATAAAAATATTATGACGTCGCAAAAAGATGAAAAAACTTCAAAATTTGCACACAGTCTGGTTTTCTTATATCTGGTTGCTATGTACAAATCTGTAATATTTGCATTAAATATACCAAACTGATGCTTTTAAATTAAAGTTTGCATGCCATATGATATTTTTCAGAATTGTTTTACTCCATTCACTAACACATTTCTATGCTAAAATCTCACTATATTATATGTTTGACCCTTTAAGGGTGCAATCAACAGTTTTTTCTATGACGTCATATTTTAAGGGACCATGCCTAAGTGACCCTTAGTGGTGGAATGGTTAATAAAGATACTTGTATAAAACTAGATATCACTGGAATCAGAATTTTCTCTAGTTTATATTGAAATAAAAATATAGTGTACTTTTAATATAGTAAAAAAGTTTTATCCAGAGAAAAGGGGGAAAAAGTTGCCTAATCTGAACATAAAAAACCTGAAATCAGGTCATGTGCATACCCATGTAAACATGATACAGGCACATTTCCCATAATCAAAACTGTATGAAATTCATAGGTTTTTACCTGGCCTTTAATAAAACCTTGTTTCAGGGTACGGTTTCCTGCTTGAAAAGAGCTACAGTGGCTGCAAATAAGTTTTCAATTTTCACTGCCAAAAAACAGGATGTTTACAGTCTTGTCTCCCTCAAAACATGTATATTTAATCTAATTTTAAAATTATTTTAATCTTTCAACCTGTTTAATTGAAAGCTAATTAACTAATTTTACAATCAAATACAAAAACATGATACTTTTGTACCAAATATATGAATAAAAGGATTTCCTCCATGGTTATTTTTAGTTGGGGAATAACCCTAGTTTTTATACGAAACTGTTTATAGCACCCTTAAGCAAAACTTTGTGTGCGATATATAAAAATTCTCTACTTTTCTGAATCTGTACATTATATCGATTAAAATGATGTCTTACTTTAAGGATTGCGACCATCGATAGTGAAACTACAGCTCATTTTTATGTCGCATAGTATTGGCATATTGGCCAGTGGCAAATAGTTAAACTGGCATATTCCAAACATTTCCTGTATCACATTTTCATCAGTTATACAAAGAAAAAATCATAAAATTGGGTTTCTTTTGAATAAATAGAATAAAAACTATGAAATAAACATAAATAAAGTTACTTTAAACAGATTTTGTCCCTAGTATTATATGAACTAAGGTGTAGCTGAGTTGAGAAAAATATTGAAATAGTGTATTTCTTAGGAATGGCACTTACAGCTATTTGACTATAAAAAGTACCAAATATATAATATAATGAATAAAATGTATGTTACACTGATCAGTAGTAAAGGTCAAAGTAGAAAAATCTACACTTTTCATGTGCAACTTTTGGTTCCAAATATATGAGAGAATGAATAAAAATATTATGACGTCATAAAAGATGAAAAAACTTCAAAATTTGCACACAGTCTGGTTTTCTTATATCTGGTTGCTATGTACAAATCTGTAATATTTGCATTAAATATACCAAACTGATGCTTTTAAATTAAAGTATGCATGCCATATGATATTTTTCAGAATTGTTTTACTCCATTCACTAACACATTTCTATGCTAAAACCTCACTATATTATATGTTTGACCCTTTAAGCAAAACTTTGTATGCGATATATAAAAAATTCTCTACTTTTCTGAATCTGTACATTATATCGATTAAAATGATGTCTTACTTTAAGGATTGCGACCATCGATAGTGAAACTACAGCTCATTTTTTATGTCGCATAGTATTGGCATATTGGCCAGTGGCAAATAGTTAAACTGGCATATTCCAAACATTTCCTGTATCACATTTTCATCAGTTATACAAAGAAAAAAATCATAAAATTGGGTTTCTTTTGAATAAATAGAATAAAACTATGAAATAAACATAAATAAAGTTACTTTAAACAGATTTTGTCCCTAGTATTATATGAACTAAGGTGTAGCTGAGTTGAGAAAAATATTGAAATAGTGTATTTCTTAGGAATGGCACTTATAGCTATTTGACTATAAAAAGTACCAAATATATAATATAATGAATAAAAATGTATGTTACACTGATCAGTAGTAAAGGTCAAAGTAGAAAAAATCTACACTTTTCATGTGCAACTTTTGGTTCCAAATATATGAGAGAATGAATAAAAATATTATGACGTCGCAAAAAGATGAAAAAACTTCAAAATTTGCACACAGTCTGGTTTTCTTATATCTGGTTGCTATGTACAAATCTGTAATATTTGCATTAAATATACCAAACTGATGCTTTTAAATTAAAGTTTGCATGCCATATGATATTTTTCAGAATTGTTTTACTCCATTCACTAACACATTTCTATGCTAAAACCTCACTATATTATATGTTTGACCCTTTAAGGGTGCAATCAACAGTTTTTTCTATGACGTCATATTTTAAGGGACCATGCCTAAGTGACCCTTAGTGGTGGAATGGTTAATAAAGATACTTGTATAAAACTAGATATCACTGGAATCAGAATTTTCTCTAGTTTATATTGAAATAAAAATATAGTGTACTTTTAATATAGTAAAAAAGTTTTATCCAGAGAAAAGGGGGAAAAAGTTGCCTAATCTGAACATAAAAACCTGAAATCAGGTCATGTGCATACCCATGTAAACATGATACAGGCACATTTCCATAATCAAAACTGTATGAAATTCATAGGTTTTACCTGGCCTTTAATAAAACCTTGTTTCAGGGTACGGTTTCCTGCTTCGAAAAGAGCTACAGTGGCTGCAAATAAGTTTTCAATTTTCACTGCCAAAAACAGGATGTTTACAGTCTTGTCTCCCTCAAAACATGTATATTTAATCTAATTTTAAAATTATTTTAATCTTTCAACCTGTTTAATTGAAAGCTAATTAACTAATTTTACAATCAAATACAAAAACATGATACTTTTGTACCAAATATATGAATAAAAGGATTTCCTCCATGGTTATTTTAGTTGGGGAATAACCCTAGTTTTTATACTGAAACTGTTTATAGCACCCTTAAGCAAAACTTTGTGTGCGATATATAAAAATTCTCTACTTTTCTGAATCTGTACATTATATCGATTAAAATGATGTCTTACTTTAAGGATTGCGACCATCGATAGTGAAACTACAGCTCATTTTTATGTCGCATAGTATTGGCATATTGGCCAGTGGCAAATAGTTAAACTGGCATATTCCAAACATTTCCTGTATCACATTTTCATCAGTTATACAAAGAAAAAATCATAAAATTGGGTTTCTTTTGAATAAATAGAATAAAAACTATGAAATAAACATAAATAAAGTTACTTTAAACAGATTTTGTCCCTAGTATTATATGAACTAAGGTGTAGCTGAGTTGAGAAAATATTGAAATAGTGTATTTCTTAGGAATGGCACTTACAGCTATTTGACTATAAAAGTACCAAATATATAATATAATGAATAAAATGTATGTTACACTGATCAGTAGTAAAGGTCAAAGTAGAAAAATCTACACTTTTCATGTGCAACTTTTGGTTCCAAATATATGAGAGAATGAATAAAAATATTATGACGTCGCAAAAGATGAAAAACTTCAAAATTTGCACACAGTCTGGTTTTCTTATATCTGGTTGCTATGTACAAATCTGTAATATTTGCATTAAATATACCAAACTGATGCTTTTAAATTAAAGTATGCATGCCATATGATATTTTTCAGAATTGTTTTACTCCATTCACTAACACATTTCTATGCTAAAACCTCACTATATTATATGTTTGACCCTTTAAGCAAAACTTTGTATGCGATATATAAAAAATTCTCTACTTTTCTGAATCTGTACATTATATCGATTAAAATGATGTCTTACTTTAAGGATTGCGACCATCGATAGTGAAACTACAGCTCATTTTTTATGTCGCATAGTATTGGCATATTGGCCAGTGGCAAATAGTTAAACTGGCATATTCCAAACATTTCCTGTATCACATTTTCATCAGTTATACAAAGAAAAAAATCATAAAATTGGGTTTCTTTTGAATAAATAGAATAAAAACTATGAAATAAACATAAATAAAGTTACTTTAAACAGATTTTGTCCCTAGTATTATATGAACTAAGGTGTAGCTGAGTTGAGAAAAATATTGAAATAGTGTATTTCTTAGGAATGGCACTTATAGCTATTTGACTATAAAAGTACCAAATATATAATATAATGAATAAAAATGTATGTTACACTGATCAGTAGTAAAGGTCAAAGTAGAAAAAATCTACACTTTTCATGTGCAACTTTTGGTTCCAAATATATGAGAGAATGAATAAAAATATTATGACGTCGCAAAAAGATGAAAAAACTTCAAAATTTGCACACAGTCTGGTTTTCTTATATCTGGTTGCTATGTACAAATCTGTAATATTTGCATTAAATATACCAAACTGATGCTTTTAAATTAAAGTTTGCATGCCATATGATATTTTTCAGAATTGTTTTACTCCATTCACTAACACATTTCTATGCTAAAATCTCACTATATTATATGTTTGACCCTTTAAGGGTGCAATCAACAGTTTTTTCTATGACGTCATATTTTAAGGGACCATGCCTAAGTGACCCTTAGTGGTGGAATGGTTAATAAAGATACTTGTATAAAACTAGATATCACTGGAATCAGAATTTTCTAGTTTATATTGAAATAAAAATATAGTGTACTTTTAATATAGTAAAAAAGTTTTATCCAGAGAAAAGGGGGAAAAAGTTGCCTAATCTGAACATAAAAAACCTGAAATCAGGTCATGTGCATACCCATGTAAACATGATACAGGCACATTTCCCATAATCAAAACTGTATGAAATTCATAGGTTTTTACCTGGCCTTTAATAAAAACCTTGTTTCAGGGTACGGTTTCCTGCTTCGAAAAGAGCTACAGTGGCTGCAAATAAGTTTTCAATTTTCACTGCCAAAAAAACAGGATGTTTACAGTCTTGTCTCCCCTCAAAACATGTATATTTAATCTAATTTTTAAAATTATTTTAATCTTTCAACCTGTTTAATTGAAAGCTAATTAACTAATTTTACAATCAAATACAAAAACATGATACTTTTGTACCAAATATATGAAATAAAAGGATTTCCTCCATGGTTATTTTAGTTGGGGAATAACCCTAGTTTTTATACTGAAACTGTTTATAGCACCCTTAAGCAAAACTTTGTGTGCGATATATAAAAATTCTCTACTTTTCTGAATCTGTACATTATATCGATTAAAATGATGTCTTACTTTAAGGATTGCGACCATCGATAGTGAAACTACAGCTCATTTTTATGTCGCATAGTATTGGCATATTGGCCAGTGGCAAATAGTTAAACTGGCATATTCCAAACATTTCCTGTATCACATTTTCATCAGTTATACAAAGAAAAAATCATAAAATTGGGTTTCTTTTGAATAAATAGAATAAAAACTATGAAATAAACATAAATAAAGTTACTTTAAACAGATTTTGTCCCTAGTATTATATGAACTAAGGTGTAGCTGAGTTGAGAAAATATTGAAATAGTGTATTTCTTAGGAATGGCACTTACAGCTATTTGACTATAAAAAGTACCAAATATATAATATAATGAATAAAATGTATGTTACACTGATCAGTAGTAAAGGTCAAAGTAGAAAAATCTACACTTTTCATGTGCAACTTTTGGTTCCAAATATATGAGAGAATGAATAAAAATATTATGACGTCGCAAAAGATGAAAAACTTCAAAATTTGCACACAGTCTGGTTTTCTTATATCTGGTTGCTATGTACAAATCTGTAATATTTGCATTAAATATACCAAACTGATGCTTTTAAATTAAAGTTTGCATGCCATATGATATTTTTCAGAATTGTTTTACTCCATTCACTAACACATTTCTATGCTAAAATCTCACTATATTATATGTTTGACCCTTTTACAAAACTTTGTATGCGATATATAAAAATTCTCTACTTTTCTGAATCTGTACATTATATCGATTAAAATGATGTCTTACTTTAAGGATTGCGACCATCGATAGTGAAACTACAGCTCATTTTTATGTCGCATAGTATTGGCATATTGGCCAGTGGCAAATAGTTAAACTGGCATATTCCAAACATTTCCTGTATCACATTTTCATCAGTTATACAAAGAAAAAATCATAAAATTGGGTTTCTTTTGAATAAATAGAATAAAAACTATGAAATAAACATAAATAAAGTTACTTTAAACAGATTTTGTCCCTAGTATTATATGAACTAAGGTGTAGCTGAGTTGAGAAAAATATTGAAATAGTGTATTTCTTAGGAATGGCACTTATAGCTATTTGACTATAAAAAGTACCAAATATATAATATAATGAATAAAAATGTATGTTACACTGATCAGTAGTAAAGGTCAAAGTAGAAAAATCTACACTTTTCATGTGCAACTTTTGGTTCCAAATATATGAGAGAATGAATAAAAATATTATGACGTCGCAAAAGATGAAAAACTTCAAAATTTGCACACAGTCTGGTTTTCTTATATCTGGTTGCTATGTACAAATCTGTAATATTTGCATTAAATATACCAAACTGATGCTTTTAAATTAAAGTTTGCATGCCATATGATATTTTTCAGAATTGTTTTACTCCATTCACTAACACATTTCTATGCTAAAATCTCACTATATTATATGTTTGACCCTTTAAGGGTGCAATCAACAGTTTTTTCTATGACGTCATATTTTAAGGGACCATGCCTAAGTGACCCTTAGTGGTGGAATGGTTAATAAAGATACTTGTATAAAACTAGATATCACTGGAATCAGAATTTTCTCTAGTTTATATTGAAATAAAAATATAGTGTACTTTTAATATAGTAAAAAGTTTTATCCAGAGAAAAGGGAAAAAGTTGCCTAATCTGAACATAAAAACCTGAAATCAGGTCATGTGCATACCCATGTAAACATGATACAGGCACATTTCCCATAATCAAAACTGTATGAAATTCATAGGTTTTACCTGGCCTTTAATAAAACCTTGTTTCAGGGTACGGTTTCCTGCTTCAAAAGAGCTACAGTGGCTGCAAATAAGTTTTCAATTTTCACTGCCAAAAACAGGATGTTTACAGTCTTGTCTCCCTCAAAACATGTATATTTAATCTAATTTTAAAATTATTTTAATCTTTCAACCTGTTTAATTGAAAGCTAATTAACTAATTTTACAATCAAATACAAAAACATGATACTTTTGTACCAAATATATGAATAAAAAGGATTTCCTCCATGGTTATTTTTAGTTGGGGAATAACCCTAGTTTTTATACGAAACTGTTTATAGCACCCTTAAGCAAAACTTTGTGTGCGATATATAAAAATTCTCTACTTTTCTGAATCTGTACATTATATCGATTAAAATGATGTCTTACTTTAAGGATTGCGACCATCGATAGTGAAACTACAGCTCATTTTTATGTCGCATAGTATTGGCATATTGGCCAGTTGCAAATAGTTAAACTGGCATATTCCAAACATTTCCTGTATCACATTTTCATCAGTTATACAAAGAAAAAAATCATAAAATTGGGTTTCTTTTGAATAAATAGAATAAAAACTATGAAATAAACATAAATAAAGTTACTTTAAACAGATTTTGTCCCTAGTATTATATGAACTAAGGTGTAGCTGAGTTGAGAAAAATATTGAAATAGTGTATTTCTTAGGAACGGCACTTGTAGATATTTGACTATAAAAAGTACCAAATATATAATATAATGAATAAAAATGTATGTTACACTGATCAGTAGTAAAGGTCAAAGTAGAAAAAATCTACACTTTTCATGTGCAACTTTTGGTTCCAAATATATGAGAGAATGAATAAAAATATTATGACGTCGCAAAAAGATGAAAAAACTTCAAAATTTGCACAGTCTGGTTTTCTTATATCTGGTTGCTATGTACAAATCTGTAATATTTGCATTAAATATACCAAACTGATGCTTTTAAATTAAAGTATGCATGCCATATGATATTTTTCAGAATTGTTTTACTCCATTCACTAACACATTTCTATGCTAAAACCTCACTATATTATATGTTTGACCCTTTAAGCAAAACTTTGTATGCGATATATAAAAAATTCTCTACTTTTCTGAATCTGTACATTATATCGATTAAAATGATGTCTTACTTTAAGGATTGCGACCATCGATAGTGAAACTACAGCTCATTTTTTATGTCGCATAGTATTGGCATATTGGCCAGTTGCAAATAGTTAAACTGGCATAATATATATTTATTGTAACAAGTAGCTTAATCATACTATGCAATCAGAACTTATTACAAACTAAATTGAATAAGTTTAATGCCATTAATATACTTAATTGTAATATTTGCGTGAACTTATTAACAGACATTAGTATGCTAAACTAGAATTAAGCCTTCATAATTAGTTAAGATTATTGAAATATTCAATGAATTATATGACATTAATTAATCATTGTCATAATTACTAATATGCTATTAGGTTGTTGAACTTCAATAATTTAGAATGACAATTAGTCAACGACATTAGTTATGATTTATAAGATTCTTAACTTTATTGTCTAACTAACGTGCCATTAGATAAAATCTAACAGAATCTCAATTTGTAAACTTTCATATGAATCAAATGATGTATGCATTATTCAAGTGAAAGATACGTGACACTTTAAGTTTACTCAGTTCTATATGTATTTTGAATGTATTATCAAGTTTACATGTTTGATGGTAATTTAGTATCTATTCATTGTTTATGACTTAACTGTCATGCGTAATTCAATAGTTATAGATGCTGATTTTAATCTGTAATTGAACTATGATTTACTGTCTACAAATGTACATCAGTACGTATTGATAGAATTATCAATGGTAAAATTATATTATGCTTATAGTTATGCATAATGTAGCTTTATCAGTCTCAAAGTGACTTAATGTCTCTTTTAAGTCAAAGTCTGTAATATGGCATCTATACCTAGATCATAGTTATTATAAATGTAAAAAGTTAAAATTACATGTACTGATATGAGAAATTATCTGATGACTGTCAGATATCAATATGAATTTATCTGAACTACATGTAATCATATCTGATAATTTCGTAATAACTAGTACATATATATGATTATCAAAATGATATAAACTATATTATATAGACGTCATTACATAAGTCCAATGATGATTGTCTATAAAGATCTATAATTACCAGTGGAATAAATTACGTATTACTAGTATTACGTACTAATGTTAGATTGTAAATATAGTTAATTTAAGGAATTACTTGACTAAAATGGATATCAGTATTGATCATAAAATATAATGTCTATATCATAATTACAATCAGTGAAATGCAATGATGTACACTAGTCATGAATATATACTTTAATACAGTATGATAACTTTATAATTGACTACAGTGATGAATATAATTTATAATATGCTACAATGAAAATTTCTTAACTCTTCATAAATTTAGTAATTATTATTAATAAAATTTATTACACTGAATCTTGAATCTAATAAAATATTATACATAATGAAAGATTATTATAATTTGTTAGTATAACATAGTTATTATTGAAACTGTTACTACTTAAACTGGATATTAAATCTTAACATAATAATCTAATAAATATTAAAATCTAATAATGATTACTAATGACATAATGAATGAACATTCATCATTGAATGATTAGATACATACTTTGTGAAATATAAAATGATATCAATGCTAAATGTTACACTATTATAAATGAATTTATGAAATAATTTTATTTAATAGAGTAAAATTATGAAAAATCATAGAAATTCTAGATACATAATATTAAATTGCAAGATGCTTTAAATGATTACTACAAGTTTTAATAATTACTAACATTTTATTATACTATAAAAATTAATATTTCTGCATAATTAAAAATTATATTAAAACATTGCTAAAAAGTTATATTTATATATAGTTAAAAATTTATGACTAAATATTAGATTGATTAAATATAAATGTATAATGATACTTAAAAATTATCATATATTAATTATAATAAAATGATACATATGTTATTAATATACAAAATTATAATTTTAATAGTTTTCATGAACTAAATTGTTAATAACATATAACTAAAATTATGTAAATATTAAATATTTATATTCTATTAGACAATCTGTTTAATATTAAATGTTATTTTTAATGACTTAAATTAAATCATTTTAATTAAATATGCATATTCACATTGTTATAAATCAGTTAATACTTCAAACTTTGCATAAATTATATGATATTAAATAATTAATCATATAATTTGTATTAAACATTTCTTAATTCGTAATTTTTAATAAATTCATAATTATAATTGATAATATAATTCGATTGATTACATAATATTCATATGATGATAGAAATGCTCATTATAATATTTCCTATAAATTACATTATACAATATTATAATAATCAGTAACAAGAATTAATAAATTATAATAAAATAGTAATAAAAATAATAAAGTTATTAAAAATATAGACTTATATAAATGATACTTTATAGAATGAAATTGATATAAAATATTTGATAGATAAGTACTTAATTGTAAAATTATATACTATATATAGTTCTAGTAAAACTTAATTTTCAAATTAAAGTAAATTATGCTTTTAAAATTAAATTGATCATAGATTTTTATCAGAATTATATTATTCTTTAAAACATTATTTATTCAACTATTAATGTTTATACTTGTTATTTTCAATAAATAATAAAAATTTCAATAAGATTAAGTACTTTGGATTTCAATGATATTTATTAACAGATATGTAACTCAATGATATTATTAAATAATTATTATTTCATGTATAGATTAAAGTCTATCTAAAGTAATCAATCTAAAATTCTATTAACATAAACTAAATGGTTAAATAATATATGAAATAAGAATCTAGTACAATTCTAGTTATGTATATAGTAATTGTATAAAAGTTATTTAGTAAAGTTCTATTCAATTACTATAAAAATTATTTAATATAGTAAAATAGTAGAGATTTACATTTTAATGACATAAAAATAATAAATTATACTAAAAATTATTAAAATGATTTATATGATTATAAATAATTTATATCAAGTTTAATAGACCTATGAAATTTGATAAGTATCAATCATCATTTCATTAATATGTTCATATATACTATTGACAGTATTTAATTCATAGCTTTATAGTAAAGATTTAATCTGTTTAAATGTTTTACTATTTCTAAACATTTCACTATATAAAATTATATGAAACTATTATAATGAATAAGATATAAAATGACGCATATTTTAGTGCAATATCTATTAATGATCAAATTTATATGGAAAATTTAAAACTATTTGCTTATATCAATTTGAATAATCTAAATTGATTTACATAAATAAAAAGTTTTAATTAGAAAGTATAAATAATTAATTTATTCAATTTAGAATTGATATGCAGTGAAATATTAAATCAATTTCTAAATCATTTATTCAAGATTCATAGAAAAAATAAATTTTTTAAATGAATATTTAAAATATTCATGAATAGTATAGAAATTTACAATTTTCATACTAACATTTAGTAGCAAATTAAAAATACTAAAATTGATTATTTGTAAAATTAAACTTAAATTGAAAATATCTAATAATTTAAGATTTACATAATAGAAATAATGTCATTATTCGAAGTATTGAAATATAATTGTAATGGCATTATATCAATTTGAAATATATTATACAAATTTATAAATGTCTATAAATATTATAATTAACTATTATTGAAAATCATTATATGTAAATTATTGTAAAATATAAGACATCTAAATTAATTAGTATTATAATGTAACCAATGTATATCTGAATAAAATTTATATATATTGAAGTAGCAAATTATTAAATCATTTTAAATTAAGTTATAATTATTCGTGAAAATATAACTAAAATTGACTAATAAGTTAACTAATATGACAATTGATATTATATTGATACAATTTTAATAATGCAAATAGTTTCAAATTCATTCAAAGATTCTATAAGATATCATTATAATAATATGGTTCTTAAATAATATATAAATAAAATATATGCATTAATATTAAAAGTTTTATAAATTAAGTTAATGAATAGTTTCAGAATTAAATAAAATAATGTATTTAAATCGACTATTATAGTATGACTTCAAAATTCAATACTATATAATATATTACTATTGTAAAATTCAAGTGATTGACATACATTAACTGGCTTTAAATTTATGTCACATACTATAAAAATATCAGTAATAATTGACCTAAAATTGTATATAAATTTAGTGGTTCTAATCTGTTCATTAATCTAATATTCATTATTACAATATGTTTTAATTAAGTATGCAATATTTTACAAATGTTTAATCAGATTTTGACAAAACTATAGTAAAATTTCTCTTTTAATTGAACCAATTTATCAATATTTTATAAGAAGCTATATTTTAAAATATGTTCTAATTGAAATATGAATAATTAAATGCACTGTATATTAAAATATATCAGCATTAATAATCTAATTATGATTATGAGTAAAATAGTTAACTACTAATTCAGAACATTTCCTTAATGAACATTCTATGCTAACAAAATAATCTATGAAAAATGTTATTCATAATGCAAAAATTATAACAAAATCAAATATTAATTTTACTAGTTAATAATATAATTAAGACTTTGAAAAAATGAAAATTATTCTTAAAAGGACTCAGATATTTTGCAAATAATCAATAATAAAATTTTAAATCTTCTAAACTTGTATAATCTAATTCTAATTTAAAAATTAAATTTTCATCATTGAATTGTTCAAATTTAAAATACTAAAAATTTATCTTAAATATAATAAATTTAAAGCATCATTTCTTTAGTTAGTTATGTAAATCATAAATATTTTTTAATACCAATAACTATGTAAATTTTTATCATTTGATATTTCTAGAATGTTATGTTCATTCATTAAATTTCTAATCTAAAAAATATAAATTGTTTTTATAAAAGTTACTCAAATAAAAATTATAATCTCATTTATCAATGTCTTATTAAGATTGAATTTATGCAATAATCAAGATGTCATATTATGAAAATTGTATGAAATTAAAGTGAATTAATACATTTTAGCAACATTTCAGTTTACATATTAATGAAATAATAATATGTCTTAAATTTTTAATAAATATATTATACTGATTAACTAAAATATAAATGTCGAATGTGTAATAATCTGAACATAAAAACCTGAAATCAGGTCATGTGCATACCCATGTAAACATGATACAGGCACATTTCCATAATCAAAACTGTATGAAATTCATAGGTTTTACCTGGCCTTTAATAAAAACCTTGTTTCAGGGTACGGTTTCCTGCTTCGAAAAGAGCTACAGTGGCTGCAAATAAGTTTTCAATTTTCACTGCCAAAAAAACAGGATGTTTACAGTCTTGTCTCCCTCAAAACATGTATATTTAATCTAATTTTTAAAATTATTTTAATCTTTCAACCTGTTTAATTGAAAGCTAATTAACTAATTTTTACAATCAAATACAAAAAACATGATACTTTTGTACCAAATATATGAATAAAAAGGGATTTCCCTCCATGGTTATTTTAGTTGGGGAATAACCCTAGTTTTTATACGAAACTGTTTATAGCACCCAAAGACTGAATAACAGATACCTTAATGACTGTAGATAACATATACCTTTACGACTGTATAATAACTGTATATAACACATACCATAATGACTGTAGATAACACAAATCTTGATGAATGCAGATAACACAAACAGAATTGGCTGTAAATAATACACAAAGCGATGACTTCAGATAACATATACCTTAATGATTGCAGATACCACATATCGTGATGTCTGCAGCTAATACATACCGTGATGACTGCAGATAACATATACCTTAATGATTGCAGATACCACATATCGTGATGTCTGCAGCTAATACACACAGCGATGACTTCAGATAACATATACCTTAATGATTGCAGATACCACATATCGTGATGTCTGCAGCTAATACATACCGTGATGACTGCAGATAACATATACCTTAATGATTGCAGATACCACATATCGTGATGTCTGCAGCTAATACATACCGTGATGACTGCAGATAACATATACCTTAATGATTGCAGATACCACATATCGTGATGTCTGCAGCTAATACATACCGTGATGACTGCAGATAACATATACCTTAATGATTGCAGATACCACATATCGTGATGTCTGCAGCTAATACATACCGCGATGACTTCAGATAACATATACCTTAATGATTGCAGATACCACATATCGTGATGTCTGCAGCTAATACATACCGCGATGACTTCAGATAACATATACCTTAATGATTGCAGATACCACATATCGTGATGTCTGCAGCTAATACATACCGTGATGACTGCAGATAACATATACCTTAATGATTGCAGATACCACATATCGTGATGTCTGCAGCTAATACATACCGTGATGACTGCAGATAACACATTTCATGATGACTGTGGATATCACGTACCGTGATGACTGTAGATAACACATACCGAGATCACTGCAAATAACATATACCGTAAAAACTGCAGATAACACATATCGTGATGACCGTGGATAAATCCTACCTAGATGACTAGATTAAACATACCGTGATGACTGCATACAACTCATACCTTAATGACTGTAGATAACACATACCTTAATGACTGCAGATATCGTAATGGCTGTAAATAATACATACTGCGATGACTGTAAATAACACATATCGTAATGGCTGTAAATAATACATACTGCGATGACTGTAAATAACACATATCGTAATGGCTGTAGGTAACCATACCGTGATGACTGTTACAATAAATTACCTACATACCGTGATGACTGTAGATAACGTATATCGTTTTTACCGTAGATGATATATATCGGGATGACTGAAGCTAATACACTTGCATTGATAACTGTAGAAAACATATCTTGACTGTGATGACTGCAGATAACATACATACATCACATGCCCAACGAAAAAAAATTGAGAAGGCAAATAATTTAAGCGTCTGGGAAAATCAACTCCAAAAGGTTCAAATAAAACAGCCAAGATCGCTTAAAACAATGCTGCCTTATGAAATTGCAACCCTGGTTTTAGTATAAATATTTGATGTATATAAAATGGAATTTATAATTAATCTGCGTCATTTAAAGTGTGCAAGAACTGAAGCATTTACTTAAACAGAAGAGCTTTATTTATCTGCGATGACAGTAGGTAACCCATCATTCGATGACTGAAGATAGCGCATGCTGTAATGAATTAATGTCTTCACTGTAGAAAAAAATCAGTCACAGACAATTGGTACTTTTACATTTAACTATCGATCATTTTATATTTTCGATTTTCGATAACCCAAAGTTCTCGTATAATTTATGAAAGCGAAGTACCGTAACTCACTTATTCGTAGAACACGAATAGAATAGTCTAAGTAATACATATAATTAGACTGTTTGGTATCCTTTGTATATTTTCTAGTCTTTTATAGATTGTATGTTCATGTTGTGGTTTTACTTTGGTCATTCTAAAATTGTTTTCGCAGGATATTTGTCTGGGCAGTGACGAATAAAAGTATAAATTGGCTTAGAATGGCAAACATTTATCTTCATTACTTTTCCTTCAATCCTCAGACAGAATTATTTGTCACGATTCATTATTCTGTTGTGTCCTTGTGATTGCTTGACCTGTAATTATTTACTCCGGAAAATACATTTCACGATATGACATTTATCCGACAATAATGTGCACTTTCCTGGATGTAAAGTGTCGATGATAGACATTAATCGCTGAACGCTCGAAAAAAATAAAGCTAGCTTGTCGAACAGCTTATTGAAAATAAGATATTTTGTTGTCTAAACCTATATTTAAAAAAAGGACCTAAAAATAATAGCAAAATCCTTCAAAGATCAACTTTATGATATAAAATTGGTGCCCCCAGATGAATTTATGGAAAAGATCCTGATTTTCTATGGGAAACACCCCGAGTAGTTTGGAAAACAAATCAAAATAGATGCCCGGTTGCATTATACGGTTTTAATAAGAAGAAAGTATCAATAAATTCAATAAATTCTAATCAGTTGTTTAGGCGGAGCTACAGATACATAATAGGTATCCCACTGAAAAGGCAATGACAAAGTCCATGATTTGCTAAGAGAAACACCCAAAATAATAGGGATCAGAGGTGCACAATGGTATCATATGGTGAGGTTTCATTTAATTATAATTAGGGGTTATAAAAAAGTTCGTGCCATGCCAAAGAAACACATAAAAATCATTTGGATGAAGAAATGAAATAAAGGGGTCAAAAATGCATCGTGTGAGTAAGATTCTGTGAAAGTTTCACAAACTTTTGTAACGCAGTTCAGGAAGCGGAAGCGGATATAAAAATGGGACCGAAGGACGAACAGGAATACAACATATTGCTATACCCCATCCGTTTTCAAATTGAAAGCTGGAGTTATAGTACAAAAAGAACACTCTCAGATCATTAACATTTGATTCACACCATGCAGTTCTCAACACTTTCAGACCTAGTTGTCAATTCCATTTCAATTCTACCTCCTGAATATGCATGTAATAATTGCCACTGGACGTTAAGCAAGCAAACATTAATCAATTTTATCAAAAGTAAATAAAACTAAAGATTACCTGGGAAACGCAGGTAAATATAGCCGAAGATAAAGCGAAGAGAATCAAGCTGTTTCAATTCAGAACCTGGAGATTGTTTGAATTATAACCCTTGATAAAAAATCTTGATAAAAAAATCTGATTTATAGCTCTTGATACGATAAAACCGAACAAGTTGCAAGAATCGATTAACAAATGAATTGGTTTTGATGTAATAGTATTGGTAAGTTTTAAATTTAGATAATTTTGACTCAAATTTTGTAATTTCTATAATAATGGTTATCATAATTTTCAATTTATTTCTACGTAACGTAAATCACCAATTTCAGGATTTTTTTCTTGTGAAATTTGGCTCGTGTGTTTGATCGCTACTGTAACTTGATTTAATGATTTACGAATAGGAAATGTACGTTGATAGTGTCAAGGCATTCAGTAGGTAGCATGGGTTAAACGTATTGGTGAATAGAAATTAACCAATAGTCTGTTCCGTTAAAAAGATGTTTTGGAGTTTAGTGTGACGTCCATTTTCACTGAACTAGTACACATTTTTGTTTAGGGGCCAGCTAAAGCCCTCCTCCGGGTGCGAGATTTTCTGGCTGCGTTGAAGACCCATTGGTGGCCTGTTTTCTGCTCTTTGTTCGGGTTGTTGTCTCTTTGACATTCCCCATTTCCACTCTCAATTTTATTCGTTGTATTGATATATTAAAAAACGGCGGAAATATTAGCTGTTAGGTGTATAGGCTGCAAAGGGTTGCCAACTTCGATTCAAGTTTATATGGCTTAAGTGCAGATCCAGCAAATATCCCGCAAAGTTCTATGAACTTGAAACTCTGATATTTTTATAAGGATAAAAGAAATGTGTTTTTTTTTAAATTAATAATTCCGGAATAAAACTGAAGTCGATCGCACAACATTGCTTAAGGATGTTCGCTTGTCATGTTTTGGGATTTTTTTGTCAGATTTTCAGAATCCTCTGGTTTTATCCATTTGAATGCCTTAACAATTTTCTTTTTATAAATCTTTTACAGGTATAATTATAAGCCATCTGTAAAAGTCTTATAAAATCTTTGTTATTTTTTAATAGTTTTTGAGAACTTAAACTTGTCAATGATAAAGCTATGAAAAATCAAGAGAGAACATTTTCCCGCCAAAATTTCAATGGTTAATATCTCGAAAACAAGCACATTGACCTATATATTTTTTTTTGCTTTTTTGGTTCCTTTATTAATCCCCTATCAATATATACTAGTGTTATGAAAAGCTTGTTATTTTGAAACTGAATAGCGAACCTCCTTAAGTAGTTATAAAAACGCACAATTTTTCTTTATCACTGAAAGGACCATTTTCCGTAAAACAGTCTATAAAAATAGTTTTTAACACTAAGGTTTGTTTTAACCTTGGGCAAAGATGACCTTAGCCAGCACTGGCATCACATTTTTGAATTTCTGAATTGATTTGGCCCTTCAACTGTTTTGTTTTGACTATAACATTGGTGAGTCACTGTCTTATGTAGAAAACACGAGTCTGGCATATCTAATCATAAGCTTGGCATCTTAGATGAGTTTTTACAACAATTAGGTCGATGCCACTTCCAAATGTCGTTTCGTCCCCGATGTATCATTAGCACAGTAGTCAGCACAGAATGCTGACATGATATTATTGATACGGTCATTTTAAGAAAATCAATTTTTATACCCAAAGGCAAAGATGACCTTAGCCAGACATTCCACCATTTTTTTAATTTTGCTTTTCATTGCTGTTCAACTTCGTAATTCATTTGGTCTTCCAATTGTTTTGCCTCGAGGGCCTCTGGTGAGTCTGATGTAGCGGGAAACAGTGTCGTCTGATGTAGCGGGAAACAGTGTCGTCTGCTGTACTGAATTATAAGCCTGGTATCATTGATGACAATTTGTGCGATTAAATTTTATCCGCAACCTCCAGGCTCTGTCTTGGTCTAACTGTAGATATGTCAGCATCGTATAAATATTTAAAAGTAATAATGGAGCGTACTAAGTCAAAAAGACGAACGGAAAAGCAAAAATGGCAAGACTTCCCTTTGAACCCCCTTCATGTATGTATATGCTTATTCCGTCATAAGAAGGTGGTCAAAAGGCAGTCTTTCCGTGACAATCAAATAAAACGTACTCTACTTTAAAAAAAAAAAAAAAAAAACAGCTTAGAAATATATGAGGGAGGTTTGTATCCAAGTTTTTCGAATTTTTTGTGGTAAAAGGGAGACAACTAAATTGTAGCTATGTTCCATCGCCAATTTTAAGCAAAAGTTATGTACGTAGCTTCTCCAAGTTGTTATGTCACGCATGAATATTAAATTGTTTTGTAAAACTGAAAAAAAACTGTTCTGCCATTTGTCATCAATTAATTTATTCAGAAAAGTACATGTGTACTCTGAATAGTTTATGGCATATAAATGTTTATAAATTTATGTTTATTGAAATAATGCACTATTATACCCCAAATGGGGTTGATGGCATACATGAAAATTGATAAAATAACACCAGAGACACATGTACACAGAGATTGACAACTCCGTGTATATATGTCTCTGATAACACATTACGTAATACATCACAAAAATAATAAAAAAAGACATGAATTTATACATATGCAGTTGTTGAATCCACTCTCCTCAGTGACCAGGACTTTTTAATAAATGGAGCAGCATACCGCATAACTGTCGGACACGAAAGACATAAAACCAATGTATTTAAGTTATCAATCTCTATTTGAATAGATATTTTTTTTTTTTTAAGAATTCAAGTCTCAAGTTTTCATTTTGTTTACATTGAAATAAGAAATGATCTTCAGTTTTTAAAGAACAATGTTGAAATAAACGTTCTTCTCTTTTTGTTTCCGTACCTCCCCTTTCATATAACAAAACAAAAAAGAGGCGGGAGATATCAAGGGGAAATCCAAAACACAGGGGCGAGACGAGATTATTTTTACCATATGCTTATCTCAAACAAGTGTTTGAGCATTTACATATCTTAAAAAAATCTCGCCTCGCACCTAAGTGTTTGATAGATATAGGAAGATGTGGTATGAGTGCCAATGAGACAACTCTCCATTGAGTATATATATTACATGAATATCGTCTCGCACCTGTGACCCAAAAAAGCAGTCACGTTGCTCATGATAAGTACATATTCGGTGACAAGCCTCATTCGGTGATGCCATACACGAGAAAAGAGGACGGGCTAATGGTTACGACAACTGGAACATATCCGTGGTCAACTGTGACACAGATACTCCATAACGGTCAACCAACTCGTGGTGGCATCCGTAAAACTTTCGAAGTGATGACTTCAATTTTACTTTACTTGGAACTTTCCTTGTAAATAGCAACACTCTAACAAATAAATCATGATAAATCATGATAGGAAACGCAAGCCCTTAAATGTCGTATCAACTAGAATATATATATATGTATACTCGACATTATCATCACTTAGAAATACAAAATACAATGCAATGTTCAGCCGGTATGTCTAAACACTGGTAAGGACTCCTTAGTTCACTAAGGACCTATACTATGCCACTAAGGACTGGAAGGGGTGATGTTACATATACATTGTTTTCATATTATGGTAGAGATTGATATTTAATTAATAAATTCCAAATTTTACACAAAAGAACCACAAATAAATGAGTACTTGAACAATGTTTAGGCACGTGCCGGTTTTTCTTTGATATTGCCGAAAATCGGTGAACCGATTGACACGAGCCAACTTACATAACATCTGATTAAACAATCATAATCTTTTAATTTTAAGTAATTAACAATTGTAAAGACTAGTGCTTAATATGTATAATCAAATGTTTTTTTTTTTCTTATTTACAAAGATTAAAAGGACAAATCATTTTGCTTTTGTTTTATTTCTCTTCCGACAAAATTATTTGCCATAGGTGCATGGCTTTGATGTGCGTCAACTATTAAGTTAGAGTGTGGTCAGCTTGATAAAATGTTTTGTATTTAAGAGTTATCAAGACAAAAGGAATAGATATATTTTTATTTTTATTCCGACAAAGATGCGTATATATGAAAAATGGTTTCACTAAAAAATATGAGTAAATTCTTCAAACTATAAAACATAATGCTTGCTTTTCCACTTTATATTACTTTCTCCATAGTAATTACGAATTGCGATTATATAAAATTTTTAAAAATGATGTGGCGTCCTTGTGGTTTATCAAAACCACTAGTTTTCAACAGTGGCTTCATACGGTACTTAAACTCGTGATGCGGAATCAATAAATAAATTTAAAACTGAACTAAAAAAACTTTATCCCAGAGTAACATATTTGTACCGAAGCAATATGAGTTTGGAATTCGAAAACTGAATATTATTCTAACCCAACTTCGATGCTTTGCATCATCCTTAAACTATGATCTATATAGGGTCAATATTATTTCTGACCCTTCTTGCCGCTGTGGTGTTAATCGTGAAGATTCCTATCATTTCTTTTTTAAATGTATATTATATTCAGACATACGAAATAAAATGTTTGAAAGTCTGCGCTGGCTTCCAAATGATTGTAAAATTAACATAGAACTACTAACCTCTTTAGAGCAAAACCAACCATTTTCAAAATGTCTTCGAGTTTATTAAAAATCGGAAAGATTTCTTATTGTCTAGATAGCAAACCATGATCGCACACACATCATCATCTCAGTAAAAGTCTTCCTTTTTTTTTTTTGTATTTTTTGTTTAATTTGTATTTAATTTTTGTTTTGTTTTCTAATTATTCATTTATTTATTTTTATATATTTATTTTTGCTGTATTATTGCTTTCTTTCTGTCTTCATTTTTCTGTAGTTTGACATAAATCCATATATATATATATTAAATAGATATACCATTCTATACATGCATGCTCATACATATATTTTGTATTATATTGCTATAAATGTTAAATGGAGAAGACTTCATAAGTCTGTTTGACTTGTTTGTTATCCAATTTGTACTTGAACAAATAAAATATGTTTAAACTAAACTACGGTACTTATTTTTTTTTTATGTAACTGTTCGACATTTGTTTTATCAAAAAGTAAATTAATTTAAAAAAATCATTAATCGAACTTGTTTCATTTTCAAATATACAGGGTTCGACATTAACTTTTATACCAACCTGTCCAGTTGGGCAGGTGCCCTATTACTTTTACTTGTCCGAAAGTGAAATCTACATGCCCAAACTTTTACATGCTATTTTCATTGATTTTTGTGGTTGTAATGTAGTACATGCAGATAAAATATAGTTATATGTCTCTGTTATCATGTATATGGGGTGTAAATTGATTATGGAGTATGAATATTGATGAATTTTGAGGAATTCCACTGAAAAAACTTGCCAGGGTTGATTGTTGTGCCATGATGGCAGCAACTTGACTTGACCACTGAGATACTATAAGGCATATATGAGCCGAGGAGGGAATGAAAAGATCGACGAATATACAGGAATTGGATCATTTACATAGAGAAACTTATTTCATAATAATTTATATAAGAAATGCCATTCCAAAAAAACCTTCTTGATAAACTGACAACAGCTGACAAATTTGTTAAAGTTTAATTTCATTTTCTCTTTCAAGCTTTTACGTTTTTCCATCTTAGGGAAATACACATGCGATGTCAAATTCTAAAGTTAGAACAACGAAAATAGACCTCCGCTTTCCATTGGTCGGTGAGAATAACACGTGCGTCGGAAACGCCCGAGTGGTATCCCAATAGATAACGATAATGACGAAGCAACGCCGCGGCCGCCTGATTGGCCAATATTTTTAAAAGTGATCTATTTTTGGTAAAATGGGGAATTCAGTGCGAACAAATGACGAAATAAACGCGTTGAAGGGGGGTTAAGACCACTTTACTCGACCGTGTGGTGTTATCACTGAGTAATCTATGGACAAAACAACCGACACTATTGATTTTGTGAAATTTTAATCATATAACACTTTTTTTTCACTTGCCCGATCGGACAACCAAGATGATGTTTTTACTTGTCCAAATACGACATTAACTTGCCCCGGGCAATCGGACAACCGTAAGTGTCGGACCCTGATATATAAAGAAGACAAATATTAAAAAAAAATTTTGAACTATTTTACGTACATTATATACAAAAAAATACCAGAAAAGCTAACTTTTGTCATGATTGTATATTATATATTATTGCTTATTTATTTGTATTACATGAAACCAGAATGTCGACAATAATAAAATTTGATATTCTGTGCTCAAAAGCCTTAATTTACGAATAATTTCCGATAAATAAGTTGAAATGTTCTTAATATTTTCAGAATCGTATGTGTTAATTTAGAGCAAATATAAATTAAAATAGCTTAGAAAATATCCTTTTACCAAATGATGAGAAAATTTAACATGTAGCATTGTAATACTTAATACTTCATAATATATTTCTGAAACGACTTCTTGTCCTGAATATGCACGAAATGCTTGCCACTGGACATTAAGCAACCAACAAGCAATCAATCAAATATTGCACCAAAAAATGAATTAAACAATATAAACAACATTTTTTTCCATTACTTGGTGTGTGTCGTCTGTTTGTACAAAAAACTTACTGAATTCGTTTT
Organism: Mytilus coruscus; assembly: GCA_017311375.1. Lineage (NCBI taxonomy): Eukaryota > Metazoa > Mollusca > Bivalvia > Mytilida > Mytilidae > Mytilus > Mytilus coruscus. Next base: position 33,309,540 of record CM029602.1, on the reverse strand, counting down.
TGTCCAGAAATATATTCCTTAAACGAGTTCAAGTATGTAAATAGATTAAAGGGTGTCTTGTGGTTTTTGAAATTATTCAGTGCAATCATTTTGTGTCCGTCGTCGTCTGTCATGCATATCAAATGCTGTATCCACTGTTTGCTGTTCGTCGTCTGTTGTTTATAGCAGTCGGGCCAAATTTTAGCCCTCATTTAGGCAATGACCAGTCATTTGGGGGAAGGGGGCTATTTTTTTCAGGACTAAAACGGCATTTTTCTTTACTTAAAAAACACTCAACAATTTTCTCATGTTTTATCATTAAATTAACCGAAGCTTACTTTAGAATTAAACAATAGATGTTGAATAAAAAAAGATTTAAAAGCAATAATAAATCTCTAAGTGTTTGTATGGCAAGCATATCTAATGTCTGGTTATTTTCTTATGCAAATAATTAATTTTTCATGTTTTTAAAGATAATAGTGTAATCAGTTATGTTAGTTGGCTCGTGCCTAACGGTTCACTGATTTTCGGCAATATCAAAGAAAACCGGCACGTGCCTAAATATTGTTCAATTACTCATTTATTTGTGATTCTTTTTCGATAAAATTTGGAATCTATGCATTAAATATCAATCTCTACCATGATATGAAATTTGTTTACATGCAATAGAATCCCTTCTAGTCCTTAGTGGCATATTATAAGTCCTTAGTGAACTAAGGAGTCCTTAGCAGTGTTTAGACGCACCCATGCTCAGCAAACTATGTTAATTACAAAGACGAAGGGAACTTTACAGGGAACGAATCTACTTTCCTTAGTACTAAAAACATTTCAACAGAGGCAGATGTGAATTATTTGATGATGCATTTTGTCTGTGAATTTCCAGGTCATAAAACTAAAATTTCTATAAATCAGATATAGCAACTCCGTCTATGAAAATCGCCTTGTATTTCAATTTAGTTAAAACTATCAATATTTATGCTATAAAGTTGAGCGTTAGATATTCAGTTTTTTTAAATTTCCAAACTTTTTTTTCTCGAGTGCACCTAATGAAGAATTACGTATTGTGTGCACTTTTCTATACAACGCTATAAAATGACATCTAGAGAGCGATCAGCAGTGACTGTCTTATATTTGAAAATGTGCTTGATTATAAACCTAAGGGTTGAATGTACGAGTTTTGAAGAACTGATCTAAAGGATCCATCACGATATGTGGTAATATAAAGACCATTATAGCTTATCGTGAAATAACAAATTAGACAAATTATATCAATATTCATGCAGATTTTGAGCCCACTCGAATGGCATTATCAACATACTGCAGATCTTGTGGACATGACAGAAATATTAAATTTATTATTATTTTTTTTTTTACGTTAGCTGATGTAATAAATTATATTCAACAAATAATGCATGACACTGGGGAACAAATGACAGAATATATACCAGGTTATCATCTTCAAAAAGAATATATAGATCAAAGGACAATTGAGGTCCATAGGCCTATAGTTTTTTTTTACAAATAAATGTTTTATTAGTGTTCAAACGAAGCATTTATTTTTCCATGAACCCGAAATGAATTTCTTAATCATAATCTTTAACAGACGATTTTTTCGTTCCAATCGTCTGAAAAACATTTTCCGAGTTGATCTTCGTTTCTGATTTCAATTTCAATTACATTTCTAATCTGAATTTCTGTTTCAAATTTTAAAAATCATCTCCGCTGACGCCACAGGGTGAAATTTTTAAAATTTTGAGGCTTAACGATGGGAAAAGCCAGATACAAGCGATCCACAGTTCTGATGGCCTGTCAGTCCCCCGAGGATATCATCATCTCAGTAGTCGGTATATCGTTACTGACATGATTTATAACATATACTTACCAAAAATTTTCCGTTTATGAAGTTAGAAATTATCTTAAGAAACTAAGGTTCTTACTCCGTCAGGCAATATTGATATTAAATGAATGTATTTATTCTGTTTAGTTCCTCTTTGATCATAACGTTTTTAAAAGCGTATTTTCGCATCCATGGCTTTCAAATGTAAAGCGTTCTTGGTGAAGGTAATAAAAAAAGTGCTTTGGACGCACTGCATTCATAGTATTTATTTTATATTGATCGGGTGGCAAACATCGCAGAGGCACATAGTTATCATTCAAACACTTTTCACCATCTTCTACAAGGATTATGTATATATTGAAGGTCTACCAATAAATATGCGATAATAGGTACATGTGAGTTTCAGGGACCATATGCATTATTTATAGATTATCGTTGAGATGACCAATGATAATCTGTTTATCGCTATTTTACCTATGAAGACGTTGTCACTTTCATGTCAATTTCATTAGCAACGCCACGTGCCTGCATAGTTTCTAGCGATAATTTTCCATCTCAAGCGAGTAGCATGATATGAAAATTATCACAAAAAAAGATCAAAGGAAAAATGCACAAAATAGCGATAATTATAGATTATCGTTGGTCATCTCAACGAGATTGATTTTCTCGCTTGAGCCGGTACGGCGAAAGTGAGAAAAGCAATCGAGTTGAGATGACCAATGATAATCTGTTTATCGCTATTTTACCTATGAAGACGTTGTTAATTTCCTTGACAACGGCACGTGCGCCCTAGTTTCTAGCGATAATTTTCATATCACTCGACTCCGTTTTCATATCATTCGACTCCGCTGAGAAAGGAAATTATCAGTCATCAAGATCAAAGGAAAATTCGTAAAATAGCGATAATAACTGATATCATTATATATTGCAGCAATGTATTCGAATCTGATCAAGTCTTAAAGTTCCTACAAATTCAATCGTTCGTTGCTCGAAAAGGAACATCAACTCAATAATAGAGTGAAAATCACACGGCATCATACAGAACAAAGTATTTGTTAGTATTGATATAATCTGACAAAGAAAATTGTGGGTGGAGTTGGCAATGAAAACAGATGGACTGCATAATTAATTTCAAACCACATCTCAAAGACGAGGACATCGTTCACACAGCCTTTTAAAATAAATCTAAAAAGAAAAGCGGAAAGCAAATTTCTATAACGTCTGCGTATGGCTTTTATTGAAGATATATTTACAGTCAAAACGGATTGTCCTTATATATCTGTATTATTTATTCATTGTACGTTTTTTTCTCTCAAACTTTTGTTAGTACACTGATCACTGATAAAAGGGAGTGGGTTCCAAGAGCGCCACTTTAACCTCGCCACAAGTTCATATGTCGGTCCAGCAGTTGTCCTTAGTTACATTTGAATGTCTTTGTCCTGTAAGATATCTTTATGGTGCTTTTCTAGTCTTGGGACGATTTGAAGTTTGACATACAGCAGTTGTCTATTGTTTTTTGTTGACCACTATATTTGTGTTTTATGTCGTTGGGTTGATATCTCAATATATATATGGCACGCCTGAACCACTTTTATAGATAATCCTAGATTATCTCAGATAAACTAGGATTATCTCAGAAAAACTAGGATTATCTCACTATTTTACATTAAGCTCAGATAAACCCGGATTATCTCGATTTTTTCAGATAATCCCGGTTTATCTCAGAATTTTAAGATGAACCGGGATTTTCTCAGCTTAATGCATATTTGAGATAACTCATTATATTCCTCGCAAAATTAGATAAATAATTAACGGAGAAAATCCGGGATTATCTGAAAATTCTGAGATAATCCGAGATTATCTGAGAATTTTGAGAAAATCGATTAACTGAAAAAAAAGGAGCCAATAGAAAGCCACGACACATTGGAGGAAAATTTCATGGTCACAAGGGATAAGATATAGATACAATGGTGCATCTATACAGATAGAGAAGAATGAAAGATTACGCTCTTACGGGAAACGTTTTAGAAGTTTTAAATTTCCAAATTTGATAAAAATAACAATTGATTTATTCAGGATGTACATGTATGACAAGTGTATTGATAATAATGAAGATCAGAGGATCTAGAATTTAGAAGTTTGTCTTGAGAGTTTTTTTAAGAGAATTTGAATGTTATATCCGTATATGTCTTTATGAAGATAGTGAAATATGTTACATAAATCTGGCATCCGCACAATTAACTAGGACAAATGACTAAAATGTTGAAATAAGTTTAGCAAAGTTGAAATACACCATTTCGAAGTTCTAGTGAGTTTCCTTTTCGAAAGTTATAATCTTTTAAAAGAAAAATATCACGCGCCGTTTTTCTTTCCTTAATTTTCTCTATTAAAAGAGTGAAATATGGTGCAGGAATTTATCATCCATTTTAATGCAAAGTGTTACATTTTAGTACTTACTTGGTAAGATGAATTATAAAGTGTTTTTGTCAATTAGATAATCTAATCATGATAATGACAAATGCCCAATACCTGAAATATCTATTACCTTACAACTCTATTACATTGTTAATCAGTTTGTTTTTTTAACAACACGTGGCCAATGCATAATTAACCTTTAAACAAACGCTATAAAAACGGGGTTTTGATCCCTGAAGGACGCCACACTTTGCAATGAATTAGATCTATATTTGTTAACGTTTTCAAATTAAATAAACTGAATGGATTTACATAGATGACTTAAGTATGAGTATGACAAACCCCACAAGCAACTGGAGGTAAACTCGGATGCTACAGACGGACAAGAAGTCCCCGTTCCACTGACAACCCTGGTCATATTACTCATGTTAAGTAGTAATCTGGTGCCAGGTCTATTTCGCTGATGTCATAAACGACGAAACGAAGGCGGGATAGGACGGGATTGGCGATAAAAGTTGAAAATATCCGTAACCCTCTCCGACATTGATATTCTTGATATTCCATAATGGACAATCATGAATGACATCAGCTTTAAAAAAAAAAAAGAAATGATAAAGAACCTTTGCGCTTAACAGCAAGCCTCTGTCATTGAAATCACAATAAATAACTGAAGGACAAGCCCTGGAATATCGTATCATCTTGGAGACATGATATACTCCATATGCAGGTGTTATTGTAATGTTGTTTCCTTAAATGGAAAGTTCATTATAGGGATAACTCGTCTAGAAAGAGATAAAATGCTGAAAAAAATAAGTATCTAAATGCAAAAGTTCTAGATAAACATCATCAACACGCTAACAATATAAAAATAAGAACACGTGGTATGATTGCCAATGAGACAACTATCCACAAGAGACCAAATGACACAGAAATTGTCTTGTATCTTCATAACCACCTTTTTGTAAATGTCATCGCCGATGAACAGTAATTTCCAAAAAAGATATTTGAGATACAAGTCCGATTTAAGATACAGCAAGTCATTAATATGACATTTGTTTTCCATTCGTTTGATGTATCTAAGCTTTGATTTTGACTTTGATAAAGGACTTTTCGTTTTAAATTTTTCTTGGAGTTCGGTATTTTTGTTATTTCACTTTTTACACATTGTTATCAATGCTTCTGTGCTTAAAATATTTACAAATAACTTCTTATAGTATTCTTATTTTCAAATTGTTTCCACTTTTACTTAACGTCGGATTTACTCTTTGTATTAGTCTGCTGAGGCTTTGTTCATGTCTCCAATAGCCTCTGTATAATTTATCTAAGATGTGGTTAGAATCGTAACTATATAGGGCTTGTGTTGTTGAAGACGTATGTTGACCTTAAAATGTCTGTTGTCATTTTATTTATTGTAACAGTTGACTGACTGTCTCGTTGAAGAATATCCCTCATCGACTTTAATTGATAGTCAAAATTTCAAGTTTAAGCTAATGTATTTACAGTTGATAAATGATAAATTCTAAATAATATAATTTCCCGATAGTAAGCAATTATTATATATTGCATTGGAATGACATCTTTTAAACAAACATCTTCATTAAACAAGGACAAACATAAAAGGAAGTTTTTCAAAACAAAAGAGAAGAAAGATAAAAGATTTTGCTCGCTTCTTTTGTCCAAAATATTTCTATAAATAACCATTGTATCAATAAAAATGAAACATGTTTTTTTCTGTTATCATTGATACCTGCAATAAGACTATAGTATATAACTTTAAATTAGGCAGAAACAGCAATAATAACAAACTTGTTTTATCAGTATTGAATCAATGCATATAACAGCCTTCGATTTCATATTTTCCTGTTATTAATAATACATCACTATTATCTATTTATTTCATCAGGAAATGAAATATTTTAGAATTTCAAAAGTGTAACAGGTAAATTTTGTGAGATGTAAAGATTGTAAGAAAATAACACTCTAATGAAAAGAAATGCAGTGACACAAAAATATCAACGGTGATCTGTGATATGGACACTGCACGCTATGTTACATGTCGAGCGACAGTTTCTTTTAAATAAAAAGAAATGCTATCTGTTGCGTGGCTTTTTCTTTTGTAAAATGTTCTATTGACATACTGATGTCAAAAACTCGTGGGTAAAAATATCTCGAAATCTCAGAAGAGTTACACCTGAGTTCAACAACGTTTTGTTTTGTGAGGTTCGTGTTGCTCAGTCTTTGGTTTGTGGAATGTTATTTGTTCGTCGTTTTCTTTCGGCTATGGTGTTGTCTGCTATTCTTTGGCTTATGCTTTTTATTTTACAATATTGCATAAACCAAGAACGATAAGAGGCAACATTTAAAAAACGTTGACTGAATCGATACATGTTATTTAAGAGAAGGACATGACCACTTATTAAAAATATTTTAATATTTCCTTCTACAATTATTGTACGAGGTAAAGAAAACGGTAATTGTACTTCTAATCAAATTGTTCAATAAAAGTGGTGTAAACAAAACAAAAATAAGATCAGTAAAGGTGAAGTCCAAATAAAACCGAACCCAAACGTCACATCCATGACCGAACTGCGTGCATTGATCGATTCCGTTCAGAAACTACTTTTCTTTACAACATAAGAGTCGAGTAGGATCGGAGTTGTGGACTGCCGGGAGTTTGATGCATGACCTGATGAGGAAATTTTAAAGAACTTTACTCCAAACCTTCTATTTATAGAAGAGCTATATTCGGATCCGATTGAAAAGTCTGCACTAAAAGTGATGGCTACGTGTGAAAATGAAATAAGACTTACAATTCCAGACAAGTCAAGAAAACTTTTTTTCAATAATCAAGCGCATCACTGAATTTAATCTGTTTTATTCCATGAACACCTGGTAAGCTATAAGCACAAGCATTTAACGATATATTGCTAAGTGTCTGACATGTAACGTAATATGTTGCAAACTTTAATTAGACAGTAGATGAAAATTATAAAAAGTAAAACGCATTCTATTTCAAAAGAGAATTTCTATTTTATTCTCTTTTTCGATGTTTTCCATTTGCGTTACCAATATATTGAAACAAACATTTTATTGGCATGAGTGTAAAAAATTTATTTGATGCTGGCATTAAAAACAAAATTGGAGAAAAATTCCCACATATAAACACTTTTTACTTTAGTTGTAAAAGAACGTAAAATTATTTGTTAATAAGTATTGGGGAAATTTCCCCACAAAGTTGATAAACAAACAGATATCAATAGACTGGGGAAATTTCCCCAAAAAAGATGATAACCAAAAAGAAATCAATAGACTGGGGAAATTTCCCCCAAAAAGATGATAACCATCAAGAAATCAATAGACTTGGGAAATTTACCCAAAAGATGATAACCAAAAAGAAATCAATAGACTTGGGAAATTTTCCCAAAAAGTTGATAACTAAAAAGATATCAATAGAATGGGGAAATTTCCCCAAAAGATTATAACCAACAAGAAATCAATAGACTGGGGAAATTTCCTCAAAAAAGATAATAACAACAAGAAATCAATAGACTGGGGAAATTTCCCCAAAAAGATGATAACCAAAAAGAAATCAATAGACGGGAGAAATGTCCCCAAAAAGATGATAACCAAAAAGAAATCAACAGAATGGGAAAATTTCTCCAAAAAGATGATAACCATAATGATATCAATAGAATGGGGATATTTCTCCCACAAAGTTGATAACCAAAAAGAAATCAATAGAATGAGGAAATTTCCCAAAAGATGATAACTAAAAGAAATCAATAGAATAAGAAAAGTTCCCCACAAAGTTGATAACGAACAAGAAATCAATAGAAAGTTGAAATTTTCCCAAAAAGATGATAACCAAAAAGAAATCAATAAAATGGGGAAATGTTCCCACAAAGTTGATAACCAACAAGAAATACGCAGACTGGGGAAATTTCCTCACAAAGATAATAACCTAATAGCAATCAGTAGACTGGACAATTAGCCCCACAGAGATGATAACCAAAATAAGTTCATAGGCTGGAAGAAAATATCCTTCAAAGAAAGCGTTGACTGAGGAAACCATTCATACTGATAAATTAAACCAAAAAAAATCACAGATAAAGATGATACAGTACACGAAATGGGATAATTTCCTCACAAACTCTTGTTTAACTGTAACCGTGTACGTATTTCGGGGCCTTTATATTCGACTATACGGTAAGGGTTTTCTCATTGTTGAAGTCCGTATGTTTGCCTATAATTGCTAAAATCCACTTTATTTGAACTTTGGTGGATAGTTGTCTCATTGACAATCATACCAGATCTCCTTATGTGTATATAGATATAAATTAACTCGTATGCTTTAATTTGGTGAATTTCCCCGACCGTTCGAAAAATTGTACACCCTTCATGGAGACCATGAAAATAAACAAATTGACACATTTGAAGTGAGTTGATAATCTTGCATATTCATGATCATGTGGTTTTAATCTGAACTGTTAAAGATTTACAGCAAATATTATAAAGCAAACATAAAACAAACCAGATAAAACAGACTTAAATAGAAAATAAGCTCTTTCAGTTCTTTGATGTCCTCATACAACAGAAATAGATCATGTCTTGAGTTGGAGTCTTCCTTTCCTGTCCTGTAAAAAGATAAATTGTTGATACAAAATATTGCTACATGTACCAGACAGTGTGACTTACGTTATTCGGGTTTCCTTCAGATGATAATAATTTTTTTTTTCACATTAACACGATTGACGGTGTCGACAGCATTTATCCCGATTTCACCCATAATTAAGACCATTGACTTCAACAATTTCAGCTTTTGAGTGTAAAATATACCATGAATAAAATAAATGGGGAATGTGTCCATGGGACACAGATGATGCCCCCGCTTGCATATCATATAAAGTTATAAAGGGACATAACTGAAGAACGGTAAAAGTGATGCTACCCAAATTTGACTTGATCTGAGTTTTGTGGTAATAAGTATTGTGTATAAGTTTCATAACATTTGGTGATGGCAAACTGTAGTTAGAGAACGGAAACGAAAAATTCAGCAATTTTTCCATTTATAAAGGGGCATAACTCTATAACAGTAAAAGTGACGCCACCAAAATTCATACTTGATCTGTATTTTATGGTAATAAGCATTTTGTATAAGTTTCATAACATTTGGTTGAAGCAAACTAAATTTAGAGAACGGAAACCAACTTAAGGACGTACGGACGAACTGACGGACAAGGGTAAACTTAATGCCCCTCCGCTACGGCAGGGGCATAAAATCATCCGAAGAGTCCAACATCGACGATCGGCTTGTAACCACACTGATTGGTCCGTATGACAAATAATTTCATAAAGAATTTTCTGTGTTTATCTTTATCCAGTAAAACTATTATTATATATAATCCATAGAAAATTGTTTTATTTTTCTCTGTTACAGTAACGTAACATACACCAGAAGCAAAAAAAAAAAAAACGAGAGTAAAACTCAAATAACGCGTTTGCTTTCCTTTTGTAATTTGCTTGGTTTTTGTCTGCTACGGAGGATGTAATAGGTGAGAATTGTCAAGCTCAATATATAAATTTAGCAATTATATGTACAAAAAATGTACCCGTTCTTACATAAAGTTGAGAATGGAAATGGGGAATATGTCAAAGAGACAACAACCCGACCAAAGAGCAGACAACAGCCGAAGGCCACCAATGGGTCTCCAACGCAGCGAGAAAATCCCGCACTCGGAGGTGGTCCTCAACTGGCCCCTAAATAAAATTGTGTACTAGTTCAGTGAAAATGGACGTCACACTAAACTCCAAAACATATAAATGAACTAAAATTAAAAAAACATACAAGACTAACAAAGGCATTTGAAAGATTTGTTTTTACAATTAAACAGACAGGAATTATTTTATTGCTTTTGAGGAGTCTTCAAATATCACTTAAATGACTTTTCCCTGTTATGTCGGGCACAGGACGTTTGCTTTTTTACCTGTAACACGAAAGGACTTTTGCGCATAAAATTTGGTACATCTGTATTAAGCTGACATGAAAATTGCGCTTTCACCTATAAAATCTTAATGAGCTGTAAACATTATGCAAAGCGTAGAAAAAGCACGAGAGTCATAAAAATTAAAGCGCAAACGTCGCGCGCCGGTTATGTCGAACCAGTCATAAAACAATGTGCACTTTGTTTTTAACATTTTCCGAATTGTATTGTTATGCATGTGTACATATCAGTCTAGAAGATTCATACGGGGGATTTCTAGAATTACAATTGTATACAATGAAATATGGCGTTTTGCACACAAACTAGATTTTTTACTAATTTTGTAGTTTTTTTAAAAAAGAATTCATATTTAAAAATTCTACTCAAGAAAATCTTATATTAGAATCATCACCGACATCAGCAATATTAACTGTTGTACAATTATACATAATTTTATGACTTTATTGCAAAAAAGTAAATCCCTGACGGGTTACAATGCAAACATTATAGACATGTACACAAGAAACACAATACATGAAAAAAATTCCAAACTAGTCAAGATAATATTAATAATATATATATATATTATTATATATAACCAGTCTATATATATATATATATATAACCAATCTAAAAGGGTACAACATCACCAAAAAATGACAATAAACGAACAAATGTAACTATAAATATTTCGGATAACAGATATCCTTCATCAGTATGGGCACGATGTAAAATGAATCAGATCAATCTATTCTGATTATTAAACTATAGCAATCTTGAATTCTATACAATAAAAAAAAGTGAAACAGTTTCACCCGAACATCATATGTAGAGACGCTAATAAATTAACGGGAAAGGTTTTGGATAAGAAAGCTAAGGACAGTTTCCGAGAAAGGTTTTGGATAAGAAAGCTAAGGACAGTTTCCCCAGAGGGCATAAATGAAAAAAACATAGAATGAGTCACTCATTTTCCCTACCATCACTCATTTTCCTGACATCATTTGTTTCCAGTTACTCCGGCTTCCTTACTTGACTCTTACAGTTTTAAGGATTCTTTTGGATTTTTTTTGAATTTTACTAGTTTAAATACCAGGGTTCTTTTCATTTGGTAGGGATGTACAAGTACGCATCCACGTCCAATTTTTTAACCTTAGCCCAAATTTACTATTATTTTTTTCTTTTCATTATAAAACTGCTATTTATTTGGGATGATAAATACGCAGCCTCTGTTTGACATATTTTACCAACTTATATCGATCAGTGCTGTTTTTTTGGGAATGTATTTACACGCAGTTGTTGTAACATCTTAACTGACGTCATTTTGGAATTTTAGAGTTGTGCCAGTTCATATCTCTAATTACTATTTTCATTTTAGGCATGTCTTTGAGTCGTTTCTTGGAAATTTTAAAAATTTATTAGCGTCTCTACATATGATGTTCGGGTGAAACTGTTTCAAATGCATGTAGGAACGGGTACATTTTTTGTACATATAATTGCTAAACTGGGCACGCCCAAATTTATATATTGAGCTTGACAATTCTCACCTATTACATCCTCCGTAGCAGACAAAAACCAAGCAAATTACAAAAGGAAAGCAAACGCGTTATTTGAGTTTTACGCTCGTTTTTTTTTTTTTTTTTTTTTTTTGCTTCTGGTGTCTGTAACGTTACTGTAACAGAGAAAAATAAAACAATTTTGTATGGATTATATATATATTTGATGCAATTAATATATATATATATTTATATATCTGTATTTAGACCCCTCTACCAAGAAATTTGTTTTGCATGCACACGTATAAAAATTGCGGTTTTATCCAACCCAATCATAGGTTTGAACGTTGTTTTCAATTTAGACTTGTTTATATTTTTCGTTTGGGCTTGTATTATATTTGCCTTCTGGTTTATATGATCCGTTCATCCTATTTCGACTCTTTCAAAATTCAGGAGTCTATCCTAAATTGAGGTAAATTATATGGCCTTCCAAATACCGTTTCGATTCCTAACATAACTGAAGAGACATTAATTGTCGAAATCCGGATATGGTGTACTAATTTTTGCACCTTCTGTTTGTGGTATACCATCTTTTCCGCAAGTTTATTGTTTTCTGTTTGGTATTAAATTAATAGTTAAGATCCATTTTGTTACATCTTGTGATCCGTTTATTTGGCAATCGCCAATGGCAGTCAGCAGGGTTTAAGAACATCCGTTGTTCGACCTGTTAATCAAATGCGTTTTGTTTAAATATACTTTTTCACTTTTTTGGTCTTTTGGAAAATGTTGTTCGTGCTGTATTTAGACCCCTCTAACAAGAAATTTGTTTAGCATGCACACGTATAAAATTTGCGGTTTTTATCCAACGCAATCATAGGTTTGAACGTTGTTTTCAATTTAGACTTGTTTATATTTTTTCGTTTGGGCTTGTATTATATTTGCCTTCTGGTTTATATGATCCGTTCATCCTATTTTGACTCCTCAAAATTCAAAAGAGTCTATCCTAAATTGAGGTGAATTATGTGGCCTTCCAATAACCGTCGATTCCTAACATCACTGAAGAGACATTAATTGTCGAAATCCGGATATGGTGAACAAAGAGTCTTTGCACCTTTGTTTGCGGTATACCATCTTTGCCGCAAGTTTATTGTTTTCTGTTTGGTATTAAATTTATAGTTAAGATCCATTTATTACACCTTGTGATCCGTTTATTTGGCAATCGCCAATGGCAGTCAGCAGGATTTAAGAACATTTGTTGTTCGACCTGTTAGTCAAATGCGTTTTGTTAAAATATACTTTTTCACTTTTTTGGTCTTTTGGAAAATGTTGTTTGTACTGTATTTAGACCCCTCTAACTCTAAGGTGTCAGACCACCAATTACTCCCTCTAATTTAGAACGTATGTAAAAGTAGCCCTACTCTGACACAAAATAGTGCTTTTGATGTCCTTGTTTACTTAAACTAACCAACAAATTTGCAGAAATGAAACTTTTGGTGAAAGAGAAATATATTTAGACCATTTTGAGTCAAAATTTACTTGTCTATGAGTTTGCATTAAAAATTGAGGATTAATGCGCTCCATAGTATACTAATTTAAGATTTCCAGAAAACCAGGGGTTATTTTTGGAACACCTCTTTTTGAAGGTCAGTTTTTTTCTTAGATGACTTTAAATATATGTTGAAAATTGGCATGCAGAAAGCTGATACATGTACAATTCAGGATATACCTGGTTTCTATGAAGTTAAACTTAAGGTAAAATATTTAGAAAGCTGTGAAAATTGCAAAATTTGGTTGAACAGAAAGAGATATTTAATTGGTGGTCTGACACCTTTAAGTGAAATGCGGTGAAACCCCAAAATCAGAAAACGGTTGATTTTTTTTGTCTTAACTGATCAATTGAATTGATAGTAGCCACATTTGAATCTTTTTTTGGGCAAAAAGTCAGATATTGCAAATTTAGAGCCTTTAACCTAAATTTGTGCTATTTTTAGCTTTTCCAACCCTGACAATATGCTTCCATATAAAAAAAAATGTCCTAAATTGATATAAATGGACAGTAAGTTGTTTCTGTGGTGTTAGACATTAAAACATACGTTGTTTACTACCCCAAAAAAATTGTCATGAAGATTTAATGAAATTATTTGATTTTTATCCCCTTATATCATTGCGTCATACCATGTATTTGGCAGATAACATAGCCTGATGTAAACACTGCATAAACTCACAAAAATCCCATTTATAATCTCAAATGAATGTTTTATACCTTAAATTTTATTGACTGATAGTAAATAAAAACAGTTAAATGACCATGACCGCACTTTTGATCAGTTAATAGTCCCATTACTGACACCAGGTGAAAAAGGGGGTCAATATTCCTTGACTCTTCAATACCTTGGATTTTTACTTGACTCATTGTAAGCATTGTGGAAAGTCTTTGAAGTAGTAGAACAAACAAGGAAAATCAACAAAACTGATCTTGATATTAAAAGTTTATGTTCCTGTAGTCCAAAATGAAATTTTCAAGTATTTTCTATCAAAGTCATACATTACAGTCAGTTTAAATTGAGCTGTGAAATTTGTAATATAAGTCGCATTATGTTCAGATAGGCTGTTTTTAACTACAAATTGACTAAGGATTAAGAATAAAGCGTTGTGTTATTATCTTAATCACTATAAAACAAAAAAATATATCAACAAAGAAAACAAAATGGCATATAGTCAAAGCACATAAGCAAAATGAAAACAAGAATACAAAAATTACCATTACACAATAAGACAAAGGCGGAATGTATAAGTACCGAGCGACGCCAAAAGACTATTACCAAAAAATGGACTACACATTAAATTTTCATCAACTGCAAAGGACTGCATATTTATTTTTAGAAGCTCATAAACAGGATCTAGAGAGGGATGGCAGAAATGAGACCCATTAAAACTGAGAGAAATAAAAACGAAAAAAATACATAGAACATCTCTGAAAACTTAACTCAAAATATTATAAAACAAATATTTTAAAGATGATTGGTATGTTATCCTAACATTTACCCAAACTATGTTTTAATAAAAGAAACGTGTTTCTCGGACATTGTACCTCAGGCATGTTAAAGAGCGGGTATTGGAAAGTTAAAAAAGCGAGATTAAACACACTTGGGTAGTTGTCTCATCGGCAATCGTACCGCATCTCTTTGTATACATATTGGAATAATGAAATTTTAAGACTTGGATTTTTTTTTTTTTTGTTTGTTTGTATTTTTTTATTTATTTTTTTTTTGGGGGCAATGCATATACAGAGCATGAATTGCAAATAAGTGTGATTTAGTTATACCCCGCACTATTCTGAATCTGAGAAGGTTATATTAGCTAACTGTTTCATTTAACAAAGATGCAACTTAATAGAACACTGGATTTCCATTTAAAATTGAATGTGAAAATATGTTATCTGTGCTAAGGTTCTAAATTTTGATCGAAACATTTATCAAGTATGTCATTAAATACAACACAACTGCAATTTACATTTACCAAGGACGAGTATATGATACTGATGGCGTGATTATATACGAAAACATAATATCACTTTACAGCATTAACAATACAATATATTTATAGTTTTCTTCAAATGGACAAAAACATAAATCACCATCAAACTTAAAATGTCAAATTATTAACTTTCATAAGTTTAACAAAGTACAATACTGAGAATCGTCTTAAGGTAGCTGGGGTGTCTTCCTCCATCTTGAATTTTGAAATAGAAATAACTATCGGCCTAAATCTTTAATGAAATGTGCAAATTTCGAGAGTAGTATGTAATTCATGTGTAAGACTTTTCATATTATTATAGAAATTATGTGTTTTATCATATTTTACGGCTGTATTTTACAAAAAAAAACAGAATATTTTTTTGATTCATTCTTTTCAACTTTGTCACATAAGGGAGATAACTCAGATAAAGTAACTTTATAATAGAATGTGTTGTGAATTTACCTATTTTATTATGTAGTGAGAAAATGAGTCCGGTGACCCCATTTTTTCTTTTTCTTATCTAAAAGCATATTATTAGAGATATCTTCTCATATTTTATCACAATTATATGGTGTAGTTTTCTTTAATATTTTTATCACACAAAATTGGGTTTTCCATGCATAATCTATACAAAATCTGACAATTTTGCACAACCTATATCGTGAAAAAAGCCCGGTGATCCATACTTTTTAATAGTCCGTTTCTATGTATGTTGGCGTTTGTTTTTGTAGCAGTTCAGTGTTTATGTTGTTCCGTTGTTTTCCTCTTATAATTGATGTGTTCCTCGGTTTTGGTTTGTGACCCGGATTTGTTTCAGTTAAATCGATTTATGACTATTGAACAGCGGTATACTACTGTTGCCTTTATAAACTACATTTTGACACAAGTTATTAAAAGATCTATGGATTTTAATTTAGACACCCCCATCTACCTTAATGGTGTATTTTTCCTGATTCCAAGTAGTCATAGAGACATTATGTTCTTATTTGTTACATTTGTAAGTGTATTGATAGGTTAGTTGCAATTATTATCCATTGTGAAAGGAGAGGTAGACGATCGGTCGTGCAAACTGCAAGACAGTTTTAATTGAATTTTCCTCTTGTTTGAAAGCATTTTATGATAAACTATGCTCTATTAGCTATTACGTTATGAAACTCCTTTTTTTCGTTCTGTTCTTTTTTTCTTTTTCTTTTTTTTTTTTTTACATAATGATCTAATCTGATAAAATCTTAGTGGTAATTAAATTGCTTAACTCACAAACAAGTTATTTGAATCAAGAAAAAAAAAAACACACGAGGCAGAAGCTACGTAGTGTAGATAACTAGTTATTAAAACACTTAACATCTCATATACCGATTAAGAAAACACAAAAGCAGGGAACAAGCAAAGACTGATATAATCGCATGAATTTCAAAAAGAACGAGGCCGGATGCGTCGACACGGTAAGTGTCTTCTGCCATGTAAGTATCACTGGCCATGCAAATCAATACTTGCTCAAAATGTCGCAATCGGGCATTGGGCACCATCGGGAAAATTACAGATCAGACGACATTTCTTGTACAACATGAATCTGAAGATATGAGACCACAAAAACATGTCGCTAGTGAGATGAGACACCGACACATGCATCGATCGATCAATTGATGATGGTGACCGTGAAATTTATGTAGTGTGTCAATTGTAATCAATATTCCTCACAACTCTGTTCGCGCAGTTTTTATGAAAGAAGTACAACCCTTTAATGAGGTCAAGTGTTAAAATGGACGAGATTAACGTAATAACTGATATGTGCAAACGCCAAACGATGAAGCAGAGGGTATGTTAGTGCTGAGAAATTGGAAAGTTTATCATGAAGTTGAAAGTTTGGTTTGCATTGGTCTTCAACGTCGTTAATGGTTTTGTCTTCCAACTGATTTGATTTGAGCACTACTTAGGAGTTCTATGTAGACCAAACGCATGTCTGGAGCATTAAATATAAGCATGGTTTCGTTGATGAGTTCTGATAACTTGTAGAAAC
This sequence comes from Mytilus coruscus, assembly GCA_017311375.1. NCBI lineage: Eukaryota > Metazoa > Mollusca > Bivalvia > Mytilida > Mytilidae > Mytilus > Mytilus coruscus. Next base: position 33,292,299 of record CM029602.1, on the reverse strand, counting down.
CAAAAAATGAGCATCATAAAGGCAATATAATGACATAATAGAAACGGCGACGAGACAGAAGGTTTTTCTTAATATTCTTTTAAGTGTAACTTAAAAAATACAAGCATACATTTTAGAAACATGTAGAAAATTACAAATATTACCGATAATGTGCAAACAAAGATTTCAATAACAATTTAACTTTATATTTGTAATTTCTTTCTTGTGACATTTGTCTGTAATTGATTTCAAGTGTCATTACATTGACGAACTTAAAGTCTGGATGGGTCATATCACGTTGTAAAAATTAATATGAAATATTTCTGTTGAAAACACAAACAATGAACTTCAAAATTTAAATCTACGTTATATGATGCGATCAGTCTATTTCCTCGTGATCATAAGTGAAGTATTATCAAAACGTCTCTTAATTCGGTCATTTACAATTTGCGTAGTATTGCTATTTGAATTATGTGCAACCGAGTGAAGTGTCAGGCTGTAAATATATTAGTATATAAAGTAAACATTTTTCAGTGTATATGGAGTGTGGCACCGTTAAAGTCCACAATTCCTCTAAAGTCCACACCACCGCTAAAGTCCACAACAATTTTCCGCTAAAGTCCACAACGCCGTCAAAGTCCACAAACTTTCCGCTAAAGTCCACAAAATGACCTCCGCTAAAGTCCACAAAAACACCGTTAAAGTCCACAATAACAAGTTCCGCTAAAGTCCACAAAAAGCACCGTTAAAGTCCAAACATTTTTTTTATTATCAAAAGATCAATTCGCTGTTTTTACTCCCAATAGTATATATAGATCCAATAAAAGCATGGACTTTTGTTCTCGGAAAGTATTTCTTATCAGCTTGAATTATATTTTGATAAATGAAAAGATTAAAGTATCTGCTTTTGATCCCCATAAATTTGATCTTTGTATTGCAATTTTCTATCCACCATACAGACAACATTTCTGAAAAGTTATCTAGCTATGGTGCTCTTTTTATTCTTTAGTAAACATTTGTTCATCCACAAGAAACTCCAACATAGCGTTCTCTTTATGTATATGCTGGAGAAACTGACATAATTTGGAGCCTATATTTGACATTTAAATTTCCTTTGCAAATATCTATAAAACATAAGAATGATTTTCATTCAGTGTCTGTTAGGCTCCACAGCAGCCAAAACGATCCTTAAATCTCAAAATAGACTTTGAACCATAATGTTCTTGTTTGAAATCAAAATAATGATAAAGAATTCCACACATTCATGCATTTTGTGGTGCTCAGCAGATTTCCATCACTCATTGGTTTGCATGTTTGTTTTGTTTTCAAAAGGAAAATGTATTTGTTTCAGAATGAAAGATGAATTGAATAAATTATATCTGTATTGTGTATTACCCATGATGAGTACAAGTATAAAGATTTTATTTCAACAATGCTACATGTATATATGTTCCAGACAATATGAGTATTTGGACCGTACGGTCTGGACCGTATAAGTATACTCGAACGTACGCTCGTACCGTATGAGTATACTCTTACGGTCTAGTACGAGCTCGACCATACACGTGCATTTGTCAAATTTACCAAGATTAAAAAAATGAAATTAAAACTTTAACTAAATACAAAAGTGACGCTACATTGTAACTTTATGAGTTAATCTCCTGTATTAAGTATGAAATTGAGTTCAAATGCTCTTTGAAATTGAAGTTATTGGAAGTACATACATGTATATTTTGGAAGATAAGTTTTAGAACATTTAGGAACTTTACTTCAAAACCGTCAAGCCAGTAAAATCTAATGGTCAGAAGGATTTGTGACCTACAATTTGTTGTTATATATATCATGAAAATTTACGTTTTTTCATAAAAATATTTAGGGACTATTTCATGTAAGATTTTAATCAAAATTGGTACCAATAGAAGTAGAACTCTCATAGGTTTATTTGTTTATTTGGTAATATATTTACTTTGAAGCGTTAATTATCAATTTCTGATGATATAACACAAAGTTTATATTTTATCCAAAATTTTGATTTGCATCAGGAGAAAACAAAATAACCGAAGAAAATCATGACCAGATAAACAAATAAAATTTTATATTCAGACAATTCTGCGTCTTTCAACAAATGGTTTGTGAAAATCCAACTGTGAATGCCGTCAAATGTAGTTTTGGAATTTTTTATTTGATTTTTACATTCACTTGCCCATTTATTTGTGTGTTGAGAAATCCAGAACTAATAAAAATATATGTATATGAGCATTGGAGGTGTGGATAAAGTCAATAGGAACGTTCATCTTGCATTGAGCCCGAACACCAACAATTGTGGAACTATCCTATAGTCATAATGATTGATAAAATATACGTCACATCAAAGTTCACGGTATCGCTTTCAGAGTTAATTTCCTTTCTTTATTCTCTTTTTTAAGATACTTTTTTAGTATTTTTAAGGGTTAAATGGAAGACTAGTATGAAATTTTGAGCTGAAACTTTTACGAATTATATACTATCAAGGAATGTTTCTGTTCTCATCAATACAATTTTATTGGTTACTGCAGAACAGATTTAGCGTTTTGTGAGTTTATACATATTAATCTTTGACTAATTTTGCATGTGATTAAAACACTTTACTAAATTAAACAACTAGTGTATATATATTTTTGTATGCCCCATTTATGGGCATTATGTTTTCTGGTCTGTGCGTCCGTTCGTTCGTTCGTTCGTCCGTCCGTCCGTCCGTCCGTTCGTTCGTCCGTCCGTCTGTCCCGCTTCAGGTTAAAGTTTTTAGTCGAGGTAGTTTTTGATGAAGTTGAAGTCCAATCAACTTGAAACTTAGTACACATGTTCCTATGATATGATCTTTCTAATTTGAATGCCAAATTAGAGTGTTAACCCCATTTTCACGGTCCACTGAACATAGAAAATGATAGTGCGGATGGGGCATCCGTGTACTATGGGCACATTCTTGTTTTTATGTTATAGTTATTCACCAAGCAAATCGGTATATATGATTTATTCTGCACGTCGGGTGACCCTAATTAATCAGAACGACGTAGGAGTTCGGGTTAAAGGGTCATCCCGAGCCGTGCAGATTAAACCATATACACCGATTTGATTGGTTAACAACTGTTTTAACACATTACGTCATCAATTTACGTGAACATTTTGGAAATATGCGGACGATATTCCGCAATCCACAGCTCCTATGAAAGTTTCTTGTAGGGCAAAGAAAGAGGGGAAATACGCTGTAATGCAGTTAAAGATTGGTAAGTTTAAAAAAAATTCAGAAATAATTCATGAAAGCCATTATTTCGATTCTAATAGGACAAATACGGTCATTAAAAACTGAAGCGAGGGTGGGTATGCCGTGTGTGTGGCTGTTCTTTTTACTCCCTATTAGATAAAGCTAAAACATTCTAATAAATCTGTAGCTTGCATGAATTATTTCGTAAACAAGCGATAGAAAAAATGTGCTTAATTCTTTTAATTCTCAAACCCAACATTTGCCATTTTTAGTTTACATGTTTTTCTCGTAAGCTACCGTCAAATCCAAAGTTGACATTTCGTAACTAAGGAGCCGCCATGTTGACTTGCTGAAATCAGTAAACATGCGAATAATGCAATAAAATAGAAAATAAAACAACACCTACCTCAAAATGCATCTTAATGTAATATTATACGAATTTCGATGGTTCACGTAACGGAAAAACCTTCAGCTTTAGCGTTTTCATTTGTATAACGTCATGTTTTGAAATGACTTAAATGCGCCAAAAGCATTAATGGACTTTCGCGGAATTTTATTGTATTTTGATTTTGTAGATTTCTCCGAGCTCTTGTGCATTAATTCTTTTGTTATGGATCCGAATAAGAATAAAAGTTCTGTAGTCTTTTTTCAGTTGCAATTTTAAAACAATAAAATCGGCATAGCGTTTGCAAATAGGTTCCAATACATGTGGATTTACGAGGGAGGTATATTGTAACCACCATTATTATGTATATCTCTGAGAATGAATTTAGTAAACGATGAAAACAATCTTACATCAAACTGTTGTTTACAAAATGTAACAATTTAGGAAAAAGCCTAAATATCAAAAAATGTTAATTTAATATTTCGTAAATTGTTACATTTTGGAAACAACAGTTTGATAAAATTGTCGATATCGTTTATGTTAAATTCAGACTCAATTTTATATAAATTAGTGACGATTTAAAATTGACATATTGTGTAAACACCTTTCTTTTTTTTTAACTATACTACATGTTGCCCTTTAGTAGTCAGTAGTTTGTTTTTGTCGTTTGATTACTGTCTTATTGACGTATAACCTACATCTCCTCAGTTTTAGTTCAGTTTGCTACATACCTTTTAAATCGGAGTTTGAAAAATCATAACTGAACTGGTTATTGGGTGTAGATTAATTGCCTTTCTTTCCCTCAATAATATACTTAGAAGATGAACCGAGGAGAAATGTACCTTAATTTAAAATATTAAGTAAACAGAAAAAAATGTTTCATTTTTCAATCTTTGACTTCCCCTCCCCCCTTTATTTTGTGTCTACTGAATTCATTTTTGTCGCATCTTAACAATTGATCTGCAGCTTATTCCCTCTCCCGCTGTTTTGGTACAAACTTAAAATGATCCTCATTAAATTCGATCGCAAAATAGTCACTAAAAAGGTATACATATCTAAATAGTCGTAATACATTCATTCCATGGAACACAAAACTATCAGAGTTTATTTAATTTGATATTCTAAAATACATTTTTTTTGGCAGAAATTACAAAAAAATAATTATTAAGTAAACTGGTTTGACTGTGAAACACCCATTTAAGATTTACATTGTACACAAATTATTATAAAATAGATTTTTTTTTAATTTTATGGAATCAAGTTCCATCCCTTTCAAAATCCAGGGTCCGCCTTATCTGTGCATTATCCAGATTATAGCACAGTAAGAACAAAGAGATTTTACCCATGTCATGTGTTAACGAAAATAGTACACAGAACACAGTACGGAATAAGTAAACAGTCATTATAAAATATAAGGAGATGTGGTATGATTGCCAATGGGACAACTCTTCACCAAAGTTCAAATGAAGTGAGTGTAAGGAATTAGACAACAATATGTTGTTTTAGATAAAGGAGTGCAGAACAATAAAGAAGTAGTTAATATGATTGAGTCGAACGCCCTTGCTTCGAGCGGGGTTCATCGAATTTGCAACCTCGGTGTTGACATCCAAGTGATTACTATAGATATAATACTTCTTAGATCGATCGGCAAACCAGGCCTCGGAAATTATTTAACTGATAGAAAAATATGTGGTAAGATTGCCGATGAGATTATTCTCTCCCAGAGAATTTAAAAACTATTATAGATCACCGTACGGCCCTCAATAATGAGCACAATCGATACCTCACGGTAAGCTTTAAAAGGCCCGAAATAAAAGAAAAAAAGGTTAAACAATTCAAACAAGAAAAGTAACGGCCTGATATATTTCCATAACAATAAACGGGAAAATAATATGATATACAGCAACAAACGACAGCCAACGAGTTACAGGTCCCTAACTTGGGACAGGCACATACAGAATGTGGCGAAGTTAAACACTTTGCTGGCGCCAAACCCTTCCTAACCTGGAACAGTGACGAAACAGTACAACACATACACTTTTGTGCGAAAGTTTGTGTAAATTCATTTTAAGTCAAAACTAATCAATATTCTATTAACTGATATCAATGTTATACAAGTATGATGCAACTAATATTTAAATTTCCACTTTGGTTTCCGGAAGAGTGGTGTAAATATGTATTACATTTATTGTTGAGTTGCTGTCTCATTGAAATGTACTCAAATCAGGTTTTATTGTGACATTTTGGTAGACACCCATTCAACGCATCGATATCCTATACTAATCGATAAAAATATAATTTAAAGCATAGAATATTTTCTTTTTTATTTAGAATTTATCATACTGACTTCATTTTTCCGTTCTGAAAATCATAACACATTATTTTCGTTGTTTTCTATAACCAACACCGAAATTAGTAACGTTAAACGTTGGTTAAAAGTTTTGTGACAGGAGACCTTTGGGATTCATATACTTACTATTTTTTGTTTATAATCATAATCAAGATTGTTGTCCGAATGAATGCCGTTCAAATGTTATAGATTAGGAGGCACGTTTGCTTTGTACATTAGTTACGGCAAAAAGTGATTATATGCAAAGAATAAGAAAACAAAAAACAGTACTTGAAGAATGCAGTAATAATGTAAAGTTAATAACTAACGAATTTACGAACTTGGCCATCATCATCTGATCATAATACAAAGATCAAAATTAATGTAACAAAATCATCTACAGATACTGTACTTTTCTCATTTATCAAACTGATAAACAAATAACTACCGAGAAGAAAGGCCCATGCTTTGTATTGTACTAACGGAATAAAAAAAACGAACTGATGTTTTTAATAATAAAAAAAAAAATGTGTGGACTTTAACGGTGCTTTTTTGTGGACTTTAGCGGAACTTGTTATTGTGGACTTTAACGGCGTTTTCTTGTGGACTTTAGCGGAGGTCATTTTGTGGACTTTAGCGGAAAGTTTGTGGACTTTAGCGGCGTTGTGGACTTTAGCGGAAATTTGTTGTGGACTTTAGCGGTGTTGTGGACTTTAGAGGAATTATGGACTTTAACGGTGCCACAATGAAGCATCACACGGCAACATCTTCTTAATCAAATAAAATTATAACCTGACCAGTGAAATAATCCTTGAAGCTGAAATAATCCTTTATGTTTGTACTCTGCAAACAAAGTGTGCATTTGTGCCAGAAGAGAAATGGCAGGTCATGCATGCTTAAAATACAGCAATCATAATATGCAAATGAAACGCCTTTGCTTTTAGTTACCAATACAGTTCTTTTTTTAATGTAAAATGGTAAAAATGAAGACCACACGTACCATTATTCTTCACTCAATAGTCGTCAAACTGAGATTGATCTGTTTGTATCTTTCTACAAAAATTGCATTTGTCATAGTTGGTTCAGAACTAGATTAGTCAATATTGGAGATTTTTATCTGAAATACACTAGTTATTCCAACTGTAAAAAATGTATTGTATTGGAATGGTAGAACAGCATGGAGTGCCAATTTTACATACCCCACACAATAATATTATTAGACTATAAGATAAACATCCGAAGCTTAAACGTTAAATTAAAATCAAAAGCAGACACAACTACCGCAAAATACATAGTTATTGGAATAGAACCTGTTAGATTCACGTCAATAAGACAGTAATCTAACGATTTAGATAACCAATATTAATCTACAAGACATTTGTAAATTTTAAAACTAGACATGTGTCCTTATAATTACAATATATGACCATTCCTTTAACTCATTGAAAACTGAATGTTCATATTAACTAAACATTTTTAGTTTATAATATGAACGTATGAACTTAGAATTCGATAGGAAAATATGTAGTCGCTAGGGATTTTCCTTCTTTAATGAATTCAACATCCTTTGAAACAGGAATGCTGTTAATTTAAGATCATTTTGAACATTTTTACACACGTAAGAGCCCTCAAATTTGGAACCCAGTAATCACAATGGAAATGTTGCAAATCTGTCTTAAAGTAGTACAAGTAATACATATTTGAATTTTGAGGTATACCTGTAATTTGCTATTTCCCATGTTTGTCAAATAAAGATATTTTGATTTCCATCACAGGTGACCGGTCCAAAAGGGAGAGATTCAGTTTAAGTCAAAAAAGGAATTTCCTTATATATCTGGTATATTGGCATTTGTAAACGGTTTAATTAGTCTTTTAGTTTATTTATTATGATATTGTTTTGGTATAGACTTATAAAAATAATTATAATTTTAAGTCTTCATTGGTGCTGAACAACAGTAGTTGATGCCGTCTATGTCCACCCTACGCTCCTTCGGTAAGCCTCGCCAGCTTCGTACGGCAAAGTTCTTTACCGGACATGGCTCAAATGAAAGGTAATAAATCAGAGCAGAGCCCACTGAAATAATTTTTGGGGGTTAGGCCCATTCGGGAATTGTAGGGGTTCAAAGTTGTTGTTAACAAAAAAAAATACGTGTCCACCCTACGCTCTTTCGGTAAGCCTCGCCAGCTTCGTACGGCAAAGTTCTTTACCGAACATGGCTCAAATGAAAGGTAATAAATCAGAGCAGAGCCCACTGAAATAAATTTGGGGGTTAGGCCCATTCGGGAATTGTAGGGGTTCAAAGTTGTTGTTAACAAAAAAAAAATACGTGTCCACCCTACGCTCTTTCGGTAAGCCTCGCCAGCTTTGCACGGCAAAGTTCTTTACCGGTCATGGCTCAAATGAAAGGTAATAAATCAGAACAGAGCCCACTGAAATAATTTTTGGGGGTTAGGCCCATTCCGGAATTGTAGGGGTTCAAAGTTGTTGTTAACAAAAAAAAAATACGTGTCCACCCTACGCTCTTTCGGTAAGCCTCGCCAGCTTCGTACGGCAAAGTTCTTTACCGGACATGGCTCAAATGAAAGGTAATAAATCAGAGCAGAGCCCACTGAAATAATGTTTGGGGTTAGGCCCATTCGGGAATTGTAGGGGTTCAAAGTTGTTGTTAGCAAAAAAATACGTGTCCACCCTACGCTCTTTCGGTAAGCCTTGCCAGCTTCGTACGGCAAAGTTCTTTACCGGACATGGCTCAAATGAAAGGTAATAAATCAGAGCAGAGCCCACTGAAATAATTTTTTGGGGGTTAGGCCCATTCGGGAATTGTAGGGGTTCAAAGTTGTTGTTAACAAAAAAAATACGTGTCCACCCTACGCTCTTTCGGTAAGCCTCGCCGTACGGCAAAGTTCTTTACCGGACATGGCTCAAATGAAAGGTAATAAATCAGAGCAGAGCCCACTGAAATAATTTTTTGGGGGTTAGATCCATTCGGGAATTGTAGGGGTTCAAAGTTGTTGTTAACAAAAAAAAATACGTGTCCAGCCTACGCTCTTTCGGTAAGCCTCGCCAGCTTCGTACGGCAAAGTTCTTTACCGGACATGGCTCAAATAAAAGGTAATAAATCAGAACAGAGCCCACTGAAATAATTTTGGGGGGTTAGGTCCATTCGGGAATTGTAGGGGTTCAAAGTTGTTGTTAACAAAAAAAAATACGTGTCCACCCTACGCTCTTTCGGTAAGCCTCGCCAGCTTCGTACGGCAAAGTTCTTTACCGGACATGGCTCAAATGAAAGGTAATAAATCAGAGCAGAGCCCACTGAAATAATTTTTTGGGGGTTAGGCCCATTCGGGAATTGTAGGGGTTCAAAGTTGTTGTTAACAAAAAAAAATACGTGTCCACCCTACGCTCTTTCGGTAAGCCTCGCCAGCTTCGTACGACAAAGTTCTTTACCGGACATGGCTCAAAAGAAAGGTAATAAATCAGAACAGACCCCACTGAAATAATTTTTGGGGATTAGGCCCATTCGGGAATTCTAGGGGTTCAAAGTTGTTGTTAACAAAAAAAAATTACGTGTCCACCCTACGCTCTTTCGGTAAGCCTCTCCAGCTTCGTACGGCAAAGTTCTTTACCGGACATGGCTCAAATGAAAGGTAATAAATCAGAGCAGAGCCCACTGAAATAATTTTTGGGAGTTAGGCCCATTCGGGAATTGTAGGGGTTCAAAGTTGTTGTTAACAAAAAAAAATACGTGTCCACCCTACGCTCTTTCGGTAAGCCTCGTCAGCTTCGTACGGCAAACTTCTTTACCGGACATGGCTCAAATGAAAGGTAATAAATCAGAGCAGAGCCCACTGAAATAATTTGTTTGGGGTGAGACCCATTCGGGAATTGTAGGGGGTTCAAAGTTGTTGTTAACAAAAAAAAATACGTGTCCACCCTACGCTCTTTCGGTAAGCCTCGCCGTACGGCAAAGTTCTTTACCGGACATGGCTCAAATGAAAGGTAATAAATCAGAGCAGAGCCCACTGAAATAATTTTTTGGGGGTTAGATCCATTCGGGAATTGTAGGGGTTCAAAGTTGTTGTTAACAAAAAAATACGTGTCCAGCCTACGCTCTTTCGGTTAGCCTCGCCAGCTTCGTACGGCAAAGTTCTTTACCGGACATGGCTCAAATAAAGGTAATAAATCAGAACAGAGCCCACTGAAATAATTTTGGGGGTTAGGTCCATTCGGGAATTGTAGGGTTCAAAGTTGTTGTTAACAAAAAAAAATACGTGTCCACCCTACGCTCTTTCGGTAAGCCTCGCCAGCTTCGTACGGCAAAGTTCTTTACCGGACATGGCTCAAATGAAAGGTAATAAATCAGAGCAGAGCCCACTGAAATAATTTTTGGGGTTAGGCCCATTCAGGGAATTGTAGGGTTCAAAGTTGTTGTTAACAAAAAAAATACGTGTCCACCCTACGCTCTTTCGGTAAGCCTCGCCAGCTTCGTACGGCAAAGTTCTTTACCGGACATGGCTCAAATGAAAAGTAATAAATCAGAGCAGAGCCCACTGAAATAATTTTTGGGGTTAGGCCCATTCGGGAATTGTAGGGCTTCAAAGTTGTTAACAAAAAAAAATACGTGTCCACCCTACGCTCTTTCGGTAAGCCTCGCCAGCTTCGTACGTATGTTTTCATATATTTAGTATAGGAAATAGACATCAAAAGTTCCTTTTCTAAAAATACAGGATATTTGAGGATGCCGAGTGTATGGAAAGCCAGTATATAGTAATTCTATCGCACATAGTATTTTTCTTATTTCGTTTATTTGAAAGCATATATATTGTACTAAGGAACAAGTTTAAGTCAACTCACATTAAATATATATTTTTATGCTCGGCCTACGATAGTAAAGTGCATAATATTCTCTGGTCTGTGTGTTCGTTCATTCGTTCGTTCGTTCGTTTCACCGTTCATCCGTCCATTCATACTGCATTAGATTAACGTTATTAATGAATGTAGTTGAAGATGAAGTTGTAGCCAATCAACTTGAAACGTAGTACACATGTTCATTATAATGTTATCTTTCTAAATTGAATGCCAAAATTAGCATTTTGACACAAGTTTTACGGTTCACTGAATATGGAAAATGATGTGCGAGCAAATCATCATGGACAGATATTCTTGTTTTTTTTTTAAATTCGATTTGTTTACTTTTTATTCTCATTTCTGATCCGCCATGTGCTTTTATATAGCCATTATATGCTTATGAGATAGACGTCTTTAATATTTATTTGCAATAACTGATACAAGTTTACAATATGATAGATAGGTTTAGAGTATGGAAAACACAGAAAACGTAAAGAAAACGTCAAAATATGGTTATTTTCCCAACTTGTCCCCTTCCCGATGGTGTAAAATCTGGGGAGGGGTGCAATTTCATTTTTATAAATACATGTATGATAATATTTAGTATGCGTTTAGATGTAGCGGAATAAAAATAGTTCGTTAACAAAAACTCTGCATTATGATTCTTTGACAAGTTGATTCTCATTGCTAACAAAAATCCCGTACAACAAATATAGGTGTTCCGATGCTTACAGTACCTTAGAAACTGACAAATGTAAAAGTTATGTTTGGCCAATTAATTCGGAACATGAGGTCGAAAGTATATGAACCCTTACCGACAGTCAGACACAGACATCTTATTATCATTCAATATATCAAATACAATTGACGTCATATATGAAACATGCAGACAGACATGTACACCATACACCAAATACCGTGGCCCTATAGCATACAGGTATGTAAGCTTTATAAATATAATGGGCATAACAATGAGAATTCAAAGTTATAAATACAAAATAAAACATCTTAATGTTTAAAAAAACAATACTTATGAAGGACGGACAAATGGACTGGTATTGATACAATTTACCAAGTCTGTGTGGTATTATAAGATATTAGATCCAATGGCATTGCACGATTATAGCCCTATTCACCAACAAAAGAGACCCGGGTCAGTCATGCCAATCTAGTTTTTTTTAATACCAATAACAAATATTAATTATCATATAATTGAAGAATAATTTGAACGTAGCATCAGATCTTTCACGATCCTTTTCACGATCTTCAAAAACCGGTACGTGATCTTTCACGATCCGAAATATCAATTTTGTGTAAATATTTCTTTTTTTACCAAGTTTCAGATTATGTTTATACAAAATAACTATGAGAACCATTTGATGCATTCAAATAGAATGCCCCTTTTCGAAGAAAAATAGTTTATTTTATTCGAATTTGTGAAAAAAATCATGTTTGTTTACATTTTTGATGTCACTGAAATGTCGAGGAGCAATATGCCTTTTGTTGTCTTGTAAAAACTATGTACTTTTAGAACTGGATTTTCTCACATACTGCATGATCATAATGTTGAACCATTTTGACAGACAATTTTATTTTGTTGTAATTTTGTCCGTGTAATTAATTAAATTAGATTATTTACTGACTTTTCATATGTCTTCTCGATTAAATTTCTTTCACGATCCGTCACCAGAGCTTTCACGATCGTCTCGCAATACTTGACTTCCGTTAGATATTCTTTCACGATTCATTCTTGATAAACCGAATGACACCCGTGTTAGCGAGTACACACACATTTTGTATTTCAGACAATGTACATTTATTGTTTATATCCTACAATTGATAACTGGCGCTTTAAGGTTCGTGGCATATAAACTCTTATGTATTTAATTATTTTGAAAACAAAATGAAAATTATGTCTTATGAATAACCATGATGAAATATTGTTTTTTCCATAATTGAATCGTGTATTATTTGTGTATTGGATTACTTAGTTGCCTTCTTTCTAGTGTTATCTATTTTGTTTACTGACAAATGACGAAATAATGCAATAGTTAAAATTAAATATTTTACAAAACTTTGTCACGATTAAAAAATTAAAACCGACTGAATAAATTAAAATATGAGAATTCAATGATTATCGATGTCGAAATTAGCCGTCGGTAATAAACAGTCAGTTTGTGTAAAAGAAATAGCTACCAAATTTGTTTATTATGTATGTACAAAGTATATGTATATTGTATATAATCAGCCCTTCTGTATATTACTTGTTTTTATAATTGATTCAACAAATTTCGCTTGTCCAGGTGTCAATAACGGTGATGTTCACACCACGAGTAGTGATAAATGACACAATAACACAGCGATCGATCAATAATATAAGTAAAAATTGCGTGCCGTATGCTGAATGTCACCCCTCCTCTGAAAAGGACGCTAATTTTATATAAAATCTCGCAAAATTATGACCCATATTTTGGCACATCCCGTTCACCCAATAATAGGAAGTGAATTCGTCACCATCATGGTTTCAAAGAGAAAGTAAAACGTTAAATGCCGGATTGTCGTCCAATTAAAACACTCGTTACATTGTTCTTTTGTATATTAAGAATCCGAGATAAACCTAGATTTTCTCGAGAAATGAGATAATTCATTATCTGAAATTGAGAAAATTAATTATCTGGAGATAAATTAGGATTATCTGAAAATCGCTCAGAAAACCTAGATTTTCTTAATATTTTGAGATAAACCGGATTTTCTCCGGATAATGAATTTTCTGTATTTTCTGAGATAAACTAGGATTTTCTCGAATTTGAATTAAGCTGAGATAATCTAAGTTTATCTGAGATAAACCGGATTATCTGAGATAATCCTAGTTTATCTGAGATAATCTAAGATTAATTAATAAAAGTGGTTCAGGCGTGCCATATATATGCATCATAGACTTGATGATCATTTTTGATAAACAAGACCATTTTACTCTATATTTTTACAACTTGAAAATAGATTTGAAGAGGTTACATTAGATAGAAAATCTTTTTTTGCGGAAGAATAAATTAAATATATTTCACGTATAACTATCTACTTATAGTCTGGAAATCATATATGACGATCCGTGAGGCAGTCCATTATTCCGACACACTTATATTACGCCATACCTTTTTTAACAGTCAAATATATTAAGGGTTAATAGTTATGTCATAAGAATGCCAACTTTATGTGTTTAATCAATGTTCCAGAAAAAAAGAATCAACATGTAAACATTCCAAAACTAGAAAAATGAGCAATTTATGAGTCGTACTGAATATGCATCTGGCATACCACTTGATTTACCATTGTATAAACAACGCAAAGTCACAGACTTGCTTTTGGGAAACCAAACAGGCCTTCAAAACCAGTCATAAAACATAACCAAACAGGCCTTCAAAACCAGTCATAAAACATGGAATGCAAATTGTCTTAGGATCAGAAGATTCTATGACAGTGTCGTGGAAACTAAAACATTGAATATGGGGAAATGACTGGGTTTTTTTTTCTGTCAACATGCATGTTCTTTCCGAAGTAAAACTCTTCAATATTAAATGCTAATCCATATCATAATTTAAGAACAAAAACAATTTCTTTGCGTCAATTCTTGAGGATTGGTTGTAATTGTTAAAGACGCAGCTATATGCTAAATAGAGCAAGCAATGCAATCATGCTGAATTCTTGAGCTTCCTAAAAAAATAAAATTTTCATTTCTATTTTTGTACAGAACCAAATGTCATCGATTTCCAAGTTGAATTAATTTAGCTTGTTACAATGTATATCATTTGTTAACTTGAGTCCTATTTCAAAAAGGCTAAATGTTTCTGGTTTCTTGAACAAAGTCTTTTGAACTATTTGGAATAGTCTCCCTTTCTCCGTCTTTCCAATGGTTTGCGTCGTAACTGCTGATATTCAGTAAATTCAGTAAACAATCTACCCTTGACTTTAATGCAAATCTATGTCTTGAATTAAATTTATACCTGATTTACCTTTAGAAATCAGAAGCTTTCATATATCATTCATTAAAGTACAAATGTAGCCCAATCTTTTGCAACAATAAAAGCATAGGGTCATGCAGCATTTTTGGGCATTCACATGGCCTTGTTTACCAACACTGTAGATTCGCACTTAATTCCTATACTGACCCCCATTACTTTTCAACCCTGTAGTCAAAAAATTAGTGCATTCAGCATTCATTTTTTATTTTTTAACTCTAGTTTTGATCCATCTATCAAAAAATATTTATTACAAACATTATCTACCAATCAGAAGAGTACAGGACTTCAGTGTTATACAAAAAGCTGGACCGCCCATTGGTCCATGATGACGTATATTTATTTACTGAATTAAGCCCTATATTCACTTCTTTAAGCTACGGCAATTAACACAGTTAGGAAGAAATATCCAACTATAGCGGTCATCACGTGACTTTTACAATTCAGTTGTATATGTAATAGTTATACACCGAGGGATAGGTGTGTCTGGATAAGAAACCCCGTCGGCCGGAGGGGTTTCTTATCCAGACACGCCGTATCCCGAGGTGTATAACTAACTTACACCCCATTCTAAACCCTATATTTGTTAACATTGATTATTAAATGAAAAAAAAAAAAAACAAAAAAAAAAAAAAAAAAAAAAAAAACGATAGCATATTTATTGACAATTTCAAACCATGATTTATAAGAATATTTTTTTCTTACATGAAACCCCACTAGTGACCTCTCTTTGGTTATCTTCGTTTAAACTTTGACAAGCGAGTATATTTTACAAATGTCAAAGTTGTTTTGCATATTCCCGTTAAATCCATGTGCTAATATGGATCAGCAGGTCAAGGTTGACTGTTTAGTGTATTCTTATTACAAACAAAAAATACATCATACTCCTGGTATACAGTTGTCAATATGGACGGGTACAAGACGGACGACATTTTGTGGCAAGCGTTGGATTTGGTAGAAGAGACTAAAGATAAAGACAATATTATAACCCAAAGTACTTACCTGTATCATATCAGTTTAGTAAAGGTAATCAGAACTGTATTTTATATCTAACGATTTTATCAAAAACAAAAGCCCCCCCCCCTCTTCTCGAGAATAAACAAAAATTCATATTCGAATATACTAAGGGATAGGTGTGTCTGCATTAGAAACCCGACTACCAGACACGCTCAACATACAAAATTTAATGTAGAGGAACTCCCTTTTTGGGGGCAATCATGGGCTGATCCAGCCGGGGGTTCCCAACTCAAGAGAAAAAAAGGGGGGTTCCAATCATTCAAATGCATTGATCTTTTAAATAAAAGTCGGGTCCAATCCATGGAACCCCTAACCCCGGATCGGCCACTGGGAAACCGGGGGCAGTAGTAGAGACATGAGACCGGGATAAAAAAAATACCTTCAAGCAAAGGAGTATTTAAAGGATTATTTTTGTATTCCATATAGATGTTTATTGGAATTTCCTAAATTTTTTTTTTAATATCATGAAACAATTTGTAGTGAACACTTTTAGTAATTTCTTATGTTCATGTTATTTAAAAAGTAATCAATTTCTATTGTTACGAATAACAATGGACTTTGTTTGTGGAATGTAGAAGCAGGGGTTTCCAGAAACCCCGCTCGTCACATCCTGTGGTCAAAACACTTGTTATTCGTAACAATAGATCTATTCAATTTACACTTGTTTCAGCAATAGAAACTATAAAGTATAACAATAGAACTGGGGTGTAACATTAATGACCGATTGATTATCAAATGAAAACAAGTAAGTTGTAACGAAGTGAGTTCTTTGGATTGTCAAGTGGCCAATGTTATACAAAACTAAATTTAAATATAAATTTAATAAACAAAATTAAAATAAATTCAACATAAATGAAATAATGATATGAATAAACACAAATGTTACTAAATAAACACACACGTAACAGAACTAAATATAATGTTATGAACTAAACAAAATGAAACTAAACACTTTTAGTCTGCACATCTCCATCAACTCTGCACACTTCCCGGTAAAGTTGAACGTTGCACGTACTGTATAAAATTGGGTTGTTCCCCTTGGAATTTCTTTAATCGTGAAACGGACGGATATAACAAATTTTCTCACATTTTTGGTTGATTCTAAATTGATGAAAAGAACACTAGATTATGTAATTTGACTCCAATAATGAATTCACTGAGCCATGACGACTTTAAACTGCATAATACTGCACGGACTGCTCGATTCCTTTGACATAATTTAACGGACTTTTATGAAATAATGATATTTCTAACGAATAAATTCACCGACTCCAGGCGTTGTAATTGATATCAGCAAACATCGAGTGGTTACCATATTAACAATGACACCATTTGTATCTCCGACACCATATATCACCGACCAGTCGACGGTATTTACTACGTGCTGTACGCACACCAAAACCGGGCCTAAAAACCCCTGCAAAAAAATATTGAACCCAAAAATTACTTACTTTATCTATTACATTTGCATAATATAGCAATTATTCGGACATTCTGGACCGCGAGCAAGAAATATCATCTCGACAGCAAAATAGACCTCAATATACTATATAAATAAGTATAAATGTCTTACCTGACTGTTGTAGTAATAAGCCTTGGGATATCCATGTCCTGAACTGACAATTCTAATACCCAACTGCTATTCTTACCAACTCTAAACTCAGCACAAGCGTGTGCTTTACTCAATGGCCATGTGTCGACTGATTTGAAACTTACCTGTGAAATTTCAATAGGTGCCTAATCACGTGATACACATGAAAGGTCTGCTTGACTATATAGTCCGGTGTTAGCGAAAATAAGCCCTAACATAAAATAAAGTCCTAAGTGAAATAGATATAAATAAATAAATAAATGGAGTTTGTTACAAACGTCCCTTTCCTGAAGACTAAAGCACATTTTAGTCCAACCAGACTAACAAACTCCAAAACAAATCTGAAATAAACTATATCAGGTATACATGACAGTATATGTACCTATCAACCTATATAAAATAATAAAAAACGTAAAACTTTAGTAGCATTCTAGTAACACTCAGGGGTCATCTAAATATCATCACATCTAGATAATACATCTGCAACAATGTTCGTCTTGCCTGCAATGTAACAAATAGTAAAATTAAATTCCTGAAGTATCAAACTCCAACGGAGTAACCGTTGGTTACTGGTTTTCATCCTCTGTAACCACTGTAAAGGGGCATGATCAGTACAAATAGTAAACTCTTTACCTAAGATAAATTCTTAACATCTTTACCGCCCAAACTATGGCAAAACACTCTTTTTCTACTACTGCATAATTACACTCAGCTCTAGAAAGTTTCTTGCTGATAAACATGATCGGACGCCTTCCGTCTTCAAACTCTTGTTCTAGTACAGCACCTAGACCCTTCTCTGACGCATCAGTCTGCAAAATAAACTTTTTAGAAAAATCTGGACTCAATAAAACAGAGTCACTACAAATACAATCTTTAAGTTTATTAAAAGATTTTTGTGTTGTATCTGACCACTTAACTTTATTTGGTGCATTTTTCTTTGTAAGGTCAGTTAACGGTACGGATATGTCTGAAAACTGTGGTATAAATTTTCGGTAAAAACCTATCAGTCCGAGAAATGATCTGACCTGTTTCTTCATTGCAGGTACTGGAAACTTCCGTATAGCAGAAACCTTGTCCTGTACCGGTTTGATATTGCCACTTCCTGCAATATGACCTAAAAATTCTAGCTCACCATAGCCGAATGAACATTTACTCGGTTTGGCAACGAGCCTTGCCTGTCTCAACGAATCAAATACTGCTCTCAAATGCTCAATATGATACTCCCAAGTATCGCTAAATATACCAATATCGTCAATGAACGAATCAGCGAAATCCTCGTATCCTGCAAGGACTTTGTCCATCATCCGGACGAAAGTAGCACCTGAATTCATCATACCAAACGGAGTGACGGTAAATTGATAATGTCCAAACGGTGTAATGAATGCACTCTTCTGTCGACTATCTTTATCGAGCGGTACCTGCCAGTAGCCCTTGGTCAAATCAATTTTACTTATATATTTTGCTCTGCTGACTTTATTCAATACTTCGTCCATTCTCGGCATCAAAATCGGGTCGAAAATTGTCTGCTTGTTTAAATCTCGATAATCGACACAAAAACGAAGTGTGTTGTCTTTTTTCTTAATGAGTACTATCGGAAATGCATATGGACTATTACACGGCTCAACTATACCGGCAGTTAACATATCATCAATCTCTTGTTTGACTTTATCTCTGAGTGCGTACGGTAACGGATATGAACGCTTATATATCGGTTCATCTGTCTTTGTAACTACTCTTTGTTCTATAATATTTGTTACCTTAGGTACGTCACTAAAGATGTCATCGTATTCTGACAGTAGTTCTTTTAACTGTTGTCGTTCTTCGTCTGTCAACTCTGGTGATATTTTGACGTCATCTGCACTTTCTTTCCCTTTCAACACAGGAGTTACAGCTGTAGACATCTCACTATCATCTGTATCGTCATCTGTGCTAAGACCTGAAATTATATTTAAGCACGCAGCAATATCTGTCGGAACACTATTATCTCCATTATCATCTACCCTTTCATGCCATAACTTCAACATATTCACATGAAATACCTTGTCCTTTCCTCTGACCTTGACTTTATAGTCAACAGGACTAACTTTGTCAGTTACTACAAATGGTCCTTTCCAACTTGCTAAAAGTTTTGATGTATGTGTAGGTAATAATATGAGCACCTTCTGACCAACTTCCAACTTTCTGTCTCTAGATTTTCGGTCATAGTACAATTTTTGTCTCTGTTTTGCTTTCATGTCATTTTCTGTGGCATACTCAGCCATTGATCTCATCTTTTCTCTTGTTTCTAACAAATAACTCAATACAGAGTTTTGACATGTACTTGGCTCTTCCCATTCCTCTTTAAGTACTGCAAGAGGACCTCTAATATGTCTATCGTATAACAATTCAAATGGTGAAAAACCAGTGCTCTCATTTGGTATTTTTAGGAATTTTCGGTCCTCAATGCTCTTCAACTTCGTATTTTATTTGGCCTTTAAAACATTTTTTGATTCGAGCGTCACTAATGAGTCTTTTGTAGACGAAACGCGCGTCTGGCGTAAATATAAAAATTTAATCCTAGTATCTATGATGAGTTTATTTGGCACCTCTCTGTATGCAAATAATAAGTAGGGGATATATTCATCCCATGTTTGTGGCTTTAATCGTGCATATGCTTTTAGCATTTTCTTCAGCACACCATTGGACTTTTCACAAAGTCCATTACATATTGCATGATAAGGACTAGTACGTAACTTACTTATTTGTAATAGTCTACATACCTCAACCATCAATTCTGACATGAAGTTACTGCCTTGGTCTGTCAACAGCTCCTTTGGTATGCCAACCCTAGAAAATAAACTTATAAGAGCATTTGCAACTGTACCAGCTTCCTGGTCTTTCAGAGGAATCGCCTCTGGATATTTAGTGGCATAATCCACGCAAACTAAATCATAACGGTTCTTGCTATTAGTCATAGGTAAAGGACCAATGAAATCAAGAGCAATGCGCTGGAATGGCTCATCCATAGGTGGTATGCTTATCAATGGAGCTTTTGGTACTCTACCTTTAGATGTACCTATCTGACAATCAGGACAAGACCTGCAGTACTCGGCAATATCATTAAAAATACCTGGCCAGAAAAAGTGTTGCATAATTCTGTTTCTTGTCTTCTTATTACCCAGATGACCTGCTAATGGTATGTCGTGTCCCAATGAAAGAACAGTCTTTCTCAGCTGTCTAGGTAGTACAATCTGATGGATAACTTCTCCGCTTGGCTTCGTATACACTCTATAAAGTGAATCTGAATAATACATAAAATATAATTCACGATTTTGATGGTCATCGCCTACATATGATCGTACCTTATTCAAAGTCTCGTCTGTCTTCTGTAACTCTATTAGCTGCTTCCTGTCACAAATCTTAAATTCACTAGTAACCTCTGAAAAATCTATAGAATGAGATATAGGTGTATCGCTACTACGCTGAACTGCGGTCCTATCTATCTTTCTTTCTTTTACATCTTGCTTCTTCTTTTGAGACCTAGTCTCAACTGCATGACATGGGACAGCATCATCTGAAACAAAAATATCTTCACCTCGAGTCATATGTACTTCATCCGTACTATGTGGTACTGATGTGTTCACATAGTTTCCAACTATAAGATCTGCGAACGGTGTATCTAAAATCAATGCAATGATATCCCCTGAAATATAAGGAGTTGAAACATAAATGCACACCTCTGGACACTGCTTCATCGTACCGTCTGCTAAGCAAATATCTCGTCTGACCTGTTAAGAAATCTGGGTTAGTAAACCTGCTATGAACAAATACAGTAGAACAACCTGTATCTCTCAAAACAGAGATTTTGTCACTGTTTATCTCACCTTCAACTATATCAAGTCCATGTACCTGTACCTTGTTACCATTGCATGAAACTCCAGGCAATTTAACAGTCACGCCACTAATATAATCGTCCACTTTATGGTCCTGCTGAGCCTGTATGCACAAACCAAACTAACCTGTCTTAAACTTATCCCCTGTTGATCGGTTTGTCCTTGAAGGACAATTTGTTGCTATATGACCTATGTTTTTACAAATAAAACAAGTCCTAGTCTCTGGTTTTCCTTTCTGTTGGGAATTCTTACCTTGATGTTTTGACTGCTCTGTATTATCTGATTGTTGTTTGGAACTTACCTGTTCACTCTTGTGAGCTTGTTGAAATGCCTCTGCTTTATCTACCAATTCGTCGACTGTTTTTGGTTTCTGTTCCTTGATCCAAAGTTTGAGCTCTTTACTACAACTTACCATCAACTGTTCTCTAGTTACTAAATCCACAAATTTGTCAAAATCAGTACCTATCGCTTCACGCTCTATCCAATGCCTAAGAAAACCTACCATTCTAACTGCAAATTCCTTAAATGACTCATCAGAAAATTGACCGGCACTTCTGAACTTTTCTCTGTATGCCTCGGCAGTAAGCTCATATCTAGATAAGATAGCAGTTTTAATTTTATCATAATCTCTACTGTCCTCTTCTGACAATCTAGAAAATGCCTCTAAAGCTTTCCCAAAAAGTAAAAGGACTAATCTAAAGGCCCACTCTGGCTTGGGTATTTTATGTAAAACTACTAACTTCTCAAATGACCTTAAAAAAACATCCGGGTCGTCTCCTCCTTAAACTTGGGAAGTTTTGACTTCAAATTTGACTTGCCTTGGGGTTGCACTACCCCCTGTGTCAGCTCTTTCTCCCTAAGCTCTAACTCTTTTAATCGTACCTCTCTTTCCATCTCTACCTTTCTCATCTCTCTCTGCCGCTCGCTCTTCACTCTCTGTAGCCTGCATGTTTCTTAACAGTTCCAAGCATGTCTCTACCTTCTCGCCCTTCTCTAGCAAATCTGCAACCCAAGCGGGTAATCCACTTGTCATGCTATACAATACAAGTAATAATAAATCAAAGTAAATGTAAATGATAACAAAAATGATAATTACAAAGTTCAACAAAAATGTTCCCTCTTGTCTGTCTGACAATGTCCCTAATATAACAATTGACACAGTGACAATCCACCCGCTGCCACCATTGTAACGAAGTAAGTTCTTCGGATTGTCAAGTGGCCAATATTATACAAAACTAAATTTAAATATAAATTTAATAAACAAAATTAAAATAAATTCAACATAAATGAAATAATGATATGAATAAACACAAATGTTACTAAGGCCAGACATTTTTTATTATCTGTTTAACGAGATCCACCGACTCCACCTTTCCCGATTTCAGAATAAAAAATAAAAGTAGTGTATATTTTTATTTTTCCCGCCGACTGTAACGAAATCCTCAGAACAAAATAAAATCTGTATAAATCGGTAATATTTAATTTTTACCAAGTCGATGAAACAGCAATTTTCATTAAAAAGTAAAGAAATTCAAGGCAGAAACGATATATTTTCTTCAAAAAAGACTTTTAAGCCGGTGGCATGTTTTTCATACTTGTTTTTTAAATACACGAGAGCGTACATCAAATCATTCTAACTTTCGGCAAAATCAGTTATTACTTCATCAGAACTTGATGAAATTAGCCAGGAGTAAACTTATTATCCATGTATTGCATTAAAAACGTCATATTCCTTTCCAAATAGCGTATCAAACATCGTTTATTTTGTAAATTTTACTTAGTTTAAACAGTATTTTATTCAAATAAATTGAATTGGATTGGGCAACAGGCATAGCCTATGTAAGCCCTCTCCATAAAACAAGGTACAATATATTACATTCAAACAAAGCAACACATACACAAACATAATGGCAACACAGAATTAATTTTCCAAAATACCTCATAGCTGACTGGAATGATGTTTCAAATAGTTAATTCAGATAAAAGTATGAATATTCTAAGAATGCTTCAAATACATGTAGTTAACTCAGAAAAAAAAAAAAAAAAAAAAAAAAAAAAAAATATTCTGGGTAATAAACTCCAACATTAATTTAGAGGCTTTACCTTAAATTAAACAGTCTCCAGTCAGCTGTTCAATATTATAATTTTAATAACTCATTTTCAAAACAACATGTTTGATATCATGTACTTATTTTACTAATTTATCGCACCTGAAGAATAACGACAATGAGTAATAACCAAATTGATACATTAAAGAATCATAATAATATAAAAAGAATTTAGAATGTTAATAAGAAAAAAAAATAGATTTAAGAGGCTAAAGATATACAAAAGATGGTTTGAATGATATAGAAAAATAGAGGTGCATTTATTAGTTTTTAATTTTATAATATCAATTACAATATATTGTCGTTTATTTTTAATTTTTATTTCAATTTTAATTTTAATTATTTTTCAGCACGTTGGGGTCTAAGAACTTGAATATAAAATAAAATACAGACATACAAAGTAACAGTATATTTAGTTTTGGACTATAAAATATATTTCATTATACAAATCTCTCTGAGTTTTTATGTATTCATGAACAGCCTTAACTATCTGAATATTGTCTTCAATACTCATGGATTGATCACCAAATAGTAATAACTTTAAATCAATATCAACTTCATAAGTAGACAGTTTATCAAGGAGTATTATTCTGTTTAAAGTGTATGATGGACAATCAAAAAAATAATGTTGATTGTCTTCACATTGATATAAACATTTTGGACAGGAAGGTTCTTCAATCAAAAATCATGAAACAAGTGCGAATTTAAATTACTTGCTTCATTTCGTAATTGACAATGAATAATATTAAATTTTCTTATACCAGAACAAAAATATTTAGGAGGAGTCTCTGGTTTATATATTTTATCAAGTACAGATTTGAACTGGTTAATCGACAAAGCATTTTTACATTAGTATCTAATTCATTCCAGAGTTTAACAACAGATGGTATGAAACTTCTATAATATGAAACTGTTCTGCACCTTGGGATGGTATAAATTTTACTTCGTCCGACATTTATATTATTGGGCATATTATTCTAGAACTACGGATCGAGTCAGGATTTCATCGGAAACGGACCCGCTATGACCGAAATCCGGATTCTTGCGATAATGACTACGGACGTATGAATGGCTTTGCTGACATAAAAAAAAATGATCCAAATGGAAAAATTACGCATTCCACACCCATTAACATATTTTTGGTTAGATCTTCTTGATTAATGTATATATTTCCATGTATATGCATTGTTTCAATTTATAAGTTAATTTGCTCAAATCTGGGACTATTACACCAGAGACATATATATATATCAAGTTTCAAGTTTCAAGTTTTATTATTTTTTATTAAATTTTAATATACACATGTATATATGTCTCTGCATACACTAATTATATAAGAGGTTCCTGACTGGGTGACAGGTATATTTAAGGAATGACTAATATTTTTTCTGTCTATGAAGAAATAACATAAAAATGTGGTGCACACCGCGTAGCGGGTTATTTTAAAGTGTGCACCTCATTTTTATGTTATTCGAATAGACAGAAAAATATTACAGTCATTCTTATAATTTAATTCTAGATTCAATTTTAAACCGGAGTAAAACATAAAAAACGTTGATGACGTCACGGTCACGACAAAATTATGTCTATCAGCTGATAAACAAAACAACGTCAGCCAATCAGAAGACGCATTACATCCGAAATTAAATTATACATATATAGTGTATATGCATTATAAAAAATATTACAGTCATTTCTTATAATTTAATTCTAGATTCAATTTTAAACCGGAGTAAAACATAAAAACGTTGATGACGTCACGGTCACGACAAAATTATGTCTATCAGCTGATAAACAAAACAACGTCAGCCAATCAGAAGACGCATTACATCCGAAATTAAATTATACATATATAGTGTATATGCAGCGGATTGATATATTTGCCTGGTGCCATGGATCTATATTTGTGGAAATAAAGAATCAAAACATAGTTTTCATGTTCATATTAATAGAAGGGTTACTATGCTGGTCTGTTCTCATTTCATTGTTCTTGTATTTTAATAAATTCAAAAAAAAAAAAAAAGGTCACGTATAACGGTTTTATTTTTATTTTTAGTGTCGACTGGACCAATTTTGCACTTTTATTTTTTTTTTTATTTCGTCCCCTCGACCCTAATTTTTTACAAATTTTCTCGTTAAACAGATAAAAAAAGAGTCTGGCCTAAATAAACACACACGAAACAGAACTAAATATAATGTTATGAACTAAACAAAATGAAACTAAACACTTTCAGTCTGCACATCTCCATCAACTCTGCACACTTCCCGGTAAAGTTGAACGTTGCACGTACTGTATAAAATTGGGTTGTTCCCCTTGGAATTTCTTTAATCGTGAAACGGACGGATATAACTAATTTTCTCACATTTTTGGTTGATTCTAAATTGATGAAAAGAACACTAGATTATGATATTTGACTGCAATAATGAATTCACTGAGCCATGACGACTTTAAACTGCATAATACTGCACGGACTGCTCGATTCCTTTGACATATATTTTAACGGACTTTTATGAAATAATGATATTTCTAACGAATAAATTCACCGAGTCCAGGCGTTGTAATTGATATCAGCAAACATCGAGTGGTAACCATATTAACAATGACACCATTTGTATCTCCGACACCATATATCACCGACCAGTCGACGGTATTTACTACGTGCTGTACGCACACCAAAACCGGGCCTAAAAACCCCCGCAAAAAAAATATTGAACCCAAAAATTACTTACTTTATCTATACATTTGCATAATATAGCAATTATTCGGACATTCTGGACCGCGAGCAAGAAATATCATCTCGACAGCAAAATAGACCTCAATGTACTATATAAATAAGTATAAATGTCTTACCTGAGTGTTGTAATAATAAGCCTTGGGATATCCATGTCCTGAACTGACAATTCTAATACCCAACTGCTATTCTTACCAACTCTAAACTCAGCACAAGCGTGTGCTTTACTCAATGGCCATGTGTCGACTGATTTGAAACTTACCTGTGAAATTTCAATAGGTGCCTAATCACGTGATACACATGAAAGGTCTGCTTGACTATATAGTCCGGTGTTAGCGAAAATAAGCCCTAACATAAAATAAAGTCCTAAGTGAAATAGATATAAATAAATAAATAAATGGAGTTTGTTACATAAGTCTCATAGCTGATGAAAGTGGAAAATGTTTTCTCTTAGTAGTTTAATTCGTTCAGAATTGTATGTAAATTGTAGTGGATTACAAAAATTATAAAAGGCTGATACAATTTTTTAGATTTACCAATTTCTTTTGGGGAAAGTATTAACCCTGGAAATGGAGGGGTAATGTCTTTTTATCGATTACTTTTTTTCAAACAGATATCGGAGTTGTTCGTTGACTTTTTCTTTGGTTGTTTGCCGCTTCCACCTGAAATTTTTTCGTTCATAACAGGCATCGAAAAGTGTAGAGAGTGAAACGTAGTAAAATTTAAACATATAAGAACACAATTAATATATTTCCAACGGTATCTCACATCTTTTCAAAAATGATCATTAAAATGTAAAGCTTCACATATATGTATGGTTATTTTTGTTGTCGATGAAGATTTTTTCTATTCATTGTAGTTGGACTGCAATGTTGGATTCCCCACGCCTCTTTTTCTATATTTGAATAATGAGTATCGTTAACAATTAAATGTTTCTTTTTTCAGATTATTTGATTTTATTGGACTTCTTGATTATATTTTTTGATGAAAAATACTCAGAGTCGTGAGACGGGTAATTTTTTATATAAGACCATTTGTAAGCGCCTGAAAATCAAAACATAGTAGTTTCGCCGCCATTCTTTTTCAAATTATAATGGACGTCGTTGGTTATAAAGAAGGTGAAAAGTTCTGCAAAGCTATTTTAAGTTCACTCTGAGGCCATCAACATTAGAGAATCAACAAATTTGACTAAAAACTTTATTAAGCATACAGCTTGATACTGTATCTTTTGTTATTGTTTTACTTGTACATATTTTCATATTTATTTACTATACTATTTAATATTGGATGACGAATAAGGCCCTTATCATACTTACCCTTAAAAGCTTGACATACTGGATTGACATAATCTTTTGTGGGAGACCGTTCGTATGTTGACATATAAATGTCTTTTTATTTTATGATCATAGTATATGTATGTTTATACTTGTTTTACAATTCTTGTAGAAAACATACAATTAAGAATAATCTTTTAAAATGCCAACACGGTATTTTCGTCTTTTAAATTGATAATTTTCTTTTATTTCTCTTTCTCTCATATAGCATGTCTAGTATAAATAGTCAATACACCTCAAAACAAACATTAGAAGTTTGTTCCTGACCCTGCTCATAGTTTCAAGTAATATCTGAATTATTTTTTGCTATTAAGATTATTTTTTTGAACAAAAAAATTTGTTCCGGCGTGACATTTGTTCCGCCGGAACTTATTTCATAGGAAATATGTTCCACCGGAATTTATATCACAGAAAATTTATACCCGGAATATATATTATAAAGAAATATGTTCCAGCACTGTAAAATTTGTTCCGGAACTAATTTTTTTACTAAATGTTAAATAAGTTCCGGGTGTTATAGATTAACATGATGTATTAACTTTATATCAAGCAAAACATTCTAAAGTTGTACCTAACAAATTTAATACTGAACATTGAAGTCTTTAAACAACACGAAAACATTCAAAATAAGGTAAATCTTTTAAAAATTCAAATTAAGTCAGCATATATATTGTACGTAGATAATATGACTAAAAAAACAAATGCACAACTATGATTAATAACTGTGATAAATATTTAAAACACACTATTTCATTTTTCTACAAATTCTGATATGAAGTAACATAATGTTGAATTGCAATATTCATAAATAAACGATTGATCTATAAAAATTTTCTGATGGATTTTTCTTATTCTTCGCTTTTCTGCCTCATTAAATTATTGTCATTTGGGTATTTTTTTATGGATAATGTAATTAAACATTTTGCTATACCCCACCATGGAAGTATTATATTGACAGGAACTACAACGATTAATTAGCACTTATTTATAACCCGGGTAGCTCTGTAGAA
This sequence comes from Mytilus coruscus, assembly GCA_017311375.1. NCBI lineage: Eukaryota > Metazoa > Mollusca > Bivalvia > Mytilida > Mytilidae > Mytilus > Mytilus coruscus. Next base: position 33,263,836 of record CM029602.1, on the reverse strand, counting down.
AAGATATGGAAACTGTCTTATTAGTACGCTGTCGTTAATTTCTTTTGTGACTATCTGCGATACTTCGATCTCGTGGTTTTTATACAGACAGATTAACATCAATACCTGTCGGAAAACACCTTTACTTATTTCAATCGCGTAGGTTGACATTTATTCATGAACATCGTATTTAAACAAATCGACTGATGCATAAAAAATGAAAATCGGCCCAGAATTAATTATTCTACAACGATTCAAAATAGTGAGTGACATTATTAAATATGGTAATGACCTTTTATGAGCTTTTGAAGTCTTCTATGAAAAGAAAAGTTGGTGACATGGGGCAAAATATTTTACCCTGTATCGTAGGTAAAAACCCAAGGAGTCCGAACATCTGACAAAAATTCCTAAACCTGAAATGACTACATCCTTAAATATGACATATGTATGCTACTATCATATTGTATTACGTGTATATTATATAACATCATATTATGAAAATGCACTTGTCTTTTGTGTGATTATGATAAAGAAGGAAAGTATCAACTAAAATTTGGCAGAGGCAATAATCTTTAAAATCCAGATAAAATAAGCCACTTTCACACAGATCTATTGCGCGTAAATATAATAAAAATTACGACCATAGAAAAGTATCATATAAATGTTATGACTATTGAACTGATCACTTCAAGGTAAAGTATATGACATTGATATAAACATAAGATCATGTTACAAATTTGGCTTAATAAGTTGAAATTATTGTGTGAGATAAAATAAAAAGTTAAAGGGTATCATGTTTTACCAACCCCATAAAATACATGTAGCCCACAATTGAAATTTAACAGTACATTTGTTATCATTTAGTCCATTTAATTTAATGTACTCCTTTTCATACCTTCTTTGTAGGCGATCATAGCTCTTTTGTTGGTCAACCCTTTACGGTATTGCGAATATAAGAATTTTGGACCTCCACAGCCGAGGCCTAACAGTGGCGGATCCAGAAGGGGGAGGGTGGAACCCCCCTTTTTTTGGACGATCAATGCATTTGAATGGGGACATATAGTTGGAACCCCCCCACCCTTTTATCCTGGGTTGGGAACCCCCCTTTTTAAAATGGCTGGATCCGCCCCTGCCTAAGGTAAAACGTTTAGATTTCTTTTGGTTGCTGTCTTATTTAAGCGTTCACCACACTTTATATTCATTGTTTGAGTAAAGACAGAAGAAATTGTCCCCTGGTAAGAGGAGACAACACTAGTATCTATACCCGTAGTGGATTTATTCACAAGTTCATTACCAGTTATAATTTATGAGTATCGTGATAAAAACTGTTTTGATCAAAAAGTAAATAATTTTTGTTTGCTTAAAGAATGGTGGCATCTATTTAATGACGAAGGGTCAGCGGATAAAACGGCATGTTGTAACTGAACATAGCTGTGTATGTATACGTTCAATAAAGCCAAACTGCCCCAACCCCCATCAGTACTGTTATTCCCACGGAATAATTAAAGATGACATGACTGTAATACCCTTGTCAACCTTTGGGTCCATTCTCTATAACTACATGTTGTGGCCCCACCTTATATATACTAGACATGCATATGGTTTTAACATTATGCAGACACGCTTAAATAACCAAAACGCAAACTATATGAAAATAAAATTATATTTGTCACTTAAAACACATAATTAAAAACAACTGCGTTTTCAAAATAATTTTAAGTGTATAATTATAAAAACAAATATTTGAATAAGAAGTTTTCGGATAAGTTCATACATATATTTTTCATAACTGTTAAAGGCTTTTGATTTTAAGTGGAAGTTTTTATATCATATACCCGTTTTCTCCCCGTCCAGCTTTATTGTAGCTGTGTTAACTTGACTTTCTAACTCTGATTACATGTATATCTGAAATATTAACAATCATGATTTCACCGGGCAACGATGGCTACGGTCATTGAATGATTATGTTTACTCTTCAATACCAATCAATCTTTCACTGAAGTTCATATCATACAAACAATTCTGGTATTTTAGTACTATAAAGTACGCACATTAATTGTTGGGTCGGAACCGTATCTATTTTCCAAACATTGTTCATGTACGTATATTTTGTTTTAGTATTACTTGACAGGTAGGGCCTATTTCCCTATATTTATTTCACACGAGGGCCATTTTTTGAAATACCGTTCAATCTTTATCTATACACAAGTATCACGGCCCCATATATATGTATTTTGAGTTTTTAACGTTGTTTTGGCTTATTTCCAAACAGATCACCAGGTCATAAACGTCAGAAGATAGACCAAAATCGCAATATTAACAGAATTTGTCAAATATTTAGTATTTATTCCACAAACGTATTAGTTCCAGACATTCTTGATAAAAATCAAAAATCTATTGAAGTAAGCTCGAATATATGTATTGTCTTTTGGATGCAAATTAGCAATTTTTGGTTAGAGACGTCACTCAATACAGAATTGCAAAAAAAATATGTTAAATTCGCATAATCTATCAAAAAAAACTTCAAATGAAACATGGTGCTCTTTATAACATTTTGGTTTTATGGAAATGTTGAAAAATGTTTTAAGTGTATTCTATATACTCTTAAATATTTAAATTCCTGTAGGATTTGCCAACTTTTAGATCTTAACATTGTGAGTGAAACAAAACTTCCACATAATTGTACAGTGTATATACGTTTATTCTTTTAAAAAATTTGAGGCTCTGCTATGCGCGTGTGTAAATAGTCCTTAGTGAGATGTCTGCTCACGGATGTTACTAAGTAACCTAATTGAAGTTGAAGTTGAAGTTGAAGGTGAAAATGAAATACAGAGGAAATGAGCCCTTCCACTTGTTTCGGCATATCTGTCCTCGTCTATATTAAATATTCTTATCCGAGTTTTATAAGATGTCCTTGCTACATCAAGTCGATTTAAAGCCTTTAAAAGATAATATGGTCTGTATAAATGTTGCATGGTAGGCACTATAAAATACCTATATTCATAAATATTTCATTCGATTCGCTGTTAAACGATATCCATTAACAAAACCACATCTTCCGATGCATTTCTTTATCAGGTTCACGTTACTTTTTTTTTTAATATAATCGATGTTGGTTGAGATACTAACTGAATACCAAATATGGGTTATTTCAATGCTATTCCACCCTTGTAAAGGCCCCACAGAGATTTGAGAGAAACAGATATTCAGTTCCAATCGATCTCCTACTCAGTAGAACCATTCTGGTAGAGTATCGATCTGTTGTTGTTCAGTATTTTGGTTGAATGTATAGTAAAGAAATACACAACGAAGGTAAGTTTCCGACTTATAGACGTTTTATATTATATTTTATTTCGAAAACACATGATTGTATATACAGAAATTTTAAATTAATAGGAATAATAGGTACTGACGGTTTACATATATCATTTGGTGTAAAAATATTGGAATAAGGGACACAATCCACCGACAGCTATGACGATAAAGTGTACGTTGGTGTAAAAATCAAATTCGTCTTGCAAAAGATAAGACTGTTTGAGGGGAAATATCTATCAGTGGCGGATCCAAAAAAAAAATCATAAGGGGGGGGGGGGGGGGAGCACTGACTGTCGTAAGAGGGAGCCCGCTCCAGACTTGCTTCAGTGGTCCCTAAATAATCGACCAATTTTTTCCCACAAAAAAAGGGGGCGGGCACCCTGGGCCTCTGGTCTATTGAAGACAATGGATTGATAATCTCCTTCCCTGACCAATGTTTTCAGCGTTATCTGAATGAAGCTTGAGAATATTCTGTATCTTTCTTTCATCTGTTTTTAACTAAGTTTTATGAAATTTTCTATAAACTGGTATACAATTCAAAAACAGTTCGTTTTATTATAATACTGGAAACCGGAGTGCTCGAGGTAAATCATTGTCCCTTGGGACCAAATTTATAACACGACATAAATTGGTTCTGTTTTGAACCCGTCTGCGGGTAGAATTCGATGACACTCGAGCTCAAACTATTAGTAATAGTACAGTAACAGTACGACAAGTTGCTTTAAAAAAAAAGACAATACGTGAACCTTAGAGCTTTTTTATGCTATTTATTAATTCAACTAAATAAAAAATTATATCTCAGTGCTTTCATGGCCATGTGTGTGGAGGATGATATTTTCTTTTTAAATTATTGTAAATCATGACAATATGAGAGTGGTGTTAATTATAAAGTGAGATGAAAAGGGAATGTGTCCATGGGACACACATGATGCCCCTGCTTGCATATCATATAAAGTTTTAAAGGGACATAACTAAAGAACGGTAAAAGTGACACTACCCAAATTTGTAGTTGATCTGACTTTTGTGGTAATAGGTATTGTGTATAAGTTTCATAATATATGGTTGAGGCAAACTTAAGTAAGAGAACGGAAACTTTTATGTTTGTAAAGGGGCATAACTCTAGAACAGTAAACGTTACACAACCAAAATTCTAACTTGATCTGTGTTTTGTGGTAATAAGCATTGTGTATAAGTCTCATACCATTTGGTTGAGGAAAACTAAGTTAGAGAACGGAAATGAAAAAAATCAGCAATTTTCATTTGAAAAGGGGCATAACTTTGGACGGTTAAAGTGACGCCACCAATTTCAAACTTGATCTGTATTTTGTGGTAATAAGCATTGTGTATAAGTTTCATAACATTTGTTTGGGGCAAACTTAAGTTAGAGAACGGAAACCAATTCAGTTAAGGGTAAAACGTAATGCCCCCACCGCTACGTAGGGGGCATAAAAAGAAATGGATTCCCAGACGTATACTTTCTTAAAGAATGATAATGATTCAAAACATGGACACATGTACCTTCTTTCAAAAATTCATAAAATAAATCTAGACATAATTAATGAGGCATTGCGAACTGGTCAGATAGTAGGAGACATTAAATGTTCCTTACCGACCAATTATCAATAAGTGTAACTCTCCCACGAGACGCATTGAGAGATTTCTTGATCTAATTATAAAACCATTATTGCAGAGGCTTAACTTTTACATTCGAGATACAAAAGATTTCATTAATAAAATTGAGTCACACGAGGTCAAAAAAGCATATAAACGCATGCCAACAAGAATACCTTGCGAGGTAGTAGTTGGGAGACTTTTGAAAAGGGACCCATGCTTAAACAATTTTAAGCAAAAAATCCCGAAACACTGATAAAATTCTGAATTATAGGCAACAAACATTTATTTAGTTAGCAAAAACGGTTTAAACAGTCTTTATTTTATTTGTTTTATTTTCAGTTTTTGAAACGGACATTTTTGTTTATCTGATTTGTCAAAATGACATGTGCATAAAATTTATTGTTACAAATCAACAAATCCCAAAGCCTACTATAACTCATTACGTAGAAACCACAACACCATTGATATCTGGCACTGATGTTCGATACCATAGGTCGTTAAATCTTGACCATTTAACTTTCACTTGTTTATCAAACGTTGCAACTGTCAACTTTGCTCAAGTAAACACTTACGATGCATAAATATAGCTTTAACATACATGTTTGAAAGTGATCTATAAATATATTTAGTTTATTATCATATATCAGATAAGAGAATAAGCGATTTGTGACAATTTCTTTATTGCGACGTTTTAAATATCTCAGATACCCCCGTATGGAGGTGCTCTTAATTGCAGGAGGCTAATACAGATAAGATGAATAAGTGTTCAAAATGAAGAATAATTTAGCTTCCGAATATTCCTCCATAGACTATATTTCTAACAAATTAATATGCGTGAACCCTCAGGGGGGTTCACGCAATAATACTCCCATGGGATGACTGTACTTTAAAGGAAGAAGAAGAATAGTGGTGAGCGGGGCTTAACGACTGGATTGTTCGGGTTGAAGTAATATGTCGTGTAATTCATAAGTAAATAAATCAACTCTTTTTAATAATAAGGTGTAACTGTACGGTTGATCTCAGGCACATTTATCAACTTTTATGATGCTTAATAAATCCCAATCTTATGAAATACTAATAAAAATATTCTTTTATATCAAGCGTGGGTAGGTTCTCATTTCAATTTCTCACAGGAACATATATATATATCATTTACCTGTGAAATTTAGTACAGATATGAATTTTGATTTAAAGAAATAGTGACATGGAAACTTCATACAGTACTGTATACTTTAAAAGGGGAGAAAATACCAAGGGGACTTAAAAAACCATAAGTGGAAAAAAAAGAGCAGCAGCTAGTCCACATAAATTGTTCGCCATGTATATAATGACAAGACTTCATGTAAATCTTAAAAGTTGTGTTGAAATTTAAAAAAAGAATCATTATATATATGACATTAAGGAAAATGCATTTTATGGCATGTACAATTAGCGCTTGGGGAATGGACCCCCCTTTTTATCAAATATTGTTTTGGGTGTTTTAATTCTTTTTATAAATATTCTGTAATATTATAACGTATTTAATGTGTTCTTGATCCTATCCATGCATACGATATAACAATAACAGTAGTTTTTATGAATTTGACATAAAAATTAAATACAGAGGGTCAAAATTTATAAACTACTGTTCATTAATTGTAGTACCGTATGGATAAGAGCAAGAATACATTAAATAAGTGAAAATAAGTTAAAATATTACAGAATATTAAAAAAAAAAATTTAAACATAAAAACAAAATATTTGAAAAAAGGGGGTACATTCCCCAAGCATCTGTGGAGTGAAATGAAGAAGACTAAAATCAAAACACGATGATCTTTAACACATACAATTTGGTAAGGAATGTGTGTAAACATAATGTAGTAAAAACCGTCTTTTAAAATGCCAATCTGCCTAAGAATCAGGCAGTGGTGAAAACATGACAGACAAAAACCCATTCAAGTTGACATCGATTGATGTTCAAAATGTATAATTGTGCACGAATATAACATTCGTTTCATTTTCCTGTTTGGTAATTCAAGATATAATTTGATTGAAATGCACTAGAAATTAACAATTAAGGGGAGCTAACTCCGTAATTCGCTATCATTCTAACCAAAATTTATCTATTGCCAGACACGCAGAAACGAAAGACTTATCATTTCTAACTCAGAAGGAGGGTAACTTCAAAATAGGATGATTAGGTCGGTGGGTTTTTTCGGCAATGTTTTGATTTTTTTCAAAATTGCCTGATTCTTACAAAGACTGGCACATGAAATTTTAGTTCAATCATACCACATCCTTCACTCTATGTAACTGTATAATATATTATGTTATTCGTGATCTTTACAGGGAATACCCAATGTGAAGCTCGAGTAAAATTTATTATATACAGTGATCAGGTTTCAACGCAAATTACCATCGTGATCCTCGGTTTTATTCACAGGGGCCAGGGCTCACATTTTACTCTATTATTACATTTATCAATATATGCATATCATGTTAATGCAAAAGAGACTCGTTAAGGAGGAACCATTTTAATTCTTAAGAGGTATCTCTTTTCTCTCTCGTGAAATTCGAGCTTAACGTCTTTTAAGGGGGCTCGCGGGTATAAATCAAATTTTTTTTTTTAAATATAGGATTTCCCTATATTTTTCTATAAATGAACTTTATCATATACTTAATAGAGAAATAAAATAAAAAAATGGGGTCACCGTTCATTTAAGCTCACAATCTGCCTTCGAAAGAAGCATACATTTTTGTAAAGGTACTTTTTTTCTGTTGAACTAATAGGAGAAATAGAGGTAATATCGAAATAAAAAAAGAACTTAATTACAGAAATCTCTTAAATTTTACAATAGTTTAATTTAAGTACAGCTTATTTGAAAAAAATAATAAAAAATATAGGTCACCGATGAGTTTAAAAAGATATTTCAATTTTAATGCAAAAAAATTGGATTTTTGCACCAAAGGGAGATAATTTGGAGCTTTTTAAATGATATATACATTTTAAAAGTCATCTGTGGCCAAAACGAATTGATTTTTTTGGTTGATTTTTGTACCATATGATAAAGTAACAACTAATAAAGTATAAAATAAAATTTATTATGAAAAAAAAAATGTTGAAATTTTTGCTGAAATTTTTGTACCCTCGAGCCTCCTTAAAGAACGATATAGTCTCAACATTTGATATTCGAATTTTTGTCAAAATGAAGTTGAATACTGCAATTCTACGGGATATTTCGATTCTGACTAAAGGAGTTCAAAATTTCGATTTGTTTATCGTAGAAACACCTAAAGTATAAAACATAAAAATCTTGAAATCAGACGGCTGTTTTAATCTGAGTTTTGATACAAAAATTTGGAATATTCAAGGAATCCCAACATCTGAACATTTTATATTTAAAGAATTCTAACAAATAAAGCGCCGTTTCGATAATGACAAGATATGCTAGGTGACGGTAACTGGGTCTAGCGGAGGACATTTTAGCAAAACGATAGGACACTTTAGCGCCAAAGCATATTAACCCATTTTAGCGCAAGATTCTTAACCAAGTTAAGCCAAAACTTACACAAAATGTATAAATTATCAGTTCCCATGCATTTTAGTGACGGATTAATTATTTTTTAAATATATATACTAACGTACAATATAGAGTAGTAGAATGCTAAATTTAAGTGTCAAAACAGCACAATATGAAATGGCACATTTTATTATAATTCAGCACTTAAGTTATAGTCTGAATACTTCGCGTAATCAACCAGTGATCTGATTTAAAACGTCCGTTTCTGATTTAAAATATTAAAATTCATCAGGCTGTAATATGTATCCAAGTGATCGTACGTAATGGACTCTTGATACATTCCTTCCACAATATTGATCAAATAATTGCAGTAAGAACTGTTCCTTCTTTTTATTTTGTCCTTTAAATACTTTGTCGATCTGGTTACATTCTTCTTTAATTAGTTTAAAACCATCTATTTTTCTGCTTTACAAATCTAACATGAGTTCCCTAAGTCTGATTTTTTTGCTGAAATGTCCTAGTCCCAACTGGTCCCTGTCTCGTAACTGGTTCTTAATAGACTTGTTCGAAAAGGCAACATACAGCTTATATCGATGTTTTACTTCAAAAACTGGGACTAGTAGATCACGTGTTTTCTATTTGTACCAGTCATAAAGTATACTAAAATACAAAGAAAAACAAAAATAAAACATTGACGAATACAAGATTGACGTACATTATTAATACAACACATTACTAGGAATTGAATAATCGACATATTCACGGAAGAGCGTTTATTGCAAAGCATATATATGTATACAGTTATTTATTGTTAATTGCATATCATAGGATACATTTATATATAGCATATTATACACACGGCCTTCCAACTATTTTGATTCGAGCGCCACTGACGAGTCTTTTGTAGACGTCTGGCGAACCAAATTATAAGCTTGGTATCTTTGATGAGTTTTTACTTGAACATTTTCAAATTGATGAGCTACAGTATCACTTCATAAAATGTGCTTTGCTTAATGATTATACAGTAGCAGGGAAGGTATTTTCAAAAAGGGGGCCAAGGAACTTTAAATAGAAAACTTTTTACTGATTTGTTTAATTCGACAGTTTAGTCTTTATGAAAAAGGGGGGTTCTGAAACCTTTTGTAGCTCGTTCAATATAGATGCATGCTACCTATGTACATTTCAGTTGAAAACGATCAAAGGTACACCCTTAGTTGAATCAGAGAGACATATAATACATGTATTATAATAGAGCTGCGTCGGATAGATATCGACCCTATGCAAGTTCATGTAAACATGTACATGTATAAGACTTTGATTGATTTCGGAACATTCAATTACAAAATAAAAGATGAATTGTGGTCTGTTTTGTTGGATTCTTATATCAACTCAATTTTCAAACAGTAACAGACTTTGCATAGAGATTTTTCAACCCGAAATAAGTTAACAGATGTATTGATATTCATTTGCATAAGGTCTATTAATTTCTATCCGGCGCATATGTCTCTGGTTGAATATATAGGTTTCCACTTGACTTATATTTTACAAAATATCTAATGTTGCGATATCCTGGTGTGATTTTGATTGAGACATAATGCATTTTATATCTGTGTTGATGATATTTTTTAAGTTAAATTTTGTACACGGTTGATTTCCGCGATCATAAATTTTATATTTACGCCTTTAGAAATCCAAGTTTTAATTTTAATATACATATTTTTTTTTATTACTTTTAATGGATACATCTCAAGCGTGAGTACTTAAAATTTTAGATTTATTTGATTATTTTGCTTTGTAATAAAAATAGGGATGATAAAATATATGTACATTATATAATCCATATTTTAATACTTAAGCAACATAATCATGTTTTATATAATATGAATTATAGTTAGGTATATGAAGGCATGACCATAACTGGTTGAAATCTTATATATCTTAAAATATTGTAAAGAAATTATTAAGCTGTCTGTATTTGAAGACTGTATGTCCCCCTCTAGATGTTATTTCATTGTCGGTTCCTTTTATTTATTTTGTGTTTCTATTGTCATGAAATGCTATTTCATTTCAATCTCACATTCAGTCAAGTATTAACTAGGACTAGTTAGTTTCATGTACCAAGAATTTATATATTTAATGTTTTATTCGGTTAGTCGACAGAGTTTTTGAAGGATCTGAATTTGGTTTACAGAATAGAGAATAATAGGTCAATACTACAGAAAAAAAAATTGCCCAAAAATATTAATGAAGAGAGAAAAATAGTCCAAAAAATATAGAATAGAGAATAATTGGGCGGTTAATTATAAAGCATAGAGAATAATGGGTCAAAATATTACCTAAACATTCCTACTCATTCGGCAATCAGCTAATGTAAGCAGCTGACATGACTCACCAATGGATTTAAGCAGGGCTGCCACGATGGGTGTTACAACTATTTTGTAGTTGTTAAAAAACAACCGAGCTTTCCGCAGCACTTGACTTCACTCCCAGTTTTTGGTAGGTTTCGTGTTGCCTAATTTGTAGTTTTTTTGTGAAGTGGTCTTTAGGAGATCTCGTTTGTTTGGATTTTTTTTCATCGTTTTTCTTTTGACCATGGTGTTGAAGCATGTCGTTTTGGGTTTTTGATTACACCCTTGGTATCTTCTTAAATAGCTTTTACCATTGCTAAAATGTTTTAAAGTCTTTGACATATATTATAATTCACAAAAGGGAAATTGGAATTGTTTTTATTGAAACAAAAAAAATTGAAAACTGCAAGTCATGATTTTTTAAATCAGACTTATGACTTAAATGGGTCTTTACGCTAAATGATTTTTTTCTTCACATTTTTCTGAAATCTTTTTATAATGTCATCTTCACCATAGTCGTTTCAACGATCGATTAACATTTAATTTTTGATTAAGAATTTAATAAAAATTCGTTCAAATTTAAATGTTTATCTAAATCCCCTAACTTCAAACTGATATACCAATAAAAGAAAAACATATCATGCAAAAATGTACAATACGCAATTGTTCAATTTTAGAAAGAAATTCGTTACTTGTATGAACACGAGGGCAAAGTTCGCATTTAAATCCAACGTATTCATTTGAATTTTGTTTTACAAAACGGATAGATGGTCTGAATATAGGGAAGTAATTTGAAAGGTATGATTTTATAACTTTTTAAGTCTTAGGAGTAAGGTTGTTTTTACGTTTATGCAAAATGCTTACAGGAATATAGAGCCTATAAGATCATGTTTTCTGAGCAGGTAAGTATGTATCGAGGCTATATCCTTTTCAACAGAAACATATATATGTGTTTATATGTCTCTGTTTTCAATAATCAATGATTTCGATGTTTTAAATTCAATTTTAATGAACACTGTAGGGTGTATCAATAATTTTTAAAGAGATTAAGAGACAAAGAGAGCTAGCGTGATCTAAAAGGGGAACTGCATTTTACGTAGCACGTATTTTTCTAACTCTGGTTTAAGTTGAGTAAATAGTTGTCTGGTCAATTACAAAGAAATATAGTGAAAAATCAATAAGATTTAAAAGGGATATTTTAAATGTTATGTTATCATATGGATGTCCTTAATTATTATTTTGATAAAATCAAAACAGCATACATATACTGGTACTTATGGGTATACGTAATTTGCTAGATGACAATTTTCGAAAATCAATTTTTATATTAAATTTTAAAATTGACGCAAAAGTGTAATAACGCTTAGTATCTTATGGATTTTGTGTGTAATTATTACAATGCTGGCTGGTAATTTTTTGGACATTCGACTTCGAAATTTCAACCACATCGGTAATGTTGACTATAGTTATGTAAATGTAACGTCATTTATTAAATGATACTTCTGTAATGTAAACCCATACCCTTAAAATACACCTGTGACGCAAATCTTTTGTTCAAACTCTCCATTATTTTTCAGGAATGGAGAGTTATTTTCTATTGTCCATCTTCATTCATCCGGACGTTTTGCCCTTTGGGTATTTCCATGGGCACTTTCTTAAAAAGTGTTCACCTATGGAAACAGTTCTAAAGGACGTCACGCGATATTGATTTGATTTTTGATTTTTGGTGTTTTAACGCCACTTTTAAGCACCGCTTTTGGGCTATTTCGTGGCGGCCAGTTTTTATTGGTGGAGGAAGCCGGAGTGCCCGGAGAAAACCACCGACCTTCGATAGGAAAACTGACAATCCTAGTCAATTAAGATTGGAGTCGAGTGCACCCGCACGAGCGGGGTTCGAACTCACAACCTCAGTGTTGACTGGCTAGTGATTACAGTAGTAACTACTTAGACCACTCGGCCACCGAGGCCCCCGCGATATTGAATGAAGATGAAAATTTACAAAAATGGCTGATATTAAATGGATTTTTTTAAAATTGGGATGACCTCGTAGTAATACAATGAACACCAAATATCTCATTATTAATAAACAGCTTTTATTTGCGAGTCGTAATTCCATCGTATAATATATAGTATCGTTTTCACTAAAATTCCACAACATTATCCACAATTTGTTTTCTGATGCAAATCTTGGCTAAATTTCTGTCACGGATAGTAACCAAGCGGGTAAAAACGAATATTTTCCATTGAGTGCCATTCCTCTCCTGTGCATCTAAAAAATATCAAATGTGTTAACTCAGTTAGATTCTTTTGTAATATTGAACACATTAACATTAAACAATAAGGAAAATTAGAGAAAAAAATATTTCACTTACATATTTGCTTCAATTTAATTTTACCGTTTAAGATATCATTTGCTTGAAATTTAGTGTCGTATTTTGATTTTGTACAGCAAAAATCGTTTGTTCCATTTTAATATGTACATTAAAAAAGAAATATTACTCAGATAGTTTCTACAATAATATTGTGGTTATTAAATAGAATAAATAGTTCAAGAAACTGAAATGGTCAAAATGGCGTATTCGGTATATTATTTGATTTATCGTTGTTATAATTTGAATATTGTTCTTCATGTAATGAATATAATTTGAGGGGTATGAATAACATTTGAATAAAGCTTGCGTTAAATATTGGGCGGGATTTTTATTCAATTTTCAACAGAAACGCGTAACACAGTCGAATTCCTACACTGTTGTTATATGTCCAGTAGCAAATATAACAGTTATATCGGCAGTGCAAATGACGGCGTTAATCTTGAAATGTTTAAATGAAATCAAAAAGTAGTTTTCCACTTAAGTTAAAGACATACAAAACGCAATCTAGAAATGTTTCAATCACGCGGTTTTTTTTTCTTCTAAAAATGTTTGCCTCCTGTCTGACGATAGGGAAGAATGAAAAAATATTTTCAGTTTGCTTGTATTGCTATTTAAGACCATAAACCATGCAGAACATTTTGTTTTCGTTGTTATCAGCAAAGGGAGCGGGAAAAAATTGTTGGATTATGCATGAAACACGAAACACTGTTTTCTTGTTTAATTTTATTTGATCTAAATCTAATAAAATAATTTGAAATAAAGAATCATATTTTGTTTCAGATATATGACTTCAAATCGAGCACACCCTTATTAGTTAAATAACCTATACTAGAGTGCTACATACCTGGAAATTTGTTCTAGTTGTACCATGTCATTTTTCTCCGACGATTCTACATCCAAGATTTATCAAACGAAAAACACACATAATCCATTAACATATATGCATAAATATTAGTTTTTCTCTCTCCCGAAATACCACTTAAAGACACAAATAAATATCCTTTTAAATCCCACCACAAGAGACACGTGCGTATCCAATGACTTCAAACATAATTCTGGATGAACTTTATTCAAGATCTTTTTATAGTAATCATTCTACTGTTCATAAATACTTCTTTAAGTGAGTAGATGGTCAGGTTGATCTTAAATTTTGCATGTGGATTATTGGGTACACCACGGGGAAAATGAAAAAGAAACCATTACAAAATGAAGTAAAAATCTTTAAAATGTTATAATCTAAAGATTCGTCTTTATATTTAAGGTGTATTTTAAGTTAGCGAAAGTCCAAATAACTGTCCATTCCTGGGAAATAATGGGCGTCGATCCTACGGGCCTCCGCTCCATTATTTCCCAGGAATGGACAGTTATTTGGACTTTCTCTATAACTTAAAATACACCTGTGACGCAAATCTTTTGTTCAAACTCTCCATTATTTCCCAGGAATGGACAGTTATTTGGACTTTCTCTATAACGTAAATAGCCTACCAGTTATAAAATACCTTCAACATTTAAAAGCTAGTACAGATGTGTATGATCGTATCTCAACCCATTCGTTATGATAATTGTTACAAAAATAAGGATTGCCAATAAGACAACTATCCAAAGACCGCAGGACGAGGATCTAAACAACTACAGAGCACTGTGCGGCCTTCAATTGACAATGAGTAAAATTATACCATAAAGCTATTGAAAAGCCCCAGCTGCATTTTTTCATTTTTGGATGTTTCTAAAATTTGTAATACATTAAGATAAAAATAATTTATATTAAATGCCCCAAACAGGCATAAGCCAGTGACCCTCATAGTCAGCCAAGGTCGTCAAACACCCCCATCGTAGTAGTGTTATTTTCTCGCTTAACGTACGAGATTTCGGTCATAGAAAGTAAAATGGAAATCTTTGACCATTATTTCCTTTTTCTGAAATCAATCAGCTGAAAGGGTAAATATTATTTTAATCTTCTTCATCACAGGCACTTGTCTCTGAAATGTTTTCCCCTATATACCTTTTCATGATCCCTGGCATACCTTATATTAAGGTATATAGCAAAAAAAAAAAAAAAAAAAAAATCAGAGACAAGTGCCTGTGTCAATTCACGCAATGATGGCTTCATATTGCTCTCCGTGTATTTTAAACGCATTTAGCTCCAATGTTTCTGGCTATCGTTTCACACAGATTCGTTAATCGTAAGATTTACGACTGATCGTAAGATACTTTACCGACAAACAGGGGCGTAGCTAGGTATCTACTAAACTGTAGGTACAAATTGCGACAGAGGGTCTGGGGGCCGCTCAAGGCCCCCAGCAGGTCCAGGGCAGAGCCCCCGACGAAAAACGGTTGTCAGCATTTTAGTTGCAAAATTTGTGTACAAAAAAACAAAGTTTACTTGTCATTTTATCATGATAATATACATGAAGAAAAGTTCGAAGAATTATACATAATTTTACAATAAAATCTGACTGATGAATAATTAACCGGAAGTACAATCGGAAATATAAAAAAAAATATTTACAATATGCATTGCCCAGCGTAGATCAGCGTAGCCCTTTTATTAAGCAGTACATCCTGTTTAGTATTTTCATATCTATTCCTTTCTGATTGATGATAATTGATATATATACGTCAATTGATAGTACATTTTGACGATCCTTCATTAAAAAAATAGGCACTGAGACTACTATAAAATAATACTATCCTTTGGACTACGCATCGACCATTCATCTTTTGATTCTTCAACCCCCGGCCACACAAACACATACACACACACAGTTGATGCCTCATGCAGAAGTTTTGTTCTGTTCATACTATCTAACAAATATCAAGAAATTCATATTTTCTGACATCCTGTGTTGTAAAATCCCTACCTGTTTAGGAATTTGAATAATTATGGTCATTTCACGTAGATCTGAGAGTACTCGAAGTTACTGAAAGCTAGTTGATTGATTGATTGATTGCTAAACGTCCAATGGCAAATAGTTCATGCATGTTCAGGACAAAAACAAATTTACAATAAATACAACAGGTATCTAGGTCCTGTAATAGGGGTCGTCCAGGATGAAGGTCTGGAATGCCATGCATTGGAAAATGAGGGTTTATTGGATAGGAACAGAAATTTTGCCCTTCTTCAGATCACCTACGAACCCCTCAAAGAGTTGTTGCAAGTGTTCTTAACGTGCATAGAGCGTGGCATTCTCTCTGCACTAGGCATTGGATTTAATGTCCCCATTCTGACCAGACGTGACTGCGTATTTATACATCCCGCACAGCCAAACTGACGCCCAACTTTGGCAAGGGTTTTATTGTAGGTCGGATGAAGACCAAGTGGAAAGCTTGTTGAAAGCCAACAACAACTAATTAAAAAAATCATGTATCTAAGAATAAAATGTCAGGGTTTTGAGTATGCTGAAGTTCATTCAAGTATTTGTTGATAGAAGTGAAATGACCTGGACCAAAGTTTTAGTTTTTAGTTTCTATCTATAATGACATACAATTTTATCCAATACTCCATTCACTAAGGATGATAGACTAGTGTACAAATGACATTTGATAATTAAAAAGTTTTGACGACTTCACGTGCATCTACAGATAACGTTGTTTATTATTTTTTTAATAAAAAAAATATTTGTGAAAAAATTATGTGTAGGCACGTGCCTAGAGTGCCTAACGGCAGCTTCGCCCTGAGTCAAAGTTTAAGTGTGTTTCCCAAACGTGTCGGAATCTTTCCGCACCGACATTCGATTACCGACCTCGGCTCCGAGAGCTCTTTCATGCGAAGGTCTGAAAATTGAGTCCACGCGTACCTGTCAGTGTCAGTTCGTAAATAAACGATTTTGGAAAACACATACTGAAAAAGATACGGTTAAACTCGATATGGTTGACTTCTACTGATGTTCTACCGTTCATGATTCCTAGCATATCATTCTACACGACAGATGGGGTATGATACTAAAATTCTTTTGGCTTTTAATCTCGTATCTGGGAACAGGCTAGCCATGGGACAGCCATAACGTTGCCATTCTTCAGTGACGATTTAAACTGACGGAAACTAGAGGCACTGCGAGCTAAGCACAGAAAATGACTTCCGCCCCTTGTAAAGTCTATGATTAGATACATATTGGAAATGCCTTATAATTCTGATTAAAACAAACTAAATATGAGAAGCACAATGACATTTTATGGTGGAGATTCAGAGAAAGTTTCATCAATCTATAACATGGGTGTAGGAAGAGAATCAAATAAAAATGCAAACTGTAGTGTAGGGATATGCCAGTCCATGTCATGCCAAAATAAACCCCAAACTTCTTTCAGACGAAGAATTAAAAAATCAAAGTTTGTGAAAGTTTGACAAAATTCTGACAAGCTGTTCAGAAGCAGTATACAAAACAGAACGACAGGCCAAACAGACGGACACCTCGTCACTATATACTGTCCGCTTAAAATAACTTGTGTACATATTGAAAATTTGAATGAATCTATTTTTAAATACGAGATCACTGTAAAATGTATAGACCTAGACAACACAATCATAGCCTTCACCTTTCTCCTCTTTTCAGTTAAACCGATGTAATTTCTATAGACTAGCTGCAAAGTTAGCAATAATTTAAATGCCTATTTTAACACTGTTTACCGTCTCATTACAGATTAACTTTGTCACTTATTTAGTAATGTAAAAGTAAGAAGATGAAATCTATGATGAAATCTATATTCTTCATTTCAAAATCATTTCATATAATTTTTGATACACTTAATTGCCTTTGAGTTAATATATATTGAAATGAATAATTTAAGTACGTCGTACAAAATAAATCTCTGGACCATCAGACATCGCTACATTAATGACTTCTTCCACCCGATAGTAAGGCGGTGGTTTTTGACTTGTGGTAAATGTGAATACAGTTAAATATTGTCTTGTTGGTGGCGTTAAATGGAAGACTGTTGTGCTCTTTGTACGTTAAACCCTCGTATAGGGTCCACGTGTGACATATTATAAGGCAAAATTTTGGCACCTATCCAGTTTTTCATACTTTTTCATTTACTGTTTCTTCTTTGAATTCATCAAAATTTATGATTCTACGAATTTCATAAATAGCTATGTTTCTCGGTCTGTATAGGTGAAAAATATATCTGACTTTAAGCAAGCACTATCTAATCAATCAATATTTTTTTACAATAAAGTATAATGTACCCAATCATCCTTGTAAACAAATATCGATTTAAACGAAAACTAATGGAAATCCTGTGTAAACAACATAAAAATCAAAATCCAATAATTCCAAACGTTTCAACTCTGTGACCTATAATTCTAGTGAATTGTAACCTTTTGATTGTCTATATTTAGGGAACGCGGGAACTAAATTATTAGACAATTATAGATTTGCGGCGTAAATTTAGACTAACGATCGTCCATT
This sequence comes from Mytilus coruscus, assembly GCA_017311375.1. Taxonomy (NCBI): domain Eukaryota; kingdom Metazoa; phylum Mollusca; class Bivalvia; order Mytilida; family Mytilidae; genus Mytilus; species Mytilus coruscus. Next base: position 33,245,303 of record CM029602.1, on the reverse strand, counting down.
ATAGATGGACGGCGTAAAGTATACTAGATTTTCTACATTGGCTAGAGGTATAGGGGGAGGGTTGAGATCTCATAAACATGTTTAACCCCGCCGCATTTTTGCGCCTGTCCCAAGTCAGGAGCCTCTGGCCTTTGTTAGTCTTGTATTATTTTTACTTTTAGTTTCTTGTGTATAATTTGGAGTTTAGTATGACGTCCATTATCACTGAACTAGTATATATATTTGTTTAGGGGCCAGCTTAAGGACGCCTCCGGGTGCGGGAATTTCTCGCTGTATTGAAGACCTATTGGTGACCTTCTGTTGTTGTCTGTTCTGTGGTCGGGTTGTTGTCTCTTTGACACATTCCCCATTTCCATTCTCAATTTTAGATGTAATGCTGCGCGCAGTAAATAAAAGTTACTTTTTCGTGAATGATAAATACCGCCTTTGTAAGACAATACAATATTGATATAGAGTATATGTTTCGAAATGAACAAATAATCTTTAACATGAGTTGTTTTTCAAAATGATTTGATATGTTTATACTATTGATTTGGGTATTGTGTTGCAAATTAAGAAACGCATCCTGGTCAGAATGACAAATTGGTCCAACGTCATCATGCATTGATTAAAAGTCACATTTATAATAAATGTTTTGGACTTAACTGTTCACAGATTGTTCCTATGGTATAACCGGATTCTAAAAATTAGATTTTACAAGTAGAATTTTTATGTTCTTTGCTTCCAAAATTTAGATTTTTCAGGTAGGATTTTTGTTTTTTGCTTTCAAAATTTAGATTTTACATGTATAGAATTTTTATGTTCTTTGATTATGTTGGTAGAATTATTGCATAAAACATAAAATGTTTTAGTTGATATATCCCATTAGTTTCGGTTACTAACAACAAACATAAAAGCATTAAGTATAATCAAAATCAATGATACAAATATAGGAGTAGGCATTTGCAATAATTTATGATAATTAATCATTAATTTTCATTTTGTTAAGCCTTGTAGAGAGTTCTTGGTGTCGGAACCAAGGGACAACTAAACTTCTTTGATCAAATACACGAGATGCACTTGCTTTAACTTGTGTACTTTTTTGTCGATAAAATTGCATTTCAGTTTATAGCGGATATGTTTTTATTTAAATTGAACCGACATTGTTTATTAGTTATTTAAATGTAAACGTAAAGTGTCATGTCATGGCTCATCTGTCATGTTACACCCTTATACATAACATATCTGTTCAATCGCACCTTTTACATTTAAAAGCAATTACGGATGTGTTTGATCGTATTTGAACCCTTTTAGATGATTATACCCACTAACCATGTAAATATTTCATTGACTTTTGAGTTTGATTTGAATTTTATTTCTTGCTTTTGCGTACGAGATTTGTATATCAGACTATACATGAAATATTTGCCAATGCACATTAAGCAAACAACAACAAATAAAATTAAATGAGATTCTGATGACGTTTTTAGATAGGCTGTTGGAACTAGTTCAGTTATAAGGTAAAGTGGAAATATCCTACTATACTTTTCTCCTTTTAGTATGTTTTGTTTTCTGATATATCAGTTCAATGTCTAAATCATAAAAAAAATATTTAACAATTTCTGAACTTCAAACTCCCTCGTGCAAAATATTCTTCATGTTGCTCCTCGTGTTTCATACATGAATTGCAGTGACCAATAGTTGATGACATCAACCGTCATTTGGTCTCTGGTGGATAGTTGTCTTATTGGCAATCATACCACATCTCCTTATTTTATTTTTATCTCTAACGTTACTGGTTAAAATAATGGGAAAACTAAACACGGTTCAAACTCCGTATGTTCGATATGTTTCACTTCAATTTGGGATTTGGCCCCTTATTGAACCCGTTGTATTACGGAACGGATTTAAGCTACATGAAGACCCATTGCACTTTTCGATGTTCGACTTTTTTAAGGCACCAGACCGTGTAGTCTTCCTTTAAAAACACCTTATGTTGGAAAGGGTCCGAGTCTGAACAGATTGGGAATCTGAAAAAAAAAAGACAAAACGGAATCAAAATCAAATCAATATTTAGTGTTTTGGGAACTTTTTAGACTTAATATATATTTCTAATGCTATATTCTAAAAATTGGGCTTCAACACATAAGTTTATAAGATAAACGCAAAGCAGCATGTTCAGATGGAAGCAGGAGAACAGAATATTTTTTAGTAGCTGGTCTACCCGTGTATGCTAATCGCGAAGTTATGAATTTCAAAACAGGCTGTCAATTGGTAGCAGATAAAAGAATATATAGAAAGCTTTATTTATTCTATTCCCTACATGATGCATAGGACTACCCCTGATTACCTTTGCGCTTCAATAACCCCATTAACAAAACTCAATGTATAAAGTTTTATATACTATGATCATGCCTGTTTCAGCGTGACAAAATATTGATAATATAGAATTTTAAAATTATACACAAAAATATCTCCAAACGTTTTTGTAAGACAATCCAATATTAATGAAGATTATATGCTTCGACATGAAAAATTAAATATTTAAGACGTACATTGTTACAAATTGCATTTATCAAGGATTTGTATATACATGTATTGTTATACAATTCCTTCCTTTGATTAATGTTGCTATTGATTTGGGTATTGTGATGAAAGATAAAGAAAGTGGCACATCTTGGTCAGAAGGAAAAATTCAAGCAAAGTCTATATTGATTATATTACACAAATATTATAAATAATGCTTTTGACTTAACCATTAGTTGTTTTTCTATATCACAAAATTTGGATTTTATAGGTAGGAGTTTTATGTACAATTTAAGAATTATATTTTTAAGTATTGGTTACAAAAAAATCCATAATGTGAGAACTCCGGTGAAAAGACACTTTCTTGATCAGTACATGTTTTAAGAATGGGCTGCGCTTGCTTCAATTGTTGTTCGTTTCTTCTAGACAAAAAGGGCATTACATGCAGTTTACATAATAGGTATGATTTTATTCCATGAGCAAATAATTAATGAAATAAAGAAGATAACACTACACCCTCATTAAGTTAGGGAGCGCCAATTATACAAGGACGTACACGAATTTTGCAAAACGGGGACTCGACCTTCAATCATTGACAATGAGGGACAAAAGAACGCGCCAACAATGCAAGTTCTATATAAAATAATCTTTTTAGAATGCAACCCTCATTTATTTCTTGAGCAATGAAATGTTAAACAATACCCCAGGAATCGATGACCTTAGTTGTATTTGGCAAAACCCTTCGGAATTTTGGGTCCTCAATGCTCTTCTACTTTATTTTGACTTTTTAACTTTTTTTTATTCGAGAGTCACTGATGAGTCTTTTGTGGACGAAACGCGCACGTCTAGCGTTCACAATTTTAGTCCTGGTATCTATGATGAGTTTATAATCCTCAACACTATTTCATCACTTTTAATATCCTCATTATTTTCTTCTTATTATCCACCTTAATCTGGCTTTGACAAAATTTCGGGAGCCTTATCTGTAATTTTCTCGTTCACGATCTTCTTGTGAAAAAATGGGAAATGAGTGAAATGATAAAGCAAGCCAAATATCAAGGCATTTTAAAATTGTTGTACATGATATAATGGATCGAACATACATTTTCCGCATTCACACAAAACAATTTCTTAGAATTCGGTCAAATTAATGACTAAAATTTCCGCATCGATTACAGGCGAATATGTATAAATGTTGTGACCCTTGATAATTTAGTTCTGTATATAGTATGTACTTTTTAGCGTGTGCTTAGTTCCGCAAAAAAGGGAATATTTTCACATTTTAGGGAAATAATTGTTTCTTTTTTATGAAAAGAGGAAAAGAGATATAAGTAATGCATGTTATTGTCGCCAAAGAAAGTATGTTGTTAAAGAAAAAAAGCGTATTGTGTGACAACCATTTAAATGTAAAAATCGTTTAAACAATTGTAATGATATAGTATTTACTAAGAATAGAATACAGTTACGATAGTTCACATATTCCGTTACAAACGACATTTATTGTTCAAATGTTATCTAAAATGTCATTCAAATGTAAAATGTGCAAATAATATGAAATATCAAACCAGCAACAAAGGAAATAATTCATGTGAAAATATACCATCATCAAACATGTATTCATTTTCCTATATAGAATTACTTTGCTAGTGCATATATGTACGAACAGAGTGTTTAAAAATACTGACTATCATACGAGCAAAGAGAAGGATAAAATCAGCTCTATTTTCTAATGGGATCAGGTGATTATTTTGGGGAGGGGCGGCGAGGATTCCTACAAAATGATCTACAATTTGAGTTTTAGGTACAGAAAGTAAATTGGATTTTAGTTTAAGTGAGAAGTTTGTCCTAGAAACAAATATTTCCGCCAAAAAATTTATAAATTTCGGATTTTGGACTTTTCGGCCTAAAATCTTTTAAAATTGATCATTTATCAAATGTGTCTGTCACATACGAGGTGATGAGAGTGAACTGAAGTCGTTTTGACCCCTTCAAGAAATAAAAAAAATAAACAAAAACAAACAGATGGATTATGGTTGATTATAAGGTCTTATTTCAAGGAAAGGTATATGTTGATACCATGATTCCAACGACTACAGATGACGCTTGAAGTAGTCGATCTTCCATCGTGAGCTACTCTAGAACATGTCACCAATAATATGAATGCAAAAAGGGTTAATCATTAATGTATTTATCGCATAAAATCTTAAATAATCCTAAATAAAAATTAGTAACGTAAATTTTTAGAATGAACGTTATGTAACATTTGCATGTTCAATACAAGCCCTTTCGTGTTACCGAATGAACGTATACCCCATGCAATAGTTGATAATAGGTTCAGAAAAATAGTCACATGTATATTGATGAAGACTATGTTGCCATCTATAGACTTTAAATGTATTTTGAGTGTTTTAGTCGTTGGGTTGTTGTCCCATGCAGTGACGTATCTTCCAATCTCCATATATTCACATGGACATGTACTGTCCGACAGTAAACAAACATTTGCTGATAGAGCGTTTGTTTGATGATGTATAAATAACACATCTGTCCCCATTCCCCCATTCAACATACTTTCTTTTCCCAGCCGCAGTCCAATGGAGGAGAATTATTCAGACCGGAAGTCAGCCCTATAATTTTAGAAACAATATTGTACTGATATCAATGAAATGTAGGTATGATAAATAACTTTTATATTTTAAATGAGTTTGTTTAATGCTAAATTCATGCTGGTCACTCTGATTAAGTGCAGTTAAGCAGAACCTTCATTGCTATCTAAAATTTGCGTAGTCAGACGTTGCGTTGTGTTTTTATCATTTCATCCTGCAATCAGTCAACTATTGTACAAATAACAGGTACATAAATATTTTTTGCTTTATTTGTACTTCTTCCATATTGAGCACGATATTTCTTTTTGTGTGACAGGTCATTTTGGGGTCCTCTTCGCGGTTCGCGTTTAAACTATGTATATTTCTTTGATTGATTGAGTGTTGATTGCTTAATGTCCAGTGACAAATATTTCATGTATGCTTAGGACGAGAACAAATTAACAATAAAAACAATAGGTAGGTCCTGTCATCCGGGATGAAGGTCGGGGAAATTAAGACTGCCACTGGAAAATGAGGGTAAGTTGGATAGGGACAGAAATTTTGCCTTGCAACAGGCCAACCTCGGACCCATCAAAGAGTTTTTGCGAGGGTTCTTAAAGTGCAGATAGCGTTGCACTCTCTCTAAACGAGGCATCGGATTTTACGTCCCCATTCTGACCGGACGTGGCAGAATATCTGTATATTTTCCGATAATGTACATATATTGTATATGTATTTTGTGTAATCAAATTTCCCGTGGCCTTTTAATCAGTCGATAATTCTGAGATTACTTTACACAAGTGTTATAGTAATCTCAGGATAATTTAACTTAAGCAAAGTGAAAACAATTAATTCACCTTTAAAAAGAACAAGTAGACAGTATTATACTCTAGATAATGTTATGATTGTGGCAACAATGTCTGGGGTTAATAATTGGCCTCTGAAACTTTTAGCAAACACTTATTAATCAATTAGTTAAATGGTGAAAGTATTCAATATAGTAGTACTTTCATGGTTAAATAATATACAGATATGTGTCAGTGGGTCTAAGTATTAAATACATGTATGTTTACATTTTATTCAATTCATTAAATTCTTTCTTTATCAGATTAAACAATTTTGCTTTTTGTTTATTTCAACAGTAGCCTTGAGCTCATAGAATTGTAAACTGTATTTGACCCATTTTTCCTTCATTCTTCAGTTTAAAGTTTAAAGAATATAAAAGTGTTTATAATTACATAAGTAACCTGTACATTTCGTAAGTGGTGTATCAAAACAATATGGCATACGTTCATAAAGTAAGATTGTTTCAAACAGGACATTCGCAATCTGAAGGAATCTTTTCAAATATCCACATTTTTACCACCTCATCGTTTCCTTAAAATCGTATTTTATGCTATAAAAGTAAAAAATTACAGGAAAATCTTAACATGCTATAGAGTATGCAGTAGTATACACATACTATATTATACTATACCAATACTTGACTAAATGGATAGTTGTTTCATTGGCAATCATATGCATACCTCATCTTCTTATTTTTATACATAAACGGAAGACATTAATTTATCTTAAACTTTTCTTTTCTTCTTTTTTTGGTATTTTGACAATTTTCTACATGTGAAGAAAAAGAGAAAAAGAACTTGAAATCCATTTTTCTAAACTATGTGTTTCAGACTGTTCTTATTCATACAAGTGCCAGATTGCTCAGAGCAACCTAACTGTCGGCGCGGACAATGGACACTCCTCAACGCCGGGTCAAACCGGACTAATTAGGGGAGATTTTCAAACTTTCATGCTGAGCAATTTGTTATATTAAACAGTCCTAACTATTGACTGAGATTAAACTAAGATAAATGGTGACAATTTGTGACGTGACGGATTATAAATAACACCGGAATTAAATCCACCGTAATATTTACACACACATACATGTATCAATCATGTGACCGTCCAAATTGTTTTAAATATAACTTAATAGAGTGAACATTTGTGTTGTATAGAAACACTAATTGATTGTGTATGGCGAAACATTTAATTGCAACGGTAAGTTTTACACTATATTTTATTTACATTGTTTTATATATATATATATACATGAAGTTTCGGTTCACTTATATTTATTTTTTGGATTTTGTAGTTTGACAAATAAACTAAACAATTAAAGAATAAAAACATGTCTGTTATTAAGTGGATTGCGTTATCACTATGTACTTTATCTATTATATAAACATTATGGTAAATGGATCAATTTATTCTCACTGTTTACTCATATATGTGGAAAATGTGGACGGGCAATCTCTTACGAGAAATGATCCAGGATGTACAAAAATTATGACTTCAAAGTATTCAGAATGTAGTTATTATCACTGAAAATAGCCATGATTTAAGCATTGATTTTTTTTATGAGGAAACACTTAAGTATCATTAAAAATTCAGGAATATAGATGTGGTAAGATTGCCAATGAGATAACTATCCGCCAGAGTCTAAATAACGTGGATGTCAGCAACTATACATGTAATATTATTCTGCATTATAAATGTGCACGGATGTGAAGAGTAAACAACTGACAATTTTGAATTGGTGGTGAAATTTTGTAGAAAACTCAAAATTATAATATTTCAATATCGCATACGAAAGCAGTAAAACTATTCCGAAGTTAAACTTTTTCTTTTGCATTTCAAAATTCGCACTGTGTCAGAAAATGTCCATTTAGAGTAGGCCTAACCAACTTTAACGCCATTGTATAAAACGCGTAAAAAATTTTGGACTGTGGTCACAGAAATCGGTAACAATGAAGTTTTTTTTCTATACATAAACACAAGTCATTTTAAATAGAGCATGCTCATATATAGAGTGGACTCACTCAGGACGTTTCCGATATCTTTGATGGACACTGGATGTATACGTAGCTCTGACATGTCTCTGCTGTTTATCCTTATCATCGACTCCTGGCCTGGCATCCTGGTCAAACCTCCACCTGGGGTCAGTACTGAAAGTCGAGCATTGAGTCAGGATCCCAGGCTTTACCAACTCCATCAATGCACATATCGTTACAAAATCATAGAATAGATACCTATATCAGTATTAAAAGGAAATATTGTTCATGTTCCATTCTTTAATCTTAATTTGAAATGGAAAAGGTCTTTCTTGAGCCCATTTAAACAAAAAAATATTTTCTGATATAAAATGTTTTTGAATAATTTTGTAATAAGTGAGGCTAGTTGTTTACAATAACCCTTTGCTTGTAACTAATTATCTTGTTATAATTGTTCTATAGTTAACCTTTAAAAATTTTAAAAAATGTAATTTGTTTAAGAGATACATGAACATTTAAAGATTAATTCAGCTCTGTTATGTACAGTATATGAAATGCCATAAAGGTTGTGATGTACCCTTTTCATCTTAACTGTTTTGTATTTGAATAATATGGAAAAAAAAATAAAAATTAAACCGAACACGACCTTTTGTTTTTTGGAGGTTTTCACTCAATGCAAATGAGAAGCAACCGTTGTAGATTTACATTAAATTATCAGTTACTGAAACTTCTTTGCATAAGGTGATGTTTCTCTAATTAAAAATTCTCTTTATTAACTGATTGTTATAAGATTTGTTGTAATTTGTATTTTGTTTGTTATAAGCTGTATTTGATATGCTTTATTATTGTAATCTTTTGACAGGGTTCGTGAGCTGATTTCTCGAGTGATATGGTATGAAAAGACGTGGTTTGGTTAAGCAGTTACTGCTGTTTTGTCTCGTTGGATTTGTTGTTACATATGTCTATAACTCAGTGTTGTTTCAAGTGAACGAACTAAGCGTAGAAGTGACGACAAAATCAACGACGAAACGGATATTCAATTTTGTACCAAGTACACGTAAATTACCACAAAAGAAATTTAAAATCAATTGTCGAAAAATTATTGAAAAAGATAAAGGTGAAATTGACAGAGCGACTGCTTTGATGCGAGTTAGTCCACCTTTTAGTTTAAAAACTGATGATTATATTAACGCCACCGAAGACTGTGTTCATTTCCGGAAGTCTTTTCGATATGACAGTTATCCTGTGACCAATGAGGAAAGAGAATTTCCAATAGCATTTAGTATCATCACATATAAAGATGTCGATCAAACCGAACGTCTGCTTCGTGCAATATATCGTCCACAAAACTTATACTGTATTCATGCGGATGCCAGTTCTCCCGACTCGCTACACAAAGCCTTGGAAGGAATTGCTGACTGCTTCGGTAACGTGTTCATAGTTTCTAAAAAGGAAGACATAATCTATAATCATATGTCTCGTTTAAAGGCAGATTTGAATTGTATGTCTGATATTCTTGCAATGCCACAAAAATGGAAATATTTTATAAATCTACCACATCAACAATTTCCATTAAAAACGAATTTAGAACTGGTCAAAATACTTAAAACATATAATGGTGCTAATGACATAGAAGGAATTATAACTCATGGAAGAATGATGCCAAGCAGATTTGAATTTCGTCATACATACATAAACGGTTCATGGAAGAAGATTGGTAAACGAAATAACAAACTGCCACTCAACGCAAGCATTGTTAAGGGCAGTGCCTATGGTGTGTTTAGCCGAGAATTTGTCCAATATATAATCACAGATAAAAGAGCGAAGGATGTTTTAAAATTTATGGAAGATGTAAAAAGCCCAGACGAATATTACTGGGCTACTTTGAACCATAATGAAGTTTTGAAAGCTCCTGGACGATACTCAGGTATAACTTTACACCACGTTTAAAAATAGCACTGAAAGCAAATTCAAATCAAGCTTTTTGCATTTCGCTGTACGAGTGGCTAAAGTAAGCGACAAATGTTCTATATAGCTTTATATCATGTTGCTGGATAAAACATCCGTATATCAATTAATCTGATGATAGAAATCTGTTGAGGGCTAGACATGCATGGGATAAGGGAGATAACTTTAAATCAGTAATGTGTTTGTTAAAGTATGTTTCATTAATGATTTTTGAAACATTCATGTGATACAGAGTTAAAAATCTGTACTACTTAGAAGTTTGGAATACATTTATGAAAATGGTTGACAAAAACGCAGCAAAGATTTTTACAAATAATGTCCCTTTACCTAAGTATACTTTTTAAAATATTACCATCATACTGAACCTTTGTTTTTTTTTGATATTCAAACAAGAATAACACTTAATAAATTTCGTGCTTTCGAAGCGCGTTTCTGGATTGATTCATTAGGAACACTCCAACTTAACCATTTGAAAGACAAGGATGTATAAATACGTAGAAAGGTTAGGAGCTATACGACCAAAAGGGACAAAAAAGAATAGTTAAATTCATCTAATGTCAGCTTTGCCCGAGTGAGTTGGAATCTTAGTTTCCTAGTAATATCTTAATTTATCAATGGAAAATTTTATCAAAAAATATGTTATAAATTGTGTCTGTACAGAATCACTGACTTCTAAGCTGATAATATCCTCGGGGACTACATGTAACAGTTCACTAGTAGTGGTATCGACCCAGTGCAGGTACATGAACATAACGTTTTCAAATTTCCTGTGTCCGTAGCGGTTTTCTTGATTTACTTTCATCAGGAACGCTCAAGCCCAGTCATCGTTTATGGTTTTTCCAACGTATGGTTTCAAACAGTGGCGGATCCAGAAATTTTCATAAGTGGGGGTCCACTGACTGCCTAAGAGGGGGCCCGCTCCGGTCATGCTTCAGTGATTCTCTATATAATCAACCAATTTTTTCCCATAAAGGGGGCCGGGCCCCTCTAAATCCGCCTCTGTCAAACACCACTGACGAAGATGTTTCCTTAAAAGTTTTATATGTGCAAATAGTGCATCAAATTGACTCCAGTACCTTTATTTTAATATTAGCAAGCGTGTGACGAAACATATTTAAAAAGTGTTTATATTTTCATTTCTACCACTTGGTCGATGTCACTTTAAACACATCACAAAGGAGCATACGATTTCCTGCAAATTTGTATCTGATGAGCATAGTTTTACGATTTACCGCAAAAATGTATATCTGATTATAGAAAGGATTGCCGATAATCATGATAAGTAAAACAAATATGCAAAATCCTCTTGTTAAAAAATTTCAGGGGCTCGTCAGGTAGCGCCTGTCTCAGATTTTACATACCCGTCTTAAATTTCGCCCGGAATAAATAAAAAACTTAGGTTCAAACTCCTTTAGGCAAAGTTGACATTAGATGGATTTGGCTATTCCTTTTAGGTTTCTTCCGGTCACTTAACCCACTTAAATATTCAATTATTTCTACGTCCTTGTCATTTTTTTATGTTTGAGCGTTACTGGTAATGGCAATTAAGAAAAGCGCTCGGACGCACGAATTTTAGAATGACTTTGTGGTATTTTCAATTTAAAGGCCGTGTCAGTATGCAACTATTTTAAAAAAAACAGCATACAGCATCATCAGCTGAATAATTTTCACTGCCTTTGGCTATGATACTAAGGATTCCATTGGCCTATCTATTAAAGGTTGGTTTAATGCTACTTCAACACACACAAGGTTTTTTTCACGGCTAGAACAAATATATGAAGTCCAAAACAGCTACATTGAAAGTCATTGAAAAAAAGACAAAACTTTTGTTTAAAAAGCAGTATTACTAGTCACATATATATATACATTGTCAAGTTCACTGGTCACGTGAATTAAAATATAATATAATTCTTGTTTATATTTATTTCAAATATATTCTTACAGGTAATCCAGAAAAGAAACCTTGGCTCGCTGTTTATGCTTCATGGGGAGGTCGTGACAAGTGTCACGGCAAATTTGTGCGTGGTGTTTGTATATTTGGTGTTGGCGATCTCAACGAACTTGTCTCTAAAAAGGAACTTTTCGCGAACAAATTTTATCCAGATTTTCAGTATTTAGCTTTGGATTGTCTTGAAGAATATCTATACAACAAAACCTTAAGTCATTTACCTTTTGAAACATTTTACTATAAACAGTTACCATTTATACGAAAACAATAAGGCTTTTACTTATTGTAATCTCAATGTGGGTTTCAAAGTTTTTAAAATGTATATTGTGTTGTTAACTATGTATTTTTTATTTGAATAAAACAGATTTATCAGGGACCAATTTTCCCTGATTTTTTTACACGGTCACCATTTCTAATTATTTCTTTAAAGGGACATTAGCTGTCAAATTCATGTTCCCCGATTTGACTCAAATTCTCATGTTTGATTTATAACACACTAAAACGTATATCCAAATTACAAAAAGTCTAAAATAAACAATTAACAATGCATGGACTCGATAATATGTATCAGCATTTCGTGTGTATTTTTGTCTAGAAGTCATCTAATTAACCATCGAGATGACCCCCGAAGACTGCCAACGGTCATATAACCCGATATAAACATACGTATAAATAAAAATAGATAGCGACCACGTGCAATTGGATTTTTCTAGGTATGTTTGATTTCATATTGTAGGTTAAAAAGTATGTTTATCATCGTTTTTACCTGTATAAGAATGATTTTTTTGTGGTTCGAATCAGTCAACCAAATGGTTCATCCTTGTTTCACTTTCAATGTTGACAATCATTTACTTTTAATAGCTGAATACATGTACATGCGTAACAAATCTCCAGCCAAGGGGTTAAATTGAAGGTCACTTGAATACGGATTCGATGAGGTCGAATTATTCTCTTTCAAGTGAATAATTCGTCAGCAATGTTTCTTAGCTTATTTTGACAAAATCAAAACAAACTTGCTGTTAAAAGCAAATTATTATTTAACTATTTCACTATCATTAATGATTGAACAAAAAAAAAACATATTTTATTTTTTTATATCTCGTAGCTAATGTAAAAGGGACATTAGCATACACGTACGATTTAGATAAAAAATTAAAATATGTTATTTTTGTTTGTTCCAACATTTTTAACCGCGGAATATTGATATATAATATTTCGCAATTATGAGTTTGGTTGGTTCAATTTTGTCAAAATAAGCTCAAAAACAAGTCAATAATTCAACCTCATTTGAATTCATATTCATGCAACCTTTCTTGGAAAGAAAAAAGAAAGCAAAACAGAGAAAAAAGGCGTATAAAAACAATTTTCGACAGGGACGTTAAATTATGTTTAAATAACATTACTCATCAGTTCTGAAAACAGAAACAAGTTCAACGTACTGTTGATGTGTTACATTCAATAGCTTTTGATATTTAGCTATCTACATCTTCCGTCAAATTCAAACGCCTTATTGACGCACATTTGTTGTTGAGGACGATAACTTGGTAGTCAGTTATTTTACTATTTTTTCTCAGCATAGCGTTAGGAACCTGCGCTGATTTTGCAAAATTGGGTCACAAGCAGGCACATCAGAAATCTTACAAGGGCTCTTGGTACAACGAACATGACGCTTACTAATACAGAACACGAGATTTAACGTCCACGTTATAAATGAACGTTGCGTATTTATGCATCCCACACACCCATCTTTTTAAAGAAGGTGTTACTATCGTGTTGGTTACAATATTTCCAAACCCTAGTCGTCCATGCTTCTAATCCCTAGTAATCCATGCAGTTAAATTTATATAAATATTGGCTAATAATAGGTCCGCCATAGTATTGCAAAAACAGCTATATATATGCTATGAAATGAAATGAAGTGAATTGGTATAAAAAACGGTGAGCAACAAACAGTGAATTTTAACTGCCACAACAAGTATACACGGAGAATCGGGTATTCCACGGTCGGAAAACTTAGCGTCAGCAACGGCACCAATAGTATAGGAGCGGATTCAGAATTCTATTTGTGTGCCGGTGGTAGTGGTGGTGGTTGGGGGGAAATGGGAGGAGCTCAAAGGTTAAACAAAAGACGGGTTATACCGGAAGGATATCGAAAGGCAGTACATGTACATGTGGATTTTAAAACATGTGCCCCGAGATATAAAAATCGGAGGAGCGTCGTTCGTTTGGTTGAGTGGGATGTATAAATATGCTGAGTTAAATCCATTGTGAATTGAGACAGTCAGTCTGATGTCTTGTGTTGGGAAAATGTCACACTCTCACCTCAGTAAATCTGATGTCTTTTTAAGGGAAAGTGTCACACTTTCAGCACAGTAAATCTGATGTCTTGTGTAGGGAAAGTGTCACACTCTCAGCACAGTAAATCTGATGTCTTGTGTAGGGAAAGTATCACACTCTAAACACATAAGCACAGTAAATCTGATGTCTTGTGTAGGGAAAGTGCCACACTATCAGCACAGTAAATCTGATGTCTTGTGTAGGGAAAGTGTCACACTCTCAGCACAGTAAATCTGATGTCTTGTGTAGGGAAAGTATCACACTCTAAGCACATAAGCACAGTAAATCTGATGTCTTGTGTAGGGAAAGTGCCACACTATCAGCACAGTAAATCTGATGTCTTGTTTAGGGAAAGTGTCACATTCTCAGGACATTAGATATCTTTTTGAAAACTCTTGCAAGGTTCATAGTGGGTCTATTGCAACGCATAATTTTAGCCCATAGTTCAAGTTACAGTCAAATACCACCTTCATCTTTATTACCCACTTTGTGTAGCCTATATTTTCGATTTAATATAAGTTGTTGACTAAATACATTAGACTTGCTACACTTCCCTTTTTATTTATTTCTTTCTTACTAATTTATATGTTTACTGAAAACTGCCAGTAATACTGATTGCCTTTGGAGAAAGGGACTTATATAATAACATTTTATACCGACCAGATACTGGTTGGTAAGAGGTTATAATTTCACAGCTGCTGATAATAAATAATTAGGCTGTCATGTGTATATATCTCATGCTGTTTTCACATACATGTACTTTATCTCAAGTAGATTACAATTTCACTTTTCTTATGATTCCAACCTCAAAATGGATACAGATGTCATATCTACTGCAATAGATTTTGGATTACAAAAATTGTCATTTACTGAAATCAAAATTAACCATAGAAAAATTGTAGAAAGCTTTTTGGCAGGCAAAGATGTATTTTTCTGTTCTCCAACTGGAAGTGGTAAATCACTAACTTGTGAAAAAGCACCTTTTGTATTTAAATATTTACAGAAGAATGATTTGTGTATTGTACTTGTAATTTCACCTTTAACATCTTTAATGCGTACACTATTTCAGTTGATATTTTATAGTGTGTCTTTCTATGTTGTGATGTTACACTATTGTTTCAGAAAAAGGGTGAAGGTTTGGTACCATTAAAACGTTTAAACCCGCTGCATTTGTTTGCACCTGTCCTAAGTCAGGAATCTGGTGTTCAGTAGTTGTCGTTTGTTGATGTGGTTCATAAGTGTTTCTCGTTTCTATATAGATTAGACCGTTGGTTTTCCCGTTTGAATGGTTTCACACTAGTAATTTTTGGGGCCCTTTATAGCTTACTGTTCGGTGTGAGCCTAGGCTCCGTGTTGAAGACCGTACTTTGACCTATAATGGTTTACATTTATAAATTTTGACTTGGATGGAGAGTTGTCTCATTGGCACTCATACCACATCTTCTTATATCTATCTACAGACTCAGGCATTGAATAGAAAAGGGATTAAAGCGGTATATTTGAAAACGTTACCTCACCATCTAATTTTGAGGACAGCCTACAAATTCTTTCATTAGGAGATGTGAAGGAAGGAAAAATTGACATTATTTTCTCCAGTCCAGAGTCACTTATTGGACACGAAAGAAAGTAACTGTTGGATTTGGCAAAGAGAAAATTTATCAAGACAGTATTTGTAGATGAAGCTCATTGTATAAAAAAGTTGTAAGTACTAGTATTTAGTTTTGTACATATAACAGTAAAGTAGTAAAACAAATCATAAGATTTTCTCAATTGTGCTAACATAAACTATAACATATGTATGAGAATTAAAATTTATATCTTAAAAATAGTATATGCACACAAAAGAACATCATATATATATTTGTACATGCACACATCACTTAATTGTTTATTTATTGAAAACATTCTCATTTAATTTTAACAATTAACCACCTTTTTAATTGAATATTTCATTCCCTAATGAAAGATTATTCTGCCAATGGTGTCCTCATATTAAAAACTTTTTAATTCATATTGTGAAATTTTGGAAGATGTATGAAATATTTGCTACTGGACTGTTGGCTGTCTACAGTTATTAAGATTATATAAATATATTTTCTATGGTGCTTACATATTTTTTTCACGAAGTACTTCTTTGTAATGCTTAGGCATTTTTATCAGACCTATGCAGATTTATATTGCAATATGATTCATTAATTTTTGAAAAAATGTTTTCTTCAGTGGGCTTCCAGATAAAAAGAAGAAGAAATTGGCATATAGACTGTTATGGCCGACTTGACGAAATTCGTTCACTTGTTGGGGGATATGTACCAGTAGTGGCTCTGACAGCAACAGCTACAGAGGAAACGAAAGCTGTCATTAAAAAGCACCTTTGTATGGATAACTGCAATGAGATTATGGTAAATCCAGACAAAAGAATGTGACATACTGGGTACACAATTTACTATCAGATGATATTTGCATCAATTTTAGATGGTTAGTGAATTTATTACGAGAATACAAACTAGTCAATTCAAGGATGATTATGTTCTTTAGGCAAATTAAGCACATGGCAGACGTATATGAATATCTAGAAACATCTCTTAAACATGATGCTTACATTGACTACAAAGAGGGTGGACCAATTAATACTAGAAATCGCCTTTATGACATGTTTCACATGAAAACGGATGATGACGTAAAAGATTTTATTTGTACATCCTATACATAAATCCAAATGGTAATATAAGAGTTGTTCTATGTTCAACATCCTTTAGCGTGGGTCTGGATGTTAAAGGTGTGGATACAGTTATACATTATGGTCCAGCTAATGATGTTGATGACTATGTACAAGAATCTGGTCGAGCTGGTAGAGAACCTTCACAACAATGCAATGCTATTCTGCTAACTTACAAAAGATGTTTAGGAAGTCAAAATATATTCCCATCTATGAAAGAATATGTTAAATCTAAATCCTGCAGACGGGCATTTATTTTAAATATATTTAAAACATCTGTTGAACATGCACATATATCTCACTTTTGTTGTGATATTTGTCGTCTCTCATGCAAATGTGCATGCAGTTGTGAAGATGAATTTCTATGTACAAACACTTGTAATCAAATCCTCCCTTAAATATACACAGCTTTTATGTCTAATGAGGACAATGATGATATAGTGATGATAATGATGACAATGACATTGCCGAACTCGATGATATATTTTCAAGTGATAGTGACAGTGATGTTTTAGAATCGTCAACAAGAAAACCACAAGTCATCTACAGTTCAGATGATGAAATGTTCTGAAATAATAAAATAATTCTGATAATAGAAATGTTTGTTTTGAAACTTTTTAAACTAGCAGCAGTCCAGTTTCTAACAAACTCCATATCTAGTTCTGTTAGAGGATTTTCCTTCATGTTTGGATAGGCATAATGTGATCGCCCAGGAATAAAATCAAATAAATTACATGGCTGGAATTGGGTGACCAATGTTATAATGTCTATTTGCTTGTCACATGTTTTATGTCGTCCTGATGGAACATTTACATTACACACTTTGTCAAAACTTGTCCTCTGCAGATGTCAGTATAATGGTAATCTCTAAGTTATAGCAGTAAAATTGTTAAAGGGGCAAAATTGAAAAAAAAATAAAAAATAAGGAAGGGACATGTAGCAAGTCTATAAATACATATGAAATAGTTTCCATTTGACTATCAACAAACAACAGTTAACACAAATATAATATGTATCTACCGCATCTATTAGAAACATATACATGACCAAAAAAAAAAAAATGATTGTAAAGTAAAACAAAAATGTAACAATGTTGTGAAATGAGATATTCAATTCTTTATTCACTGAAAATGTCTGGCAAAAGAATACTTGCAAAGCATGCTTCTATTTCCTAGTTTACAGGTATTCTCGGTTGATTGTTATTTGCTAAGCGTTTGGTGAAAATCAGTGTAATCCACATTTAGGCTCAAGTTGTAAGACTGTCCTGCCTCAAAGGGTATGGGTTTATATTTTCTATACAGACTGGGTAAAAGAAAATTAAAAGATATGTGGTAAATGTACATGCAACATCAAGCATGAAATAACTTAAATATATTTAATAAAATTTGTGACTATAGATTATTATCTTAAAAAGAGTCGCCAATTTGATGGGAAATTGTTTTTATATTCACTTTCAAATATGTCGGATCATTGAAGCATTTTATTGACAATTTAAGTTTTCTTGATCAGATGTAAAATGTATCACTTTATGATAATTGGATTTGAGTCCCAGTCAATTAACAATGTTTTGTTGTTTTACCTATTTCATTGGGCGTATTGCGTTTCCGCTAATTTTTCAAAGTTCCAATACTACGTTTCCGGAAACTTAAAGTATACGTTTCCGGAAATTTACCTGGTAGTAAATTATACATATTTGAGTATATGTTAGATAAATTATTTATTTTATATCAAAATGTAGGACCTGCTTATTGATGTATGTACTACCCAAAGACTAACTCTCCATCCCGAGGCAGTTCATATTGACTTTGAATGTGCAATGCATACTGCTTTAACTAAAACATTTCATGCTGCTACAATCAGTTGTTGTAGGTTTAAATTCATTTTGGACAAAGTTGGTGGCCTAAAATTCAGTCTAAAGGTCTTAGTGCCGATTACAAGGACAAAGATTTGGATTTTGGAAAATGGCTGACACATTTCTTTGGTTTGGCTTTCTAGAGGAAAAGGAGAAGATGGACTTCCTTGTTGAACAAAACACAAAACTTGTAAACGGTGTGGACTTTTTACGACGTGTTGGCTACAAGTATTCTGCCAGAACTGATTTATGAACTCATGTCAAGATATGTTTAAACATACGTTTTAATGCATTTTCAATGATGAATTTTACTTGGATGTTATGATGACCTAGATTCAGATTCAATATTAACTTAATAATTCATTTTTATTTTTACTTTGCTTTCGTTCAACAGGTATTCCTTAATTATTTTCCCGGAAAAGTAATAATTTATTTTTTCCGGAATCGTATCTATGTTACCGGAAAAGTAAGGTATTTATTTGCGGAAACGTAGACTTTTTTTCCCGGAAACGTCATCTTTTTTTCGCTGAAAAGTAATGCCAATTTCCGGAAACGTAAAACGCCGATTTAATTAATAGGCGGTTTAAATTTTTCTTCGACCCTCATATGATTTCTAAAAGTTTTATTTATTATAATAAAGGTGATCTTATTCTCTGTTACATCAATTAAAAATTATCAATTCTGTATGTTACATGACTGGCGTCTCAGCTGGGGCAGGACATTGGCCTTTTTTTAAAAAGTCCCCTCCCGCCGCCCCTCAGTTTGGTAAGGCTTCCTTAAAAGAAAGATGGTTATAGGTTTTTTTGCATGAAAAACGGCACTCTTCTATTTGTAGGGACAATCATTTAATTCAATTCAAAAGGATCCGAATGGTTGCGTTTGATTCATTCAACACAATGTATTCCTGTTCGTACCAAATAAAAAGGAGAAACTCAGTAAGGACTTCCTGCAATCCGAAAAAAAGTCCAGGAAACCATTTCCCTCTAAAATATGGAGGGACGACGGTTATAACACTAAAAGGTGGAAATTAGCAGCTCTTTTATTTTTTACAAAATCATGTCTAATCATATGAGCCTGTAATTCAGTGGTTTTCGTGTGTTGCTGTTAATATTATTTGTTCTTCGTTTATTGTTTGTCCGTAAATCAGGCCGTTAGTTTTCCAGTTTGGAATTGTTTTGTCATGTCGGTGACTTTTATAGCTTGCTATGCAGTTTGTTAAAGGCCGTAATGTGACCTATAGTTGCTAACTTCGGGGCCTTTTGTAGCTTGCTATGCAGTGTGTTAAAGATCGTAATGTGACCTATAGTTGCTAACTTCGGGGCCTTTTATAGCTTGCTATGCAGTTTGTTAAAGGCCGTAATGTGACCTATATCGTCAGATCGTATGTTTTCGTACGTCATATGAATTCGTACTATGCATGCTTTTACAATGGAAATTGTGACCTCACAATGCATTACAAAAAGTACAAAAACCCATAATACGAGGACAGTTGCTAACTTCGGGGCCTTTTATAGCTTGATATGCAGTTTGTTAAAGGCCATACTGTGACCTATAGTTGCTAACTTCGGGGCCTTTAATAGCTTGCTATGCAGTTTGTTAAAGGCCGTAATGTGACCTATAGTTGCTAACTTCCGGGCCTTTAATAGCTTGCTATGCAGTTTGTTAAAGGCCGTAATGTGACCTATAGTTGCTAACTTCGGGGCCTTTAATAGCTTGCTATGCAGTTTGTTAAAGGCCGTAATGTGACCTATAGTTGCTAACTTTGGGGCCTTTAATAGCTTGCTATGCAGTTTGTTAAAGGCCGTAATGTGACCTATAGTTGCTAACTTCGGGGCCTTTAATAGCTTGCTATGCAGTTTGTTAAAGGCCATAATGTGACCTATAGTTGCTAACTTCGGGGCCTTTAATAGCTTGCTATGCAGTTTGTTAAAGGCCGTAATGTTACCTATAGTTGCTAACTTCGGGGCCTTTAATAGCTTGATATGCAGTTTGTTAAATGCCATAATGTGACCTATAGTTGCTAACTTCGGGGACTTTAATAGCTTGATTTGCAGTTTGTTAAAGGCTATAATGTGACCTATAGTAGCTAACTTCGGGGCCTTTAATAGCTTGCTATGCAGTTTGTTAAAGGCCGTAATGTGACCTTTATCGGCGATTTGTACATTTTCCCTTTGATCTTACTGCCTAATATTTTCGAGTATTGCATACAGGATGTATCAACGAAAATATCAGGCAATGTATGGCGTGACGTAATGCGGAAGGATCTACTTATCTGATCGTCCAATGAAAATGAAGGTTAATCGGGTCAATGTCAGCAGTTACCAATGTAAACAAATCCGTTTCTGAAGAAGTCGCGTGTATTTGAGATTTATAAAAAACAATTAAAATGAACATGTTATTAAAAAATATAATAAAAAATCACTTTTTTTTTAAAACTTACAATTGTTTGTTTGTTGTAAATAATAACTACATAATTTTAAGTTATAAAAAATTCGTCTGCTCCTCCGTGAAAATGGATCCCGGTGACGATCCATATCAACTTTTATTTCAAGAAAACATGGATGAGTACACATCTGATGATGACATTGAAATTGCAAACTTTTATCTACAAACCAGCCCTTCCATCAATTATTACACGTTTCAACAGACATCCCCCCAAAATAATGAACAACAACCACATCCAAGTCAAACCATAAATCCAGGGCCTTCAAATCTGGTTCCAACAGCTAACATTTCCGATATTGACTTTCTGGATGATGACTTTGAACTGGAAGTTCAATCACAAGATTCGCAGTTAAATAGAATACTACAAGAAATAGATGATGACCTAAAAGATGAAAGTACCACAGATTTCAATCCTCTTAATTCTATAAACCCATTAACAAACATACAAACAGACCAGACTATAAATAAACAAAATTTGGCAGACATTCCTACCTCTATTCCTACCATGCAAAATAATTTTAAATCCAGGTTTATAATAAATAATGAGGAGGAAAGAAAATCATTCCTTGATGACAGAGAAAATCAAAACACAAAGAGGAAAATGATGTACAGTGTCATTACATTCAAACAGTTTTTAAATGATATTAAATCAGAAACGAGAGACATATACACAATTCGACACATATTTGCAAGAATTTTTCATTGGAATCAGGAAACAAACAAAAAATGAGAATAAGGAAAGTGAATATCAGCCAGGTACTTTAAGTGGCTTTCATGGGATGATTAATCGATATTTATCTTTAAATGGTTATACCCATGACATAATGAAAGATCTTACTTTCAAAAAATCACGGGATTGTCTTATGGCCAAGAAAAAGCACCTGAAAGAACTTGGACTAGGTAATCTGCCTAACGCTGCCGAGGCCATTGAGTCCGATGAGGAAGAAGAATTGTTTTCTTCTGGAGCATTCGGAACTGGAAACCCAGATAGCCTCCTTGCTGCCGTTTGGTACTTAAATACTATACATTTTGGTCTCCGAGGATCCCACGAACATCGCCAGCTGAAATAGGGTGATGTTACAATGGGTACAGAACCAAATGGAACTAAAAAATTAACATATAATGAGAGATTGACAAAGACCAGGGATGGAACAAATTCAAAAACACTAGAGCCTATGCACCTAAATCATGGAATGAGAATCACATTACCATGTATCTTGAGGTAATTTAATTTTTTGCATTGTGCAATTATAATACAGAAAAATAAAATAACATTGGGTGAAGCAAGGTGCTACAGCTAGAAAAAAATATATCTTTAATAGCAGTGCATGTATAAAATGATTGTATGTAGGTAAGCCAAATAAAATGTATTCCAAATGAATCATTATGCATAAAAAATCAACATGTACATTGTGTACCTTTTTTATAGCATGAACAATTTACAATCTAAAACAACATATTTACACCATACGTAACATTTACCTCTGACAGTAAACTTGTAGATCAAAAACTAAACTATTACCATTCAAATAGTCTATAGAAAACTTTTCTGTCACCTGGTACCGTAATGAGAGTTGCACATTAAAAAAAATAGAATCCTGTAAATATTAGAATTTAGACACCTAACATTTTTTTAATCCTTCACAAACAAAAATGAACTATTACACAGGTTGATATATTGCATCCTACCCAGAAACTAGATAGGTCTACATACAATTATAAAATAGCTCTAAATAGTTTCCGGAAAGGAAAAGACTCTTTGACCATCACCAAGTTCCAAACAATACGAGATACATGTAAGAGGTAAAATAAGATGTCTTCTGGTCAACTGCATCTTATGAACTGGCATGTTAAAATGTGAAATCAGACAGTCAATCAAGATTATAGCAGGAATTGTTTTCATGTTCTCAAGATGATATGTATGCATGTAATATCAGTAGGAAATGAAACCCCAAATTATCTTGCAAAAAAGCAGCAATCTTTTCACTTGTTAAAGCCACTGCCAAGAAAACCTTCCACAACTTTCATGAGGGAAGACAAAAACTGATTATAACTTAACAATTACATTTAATTGAAAAAAAAGATGCGACAGCAACCAAACAAAAAGTATTTATCAATTGATAACAAGACAGTATCATACTGCAGTCTTTCAACAATAAAACTCTTCAATTGTCCTGAAATTTATATATTATGATAACATCATATTTAGAATATTGGCATTTTTGATTTTGACTTGAAAAGAATATACATGTTTGTGAGCCTGCTAGAGGGAACTGATTTCTATAAGCTGATGAATGAGTCAGTTTGAAAATAATAAAATAGTTATACCATTGTTTTTATCAGCAATTTTGCCAAAACATATTTTTGAGTTAATGAAACTTATCGATTACATTAAGAAATTAAGATTATTATTGGGCTCTGCTTCATATTCTTGCTCATAATCATGATAATGTCAGTATCAAAAGCATGCCATTACTCTATATATCAGGTCCTTTCCTTGATTTTAAAAGTATTACCCTGTACTATACATGCAAGCAATAGAATCAATAGGAAAATAATAAATAATCTTAAAAAAAAACACAAAAACAATTGACGATTTCCTGTAGCACATAATTTAACCAGACATTACCCCAAAAATATCAAAAGAATATTCTTCAATTATACAATACATCCTTCAATGTTAAATAGGCATCAATCCATTCATTATCTTCGACAGCTGATTTTATTCAACAATATTTCCTCTTTTTCAGTACAAATCCCATCGACCACCTGACATGTGTTCTCCAGAATCCCTGTTTTACTTGGGAGTTAACAGATCTGTGAAGGCCAAATATTGGTATAAATGCCAACCACTTGGTGAAAAAAAATTGCAAAATCTAATGAAAGATTCAGTAAAGAAATCAAATGTCTGCACAAGCAAAAAACTCACAAACCATTCAGGTCGAAAAACGGCCATCACAAGATTATTAGACGAAGGAATGCCAGTGACTGCTGTTCAACAGCACACAGGACACAAGAGTTTAGAAAGTATAAACAATTATGCTAAAAATAGTATAAAAACACAAAAAGGATGTGTGACATTTTGGACAAAAGTAAGTCAGTAAATTTGGATTCAAAAAGTAAAGTAACAAAAAGTGAGAAAGCAGCCACAGCACCTAATCCTGAATCAAATCCTGAATCTTACATAAATGTAGAAGAAATTAAGACTGCACTCAATGAAAGACCAGAATCAACTATTTCAAGTACCGGTAACAGACCTCAGCCATTTGAATTCTTACCTAAAGGAACAGTTATCAATGGAGGAACATTCAACTTTGTATTTGGGTCAAATGACTGGGATCCCAACAAAAATCAAAAAGAAAATATAAGTCCTCCTGAACCAAAACGTCGCAGGGCAATGGTTATCTATTCAGACAGTGAATAAATATTTGACTTTCTCCTGTATTACTTATAACACGTACATAATTTACTTCTAAAAACTGTTCATACAGAAAAAATAGTTTCATGTTATTACTTTATAGTTAATACTATTATCAGGTTGGGAACAACCCCTCAATGAGTAATAACAGCTTAAAATAACATCTATTCCTTTAAAGAGGGGTACATTTTAAGTGTTATTTTTTTTTAAACAACTTTTAAAAGTACAAATTAAAATTTTGTGTAAAAGGGCACATATCGACATTATTTGCAGAAATTTTCCCAAAGAACAATACCTTTATCAAGCATTATATTGACAAAACAAATAAATAAGAAGATATTCTCTTTACGAAAAGTTGTTTCAACAATGAACATAAAAAAATTTCACCTTTTTCAGTCAAAAAGACCAAGTTTTTCTTTTACTATATGTACAACAGCAAAATAACCCCTTCAGACCTTGTCAGATGGACAGTCACTCGCTCAAAGAATATCACTCTCGGAGGGGGGTTGTTCCCAACATGATATTTGCAAGATTTCTCACATTTTACATGTACAAATGACGTATCCTCGTCTCACAGGTTTTCGTGCTATTGAGGATGCATTGTGACGTCACAATTTCCATTGAAAAAGCATGCATAGTACAAATACAAATGATGTACCAAAACATATGATCTGTCCATACATGTAGTTGTGCAGGAAAATTAAAATTAAATCTTATTGACAATAATTTGACAATATCCAATTACATATATATAGGAAGATGAGGTATGAGTGCCAATGACATACATGATCTTTTTTACAACTTACCAATAGCTTTTTTTAAGTGATTATTTGTGAATTGCAATAACTCTCTAACTAACCTTTCAACCACGTGGAATAAATATTCAACGGTTCAGATAAATCTGATATTTCGACATTTGGGCAGCAAAATTTTCCATCTTCAATGATCGCCCAATTATGAAAAATAGAATAAAACTTACTGCATTACAGACTACCAACTCGCCCCACTTATATGCTATACGTGTATTCTAATTCTCAATTTTATTCGTCATTTGATATTTTAACGATCATGAGCCAATAGCATGACTAAACTTTCCATGTCCCCAGAAAGTTTTGTTTTGTATCAAAATCAAACACATATACTGGCCATGGCATGGACTCTTGTTCGTTCCATAAAGATGACTTCACAATGTACGAGTAATCGGAATGTATGTGTGAAATACATGAAATAAGGAATAGGAACTGGACTGTACGAAATATAATTCAAAAGACAAATGCATTTTACTATTTTTAGTGACCGCCTAAAATCTGACAGCATGGCATGATCTGTCACATATACATAAACTGTTATCACAGAGATATGTCTCGCCTTTTTGTAATTTTGATAATGCAAATGTTGAAATTAAAATAGCAATACTTTAACATGTAAGTTATGCAAATATTCAAAGTCGATGAACCATGACTGAAGGTACATGGCTAAACAATCTCCATGGAATGAGATGTGCCAATGCTAATACAACTGTATACCAAATACCATTAACTTATTATAAGTCGTTCCCTTTAAACAAACCTAAACACAAACATTAACTTGTAAACTATGTAAAAGTTTCAAAGTCAATGAACCGTGATCATGGGTGGGGCTATATAATCTCCATGGAAACGATACTTGCAAATGTGGAGAAATTCAGTATTGGGCACAGAGCTGTGACAATATGGGAAAAAATAAATGGGTTCAAATAATAACAGAATGTATGTATTCTTGAAGAAAAATATCCATTTTTTTTAGAAAACATACCAGTTAGATAGTCGATGGAGTATTCTATCCAAAAATTCAGAAAAAAAATCAAGCAATCTTTTCTGTTGCGTTCATAACATAGTGTCTCAAAGACAGCTTTTAAAATGACTCTTTCGTATTTCAGTAATGAAATAAATAGTTACAATAATGCAAAAGTGAAACATAAGTTAAATAAAACACAAATTGGAATTTTTGAAAATATATGACATATTTAAGAAACAAACATTATGAGGACACCGTTACATACAGAACGCAACAAACATTATACATTTTAAAACATTTTGTCGAAACTATATTACCCTGGTTTCAATCTTAATGAAAAGTAAACTTATTATTTACCCATTAAGTACTCTTTCAAGTATCTTGTATACTTCTCTTTACAGTGTATCTAAGGAATGAGTTAAATGTTGTGTAAGTAACAAGGACACCAGCAGAAGGACTCCCAATTTTCTGTGTATAAAAATGTACTAAAAGTCGATTTTCTTATTTAGATCGACATTAGCAATGAGTTAAACTGATACTAGGGGCCGTCCTGAACTTACTCTGATATATGTGAAACTATTCATAGTTGAAAACTGCATAATGACTTCAAGATGAAGAACAACAATAAAAAGATTGTTCCATTGTTTTTCAACGATGTTTTAATTGAAATTTTGTCTCGTGTACATTTACTCTCTCTCTCTCTCTCTATATATATATATATACAATGTATATATTCCTTTATTTTTCATTGGTATAAAACAAGTGTAGCAAACCGATAGTAGGGATCAAAATAGTGAACATCAAAATAACAATATTTTATTGCTTTCCTCAATTTTAATTTAAATTCTCCATGGCTTCGATTCTGTTCTGTTCTGCTAAAACTCCTCTAAAAAATAAAAAAAATAAGCACATGATTATAAAGTTTAGGAGGAGGAAAGAGGGGTAAAAATAATATTTTCTCATGGTTTTAACATCTTAGTAATCAAGTAATCCTTGCATGGACATCTGTATGAAGAACAGATCATTTAAGGTCGCATGTGTAGTTTACAATTTTTTTAAATTCCATCTTCAGTTTCTGAAAGGCAACTATCAGACACTGTTAAAATTAACTTTCAGTGTACAGTGTGGACATAAAATCTAGTATGTATGTGTATACAATACATTAGAAAGTTCTCCTCAAAATCCAAGAATTCAAGATAAATAATCTAGTGAACAGTGTAATGACTTACAAGAACTACAGTACTAGAAATATCCACTATAAACATTCATTTGGTAACCCCTTAAGCATATCTGATGGTTCACGTCATGTGTTTTTCACACTAAAATTTGTTAACTTGTTCAAGTATATTAAAGTACATGCATGAATATAAACTGTATGTATGCTGTATAATCTTTTTTATCAAAACCACACCTGAAAACTTGTATAAAATCCTGCATCCACACATAACAATATCTGGGGAAGTAATCCTGGAGTGGACATCTGTGTGGACAACAGTGTGTTGCATTTCATTCAATGTCCACATCCTCTTCTTCGATTTACTAAAAAATCTAACCCATGGCCAATCATCCACCTGTAATAAAAATAGTGCCAAATAAAATGAATAACTGGTTAGTTTTAATTAACTTGTAATATCTGTGATCTTGCTCAAAAAATTTTATTCACTGAAAAGATTAAAAAATATCTAGTATCTTTATTCAGTATTTGTAAATAAAAATATATTTAAGCTTCCAAAATTCTTATTTTATTAGAGTCACAAAAGTGACACATTGTTAAACAATGCCATTGCTTAAATTATCAGAGTTTTAAAGATTATGCATACACATTAGGAGTGGATTAATACTAGTTAATGAAAAATTTAAGTCACAAATTCTAAAACCATTATTTTTTTTTATATCCCTGTCAAAAGGTTGATTTTGACCCTGCTCTGGATCTGCCACTGAATTAAAAAACTGAACTGAAACAGAACAAAATAAAACTAACAAGAACAAAAAAGAAACAAACTCTTTTAAATTCTGGTACTTACAACTACAGGAATCAATGAAGAACCATGTTTAATAATAAGGTACTCTCCTACTTGGTATCTGAAGGAAGTTTTAATATTTATATATACAATCCTACAGATATATATCAAAATGTTAACATAAACAATGATAAATGTGTATATTGTATTCTTATTATTCTCAAATAAATTAATATTTGTATTTAAGTTAGTATATATATCATGACATGCAACAATATACATGTATGGTTATACAATGAGATAAACTTACGTATTCTCCTGCATGCCTTTCTCATTGTCCTCATCAAGGATGTTCATAATTTGGTCAATTTCAATGGAATTGTTGAAGGATAGTTCAGGGTCGTTGAACGAAATATCCACCATAACCATATCTCTAAAGGATTCATCTAAGAAAAAAAATAATGAATGGAAATAAATAATTACCTGTAAAGACTTATCTTGACCACAATCATATTTACATGTTTACCTGTCCTGGTAATACGTGTAATAGTGTATACATATTTCTACACTTTAGGATGTGGTGTTGATCAACATTTAGCAATAAATTCTGCTTATGTCAGTTGTCTTAAACTAACTATGAGGTATGAGAAATTACTAATTGTTAAAGGCTTCAAGGTGACTTCAAGATGAAGAACAACAATAAAAGCATTGTTCCATTGATTTTTAACCATGTATTGATTGTGATTTTTTCTCATGTAAATTTACATCATATCCCCTTATTTTTCACAATTCTTCATGTACACAGATACAACATTAAGGAATGATAAAAGATTAGTCAAATCATCTTGTAAAGAAGTTCTTATCAATGATTGATTGGTTGTTGTTTCACACCAACTGTGTTCCAGCGATATCGTGGCTGTATTTTGTTAATGAATGATATGGTCATTTTGTTATACAATGTCTGATTGACTGATTTCCAGAAGAACAGCATGAACCTAATAAACAACCTGGGGTGAACTCAAGGGCTCAGAAGTGTGAGCAGACACTGGTTCTTGCAATTTTGACACCCATCGTATGAACAAGAGCTCACAGGCTAATGCCCCCACCAATTGAGTGATAATACAAAGTAAATCTATGTTATACAAACTAGACAAATGATCTTAGCTTACCGTTAAGTTCAAGTATAACTTGATCTTCACCATCAACCTGTTCATCTTTGCCTCCATCTACTTGCTCATCATCGCTTCCATAATCTAACTGCTCATCCTGGTCTCTATCTACCTGTTCATCATCTACATGCTCATCCTGGTCTCCATCTACCTGCTCAACCTGGCCTCCATCATGTACCTGCTCATCCTGGTCTCCATCTACCTGCTCAGCCTGGCCTCCATCATGTACCTGCTCATCCTGGTCTCCATCATCTACCTGCTCAACCTGGCCTCCATCATGTACCTGCTCATCCTGGCCTCTATCTACCTGTTCATCCTGGTCTCCATCTACCTGCTCATCCTGGTCTCCATCTACCTGCTCATCCTGGCCTCCGTCATGTACCTGCTCATCCTGGCCTCCATCTTCTTGCTCATTCTGACCTCCATCTATCTGTTCATCATGGTCTCCATCATCTACCTGCTCATCCATTTCATCAGCATAAGCATTTGGTCTTCGTCTTCTCGCCCTTTTCTCTAAAGTAGAGACTATCCATTTTCCTACTATCTTCTCGTTTTCACATAATCCATCTGATGTGATGCATGGCATGCAAAAGCATGATCGTTCTCTATGTGTAATCACCTTTTGTTGAATACATCTATAACTGTGGTACATTCTAGTCTGTTTAACAGCCTTTAGGGATTGTCTGTCTGCACGGTTTCGATTTATTTCACCAAATGGTATATAAATACACATCCTTTTGAAATGTACATGTTCCAATGGTTCTTTGGGTTTGTTCAGTTCTTTTCTACAATACTCATAAAAAGTCTTTGCGTCAGATACTTCAGCTCGTCTACTTTTAATGGCGAGGACAACACTTTTTGACAGTTCCGATTTCTCTGTCGCAAGGCCCTTTGCCATGCTTACTGCCAAAATAATGTTTTTCAGACTGGAATCCAAAGTCCTCATAAGAGTATGACAAGTCAGCAAAATTCATCTTTCCCTTGTACTGGGTAGGGGCCCATCTGAAAATTGTACAAGCTTTTCAATGTTGATTCCTTTTCTAAAAGGTGTTTTACAGCAGTAGATATATAATGTTGAACGGCATGATTGTCATGGGTGTGGTCAGCACTGATACATAAAATACTCTCTTCTACTATACATGTGCAGCCTTCTACAGTACATCTATAATAAGCTACGACAGGGTGTATGGTCACCTGATCATATGACCAATGCGCCTTGCGCTTCATCTTGCCACACCGATGAAAAGTTTTCGGCAAAATCCAAACAAAACACTACCCATTTGTCTGGAAGTGTAGTAGTAATGTGTCGAAATTGTTGTGCTTGCCACTTTGCATCAAATAGATGCTTTGCAAATGGTTCTAGTTTTTGTTTAAGTTTCAAAACAAAGTTTTCAAATGATCCCTCCTTTGGAACTTTCATCATCCGCATAGATTCTTTTCCAGCAGAGTTTTTATACTTGGTTCTCTCCCATGATGCCCATTTGATATTATCATCAAAAAAGTTCTGAAAAGGCAACAGCTTCTCATCCAGTTTGTGTGTTCCACAGTGTACGCATTTTCTATCGATACAAAGTTTCTTATAGGTCAAATTGTCTTTTTCACATAAAGTAGAGCTTGATAGCTGAAATTTGTCTCTAAAAAACCCATTTCTGTTTTTCGCATTATCATTTCCTTCATTTGCTGGCAAATTTATGACTCCTTCCATTCCTTCATGTTCTATAGTATTTTCATCAATGTTTATTAGTATTTCTTGAATACCATTTTCTACAATTATTATATTTTCATCTGATTCAGTGTTTTCTTCTATGATAATTACAGTCCCATCATCTGTATCCTTTACAGTTTCATTCTCCTGTACATCAGTTACAGCAGGTTGTTGATTCTCGTTCTGGTTTTCATTTTCAGTTGCTTCGTGTGGTCTGTTCTCATTTTCAGTTTCCTGTCTACGCCTACTTGTAAATGACCTCAAAGCATCTATGCTTAATTCGATGTTTACACAATACTCACATAAACAGTTTATAAATTTACTCTTTGACATAGGTAATACAGTTTTTGGTTTCAATTTTACAAATTTGCTGTAACTGATAGGGGCATTGTCAGAGTTGTATTCCATGTGAATTCGTTTCAGGGAACACTCCATAACATTCTTGACTTTTGCATCCTTTCCAGCTAGAGATAAACAGGGCAATGGCCTGACATAATCGGACCTCGAAAAGTACTGTTCAATGGAATTAAGTTTTTCTGCATTGAAGGCGTCTTTCCTTTTTTTCCTAGCATTTAAATCTTCAAAATTGTTAATAGCATTGCTTTTCATGATCTTTCTTGATAGTCCAAATCGGTCATAGTTCCTTTTTTGGTTGTTATGAATGTTTCTAATAGCAGATTTGGTCAAAGATGTGCTACAGTTCTTTTATACGACCGCAAAAATTTTTGTGGTCGTATATTGGTATGACGTTGGCGTCGTCGTCGTCGTCGTCGTCGTCCGAAGACACATTGGTTTTCGCACTCTAACTTTAGTTTAAGTGAATGGATCTCTAGGAAATTTTACCATAAGGTTCAATACCACAAAAGGAAGGTTGGGATTGATTTTGGGGGTTATGGTACCAACAGTTAAGGAATTAGGGGCCAAAAAGGGGCCAAAAATAAGCATTTTTGTAACTTCCAGACAATAACTTGTGTGTAAGTGTATGGATCTCTGACATTGTACCACAAGGTTCCATATCACAAAGGGAATGCTGGGATTGATTTTGGGGTAATTGCCTCAAAATTTTAGGAATTAGGGGCCAAAAGGGCAAAAACAAGCATTTTTCTAGTTTCAGGACAATAACTGTGTGTAAGTGTATAGATCTTTCTGAAATTGTACTACAAGGTTCCATATCACAAAGGAAAGCTGGAATTTAGTTTGGGGGTAATTGCCTAAACGTTTAGGAATTAGGGGCCAAAAGGGGCCAAAATAAGCATTTTCTAGTTTCCAGACAATAACTTGTGTTCAAGTGTATGGATCTCTCTGAAATTGTACTGCAAGGTACCATACCTCAAAGGGAAGGCTGGGATTGAGTTTGGGGTGATGAATCATAAGGGGTTCAAAAATTGGGGGATTTTTTTTTTTTTTTTTTCTTTAAAATTTTCCTTTTAAGTTGGTTATTTCTGATTTATATTTAAAAGCAAATAATAATGATATGGCAGGAGATACACACCAAACAGGATGTGTAAATTATTATATAATAAGTATTGTGCTATAGCAAGAAATTTTCAATTGCACAGTATTGCGCAATAGCAAGAAATCTTCAATTGCACAGTATTGCGCAATAGCAAGAAATATCCAGTAGCACAGTATTGCACAATAGCAAGATATTGTCAATTGTACAGTATTGCACAATAGCAAGAAATATTCAGTTGCACAGTATTGCACAATTGCAAGAAATATTCAATTGCACAGTAAATTGCTTATTTCTTGACCAATTTCAATGGGGTTTTATTCTTGAATTCTTGGGGTTCTTTAATATGCTGAATCTAACCGTGTATTAAGTTTTGGATTTTGGGCCCCGTTTTAAATTGGTCCACATTGAGGTCCAAAGGGTCCAAAATTAAACTTTGTTTGATTTCATCAAAAATTGAATTATTGGGGTTCTTTGATATGCCGAATCTAACCGTGTATTTAGATTCTTAATTTTTGGTCCTGTTTTCAAATTGGTCTACATTAAGGTCCAAAGGGTCCAAAATTAAACTTAGTTTGATTTTATCAAAAATTGAATTCTTAGGGTTCTTTGATATGCTGAATCTAAACATGTATTTAGATTTTTGATTATGGGCCCAGTTTTCAAGTTGGTCTAAATCGGGGTCCAAAATTAAACTTTGTTTGATTTCAACAAAAATTGAATATATGGGGTTCTTTGATATGCTGAATCTAACCGTGTATTTAGATTCTTAATTTTGGTCCCGTTTTCAAATTGGTCTACATTAAGGTGCAAAGGGTCCAAAATTAAACTTAGTTTGATTTTAACAAAATTGAATTCTTAGGGTTCTTTGATATGCTGAATCTAAACATGTATTTAGATTTTTGATTATGGGCCCAGTTTTAAGTTGGTCCAAATCGGGGTCCAAAATTAAACTTTGTTTGATTTCAACAAAAATTGAATATATGGGGTTCTTTGAAATGCTGAATCTAACCGTGTATTTAGATTCTTAATTTTGGTCCTGTTTTCAAATTGGTCTACATTAAGGTCCAAAGGGTCAAAAATTAAACTTAGTTTGATTTTAACAAAATTGAATTCTTAGGGTTCTTTGATATGCTGAATCTAAACATGTATTTATATTTTTGATTATGGGCCCAGTTTTCAAGTTGGTCCAAATCAGGGTCCAAAATTAAACTTTGTTTGATTTCAATAAAATTGAATATATGGGGTCTTTGATATGCTGAATCTAACCATGTATTTAGATTCTTAATTTTTGGTCCTGTTTTCAAATTGGTCTACATTAAGGTGCAAAGGGTCCAAAATTAAACTTAGTTTGATTTTAACAAAATTGAATTCTTAGGGTTCTTTGATATGCTGAATCTAAACATGTATTTAGATTTTTGATTATGGGCCCAGTTTTCAAGTTGGTCCAAATCAGGGTCCAAAATTAAACTTTGTTTGATTTCAACAAAATTGAATATATGGGGTTCTTTGATATGCTGAATCTAACCATGTATTTAGATTCTTAATTTTGGTCCTGTTTTCAAATTGGTCTACATTAAGGTGCAAAGGGTCCAAAATTAAACTTAGTTTGATTTTAACAAAAATGAATTCTTAGGGTTCTTTGATATGCTGAATCTAAACATGTATTTATATTTTTGATTATGGGCCCAGTTTTCAAGTTGGTCCAAATCGGGGTCCAAAATTAGTCTTTGTTTGATTTCAACAAAATTGAATATATGGGGTCCTTTGATATGCTGAATCTAACCATGTATTTAGATTTTTGATTTTTGGTCCTTGTTATCAACTTTGTCCACATTAAGGTTAAAAGGGTCCAAAATTAAACTTTGTTTGATTTCATCAAAATTGAATTCTTGGGGTTCTTTTATATGCTGAATCTAACCATGTATTTAGATTTTGGATATTGGACCATAATAGGTAAATTAAAAAAAATTAAGTTCTTAGACTACATTCATTCTGTGTCAGAAACCTATGCTGAAAAAAATTAAGTTCTTAGATTACATTCATTCTGTGTCAGAAACCTATGCTGTGTCAAATATTTAATCACAATCCAAATTCAGAGCTGTATCAAGCTTGAATGTTGTGTCCATACTTGCCCCAACTGTTCAGGGTTCGACCTCTGCGGTCGTATCAAGCTCAGCCCTGCGGAGCATTTTATTAACAGGATATCTTTCTTTTCTTACTTGTCTTAATCTTATTTAACCTTTTATGAAGATCATCATATGTTTCATCATAGAATTTCAATCTCTTTTTTCCATCAGGAGTGCAGATCAAGTTTTCTTTTAAGGCCTTTTGTTTTCTTGGTGTTACATTACTGATCAAAGACGATACTATAATGCAATACTTCCTGGGCGATGATGGCATACGCGACTTTATCCTAGACACTGCTTTTCTTCTTGCACTATCTGAGTTAAAACTTGAGGTACTGTCATCTTTGGTGTTTTTTTGTACATTCTTGTTTTGTTTTCTGTCTGCGTATGTAGCTCTTCTTTTTTCATTTATTCTTCTCCTTTTCTCTCCTGTCATGTTTAAACGGGAGATTCTTTTGGCTTCCCGCCATTTTACCCTCTGTAGCTCCCTCTCTGCTCTGGTGACGGGCTTCTTTGGTTTTGAATGTGTAGAAGAACCACCATCCATTTTCTTCTTTTCTCTGTATTTTGTCATTCTGATCTTAGTTTTCTCATTATATTCTTTTTTTTTTATCTTCAGACATGTTCTGCCTATATGCCGATACTCTGGCAGTTTCAAATTCTCTGTATGCTTGATACAAGGTTGGATCATTCTTCAATTTGTCTCTAAATCTTCTAGATCTTTCAGCTGATGTCAGTGGTTTCGTCTTTGATTTCTCAACAACAGTCATAGAAGAGTAACAAGCCTGTCGTGGACGCAGATTAAAATCTTTCACAGGATCCATCATACTTATCTGAAAATTAAATTAAAAATTAAAACCATTAAATCATGCATATTGATGAATTTGAATTTTATGAATTTTCCTCTTAGGGTAAAAAAGCTGCCATATAAATAGGTTATATGTAGTTTAAGAAAGCAAGTACCAAAAATGTGAATGTTAAAAGGTACTCATGGGTTATTCCTAGTAAAATAAAGGCAAAAATGTCAGGTGTTAGCCATAATAGACCATCCAGAAGACATCAGAATAAAACAATGTTTTGGGAAGATCCAAAAGTGGCTTTTTTTAGACAAATTTCATTCATTAAATAATTAAGATATTTTTCCATTTTCCAATATTTTTAAGCTAAGAAAAAGTATTTCCAGTTTAGTTTCATACCAATACTATGAAATAACACCCTTCTTGCCAATGAAAAATGCCTGGCTCGGCATTTCTTTTTTATGTATTTCTGACATACCAGTAGGTGCCATTTTTAGTAAAAAGAGACATTTTACTGCATGTGTTGTATTCTGAGATTTGAAAAAAAAAAGATTTTTGAAATGTTTGATATTACAAGATCTTTAATTAAGTGTTAATGTTTCTTTCTGAAACCTTTATAAGAGTCTTGAATTACATAAAACACTGAAAAAGTAATAAAATTGCATTATCAGACAAAATCCTCACTTTTCCAACAGATTTGGAACCTCCATTGGAGTCCCTACCATGGTGTCACCCACAGCTATGTGCCCAATACTGAAATTCTCTACATGTATGATACCAAAATATACATGTGTGCAAGCTTACTTACTAATATAAAAAAACAAATTGTTGTCTTTGTTATGAACAAAACAGACTATTGTTACTTACCGTAATCAAAATAGTTTCCTTCATGTTGTTTTTTTTTTAATGTTTATACAACTGACTTTTCTTTGAAAAAAAAAAAAATGTCATTTAATTTGTTATTTAAATGTCTATTAAAATAATAATCTTTTCTGCTTAGTTTTGTTCATAACCAGGAACAATTTTTGAAGTAGTCATTTGTTACGAACACAATTTTTTTCTGTAATCAATAATTTTAAGCATGTGGATTAATTATTTCTTTACTGTAACACAATGTGTACTTATGTTTCCTCTTTGCACACCTTCCAAACTACAAATAAATTGATTTTCTTCTGATAAACAAATTTATGTTTTGTTCATAATGAAGGAACCCGAAATCAGGTTTCAATTGTTATGAACAAAACAAAAACACAATTAATCGCTGCTATAAATTAAATTGTGCCTTTTTACATGATGATAGAAAGCACTGTTTTGTTTCGTGTTTACAGCTTTGGTTGTATAGAAATTAATATTAAAATAAATATTTTGAAATTCTAATTCATCTATATCTGTGTTGTTCAAATCACAAAGACACTATTATTTAGTATCCAGTTGTTACACACAAAACAAAAAAAAATTAAAAATTGAAATGAAGACAACTTCCTGTATGAAGAAGATTTTTTTTTGCCATTCTATTTTTGTACTTTCATCATTGGAACTGTTTGCTTTGGTATTTAGCCACACAAGTTAAAAAATCCCAATTGAGTAAAAACTGTTCTGTTCATAACAAGGACAACATAATGTGTTGTCCTTGTTATGAACATTACAGTATCGTTATGTTCAGACTCGAGTGCATTTTAATGTAGCATAAACCTACCAGGTACTTATCAAAACAACACTGATAGGAAATTAATCTATCCATATAATCCTTAAAACAACTTTGATATAAAGATATTACTCGTTAATGTTGTTCAAAACAAATGACACTAAAATCCTGATAAAATTGTGGTCATTATTACGAACGAAACAGAAATCTGGTTTAGGAAAAATACAACAACTTTCCATTGCTCATGTCTCTTTAATCATTTTGAAATATATGATAATGTATTTTCTTATAAAATGAATTGGCTTACATTAAGCTTCCGACGGTATAATGCTTTACCATCTACTGTTCGTAACAAAGGGACGTGATTTTTTGGGTTCAAAATTACGAACGCAACATAAACATATCAATGAGAAACAACGGTTTTCTCTTATAAGGGACATGCACAATTAATTATGCAGAGGTTTTAAGGGTTGAACAGAAACTTATCGAACTGTCATAACAGTTGTGCATCATAAACATCAAACGTGGATGTGTTCGTAACACAAGACTACAACGGGACTTCAAGGCTTTGGAAAATGTTCGGTGACTAGAATTAAGTTTTTATGACAATAACAGTTTAATAGTCGTTTCTTTTAACACAAAAATACCGATACATGTGCTTAGAAAGTGTCTTTTAATCATCTTTGCTCACAATTATCTTTAAAGTAAGAAAATCAGGTAAAATAAGAGAGATATGACTTACCCGTGTCGTTCGTCACGGTCCACCATAATTGAGACGACAACACATTTTTGCGAACTACGTCACACATTTCTGTAAAGGAACACGGTTTTGCGTGACGATTTGGAAATTCCCATTCTAACAATAGATTTTACTACATTTTCGCGACGTCAAATAGATTGATGACTACGTAACCGACCAACGTTCTGTTCGTAATTTGATGACGACAAATTCTTTTTTCAACATAAAATCCCGATTTCTCATCAATTTTAAGGGACCACCTGTTCAGCTTTTCAAATATAACTCATGCCATAGTTACTTTTTAATATAAACACAAATCGAATTCACTGTCTGATCACGTTTCATCGCAAATGTATACAAATGATTGCCCCTTTCAATGGAAACTACTGGTTACGTACAAAACGTATTATTGTTTGGACAAAGTTAAAGCTTATTCCCACCCGATTTTATTTTTGTTAATGCACAGATAATTTACCATATTATCTGTCAAAAAAAAAAAACTTTCACTATATTGAAATGGAACTACTTACCTTGTTAGAATGAATTATAACAACTTCAACTGAAAATGTCACAATTTCAGTTGGAACTTTTGTGCAATTTTTGAAAAACAAAGATTGTTAGATATTTGTTCTTTTTACCTTTTGGCCCAGTTTTATCAAGTTTATATCCTTGATGTATATATAATGTATTGCACACTTGTTCACTATAAAAAAGGTAAAGCATGCAGTAAAAAAATCACTTTATTGACAACTGTCTCATTTTCCCAATACTGAATTTTTCCTCAAATGCCAATACATTTGCATACCAAATATCATTGACTTAACATTAGCAGTTCATCTTAAACTGATCTAATCACAAACTAATACATGTAAACTAAGCAAAAGTTTCAAAGTCTATAGACCATGACTGAGGGGGCGGGTCCAAATATTCTCCTTGGAAATGAGATGTGCTAATGCTTATACAAGTGAACACCAATTAACATTGGCCTACCACTTATGGTTCCCCTTGAACTGACCTAATCATAAACTAATACATGTAAACTATGAAAAGTTTCAAAGTCAATAGACCTTGACTGAGGGGGCGGGGCCAAATAATCTCCATGGTAATGAGATGTACGTGCCAATGCTAATATAACTGCATACCAAATATCATTGACCTACCACCAGTGGTTCACCATAAACTAGACCTAATCACAAACTAATACATTGTTGACGCCGCCGCCGACGCCGGAAACAGCATACCTATGTCTCGCTTTTTGACTCCGTCAAGGCGAGACAAAAATGGTATATTTTTCTTGTTTACAATAGTTTTGAAAATAATTATCTATCAATTTAGCTCACCGATAATCCTTCTCATATTTGTATGATGGAACTTATTGATGACAAGTCGTCAATTCACGCAAATAGTAAATTTTCCTTTCACCGCTTGCCCTCCAACCATTCCTGTCAAGAATTTGTTTCAAAATGATGTCACGCGCCAATGATTGACAACCGCATTACAAACGTCATCCGCTATGAAAAATAGTGCACATTAAAATTAGTTAAAAATGTGATTTTTTCTAGAAAAAAATAATTGCCGATAAACAGAATAATAGGTAGTTTCGTTTTTGATACTGACTATATCATGTGGAATATCTAAACTCGCCCTGCGGGCTCGTCTAGATGTTCCACATGATATAGTCAGTATCAAAAACGAAATTACCTATTATTCTATATATAGTTGCTAACTTCGACGTCATTTGGTGTCTGGTGGAACGTTGTCATAAAGGTAAACATACCACATTTTCTTACTTTTATACCTAAAATGTTTATTTCAAAGTTTGCATGCGAGGTCTATCAGAAGGAACTTCCAAATGACATATGTTGAAGTCATTGGTTCTAAGGACTTAGGCTATATAAGCTCAACTTCTATCATCACATCTACGTATACGTTCGTTTATATTGACTGCCATACAAATAGGTTTAATGCGCAGTAAAACCAGGCTCAACCAAACTTTAATTTATGAACTGCCTGTACCAAGATCGGAATTAACAGTCAAACACCAGATGTTCTAACAATGTAAAAATTCAAAAGTCTCTGAAACATGACTTAAAGATACTGTAAATTCAGAAATAATTACGTACATTTATCCAGAGACATATATATGTGTATATATGTCTCTGATTTATCATTGTAATTGTGGAAGAAAGCACAAAAATGTGAGATTAATTATTGCGATTTAAGGAAAATCTGCATACAGTTATATGTATCCGATATCAGAATGCAAGTTCTTGTTATTGCGATACTAAAGGGTATTCGGGTTACTTTTCCTTAAGTTATAAATAAAATTGAGAATGGAAATGGGGATTGTGTCAAAGAGACAACAACCCGACCAAAGAGCAGAAAACAGCCGAAGGCCACCAATGGGTCTTCAACACAGCGAGAAAATCCCGCACCCGGAGGCGGGCTTCAGCTGGCCCCTAAACAAAATGTGTACTAGTTCAATGAAAATGGACGTCACACCAAACTCCAAAACATATAAATGAACTAAAATTAAAATTAAAAAACATACAAGACTAACAAAGGCCAGAGACTCCTGACTTGGGACAGGCGCAAAAAATGCGGCGGGGTTAAACATGTTTTGTGAGATCTCAACCCTCCCCTATACCTCTAGCCAATG
This sequence comes from Mytilus coruscus, assembly GCA_017311375.1. NCBI lineage: Eukaryota > Metazoa > Mollusca > Bivalvia > Mytilida > Mytilidae > Mytilus > Mytilus coruscus. The sequence continues at coordinate 33,204,680 of CM029602.1, read as the reverse complement.
TAGAATAAACAAACACAGCAATACGCACAGTAAGACTCAGTTTAAAAGAAGTCCGATGTCAGAATAGGTAACAAAAGAAACTAAGCAAAACAACGATACATAAATTCACAAGGGACTACTAGCAGTTACTGACATGCCAGCTCCAGACCTCAATTTAACTGATTGAAAGATTATGTCTTCATCATATGAAAATCAAGCACAATCCCTCCCGTTAGGGGTTTAGTATCATACCATCATAAAATATATGAGAAGAACATAACCCGTATCATGCCAACAACTGGTTTTAGAATAAATGTGTTTATTTCCGATGCAAAGACCCTATGAGTGAATCAATATTAATACCAAAATTTGCCATCTTTAATAATCTGACAACAGTATCGTAACTATATCCCTTCTGAATAAGTCTGTTTAAAGGTTTGGTTAGCTTTTGAGGTGAATGTCGACATTTTTGTGCTTTGTATAGAATATTACCATAAAAGATTGGATGTGAAATACCTGAACGTATAAGATGTCTGCATGTTGATTTATATTTACGAATGATGTCCTTGTACCGATGATAAAATTTAGTAAATGCTTTGACTAGTTTGTGATATCGAAAACCCTGGTGTAATAATTTTTCAGTAATACAGAGATTTCTTTCGTTAAAATCAAATATGTTGTTACATACACGAGCGAATCGAACAAGTTGAGATATATGAACACCATAAGATGGTGACAAGGGAACGTCACCATCTAAAAATGGATAATTAACAATAGGAAATGAAAAATCATCTCTTTTATCATAAATTTTGGTATGAAGCTTTCCGTTAAATATATAGATATCAAGATCCAGGAAAGGGCAGTGTTCATTGTTAGTATTAGCTTTATTTCAAGTCAGTTCAGCAGGATAAATCTCTTTAGTGTACATACCGAAGTCGTCATTATTGAGAGTCAATATATCATCCAAATATCTAAAAGTGTTATTAAATTTTTGTATCAGATGTTATTTCGATGGGTCTTTGCTGATTTTAGTCATAAATTGTAACTCATAACAATACAGAAACAGGTCCGCAATAAGTGGTGCACAGTTAGTCCCCATTGGAATTCCGATAACTTGACGATATACAGAATCTCCATAGCGAACAAAATGTTATCTAGTAAAAATTCAAGGGCAGTTATCGTATCAAAGCAGGTCCAATTGACATAGTTCTTTTGTTTGTTGTTACTAAAAATGACCTAAAAGAGTTTGAACATATATATTCGCATTCTGACTTTTAAATGCCCATTTAATTAGGTGTGTGAATTTTTCTTAATAAGATTATGAGGCAAAGTGGTATATAGGGTAGAAAAATCAAAACTTTGAACAGATTCGAAATCACCAATGTAAGCATGCAATTTATCAAGTACTTCCAACGAATTTTTGACACTCCAAAAGTAATTAATTCCACTATTTTCAAAGGCCTTATTTGAACAATTTATTACCAGGTTTTTGATTGTACCAAGTGTACTAGTAAGTAGAATAGACAGTTTAGTAGTGGAACAATGGCTTGAAGACGAAATAAATCTACATTTGTAAGGTGTTTTGTGCAGCTTCGGAAGCCAGTACATAGTTGAAACTTTCATTGTATTTGGTTCTGCTTGTAAAGAGGTAGCTAAAAGTTTATGTTTGTTACAGATGTCATTTTCCGAAAATGGAGTCAGTTGGAATGTTGGTGAATTCGTGATTTCCTTTTGCAGAACCTCAATGTAAAATTTACGTCAAACAATAATGATATTATTAGCAGCCTTATCAGCCGGGACAAAAACAAATTCCTTGGCGAGTTCTTTAAGCTTATGTTTGATACGAGAAATAGAGCTATTATGGTTGTTGTTAGGAGTAAAATGTTTAATACGAATATCAACTATGTTCATTACTGAATTAAAAAAAGAAACTAAGGATTTTTTGTCAGCTTTTTCTCGTTTAATCCATTTCGAGCAGTAAGTACGGAGTGAGTCGTGGATGATGTTACGACACTGATTCCAATTAATAATTGACGGGGGACGATATTTAGGTCCTTTACTGAGGAATGATTTCAACTCTCGGTCATGAACGATGTTAAGGTCTCCTGTTTTAACATGGGAACTGGGGCCATAAATGTATTTGGAATTACTGCAATTTCATGACGTAGGAGTATTGTCACTGATATTAACATCTTTACACACTTCGCTATAATTAAACACATATTTCCGGGTAGATTTTTTGTAAACATAACAAATAAGAGGGAGTTCAGTATTATCAAAATAGCCAGGAATTTGTTCTTTAACAGAATGATCATTAAAAATACCGGCAATATTTACAAAATCAAAACCTTTATTGACATATTTGATTTTAATAAAATGCTTTTTTAAGATCTTCAGGGCGATCAATTTTGGGAAACAGTTTAGAATAACAATATGCAATTATAATTTGGACGATTTCTTACTTAGGACTGCAATTTGGAATTGTGTTGCAATCCTCTAAAATTTGATGTAATTTATTAACAGGTAAAGAACAGTTCTTTTGTGCTTTTTAAGTTTTCAGTGTTTGTGTTATTTATACTGGTAACAGTCTTGTCTATCCTTTTTCATTAAAAAATCTAATATGACGTTCTTCTTTTGCTTTGGAAACAAAGCCATGCTCTAATTACAATAAAATATGGGCTGCACGTGAATGACGTCACAATTGAGATTGCAACGTCAGTTGCATTTTGAACAACGCCGGAGATCGAAATGGACATTTTTGTTGGTGTTGCTCGCTAGGAAATTAAATAAAATCATTCTAAAAGTAAGTTTACATATATATGTTAATTTTTTATCGTGGAACTGTTGATTTTCTGTAACGTTTTTGGTTCATCAAATCAAAATGGCTGCCTTTCGAACGTGTATTATAGGTCCGCTTCGAAGTTAACGCTCGGTATAAAGATATTGACAAATATAATGCCTACCCATGTTAAAATGAGCATAAAGTATGGCATGAAAGAATTATTTCTTAAATCTCATGATCAAGTTTTAGGGTAAAAATTTATATGACCGATGGTTTATGAAATTTGGTGATATCTAATTAGTGTAACATTGTAGATAGGAGACACTCTTAAATCCGCTATTGTGATGCCTAGTCATTTGATATAACTTGTCAACATATTTTATAGGGGTAACACGAGGAGCAGGATCTGTTAACCCTTCCGGTTGATATTGCCTTGCGGTCATAAAACTTTCGAGCACGATTATTGTACTCAGACTCAGAAATCAACCAATCAAAATACTGGATTTGATGTTTCGAGCACATAATTTGTACTCGAGTACTGAGTAAAGTTTTATGACCGTGGGCCCTGATATCATCCCCGATTTTTAGTGGGGTTCGTGTTGCTCAATCTGCAGGTTTCTAAGTTGTGTTTGTAAAACTGTTGTTTGTTTTTTTTGTCGTTTTCATTATGACGTTGCCAGTTTTTCATCGACATATGAGTTTGAATATCCCTTTGGGATTTTCCGCCTCTGTTTTACAGTATAAGTATATAACGTGACGGTACCCAAATTGCACCTATTTTGACAGTTTTTCACCTAAGTTTTTTATGATAAAGACAAAATTTTCATTCTGTGTTTATTTTGTAGCCGTATCCTTCTTTATTATATAGGTACACCAATTTCATTTTTAATCCCTATTGAGTCATAGAAAATGGGTTTGAATCGACCTCAAAACTATCCATGATTCCGTAATGAGGAGTACCCAAATTGCATCCATGCTTAAATTCACATCATTAAAAATCAAATAACAGATGTTTTGTTTTATTTTTCAAATATTTAGAACAATTTGACATTAGTACATGCTCACTATTCATTTCTTTTAAAATGGATGCTTGTAACAAATTTTGTTGTTCATTTTAAAAGATGACTTTTGTGAACGTCGCATGGCGGCGTTTTCGTACATTTTCTTTTCCAGTGAAAGCTTCAGCTGTTGATATAAACTGTGAACGTTTAGTGTATATTTGAATATATTCACCTATTTTGTAAGACGTGTATAATGTCAAATAACTAAAATATAAATTGTTTAGTCTCAAAGAAAACTTTTAAGAATTTCTCAACTGTTTATGTTGAATAGGTGCAATTTGGGTACTCGGTGCAATTTGGGTACCGTGACGTTACATGTATATCGGGGTTTCATGCGCATCGGTCATCATCTATGGTCATGTCGATAGTTAATTAGATGGCGTCCAGTCCAACAAAACGCAAAATGTTGATACTTTTTAACGATTTCATACACTGTTTATTGGTTCATATGGAACTTTCGTAGCTCTGATATAGGTTATAGTAAGTAATAAATATGAGACAATTCGATGGGCATGAATCTGGTACCTGATTTCGCATTAACATGAGTACCAAGCATGACAGAACAGTCATTATTAAGGGAATCAAAAACGTTGATGGGACCCTTTCTTCGATGATTTTTTCTACTACAGAGTATCAAGCCATATCAAACTTTTGAATGATTGTCCTTTATTTCCTTAAAATCAAATATTCTTGAGCTACTAAACCCAATAGACCTTATCGCTATTTGTCCGCCATTACTGGACATCACAAAAGTTCCTGTAAAATTTTGACGTCATAATAGAAAATATCTGACGCCACAATGGAAAAGTGATTGTCGTATGACGTCAAAAGTTCAAGCGGGACAGATTCTCGGGTCAAGCGGGAATAGCGATAAGGTGTATTGTATCCACCTAATTAAAAGCGACTTTTTGATTTGTCAACGCTCGTAAAGTCTGTTGTCAAGAGATTTTTGTTAATTTCTAAACTGTAGGACGTATTCTCTATGGCTAAATTCAGAGTTTCAAGATAATCCCCGACATCCTTTATATCAATAACTTGATGATTTTTTTGCAAATTTGTACATTTCATGAATGTTGTCCTTGCATTTGGTGCACATCAACAGATCGCAATTTAAACATTCCCATTTAATTTTAGTTTCTTCTTTACATACATTACATGTAGTAAGAGCCTGTCTTCGTATAACGGACTGAGAAAACGCCATTCTGGTATAAAATCAAATGCGTCTGATCATTCAACTTTTTTCTTTTATAACTTAAACTTTGGATTTAGGGCATGCGCATATGAATAGATTTAATTATTAAGAATAGATGTCGGTTGTGTCCGTATAATGTATGAAGCAGGAAATATTTTACTCTAACTTGTTTAATGTCAATGTTATTTGCGTCCAATTGTTTCAGAAGAAAAAGCACAAAAAATACGCCAGAACATATATTTAAAATTGAAATTATATGATTTTTCTGTGGATATTTGAATGAAGTCATATTTATGCCCTAAATATGTTTACCCTAACTCGTTCTATACTGCGTGCATTTTGTTAAATAAAATTATGATATAAGATTATAAAAATTGTGTAATATTTAAGATATATTGATGGCAGGTGAAGGTTATTGGTTGGTTGTTATTTGTTTGTGTGTTTGTATCCCTGGAAAAACGTAGGGATAGAAAATTAAATTGACGCAAAACAATTAAAACATAACAACGGATCCGTGTAAATACGAGAAAACAAATACGAAAAAAAAGGAAAGTGTTTTCGCTTTTTTAATATTTTATTTCTCATAAACAAGAAACAAAAAGCAAAAAAGGATGGAAATCTAAGATGATTAGAATTGTTGACTAACGTCCATCGGCAAATAGTACACACATATTCATGACGATAATATGTTTTATGCTATGTAGATTAATTCCAAATAAATTCCGTAAGTTGACACTTTTGTTGACACAAGTCGGGATTTAGCAGACCATCTTATGAGTCACCAGGAACAAGTTCAAGCATTGTAACATGTAACCATACTCTGGCACATTATTCTATATAAGGGGTAATTGAAACAAAAGTAAAGAAATGTTACATGATATAATTTTTTTCTTGAGGATGTACTTAGGTGAAATTAAAAAAATCTAGAATTTAAAATTGATACTACAAGTCAGAACAGCATTAAGGAACAAAATAAGCTAAAAATATTAATAGGTTATGGAGCTCTTTTTCGAGATATTAAATTTTTTTTAAATGGCATGAAAAGGATGACTCGGACTTTTACCTTATATTTGCATTGGTATTATTTTGGTCTCGAATGGAAAGAAATAAAATCTAGAATCTGATTAAATTTTGGTAAATGACCTTTTATGAGCTATTAAAGTCTTATATGAAAAGAAAAATGGGTGTTATGGGGCAAAATATTTTACCCTGTATCGTAGAAAAAACCATGGAGTCCGAACATCTGACAAAAATTTCAAAACCTGACCTAAGTACATCCTTAAGTCGCCAGATACAAAACATAAGGTTGTGACACTTAATATGTTTGGTCTGTTTCTTATTATGTCGCCCTTTCTTATAACTTTTCCTTTATTTTTTCACACCTCTCCCAAACAAAAGAAAGAAAAAGATAATAAGGCATGCATGGGCCTCCTTATTATCATTTTTGGGGGAAGGATTTAAGATTGTTTGTAAATTTCCTTTGAAATGTAAGCTATTTACACTTATTTAATGTGTTATTGTTTTTATCCTTACTATGGTATGATATATTTGTAACAAAAGATACGTGCTACAGAAACAGGGACAGTAAGTATAAATTACTGTTATTGTATTACTAAGATTGTGTTGTTATAGCAATTACATACTGAATGAAAGTATCTAAAATACTAAAGTACTTAACTATATATATATACTAAGCACAAAAAAGGGAAGAGGAAAGCAGGGTTCCATGTCCAAAAACATGTGGATAAAAACTCACTTGGTCCATTAAGTATAATTATAGGGGTCAGATGATGACTGGTGTAAAACAATTTTCATATATGGTAGTGCGATACGGCATATAGAGAAAAAAAATTATAATTTTTAATAAATAACATCGAATATGTGGAAGGAAACAAACCCTTACCATTGTCCGTTTGACATAATAAATAAACATTAGACTTCGATTTTCTAAATTCATTTTGAAATTTCTTAATTTAACCCGTTAGAGCCTCTAATTAACCTTTTGGAACCTCTGTTTAGATTTGTCTCTCCGATCTACAAATGACGACAGTACTATATTTAGTAAAATAATTCATTGTTGTCAATGACTGGTGTCCTTTTATTAGAAATACAACAAGTATCAGTTTTCATCAATCATGCATGAAAAGGAAGTATTATTGAATCTGTCTTGTCTTCCTTTTCATTGTGAAACAATAAGAAATATCTAACATCTAAGATGTGGAAGGAAACAAATCCTTACCACCATCTGTTTGATTTAATAAACACACATTGGACTTCGACCTTCTGATTCATTTTGAAATATTTTATACTTTATCCTATTATTTGCTCGAATACAGTTTAATACAACCACCAGAATATTAATTTTACCGGTCTGTGGACCATTTTGTTTTAAAATTAAAGAAAGGCAAAACCTCCTGCATTTGATAATTTTCTTTATAAAATAACATGGATGCATTTATTATCATTTTTTAGCCACACATTTAGTTAATTGCAATAAACGTATTTGAAATTGCATTTATATTTTTTTTCTGCAGAAGTCAGACGAACATTTTAAAAAGCTAAAACTTGTTCTAGTTACCCTATTTTTTTCAATTGTATATATTTGAATATAAGTCGGGTATTCTTGAATGAAACTAATATCTTTGCGAAATAAGAGTAAATCGATTTGATCGCATGTTATCGTATGTTACACCTAGTCTACACTCGAAAAATGTGGACTGATTTACTCTAAAAACATAGTCCCATCCGTACACTATACCTACCGTGATTTTATACCTATATTCTAAGCTGGCCACCCAAAACCTAAATTTACCGAATCAAAATTAATGCACTATCAATTTTACAGGAAATAGTCGACTATGATATGTACATTAATACTATTTTATGCAGCCAGTAATAATTACAGATATAACTCTTTTTGTCGTTGGGTTGTTGTCTCGTTGACTTTTATATTCTAAATCTTCTTATAAAAAAAAAAAAAAAAAAAAAAAACAAAAAACAACATGCAACTGTATGCACAGCTACGCATAGGAAACTTGTGTTATTCAAAAAAAAAATTAAGGTTTTTTCTATATGCCGTATCGTGGCTACCATATATGAAAATTGTTTTACCCCGGTCATCATCTGACCCTAGAATTAAACTTAATTGACCCAAGTGGGTTTTTTGTCCACAAATTCTTTGGGCATATACCCCTACTTTTCTCTTCCCTTTTTTGTGTTTAGTATATATATTTAAATATTTTAGATACTTTCACTCAATTTGTAATTGCTCTAACAACACAATCTTAGTAATACAATAACAGTAATTTATACGTACTGTCCCTGTTTCTGTTGCACGTATCTTTTGTTACAAATATATCATACCATAGGAAGGATAAAAACAAGAACACATTAAATAAGTGTAAATAGCTTACATTTCAAAGTAAATTTACAAACAATCTTAAATCCTACCCCCTAAGAAGATAATACGGTGGCCCATGCATGCCTTATTATCTTTTTCTTTTTTTTTTGGTGGGGGAATAAAAGCAGAAAAGCAGAATCCGGCATATTAAAAGGGCGACATAATGAGAGATCAAACATATTAAGTCTCACAACCTGGCGACTAAGAAAAAAAATTCTATCCTGCAACATTTCTTTATTTTTTTATCAATCACCCCTTATATACAATAAAGTGCCAGAGTATTGTTACATGTTACAATGTTTGAACTTGTTCCTGGTGACTCATAAGATAGTCTGCTAAATCCCGACTTGTGTCAACTTGCATAATTTTTTGGGAATTAATCTATATAGTGTGATAGCGATATTTTGCTCTTCTTTATTTTGTTGAAATTCATACTTTATCAAAAAACAAGTGACTATTGTTCTTCAAATTGTTAGCTTTCATGTTAGATGTTAATCCATTTTAATCCTAGCTTTGTCAAACTCTTGTTATCTATTAACTTTATTGCAAAAAGTAAAACCCTGACGGGTTAAAATGCAAACATAATATACACAAGAAACATACAATCAAGTCAAGTTAATATTAATAATATATATATAGGTATATAGATAATTGACCAATGTGGACCTTATTTTCGCAATTCGAAGGATTGCTTATATAGCCTACAACACTAGACAAAATATCTTTATTGGGATCTAAAATAGTTTTAAGTTTAGAGTTTGAGTCAAGCTGGTTAAAATTAGGATAATGGGTTTTAATTGCATTTATAAGGGATTTCTAATATTACTGTTGATTTGGCAATGAAGGAAAAAGTGTTCCTCATCATCTAAAATTTTACAAACTTTACACACTCTGTGTTCTCTTTGAATTTTTTATATCGACCTATTTCAATTTCCAAGTTATGGTCACTTACACGGAATTTTGTTAAAAGTTGACGACTATTAAAATTATTTAGATTGTGCAAGTAGTCTTCCAGTTTAATTTCATTTTTAAGTTTACTATAAAGGTAAAGTTTTGAACTGTTATCGATATTTGAAAGTTTTTCAAGAGTGATTTTATCATACTTTTCTTTAACAATATGTTTGTAAGTTTTTTTAAGTGAACTTTTTTAAAGTTTAAAAGGTTTATCAAAATCAACATATTCTTCTTCATCAATATTAAATTCTTTAAAAATGTGCTTTGCAAAAGTGTACCAAGTATATATTTCATCTTCAGTTATCAAACATATGTTTTAATTTGTACTATTTGTTTATAGCATTACATGATAAATTTCATTATTACATGTAGTTATTAAGTAAGATTACGTAATTCATATTATATCGTTTCTATGCGAATGGACAGTTGGATACCAACGGTCAAGCTGTACGGACGCCGTGCATTTACAGTGACATTCTTCGGATTTAATATAGAACATTTGTTTGGAATTACCATTTGTTTTATTTTATTAGAATATTTTCCGTTGAACTTTTATTGTAATTGTTTTGCACTATTGAGGAAATTATACATAAACTACCATCTAACTGCAATTAGTATTTATGTTGACTTTAGCCAGTGAGTTACCCCCCGAATTCTTAATATAACAGGAACGACAAAAACCCCTGTTATAAATTAAACTGTCACCGAGGAAACTTGGTGATTTGTAAGATTGTGCAACAAGAGCCTGACTGAGTGGCTGCAAGTTACTCAAATGTGTGATGCTCCTGACCACACAATGCACGAATACGCTGAATTACAATGACAGGCGGTTGACTGCAATTGAGTCGGGTGCCTGAAACTCGAATATGAAACTCTGGTGCAAACTAACTACTGAGACTCTGGAATACACGATGAATAATTATTAATTCAGCATGGGATACTTTTATTACAGATGGACTGTGTTCAGTGTAAAGTCCTGAGTCCAAATCTAATTCATAAAAATTATCAACAAGTATTTATACAAAATTAAATAAACAAGAATAAACAACTCTCAATTTGAGTGATATTGTTCACTGTCAAGGATTATACTATTTTTAGAACTTGAAGAATAAAGTTAAATTACTAATCTGATTATAATTATAAAAAGGTAAATTTGTAACTAATTAGTTAACAGAGTAAAACATGTCACCCAATGTCCAAACTGAGAATTAAATTGCATATCAAAGCATGTCGATTTAAGTCTTATTGGATATGAAATGTAAATAGAAACGAAAATATAAAATAAAATGAATTATAAAACACAGAGAATTAATGTCTTAAATATCAAAATTGAGAATTTGATATTAAAGTCCTAAATAATAAATGAAGCTGCTTTTCCCTGGTCACAATAGCATAAAACAAATTATCTCATGAATATGTGTGTACTATTGGCCGATGGACGTTAGTCAACAATTCTAATCATCTTAGCGGATTTCCATCCTCATTTGCTTTAAGTTTCATGTTTATGAGAAATAAAATATTAAAAAAGCGAAAACACTTTCCTTTTTTTGTATTTGTTTTCTAGTATTTACACGGACCTGTGGTTATTTCTAACCCTACGTCTTTCAAGGGATACAAACACACAAACAAATAACAACCAACCAATAACCTTCACCTGTCATCAATATCTTTAATATTACACAGTTTTTATAATCTTATATCATAATTTTATTTAGCAAAATTCACGCAGTATAGAACGTTTTAGGGTAAACAAATTTAGTGCATTAATATGACTTCTTTGAAATATCCACAGAAAAATCATATAATTTCAATTTAAAATATATTTCCTGACGTATTTTTCTTCTCAAACAATTGGACGCAAATAACATTGACATTAGACATGTTAGATTAAAATATTTCCTGCTTCATACATTATACGGATACGACCGACATCTATTCTTAATAATTAAATCTAGTCATATGCGCATGCCCTAAATCCAAAGTTTAAGTTATAAAAGAAAAAAGTTGAATGATCAGACGCATTTGATTTTATACCAGAATGGCGTTTTCTCAGTCCGTTATACGAAGACAGGCTCCTACTACGTGTAATGTATGTAAAGAAGAAACTAAAATTAAATGGGAATGTTTAGATTGCATGTGATATTTTGATGTGCACCAAATGCAAGGACAACATTCATGAAATGTTCAAATTTGCAAAAGATCATCAAGTCATAGACATAAAGATTGTTTGGGATCATCTTGAAACTCTGAATTTCAGTGTTCTGAAATGTAATGAACATACAGGACAGTCTGCCGTTATGTTTTGTACGTTGTGTGGTAGGCTAGTCTGCACTTTATGCATATCTCAATTCCACAAAGGCCATGGGTTTGTACAAATAAACGTAGGTTACACGTATACCATCAAAGTGAAAAAAAAAAAAATGAGCAAACCAAAGCAAAAGAAATGATAAAGAAATTGACGAAAAGAAAAGGAGCAATAGGTCATTTTAATGTTAAAGACTTTAAGCAATACACAAATTTAATACGGAAAATCGAAGCTCAAAATATCGAAATAAAAAGATCAGCTGACAAATATGCAGAAGAATTAAAAGTTGAATTGAAGAGAAAAATACAAAGAATTTCAGGAGGAAAAAATCACGAGGAAAGCCGAGAAAGTCGTGGATAATTTGAAGAAACTCATTTTAAATGCGGACGATATCATCCAATCCAAGGAAGCAGAAAAGGTTTTTCTTGGATGTGAAAAAAATGTCAACGGCCGCAAGTATAGCTGATATCGATCCCGGTACCATAGCATTTCTCCCAGGACAAATATCACCGTATATCGTGGGGTCGTTGCAAGTTGCGCATGTCTAATGCCGTCGACATACGTATCGTTAAAGAAATCCAAACTGACATTTCTACTGTGTTTCATCTATCGTTATGTCCCGAAAATTCTCTGTTGATGAGTGATCAAGATGTATTACAGAACGTTAAACAAGTAAAACATAAACTGACAATGGAATCAACATTTAACATTAAAGTCTAAGGAATGGCTTTTTCTCTGTCTGTTGACCTGCCTCTGGTGTCTGGTGGATCAGCACTGACACAAATCACCGATTTACTGATTCTATTTACAATGCGTCCCCGTTAGATCCACGTACACGTGACCAAAGATGAAAATGTCATAGTTGGGGTTAAGAGTGACGGAAAAGCACGGCCCGTAACGGACAGACGTGCTATAGTTGTGATGAATCAGAAAGGAGAACATGAAACTATCTATGAACATGACAAAAACAACATCCGAATATGTTCATATCCTCGGAGTATAACCAGTACAGATAACGGGAATACATGTGTAGTGGATTGGATATCTGAGGATGGTAGAGGTAGAGTTGTGGTGCTGAATACGGATGGAGATACAGATCTACACAGGCTATCCTAATATCAATAATTAGGACAATCCGTTGAAACCAGTGAATATTGTTACTACACCGTCTGACAATATTATTGTGGCACAGTTGACATTTATATTTTTCATATACTGAATAACTGTGGCCACCTAAGCACACATTATAACACGGGCGACATAGGAATAGCAATGCCTTATACACTTAGCTTTACAAGAATCGCGGGACAATTATATATCGGATGTAGCACAACAAGAGGAAGTTTTGATAACACAAACTTGTATGAAGTGCAGATTTCTGGTTACTAGTATTAGACAAAAAATGATTGAACAAATATTAAATTTATTTTTATTTTCTTCGAACTTTTATAATTGTTTTCATTTTCATTAGAATTGTTTTTAGTTTCATTTTTTTTCTTTTTTCCATCAAAGTGTCAGGACGTTCTGAAAAATTAGATAACATCATACATGTACAGTGTGTGAAATGGGTTCTCGATTGTGTTTTTTAATGAAACTTGAAAAATAAAGATTTTTTTTCGAGTAACCATAATGTCGACACATTAGAATTGTAAATATTTATATTGAAATAAAAAAAATCTTTTATTTCTGCCTTTGCTTTTACTTTATATCTAATACTATTTGTATTCCAGATTTTATTGATGTTCATCAATCCACACTTAGTGCCAAAAATGGTCCAATTGTCAAAATATTATAAGTCGATAACATATGAGCTGCGTCGGATAGAAATCGACTTTATGCAAATGAATATCAATACATCTGTTAACCTATTTCGGGTTGAAAAAATCTCTAAGAAAAGTCTGTATCTGTTAGAAAATTGAGCTGTTATAAGAAAATCTTCAAAACACACCAACATTCATCTTTTATTAAAACCAATCAAAGTCTTATACATGTATACGGGCACTTGCATAAGTTCGATTTATATCCGACGCAGCTCTCATATATACAATTTGAAGAACGATAATATTCCTGCATATTAAAGTGTTGACGCACATAAAAAAAATCTCATAGTCACAATAATTTGCAAAATATTAATTAATTGACTTATTGATTGTTGTTTGGTTAAAGTCCAGTGGCAAATATTTCATGCATATTCAGGACAATATCAATCAACATTGAGCACGAGAAACATTTCCCCGTTGACATTGGTTTTGATCTTAATGGTACGAAGCCCTGTTGGTCTCATACAGACACAGATTTGTTTTGGTAAAGTCAAGCGCGGGAGATATAAATTTTAGTGCTGGAGATTTAAAGTCAAGCGCTGGAGTTGTAAAGTACTGCGCAGTATGCATAAAATCCGGCGCTGGAGATGTAAAGTACAGCACAGTATACATAAAGTACAGCGGTGGAGATGTTAACTTTTGTGTCTACAGCACTGTACTTTATATCTACAAAGCTTGACTTTGCATCTCCAGCGCTAGACTTTAAAATAACATCTCCAGCGCATGACTTTGCATCTCTAGCGCTTGACCTTAAATCTTTAGCTCTAGACTATAAATTTACAGCGCTTGACTTCATATCTATAGCGCTAGACTTTTTATATATCTACAGCGCTATACTTTATATGTGCAACGCTAGAGTTTATATCTACAGCACTGGACTTAACACCTTCAGCGCTTGACTTTAGATCAGCGCTGTAGATATAAATTGCAGCGCTGGCGATTTTTTTTAAAAAGACAGCAAGAGTTGTGCAAACTGGGAATAGTACCCTTCAAAGGAGTTGTATTAGTCCAATTTATTTAATACTTTGGTCAATGATTTATTTTGTTAGATTTCACAATTTACAAATGATGGTGCTATATGGAAATCAGTTTTTACAGAAAAAAATATAAATAACAATTGTATGAAATTACTTACATTAACAAGATGGGGCGCAACCAAAAAAAAAAAAAACATTTATCTTTGATTAGATGAAAACTTGATTATGGTTGTGAAATATATAATTCAGCTTCTTTTACAACTAAATAATGTTTAGATCCAAACTCAGGCATTTCGTTAATGAACCGGCTCAATGAGATCTGCTTCTTTGAAATCTTTACCAAGCTTAACAAGTAACCCACCTTATAAAATAAGAAGACAGAGTCCGACTGAAGATGCGGAACGATACTGTTAATTTTATTGTAACTCTAAAATTGTTAAACAAAAACCTTTTTCAAGCTGTCATAAATATTTTATTTTAGATTACAATCGGAAGTTGAACAGTATTAGAAGAATTTTTATAAAATATCCCGTTTTTCTGAATTTATTACGTTAATTATTTTATACTGTTGTACTATGGAGTTAGAAGCCTCTGCTTATTTTTTGTATAGCAATATATTCATATAGTGGAAACATAGACTTGAAGAAGAGATTAATTTGATGAATAAAATGTCCATCAGTAAATACTTGATGTCTTCGGAAAGGATATTAATTACACTCGCGAATGTGAATTTTCGCTTTTCTTACCTAAATTCAGGACACGGTAGTAAGAGCTTGACATCTGACTTTCAAGCATGGTCACCATTACTTAAGGTATTCTGACCTCTAGCTGTTTCTTTTTTCTTTCTTTTTTGAGTGACTGTCATATTATAAACTTTGACATTTTCGAAATGCTAAGGATTTTGCACCCCAGGAAAAGATTACCTTAGATGTATTCGGGAAAGCCTTTGTTTCGAAATTTTGGGTCCTCAATTCCTTTCAACTTCTTTATTTGGCCTTTTTAACTTTTTTTATTCGAGCATCACTGATGAGTCTTTTGTTGACTGAACTCTCGTCTGGCGTACAACATTTTAATCCTGGTATCTTTTTATATCTACATATCTTTTATATAAAGTGGTTCATTTGAGAGTATGTTTAGGTATTCATAAAACTTCTGAAAATAAGATATTCTCCAAAACCAAGTTTTCCTGTAGAATATTTGGATTAATTTAAGTAACTTCAGGAAATTCTTAAAATTTGAGATGTTTTATGAGACCACAATAATTGTCAGTATATAAGAGGTTCCTATGAAGCTGGTGTGTTACTCTCGAGAAAAATATACAAAACCTTCTTATAAGCTGCATGCTGCCACAGGGTTTCACTTCACATGGAAATTGGACTTTAAAGGACAAGGTACAATAAGGGTCATTTTTGGCCCCTCTTCAAATGAATTGAATTATATAATTTCAATAGACTAGGTATAGAAGTTTTAAAAATTACATTTTATTTTGTTTTATTATCATTTTTTGGTTGCCTAGCAACAGATTTGAAACCTGCTATTAATATACTATTATAAACCTTATTAATTAAAAAAAAAAACATCCGTCTTTTCCGTATGAATCAAAATGTATCATTGTATAATACATATATGGAAATCTCAAACAGTTACGTTTGAATTATTTATATTATTTAAACGAGTATATATTATCAACATCTTAACCACCAGAATGACCCTTAGCAACAATACCTTATACTAAGCAACCACAACCTTTGGTATCTGCTCAAGGTTTATGTATTCAATAATGTTAACCAAAGCTATGTTTCTATTGTTAGGTACTTAAACGGCAATTGTACAACTCTTACATTGTGTTAGCCTGTTGTATGCTTAGAAACTACCTAGCAACCGTACGCACTGCATAGCAACGATCGTTTTTCATATAGGATTTTGATATTGTACTTTTCTGATGGTATTTTGTAATCTATGGTATTGATCTTTTGCAGATTTATCTCTATCCGACTATAGAATGAAGTCACTTGGTGTTCACTTAAAGGAAAAAAAGCGCCCCC
The DNA here is from genome assembly GCA_017311375.1 of Mytilus coruscus. Taxonomy (NCBI): domain Eukaryota; kingdom Metazoa; phylum Mollusca; class Bivalvia; order Mytilida; family Mytilidae; genus Mytilus; species Mytilus coruscus. The sequence goes on along the minus strand of CM029602.1, from coordinate 33,188,165 downwards.
TCCCAATAAACTAGACCGACGAAAAAGTTTCTACTAAAAAAAAAACGAAATTATAGTGACCTAAATGCGAACCTACTGACCTCATAAGCAATATGTTTCTTCCTAATATCATAATATTAGCGACAATATATTATCCAGCAGGATTTCTGAGTATTTGCTCTAGCTTCCGAGAATCAAAACCCCTGCCCCATTGCAGTTGTGCTAAAAAAACAGACTTCATAACTTGAACTATTGTTTTATTCTATTATCAAACAACAGCTAGATGAACTATGAACGTTATGAAATAACAGACAGTTTTCTTTTACAAATATGATATAAAATTAAACCATGTTCTATAGGATGTTCATGGAACCAATGAGAATGTTTCTAAGGAGTTCAACTTGGCGAATAAAGCTTTTCTCTCAATATAGCATGTATAGCATACTATGTTTAGTATAAATTACCCCAAAAAAAACGGGTAAATACAATCATAAGATATAGTCTGATATTAACAACCACATACACACCATTGCTGAATATATGTGAAAAAATTGCTATAAGACAAGGCTTAGAGTCTGAATCGAAACTAGCAGGACGTCCATAGCAAAAATGTAAGTTAATTGGATAAACCTATTGCATAATATATCAGCCATATGGTAATACCACACACAATGTTTAATTTCCACAATGACCAAAGTTTTGTTTATTCGAGATATAAACCTAACAATTCAATCAGTTACAAACTATGTTATCCATTGATACATGTTAAACGTTTCAAAAATTCGCGTGCGTCTGAAACTGTATATAAACAATCTGTATCGAAAGGTACTTCCTTAAATATTATTTCTTCAAATGGCTTCAACTCTACTGCCTTTGTTAAAAAAAAACCTTGAAGAAAATCCTTTAACATCCCATTGAAAAGACTAAAAAGTATGTGCGTATAGACATTCGACTAAATTGCTGGCTTTTATTATCCCGAAAATACTTCTGCCATTCTTTCTCGTTGAAATATGTGAAAATAATACCAGAAAAAAAATGTTGGAAAAAAACTTAACTGTGTGAGATTCGAAAGTAAAACGCTTGATGCAAATGCGGGCGCGTTACCACTACACTACCTTTCCCGCAATACATGACAACTAGCACCAAAGACAAGTCGGACCATGACAACTCGGACCAATCTAAAGACAACTCGGACTATTCTTGAAGACAACTCGAACCACTTTTAAAGACAACTCGGACCAGTTTGAAAAATAATTCGGACTACTTCTGAAGGCAACACAGAAATGTTTGAAAGAGGGTTGTAACGGAGGTACATTCACGACGAATAACGTCACAAATCTTGCCACTGAATAACGTTAACGGTAACAATTCGCCGGTTAGGATCTAATAGGCCCAAATAAGGTAATCGTAGAGAGCAAAGTTGCATCTTCTTCTACTAAAATAGAAACAGCAGAGAGATGTGTTAATCAGCTATGTCATCTCACATGTCTCATTTAAATATAAAAATATTTAAGAAATAATTCCTTCATGTCATGCTCTATGCTCATTTTAACATGGGTAGGCATTAAATTTGTCGACATTTTACACTGAGCGTTAGCGAGGTGTAAAATAGGGTCAAATTTAATGCCTACCCATGTTAAAATATGCATAGAGCATAACATGAAGGAATTGTTTCGATTCTAATAGGACACATGCTGTAATTTTATAGGTCGAAGCGTACGAAAATACCGTAGGAATATTTGGCTGTTCCCGTTTCCTCCTCATGAATTATGTACATTACATTTTTATATTTAATAAGTTTAAAAACTAATAGCAGGGAAAATATATATGTTGTTTTAAAACAATATTTAATAAATTTCTATGTAAGCAGCTAAAATATATATAATTTACTAGGAAAAAAAGGAAAATAACGAGAATGTAAACAGTAAGTTTGTGCACATGTGTCAAACATATATTGTGCTAATTAGAACACGGCTTTGTTTACAAAGCGAAATAAGGACGTCATATTAGATTAGAGATTAACCAACCTCTTGTTGGTGAGATTTTTAACTTGTAAGGTCGCGCTTAATTCATATAACATTCTGAACTAATGACGCGATTTTTTTACATGAAAGTAAATAATTTAACTTTGCTGTAAAGAGTACAGTTGTCAAAGTAGGATGGAAAATGTTTGATTAGAGCAATTAAAATAGTTGTCTCTGTAATTGCAAAATAGTCATATTTAATAAATTGTTTGTTAATGTCATCTGTCTTATTGACAAAGTGCAACGGAAAATATTAAGACAGTGTTTTCTTTAAATTCTCACATTAATTGCTGATATATATATATTTTTTATATACATGCAGTAAATAACGAGTTGGCGATTTTTGTTTAATATCAGCTAATAGTTTATTCTTATGAAATATGAAAAAAGATATCTCGTTATAAATGATGTGTCATGTGTTTTATTAAGCACCCTTCTGGCGTACAAAATATTAATCCTGGTATCTATGATGATTTTATTTACTCAATTATCTATACATTGAAAGTGGATTATAGTCAAGAATGATGTAATATAATTTTGTTATAAAATATAACTACTTTATTTCTAAAGAAATATGAAAATTTTCATCGCTTAATGGTTTGACTTAAATTAAATCTAAAATTGGGTTCATAGACATCCGTGTACTTTAAAAATTACATAAGAGTTTTAAAAATATTTAAACAAAATTCCATGGGGTATATACTTTGAAATGTTCGATTTAATTTCAATATTATACATGTATACGTATAAAACAACTTCAGTCAAATCTAGACAAAACACTGATCTGAACAGTGTTTCAAACTGGTCCGAGTTGTCTTTGAAAGTGGTCCGAGTTGTCTTTAAATTTGTCCGATATGTCTTGGTCCGATTTGTCTTTGGTCCGAGTTGTCCTGATTCCGACAACCTTACTGAAAGGTGTTAAAATGATGTATTTTCAACTACTGCATTTCATCGATTTGTAACTTTTCTCCACTTTTTTTTGTTTACAAAAGAAATCAGGGACTGGGACAAACACACTTGTAAAAATTGTGTACTTTACTTCACTTTGCCCCGAACTTTTACATATTCTGAGTATTTTTTACTTGAAAAGAAAAATAATTTAATTATCAATAATAACATTAGATGTATGTTTCATTATAATACGTTATTCTGATTGGCTACACTGCAATCTCGCGTTATTCCTTAATCAACTTCATTACACAATAAAATTTATCATTCATGATGACACGAGGTCCCACAATAAAGTGCACAGGTAAATTACATAAAAACTTGATAAAAATCGTGTTTTCATGATCCTAGCTAAAAAAGGTAATTATAAGTATTGAATGCTTTTTTTTTGTAACTTCATAGGGTTGTAAAAGCGTTGACCGTGCGCACATTTTTATAATGAAGCGCTTCCGCGCTTCATTCAAAATGTACTTCGGTCAACGCTTTTACACCCCATTGAAGTTACAAAAAGAAGCATTCAATTCTTAAAAACTATTTGTCGCTTTAATTAATTAGGTGACTCAACCATAGGGACAATTGCAAAATGGCTGTTTATCGTGTCTTTCAAGTGCATATGTTTTCACCATGTTAAGTGTTGATCTAAATCGATAAAAAAATCCACCTTGATAAAAAGATAAAAAGTACAATTTGAAGAATGATGGCAAAATCTTAAAACTAAAAAACCTCATCTATGGAAGTGTTCTTTCTTTAATTGAGGGTGTCTTGTAGTCACAGCCGAATGCGGATATTTTCAGCCCTTTCTCCGATTTCGCTCCGATATTACTAATTCGACGAAAGCTGTTGTTTTTTTGGAGAGATTGTTTTAAATTTTTGAGTGCCTCCGCCAACGTGAGCCAATAATTACTTTTCTTGGTCGGCAAACCCCGTTTGTATTCCATCTTAATCACTAATTTTTACAGTGGCTCACGTTGGCGGAGGCCTTTTAAAACGAAGGATTTAGGTCCAAAAATCAACATTTTTCTATCTTTTGACGTATTCAAAGCACTTTAAGCAACCCAAAATCTGGTTTCTGCTTTACTAAAAGATAAAATACGCATGTGCTACTGAAGAACAGATATATGCAAATCTTTTCCGATGCTTAGTTCATTTATTTCATGAAAATGATTTTGTGACAAAATAAGGGGCCAAATACGGCCCTTAGTGTACCTTGTCCTTTATCTATACAACATCTACCATGAGTACAGACAGCTTCAATACGAGTATAAGAATAATTGAAGGCATCCAGGAAACAAAATATGAAGATATGATACATAAAATAAATGCATCCAGATTATAAAGCAAACTGAGTGCTTAAATTTATATTGCGATTGGTTTGTGCAATTTGCATTAGACATCCGGTTTGCAGAAACTGGGATTTGCAATGGGATTATGAAAAAATGATGTACACTCCCAAGTTATATATAAATAAAATAGTCAAGCCTTAAAATGTAGATTCAAATACATGTAGTAGCTGTATATATACACTTTTCTATTCACAACGATCCAACATTGCTTTCAGTTGACTTGTGCAAGAACCTACACACAATTACATATTGTCAATAGAGGTGTTTTAACATCATCTTTATCTTATTCTATTCACAGTCAATTATTTCAAATCAAAAGCAAACAAAATTTCAGCAACAATTTTTTTGTGACCAGTCAGCGGTCTCGGGTTCACGTATTGCTTTTCTTTTTTTAAAGACAGCAACTTGTTTTTTGTTTTCTGGGTTGAAATAGAGATGGTTTATTTTTTGATGTCGTTGAAATCGTGATCTGTGTCTCTAAATAAGGTCGAACTTCTTGAACGGGGTGAACGTTGATGTCATAGTATCCTTTTTGTTGTTAGCGATGAGGGATGGATAAATACCCTGCCACGTCCGATCTGTGTTTATGTTTGATGTTTTTCTACTTTGTATCAATCTGATGAGTTAAGCCTTTTTCAACTGATTTTTATAGTGTGTTCTTATGTTGTGCTGTTACACCACTGTCCCAGGTTAGGGGAGGGTTGAGCGCTCATGTTTAACCCCGCCACATTCTTTATGTGCCTGTCCCAAGTCAGGAGCCTGTAGTTCAGTAGTTGTCGTTGGTTCATGTCTGTCTTATTTGTTTTTCGTTAATTTTTTTTTTATAAATTAGGCCGTTAGTTTTCTAAATTGAATTGTTTCATATTTTTCATGTCGGGGCCTTTTATAGCCGACTTTACGGTATGGGGTTTTCTGATTGTCGAAGGCCGTACGGTTGCCTATAATTTCTTACATCCACTTTATTTGAACTTTGGTGGATAGTTGTCTCATTGGCAATCATACCTCATCTCCTTATTTTTATATGGATGGTGATTGCTGTAAACTCGCATATCACCAGTAGCAGATGTATACGACGTGCACTCTTCTCTTCGTCTCTCTATCACAGCCTGTTTGATAAGTGTCACATAAACTGGAAAAAATAGATATTGCTATAAATATACAATTAAAATAAGAGAATGAAAATCAAATAAAATATTTTTTTTTTTATATTTTTAAAAGAAGTTTTTTGGATAAATGTGCATTGACTGAATTCAATATCAAACTTATCTCCCTCGTGCATACATGTAGCTTGGATTCCTTGTTCTCGTTTGACTTTACTTTTGGTCCATGTTTGGTTTAATCAGCTCTATATTGTTGGTTTTAGGCTGTAGCTTTTTCAATGTTTTCACATTGAGCATCACAGAAGATACTTTAAATGTAGAAATGCGCATCTGGTGCAGTGAAATTGATACCATTAATGTTATTTAAATACTTACCAAATGTTGGTGCAGTCTTTTTGGCATGACCACTGCCTCCGTGCCTTTTTTGCCTTTGGGTAAGACATGCTAAAACACTGTTCCCCGGTCTTGGTTGTGGCTTGCTGTCGTCCACTGTTCTCATTATAATGAAGAGCAGCAATACTCAATCTGTGAATATGAAGAAATAAATTAGTACGACATATACCTAATTTTGTTTGCACTTGTATTATATTTTGCATATAATGTTGTAGTGAGGAATATACAATGTACAACATTTGTTTAAAAATTTTCTATCACACATGAGGGTCTGGATGGGGTTTGCAGAATACAGAATAAAGGCCTAAAAATATAAAGAATAGAGAAAAATAGGCCAAAAAATAAAGAATAGAGAATAGTGGGCCATACAAATAAAGAATAAAGATTTGATTTGATTTTTTGTGTTTTAACGTCACTTTTAAGCACCGCTTTTGGGCTATTTCGTGGCGGCCAGTTTTTATTGGTGGAGGAAGCCGGAGTGCCCGGAGAAAATCACCGACCTTCGATAGGAAAACTGACAATCCTAGTCAATTAAGATTGGAGTCGAGTGCACCCGCACGAGCGGGGTTCGAACTCACTAATTTAAGAATAAAGAAAAATAGCATACAAAAATAAAGAATACAGAAATGAAGGACCCCCATCCAGACCCTCCTACATTGTACAGATGTTTTATTAGCTATTCAAGTCTAGTAACATCAGTATTGAAGCCATAACATTATTACATATATTTGTCATTACAAAACACGAACTATATAGTTTAATTTGCTGTGTCGGTTTGGTTAATTGTTGAAGGCCGAATAGTGACGTATAGATGTTAAAACTTCTACGTTAATTAGTGTCTGGTGGAGAGTTGTGTCATTGGCAATCATACCACATCCTCTTATTTTTATAAAATTAATTTTATCAGTAATTACCTTGTAAGCATTTTTGGGTAGAAGAAATGAATGTTCTTTCGACAGAAGTGGTTCACCAAAGAATGGAATACCTGCAAAGAATACGTCTGGTAAACCGGTGACAACTTTGGTACATCTACCAATAGGTACCTGCTTTCGACAATGTCTTTCCGGGACGTAGAGTTAACTTGAATGCCATTACTTATGCAATAATGTGTCCACGCCTTCAGGAGTTAAACATCAGCTGGGAAACGAAAATAAAACCCGATACCTGTGCCTTTCTTTGCTTCATTGTTTCACCAATAAGTTGCACAATACACCAATTCTGGTCTTGCATCAATGTCAGTGTCCTGCGAAAACGTATATTGATTCTTTTTGCTAATGATAATGATGAGTGATTGATGCTGTCAATTAGAATGATCGTAAAGTGCCAGTGACTTCACAGGCTCGAGGGCCTCGTTTTCGCAATGAATTTTTGCATAGTTCACAGGTCAATGAAATGTCAATCAAATTGACCTCTAATATACGAAACGGGTACATGTAGATGAAAAAAACTTAACACAAACTGTCATGTATGCTAATAGATCTGTATTCTATTTATATTCGGTTACAGCCTCTGTTTCATATATATATAATAAACAAGATCTTCAACTTAACATGTCTGTTCACCAAGCCATACGTAACATGGTGTCAGATTAATCCATGGAAAATGGAGATAAGGACTAACCATCCAGGACATTTCTCAATGTAAAAAGCTGTGAAAATTTTCAAGATTCTGTAAAAAGGGAATTTTAAGATAGAATCCACACTATGATATCGATCAACGCCCAAAATGGACTGGAAAAGTGGTGACTTGCCGACAGCGTGGAAAACATTTAGACAACACGTGCAGTTCATGTTTGAAGGACCGATAACATCAAAGAACGAGGAAACTAAATGCAACTACTTGATAATATGGGTAGGAAATAAAGGCCGTAACATTTATTCTACATGGAATTTAGGAACTGCAGAGGCTAAGCTATTAAAGACTTACTACGATAAGTTTGAAAACTACGTGAAGCCGAAATCAAATAAATTGTATGCAAGATACAAATTTACAACAAGGAAGCAGTCGGACACAGAGAATTTCGAACAGTTTGTAACGGATCTAAGATTGTTAATCAATGATTGTGACTATCAACAAAAGGATGAAATGTTACGCTACTAAATTGTATTCTCTGTTAAATCTCAGAAAATCCGAGAAAAACTCATTAACGAAGGAAGTGATTATTTCTAGAAAATTCCTGTTCTCCAAATTCAAATTTCAAACATTTCGGTAAGCTGCACAATACACCAGAGAACATTCAGATTCTTTATTTCTTATAAAAGCAAGTTAATGGTACAAAGAAATATGTTTTTACATATAATAACATACAGATTCTGCTCATGACAAGTTTATACAAACGCACAATTTTCGAACACAAATAATGTGCAGAAATTTTTGAAACATTTTTCAGAACAAAGTCTGACTTATATGTTGGAAAAGCAATCAATAAAGTGTCAGGCAGTAAGTCAGGCAAGTTGCAATGTTAAAAGCGGTGACCCGTTCTTGTTTGTCCTTTCTTTGTTAAATTATCTAGTGTTATAAGCTCTTTAACCCTCTTGCTGCCGAAGGGACACATGTGTCCACATCAGCTGTGCCAGAGGGACACATATGTCCATACGTTTAATTTATGCAAGCACCTGTTCATTACTGTATCTCTTTCAAATAAAACATTGAAGATTATACAGTGTAATGTTTTTCTTCAATGGGTCTCCAATGTAACGTTTTTAGGGCGTTACGTCATTTATCGAATAGTGTCATAGTTGGGCATGTGACGTTGTGCAGACGTCCAATTGGTATATTTTCTGGCACATGAAATGTAACCATATTAAATAAGTGGCAGCAAGAGGGTTAAAAGTCAATGTTTTAATCTTCAGCACAAGTGTCATTTTCGTGAATGAAAATATCGAAACCACTGTTGTCGCTTGCCGTAGACGATATTTTCAGAGACAGAACATTCAATTTACTTTTGCCGTAATGTAACGTCATACTGACGTCATGGATATTACGTCATTGCCTCAATATAAACTTAGATGAGCGATGGTTAAGATTATAGTTATATAGCATTAATAATCTAGTGTATTACGTTGCAATGTTATGATTTATCAGTTGAACGGCAAACGATTTAATGGCGTCTAAGGTCAAGACATTGGTCACGTGATAAAAGGTCAGAGTTTACCTTTTTTTGGTGAACGTGTACACCTCGTGGTTTTTTACCTCGTATCGTCTTATTGTAACTCGTACATAAATAAAACTTGTAGTGTCCAAATTTTGAGTAAATAAGCTTCATTATTCTGTATACTTATTTAAGAAAGGCGTTGTAAAAGTATTCTAAAACGACGATAGAAGTGGAATTTTATTTTAGAAAATTTGCGTAGGTCAACGGAAAATCCCAAATTATTCCTTAAATGGGTTTGGTAACGTATGGAGGGGTATAAAATATGAAGTAAAATCATTTTCTGGTTCTTATTTTATTCATTATTGATCCCAAATTCCCCGGCAACGAATTTGTGTCAGCTTATTCGTGGCGAAGCGGAGATCAAAGGGAGATAACTCCGTACATGCATCGTAGGAAATTGCAAGTTCAAAACAGTAAATTCGAGTAAAATTAATGATTGAAGTTATATTTCGACACTTTCTTGTATAACTATTCCATATTGCATGTTCCTTTACTCATGTAACAGCAAAATAGTTCTGTTATAGTTGAATATGACATTTTTTCAAGTAATTTCAGGTTTTTGAAACTTCCAAAGTACAAAATTATAGATAAGTAACTTTTCTCTGAATCTTGGACTTATAAATTGCTATACATAGTATATTCTCAAACACTCTTTTGATAGATGGAATAATAGTATTTGTTCTACTTTCTTTGTATCAATATTCTTAGAAAGCTTATGAAAATAAACTCAGTGTTTGTTCATGTAGAATGTTAATATATGATAGTAGAACAGTTTTAATAATAATTTCCTTTTAAAATTAGACTTTAATTAATTCAATTTATATATATAAATAAAGTATCTAAAATAGAAAGTTTTACTCTGGTGCATTGAAAATGTTGCACCAGAAATGAGATTAAACAAAGTTATTTAGCCTGAAGAACTTATCTATAGGTTCTTTGTCACTTTGTATGCTGATCATATGGAGAAAAAAGAGTGATATTATACATTCTAACACAGCATCAATTGAGAAACAATAGTTCTCTCCTCTAGACATTTTAGTTTTCAAGATGCAAGTCTTCAGTTGCTTATCAATATACATATTTAAGATTTCTCTGTTAAGAGTGGCGAAATAACTTTCTGACAGATATGTTGTATGGGAATGTTTCTCTTGATATTTTTAAACAGTTAATTTATGTTACCAACTATTTTTTTTTCTACTATGATCTGCAAAGAGATGGGTTCTTTCTGTGTGACATCATTGATTATTAGGCTAATTATTGGTAGCCTTTTTCCTGATGTAACAATGCATATGGCAAATTCTGAGAAAAGCAAGAACCTTTCAGCAGATCCAGCTTTTTATAAAAGAGTAGGGATTATTCCTATAACAGAAAAATATATATTTTGATTTCATGCCAAAAGTTATATACAAGAGGGTTCATCAGCAGTACAATATAAATTTGCATTACATTAAAATACAATATGGATAAAAAGAAAATGTAGACAATACATACTTCAAATTTGTGAATATTGAATGAAAAAAAGATAATTTGCAGTGGACAGAATTATCTTTTTTCTTATTTTACCTGCTTTTATATAAGAAACTATATAAGATGTACAAGTTCTGTTTCTCGCTCTAAATCAAGAGAAAAAATTTAAAAACAAAAGGCTAGAAAGGATTTAAAACATTATAAATTAAACAACACAAAGAAAACTGAACAAAAGCTGTAATGGAATATGATATCATGCAGTTCATATTATTTCTATTATTACAAGTTTTTGGATTTGTTTCTTAAATTTGAATTCAAAAGTCCTAAAATAACTGTTGAGTCCTTTAATTAAATTATTGATTGAATAATGAATGATTAGTTAAGCTGATCAGTAAATAAAGTATGAAAATGCTTTAATTTTTTTAAATAAATGAGTGTTATTTATATGTCAAAGTATACTGAATCAACTTCAAATTTAAACCAAATTCACATTAAACTGCTCTAAAATGCATTGGCAGTTGAAATACAAAACAAAAACAAAGCTGACTTAAATACAGTATATTCAGAATTTTTTTGAATAATGGACAAAAATAAGATAATTATTATTCTGATATTAGAAAAAAATCTTCAAATCAGAATGCAAGTTCTTATTATTGCAATAATTAATTTAATCACTTTATTTACTTTAATTAAAACCTCATGATAATTTCTGAATTTACAGTACTTAGCTTATCAACCTCTATGCTTAAAAAAATAAGTTTCCTAGGCCTAAATGTGGTTGAAATTCTGACAATTTTGCTAACTTTTACCAAAAATTTCTTTTTATGACATAACTGGATTATTACTATTTAAGAAAAACTGCATAAAGTTGTATAATATGTATTACATTTCAGAATGCTAGTTTGTATTATCATCATGATCATGATAATTGCAATAAACATCAATTATTTTTGAATTGATAGCCTGGAATCAGTACATACATGTGTTTTTATACATCTATATACTATTCATTAGGGAACTTATTAAATGAAACTTTTGCACAAGACAGTCATGGCAGTTCACAATTACAGTGGTCATTTTAAACATAGTGACACCATTAATACAATTTTATTTTTCATGCATAATCATTGCAGAACTATTTTTCAAATGATTTAATGTTTGTTAGTTATTTACTTCAAATACTGAACCTGTTCTAAAATAAAGAGATGTGGTATGATTGCAAATGAGATAACAATCTAAAACTATCCACCAGAGTCCAAATAAATGTGTCTGTTAGCAGTTATAAGTCACTTTACAAACATCAACAATGAATACAAACTTTCATTATTTATAGACAGATTAGGAAAAGAGGAATTATAGCTTTTGGCTTACTACAAGAGAATATAAGAAATATAATAATATAAATAAGGAAAATAGAGAGGACTTAGCCACTGGACTGTATATAAAGTGCTCCTTACTAATCCTTAGAGGAGCTGCTGTATACTTAGAAAAAAGATGTGTGAGACACTACATTTTGTAGCATTTTGGTCAATCTGCCCTATTTGCTCCAACCTATTAAACTTACTGCCTATGGTGGGAATTAAACCCAAGTATGTCCATATACTCTATTTTCCTCTATGTACATACATGTACATGCATATGAAAAATATCAAATGCAAAGTAAATATGGTAATTAACATCATGATTACAGTCTCATTTTTTTGTAAGGACCTAGTTTAGGAAGTCCCTGAACCTAGCCAGACATATTTCTTAAGCAAGGTGTATTATATAACTCTTGAAAGTTTTAAAATGCAATTGTAAGATTAATTATATCTGCTCTTAAACTATAATAACACAATAAGTATGTTCAGTAACAACAACGTGCAATTTAAGTAAACAAACTGTCAAACATCAATGAACGACCACGTGTTTGTCTGCTGTGCTTGAATTTAAACGGATCAGCTTTATTTACACGAATTTTTGCTACAGCAGACAATTAGACATGTCACTTTACATTATAAGTTTTATAAAAAAAAAAATGCATTTGTTGTTATGACTTGTGTATGCATGGAAATATAATGAAGATAACATTGATTTTTACCGTACAAAAATGAATACACAGCATTCCTGAGGTGTGCACACAAAACACACCCCACTTTTGTTACAATGGATGGTAACGTATAGCCATTTATATAACAGTAAATGCCATTGGATAAGCTACCCTACACAATACATAATATGCAAATTTATCCCCGGCCACGCTTTTGTGTCAGCTCTTGTTGTGATGGAAAAATGTAAACATTGGAATCCGCCATTTTGAGTTAGGAACAAAACTATTTTTCAATCTTGGATTAAAGGAGATTGCGCACATTGCCAGCGTATCATGCATAACCAGTCATGTGAAAATATATCTTTTAATTTGTTTTCTGTAATTACTTTTCAATGTTTGAGTTAATTTAATGTTTTAATTTCCTACAGAACGGAGCATCGTTCTCAAAGTCGCCGAAGAAAAAATTATAGGTGGCGCTGTTTGTGGGCGTAAACATTTTACATACGGGTACTTTTTGTGTCGACAGATTGACCTTTATCTGTCAGATTGAGGCGTTTGCCATTCAACTGTTATAAGGTTCACCAATTGCAATTTATGAAACGACATATATGTCGCCTTGGCATTAAACCCCCAAACGAAATATATGTCGCTTTGGCATTTACACTGAAACGACATATCTATGTCGCCTTGGCTTTAAGAGGGTTAAATATCTCAAATATAAAGATGTACAAACAATTTATAAAACTCATCTGTCTAAACTATAGTATGACAATATAAATAATTAATGAGGCGTTTGGAATCAAATTTAACAAAACAATAGAAATTCATCCTATATATGAAATAACCATATAATTATTGACATGTGTGTAATGCATAGGGGAAATAACTCATCAAAGATACAATTGCGCGTTTCGTGTATACAAGACGCATCAGTGAGGGCTCAATTCGAAACAGTTGGAAGCCAATTTAAATACGAAGTTGAAGAGCATTAGAAACCGAAAACTTATGCCAAAAACGACAAAGGCAATTTATGCCTGGAGTAGAAAGACCTTAGAGTGCAGATTAATTTAACATTTTTTAAACAGTAAATGTACTGAAAATAAACATATCAATTATATATCATGTCAATATAAAAGTGCTGACTATTGGGATGGTGATACCTTCAGAGGAGAAACGCCACTAACAGTGGCATCGACCCAGTGGTTGTAAAAACTCGCCAAAGACGATAGGCTTATAATTTGATACGCCAGACGTGCGTTACGTATAAACAAGACTCACAAGTGGCGCACGAGTCAATACACAGGGCATTATCTAGCATTTTGGAGAGGGAGTAGGGAGAATTTGTAATTGTTTCTGTAGAAGTAGGCTCAAATTGTTTTTCAATGGCACATATATCGATGACAGAAGATTTAGATAATATATTTTATTATTACTACATATTTGAAGCATTACATAAATACTTAAATGAAAATGTATCAAGCACTACATATACTAGTAACATTGGCAGCAGATATTTTACCACATACTATAATATCTATAATACTAAAATAACGAGGTCCAATTTGTCAGCCGTCATGACGTAAAAACGATGAATCAAAGAATTCAACTTTATATATAACTAATATAGTACAATGGTGTTGATTAAAAATTACTCCACTCCAGGCCATTTGTTTTCCACGTAATTAATATTGCCAATAATTAAGAAGTTCCGGGTCGAGTCCGACACCGATACCAATAGTATATGTAACATATAGCTTTCGGTCGCATCACAAAATAACATGTATGTTGAACATTCTGGAAAAACTTTTTTAAGTCGAACTCAGTTGAACTGAAAAATAAGGCGTAGATACTTTAATTCAGTCACGGACCCGCGATGTCACGGGTGTGTTCTAGTATATAATAAGATATCATATAATATGCGTTAACAATGCCATATGCTGCACCATAGTCATTGTCCATGTTCTTTAATAGTCATGCAATTTACAGATGTCCTATAACTGGTGACAATTCTATTTTGATTGGAAACAAACTCTTTTACGTGGCACACTAGATACTGGTTTTATAATAGCAGTTTTTTATAACGCTACAATCGTTGGTACAATGTCTACAAACTTGCTTGCAAAACTTCTGAACACTTTCTTATATGGCATACCTTGATAAGCACCCCAGAATAAAACCTTTGAGCTGTTAATAACCTTGTGTTTTGTAACATCTAGATTTTTCTTCAAATGATCAAAGTTACAATGCACTGTTCTCATCATACCAAAACCTGATTGACAATTTGATAACTTAATATTACATGGTAACACACACTTGAAAATTTGACAATACATTTGTGTCCGAACCAAAACTTGCGATAAGGTTTTCACAAACTTTTTAGCTGTTCGTAATACCTAAGCTCAATGCTATTCAGATCATCAATATCACATTATTTGGTTTCCTCCCCGAGGGTATCAACAACCCAATAGTCAGCACTTCTATATTGACGAGTTATCATTGATATGATCATAATTAAAAATTAACTTTTTACAAAACTTTAAATATTAGAAATACTAAGGATTTTCTTCCCAATGAATACATACCATTAGCTGTATTTGGCAAAATCTTTCGGAATCTAGGGTCCATTCTGCTCTTCAACTTCTTACTTCATTTGACCTTTTTAACTGTTTTGATTCGAGTGTCACTGGTGAGTCTTTCGTAGACGAAACGCGCGTCTGGCGTACACAATTTTAATCCTTGTATCTATGATCAGTTAATTCATTATCCATATCAACATCATCACCAGTGTTTTTCAATATGCAACTGTCAATAACACTTTTACTACATTCATTTAGTGGTCCAATGTACAACGTTTACCATTACTAACATGCACAAACAGGTCTATAACATTTTTACACACTCAGTAAAATTAACAAAATCAGAAATAGCACACAACCGGTATGTTTACATATCAGACAACTACTCTGGTATTTAAAGATCTAAGGACCGCGACAAATAATAGAAAGTTGAGGCAAAGACACATCGTATACATCAACCAATTCGTGATGGTGAATGTAAAACGTAATTTAATTGAATTTTTATTTAATTACAGAGGATTGCATTTTTAATTTAATTCTTTATTTATGAAACGTATATAGCGTCGAAATCAGTCATTCTTCCTCATATGTCTCATTACTCTGATGGAGTTGTTTTTTTGTGTTAAACGCATAACCCCGTTAAAAATTCCGTGTAGTGTGAACATGCACATGAGTAAAATATTAACTGAGATATGTAAACAATGGAAGGAGAGGGTATATTGCCTCGGTTGGGAACAAAACTTTACCACAGAAAAATATTATTTCAGCTTTCCATTTCTATGAAGCAACATTCCAGCAGCGCATGTTTACGTAGTATATATCTTCCAGTTGATACAGTATTCCAGAACTTGCGTTTCGTATAATTATTTCATTGATAGAGGATTGCTGCTTACAAGAAAGCTATTGTGCCAAGGGTTCAAAGTGGTAAAGAAGTCAACCCGTCGAAATTCTACGGATGCCATCACAAATTGGTTGACGGTTATGGAATATATGTGTCAGAGATGACCACCGATTATACCCAGATGTTGGAGGGGTTCGTGTTGCTCAGTCTTTAAGTTTCTATGTACTGTTTTTTGATATTTGTTTTGTCTTTTCATCATCTTTCGGTTTTTTTTTCATGGAGTTGTCAGTTTCTCTCGATTTATTAGTTTTGAATGTTCCTTTGATGTCTTTTTCCTTTTTATTTCTGCTTAGAAATTGGATGTTGACAATTGGAAAGTTGAAATCATCACGTTTGTCATAGACTCTAAATTGAAATCGTCCATCTGTGTCAATATCAAGATATGAAGCAGACCTCTAGTTTGAGCAGTATTCTTAATTTCAAGTTCCAAGGGATATATGAGATGCTAACAGTAGCAAAACTGTGGGTTATTGAGTGACAGGACATCATCAAAATGCCTGAAGGTGAAATAAGAAACCTTTTGTTTTGTCTTCATGAAGGTTCTTCGTGAATTGTGTTTCATATAAGTATAAAACAATTCGGTTTTAGAGTAACACGGTTAGTACCCATTGGACTATATGATGTCGATCAGCATTTTGATGATATTATCTTCGGTTTACTTGTTGAAATCAGTTGAAATCAGTGTAATTTCTTATAACTTTTAGAAATTTGTATCTATGATTCTCATTTTGTATTAAAAGCACTATGTAACGAGAAGGCGCAGACAATATTTGAATTGAGCTTTGGGAATAGTAGTGTAGAGCGCAGGAAAAAAATAATCAAAGATTGCTATTTCAAAATTTTAAGGAACTCACATCTGATTGACACCACTGGTTTGATAAATCTCATCACAATATTAGATGAAAGCTAAATGAAAACAAAATAATTTTCATAATATTAAAAAAAAAAAAAAAAAAAAAAACCGGATCATTATCATTATATCATCCTTTCAAAATATTCCAACAACTTAAAACTACCGGAAAAAAATCCAATTTTATTTTCAATAACAATATTGATGAAAATGATTATTATGACACTCATAAACTTATACCTGTTAGCATTGATTATGTATAGTTTAAAGAAATCAATGAGAAAATTAATATGCATGTAAATTATTAATGACAATAAACACTACTTGATTTCCTTCAATATGAATATAGAGATATACTTTTCAACTTAAGAAGGTAAGAACGAAATTGGTTGTTGATGTGGTTCGTTGAACTGTCCAATATTTTTGGTATTTCATTTTATAATTTAATGTAATAATTGTGCATGATCAAAAGAAGGATAAAAACGGACTAACATGCATTTTAAACAGACATAGTTAATCCTGCGACCTCAACTTTAACTAAACCCTGAATCGCTTACCTTGCAAAACTTATGCCATTTTTATACTTGGTATAACCTTTATCGAAATCAATACTTTATTTTAAATTGTATTTCATCCGAGACTTATTTATTTTCAAATTACATCTTTGTAAGATCATTTTCAATTACATTTCCTTACTGCCAGGATCACTTGTTTATTTACGCTAAAATCAGAATCAACAAGAAGTACTGTAAGCTATTGCTCATTAATGACACCTGTTGTAAGTATTATGTAAACAGGAACTGGGTGGGTGCTGGCGTGAAAACGCATCACATGGTATAATACGCTAACTTTGAGTCTGATACCAAATTTCCGGAAGCTCTGATACGTATTGCATTAGGAAAATGCAACGAAATATTCTAGGGACGGACGGACAGAGCTAAACCAGTATACATTCACCCCCTCCTTCCGAGCAGTGATATACAAATTTATTTTCAAAATGTAATAGCCCTTCCACCTCTCGCATAATCTTACAGCAATCCACTAAGTGGTCATCACAAAATCTTAATCCACCATTTTCTACATAAGGAAATGCCTGTACGGATTATGACAGTTGTTATCCATTCGTTTGATGTGTTTGAGCTTTTGATTGATTTTGCCATTTGATAAGGGACTTTCCGATTTGAATTTTCGTTGGAGTTTGGTATTTTTGTGATTTTACTTTTTATACCATTGAAATGATCTCAATTGGCATGTTTACGAAATGTATGTAAATTAAAAAAAAACAGAAAAGTTTTCAATAAGAGCAGGAACTTGACTAAATAGTCAAATAAAAGCTTCAGTAATGTGAATGATTTGTTTATATTGCCTTGATGATAGTTGTGTGTTAATAGTTTAAGATAAAATGCAAAAATTGTAAACACAGTCCTCATTAAAAAGCAAGAAGTTTGCTGTTTACTGGTTCTCTTTATCTATTGTACTTATGATATATGATCATTAAAGGTCGTTGATAACTTATATAAGGAGTCGATCGCCAATTTTGAGAACGTTGACGCTTATTTGTAGATTTTATCTAGCTAATCATTTTTGCTGTTTGTCTTTTATAGTTTCCAAGAAAATTGCTAAAATGTGGGTAAAATGTTTATGAAGGACAATTCTAGTCACATAAATATGAGGAAAAATAGATTGATTCTACTCATAATCTGCATAACTGTGTACTTAAGTTTCTATATGTATATTAGATTTAAAATAATCAACAGACTAAATGGAAATAACATAGGGACATTTACGAGACGAACAAATACCGGTATAACTCATGTAGAAGAGAACATAACAGACTATCAATTCCCGCCATTTTTGCGAATAAACGGAAAAGTTAATTGTCGTAAAATTATTGAAGGCGACGAAAAAGAAATAGCAAAGGCCAATAAATATATGAAATTTAATCAGCCAAAGAGAATAACAGAAGAGGAATACATTGCTAAAACTAACGACTGTAATAATTTCTTTAATTGTTTTGGATACGATGCCTACCCAGTGACGGAAGAAGAAAGAGCGTTTCCGTTAGCATTTAGTATTCTGACATTCAAAGATGCTGATCAAACTGAACGTTTGCTTCGTTCAATCTATCGTCCCCAAAATTTCTATTGTATCCACATAGACAAAAGCTCTTCAGAAGTATTGCATAATGCCTTGAGGAAGATAGCAAATTGTTTAAGCAATGTTTTTATTGTTTCAAAAACCGAAGACGTAATTTACAACCATGTATCGAGGCTGAGAGCAGATATTAACTGTATGACTGATCTCTTGTCAAAATCAAACAAATGGAAATATTTCATTAATTTGCCTCATCAACAATTTCCTTTGAAAACAAATTTAGAAATTGTAAAAATATTGAAAATTTACAACGGTGCTAATGACATTGAAGGAATTACAAACAGGCTATTATCTCACCGCTTTAAATACAGTTATAGATATATCAATAATACTTTGAAGCGTACAGGTCTAAAGAAAGGAAAATTACCATACAATGCAAATATTGTAAAAGGCAGTGCATATGGTATATTCAGTCGTGAATTTGTCCAATATGTGATAAACGACGAAAAAGCTAAGGCCGTTTTGAAGTATATGGAGGACTTTGTAAGTCCAGATGAATATTTCTGGGCTACATTGAATCACAACGAAGTTTTAAAAGCTCCTGGGCGCTTCACAGGTGAGAGAATCAATATTGTAGTATGATTTCCAATAAGCCTAGGTATTGGGTTAAACCAGCCACATTAACTATTAACTAACAGCTCAGGGTCCATGTGGGTTACTGAAGACGAATAACTAGGTCCATATGAAAGCATTGTGATATTCAACCATTAACAGTTGACCAATGCATTATGAGATATTAGTTTAAAAATACGTAAACGAATCCATACTGGACTGGCCCGAATCCGAACAATATGATCACAGTTCTTAAAAGCCTTGGTGCTAAACAAATGTAGCAGTTATCGACAAATTTAAAAAAATGTTAGGAATATCATTGAAGATCTGTCATTTTTATGTGGATAATAAAATTACAAGCCTTAATTGTAAGATAAGTGCATGTATTTCTTTGTATTAAATGGAATACCATTCACGCGAACATCTATTCGAAAATATTTGAAAGGCAACTGTATAAAAAATATTAGGAAATCAAAGTGCAATACAAATTCTCAATCGAAGAACAGAAAGGGAAGAAAGCGAAATAAGCTGTCTCGAATGAAAGGAGATGAGGTGTATACGTAAATGCCACTAAAAATCCACAAAGAACAAAGACATTTAATGGGTTAAGATAAATACCGTCTTCAACAATTATATACAAGTGCCAATACAAAATTATAAGCTCTGACTAATAAAAAAAATTCCTTAAAAAACAACTATCGTCTCGAGTCTAGAAATTAATTGCTAAGAGTGTTAATAGAGACTATAAAAGATTTATCGTCATTCCACAAAACACAACAAATGATTTAACAATACAACTCGTACACTACCAAAACCACGTCGACATAAATAATAACTGAACGGTAAAAAGGTTTTGCTACACTACAGACATTCATCTTCACTATTCCGCATGGCAAAGAGGGCTGATCTGTTGCTTCAGCAGGGCAACATACTTGTTGCCTTATGTGACAAAGATATTCCATAATGGTCAACGAAACCAGTATGGCGCTGGTAACTTTATAGTTAAATTGCTCCCTACGTGTATATGCCGTTTTGTCGGGTGATGCAGGTCTTGCAGGAAACGTTTACCCTGTCGAATCTCAACAGTCTCGCTCTTTTTGGAGTTAATGGGATTCCATCAGTTTTGCTTTTTTTTACTTTGATTTCAATATTCCTATAGATTTTTGAAATTTAACATAGGTAACGTACTGTTGCCTCTAATTTGTATTATTTGAAATTCAATTTAACTGTAATAGTGCTATAGCTTCCCTTGTTGTACGCCCAAAAATGAACGACACTGAATATACAACAAACTAAATTAAATAATAACGTGGTGGATGTTCTTGAAACAATAGATACATTTGATAAGTTTTTAAACATTACCCTAAACATTATCGGTTGCTTTTTAATATATCTTTTTGCTTCAGGTATACAACACCTATTTTACTAATAGCTCTATATATTCAGACATTAAAACTGGTACAGAAAAAAAACCTAAAAACAAAATAGATTAAGAAATTTAAAGCTTTAGTAAACAAAATTAAGTTATGAACTTTTGTTAACAGGCAATCCAGAAAAGAAGTCGTGGCTTGCCGTGTATGCTTCATGGCGTCAAACAGACCGGTGTCATGGAAAGTTTGTCCGGGAGATTTGCATTTTTGGAGTTGGTGATTTGAACGAACTTGCTTCGAGAAAGGAACTTTTTGCCAACAAATTTTATGCAGATTTTCAATACTTGGCTATGGACTGTTTAGAAGAATATATTCATAACAAGACATTTAGTCCATTGCCATTTGATTCATTTTATTACAGACAGTTACCTTTTATAAGAAAATCTTGATATTATGAATAAATACACAAAAATATGTAATAACTGATAACTGCACGAGACAAATAACACACCATGAAATATTTTATTTACATTCAATTTGCAAAAGTTTTCATACTTGATATTTATGTTGAATACATGATACTCTAATTAAAATGTTGCTTCATTGGTGGTAAATATCTAACCCCGTAAATTCCTACGGATTACATTAAAGTTTGTTGGTCTATAATCGACACTGCTTTAAACGCAATACCGTATACAATATATACAAATTTATCCACACAAGTTTACAGTTTCAAAGCTAGGGGAAGACTGCCCAAGCAACAGTTTACTTTACAAAACAATTATACATTTATTCAAAGTTAATAATCTTAAAACATTACAAAAGGTTCTGATAAAATATATCTATTATTGTCCAATCTTATGCAATGATAATCGGATTATTGTCCTCCGGCTAAACTTAGTAAAATAGCGATAATTACTTCTTTTGTAGTCGGATGTAAGATAATGTATTATCTTTCGAACTTTTAATTGCCTTCGGATTAAATTGTAAATTATTGAAATCTATAATCTATATGGGTATTTGAAACAAAGAAACATTATATTTAAGAATAAAGAAACATTTAAAATAAGAAATATTCAATTTAAAACGACACTCATTAATGTTCATATTAAGCACTTTTTGAATTATTGTAAAAGTTCCTAACGTCACTTTTCTTCCGGTTATATTATCCACAACTTCCCCGAAGCGATCGTCCCGAGCACAAACAGTACTATTTCATCCTTCTATGGGTAATTCTTTCTGGTTGCTGAAAGCGAGAAACATACTGAAAACATCACGAACACAGAAAATGCACATTTTGGACCATTAAATAAATATACAAAGGGGGTATGTGGAGCGGACAAATAAATTTATACCCGGGTGCGGGATTTTCTCGCTGTGTTGAAGACCCATTGGTAGCCTTCGGCTGTTTTCTGCTCTTTGGTCGGGTTGTTGTCTCTTTGATAGATTCACATTTCCATTCTCAATTTTATTACAACTTAACAATTCAGAAGAGCATGTTTCAATTATATGTATAGTTATATAAAACAACAAAGGGGGCTGCTTATATCACAATCATAAAGCTAGGACTAAGTATTTAAGGATTTTATTTTTTTGGGAGGGGGGCAATAATGATCATTGGCCCGTTTATGATATTAACAAAGATTACACTTCACTGAAAGGTTTTCGAAAACACTATCAAGAATTTGAAGAGATTATCAGATTATCAGTGGCTTTACTTGTACCTTGTAAACAGGTTTCGATCTAACATATGCATATTTCTGATATGCAGTATACAGGTCGTCACTCCTGTACCCACAATAGAAACAAGAACACTAGACAGGTGATGAGTCCATCTTATACTCTTGTTTCGGCCCAAAATTGTATTATAAAATGATTTTGTTATACCACTGATAATCGATGTATATGAAAGCTTACACGTGTAAATTCACCTACTTATAGCATGTTGCTTGAAATGATAAAATAACGACAACTAAAACAATTGTGGTTATTTGGTATACTATTGTCAGTGATCTTTGTTCAAAGTTACAACCTTCACTTGTGTAAAACACTAGGTTCTATAATACAACAAGGATACACAGACTTTAGCTCGATTTATTTCCTGTTTTCTTAATTTATTTCAGTGGCGAATTAATCTTAGAATAATGAAGTTTTCTTAGTAAATGAACTTTTTTATATGATAATGAAAAACAAAAAGAAACTTTTCTCAATGAGTTAATTAGCTAGACTCGATAAAACCATGCGCTGATAATAGAAGAACAGAAAGGGAAGAAAGCCAAATAAGCTGTCTCGAATGAAAGGAGATGAGGTGTATACGTAAATGCCATTAAAAATTCACAAAGAACAAAGACATTTAATGGGTTAAGATAAATACCGTCTTCAACTATTATATACAAGTGCCAATACAAAATTCCAAGCTCTGACTAATAAAAAAAAATCCTCAAAAAACAACAATCGTCTCGAGTCTAGAAATTAATTGCTTAGAATGTTAATAGAGACTATACAAGATGTATCGTCATTCCACAAAGCACAAAAAATGATTTAACAATACAACTCGTACACTACCAAAACCACGTCGACCGAAATAATAACTGAACGGTAAAAAGGTTTTGCTACACTACAGACATTCATCTTCATTATTCCGCATGGCAAAGAGGGCGGATCTGTTGCTTCAGCAGGGAAACATACTTGTTGCCTTATGTGACAAAGATATTCCATAATGGTCAACGAAACCAGTATGGCGTTGGTAACTATGTAGTTAAATTGCTTCCTACGTGTATATGCCGTTTTGTCGGGTGATGGAGGCCTTGCAGGAAACGCTTACCCTGTCGAATCTCAACAGTCTCGCTCTTTTTGGAGTTAATGGGATTCCATCAGTTTTGTTTTTTTGTACTTTAATTTCAATATTCCTATAGATTTATGAAATTTTAACATAGGTAACGTACTGTTGCCTCTAATTTGTATTATTTAAAATTCAATTTAACTGTAATAGTGCTATATAGCTTCCCTTGTTGTACGCCCAAAAATGAACGACACTGAATATACAACAAACTAAATTAAATAATAACGTGGTGGATGTTCTTGAAACAATAGATACATTTGATAAGTTTTTGAACATTACCCTAAACCTTATCGGTTGCTTTTTAATATATCTTTTTGCTTCAGGTATACAACACCTATTTTACTAATAGCTCTATATATTCAGACATTAAAACTGGTACAGAAAAAAAAAAACTAAAAACAAAATAGATTAAGAAATTTAAAGCTTTAGTAAACAAAATTAAGTTATGAACTTTTGTTAACAGGCAATCAAGAAAAGAAGTCGTGGCTTGCCGTGTATGCTTCATGGCTTCAAACAGACCGGTGTCATGGAAAGTTTGTCCGGGAGATTTGCATTTTTGGAGTTGGTGATTTGAACGAACTTGCTCCGAGAAAGGAACTTTTTGCCAACAAATTTTATGCAGATTTTCAATACTTGGCTATGGACTGTTTAGAAGAATATATTCATAACAAGACATTTAGTCCATTGCCATTTGATTCATTTTATTACAGACAGTTACCTTTTATAAGAAAATCTTGATACTATGAATAAATACACAAAAATATGTAATAACTGATAACTGTACGAGACAAATAACACACCATGAAATATTTTATTTACATTCAATTTGCGAAAGTTTTTATACTTGATATTTATGTTGAATACATGATACTCTAATTAAAATGTTGCTTCATTGGTGGTACATATCTAACCCCGTAAATTCCTACGGATTACATTAAAGTTTGTTGGTCTACAATCGACACTGATTTTAACGCAAGACCGTATACAATATATACAAATTTATCCACACAAGTTTACAGTTTCAAAGCTAGGGGAAGACTGCCCAAGCAACAGTTTACTTTACAAAACAATTATATATTTATTCAAAGTTAATAATCTTAAAACATTACAAAAGGTTCTGATAAAATATATCTATTATTTTCCAATCTTATGCAATGATAATCGGATTATTGTCCTCCGGCTAAACTTAGTAAAATAGCGATAATTGCTTCTTTTGTAGTCGGATGTAAGATAATGTATTATCTTTCGCACTTTTAATTGCCTTCGGATTAAATTGTAAATTATTGAAATCTATAATCTTTATGGGTATTTGAAACAAAGAAACATTATATTTAAGAATAAAGAAACATTTAAAATAAGAAATATTCAATTTAAAACGACACTCATTAATGTTCATATTAAGCACTTTTTGAATTATTGTAAAAGTTCCTAACGTCACTTTTCTTCCGGTTATATTATCCACAACTTCCCCGAAGTGATCGTCCCGAGCACAAACAGTACTATTCCATCCTTCTATGGGTAATTCTTTCTGGTTGCTGAAAGCGTGAAACATACTGAAAACATCACGAACACAGAAAATGCACATTTTGGACCATTTAATAAATATACAAAGGGGGTATGTGGAGCGGACAAATAAATTTATACCCGGGTGCGGGATTTTCTCGCTATGTTGAAGACCCATTGGTAGCCTTCGGCTGTTTTCTGCTCGGGTTGTTGTCTCTTTGACAGATTCACATTTCCATTCTCAATTTTAGTACAACTTAACAATTCAGAAGAGCATGTTTCAATTATATGTATAGTTATATAAAACAACAAAGGGGGCTGCTTATATCACAATCATAAAGGTAGGACTAAGTATTTAAGAATTTTTTTTTTTGGGGAGGGGGGAGGGCAATAATGATCATTGGCCCGTTTATGGTATTAACAAAGATTACACTTCACTGAAAGATTTCGAAAACACTATCAAGAATTTGAACCGATTATCAGATTATCAGTGGCTATACTTGTACCTTGTAAACAGGTTTAGATCAAACATATGCATATTTCTGACATGCAGTATACAGGTCGTCACTCCTGTACCCACAATAGAAACAAGAACACTAGACAGGTGATGAGTCCATCTTATACTCTTGTTTCGGCCCAAAATTGTATTATAAAATGATTTTGTTATACCACTGATAATCGATGAATATGAAATCTTACACGTGTAAATTCACCTACTTATAGTATGTTGCGTGAAATGATAAAATAACGACAACTAAAACAATTGTGGTTATTTGGTATACTATTGTCAGTGATCTTTGTTCAAAGTTACAACCTTCACTTGTGTAAAACACTAGGTTCTATAATACAACAAGGATACACAGACTATAGCTCGATTTATTTCCTGTTTTCTTTATTTCAGTGGCGAATTAATCTGGCGAATTAATCTTAGAATAATGAAGTTTTCTTAGTAAATGAACTTTTTTATATGATAATTGTGGCAGCGATTTATAGTATCCTTTTTATGTTTTACTTTGTATTTTTATAACTTAACCAATTTTTCATTTCAGCGAATTATTTCAATAAACTAAAAATATTTGATTTGATTTAAAGTTGTTAAAATATTTTGAAGACATTTTCTGAACTCATTACGCTATAGCTTTCCGTTTTCAAAATTTAATCCCGCTATAGTGTAATGAAGAAATGACTATTGAAGCATATGATTATCCTGTATTGAACCCCATACAGTTAGTACTGCAGTGCAGGTATGACGTTTTCATGTACTATTGGTTAGTACAGTAAGTACATTTAAGTTCTGTGGCTTCTGGTTCTTTCTCAGGTGTTCCTGATAAGCAGTTGATGTATGGTACAAGTTGAATAGCATCGCAAATGGCTTTAATTGTTTTTGACTGTTGAGACTGCGAAGACGCATTCTCCAATGCGGGGACGAATGTGGCAGCGATTTATAGTATCCTTTTATGTTTTACTTTGTATTTTTATAACTTAACCAATTTTCCATTTCAGCGAATTATTTCAATAAACTATAAAAATATCTAATGTGATCTAAAGTTGTTAAAATATTTTGAAGACATTTTCTGAACTCATTACGCTATAGCTTTCCGTTTTCAAAATTTAGTCCCCGCTATGGTGTAATGAATAATTGACTATTGAAGCATATGATTATCCTGTATTGAACCCCATACAGTTAGTACTGCAGTGCAGGTATGACGTTTTCATGTACTATTGGTTAGTACAGTGAGTACATTTAAGTTCTGCCGCATTGGACTTTTCGATGGTATTCATTGGGTAATTTGTACATTATTTTCTATTGGCTCTGTCTCTGCTATTTCACTTACGGTTTTCATTGTAAGATTTATATTATTTGGAACTTTCTTTGAAGTTAGATGTTATTTGTACCTGACTATTATTCTGGACATTTTTGGACATTTTTGACAGTAAGTTTTATACATTTTGTAAAGTAATGCTCTTTCCGATAATATATTTTGAACTATGTTTTGGTTAGAATAATTCTCACATTTTTGGAACTGAATGTTTTAGAGTACATCTCATAATTTACAAGCTTAGAATTATTACGATTTCATCTATTGTAAATATAGCTATTCTTGTGTATCTTTTGAAATCGTTGAATTTAATTTATTGTCTTGTCAAGATGACATATCACTTAATTTATATATTTTTGATTGGCCTGAAATTGAATAGACTTTGTCACAGTATTTTGAATGTTCATTTTGAACATGGGTATTTATAATCGTATATTATTTTCAGAACATACCATATAGTGTCCTGGAATAATTGTATTAGTGTTTATGGCAGTGGATTTTGATAACTCAATCCCACATATTGGTAAGGATTAATTCCTTATTCTTTATAGATTGTTCATTTTGTAATAGTTGCTTTCACAGCCAAATTGGCAATGAAATTGTATTTTATTCTATTTCTCTTTCGGCACATTTTAATAATTCTACATTGAAACTGTAAAGCGTATTGACGCTTTCTAAAATGAAGCACGGTTGTGTAGATTGCAATGCAATCCGAAACTTTGATATGTACTTTTAAATTAGCTATTTGTAATTGTGACACAAGTTAATCATGATGGTGTTTAATCATACTAGTGTTTAATGTTGTTTGTGTATAATTATGCTATATAACATTTGTAAAATTGCTGATGATATTTGCTATTGTTTTGCAGAGTTACATTTTCCTGGTATATAATAAAGTATTTGAACCAGTTGGAGTCTATAATTAAAAGCCCTTATATGACCCTATCACATAATGAAAAAACAAAAATAAACTTTTCTCAAATAGTTAATTAGCTAGACTCGATAAAACCATGCGCTGATAACAGACTTGGCCTTGTTTTATTTTCAATGTTATCATTGCCGTTTTCGCTTATTTTTAGTTTGACCCTGAACATGAATATGTTGAATTAAATGATGCGGTATGTGATGGGATGGTTCCCATGTATTTTGTGAACTACTTTACCCCCGCCATTTAATAAGATATTGTTTAATGTCGCCTCGTTTTCTTCACTTAAGTATTCTTTCGACATCATACATGTCTTGTTGGTTGTTTGTATTTTGTGACGGTGGCTTATCTTTGTTTAATTTTGCTTTATCATTTTGATTATTTTTCCCTATTTGATTTTTTGTATGATTAATAATTGTGTCGTTGACTCTGTCAAGGATTTCAGGATTGTCCATGAGTTCCTCGGGGTTTAGGTCGTGATCTTCATTAACTTCATCGGGTGGGTTCGTGGGGCGATTTTTGGGGTCGAGATACTTCTTCAATCGATTTGCATGCACTGGAGCTTTCAATATTTTGTCGTCAGAAGATTTGCGCAAACGGTAAGTATATTCGCCCACATGTTCCGCAATATAATATGGTCCAGTCCATGGGCAATTAGCCAACTGGAGTCCGTGTACAGTAAAGCCACACTTTATCCAATATATAAAACATTGGTTCCTCTACGTTTTTGTCGTGTTGCGTTTTATACTTCTGTTGTGCAGCTTTAATATTTGTCTTAGCTATTTTTCTGTCAACGGCGAGATTATCGATAATGAATTTTAGGGCTGACTCTGCGTTTTTGCTCAATCCTTTCATATATTCTGGAATAAGGACAATGTCGATAGGATTCCGGGGTTCCCTCCAAAAGACCAAATAATATGGACTAAACTGTGTCGACTCTGTTTGCACTGTGTTCCTAAAACCATCATAACTACTTGTAAATAGTCGGGCCATGTCGACTGGTTGTCATGGCAATACATTCGCAAAGATGTTGCCAATGTACGATTCTGTCGTTCTGTTGCTGCATTACATTCTGGGTGATAGGATGACGTGTTGGGCTTAGTAATCTGGAAAATTTTGCAGATTTCTTTTACGAGGTTTGAAGTGAAGTTTTTCCCAAAATCTGTAAGAATTTCTCTACAGGGACCAAATCGGCATATGATTTCGTTGAAAAGAACTCTTGCAGTTTCTACGGCTCCTCCAGTTTTCAATGGAAAGGCTTCACACCATTTAGAGAACGGACAGACTACTAGCAAAATTTGGTTGAAACCACCTGCTGACTGGGGTAAATTACACAAAATATCCATGTGTATTCATTTGAAAACGCCTGTTGCCGGAAGAGGCTGTAATGGTGTTCTTTTAGAGTGTGGATTCGTTTTGCCCGGTTGACATTCAATGCACGTCTTAACATACTCTTCAATGTCAGAGTACATTCTCTTCCAGTAATATTTCAATCTAATATTGTTGTAGGTTCTGTCAATCCCTGGGTGAGCTGCAATAATTGCATCATGGTACGATAAAAGTACATCGTTTCGTAAGGACTTCGGTACAATAAGTTGTTTGATGACCCTCTCCGATAAGTGTCCTTTCCCTCTCGGATAATAATGGTGAAACAATATACCATTAGAAACAACGTAATGATTTGATTCTCGGACAATTACATCAGCTTTCTTTTTGTCTTGAGGTAGCGTGTTTTGTTCAATATATTGTAGCATTTGTCCTGCTTCTTCATCTTCTTGTTGAGCTGCTTTAATTTTATCTTGTGTATGCTCGGTTGTTTCGATGATAAGAATTAAAGGATCTACGTCGCGGTACTGTAGTTACTGCCTTAATTACTGAAACTGATTTTAGTTTTGATTTATTTTGGTCTTTTAACTTCAAATCTGTTGTCCTTGATTGACTAACTACTGAAATCTGACTTTCGTTACAAAACTGGCGACCATCTTCTTTTCTGGAGTGATTGGTTGCAGTAAATGACGCTTCTAGTCCGTCTATACTGAGTCGACGCTGACGCTGGTTTTCTGGGTGCTGAATTCTGGAGAGGAAATCTGATGTGTTCTCGCTAAAATTATCTATCTTATCAGGAAAAATAACTCTTTGTCTAGGTTGAAATGTAACATCGGATAGCGTACGAACAAAATTGTTGGTGCCATCCCGATCTTGGCCCTGACTTAAAGAAACTTCTGTCATTCCGTTTTGTAATGATAATACTTGTTTGGGGAAACTTATCTCAGCTTTTTGATCATGCATGAAGTCTTGCCCTTAAATAAGTGGCATATTGACATCATCCAAAATATACAAATCGTGAAATAAAGTGAGCTTTCCTATTTCAATGGGCAGTGTAACTTTGCCTAGCACTCTGATAAAGTTATCATTTACACCATGTACACCTAACAAATCAGATTTATTTATCTACAGGGTAAAGTTTGTCTACTTGTAATGCCTTATATGTATTGGTATTTATGACGGATACAGCTGCACCGGTATCGACAAAAATATGTACAACCGAGGAACCTATTCTAACATTTATTTTATAATAGGCTATTGAACAGCCTGTATGTGCAAACAGATTAACAATATTTTGCTTTGGTTGGCTTTTTCTAGACTGCCTGACTTTGTTTGAATTATGGGACGGGTGGAACTTAGCACTACTTTGGTAAAAATTGAATTTTCTTTTCTGAAGTCTTTTATTTGACGGGCGTTTTTGTTACCTATTATTGAAATTAAGAACAGTAACAGGAGGAAAGTAACAATGTGCATTTTCAAAACGTTCGTAGCTATGACAGTATGTATCACACTTGACGTTACGCACGTTATTGCGTCAATACCGTGAAATCAACCAGTCTACACCGATAAACAGCTTTTCTAAAAAATCAAAACAGTGAAGCTATATAAAATGTATATCCATAGACTAGGCAGGTATTACTGTTTCCAAGCAATCAATAAATTGTAGTATAACTTTTTACAATAGTTTAAAAAAGGACAAAACTATTGCTAAAACGAGAAAAATATGCGTGTCAGACGTAACAACTTATACGTTTAATAACCTTTACAGGTGTGTTTGTGCTCTTTGAAACAGTGTAACATCCGCAAAAATTCGCATAATGACATGCTTCATATATAAAGTATTTATTTACATCATTACTGGATTTGCGTTGATGCAACGATCAAAGCTGATTTTTTCTTTCAATAGGAACCCAAGCGTTTCATACATTACAAAAATTCATGTTTATTTTTTTTCTCTATTGTATTTTCCCCTTTTTCATATTTGTATATTTATTACAGAGCATGCCAGTATTTATATTTATGTATTGATCAATAAGTGTATTATTTGTGTAATAGGAGACAGATTTGTTAAAGCAAATTTGCTTGTTTCTGAATCCTTAATATTTATTTCAATTGTATCATATCGTTTTTGTAATGAATTATCTGAATAAATATTGTTTAAACTAAGCTGATGTTTGCAAAATAAATGTTCTTCACCATAGTCAGATTTCGGAAAATGGTACAGTATCAAAATTTATGGGTTTTAAAATATAAGATGAAATGAAATTTCGTTTTCATAAATTATGCTTACTAAAGTACATTTCAAAACTGGGTTTTTACAGAGCTCACACCACAAAAAAAAAAAACAAAAAAAAACGCAACGGCTTCTAGCAAATGTCTTGCAACAATGTCCAATGTCACATTTCGCCGCTTTTTACACATAAACTGTCAGTTCGGACGTTATTTATTAAAACAAAATCGATTTGTTACATAGAAAATAGTGCTTTTCCATACAGTACTTTAACAATGCAAAACAGTTGCATAGTTTTTGATAATTTGCGTAGTCAAAACGACTTTGTTTTTTAACAAATACAATGTCTTGCAAGTATTCCACTCAGCGGTTTTCTTAAGTTTTGAATGTTGTCGATTCTGGACGCTATATATGTCTTTTAAAATCAAATCGAAATGTTTGTTTGTTTTGTGTTTTGGTGTTGAACGCCACTTTTAGCGACATTTGTTGTATCATATTGGACAGTTTTTACTGGTGAAGGAAGCCGGAGAACCTTGCTTGTATCATATTGGACAGTTTTCATTGGTGGGTGAAGTCGGAGAACCGGCGACTTTCGGTTAGATAACTGACAATAATTGTCAATTTAGATCGAAGTCGAACAAACCTCGTCACGAGCGTATTTAAAACTCGACAGGCTCGTGGTCACTTTATATGAACCACTTAGACTGCTTAGCCACAGCATAATATAAACTGTAACTATGTAAACCCGTGTAACAGAAACGCGAAATATATTATAGAGAACTTTCCATTAAAAGTAATTTAAAGTTTGAAGTATAGTGTATAGTATAGTTTAGTTGCACTTGTCCAGAGTTAAATGGACATGTATAAAATTTGATAGAACATGTACAAATTTAGCCAGTGGGGTTTATGATGTAAGTAAACACTCCATTCAGAATATTGAATGACCATGTTACGCAAACCCCATTACACATGTTACTTTTAAGTGTATTGGGGAGGTTAAGAGTTTAAATAAGGGTAATACAACGGTCACTTCAAAGATTCAAAATTTTAGTACCGACGTTTATTATTTTATTTGATTAATGGGATAGTTTCTCCGGGTACTATATAAACAAGTTTGTTCAGTTGGTGTACGATCTGTGTATTCCAACTGAACAGAACTTTGTGTTTTTATTTCAAAGGACAATTTCAGAAACCCTAGTGGTATGATATAAAGTCCCAAGAACACAAAGTACAAAAAGTCACTTGGTATCTGCGTTCACCTTAGTCTTCATCCAACCTCTCACTAAACCAAGCCGAGTCAAGTCATACCCCAACCAACACCAAAAAGTTAAATATAATAAAATACACCAAATAATATCGACATATTTTTTCATGACAAGTCTTCTTGTCCGAGACTTATCGTGTTACAATAGTGATAACTGTTTTGATTAAGTAATAAACGATTGTGAGAAAACGCAATTTATTTGAAATTTCAAAAAGGCAAAAATGATTCAAATTGTCAGCAACTCGAATTCCGAAAAAAAATTATGATCATTGCGATACAAATGATAATATAATCGAAGTCACTGTTGAAAAGGACATGATAATTGCAGTTTTGGCAGACGATATAGATGATTATGTTTAAAAACTATAAAAAAAATAATTTCAGATGACTGGGGTTGTTCGTTTAGCCGAGGTTCTAAAGTTGTGTACAGCACAAGAAGATAAAAAATATGCCATTTATTTTCAAACTTATGAAACGCAAAATTTGCAATTTTTCATCCCTCTGTGATACGATTCATATGTTTAGAACTTGAAAGCCAAAATAGAATTGTTGTGCCTGAAGAGTTACACCTCGATATCATACAAAGCGTGTAAATGTTCCATACCATATGAGTATTTGGCCCATACGCGTATGGTCATGACCATATGGGTATATACTCATATGGTCCGACCATACGCGTACGGTCCGACCGTACGTATATGGTCGGGGTAATTGACACGTTTACTTTAAATACTTTTAAACCCTTCATAAGGTATGACCCTTCTAGTTGTCACGTCATTAAAAAGGTCATTTTATTATATTTTAATATTAAAAAATGTTTACTAAATAAAAATACGAGTTTCACACAATTAATTTTACTCACTATATGTACAAGTACAATAAGAAGATGTCAAAATCAAAACCGTAAAAGGAAGTTGTGTTACTTTACGTATACCGGTGGTTGACAGGGCGTCTAGTGATTTACCATGTTTATTGTGTAAAGTAGATGACTTCTTCGGCAAGGACCATAATTTATTTAATTCGTTCTGTGAATATGGTGTACTGCAGTCATGTTACGATATTTGAGATCTATAGCTTCTTTATAAAAAAAACACCGTAGACACATCGGAATGGCCCGAGACCTCGATATCACTGCACGCAGCTGCAAAGAAGGCTAGCTTGTCACTCGCAAGCAAAATGTGTAACTGAAAGGGTTCGTGAACAACCAAGACGTGCAAATGCAGAAAAAACTATGGTACCGTGTGGAAGTAAATGTCATATAAGCATACATGCAAGAATACAATTAACGATGAAAACTAAGATCAACTGTCTGTGGAATCTATATTGTTTATGTAGCCTTTGAATTAATACATTTTGATGTAAGTTAAACCATCTTTATTTTAAGATAAAGATTATTGTATAATTGAAACGTTTCTAATACATATTTGAAAAATACCTATATCGTCAAAATACTCATATGGTCCAGCCTGTTAATAACCAAACGAGTATATACTCATATGGTCATGACCATACGCGTATGGTCCAAATACTCATATGGTCCGGAACATAAACATAATAATAATATCTTTATTTAGAGAGAGTAACTCATTTGGATTACAACAATTTCAACAAGACTCTCTTAATTATAATTACATTTTCAATAATAAGAACAAATAAAGATGCAATACAATTTAAATTCGATAAACAATTATTCTATGGCATTAAAGTACAAATATCATGGTAATGTTAAAAGTACATAGATTTGTAGTTATGTTAACATTCTAATACTGTGTTTGATTTTTAATTGTATTAGGAAGAGTATTCCAAACTTTTGGTCCACTGTACGAGAAACTAGACTTGTACAACTCTGTATTTGGTTTTGGAACTATAAAATTATCAGAAGATGAAAATATAACTATTATTTCTGACAAATGTTTTCCGTTATAAGACATAGAAAAGTGTTGAATAATTTTTCTGTATTTAACTTTTTAAGTAAGATCCGTTTAACTTGTAATTCCTCACACACTTTTTTTATTAAAGCAAAACGGAGAGCTTTCATCCATCTTCACGGATTTAAATGCTATATAGTAGACCCTACTATCTTACCCAAATAAATAAATTGTGTTGTTTGTTGCTTGTGTAACTTCCAGTGGGAAATATTTCATGTTTATTCAGCACAAGCAGACATTTAGAAGTTTCCATATTGAATAGTAACAAAATTTCCAGCGGCAAAAAAATATCCTCGATTATCTGCGTAAAACGTCAAATTTTGACGACGTTAAAGCAATTCAGACGCAATATCGTGCGTAAAGTCACTTACCTTCACTTTTGTGGTTCAGGTTTGTCCTTAATAGCACTGGTGACTTGACTGGTTCCGACATCGACGCTGTCTGAATGGTCATGTCTGCCAGCAATGCAGCATCTATGGCCTCACTTATAGTGTATTTTTGTTTAAGAACGGTAGCGGTAACAAATGGAACGACATACTCTGGTCTAAGTCCATGACATATAAAACGCTCCATCATTGTCGTTTGATCAGCTAAGAAACAAAGTCTCTCCATCCTGGAAATAAATTGTGACACAGTTTCATCATCTTTTTGTTTAAGATTTGCGGTGTTTTTCCAAGAATTAACTTTTTCTCTGTCATTTCTCCCAAAACGCTGTTTGAATTTCCGAAACAATCTCTCCTTACTGTTTCTGTCTTCATCGTAAAGAAGCATGTACACGCCATGGCATAATTGTCAATAAAACACGTGAATGCTCTTGTGGCTTGAAGATCATCCCATTTTGCGTATTCACACATAAGTTCATCCAAACATCTGCATTTTCCGTCTCGAATGCGTTAAATTGCTCGAATTTCGGAACTCCATTTTTAATGTGATATTTGACAAGTAAACTCCGGTAAACTCCGGTAAATAAGGTGATAATACTTATTTATTTATTAATGTATTCAATTATTTACAAGTACAAGTACCCCTTCCGTTAGTCTAAGTCCCCTACTAACCAACGAGGAGGTGGAAGTGGGATTTCGAGCAGGATAAATCCGTTTTATTATGCACAAGCACTAAATCCTAGAAATATATACAGATAAAAATGTCAAAATGTTAAAACATAGCTAATCTAAATAGTAAAAGTACTGATAGTACATCTATTTGCAATGAAGTTACATGTATGCCTTAAGCTATATATATGAACTAATTTTCGTAGTACATACTTTTTCCGTGTACTTAGTAACTACGCACGAATGACCACAAGGGTAAGATTTCATTTTAGCACATACTTACAACTTCTCGTCCAATCAAATTGCTTGAATTTGCCTTCTAATTTTCATAGTACATACTTCTTCCGTGTACTAAGTAACTACGCATGAATGACCACAAGGGTAAGATTTCATTGTATCGTAATCAAGATATTAAAACAAAAATTGCCACTGGCTATTTTGAAATAAAATGCTGTGTTCCAAATTAAATTAAATAGTTTGTAATTAGTTTTCACATTGATTTTTAAATATCCTGCTATTAAAATCTTTGGATCTAAAAAAATGTTTTTGACGATTGCAAGTTTCTTTTATTTAAATAAAGAGTAACAAATATGGTTCTTTATACCTTGATAAGAGTACAACGCCATCTTAAAATTGTGATAATTTATCATCCATGCAATTACTTTGTACACAAAAAAGTGTGTACTATGAAACCTTGTGAAGGAAAATTAAGGCAACTTGATCTATTTCGTCATGAATAGATTGATTGATTGATTATTGGTTGCTTACTGTCCAGTGGCAAATACTTCATGCATTTTCAGGACGATGTCATGAATTGAAAAACCGTGATGTCTGATGAGAATGTTCCATCTATATATATATATCAAAATTTATTATTATATTTTAACGGCCGTTTGTTTCCGATGTTTAAATACGCAGACTCTGTTGTAACTAGGCTACCGTTGTCAAATTTGAAATATTTACAAATTTAGATCGTTCAGTGCTGTTTATTTGGAATTCTTATTGACGCAATCGTTCTTGTAACATCATAACTGTCGTCACCATTAAAGCTTTAGAATTGTGCTAGTTCATATCGCACATTATTATTTTTATTTAAAGCATATATTTGAACTCTCTGTTATAACCTATGTCGTGTTTAACACATATTTAGAATTGTGCAAGCGTCTTACCTGATGTTCGGTTGGACTTTTTTATTGTATAAATTTCAAGATTGTTATAGTTTAATCGAAGTAGACTGATATATGATTCATTCAACATCACAATCATATTTACTGATGAAGGATATCTGTTATCCGAAATATTTATAAATAATTACATTTATAGTTCCTTTTTTTGTTATTGGTGTTGTTGTGTACACATTTAGGCGTTTATATAATTTATTTATTGTGTACATGTATCGTTACTCGTAACGATCCAGCGCCCTCGTGGGAAAAATCGTTGACTATTATTCAGACGTTTTATATATATATATATATATATATATATATATATATAATGTCTAAAATAGCAACAATCAACATCCAATCTATTTAGGCGTGGATCAGTTTGTGAAAATAAACTGATACAGTTACTGAATTAAAATTATATAAATGTCTAAGAATATAACTTAAACACGCTAATTAATACATTAAAAAGTTCTATTAGATTTTAAATAGAAATACGCAATATTTCGCTAAACAAATTAGCTTCATCAGGCGTGTGCATCTCTCAAGGTGAAATCGGATGCATGACAAAAAATATTTTTGTAGCTTGAACTACACAAAATTTGAGTAAAAGTTTAACATATTTATTGATGTTCTATAAAAAATATATATATATATATAAGTCTAAATTGAAAACAACGTTCAAACCTATGACTGCGTTGGATAAAAACCGCAGTTTTTATACGTGTGCATGCAAAACAAATTTCTTGGTAGAGGGGTCTAAATACAGCACAAACAACATTTTCCAAAAGACCAAAAAAGTGAAAAAGTATATTTTAACAAAACGCATTTGACTAGCAGGTCGAACAACAGATGTTCTTAAACCCTGCTGACTGCCATGACGATTGCCAAATAAACGGATCACCAGATGTAACAAAATGGATCTTAATTATTAATTTAATACCAAACAGAAAACAATAAACTTGCGGAAAAGATGGTATACCGCAAACATAAGGTGCAAAAATTGGTACACCATATCCGGATTTCGACAATTAATGTCTCTTCAGTAATATTAGGAATCGAAACGGTATTTGTACATGTTCTGATGTTCTGATAAATCTTTTAGTTTTTACTTTGAAATAAATAAAAAAAAAACATAAACCCTAGTATCTTTGATCTATTGGTAGTTGCTTTTTAATGACTATCCGCTAGACTATCAATGGGGACATGCTAGGGGGCAGATCCAGCTATTTTTACTTTAGCTTTAGTTTTACTGTGAAATTGAAAATTGATTTCAAGACATGTAAAGCTTCCGCTGCAATTTAATTATTGCCTGCTTTTGGTCAATTTATTTTGTCATTTTACCATGTAAAGAAGTACATGTATAATAAAACACCGCTATATATCAATAAACATACTTACACCAGCAGCTACCATCTTTTCATTCTGGAGTCAAGGGCGTTTTGAAATCACATATTTTACAATGATACTAGTGAGTAGATTTACAAAACTTCGTTAATGAGTTCCGTTTTACAAACACCTGTGATACAAGTAGTCAGCCAAAATAAACTGTCAATAGACCAATTAAAAGATTACTCGAGTTGTAAATATGTGCTAAATTGGATAGTTATAAAAAAGTATATACTGTAATGTGCAGGTGTACCCCTGACATTTTTTTAAATTATTGGAAATCTACATTTCCTTTTATTTTTCATGTTTTGCCAATTTACAAGTTCTTGTTGATAATGTTTGGCTAAGGCCCCTTGTTATGTTAAGATATTTGGTAATTTTGCTTGTTGCAAGCCAGGAAATAGTTTCAATGGAAATGTTTCATTATTTGTTAACTTGTTCATAAGTTCAAAGTTAATCATGTTTGTTGTTTTCTTTTCATAAATTTCACAGGGTTTTAAATCATATAAAAGTAAAGGCCGTAGAACTTCCACGTTTAACTGCTGCTTTATATTTTTGCAAAGTAATCATTACATGTTTAAAATCAGAAGTATTCTCAGCTGATCGTAATTGATCACCATGTAAACAAAGTCACATGACCATCTAGACGTCTAGGAATTCGTCTGCTATGTATTTCCTTTTAGATTTTAGTATTTTTGCAAGATCAGTAAACGTGGAAACATAAATTTCAATTAACAATTTCCTATTATAATTATGTATCTAAATGATATGAATGTGTCGCCCTTGGGTTATTTTTGCACTAAGCCTGTTTACAATGTGATTACGCCATTTTTGTATCAAAGCGCTTTACCCCAAGTCATGTTTTGCTTGCCCGATTAAAATTTACATAATGTACGACGTTCTAACCTATAGTCCCGCTTTCCTTAAAGTCATAGCTAATAAAGCGCCACACCCGGGCAAGCTGTTAACTCTTAAGTAACTCCAAATTCATGAAAGTTCAGGCAATTGCCCGGCTCAACTTGTCCCACCATTTTTGTTTTCATTGTTACGGTTGGCCAATACATGTCACGTGACATATAAATTTTATTATATAAGGAGCGCCGCTTTCATAATATGGCGAATAGCTGCCGTGGCGGGTAACTTGAAATACCAAAATATAGAAATATAAATATTTGCAAGAACAAAACAACACAGTAGAGGTATGAATATTTATTATACAATTTTATACCAATTTTTACTCAGCACATGAACGTACAGAATTTAAATGGGAAATAAGGATAGGAAACGGCTGTCAGTTCCTACCTTGTCCAGTTGCCCCAGAGTGTTAATAATGTAATCATGCAGTTATTCCCCATCACATCGACCTTTTTAACCACGGATAATTAACAAGGGACCATTAATTAGGATTTCACTAAAGATAAACTGTTATTTTCGGCCTGACATAATTAGTTATATGGATGTGCCAATTGTTTGGTATTTGGATGTTCCAGTCCCAATTTGGATGTGCCATCACAATCTTAAATATAGATTTTTCTTACCATAAATTATACATGCTTCATCACCAGGCCTGGCTTAGTCAAGGGTGACATAGTTATAGAAACAATATAAGAAGAATATATTTCATTCCTGTATTTTACCATATTATTATATTTATTTGCTAATAAATATTTAGTCCTGTGGATTATGCATTATAGTTAGTGAAATATGAATTTCAAGTAAATGGTAAATCAACTTACAACTTCCAAATGAGCAAAGACTGTTTTCCTGACTAAAACCGGATCCTTTCTGTTCACTAATCATCTTAGTGCTGGTGCACTAAACTTCATAAGATTAAGATTATACATTTTGTTTGGGAAGTTGTCCTGTGGCTGGGCAGATATTTTGCTGCAACCTTCACAGAGACTTACCCAAATAATATAATTATATTGAAGCCTATCCCAGGTCCCTTACAATGGTGTCAGAAGTGGGATTGCTTTAATTTTCCCAAGCAATCCAGAGATACGAACCTAGATGTTACATAGCTCGATGTGATGGTAACCGCCCGCCACAACTTTTAAAAATGTGTAAATATGTTATTGTTGATTCTTTTCGTGATGTTTCTTTTGAAAATCGTATTTTTGTAAAGATATGGCTGACAGTCCCGACCCAGAAATCCAGTTTCATGCACCCCCACCAGAATTTGGCCAAGGAGATGACCAAAACGACCGTGATGACCATGAATATGAAGAAGAAAGAAGATATAGCAGAGATTTTGGATATGGT
This sequence comes from Mytilus coruscus, assembly GCA_017311375.1. Lineage (NCBI taxonomy): Eukaryota > Metazoa > Mollusca > Bivalvia > Mytilida > Mytilidae > Mytilus > Mytilus coruscus. Next base: position 33,147,621 of record CM029602.1, on the reverse strand, counting down.
GATGCAAGTGGTAGGCCCAAGGAAATAATCGGAGTTTTTATATCAAACCAGATTCGTATAGTGGTAGCAGTGATTGGGATGAGTACTATTCTCATTTTGAAGACTGTGTGGAGTTAGGAGGATTGTCTGACAAGGACAAATATTTAACTTTGGCAGCTAGTTTACGTGGTCCAGCACGTACTTTTACATAAGCCTGACTATTGCAGAGAGAAGAAATTATGATATACTTTATATATCTCAACTTGTACGATTCGCTCGTGTATGTAACAACGTTTCAGATTTTAACGAAAGAAATTTATGTATTACAGAAAATTATTACACCAGGGTTTTCGATATCACAAACTAGTCAAAACATTTACTAAATTTTATCATCGGTACAAGGACATCATTCGTAAATATAGCTCAACATGCAGACTTCTTATACGTTCAGGTATTTCACATCCAATCTTTTATGGTAATATTCTTTATAAAGCACTAAAATGTCAGTATTCACCTCAGAAGCTAACAAAACCTTTAAATAGACTTATTAAGAAGGGATATAGTTACGATACTGTTGTCAGGTCATTAAAGATTGCATATTTTGGCTTTAATATTGATTCACTTATAGGGTCTTTGCATCGGAACTAAACACATTTATTTAAAACCAGTTGTTGGCATGACACGGGTTATGCTCTTCTCATATATTTTATGATGGTATGATACTAAACCCTAACGGGAGGGATTGTGCCTGATATTCATATGATGAAGACATAATCTTTCAATCAGTTTAATTGAGGTCTGGAGCTGGCATGTCAGTTAACTGCTAGTAGTCTGTTGTTATTTATGTATTATTGTCATTTTGTTTATTTTCTTTTGTTACATCTTCTGACATCGGACTCGGACTTCTTTAACTGACTTTTAATGTGCGTATTGTTATGCGTTTACTTTTCTACATTGGCTAGAGGTATAGGGGAGGTTGAGATCTCATAAACATGTTTAACCCGCCGCATTTTGCGCCTGTCCCAAGTCAGGAGCCTCTGGCCTTTGTTAGTCTTGTATTATTTTTACTTTTAGTTTCTTGTGTATAATTTGGAGTTTAGTATGACGTCCATTATCACTGAACTAGTATATATAATTGTTTAGGGCCAGCTTAAGGACGCCTCCGGGTGCGGGAATTTCTCGCTGCATTGAAGACCTATTGGTGACCTTCTGTTGTTGTCTGTTCTGTGGTCGGGTTGTTGTCTCTTTGACACATTCCCATTTCCATTCTCAATTTTATTGTATCAAAATTGCAGCAACGGTTTGGATGTACCAGACAACAGAGTAGATGGCTCTCAAGGTTTGAATCCAGAAAACGTTTGCCATGTGAATCAATTGCCATGCTAGGAGATGAATTGAGACAACTTTCCCAAAAAGCTTATACCAACCTTGACCCCCGTGCCCAAGAAGCTCTTGCCCTAAACCAACTGTACAAATCAGTGTCACTTGAAATGAAATGTAGATGTATTGACAAAGAATGTGCAACTATATCTGATGCGGTCCAAGTAATAGAAAGATATGAGGCTATTTTAGGAGAACCACCAGTTACAGAGAAGAAGAAAACAGCTGTAAGACAAATTTCTACAGACGATGACCAGGACTATAGCTTTGACCAGCTGAATGCCAGAGTAGCAAAGCTTGAACAGACAAGTTATAATACCCCTACAACTACCCCCCAGACCATGTATAAAGCAAATGTACCATCCCAAGGGAAGTTTGAACGTAAATGTTTTATTTGTGAATCACCCAGGCATATAATCAAAGACTGTCCAATGCTGAAGAAAGTGATGAGTTATGCAACCAACCAATCAAGACCATACTATGGATCCAATAACACTGGAAAGCAGCAGGAAAACTACAAACTGTCAATGTAGAGGGCCTTTATTTGACGGATGACTCATCTAATGGGCCTAGAAAAGAAAATTATGGAATTAATGATAATTGTAATAAAAGAATTGGGCAATTGGGGAAAACTTGTGGGAAATTTGATAACGAATTTTATGCCGTTGGGGAGATTTGTGGACTTCATGTTGAATTTCTAGTGGACACTGGCTCTACTACTACACTGTTAGCTTGCACAATGTTTGACCAAATTGTAGAAAGAAACAAGCCCAATTTAGAACCTTCAAGATTAAATATAAAGGATGTAAATGGAAATACAATTACAGCTTATGGTCAGAGCATAATGAACCTGAATTTTAATGGTAAACTATTTCCCCAAACTATCATAGTGTGCGATATCAGTCCAGATGCTATTATTGGACAAGACTTCCTGTTACATTATGTCAACAAAATTGATTATCAGCATATGGTGTTACAGACCAGTTTGACAGACATTCAATGTTGGGTTGCTGGAGAAACTCAGATGGTGTGCCGTGTAGAAGTCAAAGAAGAAATTACCATACCTGCAAATTCAAGAATGTTTATACCTGTGGATATCCCTTTCTGTGAAAAATTGAGTGAGAGCTGTATGATTGAACCATCTGTACGACTGTTTGACGAGAAAAATATAGCCATTTTGCCTGCCATACTACAAACTTCTACTGAAAACAAAATTGTTAGTCTGCATAATTTTAATGATACTGATATCAAGATATATCCAAAAATGAAGTTAGGAGATTGTGAATCATATTATGAGAAGAACAGTATTGCTGTTTGTTGTACAGAGGTTTCTTTAGATGAAAATCAAGAAGAATCTAATTTACCAGAATATTTGAAAGAGTTATGGGAAAGAAGTTGCATTCATTTGAATGAAAACGAAAGTATAGATTTTGCAAATCTACTTAAAAGATACAATAATGTATTCTCAAAGTCTTCAGACGACATAGGAAGGACCAATTTAATCCAACATGAAATAAATACTGGAAATGCAGTACCAATTAGACAGCCACCAAGAAGACTTCCTTTTGGCAAGAGGCAGATTGAAAAAGATGAGATCCAGAGAATGCTGAAGTTAGGAGTAATAGAACCCTCTACCAGTAGCTGGTCCTCACCTGTTGTTTTAATTGCCAAGAAAGGAGGCCAAGGCGGAACTCGTTTTTGTGTAGATTTTCGTGGCGTAAATGGACTAATGACGGAAAAAATAGTCTACCCAATTCCAAGAATAGATGACTGCCTTGATGCTCTTTCTACAGCCAGTTTCTACGGATGTATGGACTTAAATAGTGGATTTTGGCAGCTGGAGATGAAAGAATCTGATAAAGAAAAACAGCCTTTGCAACTAGCCAAGGATTATACCAATTTATTGTAATGCCATTTGGTTTAGCCAATGCCCCCAACAGTTTTCAGAGATTAATGGAAAGTGTATTACGTGGGTTACAGTGGGAGGAATGTTTATTATATCTAGATGATATTATTGTCCCCGCCTCTACAGTACAAGAATCAATCGAAAGACTTGAGCATGTGTTCCAAAGATTATTAGAAGCAGGATTGAAATTGAAACCCTCAAAATGTATATTTTTTCAGAAAAAGGTAAAATGTTTAGGTCACATTGTCTCTGAAAATGGTATTCAGACAGATCCAGAGAAAACAGAAGCTGTCCAAAAATGGCCCAGGCCCAAGAACCAGAAACAGATGCGCAGTTTCCTAGGACTATGTTCCTACTACAGAAGATTCGTTCCCAAATTTGCTGAAATAGCCAGACCCTTACATAAACTTTGTGAAAAATATGCTGCTTTTAACTGGACAGAAAACTGTGAAGAAGCTTTCACTAGGCTTAAAGAAGTTTTAACCTCACCCCCAATCCTAGGATATCCTATAATTGGATCTAAATTTATCCTTGATACTGATGCTAGTGATAAGGCATTGGGAGCAGTACTTTCCCAAGAGCAGGACGGACAAGAAAGAGTTATTGCTTACATGAGCAAAGCCATGACAAAACCTGAGCAGAGCTACTGTGTGACTCGCAAAGAATTATTGGCTGTTGTTTGTGCCATTCGCCACTTCCATTCCTATCTCTATGGACAACCCATTTTAATAAGGACTGATAATTCTGCTGTCAGCTGGATGAGGAACTTAAAGGCACCAACTGGCCAAGTTGCAAGGTGGCTACAAGAACTTGGAACTTATGATCTTACAGTTGTACACCGGCCTGGTCTAAAACATAGGAATGCAGATGCACTTTCCAGAAATCCTTGTGCTTCATGTTCCAGACAAGAGAGTGTTAACAATGCCCACGACAGTTGGGATGAAGACTCTGAAGAAAAAGAACATTTATCAGTTAGAACAGTAACACGCAGTAAAGCAGATACCAGTCCAACAAGGAACCAGTTTGTACTTTTAGGGTGGGATGTCAATACTTTAAGACAACAGCAGTTACAAGACAAAATTATTGGTCAGTTATTCATAAAATTTGAAGATAAAGAGACAAAACCAGAATGGAACTCACTATATGAGGAATCAACAGACTTAAAAACCTTATGGAACATGTGGGACAGATTTGAAATTTACAATGGAGTATTATATGTAAATTGGATTGATAATTTGGAACAAATCACTTGAGACTTGTAGTACCTGAGTCTTACAAAGATAATGTTTTAAAATATGTAGTACCTGAGTCTTACAAAGATGATGGACACCTAGGTGTAGAGAAAACCCTGGAGAAGATTAAACAGCACTTTTACTGGCCCAGAATGAAAGTCTGCATTCAAGATTATATTAGAAAGTGTGATAGTTGTGCCTCAAGAAAACCAGTGTTGAAATAAAGTTCTAAAGCTCCACTGGGGAATTATAATGTTGGTGCCCCAATGGAAAGAATTACAATTGATATCTTAGGACCCTTGCCAAAGACACGACTAGGTATCAGATTTTGTCTGGTTTTGACAGATTGTTTTTCTAAATGGACAGACGCTTATGGAATTCCAGACCAAGGAGCAGCAACAGTGGCTAAGATATTTGTTAATGAATTTGTTTGTAAATTTGGTACCCCCTTGCAGATCCATACAGACCAAGGAGCAAATTTCGAATCCAAAATTTTCAAGGAAATGTGTGAATTGTTATGTATTGACAAAACCAGATCAACTTCTTTTCATCCACAATCTAATGGCTGTGTTGAAAGGTTTAACCGTACTTTAACGAATATGTTAAGTATGTACTGTGCACAAGACCAAGCTGTTTGGGATGAATATTTGCCTCAAGTTTTACTTGCCTACAGATCATCAGTTCATTCAACCACTGGATTTACACCAAATTTCCTAACCTTTGGAAGGGAAGTAACTCTTCCATTACAAGCTGTAATTCCAATGCCTTCCCTAGCCAAAGATTATACTACATGTAAAGAAGACTTTGTTATAGACCTGCAAAATAGATTACAAACAGTTCATGAATTAGCCCGCAAATATTTGAAAAATAAGGTCCAGTATCAAAAGAAGTATTATGATGTAAAATCAAAGAAAAGGATGTTTACAGTGGGACAACGAGTGTGGCTGAATGACCCAACCCGGAAAATTGGTGTATGTTCGAAACTAAGTGCTAAATGGAAAGGACCATACATTATTATTAGATGTATGGACGGCACTACCTATATTGTAAAAAAGACTGCTAAGCAGATGGCAAGGGCCTACCATGTAAATAGACTAATGCCATATGAGGGACAAAAGTTGCCTGTATGGATGAAGAAAATACAACAGATCAAATGAGTTAGTGAATTGTTTTATGAAATGAAGATGTATGTTGTGAATATTTGACTTATGTAATATGATAAATAAATTGTTGAATTTATTTTATTCTTAATCATGAATTGGTGCCTTGTAAAAAGGAAGTTAGACCAACCAGGTGTGGACTATTTCAGTTTTTATTTTGGTTCTTCAATGGACGCATTGATGTTTTGATATATAACATATGTGTTATTTTAACAATCTTGGTGATGGACGCATTGTCGAGAGGCGGATCCGTCAACTGTAAAGGGCTACAAGGGACTGGACTGGCCATCCATGAAATTGGTAGTCGCTCTGTGGTTTCACAGTGGTGAGCCACGTCCTTTGCGGGCAAAGGACTTGTACTGATACGTCAACTGGATTTGGTATTGGAAATTATAAAATGTGTCAAGGCTGTTTAACCATGTATAAAATAATTCACTTGCTTGTTAAGAACTAAGATAATGTGGTCAGTGTCCTGTCAAGACTGGGGATTCCTAATATTTACCAAATAATTCAATATATTAGTGTTCATGTGCTGAGTACTATCATAATATAATATATAGATGTTATATAATATATATATTTACTATTAAAAAAAACACAACAAAGAAAACCAAGTCAAGATGTTTTACTTCAACAAAGACATTCATTTGATTAAATGGAATGAGTTAATGTGCATATATCGTCCATTACGCAAACTGTCCATGTATTATATATTATGGTCACCTGTCCAGAGTAAAAAGTTTTTCTGTGCATCTCTAAGTGTTTCAAGGATACAAGATGGAAAAAGAATGCTGGATATGTCCAGAAAAGTTTGATACAACTAAACAGCTGAAATCTCATTTAGGGAGCAGTTTACATTCCAAGATGGAGGTGGTGTGTCCCTTTTGTTTGGATACACCTACAAAATACAAGAGAGTCTGGGAGTTAAAGGACCATTGCAACAGATTTCACAAACCAGCCATGCAGGACATGAGACCCGACATACTATCAGAAGGGAATGCCTACTACCTTGCTGTGCATCCGGCATGCTACAGGAAGGTAGTTAGGCCAACAGCCTTTTACTCCCCCTCAGCAAGAGATCTGAAGAAAGCCATGCAGGCATGGCTGAAGAAGTCGAAAGACACCTACAGGACGCCAGAGGAGTGGGAGCAGGGATGGAAGGTGGGCACTAAATTTGATGGGCCTCCAGGTGAGGAACTATTCCAACCAGTTTATTCCGGGGATGAGACACGGGCGGCCTCATCCTCTTCCATGGATATGGACATTACAAGACCTGATGCCTGGCGCATAACTTATGTGGCACTGGTGCCACAAAGTATCATGGTGGAAGCCATCTTTGGGAGAGAAACGTACAGATTTGCCATTGCAGATACATTGCTGACAGATGTCAAATATGTATCTGCATTGACAAGGAGAATGCTGGCCATACCGCAGGGAGGTAAACAATCCGCTGGACGAAAACACAAGCTTCTTGGCAAAACATATAGTGACAGAGTAACGCTGGCCGTGAAATTATTAGGACTGCCAGAAAAGTACATTACAAATATTCACCGTTTGGAGAGCGATTTTTATACATTACCTACAACAGAACTTTTTGATCCTCCATCTAAAAATCCAGTAATCATCAAAAAAAAAACAGTTTGAAATCCACCATTTCGGCCAAGAAGTCTACAAAAATTTCCTCATCCGTCAGTAAAAAACCAGACAAATCATCCATCAGTAAGAAACCAGAAAAACCATTCTCGTCACCAGTAACAGTTATACCATCCAACCCAAAGAAATCAACATCTAAACCATCAACACGACCTACAACGCCGGCCGTTACCACAAATTCCTTAGCTCTCTCTCCCATTTCTACTGGATCATTATCACCAGCCATGCCATCTTCACCTCCTCCAGCAAAGAAGTCTGCAAAAATTTCCTCATCCATCAGTAAAAAAACCAGAAAAACCATCCTCTGCACCAGTGACAGCTATACCATCAAGCCCAAAGGCCTCAACATCTAAACCATCGAGACCACCTACAACACCGGTCGTTACCACAAATTCATCAGCTCTCTCTCCAATTTCTACCGGATACATGCCATCCTTACCTCCTCCAGCAAAGAAGCCCAAGATTTCCACAATACCGTACACCCCAGAAAAACCAACTCAACCTGGACCAACCTATATACCTACACCAAAACAGTTGCTGGCGACAATAATAACCGAAGATGTTCCAAATATAGAGCTCCGGACACCTGCTGAACGTGCAACTTCCTTGCTACGTCTTGGTGGAATGCCATGGTTCCCTCCAGCACGGCGGGACTGGACTGGGGAGGTTCAGGTGAAACTTCCTGGAGATGTTCTCACCAAGAACTGGCCTCCCCAGGGCTGGAAAGAAAAGAACCAAGACACCAAGAAGCTAAACTGGGAATTTATAGCGTTTCAATATGAGCAGGTCTCCAATCATACAACTGTACTTAGTCGAGCAGGACTCCTAGATATAATATGTTTGCCTTACAAGGAACTTCCCCACACAAGAAAATAAAAGATCTCAGCAGAACTATCATGAAGAACCGTTATTATATGTATGAGAATTTACGATTAATTGCCACGGAAGGGATTAAGCCGGATCTTTCCACTACTTTCATGCTGGACATGCTGGAGAAAGCAAGCGCTAGTCGCGATAAATCAACAGACCATATTTACCATGCTTTCGATAAGGCTGGCATTCCTTTACGATTGGATGTTTAAATTTGATTCATAAAATATTGCTGGACATTACATTTGTATATGGGAACACTATATCAATTATTTTGGACTTTAAACAAAAACAAACACCGTCCGTTACTGCAGATACAGAAGATTACAGATTATGAACACTTGAGTATATGAAATCATCAATGTGACAATGGGGGGTGGATTTTACTTGATGTTGAAATTTGTTATGATATGATATGCATTTATGATATATATGTATAGGGATTTCTTGTGCATCACAAATCAGGCATGCAGTAGCCTAGCATATGTTATACGAGTAAGATGATATCAGCTGCCCAGGGTCTGATATCTTAAGTGAACTCAAGGCTTGGAGTAGGTATTCTTGCTATACATGTAACAATTTAAAGTCGAATGGACAGACAACACAAATGGCAATATCTTTCTTTATTTAACAATGGCTGATCGTACTGTATGCATTGAGTTGTGTTGTACAAGAAATGAGTGAAATAATTATTGAATTCAGGAGAATTCCACCACTTTAAGGTGGGGAGGGTGTAATGTGCAGGGTGTACCCCCACCCCTGACATTTTTTAAATTATTGGAAATCTACATTTCCTTTTATTTTTCATGTTTTGCCAATTTACAAGTTCTTGTTGATAATGTTTGACTAAGGCCCCTTGTTATGTTAAGATATTTGGTAATTTTGCTTGTTGCAAGCCAGGAAATAGTTTCAATGGAAATGTTTCATTATTTGTTAACTTGTTCATAAGTTCAAAGTTAATCATGTTTGTTGTTTTCTTTTCATAAATTCCACATGGTTTTAAATCATATAAAAGTAAAGGCCGTAGAACTTCCACGTTTAACTGCTGCTTTATATTTTTGCAAAGTAATCATTATATGTTTAAAATCAGAAGTATTCTCAGCTGATCGTAATCGATCACCATGTAAACAAAGTCACATGACCATCTAGACGTCTAGGAATTCGTCTGCTATGTATTTTTTTTTTGAGATTTTAGTATTTTTCAAGATCAGTAAACGTGGAAACATAAATTTCAATTTACAATTTCCTATTATAATTATGTATCTAAATGATATGAATGTGTCGCCCTTGGGTTATTTTTGCACTAAGCCTGTTTACAATGTGATTACGCCATTTTTGTATCGAAGCGCTTTACCCCAAGTCATGTTTTGCTTGCCCGATTAAAATTTACATAATGTACGACGTTCTAACCTATAGTCCCGCTTTCCTTAAAGTCATAGCTAATTAAGCGCCACACCCGGGCAAGCTGTTAACTCTTAAGTAACTCCAAATTCATGAAAGTTCAGGCAATTGCCCGGCTCAACTTGTCCCACCATTTTTGTTTTCATTGTTACGGTTGGCCAATACATGTCACGTGACATATAAATTTTATTATATAAGGAGCGCCGCTTTCATAATATGGCGAATAGCTGCCGGGTCGGGTAACTTGAAATACCAAAATATAGAAATATAAATATTTGCAAGAACAAAACAACACAGTTGAGGTATGAATATTTATTATACAATTTTTATACCAATTTTTACTCAGCACATGAACGTACAGAATTTAAATGGGAAATAAGGATAAGAAACGGCTGTCAGTTCCTACCTTGTCCAGTTGCCCCAGAGTGTTAATAATGTAATCATGCAGTTATTCCCCATCACATCGACCTTTTTAGCCACGGATAATTAACAAGGGACCATTAATTAGGATTTCACTAAAGATAAACTGTTATTTCGGCCTGACATAATTAGTTATATGGATGTGCCAATTGTTTGGTATTTGGATGTTCCAGTCCCAATTTGGATGTGCCATCACAATCTTAAATATAGATTTTTCTTACCCTAAATTATACATGCTTCATCACCAGGCCTGGCTTAGTCAAGGGTGACATAGTTATAGAAACAATATAAGAAGAATATATTTCATTCCTGTATTTTACCATATTATTATATTTATGTGCTAATAAATATTTAGTCCTGTGGATTATGCATTATAGTTAGTGAAATATGAATGTCAAGTAAATGGTAAATCAACTTACAACTTCCAAATGAGCAAAGACTGTTTTCCTGACTAAAACCGGATCCTTTCTGTTCACTAATTATCTTAGTGCTGGTGCACTAAACTTCATAAGATTAAGATTATACATTTTGGGCAGTTGTCCTGTGGCTGGGCAGATATTTCTCTGTTACAGGCAGGCACAATTGGTCCATAATGGCTGACCATCCAGAGACATATATATATATATATATACACGTTTAAAATTGGTTATTGCTGCAACCTTTACAGAGACTTACCCAAATAATATAATTATATTGAAGCATACCCCAGGTCCCTTACAATACTATGAAATTAAGAGCTCGGGGCAAGCCCCTCGCTCTAAATTTCATAGTATATACCTTTTCATAGACTAACCTAGATGTATCGTAATCAAGATTTTCAAACAAAAATTGCCACTGGCTATTTTGAAATAAAATGCTGTGTCCCAAATTAAATTAAATAGTTTGTAATTAGTTTTCACATTGATTTTTAAATACCCTGCTATTAAAATCTTTGAATCTCTTTCATTTAAATAAAAAGTAACAAATATGGTCCTTAATACCTTGATTAGAGTACAACGCTATCTTAAAATTGAGGTAATTTATCATCCATGCAATTACTTTGTACACAAAAAAAGTGTGTTCTATGAAATCTTGTGAAGGGAAATAAAGGCAACTTGATGATGATTTTTTTTAACTTTCTGAAGGAAATTGCTCTATTTCGTCATGAATTGATTGATTGTTGGTTGCTTAATGTTCAGTGGCAAACATTTCATGCATGTTCAGGACGATGTCATGAATTGAAAAACCGTGATAATGTCTGAAGGGAATGTGCCACCTATATATAAATACATATTCTGATAAGTCTTTTAGTTTTTACTTTGAAAAAAAAAACACAAAACCTATAATCTTTGATCTATTGGTAGTTGCTTTTTAATGCATATCCGCTAGACTATCTATGGTGACATACTATCTATATGTTTCAAATTTATTATAGCTTTAGTTTAACTGTGAAATTGAAAAATGTTTTCAAAACATGTAAAGCTTCCGTTGCAATTTAATTATTGCCTGATTTTGGGCAATTTATTTTGTTATCTTACTACGTAAAGAAGTTTAAGGTGACCTATAGTTGTTAATTTCTGTTTCATTTGGTCTCTTGTGGAGAGTTGTCCCAGTGGCAATCATACCACATCTTCTTATTTTTGCATATGTAGTAAAACACCGTTTTATATCAATATACATACTTACACCATCAGCTACCATTTTTTTCATTCTGGAGTCAAAGACTTTTTGAAATAACATATTTTACTATGATACTAGTGAGTAGATTTACAAAACATAAAACTTCGTTAATGAACTCCGTTTTACAAACACCTGTGATACAAGTAGTCAGCCAAAATAACCTATGAATAGACCAATTAAAAGATTACTTGAGTTGTAAATATGTGCTAAATTGGATAGTCTATGAAAAGATATATACTATGAAATTTAGAATATAGCAAAGTGCTCTCAACCAATGAAAGTGTAGAATTTGGTGTTCCTTAATTGTGAAGAATGACTGTAAATCATGTTCTTAGTAAGGGATTATCCTTTTGTTTAGGCCTATTTACAGTTCAAAACAAAGAATTTCTATAAATGAGTTACAACTGCCCGAAGCACATTTATTAGGATTATTGATTGAAGGTTGAAATTTGAAACAAACAAAAAAAAATCAAAATAAGTTTGAAGTTTACTTGTGCAGTACAATTGATACCGTTTGTGTTATTATGCGAATATTTAGAACTTTCAAATTACAAAAAATAAGCAATATCAAAGCAATGCTAAAGAGAAGAAAAAAAAAAACTTTTAAGATTAAATAAATTGAATCAACTTTTAAATTTCCTATAAAAAGCATTTTCTTTGAACATTTAAACTTTAGTTAATTAAGTAGTATTTGATGTAAAGAGCTGGAATAAAATTGGCTGTGCAATACAATTTGATTTTGAATTTATAAAATTGAACTGTAAATAAACAAAAAGATAATTCCTCACTAAAATAGTACATAATTTACACTCATACTCACAATTAGGAAACTTAAACAATTTCTACCATTTCATTGTAACGTTGTGTCATCTACAGTCTAAAATACAATTTATTAAAATTTCCCAAATTAAAAGTTAGTCATTACATCACTAAGACCAAAAAGGGAAGTCATCCATTAATTATAAACTTTGCACTGACAATGAAACAAATTCTTGAATAAAACCAATCAATAGATCATTTTAGCCTTGAGCACTTTACAATATTCTAAGTTTGTAAGAGAATGATAATCCCTTTCATCACGATAAGTACTCGCTAACGCTCGTACTTAATCATGAAGAAAGGGGTTATCATTCTCTTTATAGCATGATAAGTATAAATACCAAATTTTATTACTCGGGCAAGCCCTCGCTCTAAATTTCATAGTATATACCTTTTCATAGACTAACCGATACTTAACTGCCATCGGATTAAGTTGTAAATTATTGAAATCTATAATCTATTTGGGTATTTGAAACAAAGAAACATAATATTTAAGAATAAAGAAACATTTAAAACAAGAAATATTCAATTTAAAACGACACTCATTAATGTTCATAATAAGCACTTTTTGAATTATTGTAAAAGTTCCTAACGTCACTTTTTCTTCAGGTTATACATAGACAATCACTAAAGATTTAGGTCAGATAAAGCGCTAAGGTAACCAAGAAGCACGATGTCAAATTTTTAAGATGTTGGATTTAAAATTACGCTACGGTACTTAGGGACAGCATCAAAAGTTCAACGTGGGATAATAAAAACTTAATTCACATAGTTTGGGGTGAGGGTCAAATATGCTGCAAGTTTGGTTATCCTACATTGATTTTTCGGGTTATAGAAACACATGTGTAGTTTAGATCCTAAAAGTGTTTGGACTTTTCATACAAATAAAAGTTATAAATCGTACATTATAGTCATTTTTGGGGGAGAATTTGAAAACTCGTCAAGTATAACAGGCTTATAATTTGGTACGCCAGATGGGCATTTCGTCTACATAAGACTCATCAGTAACACTCTAATCAAAACAGTTTGAAGGCTAACTCAAATATGAAGTTAAAGAGCATTAGAAACAGAAAATTTGAAAAAGTGATCTGTTTCATGGTATCTATGTCATTGGAAAAATAATGAAATGGCAATGTTGAAGCTAAGTGAAACATAATACAGATAAACACAAGATTTGAAAGCTATAAAGAATTTCTGTGAACGGATGAAAAATGTTATATAGGATGAAGATTTAAAATTACAGAGATAATTTCATGTACACTGCAGTCATGATGGATTTTGCCATGACCACTTTCCATAGTGGGCAAAATGTCCAGCCCACTCATATGACCATTAACTTACAATAAAAAATGGGCCCCTACTTAAATTATAAGCTAAATATCTATTAAACAATGAATTTATTAAAATAAGCTTTAAAAAAAATCAAATAAAACAAAAACGAAATCCAAACTCTTTGCCATTGCCCATAGTGGATAAATAGAAAATGCAGGTTACGTAGGTGGCCTGTGTAAGACTAAATTTTTGTCCCTGTCCAATTTACCCTCATTTTCTAGAAGCAACCCAAACTTCAAGCCTTTCATCCTGGTCAACCCCTATTACAGGACCTACCTTATTGTATGTATCGTTAATTTGTTCTCGTCCTGAACATGCATGAGGAATATTTGCCACTGGATGTTAAGCAACTAACAATCAAATCATTGTTGATGAAACAACACTCGTGATATTGAATGCTGAAATGCATTTAAAAACATTCTTTCCAGGCATAATTATGCCTATACCGGTTAATCAATATTTTCCAAATTAAGTTTCGAGGAAGAGTGGGTGTTTGGGGGTCCAGGAAAAATCTTTGTGAATTAAGCTTTTTATCCTGCATTGAACTTTTGACGTGGCCCCTTAAGAGAGGCACAAGTTTAACTTGGCCCGTAAGGCTTCTGGAAATTAAGTTTATCTAAAGGAAGAATGAGTTAACTGCATATATTTAGAACTGATTGCGAACAGTGAAATAAAATCATCATGTATACAAAATCTAATTTGGTAAAGTAAAAAATATTTATGCTTGGAATATAGTTTTGCTTGGATTAAATGGTATAAAAGCCTGTGAAAGTATAGCACTGCTCTGTCTCTATTTATCGCCTGCAAATTTAGAAACTACGTGCATACTTAAGGTACGTTCTTTGCGTCACACGTCATCTAAGCGTTATAAATGATCAATCAAAACTAGGCCAGTTTGAGTATCTATACTACTAAAATAACGAGGTCCAATTTGTTAGCCGGCATGACGTAAAAACGATGAATCAAAGAATTCAACTTTATATATAACTAATATAGGACAATGGTGTTGATTAAAAATTACACCATCCCAGGCCCTTTTGTTTTCCACATAATTAATATGATCAATAATTAAAAAGTTCCGGGTCGAATCCGATACCGATACCAATAGAACCCGTTACCTGTTGCCTAATCTGTACGTTCCTCCTCTGTCAGGCGCACCACCAATCGATGTATTTGGGATTTGCTATATACAAAGGTCATATATCTACAAGTAGTTTCCGGTTGTAGTAAGAAAACCAGAACGGATTCATACAGAAAGATTTTGAAAGCAGAGAAAACTGTGCACCTTATAATCAGCATGACTTTATCAAATGGTAATACGAATACTAAAAATCCAGGCTGAAAATAAGGCGTAGGTACTTTAATTCAGTCACAGACCCGAGATGTCGCGGGTGTGTTCTAGTATTTATTAAACTTAAACGACTTAAAAGGGTTTTCGTCCCTTCTTTACCATCAAAATGTACTTAATATATTTATTACTTGGTGTTCTTATACCGTATAGTAGGAGAGGCGGATCTTGGATTTAAATAGAAGTAAATTGAATGGTTTTATTTCAAAATTGGCAATAGATTGTAACAGCGAAGTAATTTTATTATATTATAGCTATTTGATGGATATAATCTGACTAGGAACGATAATGGCATCGGGTAAGATAATCTCAAGCGCTGCTTGTGCTTTAGTACATATATCCAGTAAATCATTGGTGTGAATATGTTTTACGACAGCAGTATTTTAGACACAGAGCTGTGGAAAGGGAAGGGGATGAAAAATAAAAGATAACCATCTAGACGCAACTTTTAACTTCATGTTAAATACAGGCCACATCATTTTTTCCTCATGTAAGTATTATTTTTTAAAAATGGATATTAACTTCCACCCTTAGATATCATTCAGGAAAACAATTCGTTCTCAAAATAACAGTGCACACCATGTACTAAGGTCATCAGAATAATACTCTAATCCATTAAAGCGGCCTTTTAAAAAAGTTGAAGGTCGTTTTCGGGTTTAAAGATGGTCTAGCTCCTACTGACTTTTTATTAAAAAGTTAAAAAGAATCGTGAAAATCAATTTTATTGCATCATTCACACACTTCAACTACAGCTACATGGAGATAATTGTCTTTTGGGTCTTGCTCTTTAATTTGTAATTTAACATATCGAGCTTCAATTGGTTGATTGCAGATGAGAACAAGTTCTCCATTTATAGCCCTTCCTTCGTAATAGTCACATTTTGCCATATTGGATAAAGTTTTCCCAGCCGTGACTTTCAACTTAAGCAGTCTGTGCCCTGGAAAAAAAACCACCAAAAATTATTAGATTTTTACAGGTATATGAATTAAAATTATGGTTATGCGGTTGAAGTCATGTTTACGCGTACAAGGAATACTCCAATAAGTGGTAATTGATGAATGGTCACACAGATTGATTGATTGATTGATTTATTGGTGTTTAACGCCACTTTCAGCACTATTGTGCTAATTTGTGGCGGTCATATTGGTGGAGGAAACTGCATTGCCCGGAGAGAACCACCGACCTTCGGTAGGAAAACTGACAATCCTAGTAAATTAACATTGGAGTCAACAACGACAACTTTTATGAAATTTTATCAGCATTATCAAATTTGTTAAAAGCAATTGCTGTGTAGGTGCTATTTCTTCTTGTTTTAAATATAACTTTATTTGAACCTTCACAATTTTTCCAAATGTACACGCATTAATAGATGACATTTAAACCAATAACTTTCATTCACAAATATTAACGTACCTTATATATCTATTTCAAGATTCGGTTTCATGTTTTATTAGAAAAAGAATTCTATTTGTTTACATTTTACATGATATTCACGCGAAAGAAACTCGCGGTCAATATACAACTATATAAATAAACCCGACCACTACGCTTAAAAACACCCTAATTTCCAACTGGATACTAACCGTGAGTATTTGAAGAACTAAATCACGACTATTGAAGTTATTTACTAGAAAGGGTGTGTTTTCTCATTTTGATTCAGCAATTTTGTCGGCCTTCTACAATGAGCAAATTCCATACCGCAGAGGGAGCCTGGTATTTTTTATGATATTTTTTGCAAGATACTGAAGATATATTTTTATGTATACAATGTACGCATATTGAATTACCTGTACGTCACTAATTCTCTAAACCAAATAGTGGGAATAAAAAAATGATCAAACATTTAATTTTGCAATAAATACGACACAACACCACCAAGGACCCGAAAACCAGATATTGAACATTTTGGTAAGCCTTATGGAGATAACCTTTAAATTGATCCTTTCTTTTTTCTTTTTGTGAATTTAAAATTCCCAAGAGGGGCAATGTATCATACTAAAAAATGAAAACAACACGTTATAAATTTCATGCCTTCGAAGCGCTTTTCTGGATTTACCTAATTATTGGAAGATTTTATATAGACAGAAAAAGTATACCTAAAACGACAAAGTTATTTTTCATTTACCTGTATATATTATGAAAACCGGTTTTTTCAAAAGTGATTATTTTCTAAGGGTTTAATATTTCGCAGTAGTGCCATGGCTTTATTTGGACTTGTTTGTTTGCTTTTGGCCTTGAATGGTTGTCCCTAATATTTTATTAACTATGTATTTACTTTCAGGTATCACAGATCGAATTTATTCGTTCATAGTGTGTTAATTTACGTTTTTGATTGAGTTAAGCCTTCCAATTGATGTTTTATCGTGTGTTTTTCTATGTTGTGATGTTATACTATTGTTTCAGAAAAAGGAGAAGGTTTGGTACCATTAAAACGTTTAATCCCGCTGCAAATGTTTGCACCTGTCCTAAGTCAGGAATCTGATGTACAGTAGTTGTCGTTTGTTTATGTAATTTATACGTGTTTCTCGTTTCTCGTTTTTTATATATACTAGACCGTTGGTTTAACCGTTTGAATGGTTTTACACTAGTACTTTTGGGGCCCTTTATAGCTTGTTGTTCGGTGTGAGCCAAGGCTCCGTGTTGAAGGCCGTACATTGACCTATAATGGTTTACTTTTATAAATTGTTATTTGGATGGAGAGTTGTCTCATTGGCACTCACACCACATCTTCCTATATCTATTACCTTCATCAGGAACGCTCAAAGCCGAACATTTGAAAGCCTAGAATGTATAATAACCTTAACAGCTATATGACAAAAAAGGACCTCAAAAATAGCCAAATTTATCTAAGGTCAACTTTGCCTGAGGGAGTTGAAACCTTAGTTTCTTATAATTTCAAAATTTATTAACGGACAATTTTAGAAAGGTTTGTTATAAATCATGCAATACTGAGCTGATGATACCCTCGGGGACTGATAGTCTACCAGCAGAGGTATGGACCAGCCCTCAGGAAGTTTATAAACTTTCTTAAAATATAGACTTGCACTTACCACTTGATAATCTGTTATATACAACAACGCGACGAACTCGGAAGTTATTTCCCAAGTCAAGCCACCAGTATGGTTGACTCGTTCCATAGTTTGCGCCATTCTTAAAGGCTTTCAAATTCCGTACAGTGATCGTTTCCGTTCCGGAACTATTTCCCTTTACTCCCATTAGTGTAGAGTAGTATGCGGATCGGAGCTGGAACTGCCGGGGAGTTTGAAAGGCTGTGTGCCCTGTATTACTATATCATAAAAGGTTTGCGTCAATAGCCTTGCCACATTTTCCGACATATTAAGTTGAACTCTGTCCACACTTTTTGTTTAGGGCTAAATTAAATCTTCCAAACCCTGAAATGAATGTAATTTTTGTTTCATGTTTTGTCCGAGTGTAGTAGATGGAGTACAATAATATGTTGATTTATTTAACAATTAATAAACAAAAATGGACCGACTGACGGTGTTGCACGAGTCTACAAGAAAGTCCATACTTGAAGTTTACTGTCAGTTACTTTTGTTAATGTAATTATTACATGTATAATACATTGTAGTATTGTTTTAGTTTAAACAATATTTCATTTTTCAAAAGTGCATCAATTACAATTATACAATAGTAATAAAGGGATTCGGAAACAAGAATAACTTTTAGGTGTCAGACCACCAATTCACCCACTCCAATTTAGAACGTATGTAAAAGTAGCCCTTCCCTGACAAAAAATAGTGCTTTTGATGTTATTGTTTACTTAAACTAACCAACAAATTTGCAGAAATGAAACTTTTGTTGAAAGAGAATATATGTAGACCATTTTGAGCCAAAATTTACTTGTCCATGAGTTTGCATTAAAAATTGAGGATTAATGCGCTCCATAGTATACTTATTTAAGATTTCTAGAAAACCAGGGGTTATTTTTAGCAGTACTTGTATTCCGAACGTTAGTATATCCTTAGAAGACTTTAAACATAGGTTGAAAATTGGCATGTAGAAAGATGATACATGTACAATTCAGGATATACCTGGTTTCTATGAAGTTAAACTTAAGGTAAAATATTTAGAAAGCTATGAAATTTGCAAATTTTGGTTGAAAAGATAGGGATTTTGAATTGGTGGTCTGACACCTTTATACAAATCCGTCTCCCATAACAAAAGGACAACGTTAGTGTAAAGAAACCCGCTATAATATAATTTTCAATTTACATTACATGTTTATTCTGTGATTTGCCCGTTACACAGAAATTACTGTGATCGAAAGATGTGATCAACTCATTTCTAATTGTGGTCTTGCATTTACATGTAGCTCTGAATATGATATGTATACGTTCCACAAAACAAAGTTCAATTACAAAGTTTTTGAAAGCTCCCTGTTTCCAAAATAAAACTTTGTACAACTTTAAAAATATTTTCGTTATTCTCACCACTGATGAGTTCGCTACCTGAAAATAATGTTTGTATATTAACATTTCTTGGTAGTGTGGAAATGGTTTGTGCCCTGATGAGTCTATCATTATGAAATTCTAGCAGATAGTGTTTGTCGCTATCAACTTGTTCACATATACAGAGGCTAAAATGAACAATATATTTCAGGAAAAAGTGTTCATTTAAGCCACTGCAGTTCAACCGGAGTCTGGCGTGAAGCATTTGGCCTGTTCTACAACCAGATTTTAATATGAAGGGACTTTCTTAATATCACGATTTAAATAATTTTTATGTGTGATTTTTGACGGATTACATCCTACACCTTGTGGAAGGCTGTTCTATTCACGAATAACAGATGGCAGGAGGGAATTTTGATAAAATGAAGTTCTACAGTTGATGTTTTGAACATTAAATACATGCACCCTTCTAGTATTATAGTTATAAACTTGCCAAAGTTGTTGAGGTACGAGACTATAAAGATAATCAGGAGCTTGATCATGAATCATCTCGTGAAATTTGATAATTTTTTGTCTGGATGTTCTTTCACTAAGAGGTACCTAGCCTGCAGTATCATAATAAAGTTTAGTTTTAGAAAAAAGTTTGGTGGCTCCTGTGACAATACGAGCCGCCACTATTTGGATGCTTTCTAGTTTGTCCTTCAAATAAGTTGGTATGTTATCCCACACAGTATCCGCATATTCGAGAATAGGCCTTATGAAACTGGTATAAATAACTTGCAGATGATTACGTGATAACTTAAATCTAAAGTTTTTTTTGTGAGATTTAAGCGTGGCGTAGCTTTATCAATAATCTTATTCACATGACTTTCCCAACAGCCGGTTTTTTTGGGGAAAAATTAACCCTAAATGTTTATGTTTTTCAACCTCTTGTATAAGCGTATCATTCATTTATATTGGTGGGTTATGGGGTTCACTGTTTTCACTTTAGATATGGTTATGGTTTCGATATTGTTTTACTTGTACTTCTGTTTTTGTTTCATCTGTACTACCTATACTATAGAGTAAATAAAAAGCATCTTAAATTTCTTCCATGAACCTTTTAGTAGTTCACTGATAAGAAAAAGGAGATTGGATACCTAAAAACAGTTTATAATTAAGTATAATACCACTTGTAACTAGAAGTTTAATAAATCGAGATATTACACAGACGAAAATAAGATTGAAGATGAATGGAACGGCATGAAGTATTATTGGAAGGAGAATAGGTAAGTTGATATAATAATAATTTGCTTTATGAAAGTAAGGAGATGTGGTATGATTGCCCAACTCTCCACCGGAGACCTAATGACGTAAAACTATAGGTCACAGTACGGACTTCAACAATGAGCAAACCCCATACCGCAAAGCAAGCTATAAAATGTCCCAAAATGAAAAATGTAAAACAATTCAAGCGAGAAAACTAATTGTATGCATCACAGAGAGTAACATGAATCCACCAATTACAGGTCTAAAATGGTGTTGTCAATTACATGTGGAAAGTACATGAGTAACACCAACGATTAATAGAATATGAAGACAATAGACTATTTTCATATTACCGACTTTTGACAGGTTACTTACTCTGTGGTAGGACATTCTGGTACTATGTCAAGTAAGAGTAACTAAAAAAAGTAAAATCAAGCTTACAATCGGTGCAATTTGAGTGGGAATTTAACTGTTTTCCGATGATTTTGTCGTGTATAGAAAACACTAAACAATTATTTTTTTCTCAATTGCACCGATTGTAAGCCTTGTCCCTTAGTACTAAAGATAATGATATTAAATTTTGTTTTGCAAAGAAAAAAATATTTATGTAATTCCTCTTTGGGTTCTCTGAATGAGTTCTAACTGTTTTTCCAACTCAACAATTTCAACATCAAGTGTTCCATCTTTTACTTGTTTCTCCAGCTTTGAAACTCTCGCTTCCATCGCATTTTGTTTGATCTTTCCTTCTATCTCTTTAACTCTTCCTTCCATTTTACTACAGCATTGAATACCATCTTCACAGTTCATTGTTATCTGGCAGGTCATACTAACATGTTCCGTCTCTGATTAACCTCGCTGTATTAATATTTTTTTAATTCAACCCATCAACCCAATCAATTGGGACATTATTTCATCATGAAATAGTGTCCATGTCCCTGACATTTTGTCACCTCCTTCTGGACAACATTTCACTATAAAATACTGTCCATGACAATATTTCACTGTGAAATTCTGTCCCTAACAATATTTCACTGTGAAATACTATCCACGAAAATATTTCTTAATTTAATTATGTCTTCCCTGAGGATTCCACTGCCAAGAAATTGTGAGCGTTTCTAGATTTTTTAAAAATATTTTTCATTAAAAGTGTGTGTATTACCATACATTGCTGTATACTAGTACATTAATTAAGCAGGTTTGTTTGTTGTTATCAATCAAATAAAACACTTTAATGATATCATTATCCAAAATAATACATGTCTATAACATCCCTTTCATGAGACAAAATTTCATGGCAATCCATCTATGAAATATTGTCACAATATTTGTAAAGAAAATATTGTCCTATGGGGGACGTCATTACCAATCAGAGAAAAACATGACCTTGTGCAATGCCAAAATATTGGTATCTGCCTATCCTTACTTATTAAAGTTACTCGTTTACTAAAACATTTTTTTAATAATTGACCTTGAATGGCAATATGTGCGGATTGTCATTTGACTTACTTGTAGATCTTATTTTGTTGAACATTGTTGCTTATTACAGTTTACTCTATCTAATATTGCTTTCGTTAAAACACTTAAATCGGAGAAAATTGTCACTGAAGGGCAATAAATCGACAAAGCAGTAGACAAACTGATTTTAATCATGTTGACATGTCTGATTGACTTTGATGTTCAAAGTTTGAATTCTCTCTGTGTTTTATAGTTTTTCAACATCTTGTGTTTGCTGATTGTTTTAGCTGTGTACAGTTTCTCTTTATCGACCATAAGTTTTAGCAAAACACAAAGGATACAAAGACTGAATATTCATGCCAGATTTGACTTTCTTGTAGATCTTGTCTGGCTAATTATTTTTGTTGTATAAAGTTTTTCTCGATTTATTGCAGTTTCAAGAACTTAAATATGCTAAATTACTTTCTATCCGAGGCCCCAAGGATGCTGTATGATTCACCCGGTATATTTGCGTAAAATTGATACAATAAAATTAGAATAACATTTCAAGCGAAAACGCAAAATCAAATTTTTATTAAACAGTGTCCTTTATTCTATATTATCGCTATTTTACGAATTTTTCCTTTGATCTTGCTGACTGATAATTTCCGTTCTCAGCGGAGCCGAGTGATATGAAAACGGAGTCGAGTGATATGAAAATTATCGCTAGAAACTAAGGGAACACGTGCCGTTGTCAAGGAAATTAACAACGTCTTCATAGGTAAAATAGCGATAAACAGATTATCATTGGTCATCTCAACTCGATTGCTTTTCTCGCTTTCGCCGTACCGGCTCAAGCGAGAAAATTAATCTCGTTGAGATAACCAACGATAATCTATAATTATAGTGTGTTTATGTCCCTTCAGATGTTTTTTTTCATCTACATATCATAAGAATGATAAGTTTTTTTTGTTTCCAATTTGTCCAGTAATTTCAGAGAACCAGACTTTTGCACAAGATTACAGACGAAGATGGCGGATGGCAAATGATGAGAAAAGCTTTATTTGACCTGTAGGCCGGGCCAACAAACTGGGTAAAAGTCGTCGTTTAAAGTCATTTTAAGAATTTTTGTGATTTTCTATTTAAATAGTTTTCAAGTAAAATAACTGTAAAATTTGCTAAAAGCTGACATTTAATTTCTGTTCTGAAAATTTTAAGATAGATCAACACCTACCGACCATAATACACCAAAAGATCAAGCCAAGAACTATCGTTTAAATTTCAATCTTCCATTTTTACTTGTACCAGCCATAATTTGTATCAGGTGGCAACAGAATATGGGCTATGCATTTTCACTGTTAAGTTTAATAACATTTGATTATTCAGTTTCAAAGGGAAATATTTAGACGGAAAATGTGCAAAATAATGACAATGACGAAAGCCCAGTGCTTGTATAACCTCATAAAGCTCTTACACTACAAATGTCCAAAAGTCTGAAAAGACCAATTTTTGTCTCAATTTGCATGAACAATTACTCGACATTCTCCAAAAGTATGACTTTTGTCTTAATTTTTCTTGACAATTTCTGATTTATATTAAATTTGTATGAAATTTACTCGACAAATTCTCGACATTCTGAATATGGTCTTAAAATTTCTTGACAATTCTCGACATTTTAATACTGTCTTGAAATATCTCGACAGGTTCTCGACATTCATTTTTTTTTTCTCTGTATGGCTTGACATATTCTGAACATTTTGAATTGTGTCTTAAATTTACTTGACAATCTGAGTTTTCCAAATCATGACCAATATACATGATATATCTTTATCTTTATTTCTCTTTAAAGAATATATACTGTTATTTCAAGTTACACTTATTACAACAAAAACAAAAGTTGGGCATGGGCATATTTCATTTTTCATGCATAATATTCAATGTTAATATGGTAAATAAACAATTATTGGACCAAAATGTGGCTTTTTATAATTAGCAATGTATTATTGTATCCTAATTCTTCTAAGTTTAGTTTACCGATAATAGAAATGAGTATAAAACAGCAAAAGAAAGTGTTCTAACTGTTAGGAATGGGTCTATACACAATTCAGGTGAAATTTATACTGTTGAGATAGTGTCAAGACATCTTTAAGACCATCAAGAATGTGTCGAGATATATTCAGACAGCTTTATGACTGTCAAGAATGTGTCAAGACATATCCAGACATTATTAAGAATGTCAAATATATGTCAAGACTGATCGAGAAAAATTTAAGACAGTCAAGAATTGGTCAGGACTAATCAAGACACTTATCAGATGATAAAGAAAGTGTCGAGAAATTTTTAGACAATTTTGATACTGTCAAGACATATGTCAAGAGAAATCAAGAACTTTATTAGACAAATCCAGACTTTGTCAAGAATATTTAAAAATATTTCAGACAAAGAAAAAATGTCGAGTAAAAATTCATGCAAATTCAGACAAAAATTGGTCTTTCCAGACTTTTTGACTTTTGTAGTGTTAAGAGCCAGGTGAGTTTAAAGGAAAGATCTTTGAATCATGATCAGAAAAAATTGTTTTACATTTTATCTTCAGCATTACACAAGTTAAAGACTACTGTGACGATATTGACCATTTACCCCCATGTTGTAAACCTATATAGATATATATATATGCCTGGGAAAAAGCCTTAGTACTTATTTCGTTAAAGTTTCATGAACACTAATACACACAAAAACATCTATGATGTTTTAAGTCAGACCAGAAGACAACGTGGCTGATGATTAACTGAAATACATGAGTAAAAAATGTCAGTAACTCATTTCTGTTCTTTAAAAGGAATTTGACATTCGAATTGAAAGAAAGAATTTCATTTTAGTTTCAAAATTTCGGAATTTTGTCACAAGGGACCAAAAACATTGATGATTGCTAGGCATTTTCCAACAATATGAGGATAGCTACTTAAGTCTTTGGTAAAGATATTGATCTCTCACCTGTCAATAAGGATGTATATAACAGTCCATATTAGTCTGAACCCAAATATGTATGGTTGCTAGGTACTTTAATATCACGTAAGCGTCGTTGCTAAGAACTTTTGACAGGACCTTGACCTCTTGCATTTTACCCTTGTTACCAAATAAAAGCAATGATCGTTCTGAACTTTTTTTCTGTTCAAGGTATGGATATATGTGTAACCATTTCTGACAAAATCTGATAAAAAAAACTCAAAGTCAAAAGTAAAGGTCATCAATTACCTTTTACCTTTAGATCAAACTTAGGGTCTTTGAATGTGCAATATTTTCAATTGATTTTCATCTTTTATTTGTCACAGTTTATGAGATATTTTGATAACAAGGTCAAAATTATTTTACAAAATAACAAAAATTTCAACCACTCTAGCAACCTGAATCCAAAACCTTTAGTTGTGAGTTATAATTACTAGGCAACAGTGTTAGTTTACATTAATAACTTTAATGAAATGGGTGTGGATGCAAAAGTGTTTAATTAGTTCATGCAAAATGCCTATAATTTGCCTTCTTGAATTCAATGAAAACTCCCTTATTTTAATCAATGTTGCCACCTTCTCCCCTTTTCATCAGAATTATTTTATATCTTTTATCTAACTAATTAAATGGTATATCTTAATGAACAGATGATACAATATTCATCAAAATTGGATAGCTGCCAACAAACAAAATTTCAAAAAAATCTGAGACTATGCGTACCGCAACTTGGTGGTGGTTACAGAGAATTGTTATTAAAACCTCTTTGAAAGAATGTTATAATCCTGGCAGCTCTTTCATCCTTTTGTGGTAGGGATTAGCAGCTAAGACTTCTAGTACCCCACCTATTTCGTATACTTTGAATATCAAAAATACATAATTTCAAGCGGAAGAATATCTAAAGAAATGTTTCTCCAGAAATCAACCAGCAGCATTGTCGAGAATGAGACGTGGAACTTTTCTGTTAGAACTTAAAAAAGTGGAGTTTTAGAAACACTCCTGTGGAACAAAGAGAAATGTAAAATGTGTGACAGTGGCGAAGTACAGAAGATGTGCTCCACGTCACAACTACATCCGTAACGAGCTCCTTCGCAACATTTAATTTAAGCCTTACATGACTGGGACTTCTCAAACCTTTCGTCCATGAACAAATTCGAAAAACTCCTTAATATTTATAATAGCTAAATTTAAACTGCCGTAAATGTAACTCATTGAGTGGAAATCTGTTAATCATAAAGAATTTCAATAGCGATGGTTGTTTAAACATTCGAAATGTATACCATTATTCTTTCGCTTCAAGAAGTCAGAAAAAACAACTGCATTTAATATATATGCACTACTGAAAAAAGGATCTCTTTGATGGGTAAAAAGGGCATAATTATACATGTATACGTCGACAGAGAGGGTGAAAAGGGCTTATCCGTGTGCATATAACCCGGTTATGATAAGAATGAACCATACCTGTCAACCTATGAAAATGAAAATGCAGGTCATGACCTGCATTGAAGAAGAAAATCTCAGGTCATAACGCATACGAACTTTTTTTCAGCTGGATTTAAGTATTTAGAGGACATTTCTTTATACATATAAATAAGAAGATGTGGTATGAATGCCAATGAGACAACTAACGTGTATTTTAAATCGAACAGTATCCAAAATATTTTCACATGGTTAAGTACTATCTGAAAATAATTTAAAACTTAAATTTTATTTTTTCATTGCATAATAAGCCATTAAAATGTTATTGTATTATACTTTGTCATTTCAAGTCAAGCCATACCCCCTCTTATTGATAGTTTTAAATCAATTCTCAATCATCTTGTTTTTCTTTTTTATCTTTATTCCCAAGCATCTTGTTTCGCAGTTTGTATCATTACATACAGCTTGTCAAAATTTGTTGATATCAAAATATAATAAAAAATTAAGCATTTAAAGGAAGTAAAGATACAAAATTAATTTTCAAAATTTTTTTAATTGTTCTAAGGTAGAAAAATAAAAGAATTTAATATACTGATATGTATTTGCATTCAATTTGTTTTAGATTTAATCTTTTTACAAAAAAATCATAAAATTAATGTTGTAGACCTGGAGATATAAAGGTAGTCTAACTAGTTGAGTTAGGGAAGATCTTCTTTGGCTTAATTGGTTAGAGCGCTGCCTTTAGATCCCGAGATTGAGGGTTCGAATCCTGCTGGTACCATCCATGGATTTTCACATCACTGGCGCTGCGAGCAATTACTACTTGTACAAACAAGAATATATAGATGCCTGGCAGTTTAAATTGATATGGTCATGGTGGTTGACCAGCCGGTCATAGGATGACCGTGACTTATCTAGGTGGAACTGGCCAGAGGATTTCCGAGTAGATGTCTCGGGGTTATACAGTAGTGGACCTGTGAGTTGCTTGCTCGGATGGATGGTACGCAGCCCGAAAAAAGAAAAGGGGGAAGAGTGTTGTAGACTTGGAGATATAAAGGTAGTCTAACTAGTTGAGTTAGGGAAGATCTTCCTTGGCTCAATTGGTTAGAGCGCTTAATTGTTTTATGTCTGTTGCCAGATATTGTATCTTCAGAAGGAGAAACTTGCTGAATAGTGGTTATTCTAATGTAAATTTGATAAAATTATTTCAATATACATTAAAACATTATGTAACATATATGTATGTCTATCTCTGTCGATGTCATAATATGAGTCATATATTTCAAAAAAAGTTTGTAATAGATAACCCGTTGTTAGAAAACACAGACAATGTTTTTAGTCTTTAAATTGTAATAACTTGATATACTTGATATTGTGTACCTAAAATGTGAATTAACAGTATTGTGAATACAAAGTATAGTATATAGTATATAATGAGAACAATCAAGGACAATTGATTTTATATTTTGTTTTACTTGTATTATATGATGTTTGATTTTAATAAAGATAAAAAAAAAAAGAGCGCTGCCTTTAGATCCCGAGATTGAGGGTTCGAATCCCGCTGGTACCATCCATGGATTTTCACATCATTGAGTATATTGTGAAAGGTGGCAAAAAAAGGGGAAGTAACTCAAATTTATTGTCGAACAACTTTGAAATAGACAAATTATTTATGATCTTAAGCTGAGGTAATTGGTGTTAAGTGTTAATTAACAGTGTGTTTGACACCAAAGCTGTCAAATGAAGCCATGCACTTAATGGGACACTTAATTTGACAGTTAACACAGCTAGTTGAACTTCCTGTCCAGGAAGAACTACGAATTTGCCGGTATTTCAAAGGAAAATCACTTATGAAATCAGTCTAAACGGGCTCAAGAATACGCCTGAAAACGGGTCATTTTCCGAATTCCCGGGTTATTTAACGACCCGGCGGGTATTTAAAAAATCCCAGGTATGGAGTGAAATTCTCGGGTGTCACCCGCAAGATACGGACCAGTTGACAGGTATGAATGAACAATGTTCATTTTTTAAAGGAAAATACATGACAACTACATTTGAGATCTACCAATTAAAATCTAGGGTATCTACATAAATACAAGCACTTGTCTCTGATTTAAAAAAAAAAAACAACCCTGTTTACCTTTTTATAACACAGGTAAAAGATTAGAGACAAGATACAGTGTATTGTAACGTTTGTGGGTCACTTTATTTGGTTCATTTATTTATTTCATTTTTAATTGTTTTCTCGGAAAGATTGATTATTATTATTTTATTATTATCCGAATTTGATTATTATTATTTTATTATTTTCCGAATTTTTTATTCATTAAATTTTAGTGACCGTAACAAACCTCGCATAACATTCAAAATATTTTACCCTTCTCAACCAATCAGAGAGCTCGATTAAGTTCCCGGGGAAATTTAGCTCGTGCAGTGATAGTCTTCTGGATATCATTCCCACCTCAGATTCTCAGGTGTGTAGACGTATATAGGTAAAGAGGGAACTTTTCACCATATGCGGGATTTTTTTAAACTGGTCTCGGTGAGGAATCTCGCGCTATTTTTGTGCTATATTTGGGTTATTGAAGAGAAGATGTATTTCGGCGTTTTCTAGGTAAGAAGTCCCCCCTCCCATTTGATGTATATTTTGGCTGACTAAAACTGGCTAGTTTTGGGTCAGGGTTTGCATTGAATATTTAAGCGGAAACTTTGAATATTTACGTATTGAGACGTAGTTTATTTAGAAAGCGATTTTTTGGTTAAATGAGTTAAATTATGAGCTGAGTTTTTGAATAGTTCTTTGAACTGAATAAAAGTTTTCAGTTTGCAAGATTCGATTAATTGTTCAGCTTGTCAGTTGTTTAGGATAAAGTTATTTATAGATAGCTGGAGAAAAGATTAAAGTTCGGGGTCATTATTTGTTGACATTTTCGTACGTGTCTCAAATCTATGACTTGAACTTAAAGACAGAAATTTAAAGTATTAAAGCGTTAACAAGCGAGTTTTAAATGCAAACCCTGGGCAGAATGGCAGAGTGAGTCTTTAGAGAAAATTACAGTTGTAAAACCATTTACCGATGTGGTCTAAGAAATTATTATATAGACTGCGGAATTAGAGACCATTGAGTTACAAAATCATACCTGTAATGGATATGCAGCTGATTCATATGTGTGTTGTTTAATAAAAGTTGTACTTTACTGAATTATTTTCTGAGTTTAGTCTTTTGATTAAAATTAGTCCTTGTTACTCCCCTTTGTATAGGAAATAACCTAGACATCAGCCATTCTCCTAGAGCCTGTGTTTCAGTGTTTCCGGACTACAGACCGTTTGTGTGAAAGCCTATTTAGGACAGAACGAGTCTTATTTTGTTTCAACTTTCCTTCAGTGATTTACACGCTGGTTCTTGTTATTAGAATATTTAGTATAGTTAATTAACTGGCCTTGAAATTGAGAAATAGTTTTCGAAAAGTCTGACTTTACGGTTGTTGTCCCGTGCTTGAAACGACCACTATTATCAGGTCGGGCTAGTTACATTTTGTCCGTCGGTCTGTTCCACCTTTATTCATTGTTTAACCCCACACTTATTTTCATGAAGTAGCTTTACTCTGAGACGTACCATAGAGATAGATTGGGATTGTTCTTCATATTTGAGTTAAGAGTTAAATATACTGAGAGATTTCCCATTCGAGATGCAGCTTGATACTTGTAGTATGAAACCGATGAGACAAATAATATACTGAACTTCTACCAGAACAATTGAGTTTGAGATTGTGATTTCTCCTGTAAATATTAGTACACCACCAGCTCCTTTTATATCTTGTAACGATCCAGATTGTTTCATGCACCTGTTGATGTAGATAGTCCGATACTAGGAAAGGCTGACTGCGGTCAAGGTCAAAGATTAGCATCTGGTAAGTTGTAAGAGCAGACTAGTCACTCGTGGTCAACAGTTCGAGAAAGAGTCTAGAAGCTACTTATGACTGGATATCTGGGTATTATAACCATCAGATATATAGTTCTTGAATACACAGGTTTAGACCATTTATAAACTGGTGGCATAAACCGGTAAATAATATACCTAATAAAACTTTAAAATATTCTAAAGACAGGCATAACTATAATAGAAGTCCTAGAGCGAAAGCATAGGCCGAAACCTACCCTAGATTTAGACTAAAGGAAAAGTTGTTGGGTTGCTGTCTAATAGATACAAAGTCCTGTTAAGGGTCCATAGACTACCCCGGCTTCGTTTCAGTATCAGTGGGAAATCTATTGAACGAAAACAACAAAAGAAAATTCAGTCTTCTTATGATAGAGTCGAGAAAGTCAATAATAAAACAATGCCGGTGACGATACTGATCAAAAGTTATTTCTAAATAATAATTGTACATTTTAAAGAAATTATTTGTTAAACTGTGTTATTAGAAATATCCATACAAATACACGATGTTTTATGTTCAGTATTTATCGATATAATTGCATTAGAAGCTTGTGAAACTGAAAATTAAAAAATGCCAATCTTTGCTGCATATTGATAAGAAAAAATTGGAAAAAATCAGGTACTTACAAAATCTAAAGATCTTTCGGGTCACAAATTTTCGGAGTGTTCCACAAAGTCCTTAGCATGTTACAATTTCCCAAAGTATACTTATTTTTTCACACCTAAGTTATTGAGCACACCGGTCTGCTCTTGTCACATGTACATTCAATAGAGTAATATTGTCTTTTCGTGAATATAAAAATTTAAAAGCCTGTCAATGCAGGTTAAAAAATTAAAGATAACTATTCTTATAAAGTAGGTATCTTTCTACTATATTTTATACAATTTTAAGAAAAGGTCGTCTCGATTTTTGTACATGTATTTGCGGTCTTCTCGATCTATTCACATTCAATATTTACATCGAGATAAGGTCCGTTTGAATTTGCTTAGTAACTTAATTTCAAAAGTGCCAATCTTTGCTGCATATCAATCGATTCCTTTGGAATTTTTTCCCTGACTTTCTCTGATCTAGCTCTATCTATATATATATATATATATACGGATAATTAACATGTTCCAGAGAGGTATACAACCAGTAGAAAAATAAATTGAAGTTGGTACTCTAGGAATTCATTCGCATAGCAACATTTTAAACCAATTTTACATCAAGCTTCTATAGCCTGCTATACTCGTCGTTTGCTACTTAAGAAGGGAAATGATAACATTAAATGGAAGTTTTGTTTTTATTTCAACTTATTTCTATTTTTGCTATTTACCAGAACGTTTTCTCGTGAATCCATAATTGATAGCGTCCTTGCTAAAATGGGACAAACATTGAGAAGATCTAGTTTTCAGTGTTTACAGGGGAGGTAATATTTTGTCTCTAGATTTCCCACTGGTATATAACGTGCAATTATAAAAAAATCTCATGAGAAGTAAGGATGATGGGTTATGTAAGTTGAAAAAGAAAGACCGCTACACTTCATAATGTAATCATGTTTTGCTCCGTGTTGAAGGCCTCATTGTGACTTTGAGATGAAGACAATAAAAGCAATGAAAGCGCTGTTCCTTTGCTTTTTATGTGTTTTTGTTGTGCATGTACTATTTTGTGTCACGGATAGATACCCCATATCCTTTGCTTTTTCTATTATGTTAACACGTATTAATAAGAACTGCAAGATTTTGTAGTTTTCAGTATATTTTAATATATAGATAGAATAATTTTATATATATACGTGTATGTGATTTTGACCTAGAGCTACGTGTGTGAAGTCATTTTAAAGCCGCAGCTCTTGGTCTTAACTTCTTTTTTTTCTCATAAAAAGCATAAAAATCGCTTCTTGCCCTTATTCTAAAATATTGTGGCTACACTACTTGAGTTAAGTATTAGGTCAGGCCACAAAACGATAAAATGGTTTTATGTGTTTCGTGGGTAGTGTATTCGATGAAATTATAACTGTTGTGCATAAACTCGGACTTAAGGTCAAATTACAGTAAATGAACGCCGTCTAGCGGATTCTGCGAAAATTTGCGACGTTTTGTATGAGGTACGTCCCTTTGACCAGCTTTTGCAATGTTGCAACCGGCGATTTTCCGACGGGACAACGGTAAATTTGATGGGAAGTAAGTATCTTCTAGGAGAAATAACGGCTTTGCTCAAACTGAAGATGAAGGAATGTTAGAGGATTTTGAAAATGAGTATAAAAATAATCATGAAGACGATCTCCAAATGAAAAATCGGGAACCTGATTGGCGTCAGGGACGTAGAGTGGTAGAGCTTGGATTTCTAGGTGACCAGTTAAAGCAGTGTAAAAACTGTTACGTAGCTCCCCACTATTTCTTCATAATTGTGAAGAGAAAAAAAAAACAGTGTGGTCTAGGGAGTATACTTTATGTAGTATGCCAAAACTGTCTGTACAGAAACCCAATATTCACTGGGAAAAGACATCGACCTGTATAAAAATAAGAAGAAGGGGATGTAAGTTTGGGACATAAACACTAAACTTAATCTCTTTAAGATATCCCCTGTTTCAAAAATTACTACATCATTCGAAACAAGTAAAAATAGTCTCAGATTCAAGAAAAGAAAATGAACCACATAAAATTCTCAGCTGCGTCAAACAGAAGACACAAAACGAATTTATATTGTCATTTACCTTCTTTACAATTGAAACAATGATTTAATATTTATACACCATAATTTTTAAGACTATTACGCTTAAATAATAAATAAAAGTGATGTTTCACAATCATTACACTTAAATAATAAATAAAAGTGATGTTTCACAATCATTACACTTAAATAATAAATAAAAGTGAGGTTTCACAATCATTGGGATCAATGCTACATTTTGTATTTTAACGTTTTTTTTGTAATAGTGTTTTCTTTCACGTCCGCAAAGTTTTGAAACTAAAAGTAGAACACAAACCAATCCTTAAATTGACACATGTATAAACATAGTACATGTATATGATTTGAAGAAGTTATGCATGACATATTTTCCTAATAAAAGAACATTCAAAGGATCCTAAAAGGGTTTTCTTAGTATTGATTCGTATGGTTGTCTCCTCAAAGGAAATTGTTATATATATGGTTAAAAAATAAACTGAAAAAAAAGTCATGTACCCTGAAAGTTGCATCTCAAATATAGAATAGATCTATTCTCAATTCTATTTAACTCCTAAAACTTTAAAGATCGAGATCGAGATTCTGTTGATATCATACTATTCTACTATAAAACAATATCAACATGCACACACACTTTCAGTACCCAAGTAAAATGAAAAACACGTGGGGATTCAGTGCTTCAATAGGATACCAACCAAACACAAGGCAACAAAAAGGAAAAGACATCTAGTGATATACATTTGTACATACGGACTTTAACAACCTGAGACAAGTGTTCCTGTAATGTCTCAACCTCCGTATGATTGTGTTTTTTTTAAATTATTTTGGTAGGCATATAAACTATATATATAATTAAGTACATCTGTACCTACGGACTTCAACAGTAGACAAGTGTTTATGTCATGTCTATACCTCCGTATGATAAGTCTTTTTAGAATTTTTGTAAGTTAAACCTGGTTTCCTGTTTTTGGAGCAAAAAGTTGGTGAACCAGGGTTAGGTCAAAGAACGTCTAGTCCTTTTTCTAAAAAAGTTCATCGGAAGATACCAAGACCTTGTTAATAAATATTCCGTATCAACTTCACAAATAATACATGATGGTCTTGATGTATAGATTCTAGGTACTGACGTTGCTTATCATCTTAATTCCGTGTTATAGTGTTCTTTTATTTGTCTTTGTAAATTATTAACGTTTACTGTTTGGTCAATTTTTGGTGATATCCTTTAGACGTGGCTCGGTACTTTTACATCCCGCCATTGTGTTGTTGTGCTGTTGTCATTTTTTGTAATCGTGTGTTTCAATGTTGCGTATGTGCTTTGTCTAAATGCAATTTTGTTTTTCTTTGTTGACATATTTGTTTGTTTTTATAGTGATTGAGATTGTTACACAATGTTGACTGCTGTACCCTTTTTTTTGACATTTTTATTTGTTATGTCTATTTGTTTTGTTCACACATTGTTGTCAATATAATGAAATTTTACGCTAGCTTTAAAACCAGGTTTAACCCACCATTTTCTACATAAGAAAATGCTAATTGTTAAGGGACTTTCCGTTTTGAATTTTCCTTGGAGTTCGGTATTTTTGTTGTTTTACTTTTTTTGTACATGTAGTAATCTTTAAACTTTCCATTTATAACAGAAATTTTATACAGAACGATAAGAAATAATCAAAGATGTCAGTCCGTATGCGTGTTTTACTTGTTAATTTGCTACAGATGTATCAACAATAACACGACACTCTTTCAAGAATTTGTATAATCATTGATATATTGTTTGTTTATATATGCGAGGTTAAATTCTAACAAACCACTGTATAATCTTTGTAGAAAACAGACGATATACATATTGGTATCCTGTATAATTACAGGAATCTGCACTGATATAATACAAATTGCAGCAGCATACGAGAAGAACACTTTTTGTCGTTATATAGTGCCAAAACAAGCCATTACATGTTCCGCTGCTAAAGTTACCGGTTTTTCAAAAAGTGGACAAATCTTATATCGGAACGGTGAAATAATGCAAACTTGCAAGATGGTGGAATATTACAAGTTCACCACGGTTCCTCTCATATGATAAGATATTGGATTCAACAAACCATAAGAGGTTTGAAAAAGGGGTGAAAGGAATCAAGTGAACTATAATTAATACAATCTATTAACTCGTTCTTAGATATCTATCAACCAAATAAACGTTTTAATTATCTCGCATTTGTGTTACATTCCCTGTTTGCAACTGTTTCCATACACTCTGCCACTTACATGTATGAATATACATGTATTGCATGCGTATTTCAGTTCCGAAAAGAAAATACAAAGTACTGCATGCTTCATGCCAAGACAAGCCTTTCTAAAGATTCAAATAAATTAAGGTGTAACTGTATTTTAAATCATATATACTTAAACTCACGATCTGAACTGTCACTATTCACTTTTTTTTTACAACGATCTAGAACAATAACATAAAAAGAGACTAAGTATACAATGAATCGCCGGTGCAACAACTTGACTTGTTCAAATGTTCATGGTTGACAATACAACCAATCATGTTTAGAAAACATAAATCCTGTTTCGGTATTCGAAAACAAAAAGACTGTGTAGCAACCTGACTTACAAAACTGTCCCACAGGTACATAATCGGTTTGAAATGTAATCGCTTATTTTTAGCAATTTTACCATCTATTAAAAACAATTACTAGTATTTTTAATTATTTCAACTACAACACCAAACGAGTACACCAAATACTAGCTATATTGTTATCTAACGAATATATCATTTTCATATCCCGTAATATCCGAACACTGCTAAAAACGCTAAGAAAGAACAGGTACAATGACCGTCTGTTGAAAACCAGGCTAGCCTAACCTAAATTTTGACATGAACCACATCTTTATCATAAGTGCATATCTCGAGTACCTTTGTTATACTGCATCATCCCTAATATGACTCCACAGAAAGCAAGGAATATGGTTAATATTCCATGAGACAACTAACTACCTTAGTTCCAATTTTGTTTCGTCGCTTTTTGGTTTTTACCTTTTTTGTGTTTTTGTATTTTATGTATGCATTTTTTAAGCATAATGACCGCTCAATCAACAACGCTTGTGCATTCGATCCACATAGCGATCATGCTCTAGTTATGACCTCCAATCGAGTGACGATTAGACTAAGAGTGACCGTGCTATCTTATGCATTCGAGGTACCGAAGGGGGAACTTGGAATAGTGGAATATTACGGTTATTCACCACGGTTCCTCTCATATGATAAGATATTGGATTCAACAAACCAACGATGTATAAACGGGCCTCAGTGAAATGATATGACATAACCGACTGACTAAATACAAAACCTTATTTAACGTTCCAACTTCATTATTATACAACTATACCCATCATAAAACATATCCAATACTTATAAAAAAAAGTATGTTCCATTTCAGAACATTGCTAAATTACCCTAATTGTATTCAACACAGTCAAACATAATTAATTGAAACTGCAACTTTTCAATTTACTCAAACCAGTATATTGATTTGCAACTTTATCAAAAGGAGAACTTCTCTTACCCAAATTGTCCACAGCCTGCGACAAATTAAAGCTGGCCCTTTAGGACTTATCAATTTCCCTATATTGGCATAATAATCAACTATATATTTTGTGCCCCACCCTACGTGTTGATTAATTCCTTCACCATTAACCTTATGATACGTAATGTAACTGCATATACTTTACTACTGCTTTTAGAATTTTCCCCTTCATATAACTTCAACTATGTCTCTCTGCCATGCAAGATGATGTATTTTTTAAAGTTTTTGACCGGAAAAATATCAATATCCTTTGAAGAAAGAACTATGAAATTTCTTGGATTATCTAAAGTGGTGACTTTTACAGCTGTTTGCGACACAAAAATTCTCTCCGAGTCGGGTATTTGAAAACATCTGTCTGCAGTCAATAAACCAAGGTCGCCCCTCTGCTACCAAACAAAAACATAAAATTGAAAAATAAGCCAAGTCTCTTGCATAAAGAAATTTCCAAATAGGTCTATCTCTACTGAAACTCGATATGATAAATGACTACATATGTCATAACTTAATAAACATTAATGGAGTAGCTTGTTATATAGAAATGTTAGCGTTAGTCTGCCCCTGATTTATGACATGAAAATGTTGTTTTTTTTTTACAAATGTAAGACAGCCGGGTTAGCCGTAAGAAGCATGGGATTCCACTCTCCTGATCGACCTGTTTCTCTGAATAATGCTCTGGTTTTGCCTAGTAAAAAATCAACAGACTTTGGTGCTAGCATCCTTTGGCATTTGAAAACTTTAATGCCGTGTTTAGCATGCAGAGAGCAGTTGTTATCAAGTACATGTAACTGTGTTTTCTCACCCTTTCCTTTGAAAATGAGAAATTTTCTTATGTCCTTTGGACTTGCATTATTATTATTATTTTTTTTTTGCATATCTAAAAGATGAAAAAACAAAAAATCTCGTTCTTCAAGAAATGTCACAAAACATTTTAAACACATCATATAAATTGTTAAGAAAAATTGATTGACCTTCTTCATTCAAATGTACACAATCTCTCAAATGTCTACAATTGGTGTTTGAATTTTCCATGAACATCCAAGAATTACGCTTGCATAAATTTTCATTAATAATGGTCGATCTTGCATTTATAGCTTCATCTTTACACATGATTATCAATGATAATACAATAGATACGTGCCTATCACTTTCTAACATACACTGTAGCATTTGTGCTTAATGTTCAAATTGTTGTGTTGTACTCAATAACTGGTTGAACTCATTTTTAAACAAGAAAGACTTGCTAACATTATTGACACCTTCATGTTAGTCTCTCAATTTTGGGTGTTATTTCACACACTAGAGCACCACCTTATGAAAACAACATTTAACATTGGGTTATTGAAATCTTTTTGCCATTCTTAAAATCTTATCATTTAATCACCAATACTTATCAAGTGAAATTTAGTAGAAACAAGTAGTTCATTAAGAAATAATAATTTTCCAGAATAAATGCATATATATGGTTTTTCTTTTATGCGAATTGCCTACATATTTCCAGATAACCCCAAAACATCCGGGTCATAACCTTTCTTTATTTCGTCTCTTGTTATCAACAGCAAAAGCATCTTGTATAAATTCATAAAATGTCGGAACCCATGCGTCTATTACTCCATAGCATGCATAGACACTGTATACAATTCAACATATTCTCCCTGATAAAGATAACACCGGTAGTAATAATTCTTCTCGATGGTTCATCTACTAATATCGATTTAGATAGTACAAATGTAATTAAACATAACGTCTAAAATCAAAGTCAATTGAAAATAATCTTTA
Organism: Mytilus coruscus; assembly: GCA_017311375.1. Lineage (NCBI taxonomy): Eukaryota > Metazoa > Mollusca > Bivalvia > Mytilida > Mytilidae > Mytilus > Mytilus coruscus. The sequence continues at coordinate 33,108,983 of CM029602.1, read as the reverse complement.
AGAGTAGAATTCAGTTTCATAGATTTGGAACTTTCGTTATTTCAAGCACCTATAAAGGCCTGAGTGTCTACGTTTGCGTCCACCCGACTACACTTTATGTCTTCCTGTATTGATCTTAAGACATTTTACAAACTAAGCTTTAGCCTCTAGTACCATAATAGGAAGCGATAACATTTCCTGTACCCATGCACGAATCACCAACGTTGTACTCTTTGTCGTTTATTTTGAAATATCCACCCCATTTGTATAAATGTTAACAACTGAATGCCGCTCTTTTTTTCTAACTTTCCTGTCCATGAATCCAAATAACCGCCAATAATAATTTTGTCTTTTAATTCTTTTGTCATTGGGATACTTGTTTTTTTTTTTTTTTTTTTTTTTCTCCGGATTCCGAATAAAATTACCGATTTCATATCTCGAGTGTAAAGTTTTGCTGCCATAATTTAACATAAGGTAACATAAAAAATACATGACCCACTATATTTAGTAAATCTAGCACTGGGTCTATCACTGTAAGAACACTTTTCCTGAACAATTCTTGCTTAAAGTTACAAACTTTTGTTTTTCGACTCAGTTATTCTGAAACTTCTAGCTATAGAATCAAAAATACTACTGCTTGTGACGGGGTAAATACAGTTTTGTCTAAATTAACACAATACTCTTATCTAGTTATAACTTTACAAGCAATGTAATTTGCCAATAATGCGCAACAGAAACCTGCCCTTTATAGCTAACTGTTCGGTGTGAGCCTAGGCTCCGTGTTGAAGACCGTACTTTGACCTATAATGGTTTACATTTATAAATTTTGACTTGGATGGAGAGTTGTCTCATTGGCACTCATACCACATCTTCTTATATCTACTTTGAACCAGTTTTTTTCTTCCTCTATAAGACAATCATCTATATACAATTTTGATTCCTGATGTAAGAAGTTGCTTGTAGATTTAAAGTGTGATAAATATAGCTAGATAGTTTGAAGCTAAACAGTAATGTTGTGAAAATGAAATAAAATCCACTCCACTGAAAACCCACGAGTCCTCGGAATCCTCGGACAAAAACATTATCAAAACCTGACTTTATTTTTGTGAGTGTCGAAACTAAAAGGAATATCTTTGCTCCAATTGTTCAAATACATTAGGTTATACATAGTCTATGTTTTGTCTGTTCTACTGTTAACGGTGCTACAATGTGGGTGGTTTAACTAAACCTACTTTTCCTACGCATTTAATGGAACCATTGTTCAGTCTTTCCACAACAGTTTCTGTTATGAACATAGAAAACTTTTGCATTTATTCGAATTATTGAATATTCTGCAAGGTGGGCACTTTTCCGAAAAAATTTGCTTTAACATGTACAATTAATGTACTTATTGATATTAACACCATGAACTAGCCAATCTAAAATTTCATCTGAAGAAGACGAACAAGCTAATATCTTTTGCCATTGATATAACCTAGTGTGAATTTTTCCAGCAAAAGTCTTCGGATTAAAAATTTCACATTTTGTAAATCTGGAGAGACACCATCCATTTAATTTAAACTTGTGGGAACTTGGTTAACTGGACAATCACAAACAAAATGACCCGGCTTATTACATTGTGAATAGAATCACGAGGCCTACGGCGACGAGGTGAACCTAAAATCGAGGAGGCATTCCATCAGTCTGACCTTGTGCTTGTTCAAAAGAACCTCCCATCAAACCAGCCGCATGCATATACAAATTATGCGACTGCATATTATAATTGTCACTTTGAACATCATTTTTACCAAATATCTTAAGTAACTTCTGTTCTTTATCAAGCACCACTTCCTCTTCTTTGTTGCACACAAGTTTTAGCAGTAACGCTGCTGCAAAATTTGGTCTATTCTTGTGGATATGAAATTTACTTAGAATCAAATTTTCCTTTCGCGCTAATGTAATTTTATCTCAAGATCTGCTATTTTATCTTCTAATGTTTTCATCTAAACTAATGAAGCAAAGTAATCTATCTTAATTAGAAGCATTGATCTAATTATGATCTAATATTCAACTCTCCAGATCACCTTCAACCATAGTAAATAATTGTTTTTTTATATCATATTTTGAATAAACTAATATTTCATACATTCTGGCAGCACACATAACGAGTTGCTCATAAGCTCATAACCGCTACTTATGCATGATTCTTCGTAAATGTATAATCATTTATACACTGATTTACACGGATAAATCACATATTTATCAAGAAATAATAGGCAATTAGCTAGATCCGTTTGCTTCACGTCCATTGACAATTATTTGTGGTGACATCACACAAAATTAAACTTGAAAACTGCACATGCCTGTTAATTAGTATTAAGGCAGTGAATTAAATTAATGAAACATGCATACGTACATTAGTGTATGTACTATCATGTATTTTTTTTTTTTTTTTTTTATTATTATTTTTCTTCAGTAAAGTTCATTTTTTATAATTTAGCATAAGTAACAATTCTTGTAAAACTTCACATGAAACATATTAACAAATGCAACCTTCCCATGTAATTAACCTTGATGCAACCCAATGCTTCATCATATAACAAAGAAGAAAAAAAATATTATCGCAATCATGTCGCTGAAATCTGCTCCAAATGAAATATTGATATCTTTGAAAACATGTAACTGTCAAGTGTCCATGTTTGACCGCCTGTTTAAACATACACCCTGCTGATGTGAACTTCGATCCTATTCAGATTATTGATTTAAAGCAAATCATCAAACACCATCCAATTAGTGTCTAAAACGGAAAAATTTGCTTTGTACCTAATTTATTTTACCACTATCACAATCAACATGGTCAATTAGTAAATTATCATGTATCAACAATTAACATGTTGTATCGATGAATATTATTTTTTTACTCTCTCTCTCTTTTCTTTTAAGAGGCTATCGCCCATCGATACAACATGTTTTGTTTTTTTTACTCTCTCTCTCTTTTTCTTTTAAGAGGCTATCGCTGCGATATAGCCTTGTTGTGCTAATGCGGCGTAAAGCAACCAACAATCAATCAATTTAAGAGGCTAAATTTAAGTTATAAATACATACATCTAGGCTTAAATAAATCAAATATACTTTAATCTATCGACCATTATTATTTTTATTTCTTTAAAATTTCTGTAATAATAAATTCTTCTTTAGCGCCCTTCTAAATCATTAACAACTTGATATATCTCGACCTCTATAGCCAAATTGTAATTACTTTTACTTTCAGTTTCGGACTTTAGTTTACACCTTTATGACACTCCTTACACGTGTTACAAAATGGTGTACACAGTCATATTCCTTAATTTAATCAAACAAAGCAATTATAATGTCACTTATTATCTTACTATTATATTAAACAACCATAAATCCAATTCTATACTAGTACAGTTTGATACTAAAATTCCAAACATGCTATTTATACACTAATTACACAATTTTCGGTTCCTTTTTCTCCCATATCTCATGTTATGTTCTTTTCTTATCTTTAACTATTTTACTAACGATCTTTTCATTTCAAAGCCCACAATATAACACGTAAAACAACTCTTTCTAATTCGTGCTTGACATTCAATTACAAAATTGTCTTAAACCTTTTCAAAACTACAGCTTTTGAACACCACATTTCATATCACCCTCAAACCTTCTTAGTATATCCACCTTTTATGTCTATATCTATCAGTATTTGTCTCAAAATGTAGTATATGCATACGAAACACTAAATAAAAATTACTATTTTTCTTTAATTAAATTTTATCTCTTCAATTCGTGCAATTATCTGGGGTTTTTTTTACTCACTTTCGGGCACTCCACCCACACGTTCTTTAATCTTAATGTCTCCGAATTAGTGCAAACATATATTGCGTTTTCTTTATTTTCTTTTTCTTTTTCTTGTCTTTTCTTTCTTTCTTTGTTTTTTTTTTTTTTTTGGGGGTAAATTTCGCATTATTGCATGTTCTTCCTTATCATCAAAGTCAAACAAATTTTGAGATATTCAAGCTTTTATTCTTTTATTTGTGTTTTCATTTCCTTTTCTAAATTATCTATTTTTGCCGATATCAGTGTCCGAATGTAATGTTTAGCCAAATTTCTCATTAATATAGTTGAAAGATACGTATATTTTATGATTTTCCCTATCTAAAGTACAAACATCAATCAGACGAAAAAAAAAAAAAATAAAATAAACATCATTTTTCTTATCACGTTCCAGCATGATACAGAACAAATTTCTTTTGTGACATTCTCTAATTTACATAATAATATAACCAAGTAAATTCTTCCTTATCACTTTCGAACACGAATCATGAACCCATAAATCGCCTTAAGGAAACATATCACTTTTTCCTCTTTCTTCTCATATTTCAGATCAACAGCTTTAAAATATATTCGTACACGTTCAAGAAACATTAATCTTGAACAATTGCTAACATCATCTTCATCCTTTTTCTTTTCTTTTCACGACTGAGCATCATGCCCAAACACAATAAATTATGATATTTCCCCTCTTTCTCCCTATATATTCACGTTCGGCATAAAAGCCTGAACAATATTCACGTTCGTCATTAAAGCCCGAACAATGTTCACGTCCGACATAAAAGCCCGAACAATATTTGAATTTCACGTTCGGCATAAAAGCCCAAACAATATCAGAATTTCACGTTCGGCATAAGGGCATACGATACAGTTTTGATCCCACGGTGAATTTTGACGAAAGATTACATGCGATCTATTTTTCACCTAGTCAATTCAAATATGTAATAAAAATATACCTTCATGTGCTACTTTTAGAAATAAATGGGGTCGAAATTTTAGAAATTTACTGAAATTTCGGTTTCTTGGACATTTCTATCCTTCGGAAAGACATACTTAACTTTTCGTTTCAAAAGATAACCGCAAGCGGATTTTTTAAAAGTATCTGGAATATCTTTTCTACATAAGTGTGCTTTGAATTTATGTAACAATTCTTGGGACATTATTCATTTTGTCACAGTTTCATGATTTATCGAATTTAAAAAAAAAAAAAAAAAAAATCATCGGTGATTGTTTCATAAGAATTGGCACAAATAATCTTCATGCATAATCAAGCCAAATGTCATTTTAAAAAGAAGGGTCCATGAACTCGTTTATAAGTTAAATCGGTTTAAATGATAACAATCTGATAGTTTGACGTCGTGGAAAATAACATTTTAAGTTAGCAACGTCATCACCGCCCCTGTAACTGTATCATATGCCCATAAAAGCCCGAACAATATTCACGTTCGGCATAAAAGCCTGAACAATATTCACGTTCGGCATAAAAGCCCGAACAATATTCACGTTCGACATAAAAGCCCGAACAATATTTGAATTTCACGTTCGGCATAAAAGCCCGAACAATATCAGAATTTCACGTCCGGCATAAAAGCCCGAACAATATTCACGTTCGGCATAAAAGCCTGAACAATATTCACGTTCGGCATAAAAGCCCGAACAATATTCACGTTCGGCATAAAAGCCCGAACAATATTCACGTTTGGCATAAAAGCCCAAACAATATTCACGTTCGGCATAAAAGCACGAACAATAATCGTTATATCAAAATAAAAAATATCCAAAGTTATATGTTTTCTTTTCCTATTATATTTAACCACTAAATACTTTTACAAGTTCAAAACTTGAACAATTTTCTTCTATTTTTCTTCTTTCCACTTACGAGCATTATACTCGCTCTAACATTTTTTTTGTTATCTTTATATATTACCTCTGTTCACGTTCGAGCATCTTACCCGAACACTATTCCTAAACAAATTGCATTGAATTTCAAAATTACAGTAACATAAAATATAACCAGATTTTCTTGGTCTTCACGTTCAATAAAATACCCGAACAAAACATTTTTCAACCTATTTAAAAAACTTTCTATTCTTCCGTCCTCACTTTTCTAAACAAATATATTAACCGTGAAATATATGCACCCGTTCAAATATGAACAAATTATCTATAACTAAATATGTAACATTAATTTTCCTTTACATATTCAGTATGAATACTACAGACGTACAACTGTCGTTCCGATAAAGTTCATTCTAACACGCATAATTTTTATTTTGAACTCTTTAATTAAGACATATGCCATATATACATATTTACATACGATGACCTTTATACATGTAATACGTTAATTTCTGTATTAATTATCTTCTACATTCATCGTATTCTTTTCTCATGCACCTTTGTTATATCAAATAAGTTTCAAAACTTACCCTGACGATTTGTTTTCTGAAATTTTAGTTTCTTTTTTTTCTATTTTAGGAGGTTTTCTGTCACCGTATCCTCCTCCTTCAATGCATCTTTTGCTCTAAGGCAAAACTTACAACTTTGCATAAGTTCTCTCTAGAATCATCGATATCCAGAAACACAAAATGTCGTTTAATTGTAACTTTGTTTTGGTGGCTACTTGCATTAAATCTTCTTTACTAAATGTACCCAAACTCTTTCCATCGAACTGTTGAAGTTTCGGATCATTGTCTGATCGGTATCGATTTATTATTTATAAGAGATCCATTATGCGTCTGCACGATAGTATGACCTCCAATCGAGTGACGATTAGACTAAGAGTGACCGTGCTATCTTATACATTCGAGGTACCGAAGGGGGAACTTGGAATAGTCTAAGAGATTTTATTCATTGGTTACCTGACAACTGTGTTTTACTTGCGCATAATGCACAGCTTTTTGATTCTAGAGTTTTAGTTCATTCCATAGAAATTAATTCTTTCTGTAATAGTTTTGAACAAAAATGTAAGGGTTTTATAAACTCTCTATCTTTACTGAAAACTGTGCTACCATAGGGAAACAAACGGATAAAATATATAATCAGGAGAGTCTAGTATTTGATGTTCTTGGTGTCAAATACAACGCACATAATGACGTTGGAGATGTTCAATCATTACAACGATTAGTAGAACATTTCTCGCTTGCCACTAAGAAAATTGCTCCATACTCATTTTCAGTGGAATATGTTTTACAGTCTGTCAGACAGTTGAATTCGATGAATAAGAGAATGGCTTCGTTCATATTACCGGCATCAGTTTTATCAAAAGAAATGGTTCGAAAAATGGCTAAATCTGACTGGAACAGCGTCACTTAACACTGGCATATGAATTAACGTGAGGGGTCTGATGGTGTTGCCAATCTCCTCTCTGAAATTTTTTTGAAAACCCAGAGTCACAACTGACCGAAAATTATAGCTTCAGTTACATCTTTTATTAAATCAGGACATCAGAATGATTTCTTTTTGATTTATTACTATTTTGGTGTTCATTACTTACAAAGTCTTTCCGTCTGAAATATGTAATTAATTTATGCATGTATATTTATATTGAACATATCGTTTTTTTTAACAACTGTTATAATTTCTTTTAAAATACAACTCCACGAAAGTGGGTTGGGTTGGGGTTTACAAAATACAAAATAATGGGCAAAAGGTGCAGAATATTAGGCAAATACAATAGAAAATAGAAAAAAGATAGGCTCCCTTAAAAAATTAGAGAATATTGGTAATAAAAGATAAAGAATTAATAAATGAAGGATCCCCTAAAGAGGCGGATCCAGGGGGTGGTCACTCGGTGCACGTGACCCTCCTGGTGCACCATGTATATTTTATTACAATATTTTGATTAATTTATCAACTTGTCTATCACTGGTAATAACTTACCTAGAGAACAACTTGCATGTATCTTGACATCTTAATCGTTGATTACATGTTCCTTGTATCTTAATCGTTGATTACATGTTCCTTGTATAACCATACATGTTTAACGATCGTTCATAACTTCTTCGATTCCTTTGATGTGTAGGTGTGAAACTGAAGAGATAGTCTAGGTAACTACTAATTTTATTTATATAACGTTTATCTACATTTTAAAAGTTTTTTGTATGGCAACTTTTCTGACTATTCATGGTTTTCTACTGTAATGCCAAAATTCAAAATATTATTTTTTCGTTTTTGAGTCTTATTAACATTCTTAATCCTATACCCCTCTTCTATCAATTGTCTCAGTAAATATTCCGGCATTTTACATTTTTTGTAATCTTTACCCTCTGGCTTTTAGGAAACGCCACAAATTAGCCACTTCTGAAGTACCAACGACTCGTAATAGACCTAGCTTTGATACGAGCAATAACGTTGATTGTTATCATGAAACAACCTCCAACATACATATAGGTATAAACGACATTGGCCTTGTGAAGCAATCAACACGTCAAAAAACAAATGAACAAAAAATTAATTTGACAAGGAATCATTTTCAACCAGGAACAAAACTTTCCCGTAAAGAAATACGAAGGAAAGAACTGACTGTTTCAGAGAAATTGGCTGATTTGATATGATGGACTTGTATACATCCTTCAATATAAGAGCTTATTGTATATATTGTGCACGGCGTTTTGCATTTGCGCCAATTTTGTTTTTCATTTGCGCCAATTTTGAAAAACAGGTAAACACAAGTGATGAGACATTTAAGTTGTACATAATTTATATAATAACAAAAATCAGTACCCCTCCCGTCTGCCATCTGCCCCATGCTCACCACGGGGAATGGAAGTGGGATTTCGAGCAGAATAAGTTTATTGTAAACGTTTCTAAAACTATATACATTACATGTAGAATAGCACTTTTTTTTTACAGTTTGACGTCAAAAGCACATTTGCATATTTACAAGTCTGAGTATTTGTATGCAAGACTTCTGATGAACTGCGACATTGTAATATCTTCTCTACAATACATCCGATACTTTTCACTAACAAAGTTATTTTTTTTTCCTTTTCATGTTTTCTTACGGCTGCTTACATATTGATTGATCTGATTTTTACATCCATAAAAATGTAAATTTTCGGGTGGTGTGAGTTAAACTATGCATTGTAGTGCAAGTGAAACGATTCAGGGCCGTTGATCGTTCTTTTACCGTCTTAAATGTATCAGATCTTACCTGTTCAAATAAAATTGGCGCAAATGAAAAATTTATAATTGGCGCAAATGAAAACTTTGTTTTGGCGCAAATGAAAAAAAAATAATATTTTCAAAATTGGCGCAAATATCATACGCCCATTGAGCACTATTTGCGGTTGACAATTTGAGAACCCTACCAAAAACCCATAAACTGATATGGAACATGATTTTACTAGACTAAACAAACATCTCGGCCGGGAGGACAAACCTTGTACAAAGAGCCGCGCTGAGCGCAAGAGCCCAATGACATGCAATATTGAGAAAAAGACGATCAATATACAAACTTTTATTGATGCATTGATGTACATGCATTATAATTTACATTTAGAACTTGATGTGATCGTTGACACGTTTGCACGCAGGAATCCACGAAAAATGAAATTGAAATCAATTTTATTAGTACAACCATTTGCTTTAATTGTTACTATTTTCATGACCAAAAAAAATATCAATAAAACAAAATTTGATTTTTATTAGAGTTCGTAAGGTGACCTCCCCTTACAAAATTCTGTATCCACCCCTGCACTATCCAGACCCTTATGATAAAAATAACCTATTAGTAACGATATTTGCTTGAAGTGTAAACACATCATGCAAGATCAACACCGAGAACGTTTGAAATTCATACCATGAAAAATTTAGACGGTTTGTAATAAATATGACGACGTCACGATTTGTGTTGTTTTTTGGCAAAATTTTAAAGTTGCGTCGCTTTTACAGGTCGAAGTCGGAGACCATGTTTTTTTTTTACATCATCTAATTTGTTAGACAAAGAGAAAGAAAGTATTAATTCAAAAAAAAATCTATGTACTCTGTCACATGATTTATGCAGGAAACTGAAAAGTGTAGACGAAAAATAAGGATTTTCCCAATATATTTAATGTAATTTTAAAACAAAGCATCCGTTAACTAACAAACCCGTTAATATCTCCGTTAAGTATCCGCTAATTTTAATTCGTATTCACTAAGCCTCCATTATTTAACGCACCAGTTGACGTCTCCGTTAAATGTTCCGTTAAACCCGAAAATTAACGAGCAGTATAACGTATCCGTTAAACGGGCACTTAAGCGTATATTATATATGAATTTAAACTTTAAATATTTCTTATATGTAATACCACTACGAATTATGTCAAAGAAAACGGAAGACCAGTCATAAAAAAATCAAAGGTGGGCAGAAAACTCAATATTGAGTATGAAACAACCCCAAAGCGTAAGTAATGTCTGTAGTTGTGAATGAAGTGTAATCCATTGATCAGTGCAGCGATAAGAACATGTACGAAGGGTCTATCGTAACACCAAATATCTTATCCATTCATGGTCATCTGCCACAGATGTGTTTTTAACGGTCATCCAAAGTAAACATTCGGGCCATAGAAGTTATAGATTGATTTGTCACCTAACTGAAATCGTCCATGCATGGTTTAGTAATTTTGCTCAACTAGTTGTTCACATTAAAACGTAGGCTAAATCATAGTAATATTAAGTGTATAATGAAATGGCAAATTATTTTTTTTTGTCAACCAATGCTGTTGTCAAAGTAGTAATTGGTGTCATACCATTTAAAATATTTCAGAGGCGGATTTAGACGGGGGTCGCAGGAGGCCCGGGCCCCCCTTTTCTGGGAAAAATTTGGTTGATTATATAGGGAATCACTGAAGCATGACTAGAGCGGGCTCCCTCTTAGGCAGTCAGCGGGCCCCCACTTATGAAAATTTCTCGATCCGCCACTATTTTTTTTAAAGAAAGCCTACGAAATGGCTCCAGAACTCGGATTACTGTAATTTTGTGATTACTAGTATGATTCAAGGACCCCGGCTAAATGTGAGGTTGCGATTAGCCGAGACCGCAGCAGTTTTTATTTACAGTCGTAACTCGAAGATGTTTACCTTTTAAGCTCACCTTGCCCAAGGGCCAGCGTGAGCTTTTGCCATCACTTGGTATCCGTCGTCTGTCGTCGTCCGTCGTCCGTTAACTTTTACAAAGATTATCTCCTCTGAAACTACTGGGCCAAAATCATCATTGGGGTAACAAGTTTAAAAAAGTGTCGGAAGACCCCGCTTGCCAACCAACATGGTCGACATGACTTAAAACAGATCATAGGGAAAATTGCAAGTTTTTTTTCTATAATCTTGAAAAACACTATTATATAATATTTAATAGATAGAGAAAATCATACAGGGGCAAAAATGTTCAGAATAATGAAATCTACCTTCTATCTATATTAATCAAAACTCTCAGACGACTTCTTGTAGGAGTTATTGCCCTAAAATGACGAGTTTTACCTTTTTTTTCTTCATTTTTGCCTTTTATCTTGGAAACTGTAATATATACACATGAACTTTGATTGCCGAAATCGTCAGTCGGCTCCTAATTGTTGTTGTCCTTTATTAACGATTTCACAATTCTTTTTTCGTTTTTGCCTAATCTCTTGAAAATTATTACAGATAGACAGAAACTTTAAAAAGCAAAAACTTATCAGTAAGTTACTATCTAAAAATGAGTATGATGGCCGAAATCGTCAGTTAACTCCTTATAGGAGTATTGCCCTTAAATGACGATTTTTCCAATTTTCTTTGCATTTATGCTTATTATTTTGAAACTATAACAGAGAGAGAGAGAGCAAAAATAATCAACAAGGCAAGATCTACGAATTACTTGATATTGCTGAAATCGTTAGTTAATTCTATATATGAATTACATGTAGTGCCCTTTAAGGACAATTTTTACTGATTTATTGCGTTATTGCCTGTTATCTTGAAAACTATACTTGTCTAGATAAATAGAAAGTTTTAAAAGAAAAATTGACCTGCAAGACAAGAACAGTATATAGGTCGGAATAATCCGTTTTGTCTAAAATTAAATACTTACAACAGAGCATATTATTATTGGTGAGTCTAGATATCACCATTCCATCCTCGTGCCCAGTACAGAAAACTTTATAGATCTATATTTTGCCTTCATCAATCAAATTACACACAGAAATTCATTTATCAACATTCTCTACATAAAGTAGTCAGATCAATTTCTGACTAGGAATCAAGTGCTAAAAGTTAGGACAGATTGAGTTTTTTTAGGTGCACCACCTGAGACCTACATGTACTCTGTTTTGCTGGGAAGTTCACTGGTAACGACCTTATTCAATTCTTAGTCTAGGTGACGAAATACGCAATCGAGTGAAATTTCTCCCCACCTCAGGAGATTGTAATAGATCAGATATCTTTCAAGACCATAAATAGCTATAGAGCTTTTTACCAACACAGCTGTGCATTTTATAGAGTCTACACTTATCCTTGTAGTACTGATACAGAATATTTTTACATAAAGAAATTCAAAGCTATAATTGCTTGTAGAAGCTAAACTGCCAGCACATTATACTAGTATGTTCTTTTGTAAGAAGTTGAAAGATCAATCTCATGAGGGAAGTTTTTACTCGTGTGTTAGTTTAGACTCCAAATAAGCTTCCTTTAGTAACGAAAATATGAAAGATGAACTTAAACTTCCAAGCCTATGTCACTATATGATCATAGACTTTGCAATCTTAAAATGCAAAGGAAGTCTCTCTAGTCCCAAAAGATTGGCAAGATTTGTTGCCCCTTTCCCCACACGAAAAAAAAGTTTACAAAATTTGACTTGTAATCTTTATGAGAGAAGGCCAGAGAAAACCTAACTGATATACTGTTGAAGATAATATTTGTTTTTTAAAGGGTTAAAATATCCCCAAATTTCTGAAATATATAAAAGGAATAGGTCCAGTTGTATGACCACACACACATGAAGCCTATTTTATATTATGATTCAGTGTCAAGAAGTTGCAGTATGCTTTTATTGCATTATTTTACAATTCGAAAGGGCACATATTTCGCATTGCAATGGGCCAACTGCAGACACCTTACAGATTTGTTAAATGGGTATTTCAACTTGCAAAGACCATAACACTACCTCCGTGAAGCATCATATTTGCCGTTCAAATTGTGACCGGACGCAAGGGCTGATCCAGGATTTTTGAAAAGGGGCATAATTCCATAAAACAGAAAATATTTTGGACGATTTTATGCTAAATAAATGAAGAATGTGTCCATGGAAAACAGATGCACCCGCTTGTAAATATATGGCAAATTCTGCATTTTTTTTCCAATTTACAAAGAGACATGACTCAAGAACGGTGAAAGTGAAGCCTCCCAAATTCAAACTTGATCAGTGTTTGGAAATAATAAGCATTGTGTATAAGTAAGAGTGCAAAAACAGCAAATTTAGCATTTTTTCCATTTATAAAGGGACATAACTCGAGAACGGTGAAAGTGACGCCACATAATTCAAACTTGATCGGCGTCTGGTGGTAATAAGCATTGTGTATAAGTTTCATAACATTTAGTTGGGCAAACTGAAGTTAGAAAATGGATACTAATTTTGGGACGTACGGACAGATAAAATAACAAATTAAAACGTTACTAAGAGGTAGTTTTGATTGATTATCAATTTTTAGATGCATTTCGTCAATTTTTATATGCATAACTACGGCGAACTTAATATCGTCTGTTATGATAAAAATGTAAACACACACTTCTTTTTATACTGTATTGCCCAGTCGATTTATAAACCAATGAAAACATCCGACCCATCAATTACGCCTAATTTGCATACTAAAGAACCCGTTATCACAGTGTTTACGAAAACGTTTGTGAATACCACGTTAATTCTTAACGGACATACCCGTTAACAGTATATTGCAAGTATTAGAGAAAATGTCACGCTGATCATGCATACCGCTGATATTCATCAAAATTCGACCGTTTTCTTGAAAACCGAAATAGCTCCCATATGATCGCAGAATCAGAAGAGACCTTCGTCTAATATTTTTATTTAGCGAATTATGGTGTAAGGAAAGAAAGATTGTAGTTGTGTTATTTTTAGCTGTTGTCCGTCGGGCGTCTCAGCTTTGTCTTTTACCGACAGAACCAAATGTTTTGGCAAAATGGATTCTTTTCACCAGAGGTCTTGGAAATCAGAACTAAATGAAAGTACAAAATTGCAGAGCATTTAATTTTGATCTGGACTATTCAAAATTAAATTTTGCTATTGCAAGCAAAGCAAGTCTGTCTTCTTGACCAACAGTTCTTCCAAAATCAATACAACTTTAAATAATAAAAGACTTCTAAGAATTCTATATTTTATAGATCTTTTTTATAGGCCTAATTCTACATAGATCACTTATACTGAACTTTGACAGTAACTGACGACTTTTAACATTTTTTAATCCTTCCAAATCTTTTTAATCTAACTTAAGGTAGATCAGGTGTCTTTTTCTGAGCATCCCTTCTGGGCATGTTGCAAAATTACTTTTTTCGTTTAAAATAGTTTACCACGTATCATTCAATATACAACCGAAACAGATAAAACTTGAAATTTTAGGATTAAACTATCAAAAAAAGTTAAGTGTAGTTAAAAGTTCATTTTAAATTTTCAGAAAAAAATCCTTTTGAAATCAAGGGCAGATGATTATATGGAATTTTATAGGACAATTTGTGTTTTTTTTTAAATTTTGCAAGAAAATAAGGCCTGTGGCCCCTTATTTTTGTTTGATATTTCGTAAGTATTTATGAAAAGCAATTCTCTCATGGAATTTTGACCAATTCTATCTTTTAATTTTCCCCAAAATAACCCATATCGAATAATCGTGATTTCGTTAATTTCAATGTATTTTAACGAAAAAAACAAGATCCGTGATCTCCAGGTTTTAGATTGAAATTTGAAAGGACATTGAACCAGAAATCCTTTACAGAATTTTAAGAGAAATCTATCGTCGAATTTTTAGACACCACACCTACCTTAATTGCATTTGCCGACGTCAAAAAGAGAAAGGACCCATTCACCCTGTAATTTGCTTTCACTCAAAAGGTCAACAACTAAAAGCTGTCCAATCCTACTGGAAATTAAATATCAAAGAGTCTATATCATATACTATAAATATTGTTTACATATTTCCATAAACTACCAAAAAATTATTGCTATTCAGTCATGTATGTTGCTGTTGAAGGCATTTTGATATAAAATTGGAAATTTTATATATTTTTGTCGAATTTTGCATCGAATGACGTCGTTTACCAATCTAATTAAAATATAGAACCAGATTTCGTTAACACCAATCTAATTAACATATATATAACCGGAAGAAAAGTGACGTTAAGAACTTTTACAATAATTCAAAAAGTGTTTTTAATCATATGACCATTAATGAGTGTCGTTTTAAATTGAATATTTCTTGTTTTAAATGTTTCTTTATTCTTACATATAATGTTTCTTTATTTTAAATACCCAAATCGATTATAGATTTCAATAATTTACAGCTGAATCCGATGGCAGTTAAAAGATAATACATGTATCTTACACTCAACTACAAAAGAAGCAATTATTGCTATTTTACTAAGTTTAGCCGGAGGACAATAATCCGATTATTATTGCATAAGATTAGACGAAAAATTCGAGGGACGGACGGACGGACAGACGGACAGAGCTAAACCAGTAGACATTCATCCCTCCTTCCGAGCAGTGATATACAAATTTATTTTCAAAATCTAAAAGCCCTTCCACCACTCGCATAATCAAACAGCAATCCACTAAGTAGTCATTACAATCAAACTCCGAAACAGTGGTAACGTTTTCCTTGCTACACTACGTTTGATAGTTTGGCGAAGCAACGTCATCACTGTTTAGGAGTTTGCATCACAATATCTTATACCATCAAAATGATCTCAATTTGCATGGTTATGGAATCTATTTAAGTTTAAAAAAAAACCCAGAAAAGTTTTCAATAAGAGTAGGAACTTCACTAAATAGTCAATTAAAAGCTTCAGTAATGTGAATTATTTGTTTTTATTGCCTTGATGGTAGTTGTGTGTTCATAGTTAAGATAAAATGCAAAAATTGTAAACACAGTCCTCATTTAAACGCAAGAAGTCCTATAAACAGTGATTTGACAATTTCGGTCATGTTTACTTGTTTCTAGAGCTTGTTTTGATGATCGTTTTTTGTTGTTTACTGGTTCTCTTTATCTATTATACTTATATTTGATCATTAAAGGTCGTTGTTAACTCATATAAGGAGTCGATTGCCAATTTTGAGAATGTTGACACTTATTTCATGCATTTGTAGATTTTAGCTTGATAATCATTTTTGCTGTTTGTTTTTTATAGTTTCTAAGAAAATTGCCAAAATATGGGTGCAATGTTTATGAAGGGCAATACTAGTCACATAGATAATAGGAAAAATAGATGGCTTCAACTCATAATCTGCATAACTGTGTCCTTAAGTTTCTATACGTATATAAGATTCAAAATAATCAACAGACTCAATGGAAATAATGTGGAGACATTCACGAGACGAACAAATACCGGTATAACTCATGCAGAAGAGAACATAACAGACTATCAATTCCCGCCATTTTTGCGAATAAATGGAAAAGTTAATTGTCGAAAAATTATTGAAGGCGACAAAAAAGAAATAGCAAAAGCCAATAAATATGTGAAATTTAATCAGCCAAAGAGAATAACAGAAGAGGAATACATTGCTAAAACTAATGACTGTAATAATTTCTTTAATAGTTTTGGATACGATGCCTACCCAGTGACGGAAGAAGAAAGAGAGTTTCCGTTAGCATTTAGTCTTCTGACATTCAAAGATGTTGATCAAACTGAACGTTTGCTTCGTTCAATCTATCGTCCCCAAAATTTCTATTGTATCCACATAGACAAAAGCTCTTCAGAAGTATTGCATAATGCCTTGAGAAAGATAGCAAATTGTTTAAGCAATGTTTTCATTGTTTCAAAAACCGAAGACGTAATTTACAGCCATGTATCGAGGCTGAGAGCAGATATTAACTGTATGACTGATCTCTTGTCAAAATCAAACAAATGGAAATATTTCATTAATTTGCCTCATCAACAATTTCCCTTGAAAACAAATTTAGAAATTGTAAAAATATTGAAAATTTACAACGGTGCTAATGACATTGAAGGAACCACAACCAGGCATTTATTACCTGACCGCTTTAAATACAGTTATAAATATATCAATAATACTTTGAGGCATACAGGTCTAAAGAAAGGAAAATTACCATACAATGCAAATATTGTAAAAGGCAGTGCATATGGTATATTTAGTCGTGAATTTGTCCAATATGTGGTATACGACGAAAAAGCTAAGGCTGTTTTTAGGTATATGGAGGACTTTCTAAGTCCAGATGAATATTTCTGGGCTACATTGAATCACAACGAAGTTTTAAAAGCTCCTGGGCGCTTCACAGGTGAGAGAATCAGTATTGTAGTAATGTTGCGTTCTGATTTCCAATAAGCCTAAGTATTGGGTAAAACCAGCCACATTAACTATTAACTAACAGCTCAGGGCCAATGTAGGTTGCTGAAGGTTGATAACTAGATCCAGAAAAAGCATTGTCATAATTTACCTTTATCAGTTGGCCAATGCATAATGAGATATTAATTGAAAAATACGTAAACGTATCCATACTGGACTGGCCCGAATCCGAACAATATGGTAAAAGTTCTTAAAAGTCTTGCTGCTAAAAAATTGTAGCAGTTATCGACAAATTAAAAAAAATGTTTAGAATATCATTGAAGATCTGTAATTTTCATATGGAGAACAACAATAAAAGCCTCAATTGTAAGATAAATGCATGTATTTCTTTGTATTAAATGGAATAACTTTCACTCGAACATCTATTCAAAAATGTTTGAAAGGCAGCTGTATAAAAAATATTATGAAAACAAAGTGCAATACAAATTCTCAATCGAAGAACAGAAAGGGAAGAAAGCCAAATAACCTGTCTCGAATGAAAGGAGATGAGGTGTATACGTAAATGCCACTAAATATCCACAAAGAACAAAGACATTTAAGGGTTAAGATAAATACCGTCTTCAATAATTACATGTATATACAAGTGCCAATACAAAATTTCAAGCTCTGGCTCATTAAAAAATCCTCAAAAACAACAATTGTCTCGAGTCTAGAAATTAATTGCTAAGAGTTTTAATAGAGACAATAAAAGATATATCGTCATTCCATTAAACACATCAAATGATTTAACAATACAACTCGTACACTACCAAAACCACGTCGACCGAAATTATACCTGAACGGTAAAAGGTTTTTGCTACACTACAGACATTCATCTTAACTATTCCGCATGGCAAAGAGGGCTGATCTGTTGCTTCAGAAGGGGAAACATACTCGTTGTAGTGGAAGATATTATGGAAATAATTGTGCAAATCGTGATACAAGCATGAAATTTGGTATAAAGGTTGACTAAACAATACTTAAAAAAAATCAGCTGCTGGCCATAAAAAAATTCCATTTTTTCAAGATGGCCACCGCTCATTTTGCAAATGGCGTCATATCCAATAGGCTACATTTCGTAAATCCTTTGAAAGCTGTGTTCTACATTGTTATAGGTACATTCCAAATTAAGTTTTGATAAAACGTAAATTACAGTTCCTAAAGTACGATAAAACAATACATAAATGACGAAAAAGTGACTTCCGGTTCCAAAATGGCGGCAAAAACGTTGAAAATGGCTACATTTCGTAAATCATTTGAAAGCTGTGTTGTGGCTAAAATCCAATGTAAGTTCTGATAAAACGTAGATTACTGTTCCTAAAGTACGATAAAACAATACATACATGACGAAAAAGTGACTTCCGGTTCCAAAATGGCGTCAAAAAAGTTGAAAATTTCATATATTTTTTTTTTTTTTTCATTTTCTACTAATTTACAAGAGATATCACTTACTTTGTTGAGTTCAAATACCTAGTTTAGTTAGAAAAGACAGGTTGCATTTCTTATAATTACCTGACAGTTGCCAATACACAAACCCATTGAAGGCCAGAACGGTAGCGTTTGCAGTTATCAACACCGCTGAATTTTTTGCATCGGCATTTCAAAAGTTCCTGTTATGAGGGTGCAACGGCAGCCAAAGAAGTTCATTTTGGTTTCCAACTGTCATTGGTTTTTTTCTTTTATCCAAACCCAGTGTTCATGTCTTGGTACGTGAACCTGTTAAATGCATAAATCCGGTTGAGTCCACCTTGATATGCTTCTCTTTTGATGTGCTCCGGAAGAGAACCTCTGGTAGGCCGAATAGCACATAGCACTCATAAGGGCGCTGCTTCCTGACAAATGATTCAAATCGTGCCTTGTTAGCAGCAAATGTTGATGTTGCCGTACATGATGCAAGCAAATGCTTCTATGATGGCCATGTCTTCATTCAAAATTAAAGCGAGCAAAATCATCCGTTACATCTGGAAATACTTCCCATGTCTGCCAAGCTGACCTCTTCACTTTCTCACCAAATACTGACACAGTGTCACATTCACGGAATGCATGGAAGGAAAGAATAGCAGCTGCACAAGGACAAACACATTTGATATGTCATAAACATGAAGCCATCGAAAGTCTTTATTCCTTCAAAAACCTATCCACAATTTGTCCATACCTAATACTGCGAGAGCTGCAATCCCTAATACTACTAAATCTGTGTCAGTACTACTTAAATTTACTTTTATCAACCATTTTCAACAGCAAGCTTTTCATGGACAAACATGCGTGTATCTGCTTGTTCGTGGTTATAAAGGGATAGCTGGGAAGTATCCGTATTAAAATTGCAAAGAATATCTCACCTTCAGTAAGATAAGCATTTTTATTAGTCTCTAAAGAAGCAATTCTGTCGGCTAGAAACTTGAACCATTCCGTGTTGTTGTCATCTTCATAGAGACTACTCCAAACCCTTGGCGTTCTACCAGAACCAACCACTTTCCGTCTAGCACCAGCACCTTGCTTTTTCTCGGTCCAGCCTTTAAATTATTAATTCAGTAAACATCAAATACAATGTTTACTCTTAAATACTTATCGGTGCAAGATTTTATGTAAGGCAGTATGACATCATTTGCATAATCATCAAATATGTTTGCACGTGGTGGCCTGGAATTAACCATTGCTGGCCAACCAACGATAAATGCGTCAGAATTTGGATCAGTTCATGGCAAATCGCACAATGTTTTAAGCATACCAATTTGCTGCGATCTAATAACACTGTTTAAAGTGACATCCTTAGACAAAGACAGAGAAGTAATTTAGTATTCGTGGATAAAGAAATCTTCCAAGTCAAACTGTCTACTTTGACAAGAAATGAAAAGTCTAGAAAAGAGATCGCAAGCACTTTTCATGTTCTTCAGCTTTGTTTTTTGACAAAGACATTTCCAGTTTCATTTTACGCCTTTAATAGGAAATAGTTCTTTTTTATCTGGTTATAAAAAGCAGATTCTCCATCGTTTTGCTTTTGCTTCAAAAGATCTTCGTATTGTTCGGACCCAATATCTTGGAGTTTATATACATATCTCACCGGCCTCCAAGTCAACAATTTCCTTAAAAGAGTCAATTTTGTACAAATTTGACGACTGTTCTAGAAAAAGAAAAAATGGATTTCCAAACTCGTTCATCACTTTAGAAAGCCTTTAAAACTTTTCATAGAAATCCTTTTGAGTTTCGTAGAGTCTTCATGATGTCGTTTATCTGTTTTAGAATGACTCAAACCACTAGATCTTTCAAATTCATCTACTAGTCTACTGACTTCCATCCATCCATCGTCTCAAAGGGATCTTCGGAGGTACCAACATCGCCCTTCACAATTGCATTATTCTGTTTTTGTGCCTGATCAATTGTGATATTGCTGGTCTTACGTACCGTGAAATTACCATTTGCAAATTCCATTGCCACCTTGTGAGTGATGTTCGCGAAGGGAAGCCATATCTCGGAGATGGATCAGTAACCATCGAGCATAATTAATACGATCTAGACCAAAAAAATACGGTATCATGCATATGCTTGATATGCACTGATTGTGAGGTACGATATCTGACTCATAAAATTAGCGTACGACCGAAAGCACAAGAAGTTCTTATAGATTCATAATTGAACGCCAAAAATTAAACTGTGGTCTAGATGACTCTCTTTCCTTACACCAGTCTATTAAATAATCGAACGACACAGAGTCATGAGCTATATTTTCTGCGTTTAGACATTAATGATTCAAGCAAAACACACGCAGTTATCTGATGCGCATGTCTAGTCCTAGGTACATTTGAATGTACATGAAAGTAATATGACGTTCTAGGTGTTGCAATATCGGCTTCAGTGAGGGCACAAGTCCATCCACTTTCATGCAATACATCACCAATTTTTTTTAAAACACGCCATTTCAATGTACTATCAACGAAACATAACGATAAACTTATCTTCTCCGTACAAATCTGGCCATTCCCACTGAATTTGCTAAGCCAATACAAAAAGTGGGTGATCTGCAGCTATAATTATATTTGGCCGGAATTTTGAAAGTAAGCCACTTTTTTCACCTTATCCATCGAATGCTTGAGCAACTCAACTGAATGGGCGTGTTTTCAAACAGTGGTATCATAGAAATTACACTTACTTGAATAGAAGAGCATAACTTTTTAGAGGAATTAAATGACGACCAAGATATGTTTACGAAATTCAAAATTCTCGTCTGTTAGATGAACTACGATTTACATCATTGTGCCCTGGTAGTGGGTGCAAATCACTCTGTATGTCTATAAATAGTTTGCGCATGCGCAAAATTGATAAACGCTTTTGTTTCATAACCTTAAAAATGTTATCAAACCAATTCATAATATTTTAAAAATCCAAAAGCACCAAGTAAATAGTAAATAGTTCAAATGTTTATGTGTGAATTTTGTTACATTTTCGCGCATGCGCAAAGCCTGAAAAGTCAAATTTGAATTCCTATTAAATACGTCATATGCAAGGAATGTAGCCACCAAACCTGATAATATTTTTCACTTAAAGAAGGTCAAAGAAAAAAGTTTTCAAGAAAAATAAGTATTTTCAAATTGGAAAAAACAGCCATTTTTGAAAAAGGCCGTGGCCATCTTGAAAAAATGATTTTTTTTTTGGCCAGCAGTTTTTTCTTAAAAAGTATATAATAATAATGCTTCGTGCTAATTTTCATGCTTGTATCATCATTTGCACAATTCTCTCGATTTTGCTTGCTAATATCTTCCACTATTGCCTTATGTTACAAAGATATTCCATAATGGTAAACAAAACCAGTATGGCGTTCGTAACTATATAATTAAATTGCTTCCTACGTGTATATGCCGTTTTGTCGGGTGATGAAGGCCTTGCAGGAAACGCTTACTCTGTCGAATCTTACAGTCTCGCTCTTTTTGGAGTTAATGAGATTCCATCAGTTTTTTTTTTTTTTACTTTGATTTCAATATTTCTATAGATTTATGAAATTTGAACATAAATAACGTACTGTTGCCTCTAATTTGTATTATTTAAAATTTAATTTAACTGTAATAGTGCTATTAGCTTCCCTTGTTGTACGCCCAAAAATGAACAACACTGAGTATACAACAAAATAAATAAAATAAGAACGTGGTGGATAATATATACATTTGATAAATCTTTGAACATTACCCTAAACCTTATGGGTGGCTTTTTAATATATCTTTTTGCTTCAGGTATACAACGCCTATTTTACTAATAGCTCTACATATTCAGACATTAAAACTGGTACCAAAAAAAAAAAAAAAAACAAACTAAAAACAAAATAGATTAAGAAATTTAAAGCTTTAGTAAACACAATTAAGTTATGAACTTTTGTTAACAGGCAACCCAGATAAGAAGTCCTGGCTTGCGGTGTATGTTTCATGGAGTCCAACAGTCCGGTGTCATGGAAAGTTTGTACGAGGGGTTTGCATTTTTGGAGTTGGTGATTTGAACGAACTTGCTTCGAGAAAGGAACTTTTTGCCAATAAATTTTACGCAGATTTTCAATACTTAGCTATGGACTGTTTAGAAGAATATATTCATAACAAGACATTTAGTCCATTGCCATTTGATTCATTTTATTACAGACAGTTACCTTTTATAAGAAAATCTTGATATTATGAATAAATACAAATAATGTAATAACTGATAACTGCACAAGATAAATAACACACCTTGTAAATATTCTATTTACATTCAATTTGCAAAAGTTTTCATATTTGATATTTATGTTGAATACATGATACTCTACACAGAAATCAGCAGTTTATGCCAATAATTAAAATGTTGCTTCATTGGTGGTACATAGACAATCACTAAAGATTTAGGTCAGATGAAGTGCTGAAGTAACTCAGAAGCACGATGGCAAATTTTTAAGATGTTGGATTTAAAATTACACTACGGTACTTAAGGACAACATCAAAAGATCAATGTTGGATAATAAAAACTTAATTCACATAGTTTGAGGGTGAGTGTCAAATATGCTGCATGTTTAGTTATCCTACATTGATTTTTCGGGTTATACAAACAAATGTGAAGTATAGTCATTTTTGGGGGAGAAAAACTCGTCGAGTATATTAGGCTTATAATTTGGTACGCCAGATGGGCATTTCGTCTACATAAGACTCATCAGTAACACTCTAATCAAAACAGTTTGAAGGCTAACTCAAATATGAAGTTGAAGAGCATTAAAAACAGAAAATTTCAAAAAGTGGTCTGTTTCATGGTATCTATGTCATTGGAACAATAATTAAATGGCAATTTTAAACATCAGTGAAACATAATACAGATAAACATAAGTTTGCTTTTTGCTGTGCATGTACTGATTTTGTGTCATGGATGGATACCCCATATCCTTTGCTTTTCTATTATAAGATTTGAAAGCTATATAGAATTTCTGGGAACGGATGAAAAATGTTATATAGGATGTAGATTTAGAATTACCGAGATAGTTTCATGTGCACTACAGTCATTATGAATTTTGCCATGACCACTCTCCATAGTGGGCAAAATTGACCATTAACTTACAATAAAAAATGGGTCCCTACTTAAATGTTAAGCTACATATCTATTTAACAATGAATTTATTAAAATAAGCTTTTTAAAAAAATTAAATAAAACAAAAACAACATCCAAACTCCATGCAATTGCCCATAGTGGATACATAGAGAATGCAGGTTCCACACTGACTATACTGTATTTTAGAATAATTCACATTACTAGTAAAATGTTTGATGCATCAGCATATGTACATCAATATTTCCAGTCAGGTATGCCCAAGGTCAATACAAACAGACGACACCATTTATCGTTGAGGAATCCCAAGGGTGACTGGGAATGCAAATATGGTCTATCTTGGTCTCCTTCCGACAGGCAATAAAGCCTTTGCCAAAGTAGTACACCCGTTTTGTTGTACGGAATGTATATATTTGCAGCCATGTCTTTTCAGAATGGGGATGTTAAATGCCTTTTGTGAAGAGAGTGCCATGCTCTCTGCACATTAAGAACCCTTATTACAACTCTAAGAGGGGTCCGTAGGTGGCCTGTGTAAGACAAAATTTTGTCCTTGTCCAATTTACCCTCATTTTCTAGGAGCAGCCCAAATTTCAAGCCTTTCATTATGGTCAACCCCTATTACAAGACCCACCTTTTGTATGTATCGTTAATTTGTTCTCGTCCTGAACATGCATGAGGAATATTTGCCACTGGATGTTAAGCAACTAACAATCAAATCATTGTTGATGAAACAACACTCGTGATATTGAATGCTGAAATGCATTTAAAAACATTCTTTCCAAGCATATATCTATACCGGTTAATCAATATTTTCCAAATTAAGTTTCCAGGGAGGGTGAAAGGGGAGGTTAGGAAAATCTATGTGGATTAAGCTTTTTATCCTACATTGAACTTTTGACGTGGTCCCCTAAGAGAAGCACAAGTTTAACTTGGTCATTAAGGCTTCTGGAGATTCAGTTTATCAAAAGAAAGAATGGGTTAACTGCATAGATTTATCCGTCCCGCTTTTCCCAAATGTGACCTACCGAATTAGACTTATTACCGGGTTTGTACTAACATGAGCAACACGACGGGTGCCACATGTGGAGAAGGATCTGCTTACCCTTCCAGAGCAACTGAGATCACCCCAGTTTTTTGTGGGGTTCGTGTTGCTCAGTCTTTAGTTTTCTATGTTGTGTTTTGTGTACTATTGTTTGACTGTTGGTCTTTTTATTTTTTAGCCATGGCGTTGTCAGTTTATTTTCAATTTATGAGTTTGAATGTCCCTCTGGTATCTTTCGCCTCTCTTTTAGAACTGATTGTGAACAGTGAAATAAAATCATCATGTATACGAAATCTATCTTGGTAAAGTAAAAATTATTTATGCTTGAAATGTAGTTTTGCTTGGATTAAATGGTATAAAAGCCTGTGAACGTATAGCACTGCTCTGTCTCTATTTATCGCCTGTAAATTTAGAAACTACGTTGTTTGCATACTTTAGGTACGTTCTTTGCGTCACACGTCATCTAAGCGTTATAAATGACCAATCAAAACTAGGCCAGTTTGAGTATATTTATTTAAATTAAACGACTTAAAAGGGTTTTCGTCCCTTCTTTACCATCAAAATTTACTTAATATATTTATTACTTGGTGTTCAATCCTTATACTGTATAATAGAAGAGGCGGATCTTGAACTTTCATCAATTCAGAAATAGAAGTAAATTGAATGATATTATTTCAAAATTGCCAATAGATTGTAACAGCGAAGTAATTTTATTATATACTAGCTATTTGATGGATATAATCTGACTAGGAACGATAATTGTATCGGATAAGATAATCTCAAGCGTTGCTCTTCAGTAAATATATCCAGTAAATCATTGGTGTGAATACGTTTTACGATATCGATATTTTAGACACAGAGCTAGGGGGTTAGAGAAAAACGAAAGATATCCATCTAGACGTATCCTGGTTCCCGGTACTACGTTCCTGGTAACATACTGAATATTGCGATCGGGAACCAGTCTAATCTAGACGCAACTCTAACTTCATGTTAAATACAGGCCATACCGATTATTTTTTTTATAAGTAAACTTTATTTCTCATGTAAGTATTATTTTTGAGAAATGTATAATAACTTCCACTCTAAGATATCATTAAGGAAAACAATTCGTTCTCAAAATAACAGTGCACACCATGTGCTAAGGTCTTCAGATGAATACTGTAATCAATTAAAGCAGCCCTTTGAAAAAAAGTCAAAGGTCGTTTTCGGGTTAAAAGATGGTCTAGCTTCTACTGACTTTTTATTAAAAGGTTAAAAAGAATCGTGAAAATTAACTTTATTGCATCATTCATACACTTATGCGGTTGATAAAATTTGAACTCATGTTTACGCGTACAAGGAATACTCTAATAAGTGGTAGTTGATGAATGGTATTAGTTTTTTCGTCACGCGTACAAGGAATACTCCAATAAGTGGTAGTTGATGAATGGTATTATTTTTTTCGTCACGCGTACGAGGAATACTCCAATAAGTGGTAGTTGATGAATGGTATTATTTTTTTCGTCACGCGTACAAGAAATACTCCAATAAGTGGTAGTTGATGAATGGTATTAGTTTTTTTCGTCACGCGTACAAGAAATACTCCAATAAGTGGTAGTTGATGAATGGTATTAGTTTTTTCGTCACGCGTACAAGGAATACTCCAATAAGTGGTAGTTGATGACTGTATTAGTCTTTTCGTCACACGATTGATTGATTGAATGATTAATGTTTAACGCCACTTTCAGAACTATTGTGCTATTTCGTGGCGGTCAGTTATTATTGGTGGAGGAAACTGCAGTGCCCGGAGAGAACCATCGACCTTCGGTAGGAAAACTGACAATCCTAGTCAATTAACATTGGAGTCGAGCGCATCTGTCACGTGCGGGATTCGAACTAACAACCTCAGTGTTGACAAGTTTGTGATACAGTAGTTCTACTACTTCGACCACTCGGCCACCGAGGCCCCTCGTCACACAGAGAAGGCAGTATAATCAGTATATCACGGTAGTTAAGTGTCCGGTTGGGATTGTGTTTTTCGAGAGTAAATCGGGTCGTACACGAGATCAAAGTGATTTTGCTCTTATTGCGCAAGTATATCATTCTTGTTCATGATTGTCCAACTGACTTTAAAGGTATAATGTTTAAGTATGAACAACGCATTGTTTTTTTTTTTTTTTTTTAAGCTACAGCCGTTTTACATCGTCAAGGATGTTTTCTCGTACTGCAGGTAAACTTTCCGTTCTTTCAAGGAAAATATAACGAGGAACGAAGGCATTCGGGACTTTTTCATTATAATATTATTTCATTTCATTACTGCAATTTAGTGAAAGACAATAACAAAAATAGTCACAAAAAGACCAAACAAATAACTATTTTGATGAATTTTGAATGATGATGGGTGGCTGCTTAACTTGATGAATTTTAACCCTTTTTAAAGTAATTATAACTTTCTGTTCTGAATATATTTGATCGTAACCTCGGTGTTTAGAACAGGGAACTCACAAATTTGTTCCATACTTTTGCATGCTTCATTTGTTTTAAATCTGTAATGTTTAATGTTACTTAAACTTTATTTGCCGCACACTAAAAGCAATTGCTGTGTAGGTGCTATTTCTTCTTGATTTCAATATTACTTTATTTGAACCTTCACAATTTTTCCAAATGTACATGCATTAATAAATGACATTTAAACCAATTTAAATATAACTATTTTCATAATATTTTTTATTTAATCGATAAAACCTAGACGCTACTCGAAAAAACCCGGACATATATACAGATAAATCTTCTCAAAATTTTCTTTTTCATCCGATTGCAAGTATTTTTATAAAGTGTCTGCATATGTTAAGAAGTATATTTTCTATGAATGCATTTCGTTTGAATTTGCGGTTTGCGTCAACAGCTTTGTCGCATTTTTCGACATAAGTTGAACTCTGTCCATAAATGGCTAGTGTCCTAATGAGTCTATAATTATGAAATTCTAGCAGATAGTGTTTGCTGCTATCAACTTGTCCACATATACAGAGGCTGAAATGAACTATATTTTTCTGGAAAAAGTGTTCATATAAGCCACTGCAGTTCAACCTGAGTCTGGCGTGAAGTATTTGACCGTTTCTCAACCAGTATTATAATATGAAGGGACTTTCTTAATATCACGATTTGAATATTTTTATCTGTGATTTTTGATGGATTACATCATACACCTTGTGGAAGGCTGTTCCATTCACGAATAACAGATGGTGGGAGGGAATTTTGATAAAATGAAGTTCTACAGTTGATGTTTTGAACATTAAATAACCTTCTAGTATTATAGTTATGATATTGACAAAGTTGTTGAGGTACGAGACTATAAAAGATAATTAGACGGGAGCTTGATCATGAAACATCTCGTGAAATTTAATAATTTTTTGTCTGGATGTTCTTTCACTAAGAGGTACCTAGCCTGCAGTATCATAACAAATAGATATAAGAAGATGTGGTATGAGTGCCAATGAGACAACTCTCCATCCAAGTCAAAATTTATAAAAGTAAACCATTATAGGTCAAAGTACGGTCTTCAACACGGAGCCTTGGCTCACACCGAACATCAAGCTATAAAGGGCCCAAAAATTACTAGTGTAAAACCATTCAAACGGGAAAACCAACGGTCTAATCTATATAAAAAACGAGAAACGAGAAACACTTATGAACCACATCATAAAACGACAACTACTGAACATCAGATTCCTGACTTAGGACAGGTGCAAACAAGTTTAGTTTTAGAACAAAGTTTGGTGGATCCTGTGACAATACGAGCCGCCTCTATTTGGATGCTTTCTAGTTAGTCCTTCAAATAAGTTGGTATGTTATCCCACACAGTATCCGCATATTCGAGAATAGGCCTGATGCAACTGATATAAATGACTTCCAGATGATTACGTGATAAATTAAATTTTAAGTTTCTCGTGAGATTTAAGAGCGGCGTAGCTTTATCAATAATCTTATTCACATGACTTTCCCAACAGCTGTTTTTTTTTGAAAAATTAACCTCTTTTTATGTTTTTCAACATCTTGTATAAGCGTATCATTCATATATATTGGTGGGTTATGGGGTTCACTGTTTTCACTTTAGATATGGTCATGGTTTCGATATTGTTTTACTTGTACTTCTGTTTTTTCGTCTGTACTACCAATTCTATAGAGTTAAGCTCTTTTTAAAACATCTTACATTTCTTTAATGAACCTTTTAGTAGTTCACTGATGGATCATGATAAGAAAAAGGAGATTGGATATCTAAAAAACAGTTTAAATATTTAAGTAGTGTATCAATTGTAACTAGAAGTTAAATAAATCGAGATTTTAAACAGACGAAAATAAGATTGAAGATGAATGGAACGGCATGAAGTATTATTGAAAGGAGAACAGCTTTATGAAAATAAGGAGATGTGGTATGATTGCCCAACTCTCCACCGGAGACCTAATGACGCAAAAACATAGGTCACCGAACGAACTTCAACAATGAAAAAAACCCACACCATATAGCAAGCTATAAAATGTCCCGAAATGAAAAATGTAAAACAATTCAAACGAGAAAACTAATTGTATGCATCACAGCTAGGAACATGAATCCACCAATTACAAGTCTAAATTGGTTTTGTAAATTACACGCGGAAAGTACCTGAGTAGACCAAACGATGAACAGAATATGAAGACAATAGACTATTTTCATATTACCGACTTTTGACTTCGGAGTATATAATCTTTTGACAGGTTACTTGCTCTGTGGTAGTACATTCTGGTACTCAACACATTGTTGTCAATATCATGGAATTATATGCAACTGTCATACAAGTGAGAGGTGCTAGTTTAGCTAGCTATAAAACCAGGTTTAACCCACCATTTTCTACATTAGGAAATGCCTGTACCAAGTCAGGAATATGGCAGTTGTTTTCAATTCGTTTCATGTCTTTGAGCTTTTGATTTTTGCCATTTGATAAGGGACTTTCCGTTTTGAATTTTCTTTGGAGTTCGGTATTTTTGTTATTTTAATTTTTCTCATACATAGAAGATGTTTATCTCAAATTTTATACCGGTTAGAATCTTGTCATAGATTTCCCATTAAAAAGTAACTAAAAGAAATTGTCGTGTTTAAAATTGAAAAAAAATATGTTCTTGATACTGTTCGTAAAAATTATTTTACAAAATATGTTCCTGAATATCCCAATTATACCTATATTTAGATACCTACCAAAAAGAAAGAGTAACCCCATATATCATACAACTTGTAATGATGAGTAAAATCAGACCTCCAAGTCGATTTAATATGATTATCCTTTATATTACATAAAAGAAGTTTCTTTTCAATGTTCTTCCAATAATTGAGAATTAGTAAAAGACAGGCGAAATAAACCAAAGGGACATTCAAACTCATGATTCGAAAACAAACTGATAATGCCATGGCAAAAAATGAAAAACGGCAAAAAGACAAAAAGTAATACAAAATACAACATAGAAAAATAAAGACCGATCAAAACAAACCCCACCGAAAAGCGGGTATGATATCAGGTGCTCTACAAGGGTGAGCATATCCTGCTCCACATGTGGCGCCCGTTGTGTTGCTAATGTAAGTACAAACCCGGTGATAAGTCTGATTCGGTAGGTCACATTTAAAAATAGGAACATTTCCGTCGTCATCTGTGAAACAAATATTCCATAACGGTCAACCAACGTAAAATTTTCGAAGGAATGATTTCAACTTTACCACTTGGAACACTTGGTTTTGATAGCTTCCTTGTAAGCAATGTGTTTGATTCAATATTACTTTGTATATTCATATATTTATATGCTCTTAGACATATCACACTTGTTCTCAATACATTTAGCCGTAGCTGTTAAATATTTTATTTCTAGTTTACTTAACAGCATGAATAATTTGTAGTGACACACATTTACGTCGATATTCACTGTTAAAGACAGAACTAGACTAAATTGTTACTTTTGTTTTTCTGCATTAAAATAATTGTTTGTTCTGAATATTGGACAACATCATACTGCTAATGTCTTTGCTATATGAAATCTTGTATGACGTCTTACAACTCACATTTGAGTGCAGTGCGCTATAATTTCATATCACTTTGTCAGGATTTGGCTATACTTTCAGTACTTTTTGGTTTTATCACCTACTCAACGATTGTATACGTTTTTGAAGCTTAAATATTTTGACCCCGAGCAGCACTGAATAGATTTTAATTTTCAAAATACACATCTGGTGCAGTACTATTGGTACCGTTAATGTTGTTACCTCTGCTGGTGGATTTTTAGTCCCAGCGGGTATCACCAACCCAGTGAGTAGCACCCAAATATGGATATTGTTTGATTGAAATTTCCTATTACAACATTTTGAAAATCGTTTTTAATTGAGGAATATATCTTCTTCATGTTAAGCTCTAATCGCAATCCAAATTTGGTTATATTTAGGTCCTTTTAGTTAAATAAGCTCTTCAACGTTTGTATTTTAAAATCTTTTATTTCAAATAGTTTTGCCTTGGGCATCACTGAATAGCCATAATTGCCGTAATGCTCATCCGGTGCAGTAAAATTGGGATCGTCAATGTTATTACGGTCGCCATAATAATTTGGCTGACCGTTATAGAATATCTATGTCACAGATTACCACGTTTATGTTCTTCATGTCGTGACAACAATCCTGTATGCTCAATGTCTTTCAGATGTTTGTGGTCGCTATGTGTTCCTTCATCTGATTTGCTTAATGTCTCAGAGATATTTGTGCTTCATATGTAATCTTCATCGGATATGCTTAAAGTCTCGGAGATGTTTGTGCTCGATAGGTGTGCCTTCGTCACATATGCTCAATGTGTCCGAGATATTTGATGCATTTTGGTGAAGCAAAATTGTCGTATGTAGATGAACATGAGCACATGAAATATTCTGTCTCTTAAATTTTACAACAAAGGAAAGCCTCGTTACCTGTATAATTGAAAAGTGGATAGAAAAACTTCCTGTTAAAAGTCATGTTAAAGAAACATATTCTTTCTTTTGTTCATATTTAAACAAATATGAAATGTACCTGGTAAATAGTGTGAAATATAATCTTAAAGTAATTCGAAAAACCTCCTGTTATGAGGAAGTATAACATCTCTTTCAAAAAAGTATAACGAAATACCAAACTTCAAGGTAAATTCAAAAAGGGGGAAGTACATAAAAACAGACAAAATCAAACGTTAGACTATATCAACCAACAGCATGACTGAAAACAACATATTCTTGACTTAGTACAGGCATTTTCCACAGAAAGTAGTGGTTAAACATGAGTTTATAATTAGCTAAACCTCCCACTTGTATGAACGTTGTTTATAATTCTTTTATTTTGGCAAAATTGTGTAAGCAACCCAAACAAAAATAATTGGTTAATGTTACAATAATTAGGACCCAAAAGCCAAAACGGCCTAAAAATACACCAAAGACATACAACACAAATGACCAAAAAATTCAAACAAACATACAAATAAATCTGACAAAGACGCCAACAAAATGTTTTTTGTAACTGATAGTATATAGAGTTTATCAAAACATAATAACGTACTAGTATACACTTTCCCAGTATGTTACAATCAAGTTTATATAAATTTAATTATCTTACCTCCTATACACTTCTGGGAATATCATTGCTCAAAAGCGAAGACGTGGAGACCCTATATATTTTATATGGGGTTAGTGGGCGCGTTTTATTTTAATTATACGGTAAGTGGTGGTGTAACGTACATTTATAAAAACAACACGGCGATGAGGAAATATCTAAAACCTTTCGCCCGGACAACAGAAGAAAAAATTGATGATGAACGATTGAAAATAAACACAGAAAACACACTAAAAGCTAATAAGTTGTTATTGTTGGCATTTGTTTTTTTATAGACCAATCGAAGTATGTTCTTTATATTGAGGAATTGATCAATTTGATAATCCAATAGTCTAAATGCCACTTGTTGAGATAGAAGGTAAGATAAATTTGTTACACAGTCTGCTAATGACCTAATACGATATATATAGGGTCAGTAACTTCCATATGGAGTTTGAGCGAATAATACAAGACTAACAAAACGAAGTCAACAATGAAATGAATCAGTGAAAAAATATATTTTAGAATAGAGAGAAAACCCTCTATTACAAAGGCGACAATAGATTACTGATGTTCAAGTCTCGTTAATCGATCGAGATGAGACAAATCTCGTTAATCGATCGAGATGAGACAAATCAATTGTTTTTATAGTGATTAAGATGATAACACAATGTTGACTGCTGTAACCCTATTGTTGACATTTTTACCTATTGTGTCTGTTTGTTTTGTTCACGCATCGTTGTCAATATAATGGAATTTGATGCGACTGTCATACAAGTGAGAGGTTTGGCTAGCTATAAAACCAGGTTCAATCCACCATTTTCTACATAAGAAAATGCCTGTACCAAGTCAGGAATATGACAGTTGTTATCCATTCGTTTGATGTGTTTGAACTTTTGATTTTGCCATTTGATTGGGGACTTTCCTTTTTGAATTTTCCTCGGAGTTCAGTATTTTTGTGATTTTTCTTTTTGATATTGTTTGATTGAAATTTCCTATTACAACATTTTGAAAATCGTTTTTAATTGAGGAATATATCTTCTTCGTGTAAAGCTCTAATCCCCTATCCGAATTTGGCTATATTTAGGTCCTTTTAGTTAAATAAGCTCTTCAACGTTTGTATTTTAATTTTTTTTATTTCAAATAGTTTTGCCTTGGGCATCACTGAATAGCCATAATTGCCGTAATGCTCATCCGGTGCAGTAAAATTGGGACCGTCAATGTTATTACGGTCGCCATAATAATTTGGCTGACCGTTATAGAATGACAAACAAACACTGAGGGAATCTCATGAACCTGTCGAAAAGATAAGCGTCATCTGTTGTGCATGCATCAACCGTCAAGCGAATTCCCACGAAGTTAAAATGTTACAATCGGGAATAGGAAACAATCGATAAAATTAAAGCACTATACTGGTATATTAAGATCTTAGACCGCCAAAACATGTCGTTACTGAGTTAAAACACTGTAACATCGTATCGGTCAACCAATTCCTGGTGGTGACCGTTAAAGTAGTGTCGATTGGGGTCGTTCTTCCTCATAACTCTGTTCGAGCAGTTTTTGTGAAAGTAGCACACCCCTGTGTTAATGAAGTTCGTATAGTGTGAACATGCACAAGCGTAACGTATGAACTGAGATATGTAAACGCCATACGATGGAGCAGATAGTATGTTAGTGCTGAGAAATGGGAATTCACAGAAGTTTACAACTTTCAAAATGTATAAATATCTGTGTTTTTGTTCAAATTGAAATAGAGAGATAGAACGTAACTGATAAAAGTGAAAATTTATAACTTAAAGATAAAGTGCAAATTTATAACTTAAAGATAAAGTGCAAATTTATAACTTAAAGATAAAGAGAAAATTCTCCTATTAAAGAAATTGTGAAACTTTACTTCAAAGATATCTATATTTTTGTTCATGCAAAATATTTGTTTGTAGATGACACAAACAAGAATGTGTCCATAGTACACAGATGCCCAATTCGCACTATCATTTTCTATGTTCAGTGGACCGTGAAATTGGGGTCAAAACTCTAATTTGGCATTAAAATTAGAAAGATCATATCATAGGGAACATGTGTACTACGTTTCAAGGTGATTGGATTTCAAGTTCATCAAAAACTACCTTGACCAACAACTTTAACCTGAAGCGGGACAGACGGACGGACGGACGAACGGACGAACGAACGGACGCACAGACCAGAAAACATAATACTCCTACTACTATCGAAGGTGGGGCATAAAGAGTTCAAATCACAACAATTCTGAAGCTTTATTCTGAAACTAACCAATTCTAACGTAATAGATTATTAAGTCGGTGATTTTGTGTCCATACATTTCTAGTATGGCTGTAAATGAACATAATACTTCGTAAATTTCGTGCGTCCGACGCACTTTTCTAGATTTTCCTTTATCCGCAACCCTCAAACCTAATCATTTGAAAGCCAGATATGTATTAATACGTTGATCGTTATGAGCTATACGACCAAAAGGGACCCAGAAAGATTATCCAAGTTCATATAACAAAATCTTTGTCTGAGGAAGTTGGAACCTTAGTTATCTCCCCTAATAATTTCTTAATTTATCTACGGAAAATATAGAAAAAAATTTAAAAAGACCTAGTCAATACCGAAGCACCGAAAATTGATGTTACCCTTTGGGATTTACAGTCAACCATCAGTGATATCGAATGTAGCTGTAGAACTCTTATTACAAACAGGATTTCATGTCTTAATTTTTATGGTAATGTTATTTATGTAGTCGGTAAATTTAGATATACTCCATGTAAGCTCATCAATTCTTAGAATAAATATTTTAACATACAAATAATTTAACACTTCATCTTTTTGACAGATAAAAACATGACTGAACATGTAATGTTTTACTGTAATGAAAATTAATGGTTCTTCATTTTGCATATATCGTTTGGCGTAGCACAAGGTAATGCTTTTTTAGAACTGTGTGTGACGTATTCACATCATAAATCCGTTTAATGTGTACTTATTGGTACTTTAGTCTGGAGGAACATGATTTATTTATTAGTTGTCATTGGCTTTGAACTAGCTAACATCAACTGTGAGTAATCTCACATCGGTACTTTGTGTCTTTTGTCTTTATGTTAGTTGTTTATGTGCTTTGTGCCAAATTGGATGATTCAAGCCTTTCCCATCTGAATTTTACACCTGTTGTCCTTATGTTATGCTGTTACACCACTTACCTATCGGGACAAAAAATAAGATATGTTGTCATCTTTCTCTCTTTTTGATCTTTATCAAAAGTTTTTAAAAATCGTATATGAAAGAAAATAAAAAAAAAAAAAACAAGTAAAAAGGAAACGTTACGGAAATACAAAAGGAATATTTTAGTATTACTTTAAAAAACTTTAAATTACCGAATTAATATACTTATATACCATAATTGATTGATTGATGATTGCTTTACGCCTTATCAGCGGCTATATCAGATTCAATAATTGAACAACACCATTATAAGTATAGTCTTCATCAGTAAGTCCGTAAATGGAGGAAGACAGATTGGAGTCACAATCCCAGATAATTAACCTTAACAAGCAAAATTCACGAACTGCGAATCTTGTTACCAAAATAAATCTCTCTATTTGTAATCAAATTTAGTATAAGTTTTCTTACCAATTTATGATGTCTAAATGAACATCTCAGCTGTACAAATTTTTTGTTTATTTTATGACAAATTATGTTCAATGAAATCAGAACCACGGCAAACTCGCGCATATCCAACAGACAAAGACATCTTCATAGCTTTATTGTTCATTGATTCTATTGTGATATCTTTTTAAACAGGCAAAGTATCTTAAAACCTAATATAGATGCTTACGTATACGATATTTGGTCTCTGGTGGATAGTTGTCTAATTGGCAATAAATTAAAGCCACTTTTAATATATGAATGTTTTGTATCTTAAGAGAGGCAAAAGATACCAAAGGGACATTCAAACTCATAAGTCGAAAATAAACTGACAACGCCATGGCTAAAAAAGAAAAATATCAAAATACAAACAATAGTACTTAAACACAACATAGAAAACTAAAGACTGAGCAACACGAACCCAACCAAAAACTGGGGTTGATCTCATGTGCTCCGGAAGGGTAAGCAGGTCCTGATCCACATGCAGTACCCGTCGTGTTGCTCATGTTAGTACAAACCCGGTAATAATTCTAATTCGGTAGGTCACATTCGGGGAAAAGTGGACGGGATTGTAGTTACGACATTTGGAACATATCTGCTATCATCTGTGAAACAGATATTCCATAACGGTCATCCAACTCGTGATGGCGTCCGTAAAATTTACGAAGGGATGCTATCAACTTGACCACTTGAAACTCTTGGTTTAATAGCTTCCTTGTAAGCAGCAACCCTCTATCAAGAAAATCATGATAGGAAATACAAGCCCTTGAATATCGTATCAACAGGGAGATATATACTCCGTATGCAGGCGCTGCTGGTTGCTACATAGAAATGGAAAGTTCACAATTGGGAAGCTGAAATCATCTCTTTTTCGTATAGTTTTGTTTTCAACCGACCTTTATTGTCATTTTCTAGATGTAAGTCAAGATGTGAGGCAGACAACTGTATCTGTTGTATCCTTTATCTCAAGTTTGATGAGATAGATGCGTTCAACATAGTCACCAATCTTTAATTATTTAGTGAGAGAATATCATCTATATAGCGGAAAGTAAAGTTAATGATTATGCTTACTTCTTTTCTTTCTTCCTAAGAAGTTCCTGTATGAAGTCAGCCTCATATGAATAAAGGAACAAGTCGGCAAGAAGAGAAGCACAGTTGGTTCCCATGGGAATGCCGATTGTTTGTTGAAAAACATGTCCTCCAAACGTAACAAATATGTTGTCAATCAAGAAATCAAGCATCTTGATAATGTCAGTTTCAGAGAATTTTTGTTTGAATCAGAGTAATTTTTACAAAGTAGGATTTATCCTTCCCTAAGACAAGATACTTGTATCTACGTTGGCCATTCTTTTTTATGAAACAAAGAAGGACCAACTCTTTCAATTTGTCTTTTAGTGTGGAATGGGGAATTCTTGTGTAAAGTGTAGAAAAGTCAAATGTGTTAATACTATTGCAAGATGAAAGAGTCTTACAGTAGATTGTAAGTACTCTAAAAGATCTTTGGAATTTTCAAGTATCCACATCTGATTCATCGCACCTCTAGAATAGGTAGTTTCACAATAACTTTGAAGCCAGGCTTTGATTGCTGATAAAACTTGATGTTAATAATTTAGAAAGAGGTTTGTGGAGCACTTGGAAGACCCAGCAATATAACGTTGTTTGTAAGTACACTTATGTCGTTTAGGTATCAAATACAGTGATGGAAGATCCAGTTCTTCATCTCTCATTGAAATTCCAAAGGAACATAGAACAGACCTATGATTATCTAGGCATTCATTCCTCTTTGGTAAGTGTCGTGGGTATATGTTGAGTTTCCAAGTGAATTGTCAATACCTAGTTCATTTATCAAGCAGTTTATGTAATGTGATTTACACACAAAATCGATCTGGTTTGGGGCTTTATCTGCGGGGACAACAACATATTTGTCATGGAGGTAGGACAGGTGTTTTGGGTCTTTAAAGATTGATGTAGCATGGGTATTCATAGACCCATTCAGTTTCTTAATTCTGATTTGTATCAACGACCTCACAGCCTTAATCCATTCGGAAAGAGTATCTAAGTATTCTTTTAAGCGAGAGAATAAATTAACATACAAGTACTATCATATAGCTAGATGGCACATGATAATAGAAAAACACCCGTTGACATGCGATCATTAATTAAATCAGGTATCCCATTTTAAAAAAAAAATCCTACTACGCCGAAACCAAATGGTTCAGTCTCAAGCTTTATATTAAACGTCTTTTCCTAGCGTAATATTATCACAATGCAATTGTATTAGATATTTGTTGGGATTTCCCTTATAATTTGTCACTTTTAAAACGTCCTGTTCGAAACTTCTGTTTTTGAAGATTAATCAAGATTTGTCAATACAATATTTGAAGATTAATTTGATCTTTTCCTGAATTTCCATGTCACCAAGTAGCTGAAAAATTTACTGGTATCATTTCGACGTTTTTTTATCTAAACAACGGATAACATAAATAAAGAAAAGAAACAATATAACATTTGTATAAAATAATATTTCTTACTTCACATTATGGATCTTAAAAGAGTAACATGTGTTTTATTGATGTTGTTAATTTTTCATTACACCAATGCATTTGCACATGCAACGCTGTGTAAAGTATCATCATTTAAAGGATCTGTGACATGTGATTGTTCTTCACTTGGATTTAAAATAGTTCCGTCAGATTGTCCGTCAAATACATCATATTTAAACTTGTCTGACAATTACTTGACAGAATTAAAACCATGTGCATTTTGTCGATATCCAGACTTAAAGAAACTTAATTTAGACAATTGTCCAATATTTCGTATAACTAACACATCTTTCGCTCAACTGGATAGTCTAAGAACTCTGCTGTTTAGACATAATAGTCTTGAACCCTTCACATCGAATGTTTTTGTGTGTCTCTCAAATCTTCGAGTTTTAAAGATCAGTCATGAACTTTTAGCATCTTACCCAGAGGATTCCTGGTCAGATCTTTTAGATGTATCTGATCTTTATACTTATGAAGGTCCAAAAGGTGAACGATTTGGTAAATTCTTATCCGCAATGAAAAGTCTTATATATTATAACCATGGAATAGGAGGGTGTAATCTACAAGTATTACATGATAATACATTTGAAACTTTGCGAAACATCTCTTTGAAAGCGCTGGAGTTAAGTTGTTTTGCACGATACGTGGAAGTGAATGTATTTGAACCAGTTAAATATCTATCAATCCTCAGTTTGGCAAATCAGCTGTACATGAAGATGTCCAATGTTCTCCCAGCACTTCACGTATTTAAGGATAAAAGTATGGATACACTTGATTTGTCTGAGACATTCAGGTATTTCGGAGAATTTGTCTTAACTGCTAATTTATCCTCGTATATTGGGGACATATGCATTAAGTCATTGTTAATGAGAGGAAATAATTTCATGAGAATCGAAGGTGCTGCAATAGAAAACGTGAAAAATAAAAGCTGTTGGCAGGAAATTGATTTAAGTCTTAACCGTTTTAATTTCAATAGTATTTACTCATTGCTAAATACAATGGCATTTGTAAACCTGAAAAGAGTTAATTTAGCCTATTCTAATTTATGCTACCCTTTTCAAATCCTTGTCAGAAAATATATGTATCAAAATGTAACAATACCATTGCCGCCTTCAATAGAGTTCATTAACGCGTCTAATATTAAAATGTTAGATGTACGAACCCCACAAATAGTTCATTTTCTACACACAGAAAACTTAGAAGTTATTGATTTAGCCGATACAACCTTTGATGACTGTAATTTTACGATATATGGTCTGAACCATTTAAAGGTTTTGAACATGTCCGGACAAAGATGTTCGATTCTGAATTATAATCTTCTCGGTTCCTGTTCTCGTCTTGAAATTTTAATTATGAAACGTTCTGAACTTGGACTAGGCTTGGCTAGTGATACTAGAGGAATTTTTATGCACAATCTCCAGTCTTTAAAGTATTTAGACTTGTCAGGAAACGATATGCACAAGCCGTTCATTCCAGAAATGTTTGTTCATCAGTCTATGACGTTAACATCATTGCATTTAAATGATAACAGTTTTAAACATATACCTGTCAGTATAAATATGTTAAGAAGATTACGTACACTCAGTCTAAAAAATAACAACATAAACTGGCTCTCTCAATACGAAACAGAGAATTTAGAAAAGCTTAATATAAGGATTTCACCTCACAATCTCAAACTGGCACTTAAAGGAAATCCTATCGTGTGCAATTGCGAATCTTTACATTTCATTCAATGGATATATACAACGAAAGTGAATGTTGATTTGAAAGGCAACTATAGTTGCTTATACACAGATGGAAGTTTCCGAACCACTTTTGAAATTTTTGAAGATATGAACCAGTTACAGACGCAATGTATATCTAAAGTATGGCTTATTTTAAGTGTAACACTGTCTGTTGTTTTAATCTTTACATTTATTATTAGCAGTTTATTGTATAAATATCGCATTTCCTTACAATACTGTTGTTTAATAGCTGGCGGATTGTACCGTCATTACCGGAAGGTTAATAATTACAAAGAAGAATATATCTATGATGCATTTGTGGCACATAGCCAAGAAGACTATATATGGGTTTATGGACCACTTCGTACATTTTTAGAAACAGAAAAAAACTTTAAAATTGCTTTACATGACAGAGATTTCATTCCTGGTAAATTCATTGCAGACAACATAATCGATATAATAAAGGTCAGCAGGAAAATTGTTTTTGTTGTATCGAGATCATTCCTCGACAGTGAATGGTGTCAATATGAACTTGATATGGCGAGAATGCACATGTTCCAACAAAACAGAGAAATGCTTATCGTAATTTTATTAGATGATATACCGAATGGTAAAATACCAAGCCGTTTAAAGCAGATATGGGAGAAAATAACATGTCTTGAAACTGATGACAAGGCCCGAAATGAACAAGTACCGGACGGAGATAATATCTTTTGGAAGAGATTGTATTTAGCTATTAAACCTTGATATAGAACGCAGTATGTTTGAATTATCTCTGAATAAACTGGAACAATGCATTGTTAAACCCTACAGAAACAGTAAAAACGATACCATACCCCATTGTTTGACTGTTGTTTAGAAATAAGCCTGACTTCTCCAATCTGACAGACAAACCCAAGACGACATCCTTTTGCCTATGAGGGTGTAAATAACGCAGCCACATACGTTCGGTAAAAATTGGATTATTCTATCCGTTTTATTGTGGGCGAGGTATCAGAAATGTTAAATGCACGTATTTTAATGTGTGCTTCTTGCTAAGTCTTGTCTACGAAGAAAACGTAGAAAGCTTGTAACTACGAGGAATAAATAACTACGGCCGTCAATTCTGATATCTGCTCTCTCTCTCGGCATTAGTAGCGTGAATAAATAATCGATAGTAGAAAATGATACGTTTATCAAACTTGAATAATCACTGTACAGTCTCTGGAACATCTGATATTTGTTCATATACATGTACAATATATTTCTATGTATTTCCCAGAACAACTTTCTAATTAACATAAAGGGCGGAGTTAATAAAACAACATTTTTGTATTTTTGTACGGATCAAACGGGGAATATCCAATGCAAAGTTCTACAATGCAAATAAAACGCAGAGTTGCGAGACTTACAGCTATCTGCGCTGCTTCTTCCCTCAGTCTAAACGACGACAATTACTTATAAAATATACTAGGCATACAGCTAATTCTAACATCGGACTCGGACTTCCTTTATTGTCATATTGCTATGTGTTTGTTTATTCTACATTGGCTAGAGGTATAGGGGAGGGTTGAGATCTCACAAAACAAGTTTATCCCCGCCGCATTTGTGCGCCTGTCCCAAGTCAGGAACCTCTGGCCTTTCTTAGTTTTGTATGTTTTTTTTTTTAAATTTTGGTTCATCTATATGTTTCGGAGTTTAGTGTGACGCCCATTTTCTCTGAACTAGTAGACATTTTTTTTAAGGGGCCAGCTGAAGCCTGAGATTTTTCTCGTTGTGTTGAAGACCTATTGGTGGCCTTGGGCTGTTTTCTGCTCTTTGGTCGGGTTGTTGTCTCTTTGACATATTCTTCGTTTCCATTCTCAATTTAAGCTAAATGCGCTGCTTCACCTCTAGGAACCATTGGGATCTTTGCTGTATGCCAAAATGTAAACACAGCAAAGACTGATGAACTTGATCTTGCTCCGGTATTTATTCAAAATTTACCGAAAGGAAATATTCTAAGCAGGAAGAAAAACATTACGTCAAACGCTTACAGTAAATAAAGGAGTCTTCGACTCAAAATGCTTAATCTAATTAACTTTTGTGCCTAAACGGTAACGTGTTGAATAATTATTCATAACAAAGTTGCACCATATTCTACGCTAACTCAACGAGTATATATATAGCTTATAACTTAAAGTGAAACGTACGTTAATTGCTCATTAAAATATACTTGAAACTATAAATAACTACAGAATAAATTATACAAACACTTCAAATACAAAATTAACATTATTTAATTACTTGGGAATCATTAGTACACACATTTACAACAGCATGTGCGAGAACCAAAGCAGGATCTCTTAAAGGAGTTTCCCATTGCAAAGTAATTTTCTATCTCCTACATAACATACCCTAATTTCTTTGGCAGTTTAAATAACCCGTTCTTCATCCTGTCTTATCAAATGTTTTGTTAATATATTTTGTCCTGGATATACATCAAATATTTCAAAATCAACTTTAAGAAAACAGCAATTATTCAATATAAATGCGCGGCGTATAATGCAATACGCACGTTTTGTCTTCAAACGACTCATCAGTGGCACGCTCGAATAAAAAAGAAAGGCTGAAGCAAAGACGAAGTTGAAGAGCATTGAATACAGTAAATGCAATAACGCTGTGCGAATCTGACTGAGGCCATCTATGCTCGGGGGTGGGATTGGGGGGTAAAAACTTGGTATTACGAATGGTTTTAATGAACAATAGATTTATATGAAATGTCTTTTTAATATTTTTAATAATCTTGTTAAGCAATAGTAACTTCTTGTTAAGCTATAGTAACATGACATGTTAAAAACGAGAACGTAAATTTTAAAATATTATTTTGAAGTCAGTAAAGTGGCTTAAAGTTGGCAAGATTAGGATAATCTGGAAAATGTCCTTTACTTTTGGAAGTTTTCTTGAATATCATAAAATATCTGGCTAACATAATATAACAAATGACCTCTGCACGGTCTGTTACAGAAGTATAAACTACATACAATATAAAAATATGTCAGTTCGTAACGGCAATATCACTTGTAATGTGATTTTTAACAGTGAAATCAAACTCAATGATTTTCTTAAACTCGTTTTAGCGTACATCATTTTGAAATATAAAGGGAAGTTTAAAACAGACAATAACAGCTGATCTACAAATTTGTAAGTTGTGTTAATCAACTTGGGATGATGAGATTCACATCCTTTTAGAATGTCAAAAAAAAAATAATATAACATGTGACGCTTAAAATATTATTAAAAATAAGTTTCTAAATGCAAGCTTTTTACATTGCAAATACAATTTCGTTTGGCTGATGTCTGCTCAAGCTAATATTTTTTTTAAATTAACAAATCCATAGGCTACTGAAATATAAAATCATGCAAAGCATAAAATTGCGCTGTCATAAATATATAATTTGGAGGACCCTTGGTTTTGGGATAATGTTAAAGCTATAAAATAATATCTTTCTTTGTACCGGTTCCATGACTATTTCACATTAATTCTACGATCAGACCCCATTTTCTGGATAAATTTTAATTAAAGGTTAATAATGAAAGTGATCATAATATCGCCATGGAAGATGAGTGTTCCCTATTGTGTATTGCATATCAAAACAGTTTGGATATATTCAGCTTTGACACCGCAAGATCTTTATAAAGTTGCTAACTTTTCAATTACCACGATACAATAGAATGTCTTATCAGAGGAATCCTCAGGAAGACATAATCAAATTAAGAAATATTTTTGTGGACAGTATTTCACAGTGAAATATTGTCATGGGCAGTATTTTATAGTGAAATATTGTCCAGAAGGAGGTGACAAAATTTCATGGACAAGGACACTACTTCATAATGAAATATTGTCCTGGACAGTATTTCATTATAAAATAGTGTCCGCGGACAATATTTTATATGACATTTTGTCTGACGAACAATATTTCATGGGGGACATTATTGTATGTTACACTTTGGGTCGTCTTAGACTTGCAGTGAGGTAAGAGTTTTTGTTCCATGTTGAAAGCCTAACTGTAACTTTGAGATAAAGAATAGCAATTAAAGCACTGTTCCTTTGCTTTTTGTGTGTTTTGCTGTGCATGTACTGATTTTGTGTCATGAATGAATATCCCATATCCTTTCTTTTCTACTATGAAATTTGATTGGGTTGAGGAGTTGATTTAAGAAATAATAAAACACAGCGAGGTTAATCAGAGACGGAACCCTCCACTTATGCTGCTACATATATGGTTAATGCATAGGCTTTTTACAAGTCCCATTGCTATCATTGCCTTACCCCCACCCCCCTTCTTTTCAAAATCCTGGATTCGTAACTGGTAATAAAAACATCAATTTAGATATAAATGTATACTTGTACAATCAACATCTTTACCGAAAAGAAAACAAAATATGGCTTTTAAATTGAACATTTAAATCAGTTAAGTAGAATAGAAAATGGAAATGGGGAATGTGTCAAAGAGACAACAACCCGACCAAAGAGCAGAAAACAGCACATGTGCATTGAATGT
Source organism: Mytilus coruscus (assembly GCA_017311375.1). Lineage (NCBI taxonomy): Eukaryota > Metazoa > Mollusca > Bivalvia > Mytilida > Mytilidae > Mytilus > Mytilus coruscus. The sequence goes on along the minus strand of CM029602.1, from coordinate 33,064,008 downwards.
AGTATTATCAAATTTCCTAAGTCACTTTTGATTACATACAATAGAGGTTTGTTTTGTTTTATGAGGTACTTTCAGATTAAATCAACTGCATGTATAAAATTTACCTATACGAATGAGCTATTTTTTCACATAAAGACCTATTGTATTGCAATGAACACTACAAAAGTCTAAAAGTCTGAAAAGACCAGTTTTTGTCTTGATTTGCATGAACTTTTACTCGACATTCTCCAAAAGTATGACTCGTGTCTTAATTTTTCTTGACAAATTCTCATTTATATATTAAATTTGTATGAAATTTACTCGACATATTCTCGACATTCTGAATATGGTCTTAAAATTTCTTGACAAATTCTTGACATTTGAATACTGTCTTGATATTTCTCGACATATTCTCGACATTCTTATTTTTCTCAGTATGGCTTGACACATTCTGAACATTTTGAATTGTGTCTTAAATTTACTTGACAGTTCTGAGTTTTACAAATCATGACCAATATTCATGATATAACTTTAATCTTTATTTCTCTTTATATGATATACTGTTGTTCCAAGTTACACTTCTTAAAACAAAATAAAAGTTGAGCATGTAAAATAATTGAAAATTTGGGTATATAAATATTTTACAAATGCAAATATGGCTATGAAATCTAAAGTATAAAATAATTCAAATGAAGGTGTGCTGATATAAAACAATTTGAATGTGGGTTTTAAATAATTACAAATTTTGATTCCTAAATCTTATAAATTAAATGATTAAAACCAATCATACTGTAGACATATTTCATTCTACATTCATAATATTCAATGTTGATATGGTAAATAATTATTATACCAAATGTGGTTTATATAAATAGCAAATTATGATGATATACAAATCATTCATTTAACAAAAGAAAAATTTGTGTAATGTCATCTGTTGGAATATATATATGAAGTATTACACATGGACAGGATGTTCCTCATAAAATTAAGGTATTCCATACCCAAGAGTACACGCAACTGTCAAATAGAAATTACTGCTTTACCTGTAATCAGCCATACAACTTATCAGTTGACCGAACATGCCACTACAATTTAAAAAGTTTGTTGATAGATGAAAATGAAAATCATCATTTTGATGAAAAAATTGAAATAAAATGGATTTTTTCATCAAAATTATGAAGTTAATTATGTTAACATAAAAACAAATTGAATAATTCCCAAATATTAAAAAAATTGTTATCTTCTCCAGGAATAATAAAAAAAATGTATTTATAATGGGTTCCATTATAGCAATCATTGGTCTTATGAAATGGATCTCAAACAGACATGCACAATATAGTTCTAAACACATTCGTTTTCTTTTCAGGAAGGAGTTATCACAAATATTTATTTTTGATAAAAAATTATAAAATTCAACACTAAAATTTGAATAAAAAATGTTTTTGGGTTGTTCTAAAAAATGAATAAGGTTTTGAATCAAGATGGGAACAAATTCTCTGACCTAAACAAAAGCCCCACCTCCCTTTTTTTTAATCCACATAAACCCAAAAGATGAATTGTGGGGTCCAAAAGAGACACATGGTCACATTTTAAAACTGCCTATAAGACACCTATTTTAGTAAAGCAAATTTGACTGGCAGCTTTGAGAACGGCAAAATCTAAATGCTATTTGTTAGTAACTTTGACTTATATTCCAAGTGAAAACAATTAATTAAATGTTTAATTAAAATAAATCAAAATTAAACTACATGGGAATTATTCAGGGTATTCCAACTTAGTTCCACCAAAAGGGTATCTTACTATACCAAATTGATCCTTGATTCTTCAAAGTTTAGTTTAGCCATAATAAAAAGGAGTAAATAACAGCAATTGAATGTCATAAACAGTGCAGAATAAGTCTGTTCACATTTCAGGCCAAATTTATACTGTTGAGATAGTGTCAAGACATATTTAAGACTGTCAAGAATGTGTCGAGACATATTCAGACATTATTTAGAATGTCAAGAATATGTCGAGACATATTCAGACATTATTAAGAATGTCAAGAATATGTCAAGACAGATCGAGACAAATTTAAGACAGTCAAGAAATGGTCGAGACTAATCCAGACTCTTATCAGATGATACAGGAAGTGTCGAGAAATTTTAAGACAATGTTCATACTGTCAAGACACTTGTCAAGAAAAATCAAGAACCTTCTTAGACAAATTCATACTATGTCAAGAATTTTTAAAAATTATTTAGACAAATTAAGAATGTCGAGTAAAAATTCATGCAAATTCAGACAAAAACTGGTCTTTTCAGACTTTTTGACTTTTGTAGTGGAAGAAGCCCATTTGTTGAGTCGACAAAAACTGTCTTTACGATTCAATTACATCGTATTCGTATAGTTTTATCTTATATCAGTATCGTTGCACATATTTTCAGATTTTTACAAGAAAAAAAAAATTCTATTTGTATAATATCACCTATACTAGATGATCCGATACCTATTGAATTTGCTGGTTGGTCGTTTTTAACTAGAACACACCCGCTACATCGCGGTTCCGTGACTAAATTAAAGTACCTACGCCTTATTTTTTAGTATTCGTATTGTCATCTAAAGTCATGCTGATTATAAGGTGCACAATTTTATCTGCTTTCAAAATCTTTCAGTTTGAACCCATTACCCGGAGCTTGTTAATCATTGGTAGTATTAATTATGTGAAAAACAAAAGGGCTTGGAATGGTTTCATTTTTAATCAACACCATTTTCCTATATTAGCTATATATAAAGTCGAGTTCTTTGATTTATCGTTTTAACGTCATGCCGGCTAACAAATTGGAAAGTACCTACGCCTTATTTTTGGCCTAGATTTTCAGTATTTGTATTGTCATCTGATAAAGTCATTTTGATTATAAGGTGCACAGTTTTCCTGCTTTCAAAATCTTTCTGCTTGAACACGTCCTGGTTTTCTTACTACAACCGGAAACTACATATGACAATCACGTTATTTTAGTAGTATAGATACATACAGATAAAAATAATCATTTGGATTTGTTAAATTCAGGTAAAAATTTTAAGGTATCAAAAGATGATGCAGTCCTCAGAAAAAAAAAAAAAAACATGCACAAATCTTCTTCGAGACACACCCAACGAAAAATATCTGTCAAAATAAAAAAAAAGGCTCTGCAGCTGTGTAGTCACATCAGGTTGGAATGTGATGTCCCGTTTTAGGAGAGTCCCACACTCTTTGCACGTTCACGAACCCTTGCAACAACTCTTCGATGATTCGAAGGAAGTATAATGCCCCTTTTGATGTGGCCTTATTTTCTAGAGGTAGGCAAAATTTCTGTCCTTATTCCAGTCTAACGACTTTCGCGAATCTACTCATTGAATTTATTGTTTATGTTTTCTCGTCTTGAATAAGTGAGGTGAAAAGGGATATTCAAACTCACAAGTCGAAAACAAACTGACAATGCCATGGCAAAAAGAAACGAAAAACGACCAAAGGACAACAGTATACAAAAACAACAACATAAAAAACTAAAGTCTTAGCAAAAGAACCCCATCAAAAATGAGAGCGGTCTCAGGTACTCCCGAATGGTATTGAATATCCACGAATTGCACCGGGTTATTAAGCAAACAGTGATCAATAAATTAAAATACGGTATTCTTTCCTGTTGGGAGAAGCTAAGCTCTTCTGTTTGCCCTTCCTATCGTCATTCGTAAAAACACAATTCATCAAAGATACCAGGCTTATAATTTTATTCACCAGACGCACATTTCGTCGTCTACAAAAGACTTATCATAAGGCAGACTTGCAGGAACCAGTCAACAAGAATGAAAAAAGTAGCAAGCATAGTGCATTAACAACACCTTGAAAAGATGATATCGTTTAACGGAATATTTCAAGTTTGGAGCCTATGATGATTGCGTTGAACTTTCAATAAAGGATTCAACAGATTGATTCTGCTATAAATCAAGTAATTGAGAACTCGACTTGTTATTATAGTGTACGGGAAAATAGATGATTTCAATTTTCCCATTGTGAACTTCCGTTTTTATTAAGTAACATTAATAATCCAGTATTCACGTATGGAGTAAATAATTCCAAGTTGATACGATATCTCAGAGCTCCCTTATTCTATCATGATTTCGTTAATAGAGGGTTGCTACTTACAATAAAGCTATAAATACAATGAATCTGTATGGTAAATTTGAAGTAATTTCTTTGGCACTTTTAAAACGCCATCATGATTTGGTAGACCGTTATGATATATCGTGCATAAGTTCAACATGTCGGAAATGTACTGGCTATAATTAGTCTTCTCTTCACAGTATTATATCTGGTTCAGTGCTCATGTCATCCGATTTTATAAATACTCTTTTTCATTATTTCAGATCATTGGTAAACTACTATTGCCTTAAGGATGTTTGCTCCTCTTGTTTTTTTATTTGCAAGATTTTCGGAATCCTCTGGTTTTATCCATGTTTAGCCATTAAAAAATTTTGTCCACTGACCCCTACTTTTCTTTTCATAATTTTATTACATATAGTTTAAAAAGCCATATTTGAAAATCTTATAAAATCCTTGTTATTTTTCATAGTTTTTGAATGAAAAAAGATGCCAATGTTAAATGTATGAAAAATCTAGAGAGAATCATTTCCCTCCAAATTTCTAATGGCTTATATCTCGAAAACAAGCACACGGACTCTTCAGTTTTTTGTGTTTTTTTAGTTTCTTTATTTAAATACTATCATTTTATAACCGTCTTTTAAAAAGCTTGTTATTCTGAAACAGAATAGCGAACACCCTTAATTTGAGTTGTAAACCCCAAAATAGCATAATCATGTATTTGTTTTTACATTGCATGAATTTAAATATTTGTTTCATATACAAAATAAAAACTAATGGATTCAAGTGGTCATTTATAAATTTGTCAACGAATATAACTCTAAGCCAAAGTAAAAATATAAATCAGGAAACAAACTTCAAATATTATACAAAAAAATAAAAATAAAACAAACAAATGTGCATGTTGCATGTTCAAGCTGTTAGAACATGAGGCTATTGACATTTACAACAGGTTCGGATTTCAAAACGTACAAACAATATATGAGATAAACAAACCAGTGATTCATAGTCCGGTATCTTTTAGCAACCATGATTTTCTTAGTTTACGTTTTGCTTTGTACGCTACTTGTTAGTATGACCTGTCAGATAACAATGAATTGTGAAGATGGTATTCAATGCTGTAGTAAAATGGAAGGAAGAGTTAAAGAGATAGAAGGTAATATCAAACAAAATGCGATGGAAGCGAGAGTTTCAAAGCTGGAGAAACAAATAAAAAATTGGAACACTTGATGCTAAGATTTTTGAGTTGGAAAAACAGTTAGAACTCATTCAGAGAACCCAAAGAGGTATTACATAAATATTTTTTCTTTGCAAAACAAAATATAAAATTATTATCTTAAGTACTAAGGGACAAGGCTTAAAATCGGTTCAATTGAGGAAACAATTAATTGTTTAGTGTTTGCCATACACGACAAAATCATCGGAAAACAGTTAATTACCCCTCAATTGTACCGATTGTAAGCTTGATTTTACTTCTTTTAGTTACTCTTACTTGAAAGAATACCAGAATGTCCTACCACAGAGCAAGTAACCTGTCAAAAGATTATATACTCCGAAGTCAAAAGTCGGTAATATGAAAATAGTCTATTGTCTTCATATTCTGTTCATCGTTTGGTCTACTCAGGTACTTTCGCGTGTAATTTACAACCCCATTTTAGACTTGTAATTGGTGGATTCATGTTCCTAGCTGCCTGTGATGCATACAATTAGTTTTCTCGTTTGAATTGTTTTACATTTTTCATTTCGGGACATTTTATAGCTTGCTATATGGTGTGGGTTTTTTCATTGTTGAAGTCCGTGCGGTGACCTATAGTTTTACGTCATTAGGTCTCCGGTGGAGAGTTGGGCAATCATACCACATCTCCTTATTTTCATAAAGCAAATTATTATTATATCAACTGACCTGTTTTCCTTCCAATAATACTTCATGCCGTTACATTCATCTTCAATCTTCTTTTCGTCTGTTTAAAATCTCGATTTATTAAACTTCTAGTTACAATTGATACAATACTTAAATATTTAAACTGTTTTTTAGATATCCAATCTCCTTTTTCTTATCATGCTCCATCAGTGAATTACTAAAAGGTTCATTAAAGAAATGTGAGATGCTTTAAAAGAGCTTAACTCTATAGTATTGGTAGTACAGACGAAAAAACAGAAGTACAAGTAAAACAAAATATCGAAACCATGGCCATATAACCCAATAACCCACCAATATATATATGAATGATACCTTATACAAGAGGTTGAAAAACACAAAAAAATATGTTTAAATTTTCAAAAAAAAAAAAACAGCTGTTGGGAAGGTCATGTGAATAAGATTATTGATAAAGCTACGCCGCGCTTAAATCTCACGAGAAACTTAAAATTTAAGTTATCACGTAATCATCAGGAAGTCATTTATATCAGTTGCATCAGGCCTATTCTCGAATATGCGGAAACTGTGTGGGATAACATACCAACTTATTTGAAGGAAATAGAAAGCATCCAAAAATGTGGCGGCTCGTATTGTCACAGGAGCCACCAAACTTTGTTCTAAAACTAAACTTTATTATGATACTGCAGGCTAGGTACCTCTTATTGAAAGAACAGCCAGACAAAAAATTATCAAATTTCACGAGATGTTTCATGATCAAGCTCCCGTCTGATTATCTTTGTAGTCTCGTACCTCAACAACTTTGTCAAGTTTATAACTATAATACTAGAAGGGCATTTAATGTTCAAAACATCAACTGTAGAACTTCATTTTATCAAAATTTCCTCCAACCATCTGTTATTCGTGAATGGAACAGCCTTCCACAAGGTGTAGGATGTAATCCATCAAAAATCACAGATAAAAAATATTTAAATCGTGATATTAAGAAAGTCCCTTCATATTATAATACTGGTTGAGAAACGGCCGAATACTTCACGCCAGACTCCGGTTGAACTGCAGTGGCTTAAATGAACACTTTTTCCAGAAAAATATTGTTCATTTCAGCCTCTGTATATGTGGACAAGTTGATAGCAGCAAACACTATCTGCTAGAATTTCATAATTATAGACTCATTAGGACACTAGACATTTGTGGACAGAGTCGAAAAATGCGACAAAGCTGTTGACGCAAACCGCAAATTCAAACGAAATGCATTCATAGAAAATATACTTCTTAACATATACAGACACTTTATAAAAATACTTGCAATCTAAACTAAACAATATTATGATACTGCAGGTTAGGTACCTCTTATTGAAAGAACAGCCAGACAAAAAATTATCAAATTTCACGAGATGTTTCATGATCAAGCTCCAGTCTGATTATCTTTGTAGTCTCGTACCTCAACAACTTTGTCAAGTTTACAACTTTAATACTAGAAGGGCATTTAATGTTCAAAACATCAACCGTAGAACTTCATTTTATCAAAATTTCCTCCCACCATCTGTTATTCGTGAATGGAACAGCCTTCCACAAGGTGTAGGATGTAATCCATCAAAAATCACAGATAAAATATTATTCAAATCGTGTTATTAAGAAAGTCCCTTCATATTATAATACTGGTTGAGAACAGGCCGAATACTTCACGTCAGACTCCGGTTGAACTGCAGTGGCTTAAATGAACACTTTTTCAAGAAAAATATTGTTCATTTCAGCCTCTGTATATGTGGACAAGTTGATAGCAGCAAACACTATCTGCTAGAATTTCATAATTATAGACTCATTAGGACACTAGACATTTGTGGACAGAGTCGAAAAATGCGACAAAGCTGTTGACGCAAACCGCAAATTCAAACGAAATGCATTCATAGAAAATATACTTCTTAACATATATATGCAAACACTTTATAAAAATACTTGCAATCGGATGAAAAAGGAAATTTTGAGAAGAATTATTTGTATATAAGTCCGAGTTTTTTCGAGTAGTGTCTAGGTTTTATCGATTAAATACAAAATATTATGAAAATAGTTATATTTAAATTGGTTTAAATGTCATTTATTAATGCATGTACATTTGTAAAATTGTGAAGGTTCAAATAAAGTAATATTTAAAACAAGAAAAAATAGCACCTACACAGCAATTGCTTTTAGTGTGCGGCAAATAAAGTTTAAGCAACATTAAATATTACAGATTTAAAAACAAATCAACCATGCAAAAGTATGGAACAAATCAAGCATGCAATTATATGGAACAAATTTGTGAGTTCCCTGTTCTAAACACCGAGGTTACGATCAAATATATTCAGAACAGAAAGTTATAATTACTTTAAAAAAAGGTTAAAATTCATCAAGTTAGGCAGCCATCCATCATCATTCAAAATTCATCAAAATAGTTATTTGTTTGGTCTTTTTGTGACTATTTTTGTTATTGACTAGTTGCAGTAATGAAATAAAATAATATTATAAGGAAAAAGGTCCCGAATGCCTTCTTTCCTTATTATATTTTCCTTGAAAGAACGGAAAGTTTACCTGCAGTACGAGAAAACATCATTGACGATGTAAAAAGGCTGTAGTTTTAAATAAAAAAAAAAAAACCAAAACTATGCGTTCTTCATTCTTAAACATTATACCTTTAAAGTCAGTTGGACAATCATGAACAAGAATGATATACTTGTGCAATAAGAGCAAAATCACTTTGATCTCATGTACGACCCGATTTACTCTCTAAAAACACAATCCCAACCTGACACTTACCTACCGTGATATACTGATTATAGTCGGTGTGACGAGGGCCTCGGTGGCCGAGTGGTCGAAGTAGTAGAACTACTGTGTCACAAACTTGTCAACACTGAGGATACAAGTATTCATCAAAGATAAAGTGGTTAAGTGTCAGAGTAATTTAGCAGAAGCTGACAATGAAATATTTTGTAATTTAATAGAGTGTGTCTTTTAGGTTACAGTTAAAGAGGAGGGATATTTTTTTTGTTAAACATGCCCAGGTTGTAATGTTCACTGATGGTATTTCATATATTTATATATTTCGTTCATGTTAGAGTCAAACCTAAATTTACCACTTAGATATAATAAGAACAGTACTTTGACCTATAATGGTTTACTTTTATAAATTTTGACTTGGATGGAGAGTTGTCTCATTGGCACTCATACCACATCTTCTTATATCTAGATCATGAATTGAGATTTTTAGTCCATGTTTTCAGGAGAAAGAATTACCTCAAACACGCCTAATGAACATAAAAAATGTGAAATTCTGAGCAAGAATGAATATATATCACTTCCTAGAGACTAGAAATTAAATTTTTCGAAAAAGTTTTTGCAAACCGCTATATAAAGATATAAGAAGATGTGGTATGAGTGCCAATGAGACAACTCTCCATCCAAGTCAAAATTTATAAAAGTAAACCATTATAGGTCAAAGTACGGTCTTCAACACAGAGCCTTGGCTCACACCGAACAGCAAGTTATAAAGGGTATATAGATATGTATATCTAAACGAATAAGAAGACGGATATACTGAGGCCGAGCAAGGTCCGCTTGATGAGCACGACAAATACAACGGAACCTTCCTAAGAAGCTTCTGTACGTATCAAGCAGCCAATGAAAAAACAGCATCAAAATTGGAATGTTCTGACGTATCCATAAAGTTAACTCAAACACGCCTCGTGTATTATAAAAGGTGTACTCAACTTTCTTAACTTTTAAACTAAGGCGTGTTTGAGTTCAATGTTGACTAATGAGGTCCAAAATATAATCGAGTTTAAGAAACTGTTATTTTCACATTTTGAATCTCTATTTAGATTTTTTACAAAAAAATATAAAAAATTATCAAGTGAAACATAAAACAAGAATGATTGTATATCGCACCATTGAGACCTAAAATAGAATATTCCAGAAAAGTTTCTGTAAACCACTAGACGTATAGCTAAACCAATCAGATGACGAGTGCACTGAAGCCGAGTAAGGTCCGCTTGATTAGCACGACAGATGAAATGAAACCATCCTGTGAAGCTTCTATACTTATCGAACAGCCAATGAAATAACAGCATCACAAATGGAATGTTCCTCGAACGTATCCAATGTATCCACAAAGGGTGCGCTCTTTTGTCGTGTTCTGAACAGGTTCCGTCAATTGGACACTTAAAACGGAATGAATTGGAACCAAATGTATCTCACTGCTGGTGAACTCGGTCTGAAACAAACTCCGTCTATAGAAAACTCGGACCATAAAAAATTCGGCCTACCAGATTGTGTTTTAATTGTTTTTTTTTTGCTTACTGTTTTATTTTATTTTACTTCATCTATAACAATAATTTATACGAATTTACGGGTTGATAATAAATAATTCTCATTTTCGAATGGCCTTTCCGATCCAAACAGAACGTTTTAAGTGTCCAAATAAAAAATTTTGACTTCAAAGTCGTCATAAATATCATTATACGATAAAAAAAAAAAACATCTGACGGCCACTCTAAAGTGTTAGTCTGACAGAAAAAGAAAGTTTTATTGCATATTTTCTTTAAATTAATGCTTATATGATCAAATACATTGATATATATTGAACCAATGATTTGTATAGTCTTTCTAAACAAATCCTTGATTGAACTGATTTTTAAATTGCAGTTTTAATTTTACTGAAAGCTAAAGATTATTGTATCTTTACCTTTCAGTTCCCTTCTCTCCCATTTCAAATTCCTTTGCAACAAATATTTTTTCGGCACACTTGGAACGCGTTCAGATTCTGTCTTGTTTTATTGAACTTCATGTTGATTCCGTGCATTCTGATCGTCTGGAACTCGCCAACCGAGCGCACCCAAAGTTTACTTTTAACTCAACCAATCAAATATAGTACATAGCACGTAGATGATGAATAATTCAATATCTGAGGTGAGTGTAATTATCGGATGGGCGGTAAAATTATTGACATAAATCAGTTTTGCTTTGAAAAATACGCAAAAACTGTAATAGGAAATGGCTGTTACATTGGAATAGTTACTTTAGTATTTCATCAATGTTCCAAAAATATATGTATAAAAAAAATATTCCTCCTTCCAATCATTAATTCAAATTATTGTAGAGCCCGTAATTTTGTATTTTTATATTCCTGTATTTATATAAAATATGTGTAATGAACTTGCACAAAATTATTCGGTAAATAAAAAAAAGGTTTTATAATTCATCTTGTTATCTGCATAGACAATCTTTTTTTTCTCTCCATCAAGAAAACGGTAGACCATGTAGAGGTGACGCTTTTTCATTAATTTCATTCACATTTCTTCATTACGATCCGTACGTGAAGGCAAATGTTTCTTCATTTAATATATGTGTATGTCTTTATAATACTTAAAGTTATTGTCTAATTTTGTTTGTCACGGCGAATTTCGGAAAGTTCGATAAACATGATAAAACACTACTATTTAAAATAATATGAAAATATTTCGTGAAACGGTAGACAAGAAAATTTCAGAAGTTGAAGGCTAATAGTTACTGAAAACATTTATAAAATAGTGATTTTTTTAACTTATGCATTTTAAAGATCCAAAAGTAAAGGCTCGTCAAGTTTTCGGCATAAAAAGGGAAGAAGGGATGAAAGTAAGGCTGCTCACAAGGAAGCTATTAAACCAAGAGTTCCAAGTGGTGAAGTTGAAATCATCCCTTCGTAAGTTTTACGGACGCTATCACGAGTTGGTTGACCGTTATGGAATATCCGTCTCACAGATGATAGCGGATATGTTCCTAATGTCGTAACTACAATCCTGTCCCCTTTTCCCGAATGTGACCTACCGAATTACCGGGTTTGTACTAACATGAGCAACATGACGGGTGCCACATGTGGAGTAGGATCTGCTTACCCTTTCGGAGCACCTGAGATCACCCCCAGTTTTTGGTGGAGTTCGTGTTGCTCAGTCTTTAGTTTTCTATGTTGTGTTTTGTGTACTATTGTTTGTTTATTGGTCTTTTTCTTTTTTAGCCATGGCGTTGTCAGTTTATTTTCGACTTGTGAGTTTGAATGTCCATCTCTCGCCTCTCTTTTTCAGACTTCAATTTTAAAGTACATTTTCATTAATAAGATAATTAGAATGATTAATTTTATTTTAATAATTGGTCAAATGAAATTAAATGCACTTACCAGTAAGACGTTTAACAATTAAGCACGAGGTTATTTTTATATTCAAACACGCCTACTCTGTTATGATTACTCATTACAAAGATATTTCACTTGACCCATATATTTTGTTTTCTAGTAATATGAATTTTGAATGTTAAACATTTAGCTGTAAAATATAAAAATAATGGAATTTGAAGCGATATGATATAGTCTTTGTTTCTATATTATACATTTAAAGGACCAGTGGGAAATCTAGTGACAAAATATTACCTCCCCTGTGAACACTGAAAACTAGATCTTCTCAATGTTTGTCCCATTTTAGCGAGGACGCTATCAATTATGGATTCACGGGATAACGTTCTGGTAAATAGTAAAAATAGAAATAAGTTGAAATAAAAACAAAATTTCCTTTTAATGTTATAATTTCCCTCCTTAAGAAACGAACGACGAGTACAGCAGGCTATAGAGGTTCATGTAAAATTGGTTTAAAATGTTGCTATGCAAATAGATTCCTGGAGTACCTACTTCAATTTATTTTTCTACTGGCTGTATACCTCTCTGGAACATGCTAATTATCCGTATATATATACAGCTAGATCAGAGAAAATCAGAGAAAAAACTCCAAAGGAATCGATCGATATGCAGTAAAGATTGGCCCTTTTGAAATTAAGTTACTAAGCAAATTCAAACGGACCTTATCTCAATGTAAACATTGAATGTGATTTAATCGAGAAGACCGCAAATACATAAACAAAAATCGAGACGACCTTTTCTTAAAATTGTATAAAAAATTGTAGAAAGATACCTACTATATAAGAATAGTTATCTTTAATTTCTTAATCTGCACAGACAGACTTTTAAATTTTTATATTCACGAAAAGACACAATATTTCTCTATTGAATGTACATGCAACAAGAGCAGACCGGTGTGCTCGATAACTTAGGTGTGAAAATATAAGTATACTTTGGGAAATTGTAACATGCTAAGGACTTTGTGGAACACTCCGAAAATTGGTGACCCGACAGATCTTTAGATTTTGTATGTACATGATTTTTTCCAATTTTTTTTATCAGTATGCAGCAAAGATTGGTATTTTTTTAAATTTCAGTTTCAGTTTCACTAGCTTCTATTGCAATTATCTCGATAAATACTGAACATAAAACATCGTGTATTTGCATGTATATTTCTAATAACACAGTTCAACAAATAATTTCTTTAAAATGTACAATTATTATTTAGAAATAACTTTTGATCAGTATCGCCACCGGCATTGTTTTATTATTGACTTTCTCGACCCTATCATAAGAAGGGTGAATTTTCTATTGTTTTCGTTCACTAGAACAATCCCTTACATTTATGTGGAAACTTATTTCAATGTAATTTTATGTATGCATCATTAAGATCCATAACGATATAACCTACCAAAATCAGTAGTTTTTGACAATTTGTATTTAATCAACGATTTTAATGGGTTTTTTTCTGAATTCCGTCAAAGTACAGTTACTATTTAGGGATAAGTAAACAAATCAACATACTCACACATTGTTAGGCGAAATAAAAATATGAAATGCTCCAAGCTTGCATGCCTTCATGAATTATAAATAGCCAAATAGGATAACTGAACATTTTTAAATGAATTAAAATGTCTAAATGACATTGTTCTCCACAATCTTACTAAATGTATTAATACATAAGGAATACGGCAGATAGTTGTAACTAAACAAGTTTAGGGTTAGTAGTAAAGTAGACTCGAATCTTGAAGTTTCATTTTCAGTACTTCAATGTTCTGTATATAAATTTAGCATACAGTAGAAACCTAGTAAACACGACAAAATACCACTTTTTGATTTAATCAATACATTGAGTCATCGGGTCAGAAAAAAAAGATACTCGATCATTTTAACTGTATCGCACGTATATGGATACTTCAATACGTATACGTATCTATTTATACATCAGTTCTGCAACATCTCGAATACCAGAGTAGTCGTCTGCTCTGCAAATTTATCGATTGTGTCCTATTTCTGATTTTGACATTTTTACTGAATGTGGATTCGCATAGCGGGATATGCATGCTTATACCAGGGGACGCTTACTATGTCGACGCACTCGAACTAGCTCCTTTGATGTTTATGCGATTTCCCATTTTTTTAATTACTTTAATTTGTATCCTCTTAATCGATTTTAATTAGATTGGAATATCGGTAAACTACTACTGCCTCTAATATGATTGTTTCTAAAGATTTTTTTAATTTGGGTATTGTCTGAAAGGTACTCGTATTATCGTTGTGTAGTTTGCGTAAAGAAATGCAACAATAAATTGCATTCAGGCAAAGTCCATTTCCAGTCTACATTTTCCAACTTACATGTAGGACTTCTGTAAATACACCAATTGTACTGCTCCAGATGCGAGAAGCCAAAATATATGAAAATCCGAAACAAACGTTGCAGAGATATAAGACTTCTATGAGACTTCAAAATTATGATAAAAGATGTTTACTTGCTTTTTTTTTATTGACAATATGTTCTAAGCTGATATTACCAATAAACGTGTAATATTCTTTTATATGGTACTACTTCGGGAGTGTTTAACTATCTTGACTATCCACGGAGGCCTCGCATAGTCGCTAAAAATTAATAGTAACAGGCCACTTGTGAACCGTCAAAAGTGTTGATAGAAGGATGATTTAAGGTATGCAGAGCGTGATGATATCCATGCAATCGGCATCGGAGCAAACGTGAACATTTCGATTGGACGTGGCAGAGTATTTATACATCCTGCACAACCAAACAGTCCCCCCCTTAGCATGGGTTTATCTGCTGGATGGGAGCGGTAATTACTTTTCTACACTCAAGTCAACCCTTGAGGTTCTGTCTCATTAACGTTAATACGACAACATTTTTGTTCATAAATGGACAAAACAATAATTAACTAGATCAGTTTCGAAAAAACTAGATAAGTTTCTTTCATAAAGTTCTATCTATTTACTGCGTCTTATTAACGCTCGTCTGGTGTACCAAATTATCCCCCTGGTATCTTGTATAACAACCAATAAGTCAATTCCACTGATGGTGAACATTTCGTCCACGAAGGTATCATCAGCCCACTAGTCATCCTTTTGTGTTTCATGATTCATGATTTCATGATTTCATGATTCATATGGTCATTTTCGGTAAATATACTAATTATAAATGTTTTAAACATTCTAAAACCAATGGGTTTCTACCCCCATTGAATAGATAGCCTTAGCCGTATTTGGCACTATTGTTAGGAATTTTCCGATTTTAATACTCTTGAACTTCGTCTTTGATCTGAAATTCCTACTGTATGATACAAAATAAAGTTTCATATCATCTAGCGGTGACAGATTAGCCTAAAATCCAGTGTTCCGCAACAATGATCTGTTACTCTGTAGGGTTAGACTTATCATTTTAACTGTAAATCTAAAATTGCTAGATATAGATATAGGAAGATGTGGTGTGAGTGCCAATGAGACAACTCTCCATCCAAATAACAATTTATAAAAGTAAACCATTATAGGTCAATGTACGGCCTTCAACACGGAGCCTTGATATGTTTGTAAAACATCTGTGACTGAATATGAGTCGTATATTGCTGAAAGAATTATACGTCAAATTATATAAATTATATGAATAAATTAGATATTCTGTTATGGGAGAAGAGGTATTTATACAATAAATACAAAGCGACTTCTGATGTACTGAAACGCTGTGTATTCCACTGTGTTTTTGTAGATTATGTGCGTTCAAAATGATCAATGTTGTCAAAGGGTGTTTAGACGGAAACAAATAAGGGTACTTCACTGTTTCGTTAACGATAATATTGTCAATCCTTCCTCTTCAACGTAGCAAACCGTGTTTCGTCGATATATAATCGTAACTGACGTACAATAGGTAGTAGATAATTATCATTTGAAATAGTATTTCGGATTTCATTCATGAAAATAGTTTGCTGTACATTCCGTAATTTCGTCTACCTCTAACTGTCGGAATTTCCTACTTTGTTTGAGAGTTCTGAAATTTGTTCTAAAGAGCATTACGTAAGACATAAAACGAAGTAGTTCCGGATAGCTAATAAACCTTTCTATATCGATAACTTCTTTTACAACTGTAAATCTGTCATCATTTTGTTGAATTTATAGTTTTTCCTCACTCTCATTGTCTGTTAGTGTTGCCATCGCAACGGAATATCAATCCCATTTCGGCCACTGTTCTTCATATGCAAGCCATTGCGGTCCGTTGAACCAAGTTTCATTATTTATAAACATTGAAGACGACATAACTCGCGTAAGACAGTCAGCGGGGTTAAATTCAGTTGGACAATACCTCCGAGGTTTATTTGCTACAAGTTGTCTGATTTCGTTGATTATATTTGCAATAAAAGGTTTTTGTGTGTTTTCGACGAATACAGCCAGCAAAGAACTATTTGGCTATCACACCGAAATGTGATGCTTGTGATTTCTAAAATGATTGGTACATATTTACCTAAATTCACTCCAATTAAGGCGCCAAGACATGTTTTCCTAATTTCGCTTATTTTGTAGATATATATATATATGCCTTTTATGAATAAACTTGTACCTCGGTATTATAGTAATAGTTATCATTTGAATACAAAAGGCACACTTTGAACAAGTGTATTGTTTATACACCTTCGTTTACCAACAATCTCCATTATTGATATAAGTTAATTTCATAGTATATTTTATACATATTTATATTACACACTACACAATTGTATTACTTTTTGGTAATTGTATTTACTTACCGCAGATTGTGTTTCTTTATAAGTGCACATCGGCTAATAGCAAATGGGATATGTGAAAAAGCGGGACTCCGCTGTCAGATGACCTAGACTGATTAGTGTTTATGTATCCAGGTGATTTGAAATAAAAGATATATTAAAAAATAAAAAAATAAAAAATAAAAAATAAATAAAAGTACATATACATGTCTATTCTAGTGCAATATTTTATCGTTAAATTATGAAGATTATATTTCTAAGTAAAACAAATAATCATTTGCACACTGTACAATATAAATCACTCTTGTTATACATGAAACAACATATTTTTTGATGAACACAATAAAGACTTGTATTCGCATAGTATCGAAATACAATAAGCATTTTAATAAACTAATGATTACTGAGTACTTTAAAAATAATATTAGCTAGTAGTCTTTGATATTAAAAAAAAAAAAAAAAATGAAGGAAAAGACAACCTGAGACCAAGAGACTGTACAGTGACTATTCATATCAGTCCCAGTTGCGACAAATTGTCATTAAATAAAAGATAAAAAAAAAAAAAAAAAAATCTGTAAAAAAAAAAAGAAACTTCAATTTGAAAAAGCGTAGGATAGACTGAATTAAGGTATTGTTTTAGAAACTACATTTTGTAGTGGCATTGTAAAAACTAGTTATGCTTTTGTTTTAGAAACTACATTTGCAGTGGCATCGTATGAATTAGGTTCTATACTATTGTTTTAAAACTTCTAATGATTTTCTCCCTTTCTGCGTTTTGGGTTTAATTTAAGAACTATAATAGATAGAGATATATCAGAAAAACAGATCAACGAGAAAAGAGTAAAAATACGTTGACATTTCTGAAATTATCATTATTTTTTTGAAGTTCTTGAAAAATGTTAATAGGTAAGAGAGGCAATATACAGCTTAAACGAGCTTAAAAATAAGATTTATCAATGAGTTAACATTACTGAAATTGTGAATCAACTTTCTTTATCAGTTATTGCCCGAAAAGAATTATGTTAGCTAAATTTTGAGATTTTACAATTAGCTTAAAATTGCAATAGATAGGGAGAAAATGAAAACTAAGGTCAAATATACATGATAAAAACGTAAAATTTGCAGAAAACACAATGTATATGGTTTTAAGATAGAGTTTTTTATATTATCCACAAAAAAAAAAGCAACAATTGAGAGAGAAGTTGTATTAGCAAGGAAGGACCATTCTATATTTTGTGATGGGATGTTGAATGAAATGAATGCGATGGTGTCTAGAACTGAATATCACTGCGAGACATGATGAAAATGAATTTTCTGTACATTCAGGTGCACATACGATTTGAAAAAGAAAAAGGTTACACAAAACTAATTTTTTGACGAAAAAATGAAATAAGTAGTTCAGCCTTACAACGGTGAAAATGATCATTCTGTCAACACAAAACCTCTTGCTCAAAACCAATGGGTTTCTACCCCATTGAATAGATAGCCTTAGCCGTATTTGGCACTATTGTTAGGAATTTTCCGATTTTAATACTCTTGAACTTCGTCTTTGATCTGAAATTCCTACTGTATGATACAAAATAAAGTTTCATATCATCTAGCGGTGACAAATTAGCCTAAAATCCAGTGTTCCGCAACAATGATCTGTTACTCTGTAAGGTTAGACTTATCATTTTAACTGTAAATCTAAAATTACTAGATATAGATATAGGAAGATGTGGTGTGAGTGCCAATGAGACAACTCTCCATCCAAATAACAATTTATAAAAGTAAACCATTATAGGTCAATGTACGGCCTTCAACACGGAGCCTTGATATGTTTGTAAAACATCTGTGACTGAATATGAGTCGTATATTGCTGAAAGAATTATACGTCAAATTATATAAATTATATGAATAAATTAGATATTCTGTTATGGGAGAAGAGGGTATTTATACAATAAATACAAAGCGACTTCTGATGTACTGAAACGCTGTGTATTCCACTGTGTTTTTGTAGATTATGTGCGTTCAAAATGATCAATGTTGTCAAAGGGTGTTTAGACGGAAACAAATAAGGGTACTTCACTGTTTCGTTAACGATAATATTGTCAATCCTTCCTCTTCAACGTAGCAAACCGTGTTTCGTCGATATATAATCGTAACTGACGTACAATAGGTAGTAGATAATTATCATTTGAAATAGTATTTCGGATTTCATTCATGAAAATAGTTTGCTGTACATTCCGTAATTTCGTCTACCTCTAACTGTCGGAATTTCCTACTTTGTTTGAGAGTTCTGAAATTTGTTCTAAAGAGCATTACGTAAGACATAAAACGAAGTAGTTCCGGATAGCTAATAAACCTTTCTATATCGATAACTTCTTTTACAACTGTAAATCGGTCATCATTTTGTTGAATTTATCGTTTTACCTCACTCTCATTGTCTGTTAGTGTTGCCATCGCAACGGAATATCAATCCCATTTCGGCCACTGTTCTTCATATGCAAGCCATTGCGGTCCGTTGAACCAAGTTTCATTATTTATAAACATTGAAGACGACATAACTCGCGTAAGACAGTCAGCGGGGTTAAATTCAGTTGGACAATACCTCCGAGGTTTATTTGCTACAAGTTGTCTGATTTCGTTGATTATATTTGCAATAAAAGGTTTTGTGTGTTTTCGACGAATACAGCCAGCAAAGAACTATTTGGCTATCACACCGAAATGTGATGCTTGTGATTTCTAAAATGATTGGTACATATTTACCTAAATTCACTCCAATTAAGGCGCCAAGACATGTTTTCCTAATTTCGCTTATTTTGTAGATATATATATGCCTTTTATGAATAAACTTGTACCTCGGTATTATAGTAATTGTTATCATTTGAATACAAAAGGCACACTCTGAACAAGTGTATTGTTTATACACCTTCGTTTACCAACAATCTCCATTATTGATATAAGTTAATTTCATAGTATATTTTATACATATTTATATTACACACCACACAATTGTATTACTTTTTTTGGTAATTGTATTTACTTACCGCAGATTGTGTTTCTTTATAAGTGCACATCGGCTAATAGCAAATGGGATATGTGAAAAAGCCGGGACTCCGCTGTCAGATGACCTAGACTGATTAGTGTTTATGTATCCAGGTGATTTGAAATAAAAGATATATTAAAAAAAAAAAAAAATAAAAAAATTAAAAAATAAATAAAAGTACATATACATGTCTATTCTAGTGCAATATTTTATCGTTAAATTATGAAGATTATATTTCTAAGTAAAACAAATAATCATTTGCACACTGTACAATATAAATCACTCTTGTTATACACATGAAACAACATATTTTTTTGATGAACACAATAAAGACTTGTATTCGCATAGTATCGAAATACAATAAGCATTTTAATAAACTAATGATTACTGAGTACTTTAAAAATAATATTAGCTAGTAGTCTTTGATATTAAAAAAAAAAAAAAAAAAAATGAAGGAAAAGACAACCTGAGACCAAGAGACTGTACAGTGACTATTCATATCAGTCCCAGTTGCGACAAATTGTCATTAAATAAAAGATAAAAAAAAAAAAAAAAAAAAATCTGTACGAAAAAAAAAAGAAACTTCAATTTGAAAAAGCGTAGGATAGACTGAATTAAGGTATTGTTTTAGAAACTACATTTTGTAGTGGCATTGTAAAAAACTAGTTATGCTTTTGTTTTAGAAACTACATTTTGCAGTGGCATCGTATGAATTAGGTTCTATACTATTGTTTTAAAAACTTCTCTAATGATTTTTCTCCCTTTCTGCGTTTTGGGTTTAATTTTAAGAACTATAATAGATAGAGATATACTTTCAGAAAAACAGATCAACGAGAAAAGAGTAAAAATACGTTGACATTTCTGAAATTATCATTATTTTTTTTTTGAAGTTCTTGAAAAATGTTAATAGGTAAAGAGAGGCAATATACAGCTTAAACGAGCTTAAAAATAAGATTTATCAATGAGTTAACATTACTGAAATTGTGAATCAACTTTCTTTATCAGTTATTGCCCGAAAAGAATTATGTTAGCTAAATTTTGAGATTTTACAATTAGCTTAAAAATTGCAATAGATAGGGAGAAAATGTGAAAACTAAGGTCAAATATACATGATAAAAACGTAAAATTTGCAGAAAACACAATGTATATGGTTTTAAGATAGAGTTTTTTATATTATCCACAAAAAACAAAAGCAACAATTGAGAGAGAAGTTGTATTAGCAAGGGAAGGACCATTCTATATTTTGTGATGGGGATGTTGAATGAAATGAATGCGATGGTGTCTAGAACTGAATATCACTGCCCGAGACATGATGAAAATGAATTTTCTGTACATTCAGGTGCACATACGATTTGAAAAAAGAAAAAGGTTACACAAAAACTAATTTTTTTTTGACGAAAAAAATGAAATAAGTAGTTCAGCCTTACAACGGGTGAAAATGATCATTCTGTCAACACAAAACCTCTTGCTCAAAAGCCCAACTCTTACCAAAGAAATAATTTGTTCGTTCTCTAAGCAATTTTGTTCCTTTCGCCTTGATTTTGTAGATTCAGAGGACCTGTCTTAAATATAACATTTGGTCTCTTGTGGAGAGTTGTCTCATTGGCAATCATACCATTTTTGTATTTGGATTTGTAATCAAACCCTTATTTTTTTTCAACCTCGAAATTAAACTTTCCATAAAATATACTATTCTGGATTATGCATGTGTCCAATCTAGTCAG
The DNA here is from genome assembly GCA_017311375.1 of Mytilus coruscus. Lineage (NCBI taxonomy): Eukaryota > Metazoa > Mollusca > Bivalvia > Mytilida > Mytilidae > Mytilus > Mytilus coruscus. The sequence continues at coordinate 33,042,352 of CM029602.1, read as the reverse complement.
TGTAATTCAATAATTGGGTACATACAATGTTTGTTCTTATAAGGGATTACAAATTTAAAGAAGACTGTATCTTTAATATCAATTTTTTTCTGATTTTTGTCTCAATGAAACAGAAAATATATTGTTGCTAGGAACTTTTCTGATATAGATAAATGGTTAGATGGCAACTTTCAATATACATAAATGGTTGCTATTCACTTTTGCACTATAAATGAATAGTTGCTGAGGACAAGTGTGATAACATTCACCCATGACCCGGGTCTACGCAATAACCCATACAGCCCTGAATCATGAATCAAAATATATATGGTTACCAGGCATAGGGCGAATTACATTGCAATGTAATGCATTATATTACAATTACATTGACAAAACCATGCATTAAATTACAATTACAATTACATGCATTTATCAAAGTAATGCATTAAATTACAATTACTTTTGCAAAGTAATGCATTGAATTACACATTTCATTTGTAATTTTTATTATCAAGTGAAAAGAAAAATCAAACATTTTGAAAAACAACATGAAGTCACAAAAGATTCGACATGTCTCTTCAATATAAGTTTGGTTTTAATGTTTCAAGGTATACATATGATCTCTGTGTTTTCTCTAAAAAGAAATTACAGAGATGAAGTTTAATACTTATTTTAACTTAATGTAAACTTTACTTTTATGTATATACATTTTTTTAAATTTCAATCAAAATATTTACTGAGAATTTCTTTCCTAATTAAATAATAAACAATGAGCTTAATTTATGACCAAGTGTCAAAATGGTGAAAAGGTTGATTGTAAAACAAACTAATTAGTGTTTTATGACAATGTTCAATTATCTGTTATTTAATCATGACAAGGTATTCATTGAATTTTTGACAACAATGGAACACTTTTACAGTAATGCTTTTCAAATATCAATCTTTTTATGCAGGAAAATGTATGAAATATGGAATAAATTCAAATGATTATATTCTTAGTTACATTACACATTACATGTAGGTTGCACTTTGTAAATACAGCTGTCTTTCAAACCACGCCTCTTTTGAGGAGATATTTAATATTCATTCACAATTAATTTTGTTTACGTACTGGTTCCCGGATATGATCTCTATGTTTCATCTCATAGAGACATAACTTGGGAATGTTACCAGTAAATATACATATTCATAGTGATCAAGTTGAAGTCTGTGGAAATCCTTAAGTCAAGGTTGGGGTAGTATAGAAATTTAATGTAAGTTTAAGTTCGGGGCATATAAACGTTGAAAATATGCCGCACAGCCCTATATTTTGACCTTTGTAAAAAATAGTAGTGCATATAAACTTTCCATTCTAGGATATTTTTTTTTTTCAAAACTTCATAGTAAAAGTGGTACAGTTTTAGCCGTGAAAGGAGTTCCTATGGGAAATTGCATTGTTGATATTTACAGAAATGCAACCTATATTGGGTAAAAAAAGGGAACCTACAGAATTTCACCAAATCTGGTTTATCTCAGAGATTTTAATGAAATTAACTCAAAATATGAAGTTTTATAAATATTTCATGAAGATTGAGAAAATCCTGGGCCTTAACTATGATGACCCAGCATAAATTCACAGTTTACAGTATGCATAGTTTAGTTAAAGCCCTGAATGCAAAATAAATTCATTATATGTGCATATTAGTAATTTAAATTGTTAAGAAGTGCTTATATTTACTCTTCGCAGTCATTGAAACTCATAGATCCTTCCTGAACATTATTGGAGGGTGTTTTATCCTGTCGATAACCCAAAAGTAAGCTGTATCACCTAAATGTGCTTTTGTGATCACGGCATAAAAAATACAAGCTAGAAATACAAAATACCTCAATAAAACTTACAATAGTGTGTTCTATCCTAAATATGCACTAAATATTCCATATTGCTAGAAACAGCAGAATAATTTAGGAAATTTGAGGCCCCAGGGGCAAAAAACAGAAAAAAATGCCTACCCCCTGGGTCATAAAACAAATAATTTAACTTGTAAATGCTATGACTTTATTGTTTTAAAGGTCTTTTGTATAGAAACCAATAACTGTACTTAGAAGTTATGCAAAATCAGATGTTAGCAGTCATTTCTATAAAACTTTTAGTGAATTCATACATCAGACTGGTATCTGCATACATACAACTTTTGCCAATATGGCTTTGTTTAAACACTTCTAGTTCATATATTAGCTAAATTATGTTAGATATATGGTAAGAGATGATACTGTTGTGTTAAAATTTCTTAACTGACCATTTGAGGCAGTAATTGTGAACTTTCATTGACAAATAGGCATACAGTAAGATGTGGACTGGAGACAGAGGCAGGATTGGACACTTTATATAATCTTGAATGTTGGAATGATTAGCTGCTAAACATTACATTTATAGTGTTCTGAAATGCTTTCAATTTGTTATCAAACAGGTTCTAGACATTTCATGTCAGAAAACATGCTCATAGAGTAAGCTGCCAATAATTAAAGTCTTGTTTTCAAATTCTGTATAAAATTGATATAGGGTGGGGTATAAAATGTACTGTAAAAGAAAACTAAGAGTATATGCAGTGATTTCTTTCAGGCTATATTTCTGAGATATAAGTATTGTTGTGAGAAAAAGTGTTTTAGAAAGTTTTCTATTGGAATAAATGTTAGTATAGGTTGCACTTTGTAAATACAGCTGTCTTTCAAACCACGCCTCTTTTGGGGAGATATTTAATATTCATAGACAATTAATTTTGTTTACGTACTGGTTCCCGGATATGATCTCTATGTTTCATCTCATAGAGACATAACTTGGGAATGTTACCAGTAAATATACATATTCATAGTGATCAAGTTGAAGTCTGTGGAAATCCTTAAGTCAAGGTTGGGGTAGTATAGAAATTTAATGTAAGTTTAAACTCTTAGAAGTTCGGGGCATATAAACGTTGAAAATATGCCGCACAGCCCTATATTTTGACGTTTGTAAAAAATAGTAGTGCATATAAACTTTCCATTCTAGGATATATTTTTTTTTCAAAACTTCATAGTAAAAGTGGTACAGTTTTAGCCGTGAAAGGAGTTCCTATGGGAAATTGCATTGTTGATATTTACAGAAATGCAACCTGTAACTACTTGGGAAAATGAAATGCATTACAATTACAAATTTGCATTACTCCATGCCTGATGGTTTCTAGGCTCTTTTGTATCAAATAAGGGTGGTTGCTAAGCTCTTTTGACAAGACCTTACCTTTTTACTGTTGACCTGTAAACAAAATAGTGGCTTCAATCATTCTGAACATTTTGCTCGTGTATTGTTTGCTTCTTTCTCTTATAATTTTTTACAAAATCCAATTAATATACGCAAGGTCAAAGGTCAAGATCATCAAATTGAATGATCTTTGACCTTGGGTTAAATTGAATGTCATTTTGTACTCAATAGTTTTCACATCACAGTCATTCAATTGTAAAAACTGTTTTCGGGTAAGCTTAATAACATTGTCGAATTTCTGAAGAAAAAAAAAAAAAAACCAAAAAATGACATATTTTGTTGTAAATTATTGACTAGAAACATTAATTCTTAATATTTATTACCACAACTTAAATGGAGATGGATGCAAAACTGTATATTTTGTTCATGCTAAATGTGTATAATTCGCCTTTACAAATGCAATGAAAAATGACCTCTGCTCCTGCGGTTGTGACAATATTCAATCAAAATATTATTTATATATGACGTTGCTGGTATGATTGTTAAGTATCATGTTTCTGAAAAATATTAAAATCATTAAATTAAATCTGGTTTTGTTTCATTATGCATGATTCAAAACTGTATATTTTGTTAATGCTAAATGTGAATGATTCGCCTTTACAAATGCAATGAAAAATGACCTCTGCTCCTGCGGTTGTGACAATATTCAATCAAAATATTATTTGTATATGACGTTGCTGGTATGATTGTTAAGTATCATGTTTCTGAAAAATAATAAAATCATTAAATTAAATCTGCTTTTGTTTCATTATGCTAAAACCCCTAAAATGTACGGAAAACTTATTGACTTAGTTGTCATGGCAATCGTGGCCTAGCAGCACTTTGGGAAGTTTTTTTCTCACATAATTATATGGTCAGACTAAGTTTTAGGAAAATCGGTGACTACTGTGTGCCGAAAGTGTATTATTTATTCACGCTACCAATGTCGAGATCGAGAGAGAGAGCAGATATCAAAATTGACGGCCGTATTTATTTATCCCTCGTATTTACAAGCTTTCTAAGTTTTCTTCGTAGACATGACTTAACAAGAAGCAGATATTACGATACGTGCATTTATCATGCCTGATACCCCTCCCCACAATAAAACGGATTTAACAATCCAATTTCTACCAAACGTATGTGGCTGGGTTATTTTACACCTCGCATAGGCAAACGGATGTCGTCCTGGGTTTGACTGTCGGATTGAAAAAGTCAGGCTAATTTCTTAACTACAGTCAACCAATGGAGTATGGTACCGTTTTAACTGTTTCTGCAGGGTTTCGTTAAGAATTGTTTAACAATGCATTGTTCCAGTTTATTCAGAGATAAATCAAACATACTATTTTGTACATCAAGGTTTAATAGCTAAATGCAATCTCTTCCAAAAGATATTATCGCCGTCCGCTCTTTGTTCATTTCGGACCTTGTCATCAGTTTCAAGACATGTTATTTTCTCCCATATCTGCTTCAAACGGCTCGGTATTTTACCATTTGGTATATCATCCAATAAAATAATGATAAGCATTTCTCTGTTTTGTTGGAACATGTGCATTCTCGCCATATCAAGTTCATATTGACACCATTCACTGTCTAGGAAAGATCTTGATACAACGAAAACGATTTTCCTGCTGACCTTTATTATATCTATTATGTTGTCTGCGATGAATTTACCAGGAATGAAATCTCGGTCATGTAAAGCAAGTTTAAAGTTTTTTTCTGTTTCTAAAATGTACGAAGTGGTCCATAAACCCATATATAGTCTTCTTGGCTATGTGCCACAAATGCATCATAGATATATTCTTCTTTGAAATTGTTAACCTTCCGGTAATGACGGTACAATCCGCCGGCTATTAAACAACAATATTGTAAGGAAATGCGATATTTATACAATAAACTGCTAATAATAAATGTAAAGATTAAAACAACAGACAGTGTCACACTTAAAATAAGCCATACCTTAGATATACATTGCATACTCAACTGGTTCATATTTTCAAAAATTTCAAAAGTGGTTCGGAAACTTCCATCTGTGTATAAGCAACTATAGTTGCCTTTCAAATCAACATTCACTTTCGTTGTATATATCCATTGAATGAAATGTAAAGATTCGCAGTTGCACACGATAGGATTTCCTTTAAGTGTCAGTTTGAGACTTTGAGGTGAAATCCTTGTATTTAGCTTTTCTAAATTCTTTGTTTCGTATTGAGAGAGCCAGTTTATGTTGTTATTTTTTAGACTGAGTGTTCGTAAACTTTTTAACATATTTATACTGACAGGTATATTTTTAAAACTGTTATCATTTAAATGCAATGATGTTAACGTATTAGATTGATGAACAAACATTTCTGGAATGAACGGCTTGTGCATATCGTTTCCTGACAAGTCCAAATACTTTAAAGACTGGAGACTGTGCATAAAAATTCCTCTTGTATCACCAGCCAAGCCTAGTCCAAGTTCAGAATGTTTGATAACTAAAATTTCAAGACGAGAACAGGAACCGAGAAGATTATAATTTAGAATCGAACATCTCTGTCCGGACATGTTCAAAACCTTTAAATGGTCCAGACCATATATCGTAAAATTACAGTCATTTAAGGTTGTATCGGCTAAATCAATAACTTCTAAGTTTTCTGTGTGAAGAAGATGAACTATTTGTGGGGTTCGTACATCTAACATTTTGATATTAGACGCGTTAATGAACTCTATTGAAGGCGGCAATGGTATGGTTATGTTTTGATACATATATTTTCTGATAAGGATTTGAAAAGGGGAGCATAAATTAAAATAGGCTATATTAGCTCTTTTCAGGTTTTGAAATGCCATAGAATTTAGCAATGAGTAAACACTAATGAAATTAAAACGGTTAAGACTTAAATCAATTTCCTGCAAACAGCTTTTATTTTTCACATTTTCTATTGCTGCACCTTCGATTCTCATAAAATTATTTCCTGTCATTAATAATGACTTAATGCATATGTCCCCAATATACGAGGATAAATTAGCAGTTAAGACAAATTCTCCGAAATACCTGAATGTCTCAGACAAATCAAGTGTATCCATACTTTTATCCTTAAATACGTGAAGTGCTGGGAGAACATTGGACATCTTCATGTACAGCTGATTTGCCAAACTGAGGTTAGATAGATATTCAAGTGGTTCAAATGCATTCACTTCCACGTATCGTGCAAAACAACCTAACACCAGCGCTTTCAAAGAGATGTTTCTCAAAGTATCAAATGTGTTATCATGTAATACTTGTAGATCACACCCTCCTATTCCATGGTTATAATATATGAGACTTCTCATTGCGGATAGGAATTTTCCGAATCGTTCACCTTTTGGACCATTATAGGTATATAGATGAGATACATTTGAAAGATCAGACCAGGATTCCTCTGGGTAAGATGCTAAAAGATCATGACTAATCTTTAAAACACGAAGATTTGAGAGACACACAAAAACATTCGATGTGAATGATTCTAGACTATTATTTCTAAACAGCAGAACTCGCAGACTATCCAGTTGCGCAAAAGATGTCTTGGTTATACGAAATATTGCACAATTGTCTAAATTAAGTTTCTTTACGTCTGGATATCGACAAAATGCACATGGTTTCAATTCTGTCAAGTAATTGCCAGACAAGTTTATATATGATGTATTCGACGGACAATCTGAAGGAACAATTTTCAATCCAAGTGAAGAACAATCACAAGTCACAGATCCTTTATAAAATGATACTTTACACAATGTTGCATGTGCAAATCCATTGGTGTAATGAAATATTAACACCATCAATAAAACACATGTTACTCTTTTAAGTTCCATGATGTGAAGTAAGAAATATTATATAACACAGATCTTGTATTGTTTCCTTTTTTAATCACATTACCAGATGTTTAAAAAAAACGTACAAAAGACGTCAAAATGATACCGCTAGATTTTCAATTACTTAGAGACATGGAAATTCAGGAAAGGATAAAAGTAATCTTCAAATATAGTATTGACAAATTTTGATTAAAGTTTCGAACAGGACGTTTTCAAAAGTGACAAATTATAAGGAAGATCCCTACAAATATCTAAATACGCAATTAGATTGTGATGATATGACGCTAGAAGAAGGTGTTAATATGAAAGCTTAATACGAACACTGTAAGGTTTTGCCGTAGTAAGATTGTGTCTTTAAAATTGGATAGCTGATTTAAGTTTTGGTCACATGTTGAAGGGTTTTTTCGATGATCATATGCCATTTAGCTATATGATAGTACTTGTATGTTAATCTATTTCTTCGCTTAAGATAAACTCATCATAAATAGCAGGATTTAAATTTTGTACGCCAGACGCGCGTTTCGTCTACAAAGGACTCATCAGTGACGCTTGAATCAAAAAGTTAAAGGAAAGGCCAAATAAAGTACGAAATTGAAGAACATTAACGACCCAAAGTTCCGAAAGGTTTTGCCAAATACAGCAAAGGTAATCTATTCCTGGGGTAGAAAATCCTTAGTATTTCGAAAAATTCAAAGTTTTGGAAACATTTATTTTATGATTATTATCTAAATGATAACTCCTGTCATACAAGACATTCAACATATGACAAGTGGTATTATTGCCAATTTGACAACTATCCACCACAGACAAAAGACAAAAGACGTATACGTTAGCAACTACATAAGTTCGGCTTTAAAGATACTTTGCCTGTTTATAAATATATCACAATAGAACCAATGAACAAAAAGATATGAACATTTTCCTGTCTGTTGGATATGAGCAGTTTGCCGTTGATTCCGATTTAATAAAACGTAATATGTCCTTGAATAAACGAAAACACTTTTATAGCAGGGATATTCATATAGATATCATAAATTGGTAAAAACCTTTACTACATTTTATCACATATATAGAGATTTATTTTGGTAATAAGATTCCACGTCCAGGAATTCAATAAAATAAGTTGTATTTGGCATTTTGTTTTTATGGTAATATTTTAGGGTTGTGACTCCAATAGATTTTTATCTATTGATGAACTTACTGATGAAAGTTATATACGTACGTATACTCGTCTGGTATTTTTCAATCATAGCATCTGGTATTTTTTGCATATATACAAAATTGCTATTTAAAAGTTTTAAAGTAATACTAAAATGTTCCTTTTGTATATCCTTACGTTTGTTTTATTTGCGAGTTAATATAAAATAAGAAGATGTGGTGTGATTGCCAATTAGACAACTCTCCACAAGAGACCAAATGACACAGAAATTAACAACTATAGGTCACCGTACGGCCTTCAACAATGAACAAAGCCCATACCGCATAGTCAGCTATAATAGGCATAGAAATGACAAATGTAAAACAATGCAAACGAGAAAACTAACGACCTAACTTATGTACACAAGAATGAACGAAAAACAAATATGTTACGCAGCAACAAACGACAACCACTGAATTACAGGCTCCTGACTTGGGACAAGCACATACAGAATGTGGCGGGGTTAAACCAGTTTTAAGACGCTAATCTCCCCCTCCCCTAACCTTGGACAGAAGTGTAAAAGTACAACATAAGAACAAACTATAAAAATCAGTTGAAAAAGGCTTAACTCATCAGATGGATACAAATAGAAATACATCTAACAAAAACACAGAGAGGACGTGGCAGGGTACTTATACATTCCCACAACAAAACGACACTAAGTACAGATCTGAGAGTACTCGCAGTTACTGACAGCTAATTCAAAGCCGATACAACTAATAAAAAAATCATGCATCTAAGACTAAAAACGTTTTTACTAGTTTTTATTTATTTTCTTTCTTGTACGATTTTTTAATCTTCCGATAAAGATTTAAAAAAAAGTAGGATGAGATTAAATTCCATTGTTTGCCCCGATATGACAAAATGTGAAACAATTCAAACAAAAGTCCAACGTCCTGATTTATGACAAATTCTAATATGACGTGCTTCTTTCGCTTTGTAAACAACACCGTGATAAAATTCTCGATATATCTATACTTAGCGCAGATTCAGAGATGTGCATATTCGTGGCTGTTACTATTTACCTCTCACGTAAATCCACATATATCGTAACCTATGTGCAAACACTATGTCGATTTCGTTGTGTTCAAATTGAAATTGAAAAAGAAACTACAGAAAAGAATTAATGCACAAAAGCTTAAAAAATGTATAAAATCAAAATAAAATAAAATTCCGCGAAATTTCATGAATGATCTTGGCGCATTAACGTCATGTCATAACATGACGTCATACGAATGAAAACTCTCAAGCTGAACGTTTTCCGTTACGTATACGCCCTAAGTTCGGATAATATTGCATTAAAATAGAGTTTTGAGGTAGGTGTTGTTTCATTTTCTATTCTATTGCATTATTCGCACATTTGTGGATTTCAGCAAGTCAACATGGCGGCTCACTCCTTAGTTACGACATGTCAACTCTGGATTTGACAGTAAAAGTAACCACCGGAAAAAAATGTTTGGGTTAAGAATTATGAGAATTGAACACATTTTTCTAGTGCTTATTTAAGAAATAATTCATGTAAGACCTAGATTTATTTGAAATTTGTAACTTTCATCTTACAGGGAGTAAAATAGAACAGCCATACACACGGCAATCCTACCTTCGCTTCAGTTTTTAAATTACCGTATTTGTCCTATTAGAATCGAAATAATTCATGGAAGCCATAGATTTGTTGGACATTTACATGGCCTTGGCCGTGATATTCGTTAATTTTATCCTCGCTAACGCTCAGGATAAAATTCGAATATCACGGCCCAGGCCATGTAAATGTCCAACAAATTATGGCTTCCGTGAATTATTTCTTAAACAATAGACTATTTTCATATAACCGACTTTTGACTCAGATTATATAATTTGTCGACTGGTTACCTTGGACATCATGGTACTCGGTCACATAAGAGCAACCAGAATAAGTAAAATCAAACATATAATCGGTGTAATTTGAGGGGAAAGTTTACTGTTTTCCGATGATTTTTTAGTGAAAAAAAAATGTAAAGCAGGTAATTTTCCCCCTAAGTTGTACCGATTGAAAGCTTGGTTTTACTTCTTTAGCTTGCTCTTACCTGACTTGGTACCATGATGTCCAAGGTAACCAGTCGACAAATTATATAATCCGGAGTCAAAAGTCGGTAATATGAAAATAGTCTATTAATGAAAAACAAATATGACAGACAACAAACAACGACTGCCACTGACTCATGACTGGTAACAGATACACATAGAATGTGGCGGGGAAAACATATTTGTCGGCGCTATACCCTCCCCTTACCTGGTAAGTGGTGTAACAGCACAACATAAGAACAAAAGCTGTAAAATTAAAAAAGAGTACTCACAGTTACTGTAAGCTAGTTCAAAGTCAATGACAACTAATAAAAAAATCATGTTCCTCCAGAACAAAGTATCAATGAGTACACATCAAATGGATTTATAATGTGAAGATGTCACATAAAGTTCCAGAAAAACCTTACCTTGTGCTACGGCAAAAGATATGTGCACAGTTTTGACAAGATGTGGAACCATAAATATTCATTATAATAGAGCATCACATGTTAAGTATGTTTTCATTTATCAGAAAGATACGGCGTTAAATTAATGTTCTGTTATATGTTTATTCTAGGGACCAATAAGCTCACATGAATTGTATTTAAATTTACCGACTAAATAAACAACATTACCGTAAGAATTAGGATATTAAATTCCGTTTGTAATACGAATTCTACTACTGCTGGTGGTCTGTAAATTCCCGAGGGTAACATTAGCTTAGTATTCGGTGCTTCGGTACTGACATGATTTTAACTTATTTTCTAAAACTCCGCGTAGATTAATTCAAGAATTATTAAGATAACTAAGGTTCCAAATTCTTAGGTTAAGTAAACCGTAGATGAAGTTGGATTATCTTTCTCGGTCCTTTTTGGTCGTGTAGCCCTTACATTTCTATGTTTCAATACATACCTGGCTTTCAAATGTTTTGGATGAAGATAAATCAAGAAAAGCGGTTCAAAACCAAATGTTTGTATCTATGAAAGAATTTAGTAAAAGTTTTAAGAAATGTATGATCACACATTCACCGACTTAATAATTTACCATGCATACATCTATAGATTACGTTTAAGTTGATTAGTTTCAGAATAAAGTTTCAGTACTGTTGTGATTTAACCTTTTTGTGTCCATTATAAACACATATTTTGCATGAACAAATAATAAAAATATCTTTCAAAGTAAAGTTTTACAATTCCTTTTAACAGGAGGATTTTCACTTTATCTTTTAGTTATATTTTTTACTTTTATCAGTTACGTTCTATCTCTCTATTTTAATTTGAACAAGAACACATGTATTTATACATTTTAAACGTTATAAAAACTTCTGTGACTTCCCATTTCTCCGCACTTACATACCCTTTGTTCCATCGTAAGGCGTTTACATATCTCAGTTAATACGTTTTTCGCTATTGCATGTTCACACTATACGGACTTCATAAACAGGGGTGTGCTCCTGACACAAAAACTGCTCCAACACAGTTATGAGGAAGAACGACTCAAATCGACACTTCTTTAATTGGTTGACCGATACGATGCGACGGCATTTTAACTCAGTAACGACATATTTTGGCGGTCTTAGATCTTAATATACCAGTATAGTCGTTTGATCTTTAATTTTATCGATTGTGTCCTATTCCCGATTGTAACATTCTGACTGAGTGGGAATTCGCACGACAGGTGCAGGAGACGCTTACTTTGTCGACGGGTTCATGTAATTCCTCCAATGTTTGTTTCTTACCTTAATTTGTCTCTTCCCGATCGATTAACGAGATTTGAATATTGGTTAACTACTGTTGTTTGTAGTAGAGGGTTTTCTCTCTACTTTAAAATCAAATTTTATACCGTATCAATTACATTCAATCATCTTGACTTTGGTTTTTACAAACAAAAGTAGAGATATGTCTCCTGAGGTTTTTACAGTGTTGTTTTTATTATTTTTACCCTTGTATTTATATTTTACTTGATTGTATTTTATCGGGAAAGTGTATACAAATACGACATTATGTTTTGATAAACTGTATGTACTATCAGCTACAACAAAATGTTGGCGTCTTTATCAGAAGAGCTATCAACTACAATAAATTTTTTGTTTGATATTTTTAGTCAGTTGTGTTGTATGTCTTTCATAGATGTTTACACAGTTTTGGCTGCTGGATCCCAGTTATTGTCACATTAAGCAATCATGTCTGTTTGGGTTGCTCACCCAACTTTGTCAAAATAACGGATAATTATAAACAACTGTCATACAAGTGGGAAGTTAAGCTAGCTATAAAATTTTAACCCACCATTTGCGTCGGAAAATTCTGTACCAAGTCAGGAATACTACATGTTGTTTTTCATTGGTTCCGTTGGTTGACATAGTTTAACGTTTGATTTTGTCAGTTTTTATGTACTTCCTCCTTTTTGAATTTACCTACAAGTTCGGTATTTATGTTAATATTTTTTGAAATGATACTGTACTTCCTCATAGCAAGAGGTTTTTCGATTTACTTAAACTTTTTATCATATCGATTATATTCCATATTTGTTTTAATATGAACAAAAGAAGTAATTTATTTCTTAAACGTGACTTTTATCAAGAATTTTTCTATCCACTTTTCAATTATACTAATCAAATACAGATAAAGAGGGTTTCCTTTGTTGTAAAATTTAATAGATAGAATATTTCATTCGCTCATGTACATCTGCATACGACATATTGTGATTCACTAAAATGCAACAAATATCTGTGACACAATGAACATATCTGATGAAGGAACATCTGTAGAATAATGTATATTCCGTGATGATCGATGCAAAAATATTTAGAATATGAAAACTTTACAATACAAACGTTGGAGAGCTGATTTAACTAAAAAGACCTAAAGTATTGCCAAATCCGGACAAGCAATCAGAGCTTTGCACGAAGGAGATATATATCTACGTTGGTCATTCTTTTTTTATGAAACAAAACAGGACCAACTCCTTCAATTTGTCTTTTAGTTTGTAATGTGGAATACTTGTATAAAGTGTAGAAAAGTCACACTATTGCAAGATGAAAGAGTCATAGATTGTGTGTACTCTAAAAGATCTCTGGATTTTTTAGTATTCACATCTGATTCATGCCAACTCTATAATAGGTAGTTTCACAATAACTTTGAAGCCCAGCTTTGATTGCTAAAAAAATGATGTTAATACTTTAGAAAGAGTGTTTGTGGAGCACTTGGAAGACCCAGCAATATAACATTGTTTGTAAGAAAACTTATGTAGTTTAGGTATTCAATACAGGGACGGAAGATCCATTTTTCATCTTTGGTTGAAATTTCCTAAGGAACATAGAACAGATATATGATTATCCAGGATTTGCTTCTTGGTAAGTGTCGTGGGGTATATGTTGAGTTTCCAAATGAATTGTCAATACCTAATTCATTTCTCAAGCAGTTTATGTAATGTGATTTAAAAACGATGTTGTTTGGGGCTTTATCTGCAGGGACAACAACATAGTTGTCATGGGAAAGGGAATACCTTATCGTTATACTTTCTTTGATATCTAAAAACTACCAATAACTTAAGGTGTCATATCAAGAAGATATTCTTACATTAGTACTGTTAAAACTTTCTTTCATATCTAATCAAGAACTTCTGTGTGAACTAAAAGTGTCAATCCAAGGCGATGGTCTCAATGATTTCTGTTCTGAAATCTAACAAGTGTCGCAAAGTCCCAAAAAGCAAAAGAGTCTATAGATAATATTACATGTACATGTATGACACCATCAGAGGTCCAACTTTCACAGTTTGATCAAGATTGTATTTATATATTTCTCTTAACTCAGAAAAAATGAAGTTTTTCCGACCCATTTGGTTCACCACAAATAACATTTTACACATTATAAAGTAGGTACAAACATCTATGGGAGCTAAGGTGTTAAACCAAGGCGATATTCGTACAAGTAAATGTTTTCTGTTTAGACTTATATCTAATTTCAAACAATTATTGGAACTATATTTGAATAAAAGGTGTCAAACCAAGGCGATGGTCGTACAGGATTTCTGTTAAAAAATTCGTTTTTGCATTACTTATTAAAAACAACTACGAGACTTAAAGGTGTTAAACTAATATAGGCGATTATGTACATTATTTCTGTTAAGAAAGTTTTTCATATCTATCTAAAAACTACTATGGGAACTACAGGTGTCAAACCAACGCGATATTGGAACACGTGTCTGTTAAGAATCGTGTATGAATCTAATTAAAAACTACTTTGTTACTGAAGGTGCTATACCCAGGCGATGGTCGTATAAGATTCTTTTTGACAAATTATGTTAGATATTTGAACTAAAACCGTTCACATTTGACCTTTTAATTTAAAACTACTATTGGAAGTAAAGGTGTCGAGCCAAGGCGATATTCGTACATTTGGTTTTTTTTTGTTATTTTTTTTTTCAATATCTATTGAAAAACTACTATGGAATCTAAAGGCATCAAACCAAAGCAATATCATACACGTGTCTGTTAAGAATCATGCAGGAATCTAATTCAAAACTACTTTGGGAACTAAAGATATGTCAAACCAAGGCGATGATCGTACAAAATTTGTTCAACATATAACCGATAAGTGGATGGTTTTCCATGAATAAATCTCAGAATAAAGCTAACACAAGTTATCTACCTTTGTGTAGCTTATATGTCTATTCTAATGATATGACAAATGTATAAAAAATATTATATTAATATTCAGAGGTAAAATATAAATGTATAGTTCAGTTTTCAACGAACATAACGGTTCTTAAATAGCATTCATTATGTTTAAATGTGTAAATAAACTCATCATAGATACCAGGCTAAAAATATTGTACGTCAGACCCATATTTCTCCAACAAAAGATCGTCAGTGACGCTCGAAATAAAAAAAAAAGTTAAAATGAGAGAGACAAAAGATTTTCGAAACAGAAAAAAAAAACCAACCTCATAAATAGTGTGATAACTGTTGAAATCAGATTAAAAATCGTAACTAGTATACTTCAACGACCGTTTAAGGTTGCACTTTGTAAATTCAGCTGTTTCTCAAACCACGCCTCTTTTGGGAGATATAGAATATTCATGGATAATTAATTTTGTTTACATACTGGTTCCCAGTTATGATCTCTATGTTTCATCTTATAGAGATATAACTTGGGAATGTTACCATTAAATATACATATGTATATTGTTTATATTGAAATCTGTGGTAATCCTACAGTTAAGGTAGAGGTAGTTAAGAAATTTAGTGTTAGTTTAAACTCTTAGAAGTTCTCGGCATATAAACGTTGAAAATATGCCGCACAGCCCTATATTTTGACCTTTTACAAAAATAGTAGTGCATATGAACTTTCCATTCTAGGATATGATTTTTTTTCAAAACTTCATAGTAAAAGTTGTACAGTTTTAGCCGTAAAAGGAGTTCCTATGGAAAATTGCATTGTCAATATTTACAGAGATGCAACCTATATTGGGTGGAAAAAGAGAACATACAGAATTTAACCAAATTTGGTTTATCTCACAGATTTTAATGAAATCAACTCAAATATGAAGTTTTATAAATATTTCATGAAAATTGAGAAAATCCTGGGCCTTAACTATGATGACTCAGCATAAATTCACAGTTTACAGTATGCATAGTTTACTTAAAGCCCTGAATGCAAAATAAATTCATAATATATGCATATTTGTAAATTAAATTGTTTAGATGTTCTTATATTTACTCTTCGCAGTCATTGAAACTCATAAATCCTTCCTGAATATTATTGGTGGGGTGTTTTTGTCCTGTCGATAACCCAAAAGTAAGCCGTAACACCTAAATCTGCTTTTTTGTCACCGCACAATAAAAATAAAAGCTAGAAATACAAAAATATCTCAACAAAACTTACAATAGTGTGTCCTATCCTGAATATGTATTAAATATTCCATGTTGCTAGAAAAAGCAGAATAATTTAGGAAATTTGAGGCCCCAGGGGCAAAAAACAGAGAAAATTGCCTACCCCCCTGGGTCATAAAACAAATAATATAACTTGTAAATGCTATGATTTTATGATTTTAAAGGTCTTTATACAGAAAACAATAACTGTGCTTGGAAGTTATGCAAAAATCAGATGTTGGCAGTCATTTCTATTAAATTTTAAGTGAATTTGTACATCAGACTGGTATCTGCATACATACAACTATTGCAAATATGGCTTTGTTTTAACACTTCTAGTTTTTATATTGCAACGTAAACGGGTTTTCGTGTGTAAACTGATTTTCCTTTCATAATTTGTCTCATGACATTATATCCCGCTAGCTCAGCCGTTTACGTTACTGGTAGAGAGGGTTCGGCCTGTGCTTTCGCTTCAGGACTTCTGACAGCATACTGACAATACAACGAAACGATAAATTCAATAAATGACAGGTATAAGAAACCTAAAAATGACCAGTGATGACGATTTGCCAAGCAATGTATTTGCTCATATAACAAATGACCAAAATTCATAAAACAGTTTCATATTTAATAGACATCTCCATGTGAAAATTAAAACTCTTTAGAATTTCCATACATTTTCGAACTACCCCTTTTTGGACAAAACGATGCGGTGAAAAATACCCATAACAAGTTAACCAATTCAATAAAGCGTTTGGCTTTAGTGCTATCTAGTTGAATAAAATAATATGATACTAGAATTTTGAGGTGTCCGTTTACTTAAAATATTGAGAGCTGTACACTAGTCGTCTTTTAACTATAATATTATTAAATCAATCAAGTTGTGACGTCAACCTTCCGAGACAAAATAAATATACCCACTGGTTCCCACCGACTCTGTTAGACTAGATCATGAACCTCATCATTGCATGACTAGGAAACAACAATCGATCCAGTAAAAAAAAAACATCGCATTTATCTATACCCGTTTAATTTTCGGTCCAACCAGAGCAATGTCTGAAAACGTTTTTCAATATCATTGACCAGTTCAAGACCCAAAAATAAAACATGCGATAATACAAAATTCTATTTCAGAGTAAGGCACGAACAATTCCTAAGATTGACGACCGTTACTCTAAAATATCCCTCGGATTAACCATCGGTCTAAATATCACTATCGAAATGAACTCCATCTCTTTATAAACCCGAAATCATAAAATATCTAGCTAGTGTACCATTCCCTCTATTTATTCTGGAACGGAAACGTAAATTAATATTTTGGAACTGTTTGGCTACAAGACCGAAAAGAAATATATCAAATGTAAAGAAATAAATATTTAAGTCAAACATCGAAATACAAAATAAAATGAAATTTGAAGTACAACTTACCAGTACAAAAGTTTTCCCCAATCTAAAGAAATACTGCCCAGACGAGGTTTAAATATCCAAGTCTGGACATTTAGTCTCAAGCACGAGAAAAACGATCCCCGCGAAAAAGTGACCGGACAACTATAGTTATATATAATATCTAAAAATAGAAAAAGGGGAATTTACGATGACCCATAAACGTTACAATATTAGCTAAATTATGTCAGATATATGGTTAGAGATGATACTGTTGTGACAAAATTCTAAACTGACCATTTGAGGCAGAAATTGTGAACTTTCATTGACAAATAGGCATACAGTAAGATGTGAACTGGAGGCAGAGGCAGGATTGGATACTTTATATAATCTTGAATGTTGGAATGATTGACTGCTAAACATTACATTTACAGTATTCTGAAATGCTTTCAATTTGTTATCAGAACAGTTTCAAACAGGTTCTAGGCATTTCATGTCAGAAAACATGCAAATAGGGTAAGCTGGCAATAATTAAAGTATTGTTTTCAAATTCTTTAAAAAACTGAAACAGGGGAGCGGGTATAAAATGTACAGTAAAAGAAAACTTAGAGTATATGCAGTGATTTCTTTAAGACTATAATTCTGATAAACAAGTATTAATGTGAGAAAAAGTGTTTTAGAGAGTTTTCTATTTGAATAAATGTCTGTATAGGTTGCACTTTGTAAATACAGCTGTTTCTCAAACCACGCCTCTTTAGGGGTGATATAGAATATTCATAGGCCGAGTTCACTTGAAACTCTAGAGTTCACTCTACTAACTCGGGTTTCAACAATCCGAGTTTACTCGAACCTCTCGAGTTAACCCCTCTTATCCCGGTTCCAACCCTCGCTGAGCCAGGGTTAAACTCGAGAAACCCTTGAATGACGTCAAACCAATCAGATTTTTTCCTTTTTCATGCATAGTCAGGGCCTTACCCTAGAGTTACTTAGAGTTGTTCCGAATAGCAACTCGAGTGCGTTCACGTGATACTCTTGAAACTCTATAGTGGACTCTAGAGTTTCAAGTGAACTCGGTCATAGATAATTAATTTTGTTTACATACTGGTTCCCAGTTATGATCTCTATGTTTCATCTCATAGAGATATAACTTTGGAATGTTACCAGTAAATAGACATATGCATATTGTTTATATTGAAATCTGTGGTAATCCTACAGTTAAGGTAGGGAAAGTTAAGAAATTTAGTGTAAGTTTAAACTCTTAGAATTTCTGGGCATATAAACGTTGAAAATATGCCGCACAGCCCTATATTTTGACCTTTAAAAATATAGTAGTGCATATGAACTTTCCATTCTAGGATATGATTTTTTTCAAAACTTCATAGTAAAAGTGGTACAGTTTTAGCCGTAAAAGGAGTTCCTATGGGAAATTGCATTGTCAATATTTACAGAGATGCAACCTTAAACGTTTGTTTGAAAATTGAATTACATAGTATACGTTTTTTAACGAATGTTACACAAACCTATAGCCTGCTCAAGTAGAAGTGTTCCTATCGTTTGTTTATTATAAGAAAAACCTGCATTTTTTATTGTAATTTGTTTTGATAATTGCTATTAACTAGAAAGTTTTCTTTCGAACGAAATTATCAATAGCGTCATTGAGGATAACGTGTGATCACATAGCACATGAAAACCCTTCATGGAGTATAGGCATCCTTAGCAGTAGTACCGTAAAAGAATTCATTTACTAAAATTTCTAATTCAAAATATACTTCACGTCTATACTTGAATCATATTGGTATACCCAAGCACTGCCTACTCGGCGGTTCATACCCTCGGAAAAAACACGATAGTTATAGTCAACAAACAATTAAAGGGAACAGTCCAGATGTAGTTATAATCCAGATGTAGTTATAATTCATATGTAGTTACAAAAACGATTACATATGTTTCTGGAATAAACTCGATAGGTAAATCTTCAATGATAGCATTAACGGTACCAATTTTACTACAGTAGTAATAAAGGATCTTACATGGTTGTAGATCAGGTGTTGGAGTAGATACTTTTATGCAACTGCATAACAAGAGCTAAGCCTTGTTCGGTATGGTAAAACATCTTGTCATACAACGGGTCACCAATTGACATGACGGATTATGTCTCAATTTCTTTAGCTTTCATGTATTGTTAAACATGTGACTATTATTGAATGATCCGAGTAATTAATATATCTATTCATTTATTTGCTAAACAATTGTCTAATTTAATATTCTCTATCGGCCCAGGCAAGACGGCGTTTTTTTGTCTTCTGCATACGTCTTTCTACAAAAATTTACCATTTGGGTGACAGAAATGCAGACGTAGAATGGACATAACATCTTCTTAAACTATAGTGGTTATTTGTCTCATGGACAACAAAAATATACTTTATGTTATCGACAAGGGATTTTATCGATACTTTGTAAATCGTAGAAGAAATTTGGGTTCCTGTCTTATAAAGGTTAAGTTAACATGATGTTTTATTAACTGTTATTAATTTGCTGTATTTCTTCTTTGATTTAGGTTAATCTTCAAATTTAACAGTTACCTTAAAAATCAGCTTGGTCGGCAATGGTATTTAACTTTAAACTTTGGATATTATTAGACTTTCATAAAGTATAATTATTTTGTATAAAACATTCTTAAATTTCAGTCTTCAGGTACGTTCAAGACTAAAAGATTAGAAAGCCAAAACCCGAAAACTTTTGATAGCATCAGAACTTAATAGAACCTAGACAAAACTACCTAAACTGTCTAAGATAAACTTTTCCCGAGTTGTAACCTCAATTTTGATGATAACATAATTTGTACAAAAAAAAAAAAAAAATTACAACACTTTAAAACACTTTAACTCAATCCACTACGGAATCAGTGGGTACTGTATGAGCGATGCCCTCTGGGACTGATACTCCACCACCACCGCCACCACCACCAGCACTACTAGTGGAAGTAGAAAATAAACAATAAGATTTCTGTGCGCTCAAAACTTGTTTCTTGAATGATATGCACCAGGCAAGCTCGTCAACAAAAGTTTGGAACAACAACTTTGAGACACATTTTTAAAAAGAATACGATGGATCTAATGAATTAACTAATAAGGTTAAGTTTGTTTGCAGGATTTTCAACCTAATTTTTAGTATAAATACTTAAATTAACTTATTTAATACACCTTTTACAGCATGCCAATACAAAATCCTTGGGCGAATTAAGCCTGGATTTTTTTAATATCTGGAAATCATTAGAAACGTTTTAAAAACACTCCAATCCCTTTCAAAAGCGGCTTTTTCTATCAGTTCTTCCTACGTTCAGCAACATTAGAACACCTTTTCCAAAAGTAATATAACTAAAATCAGTTAATGTAAATACTAGATTAAACTCGTCCATACAAATTACTGATTACGGTGGGGATATGCACCGTCTGAACTAATTGGTCAACAGCTGCAATACCAATGCAACGGTTGTAAAAACTATTTCGAACATCGGGAGTCTTTTCCATATCAAATTCACAACTATATATGTTGCATTGAACAAAAAGCAGTTACATTTCATTTACTAGTACATAATACAAACAGCATATATATTGTTTGACTGGTTGATGCATAACGTTCAATGTGAAATATTTCAATGCAAATGCAGAAAGATTACATCTCAGCATTTAATAGTATATGCATATATAGGATGATGCTATTTTTATGTTTTATTCTCTCTGTACTAAACGGACATGCCAAGTCGGATTTTAATCATGCCTGTGTATAAAGAAACAGTCCACAAGATAACATGTCATCTTACTCGACTTTATTACTCTAAATCCGATCCGACAAGTCTTGGCTTACTGCTGAATGGCAAGAATTAAAATGTAAGTCTTTAGTTAAACCTGGACGAGGAACTTATGAACCATCTCCCGCTCCGCTCTGAAGCCATCACATTTCAGCGAGATCACCGAGCATTTTGTAGAAAGCGCCCAAATAAACTTTGTAAACTGATATTGCAGAAAATGATATCTTCATACAGAGATGAAAAGTAGGTACTTTTAATAAGTTCAGAAATAGAATAAAAGTGAATATTATTAAGTTCAAATTTTTTTTATAAAATAAAACCTCGTAAAATTAATCCTTTTTCTCCTGTTTTTGAAATGCATGATTAATATGGTTCATTTTGTTTCAGGATTTCTATGACTCAAACAGGGCGCGTTGATATGATGCTTTTATTTATGCAACCCCCAGGCGTTGACCTTAGATTAATTAGAATTTTATAGTTCAATGTCCCTTAGGGTCAAATAGCACTTTACGTGTTTTGTACCTATATACCCTTTGCTTTCAATTTATTTTGGCTTTGGGCGATCCTGATGAAGTCAAATCCAGAAAAGCACTTTTGCTGCTTAAAACTTGATTCGGCGTTTTCGTTATGAGTGATATCCGATAATGTACCTAAAGTTTCTATACTGAGATTGTCAAATTTCAGCTGTGTATATTTACTTTCTTCTTCTTCTACCACTATTACGCGGCCACCATCAATAAACTGATTATTTTGCCACTTTTGGATGCCTATGTAAATATTTTATAGAAAAATATTGTGAAGAATTGTGCTACAGTGAAGTTAAACACATCCTGGACGGTGGTCTAGATCGTCTCATGTAGGTTAGTCTTGAAACATTCAAGACTACCTGCACTAGCGGTGCTAAAAAGTAAAAACACAAAAATACCGAACTCCAAGGAAAATTCAAAACAGAAAGTCCCTTATCAAATGGCAAAATTAAAAGCTCAAACGCATCAAACGATAGAAAACAACTGTCATATGTCTGGCTTGGTACAGGCATTTCCTTATTTAGAAAAATATTGGTGGCTTAAACCTGGTTTTATAGCTAGCTAAACATCTCACTTGTATGACAATCGCATAAAGTTCCATTATTTTGACAACAATATGTGAACAAAACAAACAGACATAATAGGTAAAAATGTCAAAAATAGGGGTACAGCAGTCAACATTGTGCTATAATCTTAATCACTATAAAAACAAACAAATATGTCAACAAAGAAAAACAAAATGGCATATAGACAAAGCACATAAGCAAACATGAAAGACAAGAATACAAAAAATTACGATAGCACAACAGCACAATGGCGGGATGTATAAGTACCGAGCCACGCCAAGAGGATATTACCAAAAATGGACTAAACAGTAAAGTAAATAATTTACAAAGACAAATGAAAAACACTATAACACGTAATTCAGATGATAAACAACGTTAATACCTAGAATCTATACTTCAAGACCATCGTGTATTATTTGTGAAGTTGATACGGAATATTTATCAACAAGGTCTTAGTATCTTCCGATGAACTTTTTTAGAAAAAGGACGAGACGTTATTTGACATAACCCTGGTTCATCAACTTTCTGCTCAGACACTGGTGACGTTTTATAAAGTCTGAGTAGCAGCTGCAAGCTCTTGAATACCGAATGAGTGGGAAATGTATATCCCATATGCAGGTGAAGTTGGTATATTGCTACTAAGATGGGGGAATTGATAATTTCAAAATTAAAATCGTCTCGTTTGTCATAGTTTTTGGTATTGAGATGACCGCTTATGTCAAATTCGAGGTATAAGTCTAAAAATGAGGCGGAGGAAGCCGTGTCTGTTGTTTCTTTAATTTCTAGTTATGGAGGATATATTAATGGAACCCATTCAGAAAAGTTTGGATTGTTAATGGAAAGAACATCATCAATATATTTGAATGTGACATTAAATGATCTGGCTTATTTGATCTTCTTGTTTTGACAAGTGTCTGAAAGAACTCCTACTCATATGAAAATAAAAAGAGGTCGACAAGGAGAGGCACACAGTTCGTTCCCATAGGAATGCCGACAATTTGTTGAAAAAGTCTACCACCAAATTCAACAAATATGTTGTCAATAAGAAACTCCAGCATACTGATCACGTGTTCCTCTGTGCAGCATGGTTTACCTTTTTGTTCACTATTAACAAAATATGCCGTATGGTATCCCAAAGTAATAAATTATAGCGTATGCTACCATTTCTATTTTTGAAAAGCATTTTGGATTATTTCTTTTAGAAGATTTTTCAATTTCACATGGTGAATGGTGGTATACAGGGTTGAAAAGTAGTAGTGCGTTCCAGTTCCTTATTGTTCTTGGATAGAACGATTCTTTCATCACTTCTGTTCTACACGATGGTACAAAAATGTACTTGGAAACCATTGATGTTTAAGTAAAGGATAGTCTGTATGGGAGAGTGAGAATGTCTTTTGTATTAACATTAACCTTCCCGTTGGCAAGTTTGTACATCATTGCAAGTCTTGCTGCTTTTCTCCGATCTTCATGGATTTCCATTCGAGTAGGGTAAGCATATCACTAACAGATGAGGTTTTGTGATATCTGTTAGTAACGTATCTTGCTGATCTTCTTTGTACCATTTCCAGCCGATGTTGTTTGTTCTGCTGGAAAGGGTCCCATAATGGGGAGTTTGCATTCAGTTTCCTTTAATGATGTTATTGATGTTGAGGTTTCGTTTCAGACATCCAATGGTCTTTGTAACATATGTTTTTGATTTGTTCGTTCCATTTCAAGTTTGAACTGATGGTACAACCTAGATATTTAGCAGATTTTACAGATTCAGGGGTGTGGCCATGCAGTGTGTACTCTCTCATAATAGGTTTGCGTTTTCTTGAAATTGTTAGTACATTGCATTTATCGGGATGAAAGGCCATTTTCCATTTTGTTTCCCAGATTGCCAGTTTGTTGAGGTCCGCTCAGTTCTCACTGTCCGTGTCGGATAAAATGATAAGATATACTACGGTATCGTCTGCAAAGTCCATAATTAGGCAATCTGTTTGTTTCCCTGCATCCATGTTTATAGTGATGTCATTGATGTAGTCGATCAGTTGTGTTTCGCAGGATAGGCCTCTCCTGAATCCATCTCAAACTCAAGAAATGTTTTTGATAAGTAGCTGAATCAATAGATTAATCTGTGTGACAACAGTTTCAGCATAAAACCATAATTGTTATGAAGTCAACATGGCCATGTAATTCCAAGTTTTGGGTACACAATGGAGGAAATTGCATGCATTTGTCATATTCCCATACATTCTTGTAGTTGGAAAATATGCGATAGCTCTTGCTTGTATATTTTTTTGACAGCAATTGGTTTTAAATAATCTCTACCTCCATGCGTATATCATAGAAAATACAGGGCAAACTGCTTTGACAAAAACTCATCATTGAGGTACATGTCTTCATACTGTATCAACTCTAAAATTATTCATTTCTTCGTGTTGCTCCTCATCCCTAAACAAGTAGATGACAGCAACACGTGTAGGACAGTTGCAATCATCAACAATTGCAGCAGGGAAATAGGATAAACTAGATTAAAAATCATCAGGATTGAAGTCCAGTGGTGCAGCTTCTGTAATAAGTGGCAAGTCAATAATACATATTTGCGTTGAAGGTAAAAACAAAAGTGGATATAACTCATCTACTAGTATATCTAATTGCAAATATATATTACTGTAACTTAAAGCTATTCAAATGTTTTCATACTGGACTGTTTTTGGAGGAGTTTGCTGACTTACGTTTTTCTTCCACTTTTGGACTCGTCATCTGTGTTTCATTTCATTTTCACATTTTTATCTCTTATTTTTTTTATGAACAAACAGTAGTTTTGTCATCTAATTTTAATTTCCTTTCACAGTCGTTCCTTTCCCTGTCTTTGTCAAAGAAAGAGTAGGTGGTTTATTATCTGTATTTTCTCTGCTAAAATATTTTCTGTTTTGACCCGTATGAGTTTGAATGTCCCTTTGGTATCTTTCACCTCTCTTTTTCTTATAGACAAATCCTTTTCCATGCATCAATATATCTGCTATTTTAACATTCATGATCCCCTCCTGGACATAAATTTCAAAAACATGGCAAAATAAGTATCTAAAGTTACATTAGTTGACATGTTTTACACAGTGTAATTTCCTGGGACCTGGTAATGTTTGGACTTTTACTTGTTTTGATCTGCCAATATTATCTAACTAAGAAACATGATCCATGATTGTTTGTCAATTGACTTTGACAAAGGAGTAGGTTCGATAAGGCCCTAAAATGGCCCATAATAATAGCGATAATTTCAAATTATGATTTATTGACCAATATCACAATAAATCATAGCTAATACAAATACTAAATAGAAAATAGGCAGTGGCTATTCTTCCGGCTAGCCGGAAAAATAGCAAAAAAGTCTACTTTTCCGGCCATCCGGAAGAATAGCTTTTCTCTGCTATTATGTTACTATTCCGGTCATACTTGACAATGAATAATAAATATGCGTTTGGTTAAGTGGTTCGAACAATATTCGCATATGCACTGTCTTAATGGAGTATTTGAATGTGTTGTGCAAAGATAAGATAGAGATACTTCTATTCCAATTAAAGGGACCATGATGAGCAAAGTAACGTATTACAATGATTGCTATATATGGTCTTAATTTACAGAACTCGCAATACTAGTAGCTTACTTTCTCATCTTTGTCCTCAATGAGAAAGTCGAAATAGGTCTTTTTCAGAGTTTTTGCAGCGCATAACTGCTACTAGTATAAGCTTTATTTGGCAAAACCTTTCGGAATTATGGGTCATCAATGCTCTTCAACTTCGTACTTTATTTGGCCTCTTAGACTTTTTATTCGCAAATATAGATAAATCCTTTTCCATGCATCAATATATCTGCTATTTTAACATTCATGATCCCCTCCTGGACATAAATTTCAAAAACATGGCAAAATAAGTATCTAAAGTTACATTGGTTGACATGTTTTACACAGTGTAATTTCCTGGGACCTGGTAATGTTTGGACTTGTTTTGATCTGCCAATATTATCTAACTAAGAAACATGATCCATGATTGTTTGTCAATTGACTTTGTCAAAGGAGTAGGTTCGATAAGGCCCTAAAATGACCCATATTAATAGCGATAATTTCAAATTATGATTGTTTGACCAATATCACAATAAATCATAGCTAATACAAATACTAGATAGAAAATAGGCAGTGGCTATTCTTCCGGCTAGCCGGAAAAATAGCAAAAATGTCTACTTTTCCGGCCATCCGGAAGAATAGCTTTTCTCTGCTATTATGCTACTATTCCGGTCATACATGACAATGAATAATAAATATGCGTTTGGTTAAGTGGTTATTATAGCATCCAATGGAGAATGTAGTGGCAACAAATTTCCTCCCATGCAAATACTGAGAATTGGAACTATTCATTTTTTGCACGTTCTCCGCACGCACTGATTATAAACTCAAGATAAAACGTTCTGGAAAATAGTAATAATGATAATAAAAAAAAAATAAATGAATAAATAAATAAAAACAGAATTATCATGGGAATAAACTCCTCATGTACCAAATTTGATTGATTTTTCTACTGGCTGTTCTATGGAACGCCGATTTCCCGTAAATGTAAACAGCTTGTCAAATGAGACCAAAAGAAGAATATCAACATCGGTTGATAAGCAGCAAATACACTTCTGAATTAAAGTCACTTGGCTAAAAATTGTACAAAAAAGTTTCCCTTCACTAAAATAAATTAAAATGCAAATAAACTTACTTCATAGTATACAGCATATTTAGATTTTTTTATCTAAAGGGAAAAAAGGGGGAGGGGCAAAAATGCCTCTCCTCTTTTAATATTCTACCTATGAATTTCCTGCAAGTTTAGGAGTCAGGCCACAGATTTGTGGCCATAATAGACATCTATGATTCATAAAGAAGATCCTGAATTTATCATTTCCTTGAAGTTTGGTTCCAATGAAGTCGTCAAATGATTTTGGACGATTTTTTTTTATTTAAAATGTTCGGTGATTTGTAACACAAAGAAATAAGAGAGAGGGTAGGAATAAATTGTCCCCAGAGTAAGACTGTGTTTATGACAGCAAAATATAACATTTTTTTATTGAGAATTGAGAAAATAAATAAAACAGAACAAAATAAAAAGGAGGGCGGGGGGTGTTTGTTATACCCCCAACTCTGGTATACTATTCTTAGTTCAGGCATATCAGTGCACGTTCATATATCTCTGTTGTATACTTAGAAATAATGCATCCAAGTATATTTGATTTAGTCGTTTTCCTGTGAATTGTGTTTATGCGTTTTGCCTCCATTGATACACTGAGGTAGATGTAATCGGGGGAAAATCATCAATTTCAGTTTGATTTCACGCTTTATTCCACTCAGTTTACGTGCGAACTATTGTTCTGGGGTCTGTCCCAAAGAAATTTGTTTTATAAGCAATCACATTCTCTCTAATTCTCCTTAGGACATCTTTAAATATAATTCCGATTTCCAATTCTCAAAACGTCCAGCATACGCGCGTTTGCAATCCGACACCTCATCCGGGACACTTTCCGTGCCACACGACACTGCTGTTGGCCGGAAAAATAGAGATTTTTAACTATTCTTACGGCTAGCCAGAACAATAGACACTCCGTTAATATATGTTGTTGAAAACTTACACACGTGCATTCAATTCAGACGTCACAAATAGCACTCATGTTGATTCTCCACGAAAATTCGAGTAAATTTCCATTAATTTTTGGACAGGAAACGTATAGAGCGCATGCGTCGCCAAAAAAGATATTTTCAAATAATGTTTGTTATAACATTTTACATATCTGACTTGAATATTTAGTTTGTCGACGCCTGCGCTCTATGTTTCCTAAGCCTTAATTTGGTTGCAATCTGCACGATTTTGTCAAATTTTGTAAAAATCTCTATTTTCAGTCCTATATGGAATGTAAAAATCAACGCTATAAAATAAAACTTGGACAAAAGAAGTTCTATTTAACTTTCTCACATGACTTTAGAACAACTTAAAACATTTTAGATCTTGAAACATTGAACTTAATAATCGATGTCAAGTATGGCCCTTACCGAACTTTCTCCTTTTCTTTGCAATATTTATACATAACTATAGCTACAGGATATTATACAAAAACCTGTCTAGACTTATAGCGGCCTTGTTGACTGCTGTTTGATCAACTGTGTACACGAATCTGATAGGCTTTTGCTATGTTTCGACCTAAGAAATGTCACTCTATTTCAAACACGAACTCTTGATGACTAAAATACATTTGTACACGTAGCTGTGGAAACGAATTTTGACCTTTGCATTGTCCACTGCAGCCACTGGAAAACAGTACTTACAATTCTATTCCAAAATCGCTAGTCTTCACTTATGCTCATCTAGGTGTTTTTTTCTGAGACAGCATAACAATAACAGTGTCGTGTTTAAGATCACCGGATAACACTATCAATCTTCTTTTATTGTGGTGTAACCTCTGTTTCACCGATAGTAAGACCGCACAATTAAGTGCGTGTATCGTAATATGTTCTGCTTTCCTATTTGAAGACTGGGGCTCAAGTGTCTTCTTGCTGACATTTTGTGTGTTTCTAATGTTGTGCTTTATATATTTTCCCGCTTGTGTCATTAATATGTTCTTTCTAAGAATAGATCGAATCGTACATTGCATCTAGTTTGTTAACGCCACATCCAGCACTGTACAGTTTGTATCAATACAAGATGTGTTGAGTACGAAATAAAGACCATTTCTGTAGATAGAAACAAATGATAGTATTAATCAATTCGAATTTATCACTTGGTGTATTTTCCACTCTATGTTTTAAAACTTTTAACTTCAATTCAATGTTCGAACAATATTCGCATATGCACTGTCTTAATGGAGTATTTGAATGTGTTGTGCAAAGATAAGATAAATATACTTCTATTCAAATTAAAGGGACCATGATGAGCAAAGTAACGTATTACAATGATTGCTATATATGGTCTTAATTTACAGAACTCGCAATACTAGTAGCTTACTTTCTCATCTTTGTCCTCAATGAGAAAGTCAAAATAGGTCTTTTTCAGAGTTTTTGCAGCGCATAACTGCTACTAGTATAAGCTTATTTGGCAAAACCTTTCGGAATTATGGGTCATCAATGCTCTTCAACTTCGTACTTTATTTGGCCTCTTAGACTTTTTATTCGAGCGTCACTGATGAATCTTTTGTAGACGAAACGCGCGTCTGGCGTACAAAATTTTAATCCTGGTGTCTATGATGAGTTTATTGCCCTTCTTAACTATATCTGGATTGACAGACGTAGTTGGTGGACAGTTTGTCTTTTCGAGTGTTCCACAACATAATGTTGTTTTCATTCAATAAAATATAAATAACAAATTTCATATGTCCAAAGCGTTTTTTCTGGATTAACCTTTATTGTGAACCTAAAAAGCCGAACATTTGAAAGCGAAAGATGCATAAGGAACGAAACAGTTGAAGATAGAATAGAGAATGAAAACGGGGAATGTGTCAAAGAGACAAGAACCTGACCAAAGAGCAGAAAACAGTCCTAGACCACAAATGGGTCTCCAATGAAGCGAGAAAATCCCGCCGAGTCGGAGCGGGCTTCAGCTGGCCCTAAAACAATAATTTAAACTAGTTCAGCGAAATGGATGCCACACTCAACTCTGAAACATATAAATGAACCAAAATTAAAAACACACACAAGACTAACAAAGGCTAGTAGACGTTCAATAATTGGGACAGGCGCAAAAGTGCAGCGGGGTTAAAGATATGTTTTGTGAGATCTCAACGCTTCCCTATACCTCTAGCTAATGTGGAGTAAGCACTATAACTATAGCCAATTTTGAATAAACAAACACACAGCAAAATGCACAGTAACACTCAGTTCAAAAGAAGTCCGAGTCCGATGTTCGAATAGGTAACAGAAGAAACTAAGCAAAATGACAATGATAAACATAAATTAACTACCAGCAGTTACTGACATGCAAGATCCAGACCTCAATTAAACTGATTGAAAAATTATATCTTCATCATATGAAAATCAACCACAATCGAAGAGCTATTTGACCAAAGAAGCCTAAAATAATAGCAAAATCCACCCCAGGTCATCTTTGTCTGAGGGAGAGGATTTTTCATTCAAATGAGGCGCCATTTGAAAATATTTATATTTAGAAAAAAAAAAAAAAAAAATTCTCTGAATCATTTCTCGCATTGATACAATGATGGCCAAAGTTTTTTGTAAATGTTTTCATTACACCTGCCTACCAAGTTTTTTGTTTTGTTTTTTGCTTTCCTTCAATCGTTTTACTTTTTTTTAATACAGCCAGTCTTTAAATTCCTTAAGTTTGTCTTAACTGCATCTGTTTTCTGTTGGATGCACTAGACAATAAAGAAGACAAAACATGGACATTTTTAAAATTCTTTTGGCATAACTGTTTTCGTTCTTTATGCAGCTTTTCTATCATCCTTTTACTTTTTTTTAATACAGCCAGTCTTTAAATTCCTTAAGTTTGTCTTAACTGCATCTGTTTTCTGTTGGATGCACTAGACAATAAAGAAGACAAAACATGGACATTTTTAAAAATTCTTTTGGCATAACTGTTTTCGTTCTTTATGCAGCTTTTCTATCATCCTTTGTGTATTCAGATTACTATTATTGGGTCCTTTAGATTTTTTTTACGTTTTCACAACAATAGTACTAGTACTGTTATTTCTTTTTCTGTCGTTTTCTTTAGTTACGCTTCTTGTGTGTACTTGACTTTTGACAAAAGTAATCTTTATGCCAGATTATCAATATTTTCTTATTTCGGCAATCTCGAAGCATGTGGGATTCAGTTTTGATGTGAAATACAATTTCTTTAGTGAGACATTCGAGATACTGATTTTCGCATATAAAAACAATATTGTTTGATACTTGTCTGCCGGGACAACAACAAATATGTCGTGAAGAGAGGATCAAGCATTCACAACGTCGGTTAAAAATGGTGATACGATTGATCATAACTTGATATCACAGAACGGTATTCACTTTCGTTATATAATTGTCTTTTCTTTCTCTGTGATACACAATAGTCATTTTGCAACATACTGGTCATAATTTGTCCATTAGGTTTTATAAAATAATTTGCCCTAGTGTGCTCTTTTGTGGAGATTGGCTCAATGTCTTTATTGTGTATATTCTTATTACATATGAGCAGAGAAATGGACTTCTGATATGAGTAAGTCTCAAGTTCTAGGTACAAAAACTTACTATGTAATCTGCTACTTGCTTATTTGTTATAGTTAAGGCATCAAAACAATGTATTTAAAGATTCAAGGAAAACAATGACTCGCTTAATTCTGCCTTTTTTTTTACATAAAAATGCGACAAATATGAAACATCATGTTGAAAGGGAAGTAACTGAAAAAACAATGTTCCCGCCAAATTAAATACATTCGGAAATATTAACATTGATAATAATGCTAGAGAACGATCGAAGAGCAGCACGTTGACATTTGACTCGAAGATAATCTACAGGTGTTGTCAGGTAATTAATCGAATAATTACATAATATTTAAGTTTTTCATGTAAGTGTATAAGATATTAAAACAAATTGAATAACAAACAAGAATTATGAGTTTCACATTCACAGCATTACATTTACAGGGCTCAACACAGTTTGTCCTGTCCAAAATGCGTCTGAAATATTTTCCACTGGACGTTAAGGTTCATCATAACAAATGGACAAGAATGGCTGTATTTTCACCTCAAAAACTACACTGAGTACAGACTAACCTGTCCAATTGGAAAGGTTTTAAAGCCTGGCTTCCACTAGATATATAAAATTTAAGTGCCTTAAAAAATTGTGTTTCAGAAAAAAAATCTTTTTGGGGATTTTGATGGGCATTTTTCTCTGTTCCTGCATGTCCTGCAGAAGGTGTAAAAATAAACTAAGTTGGGTTAAATCTTTGAGATACTCCCTCTCAGATACCAACTGGATTGAATTGTATTATAAATTGTCCTTGATTGACAGGACAATAGATATCTACACAACAATATGTTAAAGGGTGTCACTGAGTAGACTGTATCAAATGTAATTCAGCTGTTTGTTTATTTTTACAATAACAGCAGGAACGAAATAAAAATGCCCATCAAAATCCAAAAAAGATTTGACCTTTCTGAAACACAAAAAGCACTTAAATTTTATAAATCTAATGAAAATGGCTCCAGACACAGCATGCCAATAGTGATTATTGTTGAATAAAGGCTGATCCCATTGGCCCTCAACAAAAATAAGTGGGCCTTGGCAGTAAAAATTCAGAAAAATATACTAAAAAACACAATTTTTTCACACATCACTCATGTTAAGCTTGAATGATTAAGACCATGATAGCAAAATAATTTAAAGCTGGTGACCCCCTGATTATCTAGGGCTTGTCAGCTAGGTTGTCCACTACAAGCATGACAAGAGAAAGGTTTGATCAGAAGGGTAAATGCCAATGTATACATGCCTGAAAGGGACAACATGGACAAATAACATTTATCCTGACCTTGTTACACAAACATACATAAAAAAATTCCAATTTTCAGAAACAGATATTTATTACTTTGTTATTTCATGGAACCATCGATAAAATAATCCTTAATTACTGTTTGATACATTTTATGTTGCGTTGAAACATCACCCTGAACATTTGACCAAAATTCTAAATTTACATTATACTGTATATATATATCATTATAAATTACACACATACATCTTTGTTACCACTTGAACATATTTTCAATAGAGTGTTGATAGTTTTTTTATTCAAATTTTTTCTTGAGTTAATATCTTGAAGTTTATTGTGGTACATTTATTTGAAACTTGATAAAAAAAAACCTATTTTTTAACGTAATTTTAAAGTAAGAAACAAATGTATGTGTCTTGAGTAAGTGCTAGTATTTAGTCTAAAAATTGCTTAAAGTGCTGCTATAGTTACATGACTATAAAAAGGTTGAAGACTTTATTTAGTCCTCTGTGGTTTGAGTTGTTTGGTTGCTGTCTCAATGCCTTGTTATATTGAAGTTTACCCCAGATCTCCTTTTATTCATATCCTTGTCCTTAAATTACCCTTTTTGTCTTTTTGATGAATTTGTATTGGTATAACATGTATATCATTACAAAGACACCATAAATTATGTGAAGTATGAATAGTCAGTTACAGCTGAAGCAATGCTAAATCAGATCAAAAGGATCAAAAACTTTGTTTTAATTGACCATGGAGAGATCAGTGATAAAGATAAAACAATAATACCTTTGTCTTTATTAAAAGCAAAAATTTAAACATGTTAAAGCTCTGTTTTAACATGTTTAAGTGAAATTTATGTATTGTCCGGTAAAGAGAAGGGGGAAGAGAATATTTTTCATTTTGATTTTAAAAAATTTTTTTTTATCTTTTTCAATGACCATATCATGTACACAAATGAATACTGTAAATTCCCAAAGAATGTGAGTTCTTATTATTGCGATACTCAACCAGCTGCATTACTCCCATTAATAAAAACCTTGCAATAATTTCTGAATTTGCAGTATACATTTGCAAAGAAGTTAAAAAATTTGCCTTTAATTTTTTTAAACATCTATTAACATGATTAATGAGTTTGTAGAAAAAAATAGTAGTTTTTAAATTTATACATTTTTATTTCATACTGTCGGTCAAAAAACATGCTAGAACAAAAAAAATTATTTTTTTAGATTTTATGTATTTCATTTTACCATTTTTTTCTTGGTTTTAAGTCAAAGCAAATTAATAATTTAATTGTATGGTATACATGAATTTTAAGTGTGTAAATATGATTTCCATGCTACAATTTATGCAATTCTATTAAGGCAAAATGTTAAGTAGTTGCATCTTATCTACATTTACAGATCTACCTCAGGAATAGAATATCTTAGCTGTATTTGGTAAAACCTTTTGAAATTTTTGGTCCTCAATGCTCTTCAACTTCGTATCTTAATTGACCTTTTAATTTTTTTGATTCAAGCGTTACTGATGAGTCTTGAAATCTTCATACATATATGAAATGCATGTCTGGTGTACAAAATTATAAACCTGGTATCTTTGATGAGTTTTTTTTTACAACAATGATCCCAATTCTTTTCAGTTTTGATAAGATTTCTTAACTGATATTGTAAGTTTTAAATATTAACATGACGAAAACATCCATTTGAGACTCAATGCTCTAATTTTCATATTGATATTTCTTTGTCAAACATGAACATACTGCATCTGATAACATGCCGAAGATTTAAGTTGTTCTAAGTTAAATACGTTTTGTTCATTTTATATTGACTGATTAATGTTTGTTTGTTTTAACGCCACTTTTGTGGCAGTCAGTTTTTATTGGTGGAGGAAACCAGAGTGCCTAGAGTCAAACGCACCTGCCATATGCGGGGTTTGTTCATTTATTAAGTAATAAACCTGATAAACCTTCATTCAGAAACATCAGACATGTATTTTTTTAATCAAATTATCCTATTAGAAATAATCTTAAATCATAACTAACTACAGTGTTATATATCATTTGTATACTTAGTCAGACTTAAATCTAGGATTATCTCAGGTCATTTATACCATTAATCCTCTTAACTTTTAATGTGTATTTATAAAAAAATATTACCTCTTCCAGGTGTACATTAAAAGGTGTCAACATGAAGTATGATTTTTGAAGAAGAGTGACAATTTTATTTCATCTCTGTAATGATAAATAAATATTATTTGACGATTCAATATGATGTAACAGGCATCAATCAAGACAAGTTTTACTTGACCAGGTATTAATCATTTCCCATTTTGAACTTGTAGTGATTATTTCCAAACAACTTGGATGTAAAGTGATTATTTAAAAACAACCAAGTGAATGAACAATTTTGGATGAATTGGATTAAATATTCAATCTGAATTCTTGTGTTCCGAGATTTTTACAAGTACATGTACATGTAAGTATTAGCTAAGGTTATTTGTGTATTGTGTCATGTTTGTGGTTATAAAGGGATGGTTACATCTTTAATCAAATAGTTTTGTGGTTGAACTAGAAGATAATTGAACAAAGGTCTCTCTTTTCAAGCTAGCACTGCACTTTATCTGGTTGAATATATATGAATAAAAGGATGCATGAATTATATGTCAATTTTAAAAGACACAGCTTCTCAACAGCACTAAAAACTTGTACATATAAACATTGCTCAAGAAGGTATGCCAGTTAAGAACATGTACTAAGATTGATTTTGTAAAGAGTTGATAGGGTTATTTTAGTGCAGTGTTTTTGCTATTTATTATTTCACATGTTTTGGTGGTGTATTAGACCATTTTTAAAACATATTTGGTGAAAAGATGTAGAAACGTATCATTCATGTTTTAAAAAGTTTTTAATTTTCACATCCCCCCATTCCCTTAATTCCTTTATACCATACTCATGAGTTTTAATCTAAAGCAAAATTTGTTTCTCCCTTTTATGAATATCTGTCAATGTCAGATATTGTGCTGTACTGATAATTTTCAAGTAAATTTACTTATTGTGCAGTTGCAAAATCTGTAAATTATTATTATTTACATCAAAATGTTTGGCGGAAATAAAAAAATAAAATAAAAAATACACAGACACACAAACATTCATAATTAACACACAAAAAAAAACAATAAACTGTGGATTTAAAATAAATTTTGACATGCTTGGTAGGTAAATTTGAGTATTGATAGATGAATTTGAACAAAGAAAATATTGTAATTTAGAAGGCATGTTCAGTTATAATTATCCCTAATTATTCTCATTAACATGACCATGCCTGCCTATGTAGCTGAAATAAATGATGCTTGAAAGGCATTGTTTATTACAATTTACAAATTTATTTAAATGACTCTTTGCTTCATTAATTCTGTAAACAAGATCATGAAAACAATATCTTATTACTAAAACTCGGACTTACAATTACATACAATAAGCAAACCATGCATATTTTTGAGATGAATGTGTATTGCTAATTAACATTTTTCATCTGTACAAACAAACTTGAACTCTAAATAGGGTTTTAAATTGGGACTTTTAATTATGTTACTTTATAATTATTCACTGAAGAAGGTACATTTCACATACATGCAACATTTTCAAGTGCATATTTTTGAAATTCCTAAACAATGAATTTACTAGACATTTAAAATATTTAGATACAGTTCAGAAATCAAAAAGAAAGTAGAAGGGGAAAATTTAAATGAAACTACAAATGACAAATTATAAGTTTTTCACCTGAAGGCTAATTTCAGGTAAGTCGTGTCAAGGGAATTACCTGAAGTTATTTAAGGTAATGTTCATTTGGAGAGGTTGTAATTTAAACTAGGTGCGTGTGACTCTGTGAACTAGCCAAGCATTTATTATTTACTGTTTAGTATGCATGATCACATGTGATTATATTTATGTTAAATTGTCTGGAAGAATTTGACAAATTAATTATATTGGATTATCTCCCTTGTAATTGTTTATTTTAGGAAATAGATTACATGTATGTGTGCAGTTCAGGATTATATATATGGAGTTGAAATATTAAAATGAAACAGATGAAAGTGTAATATTTGTGGTCTTCAATAGGATTAACATTCTAGTGCATTTGTAAGTATATAGGTAAATCATGCATTTACATGCAGTTAATCTCTTTGACTATTGATCTTTAAGGAACAAATTAAATTATAATTGGATTAGAAAGTGGAAATTGTGGGATTAAGATATGTTTATTAGAAAAATACTTAGACTGAGACAATGGACATTGGAATGGGGAAGTAAAACAGGATTCAAATTCCGTTAGCCTCATAAAAATATATTGTGACATAATAGTTGTAAATTATAAAAGTGTATAACCTTCACTTTCAATAAACATTATACAGATTGTCATGAATTGGTGGTGAAAGATTTTTTTAAAAGGCTTTCAGTGTAGATACACAAAAATTAAAAATTCTAATTATACATACATTACAGGAGGGCTTTCATTCAATAAGTAAAATAAGGGTAGATACAGAATTATGATGCTGGTTTGAAATGTGGTGTTATGGGGAAAATAATTTGTTTGTTACCCCATATATATTTTAATTTTATTTAATTTTTAATTTTTAATTTTTTTTTTGGGGGGAGGAGGGTTTACAAATCTAAACATGTTTTGTGTAATTTATTAGAATTGATTGAGGGACTTGTAGAGTCTAAAATATTTTAAAACTTTCTGTCGCAAAAACGCAAAAATGTTATTTCTCATAACCTTAAACAGTACATGATGAATATATAAACCACACTGGGTAGAAAATGACATCACAAAGAGCCTTGCCGATTTATTATACCCTCAAAACCAGTTAAATTCATTGAAACTATAATACAAGTACTTGTGGATTTATTTCCTTGAATTCTTATATTGGAAAAGTCATAAATATGTATCGGAACTTATAATCACTAAACATTTCAATACACAATAGATTTATATGATGTGAAAATTGTACTGTCACAAGTTCCTGAGGCTTTATATCCATTAACATTGTCAATTGCTTCCTAATAGAATTTAAATGGATGTTCAATAATTCACAATGTATGTAAACGTAACACTTCAGTTATATCCAGTTTGGGATAAATATATATTGTCCTTGTTGACATTTAAGTATTTAAAAGAAAATTGATGGTAAAATGATTCATCTGCCTTTATTTACTTTGGTGGACCCTTAAATAAATGAAGGCCGATTTATCCAGCGTCATTTCATTAAGTGAGAAGAGAAGAAAGAAAAATTGATTTTGGGCAAACACATTTAACAAAATAGAAAAAATAAAAAAAAACAATGAAAATACTGAAGAACAAAAAAGTTTTTTTTGGCCATGATGTGGTCTCTTTCTTCAGCAAAATGATTATAAATGTTCCCTTGGTAACTAAACTTTTTTTCAAGACACTTAAAAAAATCAAAAAAAAAAATCACTTGTACTTATTAATGCAAATTGTACTGATAGAAGTTTCAGATTAATTAAGGCAATTTTGGAAATTCCTGCATATAAATAACACTGTCAGAATTTTAAAAGAGAGTTGTAATTAATCTGATAATAACATTAACCTTACACAACTCTCAAATTTTTGGCATAAATTTAAGGCATCACAAAAATCTAACTTCATTTGCAGAAGCTGAACTACAGGTAAATGTAACAAGAGGAATCAAAATCTTAAAATTCAGAGTACAAGTTATTTATATATCTCTTTGCTTGGGAATATTCCTGGCAAAGGTCAAGCATGCAATATCAATGGAAATGGGGAATATGTCAAAGAGACAACAACCTGACCATAGAGCAGACAACAGCCGAAGGCCACCAATGGGTCTTCAACGCAGCGAGAAAATCCAGCACCCGGAGGTGGTCCTCAGTTTACTTTGGCTCCCTAAGAAATATATAATTTTTGATTAATTGATATTTTTAGATCTCAGTGTCATTTAAGTTTCCCTATCATTTAAACCTTTTTTGTTCACAAACAGATTTAGAACATGTAATAATTTTAACTTTAGTCCTAGTGCAGAGGGAAAAACTTTTTCTTAATTAAGAACACTTATCGCCTGACATTTAATTCATTTCATGGTTCTGCAAAAAAAAAAAAAAATTTTTTGACAGTTTTAGTAACCCCTTTAAGTGGCCAAGAATGATACACTACTTTCTGTGAAGATGAAACCTTAAACTAGCACTCCAAACAAATCTGAGACATGAGTGTGTCCTTGTATAAATTGATACTTAAGAAAAACTGCTACTATATATATAAAAACAAGAAGATATGGTATGATTGCCAATGAGATGACTTTCCACCAGAGACAAAATGGCGTAGAAGTTAGCAACTAGCATTATTCAGATTGACGTATAGTATCATTAGTGCGTTTTGTTATAAACAT
The DNA here is from genome assembly GCA_017311375.1 of Mytilus coruscus. NCBI lineage: Eukaryota > Metazoa > Mollusca > Bivalvia > Mytilida > Mytilidae > Mytilus > Mytilus coruscus. The sequence continues at coordinate 33,002,999 of CM029602.1, read as the reverse complement.
GACGGTAGGTTGGAAAATATAACATGTAGTTCCAGTGACAAATCTCTCTCTTTATGGTACTTACCACACAGAGTTTAACTCTGCCACATACTCATGTATACGGATTAAAGGAAATTCATGTCTTTTCTAAGTCAGAAATTTCATCAGTGTTTTTTATGACTTTTATAAAAGTCTTATAAAGAGAACTTTTCTCATATATCTAGACTTTTATAAAAGTTTTATAAAGAGAACTTTTCTCATGTATCTAGACTTTTATAAAAGTTTTATAAAGAGAACTTTTCTCATATATCTAGACTTTTATAAAAGTCTTATAAAGAGAACTTTTCTCATATATCTAGACTTTTATAAAAGTCTTATAAAGAGAACTTTTCTCATATATCTAGACTTTTATAAAAGTTTTATAAAGAGAACTTTTCTCATATATCTAGACTTTTATAAAAGTTTTATAAAGAGAACTTTTCTCATATATCTAGACTTTTATAAAAGTCTTATAAAGAGAACTTTTCTCATATATCTAGACTTTTATAAAAGTTTTATAAAGAGAACTTTTCTCATGTATCTAGACTTTTATAAAAGTTTTATAAAGAGAACTTTTCTCATATATCTAGACTTTTATAAAAGTCTTATAAAGAGAACTTTTCTCATATATCTAGATATAAGAATATGTGGTATGAGTGCCAATGAGACAACTCTCCATCCAAGTCAAAATTTATAAAAGTAAACCATTATAGGTCAAAGTACGGTCTTCAACACAGAGCCTTGGCTCACACCGAACAGCAAGCTATAAAGGGCCCCAAAAATTACTAGTGTAAAACCATTCAAACGGTAAAAACCAACGGTCTAATCTATATAAAAAACAAGAATGAGAAACACTTATGAACCACATCAACAAACGACAACTACTGAACATCAGATTAAACTAGACTTTTTAAAAGCTTTATAGAGAGAACTTTTCTCATATATCTAGACTTTTATAAAAGTTTTATAAAGAGAACTTTTCTCATATCTAATAGATTTGTCTATTGTTGACAATGGTTTTAGAATGCCAGTGGATCTTTTTGTTGGTTGGGTTGCTGTCTCATGAAGGTTTACCCCTTATTTCCTTTTATTCATATATGCTTAAGAATTATAATTTCTCCAAAGATTTAATCCAAAATTTACAGTAGTATATTTCTATAATTGTTTAAGTTTTCATAGATTAAGGAGGAATTTAGTACGGATTTACAAATTCAATTTATCATATTTTTAAGGAAAAACAATTGTCAATCCGTTTAAGAGAAGCAGGTATGAGAATTTTAAAAGAGAAAAATAATGATAAAATAATATGTTGATGACAATTTAATCACTTGTTAATCAAACACTAAAATCTTGTGAAACATGTAATCTCAGCGAAAAGACAATGTGTCAATCAATTACAAGTCTATATCTGATTATAAATAAATCAATCAAATGTTTGCCTCCAGTCCTAAAATACTGTAAACAAAATACATTATTTACACATTGATGTAATTGACCTGTGGTCCCTGTCAACATGTAATAGTGTGAGGATTGTAACAGACAGCCATTGAAACATTAACATGTTAAAAAACTGCATAGTGAACAACATCAGGTTTTGTGGTCTTTGTACACACCTGGATTAGCAGAAATATTAGCAAATGGAATAAAGATAGGTAATTATAAAAAAACACCATGTATAAAAAACTTTTACTTTATAAAGGGATATAGGTACAAAATGAGCTCATTGTACATGTATTAGATATGAGTGGCAGTTGCTGCCGGTGTCACATTAAAATACCTCATATAGGTTCACGAAACTTGTCATGTCATTTTACTTTATACAAATTTGAGGTTTGTCTATTTACTAACTGTTAAAAATTTTACAAAAAAATTGTTTGAAGACAAACGAGGTTTCATATCTACCTTGTCTTCTTTAACACTTAAACATTTTTTGGCATATAAATAAATAAATGATTATCATGATTATAGAATGTCAATGATTTGTTCAACTTCAATCATCTTTATGTCATGTATGTCTAATGAAACTTCTGTTGTCATGGGCCTTGGCTAAAGGTAGTTGATCACATTTGTCTAACCAGCTACACAACACAAGCTTACATGATGGTCATGATCAATGGTAGGTGTTCAAGGTTTTGTGTTAGCCATTTGCAAAAATTAAGGGACACACTATTTTCATTGCTGGTTGGTAGAGTTTTCAGCCTAGATTTCTTATGAGATGTCCTACATGATTTACCCAATTTTATAAATTTGATCAGTGAAGTTGACCATCATCTACTTTTCTCCACCATTAAATTGTAGAGATATATATATAGAGGGATGTGATGCTGCTTCTGGTGCATGGTCAATAAACACTAAACATTCTGGTTTATATGACTTGGATGGAGAGTTGTCTCATTGACACTCATACCACATCTTATATAGATATAAGAAGATGTGGTATGACATCTTATATCTATGTCTTCAACACGGAGCCTATCTATATATATATTATTAACTCAATTTATATATCATGTTTGAATTGTTTTTCTTGTGTATTGTCTATATTGCAATTGTTTAATATAAAAAAAATCACTGTACTGATTTTGCCCATAATGGGTCCTCTATTGGAAATAAAATGTATCTATCTATCTATCTATATTTAATAGGAAAGTACTTATATCATGTATATGAACAAATAGACATATGAGCAAACAACCATAACTGAGCATTATTGTATAGTACATGTATATACTAGATTTCTTTAGATCTCTATTTCTGAGCTACCATACATTGTACTACTGGGGTAATTGATTTGATTATCTTAAATAATTAAATACAAAAATTATCTAATCAATGAAAGTAATGTTACACCCATATTTTATTGTTTCTTAATAATAGATTACAGAAAAATTGGCAAGGTTGCATTGTCATTGTAGAATGTTTCCTTTTTTTTTTAAAGCTGAATAAAAAGCTTCTGAAGGTCACTGCGCAATTTCAAATAAAGAATAGAATAATGGAGGTCGTAACAAAAAAGTAAGGGTTGATAAGAAGGAACTTTAAAAGTTTCTTAAGTGCCTACCTGTTCTGGCTATTGTTTTATTAGGTGCATGTATTTTAAGGGTTTCATACACTGTAAGATTAACTCTTTCTCTGTGGAAGAATTCTAAGTTAGTTAGAACTTTATTATGGTGTCTGTCTATGTTAAAAGTGGATTAAATTAGAAGCTTTTTAAATATAGTGGTAGGAACAACCAGAGTTATTATTGATATCTAAGTTAATTAAAATTTTTGTTTATGTGCTTGTTTTTGGAGAATTATGCTGTTCTTAAATCAGCAATCACTCTTTTTTCATTTTTTCTCTCAACAAATGTAATCAGATTTTTATTTGTATGACTTAATTGTATGACTTGTTAGTACTGTAGATGACTAAATACAGAAAGTGTTAAATTGGCAACATGGTCCATGGACAAAAGTTTTGGTTCACTGAATGATTAAAACAATTATACTTTACTCAGTTAAAAATGAAATTTGCCTAATCAGCTTATTTTAATCTGACATAATGCTACTTTGAAAAACTTCTTATTTTAAAAGCTAACAAAATTTTTTCTTAGGAACAAAGTAAATATTTTTATAACCATTTTGCAATTTAAATGATTAATAATATAATTATAGATTATCGTTGATCATCTCAAGATTTTTTCGCTTGAGGAATCAGTTGAGATGACCAATGATAATCTGTTTATATTTTACCTATACGTTGTCACTTTCATGTCAATTTCATTTAGCAACGCCACGTGCATGCATAGTTTTAGCGATAATTTTCCATCTCAAGAGTAGCATGATATGAAAATTATCACAAAAAGATCAAAGGAAAAATGCACAAAATAGCGATAAAGTGTCGTTATTAGTGTATAAATTTGTCAGATTTGTATTTATATTACAGTTTTAATTCATGATCATCTGACCATCATCAAATCGTGATTGTTTACACGTATTGAAGTAAATAACAAACAATAAAGTTCATAAGTACACAACAATATTTAAACTTCGAGTTAATAATAGACAGTAAAATTCCCAAAAACCTGTTCAATATTTAAATTGCAAATATGTTAAGTGTGTTATTGATACTTGTGTAACTAAATGAGACAAAGAATACACTACAACAAACTGTAAGTTATTTTAAGCTTATTTATAATTTATATTTTAAAATCTGTAGCTAATGAAAAAAAAGTGAATTTAATTTCTCCTGAAGGTTTTGTCCTTCCTGATAGCTTACTAAATCAAAACAGATTGCTTACTATTGACAGTGGAACTCCAAATTCATTGTTCGATTTTGTATTTTAACAGTTGCCTTGATTGTAAAAATAAGCAGTATTGCTGTTCTGTAGAACTTTATTATTACATGTTTAACTGACCGTGTTACTGACCGTCAGTCTGGCCAGTCAAAGTTTAATTGTTATGTTATACTTAATACTTTTTGGCCCTTAAGGAACCTTATATCAATAGTATATGTTTAATTATTCTCTACCTCTCTGGACTCCCCAGGCCTTAAAAAGAGCTTTAAGGGCCTCAGTGGTTGAGTAGTCTAAGTAGTACAAATACTGTATCACCAGCCTGTCAACACTGCGTTTGTAGGTTTGAAATGTGGCAAAAATTTTGCAGTCGTATATTGGTATCACGTTGTTGTCGTCATTGTCGTCGTCCGAAGACATTTGGTTTCCGGACAATAACTTTAGTAAATGTAAATAGAAATCTATGAAATTTAAACACAAGGTTTATAACCACAAAAGGAAGGTTGGGATTGATTTTGGGGGTTATAGTCCTAACAGTTTAGGAATTAGGAGCCAAAAAGGGGCCCAAATAAGCATTTTTCTAGTTTCCAGACCATAACTTGTGGAACAGTGTATGGATCTCTCTGAAATTATATCACAATTTAAGTTTCCATACCACAAAGGGATGGTTAGGATTGGCTTTGGGGGGTTATGGCTCAAACCGTTTAGGAATTAGGGGCAAAAAAGGGGGAAAAACAAGGGTTTCCTTGTTAATGGACAATTAAAAAAAGTACAATGTTATGTTTGGATTACCTCCCTTACACTGCTTTTAAATTAGGTATAAAGAAATGTTGTCATTTTCTATTTTAAGAGTTTTATGATGTATTTAAATGGGTAATTATGGTTGCAAACTCCATTGGAAATTTTAATTGAGATTATGACCATATCTTGAGGGAAAGAATTTTTTTTTTTTGGGGGAAGGGGAGGTGAAAAAAAATGGGGGTAAAAAGAAATTGTGAGGGGGCAATTTTTATCATTTCAGATTTCAGAAATTATAGAAAATTTCTTGAAAAAAAAAAGGGGTAAAAATTTTGGGGAGGGGGTTCGCAACAGCATGTATTGCACAAAAGCAAAAAAAGGGGTAATTTTTTGTGTGGGAGGGGAGTCAATTCTTAACAGCATAGTGTATTGCACAAAAGCAAAAAATTGAATATAAATTGAAATCCATATAACCAATTCTGAGATCTTTGACAGTTAGTCTGTGTCAGAAACGTATTATGTGTCAAATATTTAATTACAATCCAAATTCAGACCTGTATTAAGGGCGAATATTGTGTCCATTTTTGCCCCAACTGTTCAGGGTTGGACCTCTGCGGTCGTATCCAGCTGCGCATCGGAGAAGCAGTTTATTGTATCTAGAAACTCAAGTCTTCTTGTTGTCCACTCCCAACAAATTCCCATCCAAATTTTTTCATAAAATGATGAACATAATAGATAAAAATGAAAAAAGAATCAATGCAATATGCTGACACTTTTATCGGCTAGACTTAGTTAAGATGTATTTGGTTCCAATTTTAAGTGGGTTCTACATCTCTGGGAGGAGTAAAATATGCTATAATTTACAAAAATTAGATCTGCTTTATGTGAAAATAAATGTTTTATTAGGATTTCTGAACAATATGCAATTGTAAATCAGTGCACACATAGGTAAATAATTATGCTGTAGGTAATAATCCATGATATATTGAATTCCAAGTCTACAACATGTTGTGGGATATCGATTGTATTTTTTGTAACAAAAACAAATAAATAAGGGGTTATTTCATGTTGCAAAGGATTTAAAGTGTTGTTTCATGTGAAAATGTGAAGATATGTACATGTATGGTATCAAATAGCAATGTTTGCATGTTTTCAGCATGTTACATATTAAACTAAAGGAGACAAATCATGGGAAAATATTGGTGATTCAAAATATTTTCCTGTCTCATATCTTTTATGAGGGGTGGATTGCACAAAAACAGTACTCTAAAATTGAGATCAAATTGTCCTTAATATAAGAAAAAGTAGCCTACGGGTAGCAGCTAACTGGTCTATTATCAAATCGGTCTTTTGTGTTGGGATTACATAATTGGTGTTATTGAACTAAATTGTTATTTATGTAACAAATTATATTTTTGAAGTTATGTGCAGACTCAACAATTTAAAAAAAAAAATGCAGTACTCAGTTGATCTTTAAATAACAGTCTGGCTTCTAGACATGTATATTTAAAGTATTTAAATTATAGAAGCATTAAGAACCACATAAACTATAAGCCATAAGCTATAAACATTAAAAAAAAAGTACATGTAGATAAATATATATGCTAAGTGTTTAGACAGAAGCAATATTTTTTGTACAGAACTACAGTTATCTTCGGAATTTGGATAGGATTGTTTACTATAGGTAAAAATATGTAAAAAAATATTCAACCCATTGAAAAACAGACTAAAACAAAACTTTATAAGTAAATGAATGGATTTTATTTCAAAAGAACCTTTTTAATCTGTACGAAGTGTAGGTGTTGCAATTCAAAAGCTTAAGTAGGTAAAAATCAGCTGATTCACACCTGTATAGAGATGAATATAATAAACATCTTCATTCGTTACCTATGGGAAATCACTGATTTTAGTAAGGAATTACCTCATTAAATATAGATTGTTTCATTTTGTTATCACCTTTTGAGGGGGTTGATTTTAAGAAAGATCAAAGACGTGATACACGATTTTATTGATTTATTGGCCATGTGATGATGTTAGTCTGTACATGCTGTATGTATTTGTTCAGTGTTCATATATACATGATATTTGATGTAAAAGGATTATTTAGTTGCGTTTGAATCAATTGGAATGTATTATAAGTACTTGGTGCATGCACCTGGTTATTAATAAAGGTAGGATGGAAAATCTAATTACTTTTAAATTGATAACTTCATTTTTTGGCTGCATTTGAGTCCAGGAGTGAAGATTGCTTTATTGGGACTTATTACTTACATGTGACGACCCTAGCTTTTTCCTTAAAAAGACTGTCGGACATCATTATAAGCAATCTTGCACTACCTTTCTTTTTAATTATGATGTGCAGTTATTGATTTCACTTACATGGATTTGAGGACATCTCTTTTGGAAAGGACTATTGCAAAGGATTAACAGCTGGGGGGTTAAATACCAGGTTAATGGATAGAATTTTTACAAGTCCAACTCCTTACTTTATCTTGTTGGTTGAATGATAACAGAAAAAAAGGATAACAAAAATACCGACTTCAACATGTTCAAGGTAAATTCAAAATGGGGACGTCCATAAAACTGACAAATTCAAATGTTATCAACTTATGGAACAGTTAAAAACAACTGTCATATTCCTGACTTAAGGTACAGGCATTTTCCTGAAGAAAATTAATGGGTAAATATAAAAATTAGGAGATGTGGTTTGATGGCCAATGAGAGAACTATTCAAAGTTCAAATGAAGTGGATGTAAGCAATTATAGGCAACTGTAAGGTCTTCAACAATGTGAAAAACCCATACTGTATAGTTGGCTATGAAAGAACCCAACATGAAAAATATGAAACAATTCAATTGAGAAACTTAAATGGCCTAACTTATAACAAAACAATTTACGAAAAACAAATATGACAGACATGAACAAACATTTTTTTTTACAACCACTACTACAGGTGACTTGGGACAGGCACATTAAGAATGTGGCTGGGTTATTCATGTTTTAAGGCAACCTCAGGGCCACCGGTTTTATAGCTAGCTAAACCTCCCACATGTATGACAGTTGTTTATAGTTAGTTATATTGACAAAATTGGGTGAGCAAACCAAACAGACATACTACTGGTTAATGTGACAACAATTGGGATCCCACATGCATTTATCATTCTTTTTCAAAACCCAGACAGTTTTATATGAATAGAAGCTATGTGAAATATGTATGAAATTTAGCCTAAATAATTCTCAAGTTTAAAAAACTGTACAATGTAATAGTACATAGAAACTTAATTACTCAAAAAACTTTTAACAATGTAAGGTCAAATCTATTTCAACTAGAACATTAAATTTGAGCTACAGTATTTCATTTGCAATTTGCTGGCCTCTACTGTAACACCTGGTGTCAAATAGATTATTTTCTAATCAGTTTCATTCATTTATCAAAGATCAATGTCATTTTCACCTTTATGTAGGTTTGACCTTTTGATCTGTAGTTTTTATCATAAAGAACTAGTCCTTATACTGCTAGATGTATAGGTACTATTTGTAATTTTTATGTAGGTATCTTGAACAGATTAAAATTTTGAATGATTGGTGTTGAATTTGGCACGCATGTTTAATATTTATCAAAATAATCTTCAGTCAGCAGTTTCATATATAAGGAAGTGGTGAAGACAAACTTTTTCTTTTAGACACCATTAATTTTATTTTTACACTAATTTCAGAATTTATTTTCATTAACTTATGTTTTCACATCTTGATTGACAAAAAAAAATTCTGAAGTATACTTTTTGAATTTTTGATTGAAACATTGCCTTTCACAACTATAAATGAAGAAAATTAAAATTAATTTGGATAAATTTTATGCAAACAACTTGAAAAGATTTTTTTAAGATGTGAATCTTGTGTCATGTTGGAATCTGCTCCATTGAAATTATTTCCAATAATTAAAGGTGGTTTGAAAAGACTTAGATAAAGAAATTAAAATAAAGAGACAGGAAATATTCATTTGTTAAAACTTTATTCGATTGTCTTTGCTAACATTTTGCCTTTCAAAAATTAAAATAAAAGGAAATTTTTTCATTAAAAAAGAGGGTCCTCTAAGTGTGGGAAATGAAACATGTTTATAACTCCAAGATATATATAATATTAAATCATTGTCCAAATTTTCTCTCTAACTTTTGAGTAAAAGTATTTTAAAAGTACTTAATTTCATTAGAGCAACAAGCAAATGACTGAAGTCCTGATTGAAATTGGAACAGATAAATAACAGGTACTGTGGGGTGAACTGTCAATGAGACAGCAACCCAACAACAAAATTAACCAAAAGACCTCTAGAGGGCAACATAGTCTTCGACCATAGACAGGTATTTGGCAAACAAAAAAAAAGTTTAAAAAAACCTTTACAGTTTACCAAAACCTAAACCTCAGTCTGTCCGATAGTCTTTTTTTAATTTCAATTGTATATGTCCTCATGAGAAATCTAAGATACGCACAAAATTATGGGAAGCATAATCTTGAACTTTATTCAACTTTTAAAAAGCCCTGTTCAAGTACAACATAGCAAATCAAGTATAGGATTTTTAAGAGAAAGTAACTTTTAGTCAATACAGAGATTATTAATTAAGTTAATTAAAGAATTTGATTTGGCTTCAGTGGAATTGCTTGCTTAGATGCTATTTTTAACTTCATTGTGATAATATGGTGAAAGGACCTGACTGGGACCTGACTCAGATATTTTTGTAATTGATTAAATTAGGAAATCCTGAAGTCTTGTTCAGTGTTACCATGGAAGTATTATATTGACAGGAACTCCAACAAGCGGACTTCAAGCGTTTATAGTGCGATACCGCAAAATCGTTTAGTATCTGTTAATTAACTCGACGTGTCTTATGGATGCATGGGTTCCGATCAATTTTTGGAACCTCGTGAATGATCGTAATTACGGAACATACCGAAATAACGGATGTGTACTTAATTGTCAAGGAAATGACATTTACCGACCATGTGAATGACAAATATAATGTCAGTTTTACTGGTTTTGCTGCTTAAAACAAATAAAAAAGAAAAGCGAAATCGCGATTGTTTTCACCGATTAAAAACAAACAAACAAAAAACTAAAGAGTAAAAATACTCACAAGCTATAAACATTTCAGTTTAAGTTACAATTTTAAAATAGTAAGAAATTTATTCATAAGAGGGCGTTGGCTAAACACGCGTAACTGTTATATATACATGTTAGGCTTGAAAATCATAAAATTCTCATGTAAAGTAAGCGGAAAAGTTTTATCAGTAATTATTATCGCGTTTTACTGCTAACTTTGACAAATATTTTACTGAAGTGTTTAATGAAAAATTTCCAACAAAATTTAATCCAAAAGTTGGCGGGGGACGGGTTAAAGAGCTTTGATCCGAAAAATATCAAATATTTTGATTAATTGTTTACTGAAAGTCCAATGGCAAATAGTTCATGCAATTAAACAAGAAACAAAAGCATAAATTGCTTAGCATACGGTGTAAGATGTTTCAGAACTGTTAAGCTTTTAAACACATAAATGAATTCTAATTTGGTTTCCATGATAAAAAAAATTAAACTGCTTAGGGCCCATCATGGTGATCGTTCTTTAAATGCATCCAGGAAATATTTAAAGCCATCCGTAAAAATAAATCTGTCAGACGTCAGAGTAATCTCGGACTAGGTTAAATGTTTAAGGTTGTTTACAACTTTGGAATTATTATAAAGGTGTAACAATTCATCTGCATGTTTAGTAACCTGATATTGCTATGTAGAGGTCATCACATGCGTGTAATTATTAACCTCTTTTAGTCTTTAACACATATTTGATAAATAAGTTAATAATAACATTTTACGATATTTTACGATAGAGAAAACCATAAATATTTGTGTTACACTCGATAAAGTTTACAATCTTTAACTTAAAATTTGAGCTATCCGGCACCATCCGCACACTACACGCGCATCACATTATTTTCTGCAAACACTCTACTTCAGAATCATGTAATTTTCATAACGGATATTTCCGATTTCCAAGTTCCAATGATTAAATTATACTCAACAAAATTAAAAATAAGCTTGCCCTCTTTCGAATGCAGTTAATTTTCTTATGTCATTCTGTTAAATATGGACCGATTTTTCGATCTTTTCAGCTTTGTTCTTCATTTTTGAACGGAAACAGGTGTTGTTATTCATGTGGCGATTCACAAATAACCACGGGAGTTTCCGTGTTTATTTACATGATAGGTAGATAAGACAATCGATACCAAATCACGTGATAAGACCAGCTTCAGTTAAAAGAACAGGCGAAGGCGGCATCACAGATACCCACAAAGGAGTTATCACGTACTTGACAAACTGAGTGGAACCTTTTATTTTCTTAAAGAAATCAGTGGGATGGGAATGTGCTAATTTTTCGTTGGAGTTCCTGTCAATATAATACTTCCATGGTGTTACTTAGTTAATTTTCTACCTCTTTTGACCACCAACACAAGAGTATTTACTTTATCTTTATAAATAAAAGTTAGATAACTATGATATCATTTGTTTGATAACAAAGTCTCGTGTATGTTTGTAAACATCATGGAACAGGAAATATTTCGTCAGATAAAAGGGCTTGTTTCCTAATTTTATACCGACACAATTTATGTGGAATGCAGTTGCTCTGAATTTATGAGACATTAATAGTTTTTTGAAGATTTTTCATATATTGTTTTCCTGGCTAAGTTTAGATAGTTTATGAACGAAAGAATTAAGACCAAATTATAATGGATTACTATTTCTTGGTTTTATTTATATAAAACTTGTTATAGGTAAAGTATTTAAAGAACGCATAATCTAAAGTAGTTCAGCAACGACTTCATTTGCAAATTTTTCAATTCACATTTTTTGCATTTATAATTACGTAATATTGTAATGTTTTTTGTCCTTCAGGAAATTTGGTTTTGAAGGCAGATTTTCAAAGTCTGTTAAATTTTATCACATTTCTAGTCCAGGGTGATTTAGCAACTTTAGATGACCTGGAATATTGACGTTTTTTTATTTTCACATCTTTTCTTGTTTTAACAGATTTGGAATAATGAATGTACACATTAATTTCTGAATTGACAATATGGTATATGAAAACTATATCCAGTTGTGGGCAATGATAGATTGCTCATGAATATTGTTGATTTTGCATCAGGTTATATTTCTGTTTTTCTCTTTTCACAGGAACTATTTGGTAACATCTTGCTGGAATAGTTGACAATCAACATGGCAATGACAAAAGTAAAGAGTTTACAATTATGGTGTAAGAAGATGACTGATGGCTACAGAGATGTGGATGTTAAAGACATGACAACTTCTTGGAAAAATGGCCTGGCATTCTGTGCTCTTATACACAAATTCAGACCAGATTTGATGTAAGCATAGCTTTAGAGCTACTCTTTATTTTGAAATATGCTTAGTTAATGAATACTATAATAGAACTCAGATTGAGTTTCACTAGCATGTAACTTTCTGACTTAAAAAATGCCATAAAATTCATACTTTTATTTCACAGAAATTTTATTAGTTAATAGATAAACTCATCATAGATACCAGGATTAAAAATGTGTACGCCAGACACGCGTTTCGTTTCGTCTATAGAAGACTCATCAGTGATGCTCAAATAAAAAAAGTTAGAGAAATAACAATTAAAAAATGTGTATGACATGAGCTATCTGGACCAGTTTTCCCCTTAGTGTTTTTTAAATTTATGGTTTAGGCTATTTTAGTTTCAACAGATCTGTCACATATGAAAAATACTGAATTGTGCAATAGATTTTACAATATGACGACAAACTTTGGTTGACTGTTTTTGCACAAGAATTACACAACTTGTGAAAATGAAGTCTGGGAATTTAATGTAACAGGACAACTTTTAACCTAGAAATCCTGTGACATTGTAAAGGTACATTATATGTTTACTAGATGTATTGCTATCTGATGCTACCTAGGGATTCACCAACAAGTATGAAACAGTTTATTTTGCCCCATTTATGGGCATTATGTTTTCTGGTCTGTGCGTCCGTCCGTCCGTTTGTCCGTCCTTCCGTTCGTCCGTTCGTCCCGCTTCAGGTTAAAGTTTTTGGTCGAGGTAGTTTTTGATGAAGTTGAAGTCTAATCAACTTGAAACTTAGACTACATGTTTCCTATGATATGATCTTTCTAATTTTAATGCCAAATTAGAGATTTTCCCCCATTTTCACGGTCCACTGAACATAGAAAGTGATAGTGCGGATGGGGCATCCGTGTACTGTGGACACATTCTTGTTTTGTAGATAAGAAATGAGATAATTTAAAAATCAACAAACAAATTTAAAACACTAGATTTTTTTAACAAAAAAAGTTAGTTTGTTACATGTATATAAATTGTTCACATTATTCTCGCTTGTTTGTTCTTTTGGTATGCAGTACATAGTACAACAAAGCTTAGGTGAATATTTAGACTTAAAAGTCCACAAAGGAAGTACAGTTAGTCTATTGTTTCACCTGTCTCATAAAGATATGAACAACCAATTTCCTGCTTTGAAGTGATAAACAAAGGTTTGAGGTCCTCAAGAGGTTTTCAATGCATAGTTCTGTACATACACAATTTACTGATTGTTTATTTAATGTGATATAAATAATGTATATTCAAAAGTATTGATTTATGATAATTCCTCTAAAAAAATGAAGTATTGACAATTCTGCTTAGTTCTTGGCCCCTTAGGTCAAGGACATGAAGGAAATAAACAACTATTCAATTGTTAAGTCTACATCAGATAAAAGACATATTTTTTACTGTAATAATAAGGACACAGGTGCAGAAAGTAGTATTTCAGTTAACTGATACACAGTTTAAATACATTTGTGAAAAAGAAGAGCAATTTACTTCAAATGCAATATACAGATGCGGATCCAGGATTTCGAAAAAGGGCCCAGGGCTCCAAACTAGGTAACGTTTGGAGTGGAAATAGTAAAAAGTCTTAACCATAAATGTAGCTCAATACGTGGGGCCCAGGCAGCCTGGGACCCCCTTAAATCCGCCTCTTATATAAGATGTACTAGCCTTGGCTTTCTTCTAATAAGAGCAGGAGTTAAGATGCACAAATATATTTTCTAAGTTTTCAAAATACTTCAAGGCATCTAGAGACAACAATGGTCAAATATTATTTGATCAATGCCTAGCTGAATCTGTGAAATATTCAAGTCTAGTACAATAATACCCCTGCCTTAGCTGGAAGACTTGAAGAGGTGGGGGTGTTATAAAGTGCTGCAAATGTCCTTTAGTCCTTCCATTTGTCTGTCCGTTTACTGTCTATCACAAGTTTGGTTTCCAGATATTTACAGTACCCCTTGACCAAATATTTTGAAATTTGAACACAATGTCATGGGACTATAAAATAAGGTCTATTTGATTTTGACCATTACCTTTCAAGAGTTATTCCCCTTATTGACCTTAAAATTTTGATTATTTTTGGTTTCCAGATGATAATGTGTGACAAAATCATTTTGAATTTAACATAATTTTATGAAAAATGAAATAAAGGTCACATATTCAATTAAAAGTTAAAATACAGGTCAAATTCAATTTGAATTTTTGTTTTGGTATTGCTGTTCAAGATGTTTTCTTCAAGAAGGGAATCCATGATCACTAGTTCAGCTAATTCTAGTTTTTTTTCAACCTATATGTACCTTAAGAAGTGCTCCACCCAGTAAGATACAGTTACTTATAATCAGGATACTTGTAACTCAATTGAACAGTCTACATCAGATAAAGGTATATAATCCTTCTGTTGTCAGGTTTATTACTTTATAAATTATGCACCATAAATTAATCAACAACCGAACCAGATATCATCTGTTGCTACTTTGGGAATTACTAAGGCATTATTTGAAAAAAAAGCTGTTATGTAAGATGAAAGGTAACCTTGGTCTTACGTTTTTTGTTTGAAAGAGAATAAAATCAATATTGGTGTGGTCCAAATTTTATTTTATAGTATAGTTAAACTTGCTTTCATCATCCAAATTTTAAAGTCAAAAATGATTTTCCCATTTGGTATCTTAAGCATATGCTTTGATAGCTGTGGAAACGTAGCTCTTAGGTCCTTATGAAATTTTTTGACAATTTGCAGTATATAACCCACATTGTCAAAAAATATCATATTAGGATCTAAGAGCTACGGTTCAGCAGCTAATGCTTTGACTAACAACTTTCGACCATAAAATACAGGTCAATTTTGATTTTCAATGTAAACGACTGTGAACATGTAAATATTGAAGAGATCATGAAATTGGTAACTTTATGCATAGTTTCTAGAAGATTATTTTATTTTGCTAAATTTACAATGTAATGAGAAAAATGATAAAGGTTTACAAAATTGCACCTTTATAAGATTCCAAATTTTCTTTCGAATCTTGTGATTCAGGGAAACAATATCTGTTAAGAAAGCACTTAATATTCCCATGTTTAGGTCCTAATCTTTTGTTAGAATTTTTAAGTGCTGAAGATTGATACATTCAATGTTAAATCCAAATTTGAGCATGAAGAAAGATATAATGTTTTCCGGTAAAAGATATCCCAACAGAAAACATTTGTCTTTACTGATCACATTTGATTGTTTTTAACGTCATTAGGTCAAAATTGAGCTCTTTAAAGTGTTCCAAACTTACAATGGCTCTCTTAAATATTAAGATAGTACAGATTGGCATTATCTGCAGGAAGCACTCAATGATCAATGATCAAATAAAATAAGCCCAGCTATCTGATATAAAATGCCTATCATCTATCAAATAAATTCATAAACTTTAATTTTCAATCTGTCTGATAATTTTGACAACTTTTGACATTTAGTAGTTAACATTTTGTCAGATGACTTGTTGACATTTTGCCAATTTGTTGACATAGACTAGATATATATACTCCTATATCATTTGTAAACAGAAGCTTACAGTCGTGTTCCTCTTATAAGTACTCCAAAATGACAAGTACATGCACAGCAAAATTTAAACGAAAATATTTAAGGTATTTTGGTTGTTTAAAAAAATAATGCATCAGCCCAGCCATGGATTACTTACGAACAGAAAATTTGTTTGTGTTGCTCTTTTAGATTGTAAGAGAATGTGTTTGACAGCAATTTAGCAATAAAGTTTCCCTACCATTTCCTGGTCAATCTCTTATTATACCCCTGCTAATAAACAGAAACAATCGGTATAAAGTTTTTGACCAATCAGTCATTTTCTTTTTCAGATGCTTCTTCAAATACTTTATTTTGGAATGCAACCTTGGATATATGGTCACATATTATGAATAGAAGATCCCAAATGATTTTAAGGGCACTATGTCAAAGGTCAAGGCTGTAGTTACTAAAAATAGACTGAAATTTGTGCAGATACTAAGAATAGACTGAAATTTGTGCAGAAAGTGGTTTTCTGGATGCTAAATCAAGTACAATCAAATATATACTGATAATGGTATTTTGTAAGACAATGTTACTGTTTAAAATGGGAACAGGAATGAATCATTCCTTAAGTGAATAGAAAAAAAATTTGCCATCAGATCACTATAAACTTTTCACTTGTATGGAGGGTATGGGCTTGCTTTCTGAAGGTTCTTAGATTAGAGCTTACTTTGTTAACTTATTAATTGGTCAGATCTCATCCTAAATATGCCTTGAATGGCTGTCAATAGGCATTTAAATTGAACAAACAGTCAAGCAAAAACAGAAAAGGACACATCTAATGCACCTTTTAAGCAGGAAATAGGGCATTTTTGTTTTGGTTAGACATTTTGCCTTCCATATACAGATCTCTCCATAGAATTGCTGAAAGGCCTTTTAACATGGTGACAGATTGCATTCTTCTAATACAAGGCATTTATTAGATATTCAAAATGAGATATGTTCCCATTTCATTCAGGTGGGTCATTTGTAGACATTTTAGAAGAAACGTCTGAATTTAAACCAAAATCAAAATTCTTTGTTTTGTGTTTATGTCAAATGTTTTCAACAGTAAAAGCTGTGGATGAGTTGCCTGTAATTCTAATATTTTTGTTTATTTTTTGCAGAGACTATGACTCGTTGTCCAAGGAAAATGTATTTGAAAACAACCAATTGGTAAGTAATGGAAATATGGTAAAGTCCAGTAATTTCATTGGAACCCGAGCAAATTATTTTCTTGCAGTAGGAATCATACCAAAATGTCAAACTTGGTTTTTCTATTCAACAGATACATCAACAAAGTAAGGAAGTCATGAAAAATAAATGCCCAACCAAAGGTCACAAGATCATGTTTAAAAGTTGACTCAATTCACGAGATCACTTCAAAGCAAATTTAAGAAAGTTTGTTTAGAACATTTTTAAAAGTCACAGGTCCCTTTAAATGAGATGTCAGACCAAGGTTCCAGGTCATATTTGATCATGTTGGAGCCCCATAAATTTCCACAAAGTCAACTAGACCGGGATGGAACACGACAAAAAAGGATCCGTGAAAATATGTTAATATACAGTTAGTTCATTCCTTTTGTTGTTATAACATTAAATAACTTGACCTGTATGGTAAAGGCAATAGACACCAGGGAAAAGTTTGAACTCTTATGGAAAGATGAGATGGGTTATCTGTAGTTATTTACAGTCTGCAAAATAATCTTCACCTTGCATACCAACACTATTACAGACACACTTTGACTCTTCATGATTTGTTAAAAAAAAACATTGACATTCTAATATAGATCATTTGATTCAACATCAGAATTTGATGAGTAAAAAATAACAATTTGAATATAAATATATTTCAAATTCCTTTCCTGAAAAATCAACAAAATTTTATAGTAGCAGAAAGAAAGGATATTAACATGATGATACATTAACCATGATAGTTGGTCATTCTTTTCTTCAAGAGAGGACTTAAAAATGTCACCACTAGGTGCCTATGGGTTCATGACTTACTCCAGTCATTTAAAAAATTGACAGGTGCATTTTGTTTCCTGGTATGACTAAGACTAAAGTTGCCAAAAGTTGGGTGTTTAAGTTGAACACCTTGGCTTCCTCTGACATTTATAGAAACTGACATTTACATAGAAATATATGAACGCAATGTATATCATGTATACTTGTTTCATATCCTAGATGCAGATATATTTGTATGTGAGAAATATAAAGCAATTTTGATAAATCTGTTACATTCTCATTTTTCATACATGTACATTGTGGTCAAAATGCAATTTCCATATGCATTTCGTAAAAAAAACATGACATTTAGACATGAAATATGTGAATGGGAAAAAAGTCAGATGGTTGAATCATTAGTTTCTTAATATGTTCCAATTTTCATTTCACTTGAAATGATTACTTGTAAAGTGCATATTTGACATGTGTAGGTCTATGTTCATTTGCTTTGATTTTTTTATGAATGGAATAATTGTATGCAGATTGCAAGAATAGTGTCTCAAGTAAAAAAGAGGTTATCTTTATGCTATAATATGATTTATATAACTTATAATTAGCAACATATATCAAATTAAAGATACTGAGTGATTATAGAATGAATGATTTATTTTCAGGCTTTTGAAGTTGCTGAAAGAGAGCTAAATATCCCAGCATTCCTAGATGCCCCAGACATGGTAGCCATTAAAGTTCCTGACAGACTCAGTGTTGTCACCTATGTATCTCAGTACTATAACAACCTACATGATAAACCTCAGTGTAAGTTTAAAGGTCATTCTGCTGTAGGTCTTATGTTTATGATGTTATTTCAGATTCATTAAATTAAGTGATAAAAAATAATGTGAATGTGATGTTTTCAGTTTGGTATTGCACATGCGGAAATTCTAATAAAGAGGCAAAGATTTTGTCAAGGGATATGTTTATTTATTTGTCAGTTGCTGAAAAAACAGAAATTTTCTTTTTCATTTACTTACATGATTTAGTCTTAAATATATCTGATAGGTCATGTAACTTAGTACTCTTTGTCTCATACCATTATATGGCATGGTTATCTCTAATCATACCCTTCTTTCAGGATCCATTGATGTATATTTCAAATACATTGTAAATGATCTATACATGCCCAAATCTGTATCACCTGATGTAATAACTCTCAACCAATATCAGCTGTTTGTATCTTTTTTGTCCTTTTAGTTCATACTGGTTAGATGGAATAAAATATCATACTGCTGTTTCATTTATTTTCGTTGGTACCAATTTTCGAGAATTGAGAAAAAATTGTATATTCCTGGATAATTGATATCGTGGTTTTGCCAAAATCTGCATACAAGCTTATGGTTAATTGAATTCTTGGTTTAACTATGCCCACAATATCCATGATAATTGGTATCCCACCATTATTAATGGATCTACAGTATCATATTGTCATTTATAATTCTGTCTCAATGTGACAAATGTCAAAAGACATGAATATGCAAGCCACAAATGATATTTTTTAACATTATATATAAAAATAAAACAGACAAAGAAAACTGAATAATTTAATATTCTTACATGTAATAAGACATATATTAGATAAAATGTGCTTGCATCATTCTAAATTTTAAATATTTAATTTTATACCTGACAAATAATTATGACATAGACTTTAGTTATAGTACAAACTCTGATCAAATTACTACTTTAATTTATTTTTATATTAACTCATCATTGAGATAAAACCCTTCATAAAACAACAATGCTGTGTAGGTTTGACAACACTTCCTAGTAATATAAGGTACTAGCTAGCTTTTATTTGATTGCCACGTTTTTCAACTTATCGACATGTAATCTTGATGATGGCATGTCAGCATGCCAAAATATGCTGACGACAAATAAAAGTACCTTTTAAGGTGGTACCCAACACCTTGACTAATATTAATTTGGCTCGTTTAATTTTCATAAAATTTTGACAAAATGTTTACTTTGACCCTTTGACAAAATATAAAATTTTAAAAATTTGAACCAACCACTTTATCAGAAAAATTTCGTTGGTTATATAGCAGTTTGACAAACACTAATTTTGATCATTGAGAAGCTTAATATTTCCTTAACAAAACAACGTGATTAAAACGTTTAGCTGATTTTACAGAGTTATCTCCTGTAGTGTTAGGTACCACCTTAATCCTACAAATGAAATTTTACCGTTGAATTCAGAAATACCTATTTGGAATTTTTACTTTTATTAGTTAATCACTGTTTAAATACAAATATGAATTTCTTTACAAAAAAATGTATGGCTATAAAGGGGAAAATGACACTTAATTTCAATATTTGTGTATAAAGAATTAGTCCTCAGTAATTACATTTCATAAAAATATTTCCTTATAACCATAAAAAAATTGGCACACATTTACGAGCTTAACAGTAAAATTTAATAAAAATCTAGTCTGAAGTAAGTTTATGACAATGTCTGTTTTTATATGAAATATATAGGGAAATGTACGAGTGGTGAAACACTTTTGACCTATGTATGATGACACAAGTCATGAAAACAGAGATAGCTACCGTAATACAAATAATTTTTTCTCAAAGATACAACTTCCCTTTACTTTTTTGTAGTAGGCGGTCCAGGTGTGAAGAAAACTGTAGCTACGAAACGACACCAACCAGACCCAGAGCCTGGTGGACCAGAGGCCAAGAAACTTACGCCCAGTCATCAAAATGACAAAACACTTGTAAGATTTCCTTGGTGCTTGGAGCTCTGTTACAAAATATATTATACCCAAAAAAAAGTATTCTACTAAATATTCTTTTTATTTTTTACCTCTGTCTGTCCATCCATCCGTCAGTCCGTCAGTCCGTCCTTCCGTCCCATGAAAATTTTTCGTCGCATTTTTCTCAGGAACTACAATACAAGGATTTCTGAAATTTGGTTTCAGGGTTTATATAAGTCGGCTATACCGTATGATGTGTTTTCAGATTGATCACTCAACAACTTCCTGTTTACCGAACACTTACATCATTTTACACAACACATACAAGTTGAAAATTTTCGTCACATTTTTCTCAGGAACTACATTACAAGGATCTCCGAAATTTGGTTTCAGTGTTTATATAAGTCAGCTATACTGTGTGATGCATTTTCAGATTAATCACTCAACAACTTCCTGTTTACCGTCAAATATTTGGGCTGGGGGTATCATCAGTGAGCAGTAGCTCGCAGTTTCACTTGTTCTAAATTTATTGGAAAAGACTGAGCTGCCACATGACTGAAACATCAACACAAATAAAATTTTAGATCAAATGTTTTATACAAACAACAGTGGAAGTTTTTTAATTATAAAAGTCAGCTTTCGAATTGAAAAGTTAATACTGTAGCAAAAACATGTACACAAACTACCAAAAGACAGATCAGGATATAGATATAAAACATAAGACAGACACAGATAAGTATAAGAATAAACAATACAGACATTAAAAGGAATAAGAACAAATTAAAAAGGCACAAAAGTATATAGTAGAAAGTGAGACTGAAACAAAGTTGGAATTAAAACAGACCAATAAGAACAATCAAATAAAAAAAATAAGATGTGACATCATACAAAGAGAAGTGGATAAACAAAATATGCTGATCACATACCTGTCAACTGACCCGTATCCTGCGGGTGTGACCCGTATCCTGAGGGTGTGACCCGAGATTTTCACAACTCTGAGGGTTCACCCAGGATAAATAACCCGGGAATTCCGAAAATGACCCGTTTCCACCCGGATTCTTAAGCCTTCAGACTGATTTCATAAGTGATTTTCCTTTGAAATACCGGCAAATTCGTAATTCTTTCTGGACAAGAAGTTCAACTAGCTGTGTAAACTAAAATTAAGTGACCCATTTTAGTGCATGGCTTCACTTGACAGCTTTGGTGTCAAACACACTGTTAATTAACACCAATTACCTTAGCTTTAGGTCGTAAATAATTTGTGTATTTCAAAGTTGTTTCACAAAAAATTTGAGTTACTTCCCCTTTTTTGTCACCTTTCAAAATATACTCCTTAAATTTATGTTTATTTTTGTAAAAAAGATTAAATCTAAAACAAATTGAATGCAAATACGTATTACAATATTACTTTTCATTATTTTTCTACCTTAGTACAATTAGAAAATAAATAGTTGAAAATTATTTTTCTCATCTCTACTTCCTTTAAAAGTTTAACTTTTTTTTTTTATTCTCTAACATCAACAAATTTTTAAAGACTGTATAAAACTGTACAGATAGATGCACACTGAGTGTCTTTGTGACTGGTGAACTGATTATAATACAAGAAAGTAGGGTTATGGCTTGGCTTGAATTGTTAAAGTATTTTATGAAACAACAATATATCAAAATCATAAGTTCATTGCAACGTACAATAATAGTTTTAAATTATTTTCAGTTAATACTTAACCATTGGAACATGTTTTGGATACTGTTTGTTTTAAAAAAAAAAAATGTCCCCTAAATACTTAAATTCAGCTTGAAAAAAAGTTCGTACACGTTATGACCTGAGATTTTATTCTTCAATGCAGGTCATGACCTGCATTTTCATAGGTTGACAGGTATGTGATCATGAAAACTGAAGCTTGCACAATATGAACTTTCATGAAAAAATATGAAAAAAGCATAGTATTTTTTCTTTAAAATGACTGGGCCAACACTTTCACACAATCTTGAACCATATATTGGGTACTTTTGATGTGTCTTATTTCTGCTATGTTCATTGATGCAAAAAATTGCTTTAGTTTCCAACTGGGATATTATCCATTTATAAGTAATAGTCAGAAAAAACATTCAAAAAGCAATTTATTTAATCCAGTTTTAAAGTTAACTTAATAGTAAGGAGATGTGATTTGATTGCCAGTGAGACAACTATCTGTAGACCAAAGTACAATGATGTGAACAATAACAGGTCACCGTACAGCATAAAAAACTTGTCCTTTTTTGGAGCAAATTACAAGCAAAACCTGATACAATATGTTTTGATATTTATTTAAACAGTATATTTCTTGTTCCCGAAATGGTATTGGTATAAAAATAAGGTTAAAGGTTAAATAATTAAATCAATATATTAATGATTTTATTTCAGTCAAAAGACCGACAATCAATGGGAGACAAGTGCCACATTTGTGGAGATAAAGTTTATTTAATGGAACGCCATGTTGACAAAAATAAACTTTTCCATCGGCATTGTTTTAGACATAGTGATCTTTCACCTACCAGCAAAGTTTTCAATAAATCTGAACTGAAAAAGATAAGTGACAAAGTGAAAAGTGAAAATGAAACAAAGAAACTGAGTGATAAAGTTAAAAGTGAAAATGACACAAATAAGGCTGCAAAATCGGACAATAAACAACCTAATTTTTGGGAACGACGAAATGAAGCTAGAAAAATTGTGAAAATGGACACTGAAGAGTCTGTCCCATCCAAGGGGACAGCCAATCAAGATAAAAACAGTTCGAAGTCAACAAACAAAGATATTAGTAAACCAGATATAACAGTGACCAGTGATAAAAATATTTCAAAGGATGCTGCTAAAAGTAAGAAAGAAAGACCGTCAGATTTGAATCTAGAGACAAAAGTAGACACTAAAAAATCAAGTCCTTTACCATCACCAAGGAAACCTAAAACTAGCCATGTTGAACCAATGGACACAAGTGAAATAAGTGATGTCAAGTTAAAACCTGTGCCAACTCCTAGAATTGTGCGAGACGAAAAGAAGACATCTCCATTAAATGGAATTTTATCTAAAAAGAGAGAAAAGTCTCCTGGCAAAAGTCCCTTTCTGTCTCCTAATCAGGGACTGAAATTATCGTCAAGTAGTGACATGTCCCCATTATCCCCACCCCCATTACCATCACAGCCACCCCCTCCACAACTGACCAAATCTAATTTATTATCACCTGAATCAGACGCTGTAGGTACAAGTGCTAAAGTGACAGTTAATTTTGGAGAAAAATCAAAACCCTTGACATCTCATGGGAGAAAATCTCCACAGATTAGTGCTAAAAATGAAGTAAGTTCTTCGAGAACTTCAAATTCTCCTGATAGAGGAAGTAGTATGTTTATTTCTCCAAGAACAAAAGAGTTCTCTCCCACATTCTCAGATTCCAGTGCATCATCAGACAGTTCAAAATTTAGTTCTAGTTCAAAGGAGAATAAAACTTCTCCCAAAAGTACAAATCAAAGATCATCTAACTTTTCTCCACCTTTATCCAAACCGAAATTTGGTGACAAACGACAGATGAGTGTTGAGGAAGCCATTGATTTAACAAAAAATGATACAAATAGAAATGAAATGGTAGCAGTTGTGTTCACCCCTAGTCCAAGAGAAGAAACTGACAAACAAGTTCTTGGTGGATTGTTGTCAAATCTTGCCAACATCCGACAGAAGCATAAATCAAGTGATACTAGTCCAAGTGAAGATTTGTTAAATCAACGAAACACAACTGGGGCTTTGGATAATCAAAGTAGAGATCAAAAAGGCCATGTGAAAAGTGCAATGTTTACAAAGCCTCTCAGTGAGAGTGATCAGAATAAACACTCTAGTAACAAAGAATCTCATCTCAAAAATATTTCAAAAACTGACTCTGATATTCCTGAATGGAAACGTCAGCTAGAAAAGAATAAAAATTTACGACCAAAATCAGCAGACTTGTTAACTGATAAAAAGACATCTGAAACTTCAAAGACACAACTTGAGAAGGATGCACATTTAAGACCTAAAACAGAAATG
This sequence comes from Mytilus coruscus, assembly GCA_017311375.1. Lineage (NCBI taxonomy): Eukaryota > Metazoa > Mollusca > Bivalvia > Mytilida > Mytilidae > Mytilus > Mytilus coruscus. The sequence goes on along the minus strand of CM029602.1, from coordinate 32,978,272 downwards.
TCTAAGGTGTCTCCTAGACCAAAAACTGTGGACGTACTATCGGATAAGTTTAAAACAGAACAGAAACCACAGTGGCAAATAGAAGCTGAAAAACGAATGGAGGCAAGAAAAGGTGGTTATGTTGATCCTGAGAAAGTAAGGCCACAAATAGATGTTAGCAAAGATCAACTGAGGCCAAAAGAAGAAACAAAACTTCCCAATGATAGAAGTAGTACTCCTATAAAACCAAGTAGGGTTGATATAAAAATCACAGACGATAAACGGGAAAGTGCAAATGTTCAGAAAAGAATTTTACCGACTATTCCAAGTCTTACTGAAAAGGGAGATAATAAAGACGATGTTCAGGATAAAAAGAAAATTTCTGTGAATGTTAAATTTAATTTCTCACAAGGTAAAAAGGAGGAAGAAAAAGAAGAAAAATTTAAGCCACCTAGACCACCAACATATATCCATGGTAGTCAAAACGCAGGTTCACCCAACAAACCAACTAGACCACCTCCACCATTAAAAGATGTAAGTTTATTCAGTAGCCTCACTTTCATTTTTTGTATAATTTTTGTTTTGAATTTTGGGATATTTGAATCTTAACAGAGAAAAAAAAAATCTTTACTCACAAAAAAAGAACTACTGTTTTAGATAACATACACACATTTACCATGTATATCCTGTTGAACTTACTTTAAATAAAGCTAATACTAACAATGACCACTGCCCTTTCCTCGATCTTGATATCCATATCATTAACGGAAAGCTTAATACAAAATTTATGATAAAAGAGATGATTTTCATTTCCTATCGTTAATTATCCATTTTTAGATGGTGACGTTCCTTGTCACCATCTTACGGTGTTATATATCTCAACTTGTACGATTCGCTCGTGTATGTAACAACGTTTCAGATTTTAACGAAAGAAATTTATGTATTACTGAAAAATTATTACACCAGGGTTTTCGATATCACAAACTAGTCAAAACATTTACTAAATTTTATCATCGGTACAAGGACATCATTCGTAAATATAGCTCAACATGCAGACTTCTTATCGTTCAGGTATTTCATCAATCTTTTATGGTAATATTCTTTATAAAGCACTAAAATGTCAGTATTCACCTCAGAAGCTAACAAAACCTTTAAATAGACTTATTAAGAAGGGATATAGTTACGATACTGTTGTCAGGTCATTAAAGATTGCATATTTTGGCTTTAATATTGATTCACTTATAGGGTCTTTGCATCGGAACTAAACACATTTATTTAAAACCAGTTGTTGGCATGACACGGGTTATGCTCTTCTCATATATTTTATGATGGTATGATACTAAACCCCTAACGGGAGGATTGTGCCTGATATTCATATGATGAAGACATAATCTTTCAATCAGTTTAATTGAGGTCTGGAGCTGGCATGTCAGTTAACTGCTAGTAGTCTGTTGTTATTTATGTATTATTGTCATTTTGTTTATTTTCTTTTGTTACATCTTCTGACATCGGACTCGGACTTCTCTTTAACTGACTTTTAATGTGCGTATTGTTATCGTTTACTTTTCTACATTGGCTAGAGGTATAGGGGAGGTTGAGATCTCATAAACATGTTTAACCCGCCGCATTTTGCGCCTGTCCCAAGTCAGGAGCCTCTGGCCTTTGTTAGTCTTGTATTATTTTACTTTTAGTTTCTTGTTTGTAATTTGAGTTTAGTATGACGTCCATTATCACTGAACTAGTATATATATTTGTTTAGGGGCCAGCAGGGCGCCTCGGTGCGGAATTTCGCTGTATTGAAGACCTATTGGTGACCTTCTGTTGTTGTCTGTTCTGTGGTCGGGTTGTTGTCTCTCTGACACATTCCCATTTCCATTCTCAATTTTATTGTCTCAAAAGGTTGAGTTCTGTATGCATTTAAAAGTGATATGATAATTATCTAAATTTTCTTCGTTAGTAATTATTTGTCCTAACCATTGAATGCTAGGAATCAAGTAAAAATAACAAAAGCATGTCTGGAGGTTCTTTTATTAAACTGGTATGTTTTCAAAATCTTGCAACATAACCATGATAATATTTAATAATAGGGAGACCAAAGAGATTATCACCATCAGAGATACAGAAACAATTAACACAGATAGATTCTAGACTTACAGAACTGGAGATCAGAGGACGACAACTTGAAGATTCTATCAGAAAAGGTTAATTTTTTTAGTGATTTTCCTTTTATTGATTATTAGAAAAAAAGAAATTTGGGCGATTTTTAATTTTAATTTTTGATGATCAATATTAGAAAGTAAAAATATCTACAATATATATTTTTTTTAAGAAAACCTTCTTACACTTCCTTTAGATGTTAGGAATACTTTTAAATACCCACAACATATCCATTTGTACATAGAAACATTTTTTGGTGTACAGTACTTTGCATTTATGCATCTGGATGTTCGGGTTATTCTACTGTAATACTATATTCATGTAAAAATATATATATTTATGAATATATATGACATGCACTATATATAACACATGAAAATTGTGTCACTAATTTCCTATATTATATATCAATCAAAAAAAAGAATATAATCCAAAATTTAATGTGAATATGCATGTCAAATAATCAATTATATTTTTTTCAGCCAATGACCTACACAATTTTTATTCATAACATTTTAATAGCTTTTGATGTATTTAGAATCATAGTTGATTTTCTATGTTTTATGCCTTGCAGCAAACTAATTTTACCATGTAGTGGTTTTAGGATCTTTTATACCAAAAAAATTCATGAAACAACAATTTCAGATTTGACAGAAACAATCCTGATAGCTTTTAAAAGTAAAAATTTGTCATTCTGAAAATAACTATTGTAAGGGACATAACTCGACTTTTTATCTAGAAGTGTTTGTTATTTGTCAATGTAGGACTATGTCTCAAAATGTCGTTGGATTTTTGCTAGGAGTGAATATTTGAATTTTTATCTTCTGGAAATTCACTAATGCTCTTATCATTGCGCATATTCATTTAACATAGGCTATAGTAAGTTTGGCAGGAACATAAGCTTTTATATACATGTAGCCAAGATATTCATGTGTGAGCTATTTGATGCTTAATACTTCAATTCATTAAAAACCATATTCTTTGCTAGATCATTTTAAATTTAAGATACAATTTGAAAAAAAGAACTATAATTTGTATTATAAAAGAAAATAACATATTTCAGTCAGTTGTTTGAAAATCAGCATCAGTCATTTCATGAAAATAGAACTTGAAAAAGTCTTGTTATTTGTCTCAAAAGAATGTTAATGCTATTTTTCTTTTTAAATTATACACAGTTTACAAGTAGGCATATTTGTTTGGGACTATTCCAGAAATATTCAAGCAATTGGAATTAAATGACCTTAACATATTAGAAAAGAATCTTCCACTTTAATGTGTTAGGTAAAATGGGATAAAATGTCCTGCAAATCTTTGAAAAAAATAATACATGTTGCTGACTGTATATAAGTCAGATACTGCATAATAAAAGGTTTGTCTTATAGTATAACAAACCTTTGGATGTCAGGATTGCCCAAAGAAAGACCTCCCTATGGTCAGATTATCCGGACACCCCTCTATGTGTTATACAACAAGAAAAATCGTAAACTATGCATTATCTATATCAAATACCCTTTTGATCATTGATTATTTAACTTCAAAAACTAAGATCTTTTCCTATGGAAACACCCCCTTATCAACCATGATTATGCCAATGTGAAATTCAGAATAATCTTTTCAGAGAGAATTATATAGAAGGTGAGTGCTGTTGGGAGGGAAAGTAGGCTATTGGATAAAATAGGTGGAAAATAAAGTTTTGAACAAGAAAAGGAGATGAATGAAAGTCATGGACTTGGGCATGTTGGGTAAAATGAATGTGGATGGACATTAGAATATTATCCTTAGAAGTCCTTAGAAGTCAAGTTTAAGCTTAAGTGAAATATGATTATTCTTAGATTATTATTTATGCCAAGCATTTGCCCTCACTCATGTTTTTAAGTTTACTTGTTTACTTTTCACATTTTCAATATGGAAACTGTTAATTCGGAGTCAAAACTAGTAAAAAAAAAAAATTTGGGAAAAATATGAATATTCTGAATATATTAGAACATTTTCTTCAAGACTAAGGTAACAAAAATTAATTTCTGGAATAGTCCTATCACCAGTAGATTAGTACATGAGATTATTAGTAAACTTTTTCTCTGTAGTGGTACATAGGTAAGGTATATAGATCATTATCATAACTAACAAAATTCATGTTGCAAAATACAGCATTAGTAGTCAGACCAAAATCTTTTATATTTTGATGGAAAATTTTTATGCAACAAAGATAGTTTTGTAGCATAATCATGTTGTAATATTTTAAAGAAAGATACCCTTTTGGGGTGCCATTTTATGACATGACATAAAATATTGGTTTCCATGGAAATCAGATGGAAGTTATAACTAATGCTGTATTTCATCATTTTGATTGTTGAATATTTCAGGAATTTATTAATGAGAAAATATTTTGAAAAATATTTTGAAGCATTTCATGCAAATTTGTAACAAATTATATATTTTCAAAAATATTTAAAGATATCAGCAGTCAAAAGTCAAACTATTGTTCATTCATTTACATGTTCTAAGTAAAATGGAAAGAATTACACTGCAGCAAATTTACAAGTACCTTAATGAACATTTCCTGTAGCTGATCAGTAACTCCCTAAACAGCTGATCAGTAACCCTCTGTACAGATAACTTAGCCATTCACTGCCACAGTAGACATTGTGGCCATTTGCAAAATTTGCAAGTTGGTCTAGATTTAACAGAATGTGCTACATTTTACTTTTAATTTTTTGAAGAACATACAATTGCTTATATCCACGTGGTGGATAGTTGTCTCAATGGCAATCATACAACATCTCCTTACTTTTATATAGAACATGAATATGAATTAACAATCATATCATTATATCATGCAAATTAATAAATGTGTATTATGCTTTTTTCGCTGAAACAGATCACAGCCTTCCATGCCATGGACTTGTTGGGATTCAGTAGGGTAATACATGGCTTCAGCCAATCATTTCATTTAATGTCGGTTGCTATGGTAATGACCTTGAGTAGATGTTCACTAACATATGTAGTCACTTTCACTAACAAAGGGTTTTAATCAGTCCAGTTTCTGGGCTATATGAAAAAGCAAGTTTAGGCAGTAACTTTATCTGCATAAGTTGTAGAAATGAAAATCAGAGATTACTGCAAAATTTATCAGATTTCTTGTCAGAAGGTTAAAAAATGTTAATATTCTAATGTTAAAGCCTAGGGATAACTTTCATAGGTCAAATGCCACATGTTCTTGGAAATCTTCGCAGTGTAATTCACGTAAGAAATAACAGGAAAAATTTCATCCTGAAAGTTCTTTATTTAGAAGGCTTCATAATTCAAGAGAAAATGATGTATCTCTTTTGTGGTAGATATTGATTTGGGATTGACTTTAGACTTTCAATAGGAAGGGGAAGAATTTAGCATACATTCTCAAGATGTTAATGTTATTTAGACACAGTGTACATCTAAAATGAAATATTTATAATATTTATTATATTCATAATTTACTCTTATTGTACAAATTTTTCTGACAAGAAACAAAAGGTAAACTTTGTGTGATCTTTAACATCTGTGGAAGAACTTTCAAGTTTTACTCAATGATATATTTTTTTAAATGTTGTAACTTTTGCACTTTGTGTGCCTTGAGCATTAAACATCTAGAGTTCTTATAGAAATTAAAGCAATAGGTCATCACCAAGCTGCAGCTTATTTTAATGCAAAGCCATTCAGCTTTACAAGCAGATCCGTCATATTATGCTTTTTAATATAATTCAGTTTATACATTTCACTTGGATACAAAAAAATGCTGTTATGGATTGAAATAACATTACAGTAAAACATACTCTACATATTTGATGCAATATTTCCCCATGGAAATTTCTTATTGAATAATTAAAACTTTAGTTTTACCAATGTGCCAGTGGTAGTAGACATTTAAAAAAAACCCTATTTTCAGATTTTTATATTTTTTCAAAGTTTGGTTGTAAGGGCATATTGAGCAGATATTTAGCTCTCATGCCAATGGTGATCGATTACAATTAATTTAATTTAAGGGATACTTATTTAATCTTGAAATGAAAATTTGAGATGGGGTGCATAAAAGATAGAAACAAATATTTCATGTTTATCCCTGGTTTTGAACAGACAATGATGTTTTTTTTATTAAAAAAAGATCTAGTTAGAAATTGCCTATTGATATTTTACTTTTTAAAATGCATGTTAATATGTAAAGATTGCCCAAAAAGGAACTAAAGGGTCACAACTCACAAGTCACACTTTTCACTGTCATGACTGTAATTTCTAATATTTTTATATGTCTCTTTTTCTGTTTAAACAATGGGTGCTGTTAGATGTATAACCAATGATACTGTCAGAGTAAGCATCTCATTTCAAATGGTAATTTGACTGCTTACAACAAAAATCATAAATGTGTTAACTTATTTTCTAGCAAGTAGGCAATTCTATTTTAATTTTATCAACAGCTAATTTAAAAAGTTATACAGAGGTTCAAACCCAAACTGCTGAGTATAAACTTGGATAATACTTAATTTAAGGCACTTGCATCAATCTGTCTCCTCTTAACAATTGTTTTAAAGGGATGTTGAATAACCTTGATAATTTGAAGAAATTTCATTATATATCCATGATTAATGCTATAAATAGTGATTATCAAACTCATTCAAGTTCATTCAACAAATATGTTAAAAGGTTATAATATTGTGAATTAAAATAGAATATGAAAATTATTTGAAAAATTTGAAGCTAGATTATAGCTAATTTGGTACTTCATATTTTCATTATTGCTTGTTGCTAGTCATTTCCATAGGCTATTGTAGTCATAGCTTGTTGCTATTGAATACGCATTGTAAAAACACCCATGTATCAAAACAACAAAATTCCTATATGTGAGGTATAAGTTCTTACCAAGGAGAGATTTTTGTCTTTTTGCCATGACATTGCCATGATATCGCAATGATATTGCCATGATCTTGCTTGTAGAATTTACATATGGAAAAGAGGACAATATTCCAACAACACAAGAACCCTTAAAAATTTTAACTCCTATGTTATCAATTTGAAAAGATATATGGATAAAAAAGATGTGTTGTATACATCAATGAAAAAAAACTCAAACGTTCTTTTAATATCCAAATATGATAGCAAGGCTTCGTTCAGTTTTGATTTTGGTACATGGTTGTCATGGCAAGAATTTTTTCTTGTGAAGAACTCAACATCTTCCAGGTCACCAATACCAAAACCATGCTGACTTTATTACATTCCTTACAGACTTAGATGAGTTAGACATTACTCCCATGGGTAAGAGATAAAAGCCTTTCACAGTGTGGGTATGCAGTGAGACCACTAACAGTAAATTTTCATTTTAAATTATTGCATGGAACTGGGCAAAAAGAGCAATTTTAGTTTGGTTTGGAGACGAAATTCCTAAAATGTATGGATGGATTTAAAAAACATATTATATTTGGTTTAGTAATGTATTTATTAAAAATTCACATGTGCACTTTATTATCATTTACTTTGATCATATTTCATTATTTTATGTTTATAAGTCGCCTGTAAACAGTTTTTGCTTGATTTTAATTTATTTCTGTAGTAATTCAGATTTATTTAGCGAATTACAATTAATGAAGAAAACAAGAAGTCACTTATAATTGAAGTAGATTTTCTTTTTTTGTAGTTTTTATGTAACTTGATTTTTTAAACTTGAAATTTTACTAATGATAATTGACACTAATAGACATACATTCTTTAAGTTCTTTTTAACCTTTAAATTTTTAAAATAATTGATATTAAGCAAGTAAAACCTAATTAATTCCAACATTAAAAACAGAGCTTATAACATTAATTCTGAATTGCGTTGTAATATTAAAACATATGGTGAAGGGTAGTCGGTGAAGTAATTGGTGTGCACAATTGTCAGTATCTGTGGTGACTGGTAATACAACCCCAATATTTCTTGCCTACTCTAGTGTATGATTTGCAACCCCATCAAAGTATTTGAGTTAAAATAAAATAAAACCGTCTTTAAGTTTGTCACATAATAAACGAGAATTTAATCGGTAAAAAATCTTCCATTATAATTAATTATGCTGTTACCTTCCATTGAAAAGTTATTTGATAAGAAAATAAATTGTGTATTGAAGTTCATGTAAGTTAATATCAAGTATGCTGATACTATTAGGAATGAATTAAAGATGGTTAAACAAAACACAGTATATATTTCATAGGCTATATCGTTGACAGCATTAATGTCTTAAAGTATACAGATCAATTAAAGGAGATATGAGATCAAAAAAAATATTTTTGCACTGATTTCTTTGAGTCATTGAACTGTTTTATTTTTTTCAGTCCAAGAAGAAGAAGATGACAAGATGATGGTAGAATGGTTTGAATTAGTTAACAACAAGAATGAGCTTGTCAGAAAGGAGGCTGATCTGATCTATCTGTAAGTAGGGGAAATAACTCTTGATATTAATCTTTGTACATAGGAAAGTTACTATCTTTAAGAAAAGTCAGTCATTTAAATCTTTTTAGTAGGACAATGACGTAGCTATAATTGAATAGAGGGAGGAAAAGGTTCATTTTAGATGATTTAAAGATGTGAAATCAATTAGACCTCTTTAAATGCAAATAATTTCCCACTTAAGCAAGATATTATCACTAATCACATTTTAATGCAAAACTTTGAATTAAAGCACATCTTTTAATTCTTGGTTCTTGTGGGACACTTATCATCAGTCCTTTACATATTAGACATTTAGTATGTTTGTGATATTTGGTCCAGTATATTTATAAAAACAGTTCTTGTAAATCATTTAAAAAGTGAACTGGTAATTAAAATCGAAAAAGAGACTGTCTGGCTAAAAAGATTAGAAAGAAAAGATTTTGGTCCACATTGTTTTCATTCAATACAAATGTTCTTATTGCATTGTATCAATTTTATGCATCAATATCAGATGAGCAATGCAGACTCCTTGGAGCCTCAAGTTAATGTAAATAGCAGCTGGAAGCAAAACTAATAGAGCCCTCCTATCTGTCATGCTACAATGACTGTTTGATGTTTTTAAAACTTTATATATTAAGACTGAAAACAGAAGATAGAAAAGTGATAATGTATAGTTATTTATAAAATATCCATAAATAGAAATCTAAAAACCTCAATACTTTGTGACGCAATCATAAAAGCCAATCAGATGAATTTCTGCCCTCAATCTGATGTATTGACAATAATAATATATTAATTGCGGCCTTTGTATGAGGTTGATACTAGGATATATCGACCTCACACAAAGGCAATGATTCACAGTATAATGTTTAGAGTAAAATTTAGGAAACACTTCCTTTTGAACCCCTTTTATTGACAGATGAAGCAAAGATGTACATGGAGCGGAGTTCAAAAGCATGTTTGGCCTAAATTTTAATAGTGTTTTGAAGTAGCATATTTTTGTGATATAGATGCTTACTTCCCTTTCAGATAACTCTAAACTGAAATAAAAGCCCAACAACCTTCATGCCATTGTCCTTAAAAAACCAATAAAAGCTTTACAACTTATAAAGACATTTGTAATCAAAATTTACATATTTAATTACAGATCTAGGGCACAAGAATTGGAAGGTGAACAGAATGAAATTGACAGACAGCTGAGGGCATTATTACAAAAGAATGGTAGGTTCCTTTTTATGGATGCCAGAAATGCAAAAGGAGGCTAGTACTAAAACATAGCATACAAATGGACACTAGGTTCCAAATAAAAATGCTATAGTGTATGATATAAACAAATGCTAAGGTCTAGATATAAATGTTTTTAATACAACAGTTGTTAGTCCCAAAAAAAAAAAAAAATTTTACTGATGTAAACAGATGTTCAGGTCTAAATATAAATATATTGAATACAACAAATGTTAGGTCCAAAATATACTTGCTACTAATGTAAACAGATGCATATTTCAGGTCTAAATCTAAACTTATTTAATACAACAGATGTTACGTTTCAAATATACATGTGACTGATTTAAACAAATGCTGAGGTGTAAATTGATATTGATCAATACAACAGATGTTAAGTCTCATAAATTCATGCTACTTATGTTAACAGATGCAGAGGTGCAAATTTAAATTATTAATACAAATGATGGTAGGTTCTGAATTTTAAATGTATATGATGCCTTTTGTGATAATTGATTAAATTTTAGTTGCAAAGGAATGTAAGTTCCAAATGTAAATGATCAAAACTAAAATGAGTGGAATGATTAATATATGTTTTGTTTGCTTAAAACAGTGTCACTAACCATAACAAAAAGAGTTAAAATGTGATTTTAACAGGCAGTTGCTGCCTTTGCTGCTTTGACTTTGATGTCAAATTTGTCCCTGACTGAGGTCAAAAGGTCATAATACCAAACTTGATGAACTAGGTTATACTGATTCTATTTTAATTATCCTATGTATCTTCTAGTTAAAGGGGTGTTAGCTGTCAAAGTTATGTTCACTGATTTGACTCAAATTCTCATATTTGATTTATAACATACTGAAATGTATATACAAATTATAAAAAGATTGAAATAAACAATATACGATGCTTGGGCTTGATAATATGTATCAGCAGTTTGTGTGTATTTTAGTCTAGACACCATCTAATTAACCATCGAGGTGACCTCTGAAAACTGCTGACAGTCATATAACCTGATATAAACATAAATATAGATATAGATAGATAGTGAACATGTGGCATTAGATTTTTCTAGGTCTGTTTGATTTTATTTTATAGATTAAAGAAATATGTTAATCATTGTTTTTACCTGTATAAGAATGAGTTTTTGTGGATAGAATCAGTCAACCAAATGGTTTACGCTTGTTTCACTTTCAAGGTTGACATTCTCTTCCTTTTAATAGCTGAACATGTCTAATTTATGCATAACCCATCTCTAGCTATGGGGTTAAATTGAGGGTCACCTGAATACCGATTCTAGAGGTTGAATTATTTGCTTGCAAGTGAATAATTCATCAGCGATGTTTCTTAGCTTATTTTGACAAAATTGAGCAAAATTGCCGCTAAAAGCAAAATATTATTTCACTATTTCACTTTCTTTAATGATTGAACAAATAAAAATCATATTTTATTTTTTTTTATATCTCATAGGTTATGCCCTTTTAAAAGATTTAAAACAAAAATTTAAAAGCGGTGATATTTCATGTAGTAAAATGTACATCCTTGATCAGAGATGTAAATAAATTTGTATCATATATTGATTTGAGGTTGATAATGCTAAGTTGTAGGGTGTTAACAATTTTTAGATCTGCCTTGCGTCTACTTCCTGTTTGCATTTAGTTTGAAATTTCTATCAATTAAACACGAAGACTCAGGTCTTGACCTGGTATTAGTCTTGTTCAGCATTACTTTTTACATGCAATGCTTTTCAAGTATTATTTGTTTTTATCAGTTTTAAAACTGTTTGGAAAGCATCTGTTAATTTTTTTTTTTTTTTGGTTGTTTTTCTAGAAAAATACAAAACTGAAGAAGATAAAGTTGAAGAAGAGCAATTAATACAGAAGTTACTGGATGTTGTTAATCAAAGAAATATAATTGTTGACAGTATTGATGAAGATAGAATACGGTAAGAAATAGAATAATTAAATTCAATTCATGTACTGTGCATTCATAATTATACTTATTTATTGATTTTGTTGGTATACGTGAACCACAAATTAAAATGTTCAAAGAATACGAATTTCCTGTAGGCGTGTATGCAAAATTTTCTAAATCGATGAAATCAAGTTTCAAGGAGAATACATTTTTTCCTGAATCCACAAAAATTGGTATCTATAAAAAATAAATGAATCCAAAGTATTTATAGTCTGATATCCTGGTTCAATGCTTAAAATAGAGCATAAAGGAATAAATTGACATGTTTACATTTATTTGATGTAAGAATGAATGATGCATTGAAAGACCACTAGTCCAGGAACACATATATTTTAGTTGTCTACAAAATATAGTCCCTAGTGTGGATAGTGTATTACTGGCAAATTTTTTCATACACCTCCCTAATTTATTTCTTCATGTTTTATGCATCAAAATACAATAAGGGGTGTGAAATTACACTTTAAAATAAGGGTCATGAATTTAAAGGTGAAGTAGTGATTTGGTCCAGTTGGGAAAGGTAAATAGGAGTATGTCTGAAGCTGATAAACAGAATTCAAAACCTCCTTAATTAACATTAAATTGTCTATATTTTGAGTAAGAGCTTATGAAGTTTTCTTTAATTTTTGTCCCAAAAGTAGTACACCACACTACAAAAATCTTTTCAAGAAAGCACAGGTGGGATTTTTTTTTATTTGTATTTATTGTTCAAAAGAAATGCACTTAAGGAATGACTGTAATATTTTTTCTGTCTATGAAGAAATAACATCAAAAATGCGCGTAGCGGTTATTTTAAGTGTGCACCACATTTTTTATGTTATTTCGAATAGACAGAAAAAATATTACAGTCATTTCTTATAATTTAATTCTAAATTCCATTCTAAACCGGAGTAAACCATGAAAAAAAGTTGATGACGTCACGTCACATGACAAAATTATGTCTATGAGCTGATAAACAAAACAATGTCAGCCAATCAGAAGACGCGTTACATCCAAAATTAAATTATTACAAAATATCACACATGGAAGGTGCGCTCTACCACTCTTAATTGACTAGGATTGTCAGTTTTCCTGCCAAAGGTCAGTGGTTCTCTCCAGGTACTCTTGCTTTCTCCACCAATAAAAACTGGCTGCCACAAAATAGTCAAAAGTGCTGAAAGTGGTGTGAAACAACAATATAAATCTTAATTGATACAGTATATCTTAATGATAAGGAGCTGAATGGGACATACCACTTTTTCAGCTCAACTTGACTGAAGGGCCAGAGTGATCGTTTGCTGTCTCTTGGTGACCGTCTTTTGTCCTCTGTTATAATTTGTTGTTGTCCTCACATTTTTTCTCTCCGACTTTTGCATTTTTTGGAAAAACTATTGTAGTTATTGAACAACTGTAAATAGCAAAAATGATTAGAAAGACGAGATCTATAAGTAGGTCGATATTAAGCTGAAAAATTGTCAGTCAACATAGAGTTATTGCCCTTAAATGAGGATTGATTTTACTCAATTTTTGCATTTTGATAAAAAAAAAACTATAGTATAGTATATGTATACCGAAAAAATTATCAGCAACACAAAATGTCAGCTTAAAAGAAGTGTTAATTTGTCTTCATGAGGTCATTTTCATGATTTTGAAATGTTATTACAGTGCTAAATATCATCAGCTAGCTACCCTTTAAAAGCCAATTTCTATTCTGCAGGACATGTGTTAAATTAGAGAGTGTTAGTCTACTTATAACATGTGATTAAATTAGCATCTTTTGAGTAATCTTTATTAAAGTACTTAGTTTTTTGTAGCTACAATCTGGTGTTTGTTAGACATCAATTACTTTGTCTAACCTTCATAGAACTTAATGAAACTTTGGCACAAGTTTTTTTCTGATCAAGAGATGAAACAAAATTTAGAAAATAGACTTTTTTTTCTTTTTCAAATTTACTGATAGATGGATTTAGATTTTTGAAAGGTTAACATTTACAGACAGTCTGGGATAACATTTTGTTGACATAATACATTTTCAAACCTTTGTTTTTGAGCAGTTTTGATGAAACTTTGGGGACTGCTTTATATCTATTAAAATAAGCTCCTTTTAGTTTTTTTTTATAAATTTTTTGATATGGCATTGAGGAGTTATGGAACTTTATTCGTTGAAAAAGTAACATGCGTATCATGTGCTCATGGCGCAGCTCTTTATTATATATTATTCTATATAGATTATTTTAGTGCAGTATTGAATTGCACAAGGTTTATGATTACCCAATTATGACTACCAAATTTCAATTTCATTGTCAGATTTATCATCCCAAGAACAACAAGTAAATCTGCAGAGGCCTAGGAATTGTTCAAAACCAGTTTTTAGATTTCATCAAATAAAATTTATTTGATCTTACTTGGGGATTCATACTTGTAAACTGACCTGATTATTGCAGGTGTGACCAGGGAATTTACAAGCTCATCTAAGATTTTCTATGACTGACCCATGCATGTGACATTACATAACCCAGGATTTCAGTTTCACCCATTATTCACTGTATCATATCACTTTGTTCCATGATACATTGTATATCTAAAATGCCTTTGAAATTATGCTAATATTTAAGATTTTCTTGGACAGGAAGTTCAACAATTTGATCTGAATTTACTGTTTAACAGCTGTTAAATCATGATTTTTTTCAATCTTGTTTCCATTTTCAGATATGAAGAAGAAGATAAAGATATTGCTCTGGCCTTACAAGGTATTTTGACATACAATCATTTTAGTTGTTATGGCTGTAAATGGTATTGATATTATAATGGATATTGTCAATGAGGGCATATAGGTTCAATTACTGTAAATTCATAAAAAATTTAGCTTTATTATTGCAGTAATTGGTTTTGCAAACATTTAAAATTTATATAGCATGCATTATTTGTATGCTGCATTTCCTGAAATGGCAACAATTAATGTCACAAATTTTGTCATGACTCAACAATGGCAACAATTAATGTCACAAATTTTGTCCATGACAGTCACTCAACAATGGCAATAATAAATGCATACCAAATTTTCTGAAATTACATTATCGGTTCTCATGGCCTTTTCAATGAAAATTTGTTGTCAGCTTGTGAAAAATTAAGCCATTGAAAAGTTGGTAGGATAGGATTCTCTCTAGATTTATTATACATTTAACATTAGGACTTTTTTTCTTTCAAAATTTTTGAAAAAATAAGGTTTTTATAAGATTTTTAAAAATGTCTTTTTTAACTATATGATTGTAATAAAATTATAAAAAGAAAAGAATTGGTTAGCATGCAACATTTTTAATGGCACTACATGGATAAAACCAGAGGATTCCGAATACCTGACATAAAAGTCAAAAACAAAGATTAGCCAACATCATTAATTGACACATACACATTGACCTCATTTAAGTGTTATACTGACCTTTATAGTTTTTGATTAATTGACACACATAAAACAGCTGCAGTACAGTAAATTACCCTCCCCTAAACATTTTTAAAATTAATTGACACTTATATGAAAACTGTTACTGCACAATAACCTCAATTAAATATTGTACTCTTCCTCTTAGGTTTTAAATTAATTGACACATATTGGATTTGTCAGTGAGGGCATATTAGATTAACTTATTGGTTCATAGAATAGTCTTTTAAATGAAATACTTACTGTCAGCTTGTACAAAATATGCATAAAGAAAATAGCATAAATAAGTTATATATGATGTCAACTTTCACAAGACAAATGACTACTTATTGAGTGAGGTGATATAAAAAAAAAATGGTGACATGTTAAGAGTGGTCTTCTTAAGAGGGAAAGCACTAAATATTAAAAAAAAAAGACCAATGGAAGCTCACACTGATAACTGGATTTGACACTTATGAGTTTTAAACATTTCATATCGTTTTAATACTGTAAAATAAAAAATTATTATGTGAAAGGACAAATAAAAGGTCATAATTTCACAGCAGGGATTGTTCAATTAAAACATCTCCATGCATTGCTTCATGGAAAAAGTTGTCTATTTGAACCTCTTTAACCTAATTACAAAAAAAAAAACACACAAAATTATGACAAATATCTGAGACCATCCTTTCTATGGTTCACAAAAATATATATACCGTAGAAAGGCTTGTATAGTTCGCACTGGTACATAGTCCGCACCCCTTCTCCACACGAAATTTTAGGTAAAAACTTTTGTAACTGTTAGAAAAGGTCTAATGAAACTCCGTAATTTCAAATCTTGTGCGGTCGTTGCGGTATTTTCTAGGAAAACCGGTTTCCATCATCAAACAGAAGCTGAAACTGCTTGTAAATGATTCTAGAACGCTTCATGATTGTTAAAATAAGTTTAATTCACTTAAAAAACAATTTAGAAACTTGCGTATGTTTAAACAGGAAGTTTAAAAAGTACGTGTAAAAGAAGAAAATTAACCGGTGAGAGTCGAAATCCGTACATAACAGATATCACTATAATACGACTTTGAAAGTAAAACAGTTCCATCCTTTTGTAAAACAGTCTTTAATATATCTATCACATTAATGTTTGAAGGGTCTTAGCTAATACAAACCATATTAGTCAGTATGAAACACCAAACGGAACGAACAATAACCGATTACGTTTTGTAGTTTACAAATTCTAAGCTGGTTTACGGTTGTCTTTTTCACTATGTTTGTATCGTTTCAATCAATAAGATACCAGTTTATTTCAACCAATGCATTGAAAAGAAACGAGAAATTTGTAATGAAAGGTTTAGTTTTATATTTATCAGTATTAATTTGATATTGAATAGAAATAACTTATTAATATGGATGAGTTAAAATTATTAGTTTGAAAAATGATGGCGCCTCTACAATATCAATAACAAAGATGGCGGAACGTAAACAAACCATCTCGCCAAATTGAAATTTTCTCTTATTTCTTGCTTATTGTACTCTATAGTCCGCACCCGTCTGGAAGGTCCAATTTTGGAGAATAAAACCGCGGACTATACAAGCCTTTCTACGGTATGCTGAACGTTCATTATTAAAATTTCTTCTCTGAAGCTTCAGTCAGTTTATTTCAAGCTTTCAAGGTGACAAGAAGATTCTCTGCATTTTAACTCATTTTGTTTTGATGAGTGCGACTACATGGGGCTGTGATTGAAACACATCCTATGTGAAGTGATTTGTTCTTTACTCTTAAATCTTATGGTTAATCTGAATGAAGCTAGATTTTGTCAATCATTTATTGTTTTTTTGAGGCCATGATTTTTTTCATCTGATAGGAACAAAATCCACTTTCATTCAGATTGGCCAATAGTTTTATTTTTAAATCATGCCCCTGAAATTAAAAGACCAAATCAGTTTGAATTCTATATAGAAGTACTTGTTTAAAACAAACAAGTTCCTTGGATATTTCATGCTGATCAAATGGCATTCTTTGTTGAAATGATAAAAAAAACTGATCTCCATTGAATTGTATGTGAAAACATTGCCTTCACAAGAACATATTACAGGTACTTTCAAGCCTCAAGTATTTAAATTAAAATACATATGACCAGTTGATCAAACTGAAATATTTGACAGTTTGGAGCCTTTTAGTTCCAATTGTATTTATCAATGACATATATAAAACTGAAATCTTATTTCATAGATTTTATGAAAGTTAATGGTAAGATGTATTCATCAATTTTATATAGAATGAAAATGCTTTTCCGAAAACTTCCATTTTATTTTAAGTCAATAGATGCATTACAAAGCATAGTAGATTTAATATGAAAAGTAAAAGAAAATTGCAAATTACAATCTTGCTTTTGCTGTCTATTCTTATATATCTTTTAAATAATTTTGCATGCTTTCTTGAACTCACAATGAATAATATTTTACACCCTAAGCAATGCTTTGACCTGTAGATTGCTAGAATACTTAATTGTTGTTAATGTAAGAACACAATTTAAATTTCCAGCCATGCAGATTTCTTTTTTAGTGACCCCTGTGTCAATTTTTGTCTCGCCTTGACAGAGTCAAAAAGCGAGACATAGGTATGCTGTTTCCGGCGTCGGCGGCATCAACAATGTATAAGTTTGTGATTAGGTCTTGTTCATGGTGAACCACTAGTGGTAGGTCAATGATATTTGGTATGCAGTTGTATTAGCATTGGCACATCTCATTACCATGGAGATTATTTGGCCCCGCCCCCTCAGTCAAGGTCTATTGACTTTGAAACTTTTCATAGTTTACATGTATTAGTTTGTGATTAGGTCAGTTTATGGGGAACCACTAGTGGATGGTCAATGATATTTGGTATGCAGTTGTATAAGCATTGGCATATCTCATTTCCATGGAGATTATTTGGCTTCGCCCCCTTAGTCATGGTCTATAGACTTTGAAAATTTTGCTAAGTTAACATGTATTAGTTTGTGATTAGGTCAGTTCAAGGGGAACCATTAGTGGTAGGCCAATGTTA
This sequence comes from Mytilus coruscus, assembly GCA_017311375.1. Taxonomy (NCBI): domain Eukaryota; kingdom Metazoa; phylum Mollusca; class Bivalvia; order Mytilida; family Mytilidae; genus Mytilus; species Mytilus coruscus. The sequence continues at coordinate 32,960,073 of CM029602.1, read as the reverse complement.
ATTGGTGTTCAGTTGTATAAGCATTAGCACATCTCATTTCCATGGAGAATATTTGGCCCCACCCCCTCAGTCATGGTCTATTTACTTTGAAACTTTTGCTTAGTTTACATGTATTAGTTTGTGATTAGATCAGTTTAAGATGAACTGCTAGAGTTAAGTCAATGATATTTGGTATGCAAATTTATTGGCATTTGCAAGTATCGTTTCCATGGAGATTATATAGCCCCACCCCTGATCATGGTTCATTGACTTTGAAACTTTTACATAGTTTACAAGTTAATGTTTGTGTTTGGTTTGTTTAAAGGGAACGACTTATAATAAGTCAATGGTATTTGGTATGCAGTTGTATTAGCATTGGCACATCTCATTCCATGGAGATTGTTTAGCCATGTACCTTCAGTCATGGTTCATCGACTTTGAATATTTGCATAACTTACATGTTAAAGTATTGCTATTTTAGTTTCAACATTTTTGATGAAGTTGAAGTCCAGTCAACTTGAAACTTAGTACACATGTTTCCTATGATATGATCTTTCTAATTTTAATGCCAAATTAGAGTTTTGACCCCAATTTCACGGTCCACTGAACATAGAAAATGATAGTGCGAGTGGGTCATCCTTGTACTATGGACACATTCTTGATTAAATGCCTTCTTGAAAGGAGGGGGATACTGGTTTGTCTTGTCTGTTGGTTTGCCTGTCCTTTTTTTCCATCCATCGAATCACTTTTTTGTCACATTTTTCAAAGAAACTACAAATCAGCTTCCAGAAATTTGGTATCATTAGTTAAGAAATAATTCTATCATGCCATACTCTATGCTCATTTTAAGATGGGTAGGCATTATATTTGCCAATATCTTTATACCGAGCGTTAGCTGTAACTAATTTTTGTAGCTTTTCTTTTATATGTTTACTTGTTAATCCAAAGAATATGTGTACCGTGCCTAATACACCGTATTCTGATGGACAAGAGATTTGGGTGTTTCATGGCAATTGAGAAATGTAATATGATGGAATAAGGACAATAGATACAAGATTAAGATTTCATTATAATTTTCATTTGATTAAATTATATATGTGTCCTTAAACAGTGCAACTTTGATGAAGCAATCCATTTATTAGTTGTTGTAAATACATGTAAGGCATTGAATCATAATTGACTATGTGTTTGCCAAAAAAAAAAAATATTTATGGTTTTACAACATAGGTTTTTGCTTAATACATGTGGTCTCTGGTTTGACTGTATTTAGTATTTACCTAAGGTATTGTATACATTTTTATATTGGTACAGACACTGTTCCAGTAATTAAGAATCGTAGAAAGATAACTTTCATCTATCTTTACTGGAACTACTGTGTTGTTGGGTAGTTGTCGCATTGATGAATAACCCTCATCACCATTTAATGTTTATTATGAATGTCCGCAGCTTAATAAATCTCATTCTTCAATTTAAGATAAAGCAAAAGCACGTAAAAGGAAGAAAATGCCTTGCTTAAAAGTTTTAAGAATATTGATTAAATTTATGGCAAAGTAAAATGGCATTTAAACAGGTAAATTTTAATCCCCTTTCCTCACAGCTAACAATTTAAAAAAATACACTGTAATTTGCATGATTATCACCAACTAATCATTTTTATGTACAAACTATGATATTAAAGGGGGCATTATGTTTTCCAATCTGTGGGTCCATCTGTCCCAGATCAGGTTAAAGTTTTGGTTTGAGGGAGGTTAAAGTTTTGTTTATGGTAGCTAGTGGGACCTCAACTTTGTACATATATTCATTTTGAAGTGAAATGTATAATATATAAATGCCAAATTAGGTTTTTGACCGAGATTTCAAGGTTCACTGTCGTGCAAAAGAGTATGTATGAACTGTCCTAAGAACGCATAATCTTGTTATGAATACCTTCTTTTCAATAACTAGATTAAATTTTAAATTTTGTTTTGTTTAAGTGATAATAAGATATAAAAATAAAGGACTCTGTTTATCTGATTGAGGGGTACAACTCCAGTCACAAAAAACCACCCCTCCTTTGGGATAAGATCATAGAGGGTTGATGCTGTGGATTTTTTTTGTATCCTACCATACTATCTTTTTTTTTCCCAATTGTTTGTCAAAATTTATTCCCTTTTGGAGTGCCAATCAGGAGAGTGGACTGGCTTTTAAAATTTTTTGGCTGCAGTATACACTTCTGCCACAGCATCCATCATTTGACTTGATTGTCAAAAGCATAAGAATACAAATAAAAGGTTTAACTCTTTGAATCAATCCATCTAGCTGGCCTTCAATGAACATTAAGTGTGTGAAAGATTGATATGCTCCAATGTAAAAATATACAAGATTTGGATCAGAAGCAAAATGAAAATCACACTTTAGAAATTTGGTGTGTCCAAAGCACTTTTCTGGATTTACTTTCTTCCGGAACTCTCAGACCCAACAATTTAAAAGCCAAGGAGGTATAAATACTTGAATACTTAAGCTGTATGACGAAAAGGGACATAAAACGAATACTGTGGATTCATTATTATTCGTTGGATACCAATTTTCGTGGATTTCGTGGGTGCAGGTGAACCACGAAATTAAGTGTTCAACGAATTGCAAATTTTCTATAAGGTAATATGCAGACTTTGGCAAAACCACGAAATCAAATGTCCACGAAAATGCAAGGTTTCCTCAATCCACGAAAATTGGTACCCACGAAAATAAATGAATCCACAGTAGCAAAACCCATCAAAGGTCAACTTTGACTTATGGGAGTTTGAACCTAACTTAAAAATTTATCAACTGCCAATTTAGAAATGGTATGTTATTAATCATGTTAGTACAAAACCACTAACTACTGAGCAGATGTTACTGTTATAGAGTAGCAGTCCACTAGCAGCAGTATTGACCCAGTGCTAGAAAAAGTGCTATCAAAATCACATGGTATGAAGTGTCCAAAACGCATTTCTGGATTTACATTCACCAGGAAAGCTCAACATTTACATTATACTGTCAAAATTACATACAGGGAGACACATCTCTGTGTCTACAGTTTATTAAAAAAGTTGCAGAATTTGATTAATAAATTTTGGTTCTCCTGAGATTATCTAAGTAAGGATTATTTTTAACTTAAAATTTCCTATTTTCTCCATTTTTACTAGAATTTACATGTTTTCTCCCTATTTCAACATAACATTGTTACAAGGACCTTTTCCAATAAAAATTAACAGTTAGTTTTGGCACCTTGATTTTTGCATGATGTTTTATTATTTCCTTTACGAAACCTTGACATTTTTATGTGAGAATTTTTTTAAATGTGATTTTTTGGTTTATAAGTATGAAACCATTGCAACTTTAGTGTGATTAGATTATAAAATTCACAGATTTCTTTTAACATTTGAACTAGATCAAATAAGATGGTGTGATTGCCAATGAAGACTCTATCAGAGACAAAATGACGTAGAAGTAAGCACCATATGACTTTCAACAGTGAGTAAAAAAAGAGGGACGAAAGATACCAGAGGGACAGTCAAACTCATAGATCGAAAACAAACTGACAACGCCATGGCCAAAAATAAAAAATCCAAACAGACAAATAATAGTACGGATGACACAACATAGAAAACTAAAGACTAAGCAACATGAACCCCACCAAAAACGGGGGGTGATCTCAGGTGCTCCGGAAGGGTAAGCAGATCCTGCTCCACATGTGGCACCCGTCGTGTTGCTTATGTTATTACAAATCCGGTAAATAGTCTAATTCGGTAGGTCACATTCTTGAAAAGGGAAGGGTATTGTAGTTACGACATAAGGAACATACCGATATCATCTGTGAAACGGTTATTCCATAACGGTCAACCAACTCGTGATGGCGTCCGTAAAATTTACGAAGGGATGATTTCAACTTCACCATTTGGAACTCTTTGTTTATTAGCTTCCTTGTGAGCAGCAATTCTCTATCAAGGAAATCATGATAGGAAATACAAGCCCGGGAATATTGTATCAATTGGGAGATATATACTCCGAATGCACGCGCTGCTGGAATGTTGCTACATAGAAATGGAAAGTTCACAATTGGGAAGCTTAAATCATCTCTTTTGTCGTAAAGTTTTGTTTTCAACCGACCCTCATTGTTGATTTCTAGATGTAAGTCAAGATATGAGGCAGACTTAACTGTATCTGTAGTATCCTTTATCTTTAGTTCGATGGGATAGATTCGTTCAACGTAGTCACCAAATTTTGTATTATTTAGTGAGAGAACATCATCTATATAGCGGAACGTAAAGTTAAAGGATATTGCTAAATTCTTATCTTTCTTCCTAAGAAGTTCCTGTATAAAACCTATACAGCACAGCAAGCAATAAAAGGCCCTGAAATGGCAAATGTAAAACAATTCAGACGAGAAAACTAACAGCCTGATTAATGTAAAAAAGAAAAACAAATATGGTATTCAGCAAAAGTTACACCACTGAATGCCAGGCTCCTACTTGATCATGTTGATGCAGGCACAAACAGAATGTGGCAGGTTTGAACATGTCTACGGGCACCCAACCCTGCCCTAACCAGGGACAGTGGTGTAACAGCACAACATAAGAACAACCTATAAAAAGTTAAAAGGGTTTAAGAACAAACTAAAAAAAAGGTTGAAAAGGGCTGAACTCATCAGATCAATACAAAGCACAAAAACAACTTACCAAAACACAAAAGTCACAGATCTGAGAGTACTCACAGTTACTAACAGCTAGTTCAAAGCCAATAACAACTATTAAATGAAAAAGCATTAGTTAATATCAGGATCATCAAGAATTTTTATTTGATTATAGATATATTTTGAAGGCATTTTTCTACATTAAGCTACTTTTTTCAATGTAGATTTGCTGATGATTTGTTTGTTATAACTGTAATTGTATGAAAACAAAAGGGGAAAAAATGCTTGTGTAGTGCATAAATGGGTGATTTTTTTTTACCACTGGAATAGTATTTTCATTTCACATCATAACAATACATTCCAGTGGAATTACAGTGGTAAAATTTACAAATGATATTCCAGTAGAATCATCAATTAAATTGCAGTGGAATTTTCAATTGTTTTGGATTTACCAGTGGAATTCCAATGGGTCACTGGAATCCAGTGGAATTCCAGTGGAATCAACTGATATTCAACTGGAATTCCATTAATATTTTCTATGGGGCATGATGTCAGCGTTGTGATAGCCTTCTATATATTTACACATATTATACTTTGAAACCATTTTCATAGTTTTTATCACATGTTTTCTTCTAATATTATTATACAATTAGTAGTTAGGATTTATATGATATAGAATCATTGCAAGTCAAACATGTTTGTGCGAAAGGGTTTAACAGCATCTTGATGTCATTTGATTATTTCCAAGATTTAGTGGTCAGAATAAAGTTTCATAATTGGGTCAGTTTCTCAGATGTTATAAGGTCAACTATATTTGGTGTAAAGAACAATTGTTAGATGTACAAATGTGTCTGAAAAGGTTCATCTAACAACCATCTCATGTTTATGGTCTAGTGGTCAAAATTGAATTTTAATAATTACCTTGTTAGTCTATTATATCTTTAGACTGGAGATTTGTATGTAATTCTAAGCAGTCATAAATGTTTATTTTTCTTTATAGCACTCTCACAAGAAAGTGGTCATGTGACGATCCAATCTACAGAAGCCTCATATTCAAAGAAAAAGAAAATGAAGAAGAAAAAAGGAAAGCTGCTGTAAAACCATGAGCAGAGAAAATCTGATTTTTTTTTTAACGGGCAACTGGAAATTATTTATTCTTTTCATAATCTGAAAACATTTTGTTATTGAAATAAGAAAGATTCATTTTAGTCTCAAAATAAGGTTTATGAAAAACAGAGTTATATATTGTAGTACTTGTTCAAAGCCTTTTATATTGAACTTTTTATAAACATGTGTTATAAATTTCATAAAGAAGTTAAGTTCACATTAGCAATTAAAATCTTTCCATGGTTTCCCCTAATTAAGATCAATTGATGAAAATGGAACCACTTTAACTCCTCATAAATTAGTGCTTGAAAGCTGTTTTATGTATTATAAATGTGTTCAAAGAAATAAATTTTTGCTTTGATTTTCCTTTGTTCCTCTTCTAAGAGAATCTGGAAAAGGAGAAAATGCATATCATGCATTCCATTGAATTTGTTATATTGTTAGGGAAATGAAGCAATTATCCAGATTGGTGATGTAGATCAAATTACTTTTTTTTGCCTGTACCATATATACCATTCCATCTCAATTAAAGTTAAAATTGAAGTTGTTTCTAAATTTTCTTAAGTTATCAAGCTAGCTAAAAACTCAAGGTGAAAATGTTTTATTGAAGGTATATGGATTCATTTGATCATTTTCTTCATTGGTTAATGTAATTGTATTAAGGTTTTTCTCCAATGTATATTAGGGTACAGACTAAACCATAAAATTTTAATGTATTTTAATGCTTCAATTATTTTTTAGTTGTCGATTTGACTGTTTGTCCACCTGTCCTTCCATCTGTGTGTCCAAAACAAATGCCTTAGAGATGGTAACGAGTTTCCCTTTTTTGATTGGAATTAAACCTATACAGATAGTAGACATAGGGGCAAGAAGAAAGCCTACTGGACTTGGTGTCAATAGGTCAAAGTTCCAGGGGAAGTACTTTCTGGATTGTAACTTGGGTTTTCTTTTTTGAAATGGAACAAAACTTAAACAGATAGAGAAGGGTAAGAAACCTCAATAGATCAAAGTGTACAGTCATTATTACTAAAAGATAGGTTTAAAAAATGGTTTCCAGACTGTAACCTTATTTTCTGTTTTGGTCTAAAATGAAACTCTAATCTATAAGATATAATGAAGTGGTAAAATCCTTACAAGTTTTAGTTCACAGCTGCTCACAAAAGACTGGACATATGGAAATATTAATTGCTATTTGCATTTCTTGGTGATTTCTTGTTGGATTTTAATATAACTTTTACAAATGGTTAATAGTAGGTCACAGTTGTTATGGTGATCTGTACATAGTATGCAATTTTAAAATGTTTATTTCTAGATGAAATACCTTAAATATGTCACTGTTCTGAAATATTTCTATTGGGCAGAGGCATCGAGACTTGGCAAGTTTTCCAGAGTTTTAGGAACCCCTGGCTCATCAAAATAAGTGCACAGATGGTATTTCTGTAAATCAAGGCTGTACACAATTTTTAAATGTGGATGAAGTCTCTTGAAATGTAAATTTTGTTTTAATTTTAGCAATATTATTATTCATGTACCCCCAAGCCATTATGAATAAGAAAGGGTCAGGGGAGCCCTTGCTCAATTTGTTTCAAAAGGATGCCCAAAAAGGGGTTTTCTGTATTTTGGGGATCTGGAGAAATTCAGGTAACAATTTTGGTTTTTAGGTACCTGAATTTTTAAACTCTCAGAAGCATACAGTCCTTGCTTAGTCAGGTTGATATTTGGGATGTTTACTCAAGTTTTTGGTTTAGGAATTCTATGCTGATTCTTACAATCCTCTGAAAAGGTAAACATTAAAGATTATTGTTCATTTAACAGTAATAACATAAACGGTTCCAATATTATCAGTAAGGTAGGGACCATTGATTTTATTATCATATTGTTAGGGAAATGTAGCAATTTTCCATACTGGTGCTGTGATCAATTTTTATTTTAAATTCTATCATGCTTTACATTTTATAAGAATCCTATTGAAAGGAATTGTTTTTTAACTTTTACATATGCATTGTTGATCTTTAAATAAATATCATGCTTGAAATGTATCTTATTCTTTAATTGTTTAGCAAAGTCTACATGCTTAGATCCAAGATGTGTAAACAGAAAAAAAGTATGGCAAGTGCTGTTATCTTTCCCTTGACATAGTAAAAAAAAACGTATTTCAATTTCAAAATTTCACTTTCTGTTAAGTTTCACGGTTAGAAAAACATTACAAGACAGATGGTTTACGAATTTGAGTTGTCTTAGGGTTAGATGATAGTCAATTACTAATCTGCTATTGTGTGATGCCTAACCACATGATAAAGATTATCAACATATTTTATAGGATTAACATGACAGGTGACACATGTGGTGCAGGATCTGCTAACACTTCCGAAGCACCTGAGATCTCCCCTGGTTTTTGGTGGGGTTTGTGTTGCTCAGTCTTAGTTTTCTTTGCTGTGTTTTTTAGTCCTGGCATTGTCAGCTCGTTTTTGATTTATGAGTTTGAATGTCCCTTTGGTATCTTTTGTCTCTCTTTTTCGAATCTTTCAGAATTGTGCTCATTTTTTGTTATAATTGAAAAGGATTGTATAATTTTCGATCTTTTCTGCAGAAATGTCAGTTGTGATGTCATAAACATGTCATAAGTGACATATTGAAATATTAAATGGTCATTTGACACAGTATTTCACAAAAGTAAATATGGTTGCATCACCCTAAAAGATATTTTTATCCATATTAACATCTTTGTATAAGGCAACAAGTAACAAAATATCCTTTTAAGCATAGCTTTGCATTATATCTAAATATTGAATACAGATCTTACAATTTGTTTTGCATTTTGCATTAAGTACACAACTTTGAAGCTCTGAAGCAATCATGTAAGACAACATTGAAGAAAAATACCGATGACTTGCGCCTTGTGAACATCTGCAGAATGTTATTTGATAGATTTATAAAACTATTTGATTTTCAATTTGAAAAAAAAGGAAAAGGTGTTACAGGTTTAGCTATTATAAGGACCTTATACTTTCTCATAGTGTCAGGTACATGTATCAAATCAGGATATTGACAGTCTATTGCCAATAGTTCCTATGACTCTCTTTTCCCCATAATTAGTCTATGTGGACATTGATATTTTAATATAAATGTACGTATGTTATTTTCCATCATTAATACATTATTCATAAAGAAGCACAGTACAGTAATAACTTTTATACATGTTTTACTTTATTCGAAATGAGATAGAACAGCATGTTTTTATTCTTGTTTTAATAAAAATGGGGTATACATCAAATAGGTACCAACCAAATGTCACACAAAAAATTACTTCAAGAATATTAGAAAAGTGTTGTGTTCTATGTTGTGGTTGTATACTGTTGTTTGTCTTCTGGTCTTTTTTTTGTGCCATAACACTGTCAGTTTATTTTCAACTTATGAGTTTGAATGTCCGTTTGGTATCTTTCGCCTCTTTTTGAGAAACCATTTAAATGTATTATGCTATAAGCGCCACGTCTGAACAAATATTTATTTTAAAGATCGGGCATCAACACAAAGAGGAAAAAAAAAAGATAAGAATAAAGTCAACAATTAAGAAGGTGTCTCACTTGGGACAAGCGCTTACACACATGATGAGATTAAATTAAGGCGACAATAGTTTATCGATTTACAAATCACGTAAATCGATGAGACAAATCAAGGGAAGAAACAAAAACCGAGGAAATCGCATGAACTCCAAGAGTAGGGAGATTGGGTGTGTCGACAGGGTTAACGTTTCCTGATATAGACTTAAGACAAAGACGTAAGAAATAAGACATACAGCTTTATTTAAAGTTTTATATTTTATATGCAATACAATTTACAACCATAAGCTCTGAAGAGTGTTGTGTAGACTCGTCATTTGTCATGATTTAATCGATTTTGATTCTCCCTTCGGTATCTTCCGCCTTGTTTAGTGTTCTTTCGAACTGTAACTGAGAAAACTGCAAAAATTGCCAATAAAACCAGAGAAACCCTGTACGATTCTTTAGTTTAAGATGCTTTTTAACTTCGTAAATATTTATTTTGCTTTCCAACTGTTTTGATTCGATTGCATTTGGTGAGTTTGAAATAGAAGAAACGCTGCTTGCATACAATTATTAGCCAGAATGATACTGCAGGTGCTCCAAAAGTGAAAACAGGTCCTGCGTCATGCTAGTAAAAGTCAAATGAAAAATCACGTTCGCTAATGTCATATACGAGAAAAAGAGAACGAGATTGAGGTAACCACAAGTGGAGCATATCCGTGGTCACCTGTGTGATAGATTTTTCATAACGGTTAATGAAATCATGATGACGCCCGTAAAACTTTCGAGAAATTACTGTAACTTTATTACTTAAAAACCCTTGACGCAATAGCTCCTTTGTTATTAGTTACCGTTTGTCAAGGAAATCAAAAACAACTAATTTGATATTTTCCGGGCAAATTTCCAATGCATAAATCAAGAAATATAAAATAATAGATTGAAATTCACGCTGGCAAAGTTGGAGTACATTTGTCAGCACTGTTTTGGTAAGATCCGTTGGGAGCGTTTGATACGCTCTCGGACTTTTTTTTTTTTTATATCTGTGACCTACGAACGCTTGGTATCAACGTACCCGACGAAAGTTATTTAGAAAACACAGTATCGCATAAATCTTTAAAATATGTAACAGTGTTGGAACTTGTCCCATCAATGTAATAATAATTTTACACGCGGATCATTTCATAGCACCAGCCATGATATCTATGAATAAAAAGAAAAGTAGGATAAAGTTCAATAAAACAGCAACCCAACGTCAAAGATAACCAAATGACGTCTGAATGATTTTATTCTCATAGACTAATGGCATAGTTTTAGAGACAATAAGCATATACAACAATATAATGTACAGAGCATGTGTGAAATAATGATATACATTAACCAGGAGGAGAGACTTGTACAGTAACAGCGTTGACATATCGACATAATGTTTCTAAAACTGTAATATTACTGGAGGAAAACAGTTTACATAATTTCAAGGTGTTTGCATTTTTCCAACAAAATTCCGGTAAATATTTTTTCCTTTATCATGTTTATTGTCTAAAAATTTACGAGACAAAATACAATGATTCTCGTCACCGATTTCAACCAAGCCACAGAGACGATACAATCTATCGTTTCTAGACAGTGTGTGCCGTCTCCTTGTCTCGACGGTGAATACCATGTAAAAAAAAATCCGTTTATATTTTTCTGTAGAAGTTTGAAAAATAAAGAGTTTCTATGCACAAAGTGAAAGAAGGCTTTTTCAAATCTACAAACGAACAGTAAAGTTTCATTCTTTTTATAAACAATAATTGAAACAATACATGCGCCTCAAAGTGAAGAACTCAAAAAATAGTAGTAAACAAAAAATCTCTGTGCAGTGATATTGGACATGTTTCAATTTTTAACAAGACTAGTGACTATAAGCTTTACCATTTGTTGCTGAATTGAAGAGCATAGTACCATAAAATAAAGGTGTAAAAAATTGTGATTTTATTAAATGTATGCAAAGAACTAATTTTTAATAGAAATTATTGTGTGAAAAAAAGGGATTTTGACCTTGAATCACAAAATGCTTTTCGGAGTGTGCTAAACTACGGGAAAATGAAACTCACTTCGTACTCCGAAAAGTTAACTTTATATGGGAAAATATCTCAGTTCGAAACGAGCCATCATACATATCCAAGTTTACGATGGGCAAAGGAATGGGGGAAAAGGCTACTACCGTCTACCTGAAATGAATTGCGCATCTTGACCCATTTCCATTTACCTATTTTTGGTGTAAGATTTGTTTCCAAATCTGAATGCTTCTTATTTTTACAGTTCGAAGTAAGTAAAATAGGTGAGTGAACATCTGAAAAAGTCTACAAAACTTTTGTATTTCAAAATCGAGTATATTCTCAATAACATTAAAAGTGCATATCATATAATCAACTACACTTTTATTTCATTCTACCAATACTATTTTTTTCTTAAATCTACCATTTAAGATAAACATATTATTATTTTACAAAAGTCAATAAGTTTTCTTCCAATAGTGTCTGTTTTTTTTCTAGACCTTGCAATGTTTTTATAACAAGGAATACATACATCTAAAAATACATTTATATTTATATCGGTAATGTCATTAGCTTGAGTATCATCGGTATCTTTTCGATTTCATTGAAATCTTTGAGTTTTGCAGACAATTGAAAGATGTAGTCACTATTCTAACTCAAATTATTAAACTCAAATTCAATTTCCGAAAAGGCGTCATCTTGTCAACGCATATTTGTTCCACCTAACAGAAGTCCCACTGGAAACTTTGTTATAAATAATGTCATGATATATGTTCCTGTTGGAACAAATATTCTATACTCTTTATTCCGTAAGGAACAAATACTGTAATATTTGTTCCAATGGAAAAAAATATTACAGAATATTTCTTCCACTTGGAACTTATATTATGAAGGAACTTCTATTTCGTGACAATCTGATGCATAAGTTATATTTTCATGGGGGTGCATAAGTAGCACCAAATATAATATGTTCCTGAAAAAAAATAATTTAACAGACAACCAGAAAACACATGGACATTCTGTTTCTTTCACAGTAATGCAACATTCTAAATATTTTTCGTAAACTAGAACAATAACACCAGATTTGTATTTCGAAATTTATTTCTATTTTATACTTGAAAATAAAGTTTTCACAATCCATAATGTCTATATGATCAATTTTTGTTTCTTTTAAACAAACAAAATCAAATTTGTTTATTAAACATTGAAATTTATGATAAAATGATCGTTGCTTGACACCACATACATTTAACAATAATATTTTAATATCTGAGTTCTTCTTTACTGTGTAACGAGTTGATCTGTGATGTCATCCGACTCGTTTACATTGTCATTGTTCATGGAGCTTGTTGGCCCTCCATGGTTTACCTATCATCCGTTATTTTAGGATTTAAAAGAAGTGAGATCATCTCGTCTGTGTTGTCTTCCTCTTGTTTTTGGACGTGTTCCTTGTGATTGAAACTCCCGTCGTGTAGCATTTTCGTCTACTGTGGATTCATTATTATTCGTTGGGTACCAATTTTCGTGGATTTCGTGGATACAGGTAAACCACGAATTTAAATGTTCAACGAATTACACATTTTCTATAAAGTTGTATGCAGACTTTGGCAAATCCGCGAAATATAATATCCACGAAAATGCAAGTTTTTCTCAATCCACGAAAATTGATATCCAAGAAAATAAATGAATCCACAGTATATCGGATGGTTAAGTCTTTCATCGATAAAAATCTGTCCAGTTTGAAAAAGGATTTTTTGTTTTGGTCTCGAGCTTCCTTATAATAAAGCCATAATAATTAACTTCTTTCGTTGATTTCTTTCAGAAATTGTTCTGAAACACCAAATTTAGTTCACTTAAGATTAGTTGCAGATTTTCGTTCTATTTCTCTGTTCTAAAAATTTTGAATCTGCATACAATTGGTTTGGTTTCAAACGTTGTTTCTTCTCGATGTTTTCTCTGCACCAGCCGTCCGGATCGGTGAGCTCTGCGGAAATTAATCACTGTTTCCAATTTCATTTATTCTCTCATAATTTTAAAAAATCCTTCCGTTGTATCACTTTCTTCATTTTCCGTTGTCATAGGAATTCCGTGAACACTAAGTTCTCTCGCATCGACAGAATCTGGATATCTAGGTGTTTTTCGTGTTGTTCATCGAATTTCTTTTAAACTCTTTGCAAGTTTTCGGCCATTTCGGTGTTTTCAGATTTAATAACAATAATTTCAGATTTCATTTCAGATAAATCATTTCTATCTACTTCAAACTGTTAGAATATCAAGTCTTAACGTTTTTCTACTTCTCCTACTCTAGCTGTAATTTTTCTACAGTGTTTGAATTTTTTTTTGCATATATAGCATAGATCTTTCAACTTTTGTCAGTTTTTCACCAAAAGAATCGAGGATTGATAGTTTTGTCAACATTTCTTCCACCTTTTTTTCAAGATTGTCAATTTTAATGTTTGTTTTGTGTCCCATATTCATTGTAGAATGCATAACTGGTTGAATATTTGGAATAGATTGGGGACCATAAGGATGATAGCCCGTTGTTGAAGTGAAATTCAGGGTGGACATTTACTGCGTTGTCAACGTATATTTAGATGTTCTCCTGGAAAATTTGTTGGAACAAATATTCTTTACCCTTTATTCCGTTAGGAACTAATACTGTTAAATTTATTTCAATGGAAATAATATTACAGAATTTTTCTTCCATTTTGATCTTATATTATGAAGGAACATTTATTGCACGACATTGTCGTATATTGTGGTATGTTAGGTCTCCCAGGGAGGATAGGAGTATCAATATTTTGTGTGTAAGTTTTCATATTAACAGTCTGTAATTTATCGACAGTTTTATTTATTATTTCATCTAGAGGGTAACACTATGTCTTTAACAATAGACAGGTGTCAATACCAAGCTCTATGTCTTTAATAGTTTATAAAATTCAAGAAAAAAATTAACAGAATCGACCAAGGATCTGGCATTTACACCGAATTATCCAAATATGATAAATATTAAGATATAAAATACTTCAACTAGTGAAAAAGTTGGGGGGTCAAACAATTTGTTTTAGATATCAGCAAAACGCACATACAATAACAACAGTACAGGAAGAGCACATAGCTCTAAAATAACGGTATTAAAGATAAAACCCAAATAAGACCAACTTATACCGTAATAAAGCATATAAGCTAATCCTAAAAACCAGCTCAAAGTACTTAACATAATGATAAGAAATTATGCCGTCCTACACTTACAATTGGTTGCCGTAATTTCATGCAGCAACGTCTTAAACAGTAAAGGAATACATGATCTTAAGCAATGCACAACACAAGCTATGCAGACAGATAAAAGAATCATTATAGTATTGCTTCAAACTGTAAGTTAGCAAATTGTATCCCCAAAACTACGAGACGCAGTTTTTCTCGAAAGTTTTTTAGAAGTGATTAAACATTGCTCATTAAAATGAATGTATCACATGGCACTTGAATCCTCGAAGCAAATAACACGTTTATGAATGTTTGCAAGGACCCCACCCCCGTAGGCATTTTGTAAAAGGAACTGTTGCAAATGCATGTGGTATAAAAACATCAAAAATGTATTATCTAATGTTAAATTATATGAAAATGGTTTCGAGATATAAATGACACATACATATTTTACATCGATACTGAGTAAAATCTTTCTGAACATAGCAATACCAAAATTGGTCTGTTGAATAAACAATCAAATGCATGGTCGTGTATTTAGTCATTGCCATTCTAAAAAAAAAAAAAAAACAAAAAAAACAAAACTGTTTTTGTATTGCTTTAATGACAACAAAAGAAGATTTTGGATTCCACCTGCCTGACAATTGATCTAGAAGATACGTGACGTAACACATTGACACATTGACACCAAGGATGGTATTTCTTGAACTTTTGATTGAAGTAAACTATCTGTAATATAAAATCTAAACCAGCCATCAGGTCACTAGTTCTGAAACTTCCCAATGACCAGACGTCGTATTGAAAAAAGCAGTAAAGAAAACCAATAATGTCAAATATCTTTTTGAACAATAGTTATGTAATGAATTTTAGAGGATTGAATTTGACATTGGAAAACAAATCTTTTTGGGACAAATTTGGTGATCTATTGAGACCAGCAGAAGATGAATTCTTCGAAATGTACGATTTACCATTATTATTCATTGTTCCTTTGCTGCTGTTATATGGCATTGTAGTTGTCATCAGTTTAGGAGGAAATATTGCAGTTTGTTACACCTTATGCAATGGTAAAGTTCTAATAACAGTGACAAACTTTTTCCTTGCAAGCCTTTCAGTCAGTGACATTCTGATGACGATTCTCTGCATTCCGGCTACTGTTGTCAGCGATATCATTTATAAATATTGGGTACTTGGTTCATTCATGTGCCATGTGGTTCATTATCTTCAACTTGTAGCAGTTTTGCAAAGGGCTTTTTCAGTTGTAGCCATAACATGTGATCGGCATTTTATAATTTCTAGACCGTTCAAGCAGAGAATGACCAAAAAAACAGCCAGATTGCTGGTGCTACTTCTTTGGATATTTGCCTTTATAATTGCTTTGCCATCGGCCTGGTATTCTCAAGTCATCTATTTACAGTATCATCCAGGATCACATGGACTCTGCATTGAATTATGGGACGATCAGCAACTTCAACACATCTACAGCATTACAATACTACTGCTTCAGTATTTCATGCCTTTACTGATAATGATATGTGTATACGTTCATATAGGATACATAATATGGATTAAACCAACTCCTGGTGAGGCAGATAAAGTAAGAGATAAGAGAATTGCTTTATCTAAAAGAAAAGTGAGTTTCATATTTAGGCATTATAAATATATCAGTATGAAAAGAAGTTGTGGTATGATTGCCAATGAGACAAATATCTAATTCAATGGACGTGTATGTAGGCAACTATAGGTCACCGTTCTGCCTTCTAAAAATGAGCGAAATCTATACCTATAGCAATCTATTATAGGGACCGACATGAAAACAATATTAAACAACCCAAACATTGACGAGTTATGACATAAAATAAAGTGAATACTTAATTGTCGAAATAACTTATCCAGTGGAATCAACATTATTTATTCTAACAAAATGTTGTTCTCAATAGCTGCACATGTTAATCTATCTTCAGTGGAAAATCTAGTGACAAAATATTACCTCCCTGTAAACACAGAAATCTTGATCTTATCTGTGTTTTTCTCGTATTGCAAGGACGCTATTAATAATTAAATCACAAGAAAACGTTATGGTAAATAGTAACAATAAAATTAAATTAAAATAAAAACAAAATTTTCATATAATGTTATCATTTCCCTACTAAAATAGCAAACGACGAGTACAACAGGCTATAGGCGCGTTGTGTAAAATTGGTTTTAAATGTTGCTATGAGTATAAATTCCTAGAGTACAACCTTCAATTTATTTTTCTACTGGCTGTATACCTCTCTGGAACATGTCAATTATCCGTATACGTATGTAGCTAGATCATAGAAGTTCAGGGGGAAAATCCAATGTAATTGATTGATATGCAGCAAAGATTAACACTTTTGAAATTTAGTAACTAAGAAAATTAAAATGAACCTTGACCCGATGTAAACATTGAATGTGAATAGATCGACAAAACCGCAAATACATGCACAGAAGTCGAGACGACTTATACTTAAAACTGTACCAAAAAAAAATAGTAAAAATCTTTCAACGGATAACCTACTTTATAAAAATATTTATCTTTAATTTTTTAACCTGCACATACATGACTTATTGTTATATTTACGAAAAGACAATATTTCTATATTGAAAGTTCACGTGACAAGAGCAGACCGGTGTACTCGAAAACTTAAGAAGTGAACAATAGGTAGTTTGGGAAATTGTAATATGCTAAGGACTATTTGGAACACACTGAAATGTTTTTACCTGAAAAATCTTTTAGATTTTGTTTGTACATGATTTTTTCCATTTTTTGTTTATCAGAACACAGCAAATATTAACATTATTTTAAATTTCAGTTTCACAAGCTTCTAATGCAAATATCTCTGTAAATACTGAACATAAAACATCGTGTATTTGTATGTTTATTTCTATTAACACAGTTTAACAATTGATTTCTTTAAAATGTACGATTGTTGTTTTGAAATACCTTTTGATCAGTGTCGTCACCGGCAATGTTTTACTATTGATTTTCTCGACTTTTTCATAAGAAGAGTGAATTTTTCTATTGTTCTCGTTCATCGATTTAGCCACTGTATTGACAACAAGAATTTATGTTATCTGATAGCTTTATCAGTGCTAAATGATCTTACTGCTTAGTTGCTAGTGAGCATTGCATTTGTGGTCTGTTTAGATTTTTTTTTAATCAGTAACACTTGAATTTCATTTTGATGGACTCAAAGTTTTGTATCTACAAAGCCTCGTCTGATTGGGTATATTTGATATTTAATATCGCTTGCATATTTGCACATTGATATTGTTCTTAAACCAATCACATTTCAAGAACTTTATATTTTATTATCATTGTCACGAAGCTGGGAAAAGTATTTTAAGTGGTTAATAATTGCAGAAATTGAAAGTTTGATTAATATCAAAGTCAACACAGGACCCTTACCTAATTTTAACAGATTTTTATTAATTTAAATTTAATGGATTAATCATCTTAGCCAATAGTTCGATGCTGGAGTATGCAAATAACAGATAGAGAATATCAATCTGACTTATAGCATGTTAAAAAATATATATATATATAACAAATTTGAAAAAGACGACAAAATGTCCAATCAAAAGTGGGAATCATATGAGATCCTGAAATGTAACCGTAAGTTGCATCGAATGCGATACGTGTAACAAGTGTGAACCAGACTGAAATAGTCAGCCTTAGAAGGATACTAGGTAAATATATATGGTTTGCGAAATATATGACACTTCATACCCGATAATACCCCACAGACTAATGAAGGTGTCAAATGTTTTTTTCAATGTTCATAAATACTTACAAGTTATAAACTCATTTGTCCTGTAGTAAAAATGAGGAAACAACTGAAAAATAATGATTGTACGATTTTTTAAATTGATCTATATATTTCCATGACTCATTGTACAATGCTATTTCGTTACAGAGTTTGAAAATATTATTCATCCTTGTATCCGTCTACGCACTCACATGGCTTCCAATCCATATCATGACTATCATTGGCGATCTTAATCCAACGTTATATGACAACAGGTTTGCTCACATACTATGGCTGTTTTTCCATTGGCTAGCATTCAGTAATACTGGTATCAATCCAACGATTTATTTTTGGATCAACAAATCATTAAGGAGCCAGTTAAAACGATTATGGTGTTTTTCTGTGTGTCGTTGTTTAAAAGCAAAAAAGGAATGTCGTAAATCAGTCGAAATATCTCTAAAAAAAGGAAGAAAAGCAAGTAAGCAGAACATGCAGAAGCAAAAGAAACTGATATTTCTTAGAGGGTGCATAAAAGGTCAACAACTCAGTCACAAATATGCCTTAAGACTTTCTTGAATTCTGCCTAATTCATGGGAAATAACTCGGCTGTCAATTAAACGTTTCAATCTTATGTGTTTTTTTTTTCATTTGACAGATCCCAATATCTTTTTTTTAATTCACAATCACGGGACGATGATCAGGATAAGGCTGGTAATTGTAATAACAGGTTGTTTAACATAACTACTGGTTTTTGAGACAGGTGGCCTTCGGCTGTTGTCTGCTCTTTGGTCGGGTTGTTGTCTCTTTGACATATTCCCCATTTCCATTCTCAATTTTATTAATGTCCCTATGCCATCACAGCAGATTTGCCAGCTGCCTCGGGAATATTGAAATATGTATCATTGTCCTTAGCAGCAAGCTGATCGGTTACAAATACAGAAGTATTTTTTCAGCGTCTTTCCTTCTGATACATTGCAAATAAATGCTAAATTAACTGAAATTACCGCTGAACAACTACTAAATGAAGAGATATAGCTCTGATTGAGTTAGTCTTAAATTGATTGATATTGTGTGTGCCTTTCTATAATGATGGATCAATTGTATGCAATGTGACATTGCCGACGCTTTCAGGTTTTTATTGTGCACAGAGTGTCTTTATTCTTCTTCTTTTTCTATAATCGACGGTGCTTGATTTGAGAAAACGTGTATGAATATTGGCTAACAATAGTGTTAGTAGGTTGATTCCCTTCGTAAATATTCAATATGCCTGCGGATACACAATTTTGTTTTTCAAATATCGCACGGAGAACAGAGTATCCTTGGAGACTGGCCTAACAACCTATTAGCGCCAGTAAGGCGAGGCGTAATAGAATTTACATGACTACTTTTCAGCGTTGAAGAGGACTGGATTAATGCGCATTTGCATAGCATATAAGCAATGCACGTATTGATCGGATCGTAAATCAACTGTTTATTCACGATGTAAATCAGTAAGGTTTGAACTATTATTGTCATATTTTTACTGAGAGTTGCATTTTGCATGAATATTAAAGTAGTTTTCAACAAATGCGTGGCTATATGAATATTTCCTGTCATGTGCCCGAAGGATGCTCTCCCAAAATGCTTCGTTTATCCATCCGATAAACGAATACCTGTCGTTGTCTACTGTACCTCAGTTAGCCAGGATCCCCGGCTGAGACCTTAGTCTAATATAATAAAGCAATCTTAGTGCTTAAGATCATCTTAAAATCTTTTTATCTGCTAAGAGTCAACCTAGAATCAATCTCAGAATGATTGACAACCCTAAAAATTCCAGTCGCACGCGTAAACCTTAAGGGTTCTCTTATCCTTCTCAATAGCGCTATCGTAGTCTGCATTTTATCGACTGGGCATCTCAAACGTCGATAATCAACTTAAGATCATCTGAGTATACTCTTAGTAAATTTTAAGTTTATCAACAATCTTTTTTGACTTAATATTTACAACGAAACTGTAAGCAGTACCCTTATAGTCATCTTAGTTTAGAAATTGGCACTTGCTGTCTTCTCTAAAATTTTATTTTGATGTTTATTAAATTAGTTCAAGTTGAAATTCGAGTTACAATTTTTTGTTTGCATGTCGAGTTAGAGCATGAATCAAAGTGTTATTTTGAGTTCACACTGATACATTCACTTCATACTCATTTTTTGGTTAATAGTTGTTTGATTGACCATCATACAACATCTTTTTTATATGTATGCTAAGGTTTCACTTCGAATTCGATAACATATTTGCCATGTGTCAAGCAATTTTACAGCAATCATATAAGACTCAACTGTGCCCACTTCTCGACTTCTTGTTTTAATACTTATACGCGACGGAGAGTCTTCAAATTGGATAAAAGAAAAAAAGATCAAGGTAGTCAGTCCATTTAATATCACATAATTATATATTAATGATCATCAACATGCATGTTAAGAATAAGGAGATTTGGTATGATTGCCAATTAGACAACTATCCACCAGAGTTCAAATGACGAAGATAAAAGCAAATATAGGTCACCATACGGACTTCAACAATTACATAAACCCATACCGTATAGTCAGCTATAAAAGGTTCCGATATGAAAAATGTAAAACAATTTTGGTCGATTGTGCTTTATTCCTTTATATTCTGTCAACGTGAGGCGAATTACACATTTATTGGCGATATTTTAGATTTTTATTATGTTGTATTCATTTAGAGATCGTTGAATCCCAATTTGTCGAAGTATCGAAAAGTATTTCATGTACATATATTCGAATTTTATATACATTTCCATAACAAAAAGCAACTCAAAATTTATTTATAAAATGCAGGTCAAAAGTTTTATAAAAAGAATACTATTCAAACTAAATCTATTTCCAGAAATTCTATCTTACAAATTTTGTTCAGAAATGTTATGTTAAATTGTGAACATTGCAATGACATTACACATATTGAGCGCTACAAATACCTTTCCCTAGTTGTTTCTGATTAGCTACAATGTACCTAAGTGTACACTTATTGATATTAAATTATTTCTACAAAGAATTCTTTTTAAAAAATCCTTCGACTCCTTGTAAATGATATTTAGTTGAAACGGAAATTAACAAAAAGACTGAAAATTGCATGTATTCTAAAAAGTTATAATAATCTTTTATGAGTTTATTTTTAACAAATAACTGTCAAATATTCAAAATAAAAAAATAATAAAAAAAAAAAAAACAACTAGTAAACCACGAAAGATGTTCCTGACTTTGGACATGCCCATGATATTTGGCAGTGTTTAATTACCAAATCCTACATATAAAATTAAAGAATGAGTAAACCACCCCCCCTCCTTAAAAAAGAAGACAAAAACAAAACAAAAAATGATTGCAGTTGTTCCGAATGGGTAAGCATATTCTGCTCCCCCATTGGCATCGGTCGTGTTGCTTATGTAAGTACAAATCGGGTGAAGTTACATTCGCGTAAAGGAGGAGGACGGGAATATGGTAACGACAATTTGGATAACGACATCCTTAGGATGGGAAGACCAGATTTTCCATAACGGTCAACATCTTTAGAACGGATAAATTTTTATCTTATTCTTTAGTTAGTGGTTGTCGTTTGTCATATCGTACATAATAATATTAGCGGTACCAATTTTTCTGCAACAAGATGCGCATTCAAAGAAAAAATTGTCTCTTCAGTGACTAAAATTGTCCTTTAAGGTTCATCAGAAGAAGGATAAGAAGAAAAAGACGAAAAATATGGCCGTGTTTACACAAGAACATTTACTCTGTGACAGATAAACCTGTGCACATGGTACAGTTTTAAGGCATGACAGGAACTAGATAATTAAATTTTAAATGCAGGTTATGTTTCAGAAAATAAAAAACTAACCTTGATTTTGAGATTCCTTTTTTTCATTTCCACAGTAATGCCAAAATAAACAAACACTTGAATTTAATTTGAAACAGTCCACTCGTTTACACAGTTTAAATCACCGAATGTAGTGCAGATATCTATTGTCCATTTAAATTAAAATAAATTGCTGATCATATTACCCATGTTACACAGGGGAACATCTCAAACATTTTTCCAAACTTAGTTTATTTTTTGCATCTTCTGTGGGAACGAAAAAAAAAAAAAAGAGGAATCTCAAAATCCATAAAAGTTTATAATTTTCTGAAATATAAAATGCATTTAACATTTAATTATCTAGATCCTGCCATGTCTTTAAACTTCACCAGTTGCATAGGTGTGTTCTTACACTATGAACCTTAAGTTATTCAAAAATAAAAAAAGACAATGTCCTTTTATCATACAATAAAAGACGTTAACGCTCTTTTGCCGACAGCATCAATCGAACCTAACTTCAACTCAAACTCCATACGCATCAAACGTGATTCATTAAAAGTTAAAACATATTTCCAAAAACATGTTTCTCAAGCTTTCCTGCAAACACGTCTACTCAAATAACTAAGATTTAGTTGAAACTTTGTGTGCTTAAACAACATTATGAAAGAAGTCCATAAAACAAATATTTCATCTGGTTCCCATGCCTTTCAGTTAGGATATGCTGTAATGTACCGGGAACCAGTTTCCCCATGTTGGAGGCAGTATTTTTCTATGAAAATGACCAATGTCAACACCCTGAAACTTATGAATGCAGAAAACAATGAGATAAAGAATGATGATTTATATATTGAATAATCAAGTGTTGAAGTTTTAGTAACTCATGAGTACTTAAATTTAAAAGAAACAGTTTGTGGATTATTCCAAGAGAGATAATCCAGTAAAAAGGTATTTTCAGAAAATCATAAAAGGTACATATTTTAAAAACTATACAGCCTTTAGTCCATTAAAAATATAAAGATAACTCCTATGTTTTATTAATTGGAATACTTAATTATGCATTTTAGCTAGTAAACTTGCTGGGTTCTGATTGTAGTACATTCTAGAGTTCTACTAAAAAATACCTAAATTTACATTTTCTCTAGATAAATCAATGAATTTGAAATAGTAATTTGTATTAATTTTGGAAATGTAAATGTTTCTTTTCAAAAGCACTATAAGTTTAAACAAAATAAGTAAAGTAACAATGACCATAGTTCAATTACAATTTATGATCCCATAAATATTGAATTTCTATGGTACAAATGGAGATAATCCAGTCAAAATGCATTTTTAAAAATCTTAAAATCACATTTTTTTAAACTTTCCAGCTCTCGGTCCATTAAAAATATATAAATATCTCTATTTGGTTATTTTAGATGACAGAGTTGATAACGTATTTTAACATATACGATTGGTGGGCTCTTGTTTTATTCCTTTCTAGAATTTTCTTGAATAATGTCCAAATTTACAATTTCTCTTACAGAATAAATGGATTTTCAATATCAATCTGTAGATAATTTTGGAAATGTATAGATAAATTTTACTTATCTAAAACATTATAATACTTAAAAATGTAAGTTCATCTAACAATAAAGATAATGCATTTACAATAAATGATGCCATAAATATTGATTTTCTATTAAAAGTATCTATTTTTTCTTCAAATTAAACATTCTGCTCTTGATACATCATAATTGTTCCGATATTTCCTTTCTTTTCATATAGTAAAATATAAAACAAAGCATGCAAAGGTGTAATAAGAGAATGTTTAGACAAAAAGACTGATTGTGATTTTTTTCTATGATTCTGTTGAAAAATGTCAACATATGCAATTTCTGAAAAAAATTTAAAATATCAATCTGTATATCCATGTAGTTTTAAAGTGTATTTTTTAAAAAGAGCAATAACCTAACAAGGTGTAGATACCTAACAAATTACAGTCACCATTAAATTGATTTGTACATAACCAAGGGGGTAATACAGAGAAATCTAATTATAAAAACAGGCTTCTAAAATAATTTGTGCTGTTATATTTTTAGTCTAAAGTTGACTCGTCAAAATTAAACTCATCTTATGTATTTAAATGTTTCTTTCTATGAAATAATTATAAATCTATTTTTTTTCTTGCTTTTTAAAGTGTCTATCTATAGATTGTAGTTTTCAAGATACTATAGGCAAAAATGCAAAAAAAAATTAAAAATCTTCATTAATTAAATATTAATTTCCATTTTACGTATTTTACTGATAAATGGACTTAGTTCTTTTTACAGTTAACAACATGAACAAGTAGTTACAGTCTGGAGTTAAAACAGCATTTATTTATTCCCGGCCACAATGTGATGCTGAGGCGGACAACAAGAACAGATATGAGGTATATGTCAATGAGACAACATTTCATATCAGAAGTTAACTTACCAACAATGTACACCCAGAGGTCACCACACGATCTGCTACAAACCGGGAAACCCCACACCATGTAGTTAGCCCTATATAGCCCAGACTATGACATGACCTTAGTTGCATTTTCGTTTTTGTACAATATTCAATATAATTTTAAATTTGCATTTTTGACGACCAGCATGAATACGCAATAATATTATTATACACATTAAGTTCTGAATTCACAGTATTTCAAATTTTTCTGCATAAAGTCAGAATTCTACCAAATTGTCTTTGATTTTATTACAACTAGCTAGAACCGTTTTAGTAAATTAAAACTTATTTCTCCCCTGTAGAAGTCACTCTGGTAAAAAAAAGATTGTCATTACAATAACCAATTTATGAAACGAGGGAGTCGGGCATGAGGGATAAAATATATGTTACATTTAATTGGTCTAGTCATAATATATTTAATAGAGTATATGGTTTAGGGGTATATAAGGGGCACGGACCACAGCAAAACATATATGGTGTACTCAAAGGTGTTGTCATGCTGAGTGAGAATATATGTATGATTTAGAGGTAGGGATATGAACATATTTCAAGCTATTTTACCATCAATGGTATGCAAGGGGCAGGGCATGTCCCCATTGATGAACTAGAAAGGTAATTAAGATTAAATATGGGTTAAGGATGGGGTTTTGAACCCTTTTTTAGATAAATCTAAATAACAACATTATTTTATGAGGGGGCGGGGAATGATCCCCAAGGACAAACCCTTAGCTGCACTGCTAAGGTCTTGGCCTATAAATTGCTTACTACCACTTCATTTTAACTGCGGTGGATAGTTGTCTCATAAGCAATCAGTCATCATCTCTTCATTTTCATATTGATATGGCAAGAAAGAATATGTTATGTTTTAGGGTGACATATAAAATTAAATATTTAACCTTGACTTTTTATTTGACCTTGAAGGTCAAAGATCAAGGTCATCATCCATGGTACGCGACACATCATATTGAGGTGCTGCACTTGTGTGTCAAGTATTAAAAGACTTTGTCAAGGGAGAGGATAAGGTGTGCTTCAGATAAGAAAATGTAAAAAAAAATCAAGTATTTTGACCTTGAGGTCAAAGGTCAAGGTCATTGACGGTTTTAATTTTTATGAAATACACTGTCTTATTGTAATCCACATTCATGCGAAATATCATAACCCAGTGTCAAAAGATGAATATAAGTTTTCAAGATTAAATACACGGATTATTGTGAAAAATACGTGAAAATTACACATTTTATTCCGTTGCCATGGTAGGGGTGTAGGAGACCCCAGCTTCAAAATCATAAAACTTGTAGCATACATGTAAACCTTCATAGAAATATTTAAAACATTAAGAAAATCATAGTACTTTAAAAGATTTCATGTCTGTTTGTTGATCTTTTTAGGAAGTATCCAAAAAACGTCCAAAATGCCCTTTTTAGACCGGTCAGTCCCATAATATATCTATACTCAAGCCAAAAACATTTTGTCAAGTTTCGAAGAACAAATGATTCTTGTTATAAAAATCAATTCAAATATCAGCTAAACATAACCATATCTAGCATATTCAGAGTAACAAAATTGTGACATTTTTGTGGAAATTTTGGGAATTAAGCCTTTTCCAATAGATGGCGCTGCAAAATCTAAAAATAGCCTAATATCAAATTTTAAAGTTAGAATATTTTTTCTCTTGACTATCATAACATATGTGCAAAATTTCATTACATTTGGTTGACATGTCATGTGGACCCACTTATAAGCCTTTTGCATGGTTCTATCAAAGACTGGATGTTAAGGTACTGTATAGTTTGTTACAGACACTTGTCCACTTATTAATATGTAAGAATCTTAGAAAGATAATCTTAAGCTTTCTTTATTGGATTTATTGGTTTTTTTGGGGGTAGTTGTCTCATTGATGAATAACCTTCATTGCCATTTATTGATTATTATGAATGTACGTCCATAGCTTAATCTATCTCATTCTTCAATTTAAGATCAAACAAATGCACGTAAAAGGAAGAAAAGGTCTTGCTTTAAAGTTTTAAGAATTTTGATTCAATTCATGGCAAAGTAAATGGTATTTAAACAGGTAAATTTCAATCCCCTTTCCTCACAGCTAACAAGTTACAAAATTTCACTGAATTTTGCATGAATCACCAACTAATCTGTACCATCAGAATATTTTTATTTACCGTTATTTTTATGTCAAACCTATGATTGTAAAGGGGCATTATGTTTCCAATCTCTGAGTCCATCTGTCCCAGATGAAGTTAATCTTATTTGGTTTGAGGTAGTTTAAAGTTTTGGTTTGGGGTAGTGTTTTGGTTTGGGGTAGGTTAATGTTTTGGTTTGAGGTAGGTTAAAGTTTTGTTTGAGGTAGGTTAAAGTTTTGTTTGAGGTAGGTTAAAGTTTTGGTTTGAGGTAGGTTAAAGTTTTGGTTTGAGGTAAGTTAAAGTTTTGGTTTGGGGTAGTGTTTTGGTTTGAGGTAGGTTAATTAGAATAACTGTACTGTAGTTGAAGAGTTGCCACCGTCAAATCAAAATTGACGGTGGCAACTCTTCAACTACAGTACTGTTATTCCGATTCTAATGCATTACAAAAGAAATAATACGTTAGAGCTTGAAAAATGTATAAATTTGAAATTTAATAAAATTCCGCGAAACTTCATGAATGATTTTGGCGCAAAGACTTCATGGCTAAACATGACGTCATACAAATGAAAACTTACAAACTGAAGGTTATTTCGTTACTTCTACGATTCAAATTTGATAAAATCACATCAAAACGGCGATTTTGAGGTAGGTGTTGTTTATTTTCGATAATATTGTAGTAATCGAACATTTGTTGATCCATGAATTCAAAATGGCGGGTCCCTCCTTAGTTACGACTGGTCAACTGTGGATTTGACGGTAACTTTTAGCCAATGAAAAAATTGTTACATAAAACTTGCATTAGAATGTTTTGGTTTGAGGTAGGTTAAAGTTTTTGTTTGAGGTAGGTTAAAGTTTGGTTTGAGGTAGGTTAATGTTTTGGTTTGAGGTAGTTTAAAGCTTTGGTTGGAGGTAGGTTCAAGTTTGGTTTGAGGTAGTTTGTGGTCACATCAACTTGAAATTTAGTTCACGATTTATGTTCATTATAATGTGAATTGTATAATATGTATCATATGCCAAATTAGGTTTTTGACCAAGTTTTCATGGTTCACTGAACATGAAAATATGATAGAGTTAGAGGGGTATGGTGTCATCTGGACACATATTCTTGTTATGAATACCTCGTTTTCAATACCAAAGTAAATTTCAAATTTTGTTTTATTTAAAGGATAATTGGATATAAGAAGAATGAACCCTGTTTATCTGATTGAGCGATACAGCTTATCACCCCAACACATCACTGCATGGGGAATTATAAGCAACGCATGTTGAGAGATTGCCACACATCTGTCACAAAAAACACCTCTCCAGGATCACTTCTTTGGGATAAGATCATAGGGTGTTGATACTGTGGATTTTTTTTCATCCTACCCAACTATCCATATATTTCTAATTGTTTGTCAAAATTTGATCCACTTTGGAGTCCCATCCCACCCCTTACTAGTTGTTGGTTTGTTGTCGCATTTACTTATTCCCCACATCTTTTTTTATATCAAAACTTTTATATAAAAACGTAGTTAATTTTGAATTTCGGTCATTTAATCTTATAAATGGTGATCTTTATTTTCAATAACTGTTTGGGTTTTAGGAATCAAGAATATCTTAAATCAGATGCCATTGACTGGCTTTTATAGATTTTGGGCTGCCGTTTACACTTCTGCCACACACATCATTGGACTTGATTCTCAAAAAAAAGTAAAAAAAACGAGGTTTGCTCTTTGAATCAATCCCGCTTGTTGGTCTTCAATGAAAGTGAGTGAAAGATTTGTGTGGTCCAATGTAAAAATATATAAAATTTGGATCAGAAGCAAAGTGAAAATAACACTTTAGAAATTTGGTGTGTCTGAAGCACTTTTCTGGATTAACTTTCTTCAGGAACACTCAAACCCAACAATTTAAAAGCCAAGGAGGTATAAATACTTGAATACTTGAGCTGTATGACCAAAAGCAACCTAAAACGAATAGCAAAAACCCATCAAAGGTCAACTTTTGGCGAAGGGAATTTAAAATTTATCATTAGAAAATTTAAAAAAGGTATGTTATAAATCATGTCAGTACAAAAGCACTTATTACTGAGCAGATGCTACTGTTATGGAGTAGCAGACCATTAGCAGCAGTATTGACCCAGTGCTAGAAAAAGTGCTGTCAAAATCACATTGTTTGAAGTGTCCAAAACGCTTTTCTGGATTTACATTCACCAGGAAAGCTCAACATTTGCATTATACTGTCAATATTACATACAGAGGAGACACATCTACAGTTTATAAAAAAAGTTGCAGAATTTGATTAATAAATTTTGGTTTCTTCCAAGATTATCTAAGTAAGGATTATTTTTAACTTAAAGTTTCCTATTTTCTCCTTTTACTAGAATTTACATGTTTTCTCCCTATTTCAACATAACATTGTTACAAGGACCTTTTCCAATGAAAATTAACAGTTTGTTTTGGCACCTTTATTCTTAGCATGATGTTTTTTCATTTCCTTATTTGAAACCTTGACAACTTCATGTGAGAATTTTTTAAATGTGATTTTTTTATTTATAAGTATAAAATCATGGCAACTTCAGTGTAATGAATCACAGATTTTTTTAACATTTGAACTAGATCAAATAAGAATAAAATGGTATGATTGCCAAGGAAGACACTCTCCACCAGAGACTAAATGACGTAGAAGTAAGCAACTATAGGTCACCATAAGACCTTCAACAATGAGCAAAACCCATACTGCACAGCAAGATATAAAAGGTCCCGCAATGACAAATGTAAAACAATTCAGATGAGAAAACTGACAGCCTGATTTATGTACAAAACAATAAACGAAAAACTTAAATGATATACAGCAACATTTGACAACCTCTGAATTACAGGCTCCTGACTTGGTACAGGTACATACAGAATGTGGCGGTGTTAAACACTTGTTTGTGGACTTCCAACCTTCCCCTAACCAGTGACCGTGGTGTAACAGCACAACATAAGAACAAAGTATAAAAAAGTTGAAAAGGGCTTTTATCATCAGATAGAGCCAAAGGACAAAAAACAATTAACAAAAACACAAAAGTCATGTACAAAGTACAGATCTGAGAGTACTCGCAAGTACTTAAAGCTAGTTCAAAACCAATAACAACTAATAGATAAAAAAGCATAACTTAATATTTGGATCCTTTAGAATTTTTTTTGAATGATTTTTTTTTTACGACCTCAAAAAATTTAGCGGTCGTATATTGGTATCACGTCGTCGTCGTCGTCGTCAGCGTCGTCCAAAGACATTTGGTTTCCGGACAATAACTTTAGTAGTAGTAAATAGAAATATATGAAATT
Organism: Mytilus coruscus; assembly: GCA_017311375.1. Classification (NCBI taxonomy): domain Eukaryota; kingdom Metazoa; phylum Mollusca; class Bivalvia; order Mytilida; family Mytilidae; genus Mytilus; species Mytilus coruscus. The sequence continues at coordinate 32,930,020 of CM029602.1, read as the reverse complement.
TAAACATAAGGTTTATAACCACAAAAGGAAGGTTGGGATTGATTTTGGGGGTTATGGTCCAAACAGTTTAGGAATTAGGGGTCAAAAAGGGGCCCAAATAAGCATTTTTGTAGTTTCATGACAATAACTTGTGGAACAGTGTATGGATCGCTCTGAAATTATACCACAAGTTTCCATACCACAAAGGAATGGTTAGGATTGGCTTTAGGGGGGGTTATGGCTCAAACCGTTTAGGAATTAGGGGCAAAAAAGTGAGAAAAAACAAGGGTGTCTTGGTTAATAAACAATTACTTTAGTACAAATTACAGTGTAAGGGAGATAATTCAAACACAACTTTGAATTACCTCCCTTACACTGCTTTTGAATTATGTATCAAGAAATGTTGTATTGTCTTGAGGTGATTAGCTGTCAATTCATTTTTAGAAGTTACTATTTGTAATAATTTTAAAAATGCTGATTAAGGTAAATTAAATTAGCTATGATTATGTTCGTCATTTTCTATTTTAAGACTTTTATGATGTATTCAAATGGGTTATTATGATTGCAAACTCCATTGGAAATTTGAATTGAAATTATAGCCATGGAAAGAAATTTTTTTCGAAAAGGGGAGGTTAAAAAGATTGGGGCGGGGGGGGGGGTAAAACAAAAATTGGTGGTGGGGTGGTGGGGTGGAGGGACAATTTTTCTCCTCAAGATTTCAAAATCAAAAGAAAATATCTTCAAATATTTTTTTTTAAAAAATGGGGGATTATGAAAAAAGGGGATAAAAAATTTTTTTTGGGGGCAATTTGCAATAGCATAGTGTATTGCACAAAAGCAAAAATTGAATATAAATTCAAATCATATAACCAATTCAAAGTTCTTTAAATACAGTTATTCTGTGTCAGAAACCTATTATGTGTCAAATATTGAATTACAATCCAAATTCAGACCTGTATCAAGCGCGAATATTGTGTCCATTTTTGCCCAAACTGTTCAGGGTTGGACCTCTGCGGTCGTATCCAGCTGCGCTCGACGAAGCAATTTATTCTACCTTAAGCTACTTTTTTCAATGTAGATTTGTTGATGATTTGTTGGTTATAACTGATATGGTATGACGACATGCATACTAAAAATGATGTCAGCGTTCTGATAGCCCTCTATATATATACATACATATTATACCTTGAAATCATTTTCATAGTTTTTTTCACATGTTTTTTTTTCTAATATTTTTATATAATTAGTAGTTAGGACTTGGCATATAGAATCATTGCAAGGTATACATGTATGTCTGAAATGGTTGATCTAGAATCTTGACCTCCTTTTAAGGTTTAGTGATTAACATTAAGTTTCATGATTGGGTCAGTTTCTCAGATATTATAAGGTCAACTATATTTGGTTTAAAGAACAATTGTTAGGTGTACAAATCTGTCTGAAAACATTGATCTGACAACGACCTAATTTTCATGGTTCAGTGGCCAAAATTAGATTTGACTAGTTACCCAAACAGTATATTATATCTATAGATCTGAGATTTGTATGTAATTCTATGTAGTCATATTTATAATTTTTATACCCCCGTTTTAAAAAAAGTGGGGGTATATTGTTTTACCTCTGTCTGTCCGTCCATCCGTCAGTCCATCCACCCGTCAGTCCATCTGTCAGTCTATCTGTCAGTACGTCCGTCCGTCCCATGAATATTTTTCGTCTCATCTTTCTCAGGAACTACATACATTACAAGGATTTCTGAAATTTGGTTTCAAGGCTATATGAGTCAGCTATACCGTGTGATGAGTTTTCAGATTCATCAATCAACAACTTCCTGTTATCTTATACTGTTAGCGGGTCGGGGGTATCATTAGTGAGCAGTAACTCACAGATTCACTTGTTTTTTCTTTTTAGCACTCTCACAAGAAAGTGGTCATGTGACGATCCAATCGACAGAAGCCTCATATTCAAAGAAAAAGAAAAGAAAAAAGAAGAAAAAAGGAAAATTGCTGTAAAACCATGAGCAGAGAAAATCTGATTTTTTTTAAGGGCAACTGGAAAAATTTATTCTTTTCATAATCTAAAACATTTTGTTTTTGAAATAAGAAAGATTCATTTTAGGCTCGTAATTAAGTTTATGAAAAACAGAATTATATTTTGTAGTACTTGTTCAAAGCCTTTTATATTGAACTCTTTATAAACATATGTTATAAATTTCATAAAGAAGTTAAGTTCACGTTAGCGTTTGAAATCTTTGCATGCTTTCCCCTAATTAAGATCCATTGATGAAAATGGAACCACTTTAACTCCTCATAAATTAGTGCTTGAAAGCTGTTTTATGTATTATAAATGTGTTCAAAGAAATTAATTTTTGCTTTGGGTTTCCTTTGTTCCTCTTCTAAGAAAATCTGAAAAAGGAGAAAATGCATCTCATGCATTCCACTTAATTTGTTATATTGTTAGGGAAATGAAGCAATTATCCAGATTGGTGATGTGGATCAAAGTACTTTTTTTTGCCTGTACTATATATACCATTACATCTCAATTAAAGTTAAAATTGAAGTTGTTTCTAAATTTTCTTAAGTTATCAAGCTAGCTAGAAACTCAGTTGAAAATTTGTTATTGAAGGTGTAAGGATTCATTTAATCATTTTCTTCATTGGTTAATGTATTAAGGTTTTCTCCAATATATATTAGGGTACAGACTAAACCATAAAATTTTAATGTATTTTTATGCTTCACCTATTTTTTAGTAGTCGATTTGTCTGTTTGTATACCTGTCCTTCCATCTGTGTGTCTAAAACAGATGCCTTAGAGATGGTAACTTGAGTTTCCCCTTTTTGATTGGAATTAAACCTATACAGATCATAGACATAGGAGCAGGAGAAAGCCTACTGAACTTGGAGTCAATAGGTCAAAATCCAGGTCACTGTTAATGGGAATTGATTTTTGGGGAAAGTACTTTCTGGCTGGTGACTTGGGTTTCCTTTTTTGAAATGGAACAAAACTTAAACAGATAGAGAAGGATAAGAAACCTCAATAGATCAAAGATTGTTTTATAAAACTTATACTACAGGTTAATATCAGCAATATCTCGGACAAATTTTATAATGGTGGACAATCGACTTTTTTAAACGAGTTATGACCCTTGGAAATATTAAATTTATGGAAAATGGCCTCTTATACTAAGCGCTCTCACAGTTACAACCCTTGAAAAATTTTTTATAAAACTTAAAGTATACTATAAGTTATGCCCTTAAAGATCTGTTTGAAATATTTAGTATACAATAAAACACTTTTTGTCCCCTGCCCCACTTTTTATTTATAAATTGTTTAAAAGAACAACAAAAAGTGTTTTTTTTAGTTATTGCCCTGGATAGATATAATATGTGCAACGCGGGGGACATTGGAACTCTGTTCTTTTATTTTTGTAGTTGGTCTAAAATGAAACTTTAATATATAAAATATAATGAAGTGGAAAAATCCTTACAAGTTTCTGCTCACAAAAGACTGGAAATATGGAAATATTAATTGCTATTTGCATTTCTTGGTGATTTCTTGTTGGATTTTAATATAACTTTTACAAATGGTTGATAGTAGGTCACAGTTGTTATGGTTAGCTGTACATAGTATGAAATTTTAAAATTTTAATTTCTAGATGAAATATCTTAAATATGTCACTGTTCTGAAATATTTCTGTATTTCGGGGATCTGGAGAATTTTAGGTAACAATTTTGGTTTTTAGATACCTGAATTTTTAAACTCCCAGAAGCATACAGTCCTTGCTTAGTCAGGTTGTTATTTGGGATGTTTACTCAAGTTTTTGGTTAAGGACTTGCAAAATTCTATGCTGATTCTTACACTCTTCTGAAAAGGTAAACATTAAAGATTATTGTTCATTTATCAGTAAGGTAGGGACCATTGATTTAATTATCATATTGTTAGGGAAATGTAGCAATTTTCCATACTGGTGCTGTGATCCATTTTTATTTTAAATTCTATCATGCTTTACATTTTATAAGAATCCTGTTGAAGGGAATTATTTTTTTATTTTTACATATGCATTGTTGATCTGTAGAATAAATATCATGCTTGAAATGTATCTTATTCTTTAATTGTTTAGCAAAGTCTACATGCTTAGAACCAAGATGTGTAAACAGAAAAAAAAAGTATCGACATGTGCCATAATCTATCCCCAGATATGGTTTTTGTATGGCTTGTGTTGATATGTCTTTAGTTTTCTATGTTGTGTTGTATAATGTTGTTTGTCTTTTGGTCGTTTTTTGTTTGTTTTTAGCCATGGCATTGTCAGTTCATTTTCGACTTATGAGTTTGAATATCCCTTTGGTATCTTTTGCCTGTCTTTTCCAATTTTTCAAAATTGTGCTTCTTTTTTTTTATAATTGAATAGGGTTGTATTATCCTTGATATTTTCTAAAGATGTCATAAACATGTCATAAGTGACATATCTAAAATGGTTATTTGACACGGTATTAGGCAAAATTAGATATGGTTGCATCACCCAAAAAGATATTTTAACCACATTAACATCTTTGTAAAAGACATCAAGTTACAAAATAATTTTTTATGCATAGCTTTGCATTATCTCTAAATATTTAAAACAAAAAGGAACACATACTAAGCCAAACAGCAGTAAACAAAACATAACGTAGAAAACTAAAGATTGAGCAACACTAACACCACAAAAAAAAAAAAAAAAAACTAAAGATGATGTTCTCTCACTAAATAATAAAAAAATTTGGTGACTATGTTGAACGCATCTATCCCAGCGAACTTGAGATAAAGGATACAACAAATACAGTTAAGCCTACCTCTTATCTAGACTTACATTTAGAAATTGACAATGAGGGTCGGTTGAAAACAAAACTTTACGACAAGAATGATGATTTCAGTTTCCCAATTGTGAACTTTCCATTTCTATGTAGCAACATTCCAGCAGCGCCTGCATACGGAGTATATATCTCCCAGTTGATACGATATTCCAGGGCTTGTATTTCATATCATGATTTCCTTGATAAAGGGTTGCTGCTCACAAGAAAGCTATTAAACCAAGAGTTCAAAGTGGTGAAGTTGAAATCATCCCTTCATAAATTTTACGGACGCCATCACAAGTTGGTTGACCGTTATGGAATATCCGTTTCACAGATGATAGCGGATATGTTTCAAATGTCGTAACTACAATCCTGTCCCCTTTTCCCCGAATGTGACCTACCGAATTAGACTTATTACCGGGTTTGTACTAACATGACCAACACGACAGGTGCCACATGTGGAGCAGGATCTGCTTACCCTTCCAGAGCACATGAGATCACCCCCAGTTTTTGGTGGGGTTCGTGTTGCTCAGTCTTTAGTTTTCTATGTTGTGTTTTGTGTATTATTGTTGGTCTGTTTGTCTTTTGGTCTTTTTCGCCATTGCGTTGTCAGTTTATTTTCGACTTATGAGTTTGAATGTCCCTTTGGTATCTTTCGCCTCTCTTATGAAGCCCTGGAGCAAATATGTAAGACTGAATTAAAAAAAAAGAATACCAATTACTAATGTCTTGTGAACATCTGCAGGATGTTATTTTGTCAATTTGAGAAAAAAAAAAAAAGAAAAGGTGTAAAAGGTTTAACTGTAATAAGGACCTTCTCATACTTTCTCATAATGTCAGTTTGATACCAAATCCGGATATTCACACTCAAATGCCAAGAGTTCCGATGATGATCTTTCTAAGAGACATCCCCATAGTTAGTCTATTTATGTGGACATTGCTATTTTAATATAAATGAATATTGTGATTATAGTTCATGTGTTATGTTCTCTCCTTTGTACCATTTCTTTTAAAGAAGCACAGTACAGTAATAACTTTGATGCATGCTTCACTGTATTCAAAATTAGAAAGAAGAGCATATGTTTATTCTAGGCTTAATAAAAGATTGGGAATACATCAAATAGGTATCAGTCAAATGGCAACAAAAATCACAAAACCATACTTGAAGAATAATAGAAAAGTGTTGTGTTCTATGTTGTGTTTTGTATACTGTTGTTTGTCTTTTGGTCTTTTTTTAGCCATGGCGTTGTCAGTTTAGTATTTTCAACTTATGAGTTTGAATGTCCTTTTGGTATCTTTTGCCTCTCTTTGAGAAACAATATAAATGTATAAAGGTATAACCGCCACGTCTAAACAAATATTTAAAGATCGGGCATCAACTCAAAAATTATATCCCAGCTCCTTTGTTCTACCAGGGGTGATGAGAGCCGGATCACCCCTACCAGATCACCCTAGCTTGAGTTTCTTTGTTCTGCATGCTTTCCTTTGTTCTGTAACATTTTGGTGGGAATGTCAAATTTATACTAAAACTTAAAACTAAAAAAATATTTATACGGAAAAGACTAACTATCAAAATTTATGTTGAAAAATTCAGTGTCTGTGCTGAACTCAAGACCTTTAGCATATAGACACACGAGAAATACCCCTACACCAGCACGACTTGCTACTAATCAATGTTAATTTAACATATCTAAATATTGTGTCCGGGGCTCATAAAGGGTATATACCATATAGCAATATATAAAGTATATAATAATGATTGTGTGGCGTTCTAAACTAGATTTTATGAAGCGTAAATAGTTTTGTATCTAATCTAGAACAGCTGGGATGTAAAATAGTTATTCGGACTTGGTGTGTCAGTGTTAGATCACCCTCTGGCCTCCGGCCATCGGGATGATCTTACACTGACACACCATGTCCTCATGGGATAACTATTACGGAAAAACCAAGATAAAAATAAAGACAACAATTTAGAATGTGTCTCATTTTGGACAAGCACTTACTCATCTGATGAGATTGTATTAAGGCGACAATAGTTTACCGATATACAAATCATGTAAATTGATTAGCAAGAGACAAATCAAGGGAAAAACCGAGGAAATCGCATGAACTCCAAAAGTAGCGAGATCGGGTGAGTCGACAGGGTTAGCGTTTTCTGCTATACATGCATCACCCGCTATACGAATTCACACTTAGTCAAAATGTCACGATTGGGTATAGGACACTATCGGTAAAATTACAAATTAGACGACTTTATTGGTATCTAAAGATATTAAGACCGTAAAAACACGTATGCAGTGCGTTGAGATAATGACACATCGTATGGGTCAAGCAATTCTTGATGGTGACCGTAAAACTTGTGTAATGTCAATTGCAGTCGTTCTTTCTCATAACTCTGTTGGAGCAGTTCATGTGTAAGAAGCACACTTTTGTTAATGAAGTCTGTATAGTGTGAATATGCAGGAAGCGTAACTCATTAACTGAAACATGTAATCGCAATTCGATGGAGTAGAGGATATATGACTGATGAGAAATGAGAAGTTGACAATTGGAAAGTTTAAATTATCACATTTTTCATACATTCTAGTTTGATGTCTATCTGTGTCAATATTGATCGGGCAAAGATCAAGATATGAAGAAGTTTTCTACTATCGGCAGTATCCTTAATCTCAAGTTCACTAGGATATACAAGATATAAGCACTCCTTGAAATGTGGGTTATTGAGTGACAGAACATCATCAATATATCTGAAAGGGAAATTAAAAAACTTTGCAAGATGCTTTTTGTCTTTGAGAAGTTTTGTATGAATCTGCTTCATATGACCTACACAAACCCGTCGGCCTGTAGTGGTGCACAATTAGTACCCTTTAGAATACCAACGGTCTGTTGAAATTTCAATCCACCGAACTCAAGAAATATGTTGTCGATCAAAAGTCCAACATTTTAATGATATCATCTTCGGTGTATTTGTATTTTGATTCGGTGTGGTTCTTCACAAAGTAAGATTTTCATGACCTAAAACAAGGAATTTGTGTCTACGTTCCGTTTATGTAGAAAAGCTTTTTCGATGTAGTCGATCCTTCAATTCAGCATGGACAATACTAGTTTTAAGGGTTAAAAGTATTGGTTTTGATATTGTTGCAAAATTGTAAAGATTGTGATTGCAGATTTTGGAGTTGGCCTTAGAAATCTATAAGAATTCACATCTGATTGACACCGCTGGTTGAATATACCTCATCACAATATTTCTGAAGGTCATCTTTTACTGTAAAAAGAATGGTGGTAAGAACTTTAGAAAGATATTAAGTCGGAACATTTTGACAACCCGGCTATATATCGTTCTTTATCAGGATTTTGTGTAAACTATAGGTATCCAGTATAAAGATGGAAAATTTTCATCATTGTTCATCATCCTCTTAATGTTAATACCAAAAGTTTGTATTTATGCTAACCCCCCCTGGGTTAAAATATCTATCATTACCTGTACAATGTATAATACAGATCTAATAGAAATATAAACAACAGTACAAGTGTATTCAAGAAATAAGATCAAATAATGTTTATAGTTACTGATAGCAAGCTACAACTACTGATATGATAACAACCATACAACAATACCATGATCAGTTATACTTATGAGTAGAGTTATCGATACAACGTCATGACAGTGCTGTAAGACCCGATCTTGTAGAAGCCACGAAGTATTTTATTAATAATTTCAATGCAGAAAAAATAATAGTAAAATTTGATATTCTAGCTGTAGAAGAGTATGTGCAGGTTTTGTTGAATTCTGGCAATAATAAATTGTAAGGCAAACAATGACAGTTTACCACAGATATATTTCAATTGTAGCAATTCTCCCGTCCTGTTTACCTCAACTGTGACATAAACGAATGAGATTTAAACCGAATTTGTCCAGAACATGAGCCACACGACGACCGTCACATGTGGAGCAGGATCTGTTTATCCTCCAGAGCACATAAAATTACACCTGGTGTTTGATGAGGTTCGTGTTGCTCAGTCTTAAGTTTTTATGTACTGTAGTGTAGACTTGTTTGTCTTGTCATCGTTCTTCGTCTTTTGTCACGATTTAATCGGTCTCTCTTCGACTTAATGAGTTTTGATTCTCCATTCGGTATCTTCCTGCTTTTTAAGTGTGGTTTCGAAATATAACTGAGCGAAACAGCAAAAATGCAAAACACAGAGTTCAGCCAAATACTTTGCAATGTTTTAGTTTAAGATGCTCTTTAACTTCCTATATATTGATTTTGCCTTCTGTTTTGAATCGAGTGCACCTGATGAGTTTGATATAGACGAAACGCTTCTTGCGGAAATTATAAGCCTGGTATCTAATATGACTTTTTAACTTTTGTGTTTCACTATGTCAAGTCTTTCGTTTGTTGAATGTTAATTCAATTTTAACTTAACGTAGAACGTCAACCTTTAATACAACGCCAAGAATTGAGATTAAGATGACGAATAATAACTGAAAGCATGTTTCAATCTCTAAATATGTTGTCCATACTGTTACTTTGTCTCCAATCTTCGTGTTTGATTTGGCCTTCCAACTGTTTTAATTCGAGCGCCACAGATGAGTCTTATGTAGACGAAACGCACGTCTGGCGTACAAAATTATTGGCCTGCTACTTTAATGAGTTTTTTGTATCTATGTTTTACCAAAATTTTCTGTAGAACCCAAGATATTAGTTTCTTCACATTTTATCATAAGGTTTACAAGAATATGCTCAATTCACTCAGTAAATATGAAAACCTTACTTCTCAAAAAAAAAAAAACAACACCAGAATGATACTGCAGGTACTTCAAAAGGAAATCAGGTCGTGCTTCACATGTGGCACTCTTCGTGTTGCTCATGCAAGTAAAATCCGATGAAAAGTCAAATTCAGTAATGTCACAAACGAGCAAAAGAGAACAAAATTGAGGTTACGACAAGTGGAGCATATCCGTTGTCACCTGTGAGATAGATTTTGCACAACGGTTAATCAAATCATGATGACGCCCGTAAAACTTTCAAAGAAATACCTGTAACTTTGTTTCTTAGAATCCGTTGATGCAATAGCTCCTCGTGTAAGCAGTTAACGTCTGTCAAGGAAATCATAATAGGAAACGCACTTGAAAGTCACATCAACTGGGAGCCAAAAACATTGTATGCAGGTGATGCAGGAATGTTGCTACACAGAAATGGAAAGTTCAAACTTGGAAAATTGAAATCCAATCATTAGTCGTAAAGGTTAGATCACCAACGATCCTTATTGTCAATTCTAGATGTTAGTCAAGATATTAAACATACTTCGTAGTATCAGTTATACACTTTATTTGAAGTTATTGGGATATATGCAGACAATATAATCACCAAACTTCGAATTGTTTAGTGAAAGAACGTATAGCAGAAAGTGAGGTTAAAGAATGATTCCAGTATTTTTTTAACATTTTTCAAGAGAAGCTACTATATGAAGTATGCCTCATAAAAATGAAGGAACAAGTCGACAAGCAGAGGGACTCAGCTGGTTCCGATAGGAATATTTAATAATTTCATATTGAATATTGTTTTTAAATTTCATTTGTATTAACGTGATTCATTAAGTTAAAAACAACGTATATGTTACACAGTACATTATAACAGTAGTATAATTTGATAGGGCTTTGTTTTTAAATGATCAAATAGCAGTTTTGTACCAAGAATCCAAAAAGAAAAGAAAAAAAAAAAGATAATAAATCATAAAAAACAACTTATTTGATATTTTCTGGGCAAATTTCAATTGCATCAATCAAGAAATATAAAATATTTAGATTTTAAGTCACTCTGGCTAAGTTGAAGTACATTTGATAGCACTGATTTGGTATGATCTGTTGGGACCATTACGTATGCTCTCTGACGTTTTAAATGTGTGACCTACCAAACCTTTGGTTTCAAGCCTACAAGACGAAAGTTATTTAGGAAACACAGTATCTGATAAATCTTATGTAACAGTGTTGGAACCTGTTCCATCGTCGTTATTATAATTTACACGATGCATTTCATAGGACCAGCCATAGTACTTGTGAAAAAAAGTGGGATTAAGTTCAATGAAACAGCAACCCAACGACAAAGATAACCAAATGACATCTGAATGATTTTATTCTCATAAACTAATGACATAATTATAGAAACAATAAGCATGATAAGTATATACAACAATATAATGTACAGATCATGTGTGAAAGAATGATATATCGTACATTAACAAGGAGGTGAGGCTTTCACATTAACAGCTTTGATATATTGACATATTTTTTCTAAAACTGTAATATTACTTGATCAAAACAGTTTACATAATATAAAGGTGTTTGGATTTAACAAATGCCGGTAAATATTTGTTTCTTTCATTGTCTAAACATTTACAAGACAAAATATAATGAGACTCGTACCCGATTTCAGCCGAACCACAGAGACGACACAATCTAGCATTTCTTGACATATTATGCCATCTCCCTGTGCCCACATTTAAATTTCCAATACTTATATATATTCAATTCTATGGTAAAATAGATATATATTCTCCAAAATTAAATTCGTTTTAAATATTCTATAACATATACCTTTAGCATGTTTCGAGGTATAACTAATATTTTCATCCCATTCCTGTATTAATTGGTCATTCAGTTTTGTTCTACACATTTAGAAATGTACAAAGCAGAAAAAGAGCCTCTTGATTCCAAATATTTTTAACGTTCCACAATTGTCTTATGTATTTTGTTTTAATGAAACATAACCTCATCTCTCAAGTCCATAATTATTCGAATACAAAAATATATATATATATATATATAAAGAGAGGAGAGTTTCCATTCTTTTCCTTGTAAAAGGCTACACCAAAATTTTACCATACGAACTCGAGCATGAATTGAAATGGGATATCTACTCAGCTCATCCGTATATCCATGATAGCATAAATTTGGAGTTGAATGTTTCAAATGAGGTATAAGTTTGCAAAATCGCAAAAGCACTCTTTCGATTAACTCCAAGTTTTCAAAACAACAAATATCACATCCATCCAAGAGTATAGGCAGGGGCTTAGCTATCCAGAAGCACGACAGCACGTGCATCCACGTCGTTTTCACACAAAAAGAAAGAAAGAAAAAAAAAACAAAAAACAGAGAGGGAAATCAAAATCAACTGAAACTGCTTTATTGAGTGCTGTTGAACGAGCCTATGACAATTTTTACAAATCAAACTTCAAAGTCAATGCTCCGCCGGTCAATGTATTAATACATCTTTTGAAACTCATTTTAGAAAACAAATTGAATGTATTTGAATTTGATGGGAAAATATATAAACAAATAATAGGTACGGCAATTGGTGCAGTCCCTTCACCGGAAATATGTGACATACTTATGTTTGAAATAATGAGTCAAATAATTTCTGCATATCAACATTAAGACAAAATATACTATCATGGTAGATACAGGGACGATGGATTCATAATATATGATGGAACATCAGATGAAATAAAATATTTTTTTCGTCTAGCAAATAATTATAACCCCTTATTGAAGTTCACCTATGAAATCTCAAACGATAAAATGTCGTTCTTAGATGTTGATGTAATTAAAGGTCAAAGATTTACAACACATGGCATTCTTGACCTTGAAATACATTTTAAAGAAACAAATTCTTATCTCTATCTGCACCGAAATAACTGTCACTCACAACATGTATTCCGAGGATTTATTAAAGGTGAAGCAATACGGCAGATAAGAAACACAAGTGACTATAACAAATTAATAAACAATCTTAACTTATTTCAAAGTGAAATTATTATATAGGGGTTATTATAACGTCGAAATAGATGATAGTATTACTGATGCTTTATCAATTGACCGTACTGAATTATTACTAACAGCAGAACAAATCGAAGGAAAAAGAAAATATTCCGTTAGTTTTAATAACTAAATATAAGTATTAACCCATACATACGTAAAATAAAAAAAAAAAAAAAACGTATCATGAAACACTGGCATTTATTGCAGTTTGACGAAGAATGTTTTCAAGTATTCAATATTGCAGCAATAGTTGCATATAGCAAACATAAAAGTGCAAGAGACATGCTTACCAGATCAAAGTTAAAGACTTTAACATAAAATTGACAGTTGGGCCCCTGATGATGGCAGATCTGTCATAATATCTAGATCTATTGATGAAGAATTAAATAATAAATATATCAATATACATGAATAATTCTCATATTTGATTATATTAAAGTACTGCATCTTAAGATGACCATCCCAAGCTTTAACTGCCGAAACACTAAAACAGTGTGGGGTCGTATCAGGCAATATGGAATGTGTAGTTGCATGGGTGTTTTGTAGTAACAAAAAATATGGAACAAATCTCCGTGATTTTAAAAGCTCTCACGGCGTACAAAAACGCAATCGACAATGTCCTGTCTTCATTCGACTCGAAGTTAAACAAGTAGTTGACAAAAAAGCCACAACAAAAATGTACAAGTTTTATTCTCAATGCAAGATAGAAGTGTTATGGGTCTATAATTTCTTGGTTCCATTTCACTCCCATATTTAAAGAAAAGTTTAAACATTTCCAAAAAAGCCATAACTCTGGTAGAGTAACTGTTTCAAAAATCAAATTGAATAAATAAACATAAACGTCAATTATAGAATCAAATGAAGATGAAATGTATTCATTTATGATTAAATCAATACCTGGAGACTTATTTTATATGATTTTACTACTTTTCTGATTTCATCTGCTGCTATATCCTTGTTAATAATTTCATTTACTTCGTCTGAATTTAACTAATTTGTAATTACAAAATCATCTGAATGATTTTGTTTGTATTCAAATCTTTACAAAAGTCAACCAAATGAATGTTTGATATATATAATTGCCAATTACAGTGAAAACGTTTCCAAAATTCTTTTCGATTTTTTGTTCTCATGTTTTTCAGCTTGCTTCGAAAATCTGTATTAAACCCCACAATAACATTATTCATTGTTTTCTGAAAGTTCACACACCTTTAGTCTTTCTTTAAATATATTTGAACCATATTTTTTCACAGTCTTTTTCCTTTTCTGAATTCTTTTATTTTGCTTTTAAACATTTGAAATCAAACCATTGCTTTTTTAAATGTCTTTTATGCGCTATATTACTTGTGATACCGAAAGTAGTTTCTGCAGATTTCAATAAAATATTTCATAGATCAAAAACTACCTCATCTACTTCCCTTTTCCGGGCGTTTTGTTTAGCATTATGTAAAGACTGTATCTTAAAAAATAATTTCTCAATCATTTTTCCATTTAAATGTTCACTAAAATCCAATGTTTCTATTTAGATATAAGAAGATGTGGTATGAGTACCAATGAGACAACTCTCCATCCAAGTCAAAATTTATAAAAATAAACCATTATAGGCCAAAGTACGGTCTTCAACACGGAGCCTAGGCTCACACCGAACAGTAAGCTATAAAGGGCCCAAAAATTACTAGTGTAAAACCATTCAAACGGAAAACCAACGGTCTAATCTATATAAAAACGAGATACTAGAAACACTTATGAACCACATCAACAAACGACAACTACTGAACATCAGATTCCTGACTTAGGACAGGTGCAAACAAATGCAGCGGGTTTAAACGTTTTAATGGTACCAAACCCACCCTTTTTCTGAAACAATAGTGTAACATCACAATATTTACCTTTTTTTGGTGTGAAATTTGTCTCAAAATCTGAATGCTTCTTATTGATACAGATTAAAGTAAGTGAAATAGGTGAGTGAACATCTGAACAAAGTCTACAAAACTCTTGTACTACAAAATCGAGTATACTCTCAATAACATAACAAGTGCATATCATATAATCAACTACACTTTTATTTTTACAAGTCACTCTACCAATACTATCTTTCCCAAATCTACCATTTAAGATAAACATTTTATTATTTCTACAAAAGTCAATCTGTTTTCTTCCATACTTATTTACAATAGTGTCAGGATTTTTAGATCTCGAAATGTTCAAGAATACATGTATTTGAAAATTCATTTATGCTTATATCGGATATTTCATTATATTGAGTATCATCGGTATCTTCGATTTCATGGAAATCTTTGAGTGTTGCAGTTCGACTATTGAAATCGCAGATGAAGTCACTATTTTACAAAATTTTTAAAATTCTAATTCAATTTCGAAAACGTCGTCATGTGATGATTACGTTGGTTTTCAAGGGTTATATAAATAATGGCAAATGTAATATTTCCTGAGAATTAAAAAAAAGAAAACTTCGTTTTTAGCAGAAAAACAGAAAACAGTATATTAATGGAGATTCTGTTTTTTTTTTCCAGTAATGCAACGTTCTACATATTTTTTGTAACCTATAGCTATACGACCAGATTTGTAGTTCTAAAGTTTCTTTTTTTATACTTGAAAATAAAGTTTTCACAATCAATACTGTTTATATTATCAATTTTTGCTTCTTGTTAACAAACAATATCAAATTTATTTATTAAACATTGAAAATGTAGGATAAAATGACAACACATACATATAACGATAATATTTTAATATCTGAGTTCTTGTTCACTGTGAAAAGAATGGATCTGTGAATGTAATCCGAATCGTTTACATTGTCACTGTTCACTGAACTTGTTCACCCTCCATGGTTTACCTATCTCTCGTTATTTGATGATTCAATAGACGTGAGATCATCTCGTCTGTTTTGTCTTCGTCTTGTTTTTGGACGTGCTCCATGTAATTGAAACTCCTGTCGTGTAGCCTTTTCGTCTATATCTGATAAAGGATAGAGACTTTATTTCTTTTCCATCGATAAAAAGTCTGTCCCGTTTGCAAAAGACCTTTTTGTTTTGGTCTCGAGCTTCCTTATAAGAAGGCCATACCAACTTTCTTCTTTTATTGATTTCTTTCGGAAATTTTTCTGAAACACCAACTTTAGTTCTCTTCAGATTAGTTGCAGATTATCTTCCTATTTCTCTATCCTTAAAGTTTTTGAATCTGAATGCAATTGGTTTGGTTTCAAATATCGTTTTGTCTCGATTTTTTACTCTTCGCCAGCTGTCCGAATAAATGAGGTCAGTTGAAATCAATCACTTTTTCCATTTTCATTTGTTCTCTAATAAATATATTTTTAATTCCTTCCGTTGTATCGCTTTCTTCATTTTTCGTTGTCATAGGAATTCCTGTAAACACTAGGTTCTCTCGACCGAATCTGGAGATCTAGGTGTTTTTCGTGTAGTTCATCCAGATTCTTCTGAACTCTTCGAATGTGTTTGGCCATTTCGGTGATTTCAGATATAATAACGGTAATATTAGATTTGATATCAGATAATTCATTTCTATTTAATTCAAAGTGTAAGTTTATAAAGTCCAAAATTTTTACTTCTCCCACTACTCTATCTGTATTTTTTTCTACACCGTTTGAAATGTTTTGCATAGCATAGATCTTTCAAATTTTTCCAGTATTTCACAAAAGGAATAAATTCTTTTGTCAACATTTCTTCCACCTTTTGTCCAAGATTGTCAATTCTAATGTTTTGTGTCCCATATTCATTGTGGAATTTATAACTGGTTGAATTTGGAATAGATTGGTGACTATAATGATAATAGCCCGTTGTTGAAGTGAAGTTCGGGGTGGACATTTGTTGCGTTGTCAACGTATATTAAGAAGTTCCCCTGGAAAATATGTTATAAACAATGCCATAATATCTGTTCCTGTTGGAACAAATATTCTATACCCTTTATTCCGTTAGGAACAAAAACTGGAAAACTTGTTTCAATGGAAATAATATTACAGAATATTTCTTCCATTTGGATCTTATATTATGAAGGAACTTTTATTTCATGACATAGTCGTATATTGTGGTATGTTAGGTCTCCCAGGGAGGATAGGAGTATCAATATTTGGTATGTAAGTTGTCATATTTACAGTCTGTAATTTATCGACAGTTTTATTTATTTTTTATCTAAAGAGTAACACTATGTCTTCAACGATAGACAGGTGATAATACCATATACACGCACATACAGTAACAACAGTACAGGAAAAGCACATAGCTCTAAAATAACGATATAATAGACAAAACCCACATAAAACCAAATTACACCGTACTAAAGAATGTTTGCAGTTCCTAAAAGAAAGCTCAAAGTACTTAACATACTGAGAAGAAATCATGCCGTCCTACACTTAAAATTGGTTGCAATAATTATATGCATCAACGTTATAAACAGGAAAGGAAGACACGATCTTGTGCAATGCCCAACACAAACTATACAGAAAGATAAAAGAAACATTCTAGTATTGCTTCAAACTGTAAGTTAGCAAGTTGATATGTATTCCAAAATTACGAGACGTGGTTTTTTTCTCGAAATTTGTTTAGAAGTGATTAAACATTGCTCATTAAAATGAATGCATCACATAGCACATTAATGCTCAAAACACATACTGCGTTTATGAATTGCAAGGATTCCCCGCAAGATTTTTTTAAAAGTGCATGTGGTATAAAAACATGAAAATTATATTATGTAATGTTAAGTTATATAAAAAAAATTCGAGGTATAAATGTTTGTTTGAAATATTTTTACGTAAATATTGCCAATGACACTTTTATACATATTTTATATCGATTCTGAGTAAAAACAAATTTGAATATAGCAATACAAAAATTGGTCTTTTTCCTTGCAAGACTTTCAGTCAGTGACATTCTGATGGGGGTTCTCTGCATTCCGACTACTATAGTCAGCGATATCATTTATAAGCATTGGTTGCTTGGTACATTCATGTGCCATGTGCTACAATATCTTCAACTTGTAGTAGTTTTACAAAGGGCATTTTCAGTTGTAGCCATAACATGTGATCGGCATTTTGTAATTTCTAGACCGCTCAAACAGAGAATGACCAAGAAAACAGCAAGATTGCTGGTGCTCCTTCTCTGGATATTTGCATTTATTATTGCTTTGCCATCGGCCTGGTATTCTCAAGTTATCTATTTACAGTATCAACCAGGATCACATGGACTCTGCATTGAATTATGGGACGATCAGCAACTTCAACACATCTACAGCATTATACTACTACTTCTTCAGTATTTCATGCCTTTACTGATAATTATATGTGTATATGTTCACAAAGGTTATATGATTTGGATTAAACCAACTCCTGGTGAGGCAGATAAAGTAAGAGATAAGAGAATTGCTTTATCTAAAAGAAAAGTGAGTTTCATATTTAGGCATTAGGATATAAATATATCAGTTGGAAATTAGGTGTTGTATGATTGCCAATGAGACACATATCCACCCAGAGACCAATCGACGTATATGTTAGCAATTAAGGTCACCGTTCTTTCTTCTAAAAATGAGCAAAATCCATACCAATCTATTATAGGGCCCGACATGAAAAATATTAAACAACCGAAACATTGACGAGTTATGTGGTTATATACTATTATATGACATAAAAATAACGGAATACTTCATTGTCAAAATAATTTATCAAGTGGAATCAACATTATTTATTCTAACAAAATGTTGTTCTCAATCGCTACACATGTTTATTTAATCTTGACAATTTTTATTATCCGAAAGGTTTATCAGTGATAAATGATCTTACTGCTTAGTAGCTTGTGAGCATTGACCTTGTGGTCTGTTTAGATGTTTTAATCAGTAAAATTCTAATGTCATTTTGATGGACTTAAAGTTTTGTATCTTGAAAGCTTCTTCTGATTGAGTACATTTGATATTTGATATCGTTTGCGTATTTGCATATTGATATTGTTCTTTTACCAATGATATAACAAGAACTTTAGTTTGTTTTATCATGAAGAAGCTGGGAAAAAGTATTTTTAGTGGTTAATAATTGTAGAAAATGAAAATTTGATTAATATCTAATTCATCACAGGGCCCTTACCTAGTTTTACTAAATTCTGCAAGATAATTTAAATTTAACGGACCAATCATCTTAGCAAATAGTTTTATGTTAGAGTACGCAAATAACAGATAGAGAATATCAAACTGACTTTATAGCATGTTAAAAGAAAGAAATATATAAAACATTTGAAAAAGACGACAGGATGTACAATTAAAAGAGGGAATCATATGAGCTCCTAAAATGTCACCGTATGTTGCATCGAATGTGAAACTTGTAACAAGTGTGGGCTAGACTGAAATAGTCAGCCTTAGAAGAGAGGCGAAATATACCAAAGGGACAGTCAAACTCATAAGTCGAAAATAAACTGACAAAGCCATGGCTAAAAAAGAAAAGGACCAGAAGACAAACCACAATATACAAAACACAACATAGAAAACAAAAGACTGAGCAACACGAACCCCAAGAAAAACCGGGGATGATATCAGGTGCTCCGGAAGGGTAAGCAGATCCTACTCCACATGTGGCACTCGTCGTGTTGCTAATATAAATACAAACCCGGTGATAAGTCTAATGCGGTAGGTCACATTCGGGGAAAAGGAGGCTACGAGGTAAATATAT
This sequence comes from Mytilus coruscus, assembly GCA_017311375.1. Lineage (NCBI taxonomy): Eukaryota > Metazoa > Mollusca > Bivalvia > Mytilida > Mytilidae > Mytilus > Mytilus coruscus. The sequence continues at coordinate 32,910,712 of CM029602.1, read as the reverse complement.
TTGGTTTGCGAAATATATGACACTTCATACCCGATAACATCCCACAGAAACACGAAGGTCTCAAATGTCATTTTCAATATTTATAAATACTTACAAGTTATAAGCTCATTTGTCCAGTAGTTAAAATGAGGAAACAACTGAAAAATATTGATTGTAGGATTTTTTAAATTGATTTATATCATGTATATGTTTTATATGACTCATTGTATAATGCTATTTCTTTACAGAGTTTGAAAATGTTATTCATCCTGGTATCCGTCTACGCATTCACATGGCTTCCTATCTATATTATGACTATCATTGGCGATCTTAATCCAACGGTCTATGATCATAGATTTGCTCACATACTATGGCTGTTTTTTCATTGGCTGGCATTCAGTAATACTGGTATCAATCCAATGGTTTATTGTTGGATCAACAAGGCATTTCGGATTCAGTAAAAACGATTATGGTGTTTTCTGTATGTCGTCGTTTAAAGGCAAAAACAGAACGTCGTAAATCAATCGAAAAATGTCTTAAGAAAAGAAGAAGAAAAGCAAGTAAACAGAACATGCAGAAGCAGAAGGAAACTGATATTTCTTAGAGGGTGCATAAAGGTCAACACATCAGTCACAAATATGCCTTAAGACTTTCTTAAATTCTGCCTTTAACGTATACTCATATATATTTTTAAAATGTTAGTACTGAATATACCATTCATGGGAAATAACACGTATATCAAATAAACGTTTCGAACTTATTTTGTTTTTTTTAATTTGACAGAGCCCGATAAATTTTTAGTTCACAATCACGTGACGTTGATCAAGTTAAGGCCGGTGATTGTAATCTAGTCTTATCTTAGTCTAATATTTAAATGTAATGGACATTTTTTAGAAGCAAAGAAAAAACGTATTAACCAAGTACAAAAAGCATTTTACAGCTTGTATAGAAATATAAGAAACCAAGTCATTCCATTTGACTTACAGCTCAAACTTTTTGATGCCATGGTAGAAAGATATAGGAAGATGTGGTGTGAGTGCCAATGAGACAACTCTCCATCCAAATAACAATTTATAAAAGTAAACCATTATAGGTCAATGTACGGCCTTCAACACGGAGCCTTGGCTCACACCGAACAACAAGCTATAAAGGGCCCCAAAAGTACTAGTGTAAAACCATTCAAACGGTAAAACCAACGGTCTAGTATATATAAAAACGAGAAACGAGAAACACGTATAAATTACATAAACAAACGACAACTACTGTATTAACCAAGTACAAAAAGCATTTTAACGCTTGTATAGAAATATAAGAAACCAATTCATTCCATTTGACTTACAGCTCAAACTTTTGATGCCATGGTAGAAAGATATAGGAAGATGTGGTGTGAGTGCCAATGAGACAACTCTCCATCCAAATAACAATTTATAAAAGTAAACCATTATAGGTCAATGTACGGCCTTCAACACGGAGCCTTGGCTCACACCGAACAACAAGCTATAAAGGGCCCCAAAAGTACTAGTGTAAAACCATTCAAACGGTAAAACCAACGGTCTAGTATATATAAAAACGAGAAACGAGAAACACGTATAAATTACATAAACAAACGACAACTACTGTACATCAGATTCCTGACTTAGGACAGGTGCAAACATTTGCAGCGGGATTAAACGTTTTAATGGTACCAAACCTTCTCCCTTTTTCTGAAACAATAGTATAACATCACAACATAGAAAACACACGATAAAACATCAATTGGAAGGCTTAACTCAATCAAAACGTAAATTAACACACTATGAACGAATAAATTCGATCTGTGATACCTGAAAGTAAATACATAGTAAATAAAATATTAGGGACAAACATTCAAGGCCAAAAAGCAAACAAACAAATCCAAATAAAGCCATGGCAAAACACTACCGTGAGCCTATTTTATCATATAGTAGTGAGATTTTGGGGTTCGAAACCTGAAAATTTTGAACAAATTCACTTAGGTTTTTGTAAACGAATTTTAAAAGTAAGGTCTACAACACCTATTTACATAGTCTATGGAGAATCAGGCAGATTTCAATTAGAAATAAAAGTTAGAATACGAATGGCATCATTTTGAAGAAAAATATTGCATGGTGAAAAATTAAGAAGTAATATGTATAAATTATTACTTAGTTTAAAGCAAAATAGCAGTCAGTCCTTCAAATGGTAGAATTGTGTTGAATCAATAATTAATGATACAGGATTAGGATATGTATTTGTCAATCAAGATAGTTCTGACTATAAACATCTGATAAAACATGTTTCAAAAATGATAACGATATTCAATTATCTTCCCGTGATGTATTTTATTCAAGTTTTAAAGAACTTTTTAGTTTTGAAAATTATTTAATACAGATGCCGGAAAACGCAACAATCTGGATGACAAAATTAAGAACATCTAACTTTAAAATTCCCATTGATACTGGGCGTTGACATACATGTATTCCTGCAGAGGACCGAAAATGTAATTTATGTAAAGAAGATATAGGAAACGAATTTCACTATTTCTTTATATGTAAGTCTCCTCATGTGGTTAATATTATTATAGACAGTATGCATCTTTTATTAGAAACATAAATAACTTATTGTGATATGTATATTATTTTGTATATTTTTATTAACTGTTTATTGTATTATAATTCATGTTTATTATTGTACATTTACATTATGTTACACATATATGTGTCTGAGCAATGCTTTATAATAAAATCTTGAAATCTTGAAAATCTTGTAATAACATGTTGGTTAACATAACCATTAGTTTTTGGGACCGGTTTGATGTCCCATTGCCATCACAGCAGATTTTTCAGATGCCTCGGGAATACTGAAATAGGTATCATTGTCCTTAACAGCAAGCTGATCGGATACAAGTAGGAATTAACTGAAATGACCGCTGAACCACTACTAAATGAAGAAATATACTACTGATCGTGTGTGCCTTTTGAAAAGGGCGGATCAATTGTATGAAATGTGACATTGTCGACGCTTTTTTGGTCTTTAATTTTGCACGTAATACATGTAATATCTTCTTCTCTGTTTCTATACTCGACGGTGGTTGTTTTGAGAAAATATGTATGATATTTGGCTAATGATCGTGTTAATAGGTTTGTTCCCTTCGTAAATGTCCAATATGCCTATGAAATATACAAATATTTTTTTTCAAATACCGGACGGAGAACAGAATATCAAAGGATCCTGGCCTAACAACCTATTAGAAAGGAGTGGCGTAATATAATCCGCGTGACCACTTTTCAGGGTTGACTGGATTACTCCCCATGTGCATATTATATAAGCAATGAATATATTGATCGGATCGAAAATTAACTGTTGAGTCACGATGTAAATCAGTAAGGTGTGGATTATTATTGCTTTATTTTTACAGAAAATTACATTTTGCATAAATTATGAATTATGCATCAAAATAGTTTTCAACAAATTCGTGGCTATATGAATATTTCCTGCTATGTGTCGAAAGATGCTATCCCAAAATGCTTCGTTCAACCATCAAATAAACGAATACATGTCCTTGTCGACTGTCAATCAGTGAGCCAGGATCCCAGGCTAAGATTTGGAACTAATACCACAAAGCAATCTTAGTGCGCAAGATCATATTAAGATCTTCTTATATGCTAAGATTGTATCCAGAAGAAATCTCAGAATGATTGACAACCCTTAAAATTCAAGTCCCACAAGTAACCCTTAAGGGTTTTCTTATCATTCTCGTAGCGCTCTCTTGGTCTTCATTTTATCGACTGGGTATCTCAAACGTCAATAATCAACTTAAGATCGTCTTAGTATACTCTTAGCAAAATTTAAGTGTTTCAATAATTTTTTATACTTATTATTACCAACAAAACATTAAGATTAGTCAGCGGCACCCTTATAGTCCTCTTAGTTTAGAAATTAGCACTTGCTGTCTTCTCTTAAAGTCTAAAATTCAATTTGATGTCTAATTCAAGTTGAGATTCGAGTTGCAATTTTTTGTCAAGTCAAAATTCAATTGTTTTCACCCTCCGTGTCAAAGTAGATCTTGATAGCTGTTTGAGTGGCAATCATACAACATCTTCTTTTCTATATGTATGCTAGGTTTTCACTTCAAATTCTATAACATATTTGCCATGTTTCCAACAGAATGACAGCAGTTATATAAGAACCAACTGTTTCCACTTCTCGAATTCTTGTTTTAGTACTTATACGCGACGGAGTGTCTTCAAGATTGGATAAAAGAAAAAAAGATCAAAGAAGTCAGTTCATTTAATATCACATAATTATATATTAATGATTATCATCATTATAAGAATACGGAGATGTGGTATGATTGCCAATTAGACAACTATCCACCAGATTTCAAATGACGAAGATAAAAGCAATTATAGGTCACCAAACGAGCTTCAACAATCAGAAAAACCCATACCATATAGTCAGCTATAAAAGGTCCCCATATGAAAAATGTAAAATAATTCAAACGAGAAAAATAACGGCTTTATTTATACAATACAATTGACGAAAAAACTGATATGTCAGACATGATCTAACGACAACCCAAGTTACAGGCATATAAAGAATGTGGCGGGGTTAATTATGTTTGTTGGCGCTAAAACCTCCCATAACCTGGTACAGTGTTCTATTAATCAACAATCCAAACTTATCAACATTAAAGACACAAGAGTTTATAGTACAGCTGCCGTGTCTCATTTCAGGCATATACATCTAATTTTAAAATATTGTCATTTCAGTTATGGAGTATATGACAAACTAGAATGTTTCAACTTTTAAATGAATTTTCTTCACCTTAGCGACAAGATCCTTCTATTTACTACTGTTAATGCAGTATATATTCCTCACTTGATAAGATATGCAAATCAGAGCTTGCATTTTTCATAATTAGAGTTTGTGATACGCTATAGTTTGCGAGTTTTATTAACAGTAAATGAGCCAATGATGTTTATTAAAGGTTCATTGGAAGGTAGTAACATAGGATTGAAAATAAATTAGTATGAAACTTGCAATAATATATGACAGGTTATTAAAACTTTATTTTGAAGTGCGTGCAGTAATCTTCCGTCATGAATTTATAGAAAAATTTTCTTCCTTTTTCATTTGATCGAAATTTTATGTATTTGTGTTGTTGCATTGCTTGAAACTTGGGATTATTCAATGATGACCGAATTTTGGTGGTTAGTTGATCATATTCTGTCAACGTAAGGCGAATTACACGTTTTTGGCGATATTTTGGATTTTTATGGAATGTTGTATTCATTTAGAGGTCGATGAATCCCATCTGTCGAAGTATAAAAAAACATATTTTTATACATATTAACATATATTTGCATTTTTTTTTTCATTTCCGGAAAAAACAAGCAATTCAAAAATAATATATAAAATGCAGGTAGAGTTTATAAAAAGAATCCTTCGACTCCTTGTCGATGTTTTATAATTAAAACGCAAATTTACAAAAAGTTCTTTCTTAGACTTTAAAACTGGCAAGCATTCTAAAAGTTATTTTAGCTTTGATGAGTTTTTTCTTTACAAATAACTGTCAAATTCTCAAAATAAAAAAAAGCCAGTAAACCACTAAAGATGATCCTGACTTTGGACATGCTCATAATATTTTGCAGTGTTTTACTACAAAATCCTACATGCAAATTTCAAGAATGAGTAATACAAACCCAAATAAAAACAGAAGACGATTGCAGTTGTTCCGGATTGGTAAGCAATTTCTGCTCCAAAATTGACAACGGTCGTGTTGCTCAGGTAAGTACAAATCCAGTGAAGTATCATTCAATGAAAGGAGGACGGGAATTGGGTTATTACACTTTCGACACATACATAGGATAGGATGACCAGATATTCCATAATGGTCAACCACTTTAGAAGGGATATTTTGTATTATCGTATTCTTTAATAAGTGGTTGTCTTTTGTCATATCGTAATACATAATAACATTAACGGTACCATTGTCTCGCCAGATGCGCGTTTCGACAATACATGTCTCTTCAGCATGTTCAGTGAATATAATTGTCCTTAAAAGTTCATCAGAACGATAAGAAGAAAAAGACGAAAAATATGGCCGTGTTCACACAACAAAATTTACTCGGAGTACAGACACACCTGTGCCTCTGGTAAAGTTTTAAGGCATGGCAGGAACTAGATAATTAAATTTTAAATGCAGATTATGTTAAAATTTCAGAAAATTAAAAACTTTCATTTATTTTTGAGATTCCCTTTTTTCAATTCCAAAGGAGTGCCAAAATAAACGAAAACATGAATCGCATATGAAACGGTCAACTCATTTACAGTTTAAATCATATATTATTGTGCAGATTAAAATAAATAGCTAATATCATTTCACAGGGGAACATCTCAAATATTTTTCCAAACCTTCTGTGGGAACGGAAAAAAAGGAATAAAAGTTTATAATTTTCTGAAATATAAAATACATTTAACATTTAATAATCTAGTTCCAGCCATGTCTTAAAACTTTACCAATTGCACAAGTTGGTACTCATTGTGAACCTATGAAAATGTAAAAAAGACAATGTCTTTTTGTCATACAATAAAAGACGTTAACGCGATTTTTCCGACAGCATCAACCAAACTTAACTTTGACTGAAACTCCATACGCATCAAACGTGGTTTATCAAAAGTTAAAACAAATTTAAAAAAACGTGTTTTTGGCTTTCCCATAAACACTAAAATAACTAAGACTATCGGTTTTGTTGAGAATTCTAATATTCTCATACGAATCAAATATGGTTTCTCCGGAAAAGATGATAAGATCGTTCCCTTAAATCCCAGTCGTAAGTTAATGCTAAGAGTGATATAAAAGGTTAAGAGAAGCGAATGAGGGGTTGGTGAGACACTAACATCATCGTAACAAGGAAAAGAAATAACATCAGAATTATGACAGTAAACTGTAGAAGCTTGAGAAGTCAGCAAATAAGAAACGAGTTTACCACACTTATAGATACTCATTAACCTTATATGATACACGCAACTGAAACACACCTAGATTAAACAATATTAAATGCAGAAATCATCGACACAAATATTTATGAAGTATACAGGAAAGATCGTGTATTTGAAGTAGGGTATGAGGGAGGAGGGGTTTTAAACCTAGTTAGAAAAGACTTATTATCAACAGCTGAAATTACACTTGACACTGACTGTGAAGTATGTTGGAATAAGATTGAGATAAAAGACGACAACTTCCAAGTAAGAAAACCCAACAACCTAAGCTTTGACATAAATAGCAAGTTAATAGAAGCACTTGAAGAAATTGTCTTATCCGAACAGTAAAAGAACCTACACGTTATGAAAACATACTAGATCTTGTACTAACAACAAATCCGGCTAGCATTGAAAATACATCAGTCCAAGATGGAATGAGTGAAAATAGCATAGGCATAACGGACATAAATTTAAAAGCAAAAACAAAGAAGCAAGTACCGAGGAAGGTATATATTTAAAAAAAAGGGCAATATGAATAGATTTAACGAACGCCTAGATAAAGAGTTGATCAATTTGATACAAAATTCAAAAACAAACACCATACAGGAATGCTGAAATGAATTTAAGGATGTATTATCTCAGGCAATAACAACAAATATTCCAACAAAAATGCTGACAACCAGATGGAATGTACCCTGGATCAATAGAGATCGAAACAATAATAAGAAGGAATCTAAGCGTACCAACAATGAAAAACACTGGGAAGACTTCAAGCTCCTAAGAAAAAACGGTAAAATCTTAACTGGAAGAAGCACACCAAAACTATATTTGGAAGTAGATGAAGACGGAGAAAGAAATACACCATTACTTGAAAAAGTTTTGGCAATATGTTAATTCAAAAAAAAAAAAAAGAGACTCGTGTGAAATAGCAAGACTCATTTCAGATGGAAAAACAATGGAAGACAGTTAAAGTTAGGCAGAAGCACTTAACCATAAATTTTTTTCTGTTTTATAGATGAAAATACATCAAGCCAACCAGAATTAAAAGGCAACCCATCGCCTACTATATGCCCATTAGAAATTACAGTATATCGCCATAAATAACAACAGTATATTAAAAAACGTACGAAGAAGGCTCCGTCCCAGACAACTTGATAACAGCAATCATTACAGCAATATTTAAGAAGGGAGATAAAATAAAGCCAGTTGATTACAGACCTGTTTCATTGACATCAGTTACATGTAAACTCATGGTAAACATTATTTCAAACACATAATGCAACATCAAGAGAATTATGAAATCCTTGTAGATTAATATCAACACGGCTTCAGGCAGAAAAGATCATGCGAATTTCAATATGCTACAACAATCAAACATCTGGATAACAAAGAGCAAGCAGTAATGCTAATTTTAGACTTTAGCAAAGCGTTCGATGTAGTACCACACATGCGCCTCTTACGGAAACTAGAGCTTTACGGAATAAAAAACAAAATACTTGAGTGGATAAAAGCTTGGCTCACGCAAGTTCAACAGTGTGTAGCAGTTGAAGGTGAAACATCTAGAAACACCTTTGTAAAATCCGGAGTACCTCAAGGAACAGTCGTATGTCCATTGATGTTCCTTTTGTACATCAACGATATTGGCGATGCAATCCAGTCAAAGTTTCGCCGTTTTGGAGATGATAGCCTGGTAATAGATTGTACGGATGACTGCAATCAGTTATAAAAAGATCTTGACAAATTGGTTGACTGGGATATAAATGGCAGATGAAATTACATGCGTCAAAATGCTATGTATTAAAAATTTCCAACAAAAAACAAAAAACCTATAAGGCATAACTACCACATGCACGGCCAAATTTTAGAAGATGTAGACCAAAACCCATATTTAGGGGTTCAGTTCTCCAACAATCTGAAATGGGATATACACATCAATAACATCGTAGCTAAAGAAAATAAATCATTAACCTTCATGAGAAGAAATATCAATAAACTCCCGGAAGAGATTAAGAAAAGATCATACCAAACTAATGTAAGACCAAATGTAGAATAAGCCAGCAGTACTTGGGATCCATACCAGGAAATCACAAAAAAAAAAAAAAGATAGAAATGGTGCAAAAAAGATCAGCCCGTTTCATTAAACATCAATACAGTAGAGAACCTGGATCAGTCGCTACCATACTAAAGGAATTAAAATTACCGTCATTAGAGACACGACAAAAAAATTAAAAGGCTCTGCCTGTGTCATAAAGCACTACTTCATAAAATAGCCATAAATATACCAGATTATATAGAACATAAAACAGGACAACAAGGCAATACCACCAACGTGAATTCAGAAATCTTCAGAATAAAGATGATGCGGAGGAATTTAAGAACAGCCTCACATCTTATTCAATATAGTCGTCACGCAAGAAACTAATAACTATAATCTGCACATGTGAATATGTTTTTAATGAGCACCATATTGAATGACTGATTTAGTACTTGCGTGATGGGTCTTAGACCTTTTGCATTTCAACGATGTAGATGTAACGTTCTCGTAAAGCGTTCGTAAGTTTTTTCTTTAATGAAACTTAAGATAGGTTTTCATGATACTAGCCCCATACTAGTTATTCACTCGGAGCTCCTAGGTTGGTTTGTTTGTCACACTAACTAGTTTGGATGAAGCATAGCGGAGCTCCGAGGTTTGCCGATGGATGGTTTGCAGACAACGCAATCTTTGATCAAACTCCGGACCTTCTATCAAAACACTAATTGAAATATGATTTTCCGGATCAATGCATTGAATAACACAATCAGGAAATGCTGATTTTGAAACGGCGCATGCATTAAGTAAAAGATTCAATTATACTGATTTAAGGTAGTACAATACAAAAGATAAATTATTTTATCAAAATTTCAAGTTTGCCATATATCATAATTGCTTGCTGGAAAATAGAAGACCTATTATCATCAAAAGAAAGATAATGCAGATTCCTTTTACAAACGTTCATAAGTTTTTCTGTATATTATGTACAAAGAAGAAAAACATTGAACAGTAACAACTGTAGAAAAGTCACGCACAGAAATGGAGACCAGACCTTGGGTCAATTCAATACTTTTTAAAAGAAAATGAAATGACTTCCTGGTATGCTAATCAAGATTACACTTTGTGTTATCGTAACGGTCGGGGTTTTATAAAAGAAAAATAGAAATATTTGCAGGTCTAAAACATCTGAAAATTTATAGATATTTTGTTTTAGTTCACCTTGCCCTATAGACCATGTGAGCTTTTGTTATCTCTTTGCGGCTTTCGTTGTTCATGATTTATTAAATGTTCAATGCTATTATTTTAAAATTGAGCCTGTATTTCAGATACACTAAGCAGTATGTCTTTTATATTTGGTGTATGAAATGATTGTAAGTTGTGCCTGTCCGTCTGGCAGTGTAATTATCTGACCTTGTCCTCATATTTATGGTTCACTGGTCAATATTACGTTATTTAGTTACTAGTACATCTTTTTCCTTGATACTGTAAGCAATAGGTCAATTCTATTTAGCGTATCGAATGATTGTAATGTGTACATGTCCATCTGGCAGGATTCATCAAACAATGACCATATCTGCATGATTCATTGATTTTTGTTAAGTTTTTGTAGTTGCGCCTGTTATATCTTTTTCTCAGATGCTATAAGCAATAGGCAAACTAAATTTAGTTTACAGATTATTGTAAAAACAACTAATCAAAGATTGATTGGAAAATAGCACTGATTTCGTTACCATGCAATTCCATGAGAACCGTTCGAACAGAGATATTTTCAGATTTAATATGATGTTACTGTTTACAATAGGGAGGTCAATGTTTGTTTTTGAGAATTTTACTTTTCCTGTTCAGAATTTGCCCATATAGGCTTTTACGAAGACCCTAAAAAAATTTCACAGCCTCTTATTTCTTTGCATCACAGTGCGAAGCTATTAGTTTCATACGATATTCACGCCATTTTGAAATTATTACGTAACAAATATTGTTTCTCATTGGTTGCCTTATGATTTTGAAAAGATTCTATGGGCTAGATTGAGATATAGGATTGGGAACATATCCCGGATAGGAGAAGATATCATATACGGCAAATTTACAGTATGGGTATTCAAGATCCGATCCGATACCCGATTAATGACTATTTTGCTCAGGCTGTTAATTTTGAATAATTGATAATGTTGAAGTGATATGGATAAATGAGTGCCCAATTTGTATTTGCTTCGCACCACTGTGTGAAGCTGTAAGGTTCATTCAATATTCACGCCATCTTGAAATTATAACTTAACAAATATTGGTTCTGACTGGCTGCATCATGATTTGGCTAAGTTTATATTGGCTACAATGTGATATTAAACAGAATTTGGAACATGAGTGGGCGATATCAAGTAGGTATATAAGGAATAAAATTGCAGTATGGTATATTCAAGGCCCGATCAACAATTATTGCTACATGTTGACGTAATTTATTGTAGTGCGAAGCAATCCATACCTTTTTAGAAAGGTTAGTTAAACTTGTTTATTAGGTATATTGACATATAACATGCAGGCATCAGAATCAATTATTGTCATGTATTGATTGTTATATATAATGTTTGGCAAACAAATTCCCCTACATTTAATTGCTGATACAGAGTCAATAAGAAACCTTTCGTTAATTAATGCAATAATATAAATGTCTAGATTATCACGGTAGGTATAGTGTCCGGCTGAGATCGTGTTTTTTTTCGAGTGAATCGGTCCACTTTTTTCGAGTGTAGATCAGGTTTTTTCGAGTGATATCGCATGCAATCAGATCGATTTACTGTTATTTCGGGAGTATAATAGTTTTATTCGTGACTGTTTATCTTATTCTGAATGCTATACATGTTCTGAGCACAAACCACGCACAATTTCCTTGTAGTTCACTTATTATTCAGTGTTTTATACTGTCCGTGTTTTTTCGAGAGCAACATTTAAAACGTCCGAGTTTTCAGCAATTGGTCCGGTTTTTTTAATAAAATGTGAATAAGAAAGAAGACAATCTTGGGCTTAAAAACTGACTTTTTCTAGTTTGTAATTGTAATTTAGCGAAGGACAATACTATTTATTAAGTCACAAAAACATATTACTTTGTTGATCAAATTTAACCCTTTTCAATTCAATGATATCTTTCTATTCTGAAAACATTTTACCATAACCTTGCAGTATTACGATATATAAGAAATCACTTGGTCCTTTTTAAAACGGTCTTGAGTACCGAGTACAGGGACTCATAATCGTTTCAATATATTTCATACTACCTTTGTTTTTACAGTCAATAATATGATTGATATATATATTACAGTGACGAAAAAACATAGGAGCAAGAAAAACTAAGGAAAAGCAGTAAAAAATCAGACAATTCAATATAAACCCAAATATTCTACTAAAAGAGCACCCCCTAAAAAAATTACAATAACAGTCGAATTGAATGGAATATCTAATAAAAAAACTAAAACAACACTATAAATTCCATGCATCCGAAGCGCTTTTCTGGATGTACCATTCAGAACGCTCAAAGCCGAATATTTGAAAGCCAAGGATATATCAGATCCGAAACATTTGAACACCTATATCACCAAAAGGACCTAAAAAAAGCCAAATCCATCTAAGTTCAACTTTGCCTGAGGGAGTTGAAACCTTAGTTTCTTTATAATTTTCAAATTTATAAACTGACAAATTTGATTGATTGCTGGTTGCTTAACGTCCAGTGGCAAATATTTCATGCATGTTCAGGACGAGAAAAAATTAACAATAAATCCAATAGGTAGGTCCTGTATCAGAGGACGTTCAAGATGAAGGTCGGAAAATTTAGACTGCCACTGAAAATGAGGGTACATTGGATATGGACAGAAATTTTGCCTTGCAACATGCCACCTACAGATCCCTCAAATAGCTGTTGCACGGGTTCTTAACGTGCGGTGAGCGTAAGGTATTTGAACATTGTTCTTGATTTCTTTTCTAGAACGATAAAACATATTACCATCAAGACAAATAGTAAATAAAATTTTGGGATGTGTATTTTCTGTTAAAAAAACACATATTTACCCGCTTTTCACGCTATGTGTATGTACGTCTCAATCCAACATGTCTGAGCTCAATTAAAGATTGTTTACATCACGAAATATTTACTGTATGAAATCCACATAGGTACACTAACATGAAGATTTCTGAATACAAATTAACGATACCTTTTTACAATGTATGAAATGAACGTGTTAATGCAGCATTATCAACCTGGTTGAATGCATTGTTTCGTGCTTTAAAAAGTACTTTATTTGAACATTTTCATTGTTTTTTAAACGTAAATACACTGACATATTACATTTTAAGCCATAGGAATTTTGTTTTCACTCGATAAAACAAGGACGCATTCGGTGATTTATTGGGAATATATGATATTGTCCTTCACTTAATTACAGTTACAAACTAGAAAAGTCATTTTTGAATCCAAGAATACCTTTTCTTTTAAAAATCCGACCATTTGATGAAAAACCCAGACGGTTTCACTATTGCTCTCGAAAAAACCCGGACAATACTAAACTGTTTATTAAACACCGAAATTTTTGGTTAAATGCAAGGAAATTGTGCTTCTTTGTTGCTCAAAACATGTATAGTATTCAAAATAAAATGGGTAGTAATGTAAAAAAAAAACTATTATAATTACAAAATAGCAGTTAATTGACCTTATCGCATGTTTTATCACTCGAAAAACCCAATCTACACTCGAAAAAAATGGACCGATTCACTCGAAAAACCACGATCCTAGCCGGACACTTTACCTACCGTGAAGATTCGAGATATTGTTTATCTACAACCATGCTAGCGAATTTCAATTTCGAACTTATTTTCGACATTTTCAAATTTCTTTTACCAAAATTTTCGTTTCGACAATTTTACTGATTTTTTAAGAAGTAAGACTATCGGTATTTCATTTGTCGACAAGTTCTTTTAAGAAAATTGGAAACACCTAGGACATTTTTGTTAAAATGCCCTACAATTTTACAATACCAAATTTCAACACTATAATTACGGTGTTATGTTGACAACAAATATACGGCAAAGAATGCTTAATTGTAGCCAACTTCAAATAAGATAAGATTAATTTCTTGTTGGAAAATTGTTCTGGGCAAAAATTCAAAATTTTGGAATCGAATTTTCATAGAAAATGAAACCAGCTGGACTACTGACTTCGAATGCTTTTTTCATTTTGACTGAGTGTGGATTCGTATGGCGGGTAATGTACGCATAGGAAACTCTGTCGATGCATCTGGTCCCGCATGATTACCACAGATCAATATAATTAAAGCTCCCTTGTCCCTTTTTAAACGGTACTTTTTGTGAAGAACGTAATATTGTGATCGCAACATGTAAATGACCTATATTTCACGACCATTTCCTTCATATTGTTAATGACATTTTGTGCCTTTTTGTTACACATATTCTTGTAGAAACGATCCCCAAATTAGCCTTTTGGACGTGGGCATGAGAGAGCAAATTATCAATAATAGATAGCCATACATGTTAGTCAGTATCTAGCAAAAACTAAATAACTTGTATTCCACTTGTTTGGCCGACGTGTCCTTCGTGACATCGTCACCACCATCTAAAATTCCGACACATTCGTGGTTAATATTCTTTACTGGTCGTTTTTAATTTTATTGGCTAATCGATGACTCTTCCTCTCATACAACAGTACTGCAAGGTTGAAATTGTTTAATGTAATGTCAAATATGCACTTTTCATAATTTCCTGATTTTAGGTGGTTATGTAGGCGTTTGCATACATTATATCCTAGAAATAGTGTATGAAATGACTTACTCAAACTGATAATAAAAAAGAATGTTTTTTGTATCATTTTTTATTCTTAATTATTCCGTTGAAAAATTTATAAACAAATTAGGGTACCATTCCCTCAGGCAAAGTTGTCCTTAGAATAATTTGGCAATCCTTTATGTCACTTTAAGTCACATGGTTCTTCAAATTTGTGGGTTAAAGCGTTTCTGATGAAAGTTAATCAAGACAAGCGTTTCAGATGCACCATATTTACCAAGTGTGAATTTCATACAAAATGTAAGTAAGTAGTTTTATTCTAAAAAAAAAAAAAAAAAACAAAAACAAAATTCGGCTCTCCTACCATCATTTTCATTCTAAATTCTGCAATTGTGCACAATCAAACAAATGGTTCTTACTTACAGAGGCAAACTATGTTTGTTTGGTAAATTAGGCAGTGCTTAACGTGTTTTAAGATGAATTGTTTAAACTAAGTAAACCTAATAAAGCTTTTTTCGAGCATTCAATGTTTTTTTTTTTAGAATTTTCACATCAAATCAATGGAAATAATTTTCTATTTGTTTTTAAATGGATCCCATTCTGTTTCCATATCGTTTTTTAACTTTAAATCTAAAAAAATGTAAGGTATACTATCGTTAGTTGAGGACAGACAACCTTGTACAAATTATAAGACACCACAAGAGAAAAAGCAATTAAAACATATAAAACAAAAATCCAAGAATAAACCAATTAAAACAAAACACTTTAAAACAAAATAAAGTAACAACAGAAATAAAAATATTCCCAACTTTCAAAAGCACCGCCGACAAAAAAGAGAAAAAAAGTAAATAAAAAACCAAGAAAACAAGAAATAAGACAAAAGAAACAAGAGTGGTAAAACGCTATGATAATTGACGTCATTGGAATGATACCTTCCTGCGAAGGGTCAAAGCAAAAACTTATTATAGCCTTTCAAGACATCATACTTATTTTGACTAGAATGACACCTGCTTCACAGTTAAAGCGCAATTGATCAATTAACAGTTTGAGTTGTAGTATTTAAACTTCTAGAGGTTGCAGTAAACTATCTCGTCTAATGTGATCATACCCAACACATCACGTTAACCATTTCTTAAAACATCTTACGGCAGGACGTTGAAAGTGTAACTGGAATATCAAAGACCAATTAATACAAAAATAACGCAATGCAATGTGGTGGATGTAATTGGACATTGTTAAATAAATCCTTCTGGGACCAGTTTACTTATGACAATTCAGTGACAACAGAAGAGGATATACGTTTTGAAATGTATCAGCTACCCTTGTCGTTTATTTCTCCTTTGTTGCTCCTATATGGCCTTGTTGTTGTCATTAGTTTTGGCGGGAATATCGTCGTTTGTTATACTATATGTGATGTAAAAGGTCTGCATACAGTAACAAACTTTTTCATTGCAAATCTAGCCGTCAGTGACATTCTGATGACGGTTCTCTGCATTCCAACTACTGTTCTCAGCGATATTATTTATAAACATTGGGTGCTGGGATCATTCATGTGCCCTGTGTTACATTATATTCAACTTGTCGTTGTTATGCAAAGGGCATTCGCAATGGTAGCTATTACATGTGATCGGCATTTTTTAATTTCTAAACCACTCAAAAGGAGAATGACTAAACCCACAGCCAGATTGCTAGTTCTACTGCTTTGGATAGCTGCATTTGTAATTGCATTGCCAACAGGCATGTTTTCCCAAGTTCACTATTTACAGTATGAACCTGGATCGCAAGGACTCTGCATCGAAATTTGGGAAACCCATAGACTTCGAAATGTATATAGCATTATAATACAATTACTACAGTATGTCATTCCCTTAATTATAATGATATGTGCATACATTCACATTGGATACATGATTTGGATAAAACCAACACCTGGTGAGGCAAATAAAGAACGAGATAAGAGAATTGCATTATCTAAAAGAAAAGTGAGTTTATAGAATTAAGAATTTGGGTAAGAATAGATCCGATTGACATACTATTAATTTCCATCAAAAAATTACTTACTCGATAAATTGCTCTTTAGAAAGTATCTATCTTCTTTTTACATTAAAACTTCATTCATGATTGCCAAGTGATCCCTTCTTGTTAACAGTGGAATTGTTTTAAACGATAACCTAATTGTACAAATTGAATGTTTACTTGAAAAATAATGCACTGCATGACACTTATCTAGTTTCAACTAGACCTTAAAGATCATACATACAATTTACTCACTTGATATTTTTTTTAAGCTCTATAATATAGTCAGAAAAATCATGTAGATCAAATCTGACTATGGTAAAACCAAAACAAGTACAAAGCAAACTAAGTGTGTATAAAAAATCAAAACGGGGCTGATAAAAAAACACATTTGGAGCTAACTCATTGGTTTAAGGAAGAAATCACACTGAATACTAAAATATATTTCACAGGTATGTAGATCCCTGTTGTAAAAAAGTTTGATAAATTGCACTACATTATTGAAGAGTTAACATTTTATTTTTATTGAATATAACTATAATTAACAATTGAAAGTTATATTGTTTCATTTTTCTACATGTTAACATGTCATTTTGCATTTTGTGTTATATTATAGTTGATTTCGTTACAGAGTTTGAAAATGTTATTCATCGTGGTATTCGTTTACGCAATCACATGGCTTCCTATACATATCATGACTATCATTGGCGATCTTAATCCAACGTTATATGACAACAGGTTTGCTCACATACTATGGCTGTTTTTTCATTGGCTGGCATTCAGTAATACTGGTATCAATCCAATGGTTTATTGTTGCATCAATAAGGTATTTCGGAAAAAGGTAAGGCTATTATTTCACTTGCCTGTTTGTAATCGCAGAAGATCGTTTAAAGCACAAAAGGGCTATTGTCTTTCAAAAGACAAACATTTTTCCAAAAGAAGAAGAGAAGCATGTAAAGAGAAGCAAAAGGAAACTGTCATTTCTTAGACGTAGTTTTTCAAAATAAGGAGGCACCAATAACTGTGAAAGTTTTCACAAAAGAAGAAGGAACGACTCTGCCTTGAGATCTGTTATAGTGCAGTCAACTGCACTCTTAGATGTTTTTTCAATCTATGTATATCTGTTAATTAGGAGTTTAGAAATAAAGAATCATTAAATAAACGAGTCTCTCTCTCTCTCTCATTCTCTCTCTCTCTCTCTCTCTCTCTCTCTCTCTCTCTCTCTCTCTCTCTCTCTCTCTCTCTCTCTCTCATATATTATGCATTGTTATTTTTATTTTTTTTATACGATAGTCAGCTGTAATTATAACTTATATGTAATTGATTTATTCTTACCAGAAGCCAACCTGTGGCATTGACAAACACGGACCCTTCACCTGAATGCTGGACTAGTGGAGTAGATTGTTAACATCAGTAGTATCAGATAAAAATTACCGATTTTATATTAAATAAGAAGCAAGAAATTTACTTATTAAGTTTGATTTTTTTTTCAATAATTTAAAAACATATCTTAAGATGTAATGCTATACAGTTATGAACAACATTCGCTATATGATGTTGATATTTAATTTTTCCATTGCAGTAGGTCATGATTTTCTTAGTCTGTTTATGACGTCTTTACAACAATTTCATTAGAGGTGTATTGACTGATATTCAAGTCTGGTAAAACATGTTTGATTTGTTAGTTGAAGTGAGATATGAGTTATAGTGTTAAGTAACTGCTAGTTTATAAGATCGGTGTTTTGTGTCTTTTGTCTCTTTGTGAGTTGCATTTGTGCTTTGGGCAGATCAGATAAGTCACGCCATTTCCAACTGATTTTTACAGTTTGTATATCTATAATTCCACTATCATAAATCAGGGGGAAGTTTTGATCTCAGAAAATTTGTTAACCCCGATTTATGTTCCTGTCCGAAGATAGGAGCCTGTAATTCTGTTGTTTTCGTCGATTTCAGCATATTATATTTTATTTCAGTTGAATATTTTGACATAAATCATTTCAGTGGTGTTGCCATATGAATTGGTTCATATTTAGCCTTGGGTTTTTCTCATTTTTGAAGGGCGAACGAACTGAATTGTCTCTATTGACGGTCCCAGTTGTCTTCAATATATCTCTTCAAATCGACCAAATGATACAACAGACATTATCTGTAGGACCATCCGAGTTGTTTCGCTGATAAACGGTTCGACATTTCTCTATATACGGTCAGAATTGTCTTTGTTATAGACGGGCCGAGTTGTCTTGTACTCGGGCCTGACTGTGTTTCGTTTTGAAGTTTATGAAGAGTTCCAGTAAGGCGTGACTGGTTGCAAGATGCAGAACTTTTTTTTCGGATTAGCCTCAAATTTGTTACGGAATACGATGATTACTTATTATTTCATTCGCATGAGCAATTAGTCCCTATATAATTTGAATAGAATTGAGGTTAAATGAACTTATATTTTTGATAACTCTCGAAAAATTTCAACTTGGTAGTATTTTGGCTATTTGCAAGAAATTTACTTGACAAACAACTTCACTACCATCGTAATAGATAACACAAGCGCCCTTTGCGCTTGAGTCATATTGCAATAAATGAATGTAAAAATAAAGGTAAAAAACAAAACTATTAAAGACTTTTCAAGAAGCCGATTTGTTTTAGAAACGGACGTTTTTAACTCAGAAAGTAATACTGTATTCCAAAACATAAAGAAATAAATAAAAACACTATGAACTTTCAATCCTGGTGATAAAGTACTTATATTTTCCCTATTCAGTTATATTAATTGTAGATGAAGTATATTTGCCAATATGAAAAGTAATGAAACTGGTTTAAATATTTTGACTATCAAAACGTATACGTTAATGTTAATTATAATAATCCGGATTAAAAACTTGGAAGTCTAAATACAGTTAAGTAACAAGAGTATTATATATGCTGTACACCAAAGAGAAACGAATAATATCAATAAAATTGAAACCCATGTTAACAAGGGTATATAAATAAGGAAAATAAAATAGCGACTTTTCATGAGAAGAAATTATGGCAAGGTTAAATTAAAAGACAAAGAGGTAAATGCTGATGTGGTGCATTGAAAAGTCATGATAGCACATTTCCGATGGTCTTTTTAAGAGAATGGCCACTAAGAAGTCAGAACACCTTAACAAGCGAGGTCACTGAATATACTCTACAATGATTAAATGATGACAACCATAACGGTAGCAATTTAACTGCGCTAGATTTTGGCAACTAATGTCTCTTAAGTGATACCATAACCCAAAATGTTTAAAAATGCAAACCCGAATACAAAATGTAAAGAGCTGGTTTAGTCGGAAAAAGAAACAAAGTATAACCAAACCCAGAAATGGAATCAGAAATATGCACGTGTTCCTTCAGCAAATGTTCAAGTAAGTTGTTACAATGTACAATACATTAATGCCCACTTTTTGAGATTAGGTAAAATGGTGAAAAGTAAAATAATAAAAATACCGAACTCCAAGGAAAATTCAAACGGAAAGTCCCTAAACAAATGGCAAAATCAAAAGTTCAAACACATCAAACGAATGGAAAACAACTGTCATATTCCTGACTTGGTACAGGCATTTTTTTATGTAGAAATCGGTGAATTAAACCTTGTTTTAAAGTTAGGTAAACCTCTCACTTGTATGAAGGTTGCAAAGAATATGTGGGGGGATGCATCTATAATTCCAAAGAGCCTAATTACGATACCTAATCGTTTTTCACTTTGTAACATGTTCGTTCACTAAATTCCGTTCTTTTTCTATTTGGTTACCATTTAAACATACTGGTATATCTATAACTTTTATTGTTAGATCAAGAGATACTACAACAAATTCAAAATGTCAAATTCAAAATGTCATGTAAACTGGTATCCTACAGTGTAAATACGTAGTTTCTGTCATTGCAATGCAAAGCAAATAAAAACAGCACGTGTGTGTGTGTGTGTTTAAACAAACTGTTAAAAATCAATGGGTAACCATTTTCAAAGGTTTTGTTTTTTATATAAATAATGTAATTGCAAACATTTGTTTAATGCACAAAGGTGACTATTATTAGACAAAAGAATGCGTTATTCCAAAAGAAGAAAATCTGGCCATAATGATGAAATTAACTGTAGTAACACAAATGAATGACTTTTTGTTTATCTTTTTACTCGTTAATTTATCAAGAAAACATTTCTTTTAATAAGCTTTTGTAACACGCGACGTCCGCGCGGATATCATTTTACTACCCTTCCTATAATTTCAGGAGGAAACAACCCGCCGTGAAGGAAGACTTGAATGCTTTTGAACTGTCATGGTCTAAATGATGTTTTTGTTTTATAAATTATCAATACATACAAAAAGGCAAAAGTGGTAAGCCAATGTTTACATTTCGTTAATCCGTTTACATAATATAAATCAAGATAAAAAAAAACATAAAATCAAGGAATCGCATGAATTCAAAGCAGAAATCAGATGTATCGACAGGACACACAAATATATCCCTGGGCTCCTAAAAATTCAAGAATAACAAAACGTAACAAAAAAAAACCACTATTGATTTCACACTTTGTGTTGGATGTTTCTGAATCTCTAGAGATCTTAGTAGAATATTTTAAAAACCAAGTCATACATCAAACATCAAGTAATTACTCATTTAATCACATAAGTACGGGACATCATATTTATAAGGGCAAATGAAACTGAGAATGTAAAAAAAAACAATCGATACAAAGTCATGCAACGCATTGTTTTAGATATAATTATATACGTAAAATATTGTTTTTATCGTCCTTCCCTTCGCCTATATCACCCTGCTCAGTCGCCCCGTAATTCTAATATCACGGCTTTTGAGACGTGAGCAGGCATTATAAGAAACTGCACAATGTCTGAGGAGAAGTTATCAGCGACGTCACAATGTGTAAAACTCTCTGAGGGAGGGGAAAATGGCCAGTAATAGAACGATAAAGAGATTATCGGGTTTTCTAAGAAAGGATATCATAAAATATCAGCCGCTCGACACAATGTGATTTTTTTTATCTCGTTCGATGCGCCCACCCACCAAAAAGGTTCATATTTTGGCTCGCGGCTGTCATATTACAATATCAAGTGTAGAAAACCCAATTATCTATACATATCTTACACCTGATAATCCAGTGTGAGCAGAGGAAGATATATAAGTTTTTTTTAGATATATCAGCTATCAATTTCTTTTTTTGCTCATCTTTCATCGCGATATATCTGTTCTGAGCGTACTATCATCGTTTGCTACATATCCTATGTTAAAACTGCCTCATATGGTGACTTATTTCATACTGGCAAATCTCTATACAGGTCCATCTTATGAAGATTCTCTGTACTTAAACTACTGTTGTCGGTAATAATACTTTTTATACAAATTGTGTGCTTGGATCATTCGTGTGGTCTGTGATACGCTGTCTTCAACTTGTGGTAGTCCGGCAAAAGGCTTTTTCAATGGTAGACATACCATATAATCAGCATTTTTATGTTCCAAGATCGCTTAAAAAAGAATGACTACAAAACAAATGCTCTATAAAATAAGGAGATTCGATATGATTTCCAATTACTCAAATATCCATCATAGTCTAAATGACATGGATTTAAGTAACTGTAGATATGCAGTGTCTTCTCTACTAGTGGCACATATAGAGTTGCTCATTGTGATTAAAATGTCGGTGATTATTCGTTTCGATAAGGTCACAAACGAGTGAAAGAGACATCTCAACCATAAGCCGAAACCGAGACCGAGACCGAGAACAATACCGAAACCGAAACAAAGGATAGCTGAGTGAGTTTAAATTATCTTGTGTAAATGTTTGTGTTATTCAGTTTTGATGAACTCATCGCATATTTTTATTTATATCTTACATTATTTTTTTCGGAATACATCCGTCAAAGTGGTGTTCTAGGTAAACAATACCACACAAAGGTGAAATAAGCGTAACGTCAGTGCGTTGAAGGCCGCATTAAACGTTTATTTGTGACATTTTTCACTACCCCCTTTTTTACAGATTGGTTAAAACACAAAAAACGAAGTCGTTGGCCCTATTCTTATTTTATGGCAATCAGACGGATATTTATGTTTCAACAACATATCAATAGTTAATACAAATATATGCATTTGTTTACAAGATTTAATGATTTATAGACAAATTAAAGAACGTTTTTCACAAATTGTTTGTGCTTTCTATACACATGTTAACCGATTTTGAATAAAATGCATTCAGTTATATTTCAAAAAAAAAAGAAGAGATATATGCATTATTATTTCGAATTTCAGTTCAAGTTTAACATATCGCAGCTGTTTAGCACGTTGAAATATAACTTAAAATCGAAAAAAAAAATAATGAATTTATCTTATTTGTTTTCTAAAATATTATTGAATAAATTCTTTCCAAATAGATGTACTTTTATAAAAAAAAAAAGCACATTAAATCGGAGAAAAATCTACTTACATTTGTAATCATCAAATCACCAATGACGGATCCATAGATTTTTCTTAAAAACTGCTATGTAATTGTTACATAGATTTCCGTCTTAATTTCTACTACTAATAGAGTCACCGACTTCCTTTTTTTCGGAATACATCCGTCAAAGTGGTGTTCTAGGTAAACAATACCACACAAAGGTGAAATAAGCGTAACGTCATTACGTTGAAAGCCGCATTAAACGTTGATTTGTGACATTTTTCACTACCCACTTGGTTACAGATTGGTTAAAACACAAAAAATGAAGTCGTTGACCCTATGCTTATTTTATGGCAATCAGACGGATATTTATGTTTCAACAACATATCAATAGTTAATACAAATCTATGCATTTGTTTACAAGATTTAATGATTTATAGACAAATTAAAGAACGTTTTTCACAAATTGTTTGTGCTTTCTATACACATGTTAACCGATTTTGAATAAAATGCATTCAGTAATAATCACAAAAAAAAAAAGAGATAAATGCACTATTATTTCGAATTTCAGTTCAAGTTTAACATATCGCAGCTGTTTGCAAAATTTGACAAAATCTGTGTCATGACCCATTTACTCTAACTTGACTTTTAAATATTTTGTACTACTGCTGCTAGTAAACTATCAGTCCCCGAAGGTAGCACTCATCCAACAACCAGTCAAAGGTACCTGCATGATTTAAATGATTCATTCTATAAAAGTCTTGTATATAGATAATATAGATGTACATCGACACTTTACGGTTTAGAGCGTAGCCAATGAAGTTTATCCCTCAAACACGTGTCCTGACGACAGAAAGCATAGATTGTTATTTTACAAATGATTTACATCACAAGTAATTTTGCGTCCTACTGTGTGTGCTCAGGTAAAAAGTTACATTGTTTAAATGTATGAATGGCAAAACAAAAAATCGTTTAATGTATACAAACGACAATCGACAATCAAAAACAAAGCTTTATGCCAGAAAGAAGGAACAGAAAAATCAAATTATTTGAAAAAAAAACACGTATCGACCAATAATACAATCAAATTCAATAGCATGAACAAATAATTTATTGTTTACATTTTGTTAGTTAGGTACCGATTCATTGACATTTACTCATCTATTCAAAGTGATCTAAGATGTCTCGTGATAACCTTTTTAACGTTTTTTCCGTTAATTTTTATAATAATTGTGTATGTACCATGGCAACTGGATTATCAATACTAAACTAACACCGACATACTAGCAAGTGATTTGGTAACGACAATATTTAAATGATACATTTTGTTTATAAATATCAATTGAATGAGTTTTATTATAATACTCTCAAACTTTTATACATACGTCTTCCCAAACTCTTAGTTCCGAGATACCTGATGATGATTATTACGTAAACACGTGTCATGCACACAGAAAGAAGTATCCCACATTTTCTTGAAGATGTTTACCTCATGAGTATATCAGCTAGTTAAGATCGATTTTTTTTTATTCTGAGAAAAGGGAAATGAGGAAAAATAATTTACATAACTACTATATCAGCATCCTGCAGTGTGTTTATTCAGTTTCTGTCGTCACTACAAACAACGTAAACAATCATATTTGTCGTTGAAAAAGCAACGAGTGGTTCCGTTGAAAGGTTGTAATGTTTACATGTATGAATTACAAGGCAAGGATATGGAGTAAATGTACATGGGACAAAATCGCACACAATACATAGAAAACATAGAAAATTATCAATGAACAGGGCTTTTATTCCTGTTCTTCATCTTGACAGTTGATGTAGGGCCTTCAACAATGAACAAATCATTCATACCCTACAACAAGGTCAAGACGGCTAACGTCGACTTAAGCGGTACTATTGATAAAAATAAAGTAATTTTGAAAGACATCGATCGCCGCTAAAATATGCCTTGAAGTTACACATGTCGGGAGCGGTCAATGAATTACATAATTTATAATTACGGGCGAGGTTTTGAACATATATTTGTCATACATTGCCCAACAAAAGACCATTAATTTCGAAACAACAAATGATAGACAATACATATATAACTAAACAACAAATGATAGACAGCACGGGGCACATCGAAATATATGTAAGAAAACCTAGCATTTTAAAATAGTATGAAAGGGCAATATACAAAACAGATGACCAGACCAGTATTTTGAAGAAATTTAACCAAACATGAAATTTTGACGGTGTATTAATATGAGAAATTTTCACATGAACAAGCACACCATAACTGTAAATATTATAAGAGCATACACCTCAAGCACGGGAAACGTTCTACTGCCTCACACAGCACTAGAGACAAACTCTAGAATCAATAGAAAATGAAAGGATATAACATAGTTTAATTTACATAATTCAAAACGACACTCGTCAATAAAAACAAAGCTTTATTAAAAAAATACTGAACAGAAAAGTCGATTTTTTTTTAAAAAGAAGTATCGAAGAATAATAAAATCAATAAAATTAATACATAATTCTTTTGTTTTGATTTTAGTAAAAGAGAAACGAAAGATATCAAAGGGATATTCTAACTCTCAAGTCAAAAAACAAACTGACAATGCCATTGCAAAAAGCGAAAAATGACGAAAAGACAGACAACAGTACACAAAACACAACATAGAAAACTAAAGAAAATAATTAGTTAAAAACTGTTTTATTGATATTAACCCAGTTTAATCATACTCTAATCAAAGTAATTTAAGATGTCTTGTGTTTCCCTTTTTACCTCCTGTCGTTCGCGCATTTTCCACCTAATATGTTCTAATACAGCTGTGTCTGTACCACCACTGCTGGATTATCAATAATAATTTAAAAAAAAAAAACCAACCACCTAGTTAGGAGTAATTTCGTAATGGCAGAATTTTAATAATAAATGCTGTTCATAAACAGCATATACAGGAAAACGATTATCTTAGCTGTATTTGGTAAAACCTTTCGGAATGTTTGGTCTACACTGCTCTTCAACTTCGTACTTTATTTGGCCTTTTAACGTTTTTGACTTGAGCGTCACTGATGAGTCTTTTGTAGACGAAACGCACGTCTGGTGTACCAAACTATAGACCTGGTATATTTGATGGGTTTTTACACGAGTTTTAGAATGATACTCTCGCACTTTTATAGATAAGGCTTCCCAATCTTTTAGTTTCGAGAGTTCCCGATGATTACTATTACGTAAACCCGTATCTTGTACACAGAAATAAGTATCCTACGTTTTCTTGAAGAGTTTTACGTCATGAGTATATTATCTAGTTAAGATGGATTTTAAAACAATTCTGAGAAAGTAGAAATGAAAAAAAATGAGATTAAAAAGTCTTCAAAATCGTCCAAAGTCATCTGAAAAACAATACAAGAACGGCAAAGAAAATAGAAAATAGAAGAGCATTTCAGGAAACAAACGTTGATATTATCAACAGAATAAACATTTCAAATGCAATAACGTGAATGAGTTATTAAGATAAAAAAAATCCAGTAAGTAGTCATTAAATCACATAAGGATAGGACATCATATTAATAAGTGTAAAGGAACTCGAGAATGTAAAAAAACAATCGATACAAAGCCATGTATTGCATTGTATTAGATACAAAGTATAATTAGATACGTAAAATATGTTTTGGGGATATATTTACATTTGATATTCCGGTGGGTGCAGAGAAAGATATTCTTTTTTTCAAATGTATGAGGAATCCTTTTCACTTTTTGCTATTTTTTTCTTCTTGTATAGAGATCTGGCTGCATTAATTTTAAAGTGAATATCCTCGTTTGTTATACCATGTGCTATTCTAAACTGCTGCTGCATTAGCATGAATACTTTTGAGAGAAATATTGTCGTTAGTTACACTTTGTGCTATATAAAGGTGCTGCATACAATGACTAACTTGCAAATTTATCTATAAGTGACATTCTCATGGCGATTCTCTGTATTTCAACTACAGTTCTCAGTAATATCCTTTCTACAAATTGGGTGCTTGGATCAGGCGTGTGCTCAGTAATCTTCAACATATAGTAGCATGGCAAAATGGATCTTTAATGGTAGACATAAAAAGTGATTGGCATTTTTTCATTTCAAGATCGCTCAAAAAGAAAATTAAAAAAGCCAAGGGAGTAGGTGCGATAAGGGCATAGTTTGGGTCGTAAGTTATAGTTCATTACTTCAAAACAAAACGTGCTTCAAATTGATGAGTAAAAATGTGAGGAAGAGAAATGGAACGACTTTTACAGAACTTATTTTATGAAACGTTAACATTTACATACCAAACTGACTAAAAGATTGTTGTGAAAATGGACAATATCACCTGGATTCCAACCAAAATTAGACCTATGCAAAATAGAGCACAGTGTTCGACAAACTAAATATTTAAGTTAGATATGTTATTTGTTATAACAAGATCCGTTTTGTCGACGCATAGTGTCCTGAAAACGAATGTTAATTTGCCTGTTTTAATTAAATTCGATGAACAATTGAAGTTGGTGCTTATTGTGACGTCTTGAAAAGAACGTACTTAATTTTCAAAAATAGATCTAGAAGTATTTTCTATCTAGTTTTTGTTTTAACTATGATTCATTGTAATAGTAGGCATTACATACTAATTTTGAAAGGAGAAGGTATGATAAGGGTAGTTTTTGGCCCCCTCTCCAAATAAGTTTATATTTATATCATTGATGGTCTTAGTATAGTAACTTGAAAACAAAAACAGTTATTTTATTGTGAAAGGAAGGTTCCTAGCAACGGTTTTTATTAAATACTTTAATTATCACATATTAATTGTTTTATCAGTACAAATTATAACAATTCCAAATAATATTGTTTGTTTAAGAAGAAATTGAAGTTAAAAATGAATATTCCCTTTGATATTTTACTAGATGCTTAAAAACAACCTAGCAACAGAAATGTTGCCTAGCAACGGTTCAAAAATGGGTCATTTTTCCCTCTGAAGTATGAATTTGTGAAATTATTTGCAGATTTCGCTATTACATATGGTGCTGGATTGTAATATACTATCTTGGTCATCATTATTCTTTATGACAAATTCTGTATTGAGCATACCAACATAATTGTTGCTAAGCAACAGCAAAAAATGTTTAAATCAAAGATAACTTCAAATCAATTAGTCATTTAATACTACAGACTAAATTAAATGCAATGCAGATTGTCTGTTTAAGAACAACTAGTAGTGAGAAATGAAAAGTCAGTTCAATTTTAGTTCACCTAATGCTTATCAATAACTTAGCTAATAACGAGTGTTTAGCAACGGTTCAAACATTGGTTCTTTATGTTATCTGAAGTATGAAATTAGTATTTTTTGAAGAATCTACTTTCACATATGGTGTTACACTATAATATAAACATCTAGACTATCATTATCGTTTTTGCCAAAGTCCATATCGAGCATAGCAACACAATGTTTCTTAGCAAGAACAGACTTCTTTGAAATAAAAAAAAAAAAAACTACAAAGGAAAAGAATTTACTAATGGGGGTGGGGTGTGAATAAATAAAAGCAACAGTAGTATACCGCATTTCAAAAGTCATAATTTGATTAAGCGAAAACAAATCCGGGTAACAAACTAAAAGCGAGGGAAACACATCAACAATAAGAGGAAAACAACGGAACAACAGAAACACTGAAATACAACAAAAGCAAACGCCAACATACTTAGAAACGGTCTGTCTTTATTCCTGACTTGGTACAGGACATTTTAAGAAAAAATGGTGGGTTGAACCTGGTTTTATTGCTAGCCAAACCTCTCGCTTAAATGGCAATGTTAAAAATACCATTAAAATGACAATACTACTTGACAGGAATACAGTACAAACAAATGAAAGAACACTCTGTACAGAGAAAATCATAAATAAATAATATAATAGTACATTACAACATGTAAACCGCAGAATAACAACGGACACCTCCCATGAATTTACGACAGCACACCAGGACACCACAAACGAAATATAAACTGCGCGTCACATGAATGGATCAACGTCACAGAAAGGTGACGTATTTTTTGTGACGTTTATATCATCAGAGGTAAATTTTTAAAAGTAAAATAGATTTTTTTATTGATAGACACGTACAAGAATATTAAATTGGGATTGAGTTTGTAATGGTGTTTATTTTATATAATTTCTAACCATGACAAGAATATCAAAATGGAATTGTGTTTGTAATGGTGTTATTATTTGTATTTTCTAACCATATAAATAAGAAGATGTGGTATGAGTGCCAATGAGACAACTATCCATCCAAGTCACAATGTGTAAAAGATAAACAATTATAGGTCAAAGTAGGGCCTTCAACACGGAGTCTTGGCTCACACCGAGCAGCAAGCTATAAAGGGCCCCAAAATGACAAGTGTAAAACAATTCAAACAGGAAAACCAACGGTCTAATCTATATAAAAAACGAGATATGAGAAACACTTATGAACCACACCAACAAACGACAACCACCGAACAACAGGCTCCTGACTTAGGACGGGTGCATAAAAATGCATGTCGGTTTTTCTTCTAAATCAAAACTGTGTATAAACAAAAAATCCTGTGCATATATTTGCTTTAAACTTAAAATCAAATAAATGAAATAGCTGATTCTTTATCTTAACTTTTACATACATATAGAAAATAAAAATAAAATAACTGTAATATAAGGCAAGACCATGTAAGACCAAACAGTAAACACACATGAAAACAAACAACATAAAGAAAAAAACACTGTAAACGAACCACGAGTAACTCGACTATACTGACAAATAAGACATATGTGAACAGGTTTTACGATATTTAACATTTAAATGAAATGAAAGAGACGCGGCTTGTACCACAAACAGATCTTCTGGAATGGAAAATCAAACCAAGGCAATTAAGAATTATTATGATGTAGGAGTGGGGATATGAATATGTCCCCAGGGAACAAAACCTATGGTGAACTAGATATGTCTTATCAAGGCAATCGTGAGGATATAAACCATTTTGGAGATGATTGACAATTTATTATATAAAAGGGGGGTGGGGGTATGACCCCGACGGAAAAATCTTTTGGTGCATTACAAATATATATTGTTTTTGGTTTGGACATATAAAAATTAAATATTTGACCTTGAAAGTCAAAGATCAGAACAAAACATCAATTATTTTGTCCAGCATTCTTTAATCTAAAATAAAAAAATTGATTATTTAAATTTTACCCCACGTGTACGAAAAAAATCATGGATATATTAAAAATAAGTGTAGATGTTCTATAACAGATAAAAGATTTATCACCACCCACACCTCTTCCCCAATCTGTCCAACCCCTAATATTTTAAAGATGACGTATGAATAAAATGAAGAGTACAAAAATGTGTTCTACTTGTGAACTTTCCACTTGCAAGATTAAAACGAAAACTAATAAAAAAATAGCTGTTGACACAGAGATATGTCTCGCTTGTATGTAATTTTAGATGTTCAAATGCTTATACAAGTGCACACTAAATATCAGTAACTTATCGTTTGTGGTTCTTCTTTAAATGACCTAAACACAAACATTTAACATATTAAATATGCAAAAGTTTCAAATTCAATAGACCATGACTGACGGGGCGGGGCCAAAACTTCTTGATGAAAATAAGATGTACTAACGCTTATACAACTGCTTACCAAATATCATTCACTAATCGTAATTGGTCCCCCTTAAACTGACCTAATCACAAACTTTGACATGTCGTGATATTATGCAAAAATTTCAAAGTCATTAGGCCATGACTGAGGGGGTGGAGCCAAAATCTCTCAATGGAGATGAGAAGTGCCAATGCTTATATAACTGCTAACCAAATATCATTCCCTTCAACCGACCTAAACACAAACTTTGCAAATATTTCAATATCAATATACCATGAATAAGGGGGCGGGGCCAAATAATGCCACTGGGAATGAGATGTACAAATGCTTATACAACTGTGTACCAAATATTATTGAATTACTTTTAGTGGTTCTCCTTAACTTGACCTAAGCACAAACTTCAACATTGTTTACGCGTCGACGCTGGAAACAGCATGCATATTTCTTGCTTTTTGTCAAGGCGAGACAAACAACATTTAAATTCTAACACTTTTTCTGAATTATTTTTCTTCTGCTCCGTTTACACTTACTTGTCAATTTTATATGTATTGTATAAAAAGAGTCAATTCTGTGTGTCCAAAATAAAAAAAAAAATCCAAATAATTCTGCAATATGCATTACGCACTTATTAAAGGTGATCGAAGCAGGAATCAGAAATGGGAACTAAAGAAGTGATGATAAATACATTGGATGATGAAGCAAGGAAGGAGAAAGAGAAAATTATGGCCTCTTTACCTAAGAGGACCCGAGGCTCCACACTATCATAATATCACTTAACCTACCTTAACTTTTTTTTTATCTTATATAAACTTCTAACTATAACCTTAACCTTGCCTTACAAGAATTTAATTTAATACGATTACGGACTTATAGACACCCTTTCCCCCTCAACCTACCTGTCCAACGCTAAATATAAGCGGACAAATTAAAAATGAAATTTATTGAAATGTATTTAACAAAACATTCATGTCAGATATATAATCCAAGGTCCTTTAAATTTTCGTCATATTGAAAATATTGTATTCTTAAAGTGTACTGGTTTTCAGAAATCTTTGTTTACTTTGTGAAGAAGATAAAGAATAAAACAAAAAAACTCTAAAAATAATAAGCAAGAAAAGAAAAAATGAATAGAAAAAATCCTAAGAAAAAATTAGAAATTTATTGTGTATTGTGAGATTTTAACTGTAGACCATCTCATCTTAATTCAACGTGTATACCAATTACGCTACAGCAGTTGCATACCAGAAGCTGTAAAAAAGACGTATTCATGCTTGGACATGCCAATCGACGATGTTCTAAATATTGAAATTCAATCAAATAAGAACTGTTCGAATATGAACCAATGATTGAATAACTTTCGTTTCATTATTCCTCAAATTTCATTGAAGATGTTTGTCACAGTTCTCTTAAGATTTTTGTGTCAAAACTCGACACTGCCTGCTAAAATCTCACTTTAAATTCATGCAATTATAAATATGGGAATACTGTGTTCCTTTTTCGTAGATGCAAAGTTTAAGTAATAAAGAATCTTGCCATTCTAGTACGGAGAAAATGCTATCGTCGGATCAAGTGAATACCGGAATTCATTTCCAGTCCGCAGTTCGTTTAAATATTTTGATGATTCATTGAAACTAAATATCAATTTTTTTTCACATTTTTTTTATTTTTAACTATGAGCGTACCTATGGCCCACGAAGATATTTGAACTGCTTCAACAATCCAAGGAATGACAGGTATGAATATGACCGTAGGCACGTTCATAGTTTAAAATGCAGAAAAACATTCGTCAACTGCCATTTTTCTGCCCTTTTCGTGAATCTAAAGATGTTTACCGCAACAAAACATGAATTAAATCAGCGGAAGTTGACAAAACTATTTTGGTTTACAAAAATATAGTTTTTCAAACTTTAAAAATATAGTAGTATAAATTATGGCACGTCACCTTTAATTTGAACGAAAACTAGGTGCCGTTCTCTGATGCTTATCGTACCTTGCCCTTTAAGCTAGAAAAGGAGGATACAGCTCTATAAAATAAAGAGATGAGGTATGATTGCTAATTAAACAACTATCCACCAGAATCTAAATGACATGGATTAAATCATCTGCAGGTCTGTAGATTTCCTTTAATAATGGATTTTTCAATGGCCCTTAATTCCAAATTGATCTTATTGACGAGGATCGACCTGTCTCTGCATGCGACTCTAATTGACTTCGATGAGGGTGCGGCACTTTATCTTACCTCCTATACATTTCTAGGAATATGATTGGTTAAGAGCGTCCGCGTGGAGACCGTGTATATTCCATATTAGGTTAGTAGGGAGGCGGGGCTTATTTCAATACACGGTTAGTAGTGGAGTTACGACTTTGGCACTATTTGATTATTTAAATGTTGAATAATTCTGTTTAATATTGCTATATCAAGGTCGTTGATATTAAATTATTATTGTATGCATTAGTTTTTTTTTATGCAGATCAATGGAAGCAGGTTTTTAAAATTGAACACTTGAACACTTTAACATAAAAATAAGAAGATATGAATTACTCTAGTCTAAATTCAACAAATAAAGATAGTCGGTAAGATAAATTCGTTACATAGTGTGCTAGTCGCCTAATACGATATATACAGGGTCAGTAAATTCCATATGGGGTGAGAGCTTCCTATGGAATATGGAATTTACTGACCCTGTATATATCGTATTAGGTCACTAACACGCTATGTAACTAATAATACATATATTACTTTAAATAACAATACACTATGTTTTTACTAATAACAATATTTGCATACGTTCACATTCAATAAGTGATGAAAACCAAAACAGAGGGACAGATAGATTAAGTGATAAGACAATTTTATTAACTGAAAGAAAGGTGAGTTTAAGATATAGCCATATGGATAGACAAAAGAATGGAAACCAAATAATCATTTGTCACAATAGTTTATATATTGGACAATCTACAATCGTAAACATTCTAGTCTTTAATCGACTTAAAACTGATATATAAGGTCCACCAACTATCAAATGTCATAAATATTTAACAAATATTTTATTTGAGCTCTATGACTCGTTGTAGTATCTGTGTGAGATGTTATCATTTCTTAGTAGATTTTGTTTTTTTGAATAAGGAGTACATTAGACCTTTTTGACATTCCAATAAATATTAATGATAGAAATACAAATTTCAAGGCAAAATGCAAACACTGCTTTTCTGTGATATCAGGCAGCCTAATAATAACATCCAACTTTGCAACACATCTAACGGTAAGAGCTTTAATAACTACAATAATTTGTAATTTTGTTTTAACTAAGAAAATATATGATGAAAATATTTGTTTTTATTTAAACTGATATAGTTTTTTATTTGCAATCATGTTCATTTACAATTATAGTTATTGCAAAACATAATTATTTGAAAATAAAAGAAATAATTTGAAAGATAGATAATTGCCACCTGTGAAAAACCACTTATTAGTTTGAATAGCAATCAATTCCTTTCTTTTAACAAGTAAATTTATGGTTTTAAGGTAATTAAATATCATTGAGATTAAGTTAACACTTTAATTAAAAACATAATGGTAGCATAAATTTCTTACAACATCTCTGTTATTTCTTTTTAGAGAAAACACAGAGATGTTTACTTAGACTATAGAAAGCCTGCCATAGAAGAAAAATCAACCTTGTCAAATTTTGTAAAACTAACTGGTAGTCAGAAATATCAATTAAATGACCCAAAGCAAAAAGAAGCTATAGATTCACTATATTGTATATATAATGTTTCTTTTGATGATAAAATTTATAAAATGTAATGTGTTATATAATGCACTACTTTGTCAAAGCAATTGTAATGTAATGCATTGAATTGCAATGTAATTCGCCCCATGCCTGCATTATACAAATAAAAAGTATAAGATTCAACTGGCTGTAGTAAAACTCAAACATATTAATCTAGAAGACATTAAATGACGAATCAAGGGCAACGATACATTCAGGTTTATGGCGCATATAAACAGATAACATTACAACAAAATAATTGGTTATTGCGAATTTCATAACAAATCCGGGAGTTGTATATGCTTCGGAAGTGTATTTGACACCAATTAACAGGAGAAATGCTATAATATTAAGCTTGTGACGGCTACACAATAAATGAACACGAAAATGATTTGAGAAATATAACAAGAGAGGATATGTACGCTGAAATCAAAACCATACGAACCATAAGAATAAACGTTTTTTCTACTAACCGAGTTGTTTTTGTATTCGTATATGGAGCAGAATACATACGAGACCTGGTGAGAAACAAAAAGAAAAAAAACTCAAAGCAAAGTTCATCACTTTCATTTTCAGATATATTGATGGTATCATGTCGTTCAATAACCAGGATTTAAGTGATATATCCCAGTGAACTTGACATTAAGCATAAGGATACCACTGAAGTTAGAAAAACAGCTTCATACATGATCTTTTTCTGAAAATTGCCAACGATTGACGACTTTTAATGTAGGACTTTTGTCTCATCGTTTGGTGTTTAAATATAATAATTAATATACTAAGCGCGTTCATGTTCATGTTATAAGGACTTTAACGAACTTTATTTAGAGAGGTGTGCCCATAATGCAAAAATTGCTCGTGCAGGGTTATCAGGCCGAACTACTAAAATCAATAACTGAGAAGTTTTATGGTACCCATCTCGAATTGTATGACCGATGCGATGTGTCTGTGTTTCAATTCTGGAGAAACTTGTTTTCGCAGTCTAAGTTCTTACGATACCCGAATATTATTTATGTTCATCGGCTATTTCCGATTCCATATTGTGACCTTTTAATTGAGTAATTTGATTGGCGGACACTGTTTGCATATCAGGAGACACTTACCCTGTCGAAGTACCCGGTTTCCATCCGTTTGGAGTTCCTATGAATCTCTCAGTGTCTGACTTGTTTTTTTTTATATTTAAGATGGATTTTCAGGTTGAACTACTGTCTTTTTTAACATATAACTAGTGTCTGTAGATAGTTTACGTAGATACTTGAAAATCATTTCAAATTTTTATTTTGAAATTGATTGTCAAACAATATCGATATAATTATTGATTTGAATAAATCAATGTGGTATCCCTTTAACATCTGTTGTTTGTCGAAGTCAAGCTGTCTTGTCCTTTAGACACCCCAGATCAATTTACACTTTGAGTTGATTTTTTTCGAACCTCTGGATATTTATAGTAAACAAACTTATCATACCAGATTAAACATCAAGCATCAATTTAATATTTCATTGAACAATTAGAGACAGGACTTCGTTTTTAAAAAGGGACAGGAGAAGCTAGAATTCAAGGACCGATTAATACAAAGGCAGTGCAATGAACTGTAGCCGGTATAATTTGACATTGTTCAATAAATCTTTTTTGGACCAATTTGCATTTGACCATCCGGTGAGAGCAGAAGATGATGTACGTTTTGAAATGTATCAGCTTCCGTTTCCATTTATCGCTGCTTTGTTGCTCCTATATGGAGTTGTGGTTGTCATTAGTTTTGGCGGGAATATTGTCGTTTGTTATACTATATGTGATGCAAAAGTTCTGCAAACAGTTACAAACTTTTTCATTGCAAATCTATCCGTCAGTGACATTCTGATGACGGTTCTCTGCATTCCGACTACTGTTCTCAGCAATATCATTTATAAACATTAGGTGCTGGGATCATTCATGTGCCCTGTATTACATTATTTTCAAATTGTCGTTGTTATGCAAAGGGCATTCGCAATGGAAGCTATTACATGTGATCGGCATTTTTTGATTTCTAAACCACTCAAAAAGAGAATGACTAAACCCACAGCCAGATTGCTAGTTCTATTGCTCTGGCTAGCTGCATTTGTAATTGCATTACCAACGGCCATGTTTTCAAAAATCCAATATTTACAGTATGAACCTGGATCGCAAGGACTCTGCATCGAAATTTGGGAAACCCATAGACTTCGAAATGTCTATAGCATTATAATACTATTACTACAGTATGTTATTCCTTTAATTATAATGATATGTGCATATATTCACATTGGATACATGATTTGGATAAAACCAACACCTGGTGAGGCAAATAAAGAAAGAGATAAGAGAATTGCTTTATCTAAAAGAAAAGTGAGTTTATAGAAGTAAGAATTTGGGTAAGAATAGATTCGATTGACATACTATTAATTTCCAACTTAAAATTGCTTACTCGATAAATTACTCTTAAAAAGTATTTATCTTCTTTTTACATTAAAAACTTCATACATGATTGCCCAGTGCTTCCTTCTGGTTAACAGTGGAATTGTTTTAAACGATAACCTAATTGTACATTTGAACGTTTACTTGAAAAATAATGCAATGCATGACACTTATCTAGTTTCAACTAGACCTTAAAGATCATACATACAATTTACTCACTTTGATATTTTATTTAAGCTCTATAATATAATCAGAAAAATCATGTAGATGAAATCTAACTGACTATGTTAAAACCAAAACAAGTACAAAGCAAACTAAGGGTGTGTATAAAACAAATCAAAACGGGGCTGATAAAAAAATACGTTTGGAGCTAACTCATTGGTTTAAGGAAGATATCACACTGATATTAAAATATGTTTCACAGGTATGTAGATGAAATATTGATACATTGCGCTACATTATTTAAGAGTTAACATTTTAATTTTATTGAATATAACTGTATAATTAACAATTGAAAATTATATTGTTTCATTTTTCTACATGTTAACATGTCATTTTGCATTTTGTGTTATATTATAGTTGGTTTCGTTACAGAGTTTGAAAATGTTATTCATCGTGGTATCCATAGACGCTCTCACATGGCTTCCAATCCATATAATGACTATCATTGGTGATCTTAATCCAACGTTATATGACAACAGGTTTGCTCACATATTATGGCTGTTTTTTCATAGGCTAGCATTCAGTAATACTGGTATCAATCCAATGGTTTATTGTTGGATGAACAAGACATTTCGGAAAAAGCTAAGACTATTATTTGATTTGCCTGTTTGTAATCGCAGAAGATCGTTTAAAGCACAAAAAGGATATTGTCTTTCAAAAGACAAACGATTTTCCAAAAGAAGAAGAGAAGCATGTAAAGAGAAGCAAAAGGAAACTGTCATTTCTTAGAAGTTGTGTTTTGATAAAAGGAGTCGTCAATAACTGTAAACGTTTTCACAAAAAGAAGCAGAAACGACCTTCTGAAAACGGTTGCATTTTGGGTCTATCTCGTATATTATGTTGCCTAGCAACCAGAATGATGGTAGCGATAAACTCAATAAATATGCTAAATATACAGCTTTAATTTATTTAGGTTTAAGAACCAACCTGTTTAACATGCAGTTAATTATACATTTATACACTGTTTTAATGTAAAACAATGTAATGCACATTTTGGACCAAAATCGTTTTAATTTCTCCCTAGCAACAAAACTATGCCTATAGCAACGGCAATTTGTTATCTATTTTACAAGATTCAAATTCAATATGTTGCATCCAAAAGATTATTAAGATGCACATTGTAAAAAGTAACAAACTCCAAGGAAGATGACAAGGATACAATGCTCGATATCATCACAAAATAAAACTACAAACAAACAACTGTAATTCTTCAAGAAAATGTGGTAACGAAATGCACTTGTGGAGTAAAACAAATGTAAAATTGATCTTGTAGTGAAATTGCTGGTTATTGCATTTATATCATGAATCAATACGTGTACACCTTATATATTACTTTTATTATACAGTATTGATGACATTTACAGATTTTGTCTTAAGTGCTGTATGTTGAGGTGTAAACTCTTGTAATTTATCAGTTATGGCATAATAACTCCAATATGGGAACTTTCTCTTTTTCGACCTTTTTCTTTATCAACATGTTTTATGCGATTCTCTTTCTTACCGAATCTTTATGGAAATTTAGTAGAAGAAACATTGTTTGTGTTGGATGTTGTTTTTTTCTCTAATTTTTGTATCCGTCGAATCCTTTGCCTTTTTTGTCAAATGATAATACATATATTGTTTATGGCTCAAAGAGCCATTAGGAAACAGATATGGGAACTTCTGGATGACGAATGCATTCACCATAGTTATTATACGCTAAAGTTTAACCCACAATATTGCAACTTGGTTAATATTTAAGTACACATCTCTTTATTTAAGTCCCCTACCGGCAAAGCTTAAGGGGATTTTAGATTTGCACTCCGTCCGTCTGTCCGTCTGTCAGTTCAGTAAATCAGTTTTCCACACTTTATTTCTTCGTGCTTGAAGATATTGATTTGATATTTGGTATTTAGTTTTATCATGACCAGTTACAGATCAAGTTTGATATTTTTTCTGGTCTAATGATTTTTTGCACTTGGACTTCACGCAAGTAATCAGTTTTCCGCACTTGTTTTCATCATGCTTAAAGATATTGATTTGATATTTGGTATAAAGTTTTACCATGACAAATTACAGTACAGATCTAGTTCGAATTTTGTTTGGTTCGGATGGTTGTTTTGCAGAGTTATGGTCCTTGGATTTGGAAAATTCACGGAAATAATCAGATTTCCGCACTTTTTATTGCTATGCTTGAAGATATCGATTTGATATTTGTTATATAGTTTAACCATGACAAGTTACAGATCAAGTCGGAATTTTGTTTGGTTCAGATGATTGTTTTTTGCAGATTTTTTGGACCCTCCAGAAATTTCTCTGTTGTAATGTTTGCATAATAAACCTTTGAAAACAATAGAAATCACACTGCCTGTCGATATGTCTATTAATCTTGTTGATACAACTCCTTAAGTGACACTTTATTAACAAGAAAAACTTTTCATATATTATAGTATAAACAGAATTAGTGTTCAATATTTGCACTAGACGATATTTGGACTTAGTTTTTTTGAATACAGAAATTATTACAAATGACGGATTAAGTTAGCATTTTCTTCTAGTACAATGAATTTTTAACCGGAAGGATGCATTGCCATGCAAATCTCTCAAAGTGCTTGCAATATTTATATTGACATATAAAACATATTGCACCATTCTCTATATCTCTTTTAACATAAATGTATATCTTGAAATTTTACACATTTGGTTTAAAATTTGTATTTTTGTCTCATCTGTAATTAGCAATTCAGATCTCACATCATTAACGAAAAATACTAAAAAGCATGAAACAAAGTGATGTGATAAAAAATAAATCTCATGTTTCTCATGATTTATATAAATTTTTAGCATAAAATCGTTTAAATCTTTTTTCGGTATATTCTATTCTGTTTTCTGGAATTACTTTAGTTTAATTATTTTAGTTAAGGAGAATTTCATTTTTTTTTTAAATAAGCTGTTTACCTCCAAATTATCATTGAATCCCTTACAATATATAGTTCATTGTTTTGAAAAAAAATTTAAAATAGATATACTTACGAAATTAATAATAAAAATTCATGTTACCAATTCATAAGTGACAAGGTCAAATGTTTAAAGGCATAAGCATGTATAAATTAAATTTTGTCAGAAGAATTGGTGGCATTGTGAAGAGCGCTTTGGACGCATGAAATTATTTAACGTGTTGTTTTCAATTTTTTACATCACTGGGTCGATACCTCTGCTGGTGGACTATCAGTCCCTGAGGGTATCATCAGCTCAGTAGTCAGTACTTCGGTACTGACATGATTTATAACAAACCTTTCTAAAATTGTCGGTTTATAAATTTTGAAATTATAAAGAAACTAAGGTTTCAACTCCCTCAGGCAAAGTTGACCTTAGATGAATTTGGCTCTTTGTTTTATGTATTTTTGTCATATAGCTCTTCAACTGTTTCGGTACTTATACATCCCTCGGATTTCAAATGTTTGGCTTTGAGCGTTCCTGATGAAGGTAAATCCAGAAAAGCGCTTCGGACGCATGAAATTATTAAACGTGTTGTTTTCAATTTTTTATAGTAATATTTCTTCGTTCAATTGCGCTGCTGGGCTATGAAAAAAAAAATAATAAAAACCACTAATTAGTTTGAATAGCAATCAATTCCTTTCTTTTAACAAGTAAATTTATGGTTTTAAGGTAAGTAAATATCATTGAGATTAAGTTAACACTTTAATTAAAAACATAATGGTAGCATAAATTCCTTACAACATCTCTGTTATTTTTTTTTTGTTTTTTTTTTGAGAAAACACAGAGATGTTTACTTAGACTATAAAAAGCCTGCCATAGAAGAACAATCAACCTTGTCAAATTTTGTAAAACTAACTGGTAGTCAGAAATATCAATTAAATGACCCAAAGCAAAAAGAAGCTATAGATTCACTATATTGTATATATAATGTTTCTTTTGATGATAAAATTTATAAAATGTAATGTGTTATATAATGCACTACTTTGTCAAAGTAATTGTAATGTAATGCATTGAATTGCAATGTAATTCGCCCCATGCCTGCATTGTACAAATAAAAAGTATAAGATTCAACTGGCTGTAGTAAAACTCAAACATATTAATCTAGAAGACATTAAATGACGAATCAAGGGCAACGATACATTCAGGTTTATGGCGCATATAAACAGATAACATTACAACAAAATAATTGGTTATTGCGAATTCCATATCAAATCCGGGAGTTGTATATGCTTCGGAAGTGTATTTGACACCAATTAACAGGAGAAATGCTATAATATTAAGCTTGTGACGGCTACACAATAAATGAACACGAAAATGATTTGAGAAATATAACAAGAGAGGATATGTACGCTGAAATCAAAACCATACGAACCATAAGAAGAAACATTATTTCTACTAACCGAGTTGTTTTTGTATTCGTATATGGAGCAGAATACATACCAGACCTGGTGAGAAACAAAAAGAAAAAAAAAAAACTCAAAGCAAAGTTCATCACTTTCATTTTCAGATATATTGATGGTATCATGTCGTTCAATAACCAGGATTTAAGTGATATATCCCAGTGAACTTGACATTAAGCATAAGGATACCACTGAAGATAGAAAAACAGCTTCGTACATGATCTTTTTCTGAAAATTGCCAACGATTGACGACTTTTAATGTAGGACTTTTGTCTCATCGTTTGGTGTTTAAATATATTAATTAATATACTAAGCGCGTTCATGTTTATGTTATAAGGACTTTAACGAACTTTATTTAAGAGAGGTGTGCTCATAATGCAAAAATTGCTCGTGCAGGGTTATCAGGCCGAACTACTGAAATCAATAGCTGAGAAGTTTTATGGTACCCATCTCGAATTGTATGACCGATGCGATGTGTCTGTGTTTCAATTCTGGAGAAACTTGTTTTCGCAGTCTAAGTTCTTACGATACCCGAATATTATTTATATTTATCGGCTATTTCCGATTCCATATTGTGACCTTTTAACTGAGTAAATATATGATTGGCGGACACTGTTTGCATATCAGGAGACACTTACCATGTCGAAGTACCCGGTCTCGATCCGTTTGGAGTTCCTATGAATCTCTCAGTGTCTGACTTGTTTTTTTTTTTATATTTAAGATGGATTTTCAGGTTGAATTACTGTCTTTTTTTTAGCATATAACTAGTGTCTGTAGAAAGTTTACGTAGATACTTGAAAATCATTTCAAATTTTTATTTTGAAATGGATTGTCAAACAATATCGATATAATTATTTGATTTGAATAAATCAATGTGGTATCCCTTTAACATCTGTTGTTTGTCGAAGTCAAGCTGTCTTGTCCTTTAGACACCCCAGATCAATTTACACTTTGAGTTGATTTTTTTCGAACCTCTGGATATTTATAGTAAACAAACTTATCATACCAGATTAAACATCAAGCATCAATTTAATATTTCATTGAACAATTAGAGACAGGACTTCGTTTTTAAAAAGGGACAGGAGAAGCTAGAATTCAAGGACCGATTAATACAAAGGTAGTGCAATGACCTGTAGTCGGTGTTATTTGACATTGTTCAATAAATCTCTTTTGGACCAATTTGCATTTGACCATCCGGTGAGAGCAGAAGATGATGTACGTTTTGAAATGTATCAGCTTCCGTTACCATTTATTGCTCCTTTGTTGCTCCTATATGGAGTTGTGGTTGTCATTAGTTCTATAGGTAATAATGTCGTGTGTTATACTATATGTGATGTAAAAGGTCTACATACAGTTAAAAACTTTTTCATTGCAAATCTATCTGTCAGTGACATTCTGATGACGGTTCTCTGCATTCCGACTACTGTTCTCAGCAATATCATTTATAAACATTTGGTGCTGGGATCTTGCATGTTCCCTGTGTTACATTATATCCAACTTGTCGTTGTTATGCAAAGGGCATTTGCAATGGTAGCTATTACATGTGATCGGCATTTTTTTAATTTCTAAACCGCTCAAAAGTAGAATGACTAAAAAAAACCAGCAAAATTGCTAGTTCTACTGATTTGGATAGCTGCATTTGTAATTGCATTGCCAACGGCCATGTTTTCCGAAATCCAATATCTACAGTATGAACCTGGATCGCACGGACTCTGCATCGAAATTTGGGGCACCCATCGACTTCGATAGAAATACAGTATTATCATACAATTACTACAATATTTCATACCATTACTGATTATGGTGTTCGCATACATTCACATTGGATATATTATTTGGATAAAACAAACAACTGAGGAGGCAGATAGAGAAGGAGATAAGAAAATTTTATCATAAAAAATAAAGGTGAGTTCGATAATGTAGAATTCTAAAAAAAAAAACGAGAAAAGACGTACTAATTTGTCATAATAATTCATGTAGTAAATTGAACAATAAACATGTAATGTATTTTAAAACAATGTTCTCTCCAATCACTGAATCTGATAAATTGCTCTTAACAAATTGTATTTTGTTTTTACATTTAAATTCTAAACTCGCTTTGCCAGTGCCACCGTTTCGTACAAAAAGGATTTTTTTTAAAGCATACGCTAATTGGTTATTGAGCTTTTACTTGAGATAGATGTTCTAATTGAAACTTGTCTAGTTTTAGTTGTCTCCTTAAGACAATGCAAACTCACTCGAAAATGCAGTCAGCAAATAGTTTGGAGAAAAATAACGATCTGAATATAAAAAAATAATTCCAGAATCAAAATAACTACCATAACAAGACAAATCAAACATTTTTCAAGAGTATACCAATAAACACAAAATAACGCATAAAACAGATGAATACGATTCAAAGCAAAATCTTTGGGCAATACGAATTCGCATGAAAAACCTGTAAAATCCAATATTAAACTGAAGATGGCTACGAGTTAAATGTATATGATTTAAGGGATATATACCATATATATTAAAAACCTATTTATAGACTTATACAGGTCTTAGCATCCTTTTACAAGGAAAAATAGAAAGATTGAAATGTAATGTTACATATTTAAAGAGATAAACATTGGCTTTAAGAAAATAGCTGTTTAACTAAAAAATTGTAAATTTTAATACAATTCTGCACGTTAACATGCTATATTGTACACTTTTATCTAACATAACCTTTTTCATTGTAGAGTTTGAAAATGTTATTCATCGTGGTATTCGTTTACGCAATCACATGGCTTCCAGTCCATACATTAACCATCTTTGGCGATCAAAATCCATCGTTATATGACAAAAGGTTTGCTCACATACTATGGCTGTTTTTTCATTGGCTGGCATTCAGTAATACTGGTATCAATCCAATGATTTATTGTTGGATCAACAAGGCATTTCGGAGGCAGTTAGAGAGATTGATTTGTTTGCCTGTTTGCCATCGCAGAAGACAGTATAAGGCACAAATGGGATATTGTTTACCAAGCGAAAACTAGCAAGTAAGCAGAAGCGATATAAAACAGATATTTTCTAGGCGTTGTATCTCAAAGAGTAAAGTTATCAATAGAGGAAATAATTTCTGACTAGTACAATGACCTACTTTTTAGTGTCAATTGCGCTGTAAAAATGTACAATTTATGTTTGTTTTATATTTTTTGGTCAGTTTTGTTATATGTCTGTGATGTATTTTTACACAGTTTCGGCTGCTGAATCCAAATTATTGTCACATAAACCTATAATGTCTGTTTGGGTTGCTCACCCAATTGTGTCAATGTGACGGAACTA
Organism: Mytilus coruscus; assembly: GCA_017311375.1. Taxonomy (NCBI): domain Eukaryota; kingdom Metazoa; phylum Mollusca; class Bivalvia; order Mytilida; family Mytilidae; genus Mytilus; species Mytilus coruscus. The sequence goes on along the minus strand of CM029602.1, from coordinate 32,865,751 downwards.
TAAACAACTGTTATACAAGTGGGAGGTTTAGCTGCTAAAAACCAGGTTTAACCCACCATTTTCTTTGGAAATGCATGTACCAAGTCAGGAATATGGCAGTTGTTTTTCCGTTGATTGATAGCGTTTGATTTTGTCAGTTTTATGGACTCCCCCTTTTCAAATTTGTCTATTCGGTATAATTGCTATACTTTGTTTACTAATTCTGATCTTCTTTCTATGGTATATATGTATATATTTTTTGTAAGAAAGCTACCAAGGGAGCATACAAAATTCCAAACTCCGAAACAGTGGTGACATCTGGCTACGCTTCTTTACAATCTGGGCCAACCCTCTACCTAATCTGCCTACTATTCTGTTTATATCATTTTCCATCCTGTTGACATCAACTTTTCCTGCTGGACTTTTCGTTATTTTATTAAAACTTCTGCACTTCCGACCTGTTGTTATATTGAATGGCCTTAATTTTCTCAAGGATTTTTTCAAAATATTGATGTCTTCTTCTGAAAGGTTTTTCGTATGTCTATTACCTTTTTTGATGATGTCATGCTAGCTGTCAAAATTTCTGCATATTGATGTTATAATAGGAGCAGCTGCAGTGACTGATGATATAGCTTTTTCTGTTTTGTTTGCTCCTAGGCCCCTTATCAAATCCTTCTGATTTCGTACTGAATGTTCCTGAATCAAGTCAGCCTCTATGTTATTTCCAGTACCACCTCTTAAATTTACGAAACTGCCCTCTAGAATCCTCAACCTATCTATCGGAGACATGTAATGATTGATCACCATGTATTTTGATAAACAGGAATGCGCGTAGAATATGGGTATGCATACCTTTAAATTGGGTGATACCATTGACAAATTGCCTTCCTTGGCAGTATCTTCCAATTGCAGATAGTGCAGGCCTCTGAGACAAAGATTACAGCAATAATTGAACTTGTCATCATCTGTATCAATCATTCCCTCTTGCAGGAAACCAAGCATGCCAAGTATAGAGTTGCCGATATTTCGCATGGCAAGCTCTTTTGTTGCCCTGCATGCCTTGTCTATACCTGTAGGAAATATATCTGTTGTCTCTGTAATGTTGAAAAGTTCTAGAGCCTGTTCTCTTATTAGTGACTCCGTCAATATCTTGAAAAACTCACTATGAGTTTTGAAATGGCCTTTAACCTTGCCATTTACATCATTTTTTTTTCAGAACATTTCTATAGTAGGACATTGTCCCTTCCTCTGTCATGCTTTCTTTCTTGTATAAAGCTTTGAAGCATTTCTATTTTATAAAAAGAGAAAATAAGAATTTTATTATGTATCATAGTCTTTATTCATCTTCCAATGGAGAAAATAACTACACAAATAATGATGATGATGATGATTAAGACAATGATAATTATGAATAAAATTAATGAGTAGAAAATGTGTCACTTATCTTGAAAACTGCTATGAGTGAGAAAAATATAACATGGGTCATGGGCAAATATGTTCATAATGTTGAGATCTTTTGAATGTTAATAAATTGGTTAAAAACAGTTACAACAAAAGAATTATTAGATTTTGATCCACAGATTCATTTAAAAAAATATATTTTTGTTGCATTGTTTCATGCATCAATGGTAAATAAAATATTAGGTGAGCAAGATAGCTCCTTGGACCCTCTAGTTTAATTTGATTTTGTTTTCAACTGTAACCATAAAATTAGATCACCCATTGTAGGTCAGGTGTATTATTGCATCCAGATAATCTTTTTATGCCCCCGCCGTAGCGGAGGGGGCATTAAGTTTTACCCACGTACGTACGTCCCAAAATTGGTTTCTGTTCTCTAACTTTAGTTTGCCTCAACCAAATGTTATGAAACTTATACACCATGCTTATTACCACAAAACACAGATCAAGTTTGAATTTTGGTGGCGTCACTTTTACTGTTCTAGAGTTATGCCCTTTACAAATGGAAAAATTGCTGAATTTTTCGTTTCCGTTCTCTAACTTTAGTTTGCCTCAACCAAATGTTATGAAACTTATACACAATGCTTATTGCCACAAAACACAGATCAAGTTTGAATTTTGGTGGCGTCACTTTAACCGTTCTAGATTGATGCCCCTTTATAAATGGAAAAATTGCAAAATTTTTATTTTCTTCTAAATATCGTGTAATTTTTAAAATGGGAGTTATCTTCCTTTGTCCATGATTATAGCTTTATAGTTCAATCAATTACAATCAATGCTTTATACAATGCAATGTTTAATTTTGACTTCCACTGATAAAACACAGATCAAGTTGAATTTGGGTAGTGTCACTTTAATTATTGAGTTATGCCCCTTTATAAATTGAAAGATTGCAAAATTTTTAGTTTTCATTCTGTAACTTATGTTTGCCCCAACCAAACATTATGAAACCTATACACAATATTCATTACCACAAAACTAAGATCAAGTACACATTTTTTTGTTTCCGTTTTCTAACTTTAGTTTGCCTCAACCAAATATTATGAAACTTATACACAATGATTATTACTACATAATACAGATTAAGTACGAAATTTGGTGGCAACACTCTTTCCATTCTTGAGTTCTGTCCCTTTGTAAACATAAAAATTGCTGAATTTTCGTTTCCGTTCTCTAACTTTAGTTTGTCTCAACCAAATGTTATAAAACTTATACACAACTGTTCTAGAGTTATGCGTGTTTACAAATAGAAAAAATGCTGAATTTTTAGTTTCTGTTCTCTACTTAAGTTAGCCTCAACCAAATGATATGAGACTTACACACAATGCTTATTTCCACAAAACTCAGATCAAGTTCAAATTTGGTTAGCGTCACTTTTACCGTTCTTCAGTTATGTCCCTTTATAACTATATGATATGCAAGCAGGGGCATCATCTGTGTCCACATGTGGACACTATCCACATTTATTTCATTAAGAAGAGCAGACGTTGTGATTGTCATGAAACTAAAAATGAAGTAAAGTCAAGTCTAGCATATTGTTGTACATTTCTTCAAATATGACTGTATCTTTTTAATATAACATGTATTATTTAAACATGTAGACAGTACTAACCTCAAGATAATCCTGTTTTAAATGCCACAGTTCACATATAACAGGTTGGACATGCTCCAATCTCCCTGTTGAAGTAGGAGACATCAGTCGAAGATTTATAGCTCCAGCAAACCTCACTTTGGTCAACTGATCTCCTCCTGTTACCACCCTATATTTCTCTAACATTTGGATATCTCCTACAGATATAATATGCTTAATGTACTAGTTTTTATACATTTTTTAAAATTATATTGTTTACTATAAATTCTTTCTTTTTTGAAGCGTTACGACATGATTTTTTTGTTGATAACTGAACATGACAGGCACATGCATAAACAATCTCAAACTAATGGTAAAATCTTAGGTTGGATAAATGCTTATTTTAATGAGGTTGAATTTAACAACCCAATTATACATCAGCTTTTTTTGTTTACCTTATTTTGATAAAACTAAATTAAAATTACTGCCAGTAGAGAACTGTCACTGTAAAATTCATATTCATGAAAGTTTGAAACCCCAAAAATTATTTCATTTTTCCTCTAAATCATAGTAATGCCACTTAATTTATAATATGAGGTAATAGGCAATTTCATTATCATTAAGACCCTAATTACAATTTTTTATTGTTTTCATGCCTGAATTAGTTTTTGATTATTAATGGAAATCATTCATAAAAATAGTGTATGATCTATGGAATGACACTAATATTATTGCCTTTTATCTTTGAATATGCGGTTTGGGTTTTGGTCATTGTTGAAGGTTTTAAGGTAGATTCATGGTATACCACCATCTTGAATTGTACAATCGCAGTACATAATCGGTCTAGTTCTTTGCCCAAATTTGCAAATTTGGAGACAGATTTGCAATTTATTGGTTACACTGTTTATTTATATACCTAAAACTTAGTGATTCATTGCATTATCGAAAATGTTTTAACAAATACCAAATGTTTGTGTTTTTAGAATCAATTTTTCAAATAAGCCATTTAAGGGGAGATAACTCTTTTAGTACAAAATTTATCCTGGACATATAGGGAAATTTTCATTTTTTACTTATAGCAAGAAAACAAGTTCTGTGACACCATTTTTTCTTTTTATTTTCTTAAAATATATCATAAAACCTATCTTCTCATATTTCATTTCAAAATTCTATCTCACAGATTTCTTTTTACGCACAAAAATGTGTTTTTTCATGAACAATCTAAGCAAATCTTGGCAATTTTGAACGACTCGTACCTTTAAAAAGTAGCGCGGTGACCCATACTTTTTATTTTTTTTGTTGATAAAAGCATAGTAAAATCTTCATTTTAGCAAAGTATAAGAAAATTCTGTCATTTTTTTTCTATACCCCTGAACTACCTTAAGGTGACATACAGTTGTTAATATTTATGTCCTTTGGTCTCTTGTGGAGCGTTGTCTCATTGGCATTCATACCATATCTTCTTATTTTAAGGTCTGTTCTTATTTAAACTTGTTTTTTAAAATATGAATATTGGCCAAAGAAGGGACTCAATGGTTTAAATTAAAATAGAATTATGCAATACATTTATGATACCATACAATATTGTTATTCCTTAATAAATTCATCACTATCTTTAATTTTTAACAAACCATGAGCATCTCTAAATGCCTTTTGCAAAAGTTTCTCATAGTCATCCATAATTGAAAGCACATCTTTATATTTTGCTTCCTTTTTATGCTGAAGGGGAAGCTGAAAAACTTGACTTTTCTCTGCCATTGCTGCTGTGTAAGGGTGACGAATATGTTTAGGAATAATGGACTCCATCCATTTGAATTGTCCCATTGAGCTAAGAATCCTTGATATCTATTAATACATGTATATATTGATATGTTATGAAATAATAAAATTGAGAATGGAAATGTGGAATATGTCAAAGAGACAACAACCAAACCAAAGAGCAGATAACAGACGAAGGCTGCTATTTCATTTTTACAATGTACATACATGTTTATATATGTTGAAATCAAGGTGGTGAAATATAATTTCTTTCAATCCAAAATGTTGTGACATTTGACACAATTATGTTGTTTCTTGCTTAAACCCATTATTGTATTATTACATTAATGTTCATGCATTCTGGATTTTAAAGTGCTGCTGATGAACTGGAACATTTAAATTTCAGTTAAAGATTAATTTACAATATGACTAATAAAACGCTGTTTTAGGCAGTATTGATGTAGTACACACATATAGTGAAATTTTAAACTATTGTGTAGAGATATTTAATTATTGTTGTCTCAATGCAAATTAAAACATACTTCCAGCCATTTGCATAGATTTATAGTTTGTTATTGTGTTGTTATTCTACACCACTGTACCAGATTAGGGGAGGGTTGGTGCCTTAAAAAACATATTCTTAATGTGCTTGACCCAAGTCAGGACCCTGTAGTTGGTTGTTGTTGTTTCATTTCTTATGAATTGTGCCTATTAAAGTTTACGATACAATATGGGTTTTTCTCATTATTGAAGAATGTACATTTGTCTGTATTTACATAAATCCACTTAATTTGAACTTTGATGGATAGATATCTCATTGACAATTATACCACATCTCCTTCTTCTTTTCAAATAGTTTCTGCTACTTTCTATTTAATGTTTTCCAATTTGAAAGTTTCAATTTTACCCAGTTGAATCAATGAATCTGTATTTCATTTGAACCTACCAGAACAAGATATGAAGATCTAATTTGATCCTTCTCTGTCTCTGTTAATGTCACTATTTCACTGTTAAGTGGACCTACATCTTTTGGTGCTGACGTATTCATATCTGGTGTAGCGGCTCTACATGATATTGCATTTGAAGCAAATAAATGAAGATCATAATTGCTCTTTTCTACAGATTGACAACTTGGCTTTATAAATATATCCAAGTTGTCTCCAGTGATTTTTAATAAAGGACTTCCCTCTAAATAATCTATTAACTTTTTGTTAGAATTTTTTCCACATTCTCCTATTAACCTCTACTTACTTGCAGTTGACAATGAAAGTCCGATCTTGTTAAGTCGACTTAAAAGCTAAAAAAATGAAGATAATGTTTTTCAATACTAGTATATATAAATTTCAGAAATAAACAAAATACAGTTAAGGAAAATTTGTTCTATCATGTCCAGCCTTTATCTGCTTAAGTAGTCATACATATAACTAACATTATCAAATATACTGTTATTTACAATTTATATAAATAAAATTTTGAATTAAAAGGATGTACGTTTGGGTTCTAAAAATTATTGACCTCATCTATTTAATCAAACTATTTGAGTATCAAAACACATTTGTAATTATCTTCTATTATTCATGTAAATAATACTGATTACATAAAAATTGTATTCTACACTTGTTGACCTAAATTTAAACCTTTTTTGGTGGATGAGTTTGAGCAATACATTTTCAGTGTGATGTATAAACATATACATGTAGTCGTAGAAATTAATTATCTCTATAATAGGTATAATAAACCAGTATATAGTATATTACCATATCCTCAGCACGTCCCCTAATGCATAATGCTGTTATCAATCTCTGATAGGCACTTAGTTCTGGATTCCTGGTAAACATGATCACTCCATAAACTAATGCTATTGCCTCCTTTATCTTTTCATCAGCAGTTTTGTTGTGGTCTTTTACAAAAGTTGCTTCCAGCAATTCCAACAGCGATGGGGTTCTATGTTAAAAAAAAGTTTCATTACATGTTATACATTTGATAAGTGATTCAATATCATGTTTATAGTTTACTGCAGGTTCAGAAAATTAGCCTTTATTGACTTCTGATGACCACAGGAAAATGGTTTATGGTGTTGAATCCTCCAAACATAGATGATTATTAAGATATCAAATTTAAACATCCACACCCATTAAAAACAGTAGATATGATTCACGTGTGGAAGCCATAATTTCCTGATCTAATCACCCAATACCTGAGTTCACCTCTTCTTTTTGGTGGGTTTGTATTGCTTCATCTTTAGTTTTCTATGTAATTTTGTTTATCCATGTTTTTTTAAGTCATGGTACTGTCAATTTTCTGTGTCTTTAGATTCTTCATCATTTACCCCTTTCTATTTTCAGTCCTTAAAAAGTAACTGAAGGACAAAATAATAAAATGATCAATATATCAAAACAAAAATTTACTGATTATAATGATTATCAACAAAGGCAAACATAATAATCTGTGAATGTGTAAATAAAACTTTTTTTCTTCATCTGAAATAAAAAGAAAAACTGAAAGAAAACTAAACCAAACGACTTCTCTAAATGTTGTAAGTAGGCAAGTCAAAAGTCAGTTATCATATTATCAGTGGCATGTTGAATTAAACTGCTCACTGAAAACATAACACCATCTTTCGAAAACCTCAATCTTACTAGGAGAGCATTATTTCTTTACTTTGAATTCCTGATAGAAAGATATATAATGTTAACATGGTTAATGCCTTGTACTGTATCAAGGTAATAGATGAGAGGGCTATATTACATAGCTCTTTCTCCTATTACTGTAAATTCAGAAAATTTTGTGCGCATTCATTTTGCTAATATTGAACAAAAGTTTTAGATTTCAGTGAATGCTGCATACAGATAATGATATAAAAAAAATATTTATATTTGGAAAAGCTATACCATGTAGGTATTAAATCAATTATAAAAACATTCAAAAATTTCTGAATTTACAGTATCAATCAGCAAGGTATCTTACTCCTGTGCAGAAAAGACCAGACCTAAAAAGTTATTTATTTAAATATCACTCACACTACCAGAAAGTTCATTCCATTTCAATTATAACTTTTTTCCTGGTAAATGAGAAATGTTCAAATAGATAACATCAAAAAAATTAAATGCATGAAAATGAAATTAATTAATTAAATATGTCTGGGCTGTAAAAATATATATGTAATTAGGAATATTTCAAAATTTACACCTGTCCTTCATTTCCTCCAAAATTTCCCTTGTCATATCAGTATTTTCATCTGCAAGGGATTCCATGGATTTTTTCCTCATTAAAACACTCTGTTCACCTTGACGCTTGGTGGAAACCTGCATACACTCATTACTGATAACCTTGAAAAAGTTCTTATTAACGTTTATAGGATTCATACTCTGGTCTGGTACATCTGAAAAGTTGGATTAGTTTATGTTTAATTTGATAGATACAGAAATAGAAATTATTTGTTTAATCTATCATGGACCCTTTGGGGTTTTAAATTTCACATTATGAATACAATGAATTATTCATGACTGTAAAACAATTATTACAAAAACATTATAGAATAATGGATAATCAGTGCATGCACGTGAAAGAGATAAATGATAAAGGGGGAGACAATCAATTACAATTAATTTTTTAAGGATTATTTCCCTTTGAACAGTACTGATATTAAGCTTTGTTGATATTATGGTGTTCAGCTGGAAGAGAATCCTTCATTTACCTGATATAGGGGTAATTTTCTCCCAAGTACATGTAGCAAGCCAACCAATTACAAAATATCAAGGTTACATTCCAGATTGATTTATATGAATATAAATCCCATAACTTACTACTGGGTTTTTCAACTCTGTTAATAATTGGTACAGGAAACAATTCTTTGCAAACAGTTTTTCCCTTTGTTCTTGGTCTAGTGTATCCATGTTCACTGTCAATGTTATTGGAAGGTTTTTTAAAGAAAACATGTAAATTCAATGTATACAGTATTGATTATATATTTAAATACAAGATGACACATGGTTATATCTTTAAGTACAAAGAACTGATTCTTTCCTATTGTTTAAGTCTGAAACTGTAAAATGACATATGTTTATAAGCATTATTATGGCAAATCACATTTAACTTATTTAATCTTTAACCTTTTACATTGCTAACACAACATGCACAACTAGAAAAATTAATGTAAGTTGATGTTTGATTTAATATCTAAATCAAAGAATTCAAAGTTTACTAATTATCAAGACATGATACCAAATTCTTTGGCAGACCTTATCATTTATATTTTTGAAAACCTGTACTGAGGCTGGGACTATAGTCCCAGACTGAGGTTAACAAAATAAATTTAAACTGTACAATCAGGTTTTCATATAACTGTTAATTTTTTAAAGAAGTACTTGACAAAAATACATAGGTCTTTTATAACTATTGAGGAACTGTATCATTTAACTACTGAGAAAAAAGTCAAAATGAATGGTAGATTGATGAATAAATAGAGTTAGACACATTGAAAGAAGCAAATCAATCCAAGTCCACATTCATGAAGGTATAGTAACCAATATGTATAAATAAGACATTACTCACTGTAATTCAATAGGTATATTGAAATGACCTGAAGATATTTGTCTGCTGTAATTATGTTCTCTGAAATTTCATAAAAGTATACTTCATGTAATCTCCATGACCATGCACATTGCTTATTTTGCAATTGTAAAAATATTTTCACATATTTTAATGTAAAATTTTTCAGCTTTTTGAAGAAAACAAGTCTGTTTTTTTCATTTATGCAATATATAAATATTACAATGGTGTAATAACTGACTCTCAAGAGTTATTGCCCCTGAATTTTTTGTTAAAAACCATTTAAACTAATATATCCCTTACACTATCATATTACTTACACAGTGTGCAATTGTCCTAATACGAGAATTTATCGGGTCAATAAAATTCATATCGGGTGAGGCGTATTAGAACAATTGCACACTGTGTAACAAATTTATCCTGATTTTGTTATATTACATATTATGATATTCAAATTCAATTTTTAGGACAATATCAACCAAATATATTTAGATTTTTAATCTAAAACTGTGAAAAATGAAAAATATTAAGTCTATAAAGCAACTAAAAAATTTTTTTTTTATTAGGTCAATGGTATAATGGAGATAATTTCAATTGACTTAATAAAAAATTGTACTGAAATTTTTTAGGACAATATCAGCCATTCAAATTGCAAGAAATTACTCTAAATCAGGATAACACATTTAATGGTTGACTTAGATAATTTTACTAATTACTGTATTCGATGAATTGTTGTTGAATGTGAATTTATTCTCATTATCATCATTTTATTGAGTGTGTAATTGTGAAAATAGGGCACATCTTTTGATATATTTTAGATACTTTTACTCATCTATCGTCACACTGAAGACAAATTGTCAATTTAAGACATTAGATCATTATATGTGATACACATATCATATTTCTGGGGCTTCTAGTATGGGGTTAAAACTTTTCTTTTATGCAATAATACCCACGAGTATAGCTTTGATAAATCTTCATCTTGACTTTTAGCTTTGTCTTCCTTGACTGCTGGACCTGACATAATACTGTAATCAATGAAAAATTAGCTTATTTCTAGATATCAATGTTCTTATTAGAAATTATTTAAAAAAACATTCAAAGCATCAACAAATAGATTACAAACTGTTTCGTCCCTGCCAAGGGTACTCATCAGGTGGCTTACAGGCTACCACTACAGTTTTGCATTTGCTTTTATTTCGTTATTTGCTACTAGTTTTGACCAGACCAGAATGTGAATTTGGTCATTAAGGTCAGTTTTTAATAGTTTATTTTTCTTCTTCTAAATAATGTATGGGCTGCAGTCTTTTTGTACATGTACTCCATTTCCTCTATTTATATTACACACTGTATATGATAAAAGTAGGATTCAAACTGCTTCTTCCATAAGTATACCAAAGGGTACACATCAGGTGGTTTTATACAAATTATTGGCTACCACTTCAGTTTCTTATTTGCATTTGATTTTTAAATACAATCCCTAGCAGATATTAGACTATAACAAAACAGAGAAATCACCATCACATTTTCATAAATAGCAGAAAGATTTTAAAAAATGTTTCAACTGGTTAATCTCTGTAGAATTTGAATACAGGTGAATTGTTAAATGTATGTTGTATATTGTATATCAAGACAAACCCACCATAATTGCAATGAATCTTGTTCTCCACTTGTATCTGCATGGACTGCTGCACTTAAACTGAAATTAAATCGATAAAACAGAGCATAAATGTTACTTTTCAATTTAAATGGTATAAGTGGTTTCTACTTACAAATGTTGTATAAATCTAACAAAAATCAATATGTTGCTAGTTTTAGGCATATACTATCTTATTGCAGTATATCTTTTGTGTTTGTATTACTCAATATTTAATGTGTAGTGATTTGTGACTACATCAGTTGTTTGTATTTTTTTTTTCCTTTTTGCAACTTCATTTGTTTGGCACCTTGAAATCTCTCCTTTTTCAAATAGTTTCTTATATCTTATTCCAAAATGTAACATACAAGTCACAATCTAGTTTTTTTATTTCATGTACAGTGTTCAACCGTTTTTTTGTCTGTGCCAAATTCTACATTGACTTTTTATGGATATGATTTTGGTATAATGAGAAAAATAAAAGTAGATTTTTTCCAGTTTGAGGACAAGAGGAATAGCACTAAATGTTAGGTTGGAGTGTATAAATTTGAATTTAAGACATTAAACTTGTACATTTTAGGAGATATAATTTTAACACCTGGTGCAAAAAGGTTTTTGTGAAAAAAAATATAACTTGAACAAAAACCCTGTACAATTTATAATTTTTACAAACTTACATATTGTACACAACATATATAACTGTTAATCAGTTTTTAATTATTTATAATAATTATTTATGTAAATATAGACTTCATCTGAGAATGGAAGTATTATATTCCATGATCTGAGACAGACTATGTCTCCCAGATTGTGTGTGATTATCTTTTTAATTGATATGCTCTTGATAAGGCCAAATAAAAAAAGATGTGCGTTTCCTAGTACCCTACCCTCCCTTATTTATAAGCTCAAAAATAGCCTACCCTAAAGTTTTTTTTTGTCATTTTTCAATAAGCACTGTTAAAGTCAGAAAGATCCTCCCATAGACTCATTATGTAAAAAAAAATGGTAAAATGAAAAAAAAAATCCCTATACCTACCCTATTTTTTCAAAGATGTAATAGGAAACACACATATTATTTTTGTTTGCCTAATACTGTTTGTCATGTAAAATACTGTATGTTGTAACGATTATATTTGTTATGTGTGTATGCCCCCCTCTGAAAATAAAATATCTTATCTGTATATATGCTCATAATCAGAAATAATTTTTTATTCAATTTGTTAATTGTATTTTTGCATCATTTTCATGTCATTTATAGCCATGACTGTAATGTATTTGTGGTAAATCTAATAAATTATGTCTATTTCTGTATAACTTTTTTTATGTCTACAAACAATACATGCACTTGATCCTGATTGCTCGACTTGGAACAGACACAAAATTATAAAAATATGTTATTGTAAAACATGTACAAAAACCCATTATCCTTTATCTGTAGGATATGGTTTTAGTGGCGTGGGGTAGTTTTAAGGTTATTTTGCTATAAATTGGATATACATATATATACTATAGTCATTCAAGGCCATAACTTGCATAAGTGTTAGAACTGTCACTGTGTCACTCACTGACTCAGTGTCAGATCATTCTTTGATTGATTTGGTTCTTATTCTAAATCTGGAGAGAAGTTAGCTATTCTCTTTTTTGACTGTTTGTAGCCATTTTTGTACTTTGACAAATTTGATAATGCTTCTTGCCTAAATGAAATGAAATTCTGAATTTTTTTAAAACAGCCACGGCATAAACAAGTTGATGGTATATTGACTATTTCCTGCAGTAATTGGTTAGAATTTAAAAAAGAAGAAAACAGATTGTAAAATTTTGAACATTTAGGTCCACAAATCGAATAACAGTTCGAAAGATTTGTTCTAAAACAGAAACAACAGCTTATGTCTGTGATTTTTTCCGGCGTCTGCTGCCAAGCAGCCATTTTGACGCTATTGCTTCTTAGGAAAAAGTAGTTCCAGTCTAATCCGCAGCAAATAACCTGAAACACCCGAAGGGCCAATGGCAGTGTTTGTAGAGAAAGGGAAGTATGACCCGAACGGTAACGCTGTATGGAGTTTGACAAAATTCGTGAGTCAATGTGAAACTAAAAACGCCATGGCAAAAAATGAAAGCCGATGAGTAGTCAAACAAGTCTACAAAACACTTACATCGAAAATAAAAGACTAAGCAACACTAACCCAGCCAGACTAAGCAACACTAACCCAGCCAGACTAAGCAACACTAACCCAGCCAGACTAAGCAACACTAACCCAGCCAGACTAAGCAACACTAACCCAGCCAGACTAAGCAACACTAACCCAGCCAGACTAAGCAACACTAACCAAGCCAGACTAAGCAACACTAACCCAGCCAGACTAAGCAACACTAACCCAGCCAGACTAAGCAACACTAACCCAGCCAGACTAAGCAACACTTACCCAGCCAGACTAAGCAACACTAACCCAGCCAGACTAGACTAAGTATGTTTGACGGGTGAGCAAGTAATTATTTGTTGAATAATATATCACTGCTTTTTTTCCATCGGTTACCATTAATCAATACTGATATTCAACCTTTTCTTGTGAAAAAAAATATATCAGACCGATACGTTTGGTAGTTTCTGCTGACGTTGCAGAAACAGCCAGTTTGTGTGCGAAAATCGTTAAATAAGCAAACTGTAAACATGTCATTTTATAAAAATAAGGAGATGTGGTATGATTGCTGAATGAGACAACTATCTACCAAAGTTCAAACTTTGTTTACATGTATAAACTGTATAGCAATAAATCGTTTAGTCCAATGAAAGAAACACACATCAACCAAACGAGTGTTTCATTCCAAAAAGAATGAAAAGAAAATTCATTTAACATCATGAAAATGACGAAGTCGTTAGTAAAATAAGGAAGAGTGACTTTTAGTTAGTTTCGTTCATGGGTTGATGTCTTCTTGACATGTATCTGCTAATAGTCGAATTCTGTAGAAATCTTTTTAATTTCATAGGTATGAACGAAGAAATAGAGAATCCGGATTTCTTTGGAAAAGCTTTGGAAAATATAGATGAAAATTCTGATGAAATATAAGAAACAGTGGAGTATCAGCGTGACTGTCCAGGATGTATAAATACGCAGCCAATTCCGATTCAAAATGGGCACGTTTATTCCGGTGCCAATTGTAGAAAGAGTACCACGCCCTAAGTACATTAAAAATTTATTCGTTCAGTGTATGTTCACTTGTTTTTGTTTATATGTCTTTTGATTGAGTATAGCCATTTCAATTGATATTTTACCTTTCTATGTTGTGATTTAACACTATTGTTTCAGGTAGGGTGAAGGTTGGCGCCTATTAAAACGTTTAAACCCGCTGCATTTGTTTGCACCTGTCGTAATTCAGGAACCTGATGTTCAGCGGTTGTCGTCTGTTGATGTGGTTCATAAGTGTTTCTCGTTTCTCGTTTTTAGACCGTTGGTTTTCCTATTTGAATGGTTTTACACTAGTCATTTTGGGGCCCTTTATAGCTTACTGTTCGGTGTGAGCCAAGGCTCTGTGTTGAATGCCGTACTTTGACCTATAATGGTTTACTTCTACAAATTGTGACTTGGATGGAGAGTTTTCTCATTGGCACTCATGAAACATCTTCTTATATCTATTATATTCACGGGTGTACTAAAGTGACCCATTTCAAATAACAGTACATGGTTTTAAAAATAATAATAAAAAAAAATGGCATTCTTAAACAATTCCAACAAAAAAGTGAGTTTATTTTCTCATATATTAACATATTTTATATATGGAGAAAAAAAAACCATCCGGAGGTGTAAAAAGCGATAGAAGACAAAAAATATTCAAACTTCGTATCAAAGCTAACACAAAGATTTTTATCCGTGTTCTTACATTGATCACATTTTATGAAAAGCAACCATACCAATCCTGAGGTATATGGGGCAATATCCCTAATGCTCCTTGAAATGAGGAACTCAAAAGTCACGTGTAAACAAAAATCTCTGTGTAGTGATAGTTGACACATTTCTATGATAAACAAATGACTGAGCTGAACCATTTGTGTTAATTTAGAAAGTAGGGAACACAGAATAAATGTGTAAAACTATGGAGCTATTAAATGTGTTCAAAGTATTAAACTTTCAAAGAACTTATTGTGTTAAAATGGTATTTTTACCACGAGGAGCCGCATCACAAAAGGATACTCGGGGTTTGCTAATTACGGAAAAAGTAATCTCACTTCGTACCCCGAAAATTTAACCACATATGTGAAAATGTCTCAGCTTCGAAACGAGCCATCATACATATCCAAGTTAACAATATGGACTGAGCAACAGAAGAAAACGTTACCATTACCGCCTATGGAGAAACTAATACGCATCTTGACCCATCTTATATTGGGGCAATATCCCTAATGCTCCTTGAAATGAGGAACTCAAAAGTCACGTGTAAACAAAAATCTCTGTGTAGTGATAGTTGACACATTTCTATGATAAACAAATGACTGAGCTGAACCATTTGTGTTAATTTAGAAAGTAGGGAACACAGAATAAATGTGTAAAACTATGGAGCTATTAAATGTGTTCAAAGTATTAAACTTTCAAAGAACTTATTGTGTTAAAATGGGATTTTTACCACGAGGAGCCGCATCACAAAAGGATACTCTGGGTTTGCTAATTACGGAAAAAGTAATCTCACTTCGTACCCCGAAAATTTAACCACATATGTGAAAATGTCTCAGCTTCGAAACGAGCCATCATACATATCCAAGTTAACAATATGGACTGAGCAACAGAAGAAAACGTTACCATTACCGCCTATGGAGAAACTATTACGCATCTTGACCCATATAAAATACCAGTAGACAATGACGGTACAATATTTTCACCAGAATGAAATAATTTAGGCACTTTTAGTGAACACGAAGACTTTTTGAAGTGCCTGTACCCTTTTATTTTCATATTTTATGAAAACTACACCCTGAGTTACCAAAAATTCTAATATCCAATAACAAAACACAACTTCCAATAAAACGAAGAAATATTGGTATTCTTAATCAATTTGAACAAAAAGTTAAGATCCTGTATTCTTCATGTTCTTGTATTTATAATATTCGATAAAAAAACATTCTTAGCCACAACAAGTACTAATATCCAATTAGTGTACATGCTTTCCATTAAAATGAAGAAACAGTGGAACCCTTAATCATGTTAATCACATGGACAAAATATCATTTTCATCCTATGAAGAACATTTGAATTTTGAAATTATTTTAAACTAAGAAAAATATCTCCCTCGTGCAAAGCTCTGATTCCTGGCCCGGCTTTGGTTATACTTTTTGTCCTTTTTGGTCTATAAGCTCTTCATTTTGTTTTTTCAATTTTTATAAATCTTGGTCTCGAGCATCACTCAAGAGACATTTATTGTCGAAAAGAGAATTTGGTGAATAAAAATTGGTACCTTTAATGTTCTTCATACTGAGGTACGCAAATGACTTATTTCAAATACCAACATCAAAACGAAATATTGGCACTTGCGAACACAACCAACTCGGTGGTCTCGCGCTATCGTGTTCGACTCGAGTGCTGGAGGTCGAGGGTTCGAACCCCGCCCGGTTTAATCTAAAGAATTTTTAATAATATTTGATAGTAGTTGCTGTTTCTCGACTAAGCACGAGGCATTAAGGGGTAAGAGGAAAGACTGGTCGGTTCGGAGGAGTCATAATAATGTGTCCGGGGAGAGTACCATGTTTTTCTATGAAATGTTACCTTGTAAACTAGCACGTTGACAATCCGGCTCAGTGTGTTGGTACATTACAAAGCAGGGGCAATATTCATATAACATTAACATGTTCTCGTCCTGAATTTTATTTGATTTGCCGCTGGACATTTAACAGCAATCAATCAGTCATCATTACATATGCGAACATAAATTTCAGAAACTGTGCTCTCGTGGACATAATAGCATGTGTCTATACTCCTTAGAATATCTTATTTAATAAAAACAAACACACCCTGAGTTACCAAGTTCGAATATCTAATGATAATACCATTTTCCAACAAATATCAGCAGTTCTAATAATGTGAACAAACGGTTTCGAACCAGTACTGTTATATCTACCATATTATATGAAAAATCCATCCTGAGGTACCAAATAATGGCATTCTCCATCAGCACGGAAAACAATTTAAGTATTTTACTCTTGCATTATTTATATTTTATATAAGAAAAAAGAATAAAATTACCAGAGGTACTACAAAATTCAGCATTTTTTCTCTATATTTATCAAATTTATGAAAAACAATCTAGACAGTGGTACAAAAACGTACAAAAAAACCCAAAATATCCAATGATGCGACATCATTTATAGTATCAAGAAAATGTATTAGTCCTAATCAATGTAAACTAAAATTTTAAATCTCATACTGTTATATTTATCACATTTTATGAAACAATAACCCATCCTGAGCTACAAAAATTACTAATATCCAATGTCGTTTCATGATTTCCATAAAAATGAAGAAATTTTAGCATATATGCTTTAATACAATAAAAACCATTTTTTATGAAAAACAACTCATTCAGAACTAAAAATTGATTTTTTCAAATAACATTTAAGCAAGGACGGATCAACGGACGAGATCCTCGATAAACCGGATGAGCCCCTTCATACAGATGGGTGCAATCAACCTGTACAAAAGCTATTTTGAAAAAAGTAGAAAACATTGGCACCCTCAAACAATGCGAACAAAATAGTTAAGTATCTTTTCTCTTAAATAACTTATTTGCCTATTCCATAATTGACCATGTAATTAGACATCCTGTTGAAGATGTTCATGTTCATGAAGGACTAGCGGAAAGAACAATTTAAATGTGCGTAATGTGTATAATCTTTAATATCTGTCAAATCTTTAAATCACAATTTTACTTTTAAGCTACAAATTTTGGGTACTACTTGTCCTATTTTTTTTTTAAGAAAAAGAGCCTCTGTATATTTGAAAAAGAGAAACAACATATGTGAAAAGTGTATTATATAACAATCAAATCGGTAAATGGAATATAGATTATTTTTCCCATTTATAAAAAAAACCAACCCATAATGATGTACCTACGGCACAACTATCCAAATGACGTTACATTATTTTCAAAATAAAAAAAAGAGATATTGGTACTCATTGTCAACACGATGGAAGGTTTAAATACATGTACACTTTTATTTATCATATTTTATGAAAATCCAATCCACCCTGTGTTACAAATAGTTCTTATATACAATAGATATAGGAAGATGTGGTATGAGTGCCAACGAGACAACTCTCCATCCAAGAAACAATTTATAAAAGTAAACCATTATAGGTCAAGGTACGGCCTTCAACACGGAGCATTGGCTCAGACCGAACAGCAAGCTATAAAGGGCCCCAAAAATTACTAGTGTAAAACCATTCAAACGGGAAAACCAACGGTCTAATCTATATAAAAACGAGAAACGAGAAACACGTATGAACTACATTAACAGACGACAACTACTGTACATCAGATTCCTGACTTAGGACAGGTGCAAACATTTGCAGCGGGATTAAACGTTTTAATGGTACCAAACCTTCTCCCTTTTCTGAAACAATAGTATAACATCACAACATAGAAAGACACACTATAAAATATCAATTGGAAGGCTTAACTCAATCAAAAAACGTAAATTAACACACAATGAACGAATAAATTTGATCTGTGATACCTGAATACAAATACATAGTTAATAAAAATTATAAGGGATAAATAATTAAAGTCAAAAGTAAATAAACAGGTTTAAAGAAAGTTAAAGTATGATACCACTGTGAACTGTTAAACAATATTTAGAAAATCACCACTTTTGAAAAAACCTGCGTCATATTATACACAGGTAAATGAAAATAATTTTGTTGTTAAGTATACTTTTTCTTCTGTGGGTATAAAATCTTCCGTTTAGGAATACCAAGATATTTCTTTAATATCAATAAAACTAATCTAACACTTGGTACATATGGGGTGAATATCAACAATAAAACTATACAATTAGTGCTAGATAAAACTTCCTGTACAGGTGCAAGCATTGATTAGATATGAATTGAAATAATTTTGATGATCATAGAACGAAGAAGTGAAAATTTGTAGTAATTCCAAATAATCAAAGCTGGTAAATAGAAAAAAAATCCATGTTAACATTAAATAACAAAAAAGCATTACAAATAGTATCAACAGGTCAAATTAACAAGAAAGTACGATTTGAGAGTACTCGCAGTTACTGACAGCTAGTTAAATGTCGGTAAATGATTTCTTTAAAAAATGAAGAATTGTTGGCACTCTTAAATCAATGTGTACAAAAAGTTTAGAAACTGTGCTTTATTTTTATGACATTTTATCACAATAAAAAAAAGATTTTATCCTCTAATGAAACAATGACAAGGCGAGTACACGACCATAGATGCAATCTGATCAACCGAGGCTAATGCAAAAATAAAACCCTTCATTACAAGCTTTAATATCTTAATCATGCTACATTTGTAACTATATCAACATCCTATTTATGCTGACCTACAATCCAAATTTTGATATATCACACGTTATTCGTAACATTGTGTTGTGGTTCGAAAACACCATAAACTCACCATTATGCTTCGCGGTCCAATGATACAGGCTTTCGGAAACACAAAAGGCTAAAGACCTTGTAAACAGAAGTGATTTGTCTTCCTAACCAGGATGTTTGTCAGCATGGCCGGTAAGACTTATGGAAACAAGACTTCTCCAGGGAAGATAGAACCTCTATCGGAATGAATAACTTTTATACGGAATTTTTAAACATTGGCAACTGTTGATAACATTGAGAATACTGAGGCTATTTACAGTGTGTAGTACAAACTAAATTTATTTTTGTTTATAAATACATTCGAAATATGTGCGGTATAATTACAATTAAGATGCATATATACAGTCCTTGAAGGTAGAAACTTCCAACTTACAGTATACACCATTTTACCATGCATCATACACTGTTACACCATACATCATTACCCATACACTATACACTATTCCTTTTCCCCTTTTCCATTAGAATCATACAAGATTTGCACCGTTCACAATAACCAACAATGTGAAGTGTTTGAGGGGAATGCAAATTTAAATGTATCTTTTACAAAGCAAACTCGAATTTAAAAACCATACAGCATTCCGTATTCACAATACTCTATTCCCAATGCACTATAAACCATTATACAATACACCATACACCTTTTATATGGATGTTTGCCTCATCTAAGGGCCGAAGGTGATATATGTATTGCCTTTTTTAAAAACTTTTTTGGGATATCCTTTGAGATGTGTGGTACTGTTGTTCTCTGTTCTCCCTCTTCATATGTTAATATTCTCATTGATTGTATTATTGAATTCTTTACTTTGATGGTTTCAATTTTCCTCCAACCAATTGTTGATACTGAACTTACATGACTCTCTAGATGTCAAAAACGCGTACATCTGCCATTTCGTGAAACGGTGTTTGATTTTATATTATATTTTATATTTATATCTTAATAATAAATCTGGCCCTTTTTTCTCTTCTTTTTATTAAACAACATTCTGACTGTCAAATAAAAAACGAAAATTTCGTATTATTTAACAACATTAAATAGTTCAATACATATTCGAATTGAAATTATTTCAGTTTTGAAGATTTAAAAATTTTGTTATTGGAATTTATGCAAAATAATTTGACTTTATTCTGTATCCTTTTGTTTATTTTATCGAATACACATCTTGTATGGTCTTTAAACTAACTTTCAAGTAAAGTATGTTGCAGATACACATTACAAAAATATTTTTCATTCTAGTGTGAATTCTTGTCTTCCTTTTCATCCTTTCTCAAAAAGGTTTTTACGATGTGAAAAACGTACATGTGTTGCAGTTTAGGACGTCAATATTCCTAACGAAATTAAACAAGACGAACGATAAAAAAACGTCATAGACCTTATTATGAAACTTATTCTGAAGTTACAAGTATTCTTTTAATATCCACGGATATAATCATTTAAAGTATGAAGAAAAAAATATAGATGGTAAAAAACTCTCAACGGACTAGGTTAACTGTATATCACTCATCAACGGACAGTTTTTGCAGTTGTATCAACATATATCGTATTGAACATTCTTTGCACAGAAAAACAATTAGCCATTTAGTTTCTTCCGTGTTTTTGTCCTGTGTTAGTGCAAAGTTCACCTTTTTTTCGCATCTATACTTTTTATCATAATGTTATGACAAGACTGAATAGAGTAGTTGATGGAGTCCATTGTCGTCTTTCAGATTTAGTCAGAAAGCACAAACACTTGACTTTTGAATTAACTGTTGTTCATCTTGAAATGAATCTTAAAAATATGAGAATATTGAAAAATCCTACAAATTGTGTAGCAACGTTTCACAGATTTCTTTAATCGAACCCCTAGCATGCACGATGAACAGACTGGTTTCTATTTAACTTTATGCAAGGACAGATCAACGGACTAAGCCTTCGATAAACCGAATGACGCCCTTAATAAAGATGGGTGCAGTCAACCTGTACAAAAGCTAATTCAAAACAGACTTGTTGACCGCTTTCCAAGTTAACTTAAGAAATTTTAAGCAGACAAGCAAGTTATCTTCATCGGCGGTAACCAGTTTTAGGTCTGCTTTTTTATGACTGCTGCAGACCCATTGACAAGCCTGCTCCAGACCAGACCTGTTGACAGGTCTGCTCCAGACCACATATGTGGACAGGTCTACATTAGACCGATCCTGGAAATACATCAACTTCTGTTCATATCTAAGGACAGATCTGCTTTTGACAGATTGTCGTGTTTTACACTTTTCATATCAGACCTGATTTTTGATTATATAAACGATAATCGTATTGTTCTATTTTCCAGTACAGCAATTTATTATACCTTTAACCTGTACTTCATGAATACACATTAAAAATTCTTTTTCAATTTATTATTGTATAAATGAAATAATCGTTATAAAATTTCGCACTTGGTTATCGACAGATATAAATCTGCAAGTATTATAAAAGAAAGGAAAGTTTGTTTTTTTTAATTTGAAGGGGGATATAAAGGCTATCCAACACATTGGAAAATATTTGATATAAGGGAATATAAAAACACTGTTGAACTTGCTTCGTGCTCCATCTTTTAGTCTCCTCCTAAATATATATTACATGTATTACATGAATTATTCATCGTAAATCATTTTGTTTGCCTTTAATTTACGATTAGATTTTCGACAGAATGTCCAAACAAAAGTTTTATAATGCCCGGATATATAAGGTGTTGTATCATTCTCCGAAGAACTTTTAAACCTTCTCGTCAATTAATAAAACTCAATATAATTAAGAACACATATGGTCATTTTTTATTTAAGGGTTCAGGTCGAAGTTAACTTAGTACAAGACTGGTTGCGAAGTTAACTTTAGTAGAAGACCTGTTTAAAGTTAACTTTTTAGGCAGTCATAAAAACAGTTCTAGGACCAAGCTTGCTTTTTGTGTTAACTTGATAAATGTTCCAGAGCCAGTCGAAGCAGTCCAAATAAATGGTTATGAAGTTAAATTGCTGTACTGGTTAAGTCTGCATCCATCTGTATGTAAGGATTTGTTAAAAATATATGAATTAAAGCAATTGTTTACCTTCCATTTAGTAAGCATGTTGAGGGTTAAGTGCGAAATATGTATCTCTTTAAAATCTACTTTCGTTTCCTTTTAAATGAAACTTTCCATTAACACCTACTTAATACGTTGTAATTTGTAAAAATAAAACCTGATTCATTCAAAATGGGATGAATATATAAAGATACTTTTAAATATAAAACAATTTGTGTATACACATAGGGTCGAATTAAGGTGTGAATTGAAATATTTTTAAATTAAATTTTGATACTATATTGATTGATTTATAACATGTGTACTAATAATATGAAGGCACTTAACAACTAGCACTATTTCCTATTTCGTCACGGTCAGTTCTTATTGGTGGAGGAAGCCAAAGTTTCTGGAGAGAACCACCGACCTTCGGCCTGAAAACTGACAATCCTAGTCAATAAGGATTGGAGTCGAATGCACCTGCCACCTGAACTTACAACCTCAGCGGTGACTGACTAGAGAAACAGTAGTACTGCTTAGACTACCGATGCCACTCTTTGATACTATAAAACGTGTCGTTATATTTTTTTAAATATAGTCATTATAACCGGTTGCTCTATGTTGGCATGTGCGATACACAGATAATTATTTTTTTCCCTACCTAACTGATGTCGAATCCCCTTTAACAGCTTTATTTCAAACCTTTTGAAATGTTGTCAACGAAAATTAACGTAATTAAACACTTTTAACTCAAAACTGGCTGGTCAAAGCTTTGTTTCTTTATGTTGTATTTTGCTCTTTATTTTACAGCGCTACGAAGGTAACTATATCATATACAAAAATGCGTCATATTCAATATTTTACATCTTTGTCCTCATGCATGTTTATTCATTAATCTTGATGAATTTAACATTGTCGTTTGTTAGACAAAACAATTTCATTAACATCATAATGTCGCGTTTTAGCTGAATACACTGATGGCACTATCAACACATTAAAAAAGTCTTCATACGGCACGTTGAGCGTTCTATTCGGTTAATATTCAATATATTGTAAGAATAATTGTCTTGTGGATTATTTGTAGTCTAATAATTGTAAAGCAGTGCCTTAAATACTGTTATATGTTTATTAACCAAGTCTCATCAATTTGACTTTGTCGTCTGTAGCCATAAAATGCACTCACAACATTATTTCGGTAGTTCAACTGAATGCACAGATGTCACATCCAACTCATTAATAAAAGACTTCTAATGGCAGAATTGTATGATTGATCCGGGTTGAATTCAGCAAATTGTCTTGCGGATTCCTATTTGCCTAATAAATGTAGGGCAATTCCCAAAATTTTGTAAGCTTCTGCTTTTACGCTGTGTTTTGCATTTAAATAATCTTTATTTATAACCAGTTGTAAGCATCGGAGGGAATCTTGACATTGTCTGACATTATTGAGGTGATAATGGCAGAGAAAATTAAGGAAATAAGCATACGCTGTAGATGGAAGACAACGTACTCTGTTTGACTCGTTCATTTGAATTTCATCTGGTGTTAACGCAGAATTTATCTGAAATGTACTATTATCCACTAACATTATTTTAAGCATACAACCAAAAGATTTCTCCTTGAATAATTGCAATTTCAGCAACTGGTAATGAATATCCGACAAAGTCATGTTGAAGTATAGTTTTTCTACAGTACATTTCGATATGGCATACATGATAATATTCAAAGCTTTACTGTATTGGTTTGTCTTATAGAAAAGGGAAGCTACCATCAACCATCCAGATACAGCGTCATGATAGAGATTTTTCAGCAGAGTACTAAGACTGCATTTGTACTGTTTGTATCGATATTTATTATTACTCAATGTACTGCACAGTGGTATAACCTGAGCACGCTCATGGCACCACTTTGACATGAAGAATTTATATGCGTCTTTTATTGAAGACTGATGACACGAAACTGTCTGTATTATTCTTGTATTGAATACATTCGATTCAACAACACTTAGTGTAAAATCTCCACAATAAAATATTTTGGATTTCAGTATTTTTTCAACTTCCTTTACATACAGTGTATCCGGTTCGATGGGGAAATTCCAGATCGATACATCAAAGTTGAATATTTGATCTGAAAATAAAATACATCGCCAACCATAGCTATTCAACGCATATAGTTTCTCTAAAAGTATTTCTCGAGCACGACCCTCTATTCTGTTTTCGAACATGTTGTTCTCTGGAATGAAGTAATGCAAACACACTGAGTGCTCAACACAATAAACTAGCCTGCTTAAACATCGCATAAAACAAGGTATAATATTATCAGGTGTCCATACGGATTTCTGTAGTTCTTCAGATATCCAAAAAAGTATTGTTTTTAGAAAATAAGAGCAGAGTAAATCATTACAATCGGAATAAGTACCTATTACATCTTTCAAAATAATTTTTAAGAGAGCATAGCATAGTAATTGAGTATGTGTAAATGAATTTATTAAAAGTTTTTCACCAACTGAAAACGATATTCGCCATTCTAGATCTTCCTTTGGTGAATCCTTAACTCCAATCGGCACAAAAATTACTCCATGTTTTAAAATATTTTGTTTCACCTCATTACTCGGCCATGAGTTATTTGATCGTGTTATCCACTGTACTGCAGACGATATCCACTTTTTACAATGAATACAAATGGCAAGGTCAATCCGATCATTTTTGTCCGATATACATGGTCCATGAATACAACTTCCTTCAAACAAGAAATGGTGTTTACATATTTCACTTGACAAATAGTATTCACCATTATGTTCTTTACACCAATTTAAAGGACTAAGAAGTGTGCAATGTTCTAGTTTCAACTGAGTAAAACCAGGTTTTACATCGTCTGTTACCATTGAAAACAATGTTCTATTTTGAGTAACACGAGGTTTCATATCTTCACAAACTTCGAAACTGTGATATACATGCATTACATCTAAATCACTGCCTCGCATTTCAAGTCCTTCTCCAAAACTTCCACTTGTTATAACAGTTACTTTCTTGTGACTTTCAAAATCGTCCCTGACAGCGTTCATAATTCTGATTCGTTTAACATAATCTTCTGAACCAACTATATTTTGACACAGATAACGATACAGTGCTATTGATAGGTTTGGTGTTAAAGTATCTGTTAAAAGATAATTAAAATGAAAACTTTGAGCTAAAAATATCGTAGTCTAGAACTGTTATTTGAGTAACAT
Organism: Mytilus coruscus; assembly: GCA_017311375.1. Classification (NCBI taxonomy): domain Eukaryota; kingdom Metazoa; phylum Mollusca; class Bivalvia; order Mytilida; family Mytilidae; genus Mytilus; species Mytilus coruscus. The sequence continues at coordinate 32,839,954 of CM029602.1, read as the reverse complement.
TTTACAACACATATAGTTTGAACCTGTAAATAAATAATGCTCTTGAATAATAGGTTACAATATATATTCTTATATTTTTATTGACATATATACATGTACCCCTGGTAACAAACTAGAACTGAAAGTGTAAAATAAAAAGCAATAGAGAAATTTAAGTAAAAATAAAACCCGACCTTGAGTCAAGCAGCACCATTGAAAATACAACTGTCTATTGAGATCCCCGTATAAACGTACATTGAAGTTTGCTGATGTTCAAATATCGTGAATCAATTAACTAATGATTGTATCCAAATTTTAAAATATGTGGGATCAGATAATCTAATACGAAACGAGACCGGAAGTGTCTACCTTATAAGAACTTCCTGCATATATCACCGATATGCCATAATTGCACTCATTTAAAAGGTCACGATAGGGCATAGGCAACAATCGATAAATTGAAAGATCAGGCGAATTTTCTTATATCTTATTTTCTTAGACGACGAAAACATTTCTCTCTTTCTCTCTTTCTCTCTTCAGTCAAGACACAGCAAAGTTGATTTAGATGAATTTGACTATTCCCTTATGTCTCTTTTGGTGACTAAGCTTCTTACGTGTTTACGTAATTATACTGAAATACTTTATATATTACACATTTTGCTTTCAGCATTCCTGATGAATGTAAATCTAGGTCAGGGCTTCGGACGGATGAAATGGATAACGTATTATTGTCTTTTACTAGCACCGAGTCGATACCACTGCTTGTAGACTTTTAGTCCACGGGAGTATCATCAGCTCAGTCGTCCGTGCTTCGGTACTGACATGATTAATAACATACATTTCTAAAACTCCCTTTTAATAGAATAAAAAAACTGATGTTCAAACTGCCACAGACAAGGTTGACCTGAGATGAATTTGGCTATTCGTTTTATAGAAAAATAAGAGGGTGTTGTATGATTGCCTATAAAACAACTCTCATATGTCTTATTTGTAATATAGCTCCTTAAATTGATACGCATTTATTCATATTTAGCCTAAAATTGGATTTGAGCATTCCTCATAACGGTTAACCAGTAAATGCGCCTAGGACGCATACAATGTATAATGTGTAATTGTCTTTTGTATAGTATCCGTCTACCAATTCGAAATTATAAAATTAAACGTAAACTTATGTAGACTAAGTGTTAATTTATGCATTTGTCCTGATAACCCTACTACAGCAGAGGTTTTAATAAGGAAAACGCACGCATTATTTTTCAAATTTGATTATTGTATCAATGGACACGCGTAACCCATTCAAGTACAAAATCAAGAAGTTTATGTTACTACTGTGACACACGATATAAACAATTTGTAAACACAAATCGTCACATTGTCATATACCCTAGTGTAAGTTAACCATTTGTGTCAATTTCAAGAAAAAATTCCATATAAAAAGTCATACTAGAGTTGAAATATTATCCCTAATGACATATCAACTTGTATGTATAAGATCGATGCAAGAACTCGCTCAAATGAATTTAATTTGATTGATAAAAGGTTTTGTATGAGTTTTTGCTTCATCTGAACTTCAAAGCTACATGTGTACCCATGGGAGTACAAACTGTTCGTTGAATATCAATCTGCATAGTTCGACAAATATACATATAAAAATAAGGAGATGTGGTATGATTGCCAATGAGACAACTATCCACCAATGTTCAGATGAAGTGGATTTAAGCAATTATATGCAACAGTACGGCCTTCAACAATGAGAAAAACCCATACCGTATAGTCAGCTATAAAAGGCCCCGACATGAAAAATATGAAACAATTCAATTAAGAAAGCTAACGGCCTAATTTATAACAAAACAATTTAAGAAAAACAAATATGACAGACAGGCTCCGTGTTGAAGGCCGTATTTTGACCTATAATTGTTAACTTTTTATTCATTGTGACTTATATGGAGAGTTGTCTCATTGGCACTCATACCACATCTTCTTATTTATATGAACCAACGACAACCCCTGAACTACTGGTTCCTGACTTGGGACAGGTACATAAAGAATATGGCGGGGTTAAACATGTTTGTGAGCGCTCAACCCCCATAACCTGGGACAGTGGTGCAACAGCACAACATAAGAACAAAGTATAAAAATCAGTTGAAAAAGGCTTAACTCATCAGGTCGATAAACATCAAACAAAAACACAGACAGGACGTAGCAGTGTATATATCCATTCCTCATCCCTAACAACAAAGAATACACAAAGTACAGATCCGAGAGTACTCGAAGTTACTGACAGCTAGTTCAAAGCCAATAACAACTACTAAAAAATTCATGTATCTAAGACTAAAATATTTATCAGTACACATCCAACATCTAATGGATTTAGTGTAAAGACGTCAATAACAGTCAGAGAAAAACATGACATTGTGCAATGCCAAAATATAGGTATCGACAGATTGTAGTACCGGGAAAGTACATATGTGTAATATTTAGTATGATTTTAATTTACTGATAACAAAATCAATATTTATACCAATAAAAACAATATTCAAAGATTTAATTACAGTGTTGAATTGATAACCTTTTAGAATAAGTACAGTCGATTAATACGTTTAGCTTTTGAAATTATTGTTTTCAGTGTATTTGTAAATAAAATTTACAATAAATCTATGACTTGCATGAATTATTTATCAATTAACATGTAGAAAAATGCGTTTCATGTCCATTATTCTTGAATCCAACATTTGCAATTTTAATATATATTTTGTTAGTTGGGTTCTATTTACCGTCAAATCTACAGTTTACATGTTGTAACTAAGGAGTGAGCCTCCATGTTGACTTACTGAAATCCATAAATTTGTGAATATTGCAATAGAATAGTAAATGAAATAACACCTACCTCAAAACTTCATTTTAATGAGAAATTATCCGAAGTTAGAGCATACAAGTAACGAAATAACTTTCGGCTTGAGAGTCTGAAATGACGTTAATGCGCCAAGATCATTCATAGAATTTCGTGAAATTTATTATTTCAATATTGCAGGTTCTCTTATCAATAATGAATATTCTTTTTTTTTGTTGTTGTTGCAAATGGCATTTAACAGATGGGTTTACACGTACCATTAGGATCAACATTTAGTTGGTGCATTTGAGGTAATTTATTTAAAATGTTCGATAATATCTTAACATAAAAACGTACAAAAAAGAGCAAACGTATCTTCTTTTTATGCCTAGGGGTTTAATAGTATAAACAAAAATTGCAATACTTTTTCCAAACGCTTTAACAGCCATTGCAAAATTAACTTATTTAGATAAGAATAATTTTGAAAAAATTTTTAACTTATTTTTACTTTAATGATTGAGTTTACATTTTAATATTTTCAAATACTTTAATTGTCCTATAGATCATACAAGATTTGTTACATAAAGAGTGTCTTAAAACACAGGAAAAACATATTCCTTAGAAAAAGTATAAAAGCAAAACGATCTATTTTTATATAGTTCTCTGTCCTCAGACATAAAGCAGGCTTAATAAAGGACCCTAGGCGTTCGACTTTTTTTTTTTTTTTTTGGTTGATCAACATTAAAAATATATTTATTTTCGTCACTTTCTTTGCATGAATAATAATTTTGTCCGTTTAAAGTCTTTTGAAATAGGTCAACCCTAAGTTTTGATGTTTTTCAAATAAAATAAATTTAAAGGAGGTTCATCATTCATTGTACGACTTTACCCCCAGCAGAGCTATAGAAAAACAGTACATTAACGGGTGTTACACGGACACTTTTTAGACGATACACGGACACTTTTTAGTTGTTACACGGACACTTTTTATGAATAGAATCACTCGTGCATGATCAGAGAGTTCATGGGCACTTTAAATTTCAATTAGATTTGAACTTTTGTTTCACCGACATATTTCCTGTCTTTTGATTAAAATATTTACGTTAGCATCAATAACTATATTTCAAACAATTCCAGTAAATTACTATTCATATCAGTACACTAAGGGATTGACCATTTAACTTTTAAAAAGGGGGTATGTCTTTTTCTAAAAATATTTTGATACCTAATTTTATGAGAAAAATATACTGTGGTCAAGCAGATGACAAAATAATGTTCTGATTCCCGATTTTCTGTATACCGTATATAATCGTCTAATTTCGAAAAAAATGAAAATAGTTGGGTGATAGCGTTGAAAAATAAATAATGTTCTTACTCAGAAAAGAAGATACCCCCTTTTGAAGCTAAATGGTCGTTCCGTAAGTGTTTTTTTTTCCCCTTCAACATATGGACATGAATAGTATTCTGGACAATGCTGAAAGTAAAGAAATGCTGGTACCAACGTTTATATTTCAATAAAAAAGACAGGAAATATATATAAAAAAATCAAATCTAATCAAAAGATAAAATCCCTATCAACTCACCAATGCACGATTGATCCTATAAATAAAAAGTGTCCATGTATTACATGTTCAAATATGCAGCAAATCGTGAAGAAAAATCATTCAACTAATATGTCATCAATTTTGAACGGTAAGCTGCGATTGGATCATATAGTGACACGTGTTAAATCCTGATCAACACTATCAGAGACATATAAAAAAAACCTATATGTATGAACTATTAAAAAAAAATCCAAAATGTATGCCTATATATAGTTACGAATCAAATCTACTCTAACATCGTTAGGTTGATTTTCTAGGCACTTTATACATATTCTTAGGCCTGGTATTTCTTAATGGTAATTTAAGATTTAAATTTTAGTTTATACGATAAATAATTCCTGCCTACGTCAGGTGGGATATTTATAGAATACAAATTGAGATAACAGAGAGAGATATTTTAGAAATTACTGAGAGAACTGAGATATTTTTAGAAGATTGGTTAGCCAATCAGATAGGAGATATAAAGCTCGTTTTAAGCTGCCAGTTCATCGTAGCATATTTTTATTTTGTTTTCAAAAGTTCATTACAAAGTAGTTGTTTCAGTATTTAAACTGCTGTGCATAAACTATAGTGTTGGCTTATTCAGACTTTATATGAACTCAAATAAGTTATCCCGTATGATAAAAATATATCAGGAAAAGGAGCATGGAATAAACTTTGAACAATTCACGTGTTTGTACGGCGAGAAGTCTTCATTCATACGATATGTGCTATTTTATATTTTGATTTGGAGTTTATTATTCATAGAACTGAGGTCTGTTTATTTATTTATTCACCTATATTGCATTTGACATTACATTTATACCCATGCACGGACGCAATGGGTCCGATTAGAAAAGAAAACAATAATGCAGTCTATAATCCTACATTATTTGAAAATTGGACAATTGCTAGACTTAAAGCAGAGTTAGAAAGAAAGAATATCGCTTTTCCTTTAAATGCAAAACGTTTGACATTGGTACGTCTTTTGAAACGATACGAAAATTCCGATAGTATCACATCAAACACAACAAACGCACGTGGGAGGAAGCACGAGGCGAAGATACACGTGGTGAAGAACCCATAAATGGTAGTGCGGTATACCATCATGCATTGCCACTACAAAACGCACGTGTAGATGGGGATCCGCGATCCCATGATGCACCAAACACAAACAATAATGAAAACACGCCCAGTAACGACAATCGTGTTTTGATTGGAATTGTGTCAAAATTATCATCGACTGTACAATCCCTACAACAGAATGTTTCAGGCTTAACAGGAAAGGTGAATTTATTACTTCAAGCCAGAAATGAAAATACCAGTACTAGTAGAATCGCAGAAACACCAAATGCATATGTCTCCGCTCCGGTGGATAATGTATCCAATATCATCAATCATAATTCTACAAATTCAAGTCAATCTTGGTCAAATTTTAATCTACAATCCGCATACAATGCATTGCAAAACATACGAACTGCACCGAACGCAGCCGCAGGAAGCGAGGAACAGCTTTTAAATATAGGAAATTCAGGCAACATGGTGAGAACAGCACACGGCTATTCTGCAGAAACTCTACCGTTTGTGGAAACAATATCACCCCAGTTACGAAAGAATATTATATCAGGTATGGACATTAATCTAACATCTTTACTGATACCATACTATTCTGGTTCAGGAACACACGAGTTAAGCTTGAGTGAAGACAAAAACAATAAATCTGACCCTAGAAGTTCAAGATCATTGTCTCTGGGCGAATTTATTCAGGCTTTTGGGATTTATAAGAACATAATGTGTACTACATTTCCTCACCGTAGGAGTGAGCTGGATCTTTATGAACGTGATTTGGTTGATATGGCCACCAGGTATCCGGGTAAGGGATTTTACGAGTACCATAAACGGTTTTCTGCTGATGCGGCAGCTCATTTAAGGCATAACAATATTCCTGTTGACTGGTCTATCAGAAATAACACTTTATTTTGCAATATTTTGCGAACATTAAACCTAACACATGTAGCATTTGCAGTAGCACTTTTCACTCAAGTAGTTATTGTAATCAGTCAAACAACAACAATAGGAATACGACAGGGTCAAACAGGTCAGATCAAGACATACACGGCAGGGAGCGTTCTTACCATGGAGGAAAGGAAATCTGTAATAATTTCAACGGGAAAACAGGTTGTTTTAGACCTCATTGTAGAAATTTACATATTTGTCTAAGTTGTTATGGAGAGCACCCTAAAACAGTCTGTACGAGTTCAAAAACGAGGCACTAGGACCCAACAAAATCGGGTCCAATATGCAGAGAAGAATGTAAACGATCAAGTTTCCTAAGTTTAGAGTAACAACACCCATTGTGATTAGTAATTTAGTTCATGAATTAGAAAATCATCCAAATAAGGAATTTAAGAATTACCTAGTTTCGGGGTTAAGTCAAGGTTTTCCACAGGTATTACAACATTACCATCTAAGTCTATTGAGTGCAAAACTTAAGATCAGCGTTATCTCAACCAGCACACGTTTTAAAATTAATAGAGACGGAGGTAGAAAAGGTTATTTAGAAGGACCATTTGATTTTATTCCATTTAAACATTACCGCATTAACCCTATCGGTGTGGCAGAAGGTAAATACAATAAAAGAAGCGTTTGATCGTAGACTTGTCAGCGCCTCATGAGGATCCAAAAATCCTAGTTTAAACGAACTTATCTGTAAAGATGAATTTTCTTTGCAATATGTTTCAATTGATGATGCTATCAGAACTATCAAAAGCCTAGGTTTTAAATCTTGGCTTTTAAAAACCGATATAGCCGACGCCTTCAAGGTTATGCCCCTGTCGCCAATGTTATGGCCGTTTCATGGAATCAAATGGGATGACAGATATTACTTTTTTAATAAATTGGTGTTTGGGTGCAGGTCTAGCCCAAAAATCTTTGACACTCTTTCACAAGCAATTTGTTGGATTGCTCAGAACAATTACAATATAGAGCACATTTTACACTTATTAGATGATTTTCTAGTTATTGTACCAGAACAAGACAACGCTCAACAAACTATGAATACTTTTTTAGATATTTTTAAGTCATTAGGTGTGCCACTTTCATTTAAGAAAACTGAAGGACCATGTCATAAGTTAGAATATTTAGGGATATTTTTAGATACTATTAATATGGAGGCTTATCTCCCTTTAGAAAAGGTTTTACGAATTCAAGAAATTATAGAATATTTTAGTAAGCGCAATTCTTGCACAAAAAGAGAGTTATTAAGTTTACTAGGGCATTTAAATTTTGCGTGCAGAGTTATAGTGCCAGGTAGATCATTTGTTTCACACTTAATTAAACTATCTACTACTGTTAAAAAGTTGCATCACCATGTACACTTAAAAAGCTGTAAACCAGATCTTGTTATGTGGTCAAAATTTTTAAAGATTGGAATGGTGTTTCCTTCTTTTAAATGATAATATAACGAATGCTGCGGACATTCACTTGTTTACTGATGCTACGCCTTCCTCATTTGGAGGTTTTATCAAAATGAATGGTTTCAAGGTGACTTTCCTTATGAACTATTGTCTTGTGAGCGAACATCTATGGCGTTTTTGAATTGTATCCAATTGTAATGGCATGCGTACTGTGGGAGACAGATGGAAAAGAAAACGTATATTATTCAATTGTGACAATTTAGCTACTGTTGATATTATAAAAAAGGGTAGATCTAAGATTCAAAGCTTGATGAAGTTAATGAGAAAGCTCACTTATCATTCAGCAATTAATAATTTTGTAGTGCATGCCAAACACATTCCTGGTATAAAAAACTGTATAGCTGATTCTCTTTCTCGTTACCAGATGATGAAGTTCAGAGCCTTGGCACCACATGCAAACGCGATACCAACTCCTTGTCTGCATCCCTCAGAGCTGATGATGGTTTGAATTTAAAGATAGACGAATTATGGGATGCGTCTTTGAGCGAAAGCACTAGATTGACATATAAATCCGCTTTTAAATGTTTCAGAACTTTCTTGGTCATGAATGGTCAACCGTGCTCCGAAGTTAATCTCCTTATGTAAAAGAAGATCTTCTAGTCTATTTCGTAACTTATTGTCAAAAACACTTAATCTTAAACACCAGACTATTAAACTCTATCTTGCCGGAGTACGTCATTATTATATAAGATTTTAGGATATGATCCTATGGCGAATGCTATCAGATTACCAGTTATTCTTATGGGTATTAAAAATGTCAGAACAATGTTGTCCAAGAAAGATTGCCAATTACATCATCAATTTTGAATAAGCTTTGTGCTTTATTATCGAAAGGAATATTTTCACCAGTGCTAGACCTCATGTTTCAGTGTGCCTTTAAAATGGCATTTTTCGGTTTTCTTAGGTGTGGAGAATTTACCTGTCGGTCTTATAACGATAATTCATGTACAGTACTTTTGCAAGATATCACTGTGGATCCGACGAAACAGTTTTTCATTTTTCGCCTGCGATCATCTAAGCGTGATCCCTTTCGTCAAGGGGTGAATATTATTATTTATGAAAATGACACATTTAAACCAGTGGATACAATGAGTAAGTATCTGTCTATAAGATATAACAATGGCGCTTTACCAAAATCTCCACTTTTGTCGAGGATGAATTTCAATCATCGCCGTTAAGCAGGGAAACATTTATTTCTTCATTGAGACAACTATTGGACACACTTGGCTATAATACTGTTAAGTTTTGTGGTCACTCCTTTCGTATAGGAGCAGCTACATCCGCAGCAGCATGTGGTGTCGAGGATCATATTATTCAAACATTGGGCAGGTGGTCATCAGACTGTTACATACGATACATACGAACTGATGCCAAAGTATTGAAAAGAGCTCAGCACGATATGTGTTTTCATAACTAATTCATTTGTTGTAGTTTAAAGCTTGAAATGTAAAATACAGGTTATTATTGTTTTTTTTTTTTTGTAGTTTTACATACATGTTTTTTTTTTTTTTTTTTGTAACATTATGTGACATTTGAGTAGTAAAATAAACATGGAGACAATTTTAATTCCATATTTTAGTAAATTTAGGTTAGATTGATTCAATGTTCAAATTTTGGGCTTCATATATGCTGCAACTGATTATTTTAACTTGTGAGAACACCTTCGCACAAACGACTGTTCATAAAAAAAAAAAAAAAAAAAAAAAAAAAAAAAAAAAAAAAAAAAAAAAATAAAATAAATAAATAAAAATTATATTAAATCGCAATAAATGATGTATCTATCTTGGGGGCTTTCACTCATTTAATGGTATTAAATTCGCTTAATTTGGCCATGTTAATTTCGGGGAAATTATTTTTTACCCCCAAGTCAATTATACATCAGTATAGTAAATATTCTTAATTATCAGTTCCAATTATTATTTTATAAGTAAGCATGGGATTATTTTGCATATCGTGCTGCTGGTATCCACCGCAGCCGATACCCCGCTGCTGGTATCCACCGCAGCCGAAACCCCGCTGCTGGTATCCACCGCAGACGAAAACCCGCTGCTGGTATCCACCGCAGCCGAAACAATGTTGCAGGTATCCACCGCATCCTATAGTTAATAGGTTATTTTTAGAATAATGTTTCAAATTATTGTTTAGATTGGGTAGATTTTTATAAAGTGAGTAGCCCCGAGAAAGCCAAAACATAGATACATTTATTGATTATATTGTTACATTTTTATATGCTGGCATGTAGTTTTTAGCAATTATATAATGGAAGTAGTATAGCTTGTTTTATTAGTCTAGATAATAAATATATATACCACTATGCTATATTATGATGTTTGTTGTTTTGTCGTCTTAGATATAATGCGAGGTTTAGCCTGAAGGATCGGAATTACTATAGACAATAGCTTTTACTGATTGTCATTTAGAGAACACTTCTGCTTATACAGTCATATAGATTTAACATTTGGGTTGTCGTAATTTGTCTTTGGTTAGTCGTTTTTCAAGTCACTTATACTAGAAAAGTATGATTGTATAAATCATAAGAAATCCGATGGACAAGGTATAATTTGCAGTTGTCACTACACACAGGCAGACATATACATATATTTATTTACAGTGATTGTATGCTTCTAAAAATAGATTAGCATCCTGTAATTATACTGAAGAGATGAGTAGATGATCATTTCTGTACACTAATTAAGAATACTTCGTGTATTGTATCAGAGATCCTTATTTAATTCCTACAAGAAGGTAACACCTCCCAAAACGAAAGCTTATTATTATAAGCTAGAGTTAGAGGAGGGGATAAGGTCTCTGCGCAATGCTAGGCGGTGTTGTCGTAGAAGTTAGAAATAAAAGTACAGGTTCCAGCCCCGGCGCCGGGGAGGAAGTTACGAATCAAATCTACTCTAACATCGTTAGGTTGATTTTCTAGGCACTTTATATATATATCAAATAACAAAACAAAATCCAGTTTTTCATAACATTTCATTCACTTAATATCAGTTCTGTTTATTTTAAATGGATTCTCTGTTTTTTTTTATAAATTACTTACTAGCGAAGTTGCATTCTGAAAAGTCTCAAATGTAAACAACATTCATCTTTTCCTTGAAATGGTTCTTTTTTTATAAAGTTATTAAATTCTTGAAATTTTTTTAGAGAAAAAATTCTCGGCTTAAGGAAGTGAAAAAATGTGTTTAAACTGTAACTTACATTAACTGGTATATGGCCATTGAAGTTTCTAATATGTTTAGTTTTGCTACCTCTTCTAAATGCAAAATGTACTACTTCCTTCCTGAAACGTCGTACAAGTCAGATACAAAACAAAGGTAACAAAAAATAGGCCGGAAACAACCTGCCGTATAGTTTGTCTGCACTTGTAGTCAGGTTAAGGTCCTCGGCTAGCGCCTCGGACCTTGACCTGACTACTCGTGCAGAAAAACTATCCGGCAACGGTTGTTACCGGCCTGTTTCTTTGTTACCTTTGTATTGTATCTAATACTTGTTTTACAGGATTAACACACTCAGTTTTCTCTAGGAATTTTTAATTCCCTTCCCTTTTCTTATTACTTATTTTTGCATAGTTTTGTTCATAAGAATTCGAGTAATTTTCCATTTCTCAATTTTGCTTCAAATGTTTGTACGGATTTAATTTATCATTATACCTTAGTATGCATTTTCTGTGTATAAAAAAAATGAACTACATGTATTAGAGCAATTCAATTCCACAGTCCCTTCATAAACTATTTGCCAGTCAATAGTTTCAAATATTATTAACTGACAGTCAATACTTTCAAAGACTATTACATGTATTAATCCGGTAAATTGTTTTGCAACCATATTTCCCGAACTTCAAACTTCTTTTTAATTGGACAAAAAATACGTCATTGACTCTTTGCTTTGCGTAGACTCATGGAAGTGTAAAATACTAAAATATGTATCAACAGTGTTTGTTGTAAACTTTTTCTTAGTCTGTTTCCATATTAATAAATTACTTAGCAATGTTTGAAAGAGCAAGAAAAATCTACATAAAAATTCACAATTTTACAACTCTACATGCATACGGTTTCATACAATGCCATGCCCTAAATCACTATTCTATGTCCATGTTCAGTAAACCATGAAATTAGCGTAAAAAAATAGTTGTACTTTGTCATATAATTTTAAAAAAGTTCACCTCATGATAAATATATGTACTAAGTTTCAAGTTGATGCGACCAAAACTTCATGTTAAATTATTTTAACCGAAAACTTTAAACTAAGAGTGTACTAATTTAAGCTACTGTGGATTCATATATTTTCGTGGGTACCAATTTTCGTGGATACTTAATTTCGTGGTTTTGCCAAAATCTGCATACAAGCATATAAAAAGTTGTAATTCGTTGAACATTTAAATTCGTGGTTTACTTTTACCCACGAATTCCACGAAAATTGGTATCTAACGAATAATAATGAATCCAAAGTGTCACATTTCTATGTTCAGTAAACTTAACATATTGTATACAAAGTTTACATTATAACGAACAATTCCCCTAAATTTCAAGTTGATATGACCACACCTTCATATAATAAACCTTTACCAAAACCTTAACACAATACGGACGGACACAGAAAATAGGCTGGCATAAAAATGAATTTTACAACATTATCAAGCTAGTCATTATTTTATATAGCATGCTAAATATATACTTGAGTTTTGGTTTATTAAAAGTTTAAGTTAATACATCTGTACTCATTACTTAACTGCAATGTATCATTATTGAATTTTAGTGTTGTCAGTCAGTAAGAAACATACTTATCACATTTCCGTCTATAAGTACTATCTCGTGATTGCAATCGTTTTTTGTTCATGATGTTTTCGTTATCGCTTAAACCAAACAACGGTCAAAGTTCAAGTTTAAGTAGTTTCTACAATTGTTGTTAAATTGTACAAGTTCATTGTTTGAAAATAAAATATAAACAATTATGTCCGCATCAGTTTCACATTATTTGATGTTGAAAAAAATTACAATGATTTCATCCGGTTTTATGGACTTCCCCGCTTTGAATTTACATAGGAGTTCGGTATTTTGTTATTACTTTGTTTCAGTGCTATACTATGTACATTACTGTAGGACCCGCTCCAGTAGCTACAATATTTCTCTCTATCATGAAATCCTTGTAGTTTGTTAAGTAAATTGTATGTATGTACGTGTATACAATGTATCTGGTCAAACCGTTTTATTTGTTAAATTATATTCAATAATATTTATTTGGTGTTGATGACAAATATTGATGGTTCCTATTTAATCCTTTCACAACTTGCTTGACTCAGCGCGAAGTATAGCTTCTCATATTGCATAGACACCAGGCTATTTCTGAAGGCTGCATGTTGAACTCTAGATGTCTTCTAGTTATCGGTGTTGTTTGGTTGCTATCTCGTAGGTAACACAGTTTAAACGTAATTAATTGTTATTTTGTCATTCAAGTGACCAGTCTCAAACCAACAACTATCTTATACTGTATATAGTTCCCTTGATAATATCGGTATTATTCTGTATATTTAAGGCAGTTTAAGATTTATGAGCATGTCGCAAATTAAACGATCTGCATAATAAAGAAACATACTCGAACTTTGTACAAGATAATGCCCCACTTCAAACAGCAGCTACATTAAGAATCCATGTCCGTTTTTTACATCTTATATAAAAAAAATGAGAACTTCTGCATCTTAATATAATAGTTCTTTGATCGAACAGACCAAACAGGAATCAGTCTTTTATTGAAGAAAGCAACATGTGTGTATCATATCTAGTTTTTGCATCAATGTGGAAATAAATTTACTGGGATATGAGATTATTTTCAAAGAAAAAATTAACAAAACTGGTTTGGATGTTTAATGGAAGGAGGGCTTTGGTATAAACTTTTAAAAATTATCAGTTGAAAGCAGAACTGTGGTTAAATTTGCAATTGTAGAGGGGCTGGAGTAGAAAAGGTATTCAGTTTCGAAATTATGGTGCAAACCTTTTAAATCTAATTATAGAGATAAATGCTCAACGAGTGCTTGAGTGAAACAGGAGTTAACCGAGGTTCAAATAACGTTAATCGAATTTAAGAAGATACAACTAAAAAAAACAATCATAAACGGATGGAATCGCATTAACTTCAACAGGTGCGAGACCGGGTGCGTCGACAGGATGCATGAATTATGATGTGTCTGTCCCAAGTCAGGAGCCTGTATTACTATCATATATTATTATATTACTACAAATCGAGACAATAGTTAATCATATTAATATATGATTATGTATGGTTGTAAGGGAGGTAATTTGTGACACTAGATTTCTCAAATCTATGTTTGTAAGGGAGTTAATTTGTGACACTAGATTTCTCGAATCCATGCTTGTAAGGGAGGTAATTTGTGACACTAAATTTCTCAAATCTCAACTCGATCAATTACCAACATTCAATCAATATGCTATTCAAGTATACCACGGTGCCTGGTTGAAAAAAAAAGTGATAAAGATCGGCTGTTTGGTTTGATAATGTTCATTCAGAGTTCTAGATTTTTTTGTTGTCATCCACTATACCAATGCGTGTTTTCAAAAACAAGAAATATATATGCAACAAATATAAAAACTATATAGTAAACATTAGAAAATACTATAATTTTCATTTCTTTTTTCAATTTGATTTTATGTAGAGGATTGTCAACGGTGAATATCTAAATCTATAATCTTTTCGCTATTGTTTTCAATGTAAATTAACTCGTCATAGATACGAGGATTACAATTGTGTACGCCAGACGCGCGTTTCGTCTAAAAACACTTACCAGTGACGCTCCAGTCAAAAAGGTTAAAAAGGCCAAATGATTAATGTATCAGCTATGTTAATATGATTACTTTTTATTTTAATTTCCATTTTAAAATAAAAAATTAACGATTCTAAGAAGCCAAAATGTTTATGACATGATATCTAAATATTTGCAATAACATATTTTAAATTATAGTTATTTTTTACCTGCCATCTTGCTAGTCTGTTGATGGTTAGTTGTGAATTTTGTATTTCCTGGAAAATATTTTCGTTTATATGTAAACTAAACGTACATATAACACCTACGCAATAGTTTGCTATATTTGGGCAAATTTCCACATACTTGAAATGTGGTAAATATACAAACTATAAGATCACATATAAACAATGTCTGTGTTCACACAGGGGTGAATGCCTTGTAAGATGTATGACTGTCATAAGGGTTATAAGTAATTGTTGCATGCATAAGGGCATTATTATTGCTAATGCTATATTTTATATTGCATAACTAGCTACATAAAAAGACAAAACTGTCCATTTTCGATAAGTATATACATTAGACAAGTAATAGCTTTTCTAAAAAGCTAGCCGTCTCATAGCTGATGAAATTTGAAATTGTTTTCCATGCAGAATAGCATTGTATAGTGAAATTCAAAAAAATAAACGGCAAATACTAATTTTGAGATTTTCCTATTTCTTTTTTGTGGGGAATCACAGGCATTTGTCTCTGATTTTTTCAATATATAACTTAATTTAACATTAAGGTATATATGACATTTTTTTCAGAGACAAATGCCTGTGGGGGAATGTATAAACACCGTAAAAAAGGGATACTTACTCAATCATCTGCGTTTGTATCTGTTTATCAATAAGTTAGCCTAAGCATTGACCTAATAAAGTTAATGTACTGGTCCCTAATCACTATAGTCCCGATAAAGCAACTCCTTAACGTTTTTAGGCTATAGAAAAAGAGTAAGTTTGACAAGGCAGTATATCGAACTTAAAGTTCAAATTTTAATTGATGGCTGTTATAACAATGAAACATTTTGAAAACAATAACTAGATTAGATATCATTCTTTGACGACACAGTTAGCGTCAATTTCAATTTCCAAGCGAACAAAGAAAGCAAGCCGCAAATTCCATTCGTTTTCAGAACCAGAAACAGCGCTAGCGCACACGTCGACAACAAAATCTTGCAACATTATGCTTCTAATACATGTTACAATAAATAAAATATCTGACTAAAATAGTTAGTTTGTCGAATACCATTCAAGCCTAAATTTCGTTGAAATCCATAACATTTGGAAAATTTCATCAAAGTCTGTTTTTGATGCCTTTTTCGGGTATACTTTCCAATTAACTTTCGAATAGTTCGACAACATTCGTTCTTTTTCACTTTGTCGCATGATTGACTTGATCGATGTTGAGAGAAAAAAAGGCCTTTATCGTACCCTTCAAAGCTAAACATGCTGAATTTACATATTCTTGTGTGGGAGAGGGTTTATATGATAACATGTAAATGTCTTTCTGTTTTATTATCATAGTGTTTGTATGTGTTTACATGATTTTAAATTCCTATATGAAAACATCCATTTTCAAATAATCCAAGGCCAACAGTATTTTCGTCTTTTAGATGTATATCTATTGTCTTTTTCTCTTCCGTATAGCATGTTTAGTATAAATAAATCAATAAACCTCAAAAACATTTATAAGACGTTTGTTTCTGACTCTGTTCATTGTTTTCCGTTATATAAACTAATACATTTTTTGCCATAATTTCTTTTTACATTTGTTCACAATTATTCTATATCTAACTAGACTTAGGAGGGTCAAAAGCTAAAAAATATTGTAATGACAAGATATGTCCATTGTATAGCTTGTAAGAGGCATGCGCTGTTTGAACTTTAGAAGTAAGGAGTTTTGTTTGTCGATTAGATGAGTTGCCTGTTTGAATTTTTATGTATACCTCACATCTCCTTTAAATCATATTTAGAAATTAAAATATTTTAACATGCACAAACAATTGCCTTTATCGTCTGAGAGTCGTTTTTTTTCCTTCTTATTATTATCCCCTCGTCTTATGTTCTTCATATTCAGCTATCTTGCCACGGTAAGATAGCTAGGCATCGTCCAGCGCAAACCCTCCTCTAAATTATTCCCGTATTAATCAATATTAATCGAAATCAATTGATTTGGTTATATTCGTTTTTCATTAAATTGTTACCTTCGAATTATCTTACTAAGTATCAATATGTATAACCAATGAAAAAAGCATGCGCTCTGTTTCCCTAGGTTTTCATATACTTTCAACTATAATTACTAAACATTCATAACAACGAGTGACTGGATAAAATGTGGAATGATCACGTGTGCGTTTTATACCTTACAAAATTGCAGGAGTTTCGGCTATTTATTTAATAATGTCCCTGTGTACTGATATGCATGATTGATCACGATGCAACTTTAATAACTAAAGTGAAGAGTTCAAACCCTACACTCTGCGAGATTGAAGGACTTTAACTAGGTTTCAAATTGCCATAACCAATCAACAGATTTTTACTGTGAAAGGGTCAGTAATATCTTCAAATCAGGTAGTAAGAAAGCATTCAGTCTATCGTTTAACTTATAAGACCGTCACCCATGGGAACCAACTGTGTTCCCCTTCTTGCCGACTTGTTCCTTTATTCATATTAGGCTGATTTCGTACAGGAGCTTATAAGAAAGAATGAAAAGAAGCTAGCATTATCTACTAACTTCACGTTCCGCTATACAGATGATTTCCTCTCACTAAATAATTCAAAGTTTGGTGACTATGTTGAACACAACTATCCAGTCGCACTTGAAATAAAGCATACAACAATTAAGTCTGCTAATATCTTGACTTACATCTAGAAATTGACAGTTAAGGTCGGTTGAGAACAAAACTTTACGACAAAAGAGATGATTCCATCTTCCAAACTATGAACTTTCCATTTCTATGTAGCAACAATTCAGCAATATATATCTCGTAATTGATACGATAATCCAGAGCTTGCATTTCATGATTTCCTTGATGCAGGGTTGCTGCTTACAAAAAAGTTATTAAATACAAGTGGTGATGTCGAAATCATTCCTTCGCAAATTTTACGGACGCCATCACGAGTTGGTTGACCGTTATGGAATATCTGATTCACTGATGACGACAGATATGTTCCAATTGTCGTAACCACAATCCCGTCCTCTTTTCCTCGACTGTGACCTACCGAATAAGACTTATGACCAGATTTGTACTTCCATGAGCAACACGACGGGTGCCACCTGTGGAGCAGGATCTATCAACCCTTCCGAAGCACCTGGGATCAGCCCCGTTTGTGGTGGTGTTGTTATGATATTGTAACTATCATATTTATTTAGTTGGCCTAACTTGTTTTGTGTGGCCTAAGAATGTTTACATGTTTACATTTTGTACAAATTATACACATTGTGTTACAACTATGCAGTTTAAAATTCACTGGAACATTCATTGATACTCATGGAATGATTAGAACTTTCTATTTCACTTACATAACGTTTCCAGAATGATCATAACAAAAGATGCGTAATTTATATTTCTAGCGTTGTCTAGAAATTTCCGTTTGAGTATTTAAATGCAGACCCAAAAGTTAGTAAAATATAGAGAGACATAGAAACATAGATAGACATAGATAGACTTAGACATCGTTAGACATCAACATTCTCAGCAGTTGGATTGACACTTTTATTTACAAACTACATCATACTAGATTGTGACCAATTGGATATAATATTCTGTGGATTCCGAGAAGATTTCCGGATAAAGGAAAGATAAAAGATTGGACATATATTTTGACAGTTAAGTTGACATTTCTTTTTATGTAATATTTCTTGTAAACTTGTGTATAATAAATTTTGTTAAATTTTATTATTGATTTGTGTCTTTTGTTGGCTACAATTAAAAGGCGATTTTCTGCCGTAACAGAAATTGGGGGCTCAAGTCCGGGATCACGTTAATATCTTAATAAAGATTTTTCAGTATTTTATTAGAACTAGCCAACAAAATTCTACAATATGGCATTTGAAGCCGGTAAATTTTGAAAACGCCAGACCTGGAGAAGTTTGATAATTTAAAGAAAGAGGAATTAGTGTTGCTTGCAAAACATCTGAAATTACACTTTAGAGTATCTATGAGAAAACAAATTATAAAAATTTGGTAATTGACAAATTAGTTGACGCAGAAATTTTAGGTGAAGAGGCTCTTGAACTTAAGGTCGAAAATGTTGACGCTATCAAATTAAAACAGCTTGAATTAGAACATGAACTCAAAATAAAACAATTGGAAAAGAAGAAAGACAAGCAGAACTTCAAATGAAGGAACGGTTAGAGATGGAGAAGATGAAAGAAAAGAAAAGAAGATGAATTTAAATTAAAACAGGCAGAACTTGAAATGAAGGAAAGGTTAGAGATGGAGAAAATAAAAATTGAAATGGTCAAAGGAGAAAGTAACACTAATGTACAGTCGAAATCAGAACATTTTGATGCAGCAAAAAATATACGTTTGGTTCCCAGATTTTGTGAAAAACACAGTCGATAAATATTTTCCACAGTTTGAGAAAATTGCTCATAATTTGAAATGGCCGAAGCCTTTTTGGACTACAATGCTGCAAAGTATTTTTGAGGGCAAGGCCGCTGAAATTTACTCAGCACTTTCATCAGAAAATAGTTCTGATTATGACACGGTTAAAAAGGAAGTTTTGAAAGCTTATGAGCTAGTGCCAGAAGCATATAGACAGAAGTTTAGATCTTATAAAAAGTTTGATTCACAAACATATGTTGAATTTGCTAGGGAAAAAGAAGACCTATTTGATAAATGGCTTACGTCAAAGAAAATAGATAACAATTTTAAGAACGTAAGACAACTGATGTTATTAGAAGAGTTCAAGCAATGTGTTCATTTAGACTTAAAAACACATTTAGATGACAAAACTGTTGAAACATTACAAGATGCAGCTGTTATTTCCGATAATTATACCCTTTCACATAAAAGAAGTTTCAAAGGTCACAATTTTAATACTTCGAGTGGAAATTACAAGAATCAAAGCACTGAGCGTACTGATAGTAAGCCTGTTGCACAGAATAAGAGTCAGTCTAGTTATAATATGTCTAGTCCTAAATTTGATACTTTTGAGAAGAAGTCACTGACTTGTGCTTATTGTAAGAAGAATGGTCACCTGATGGCTGATTGTTTCAGACTCCAGAAGAAGAATGAAAGAGATAATAAGCCCAAGACCAGTGCTTGTACGACACCCACGTTACCAATACGTTGGAATGTCCTGCGAGTCAGGATTTTAAGTCCAGTTTTTGTGATTTCATGGAGGATTATAAACGTTTTATGTCTGATGGGTTTGTTTCTATTGTTGATACTACTCCTCAGCCTATTAAGATTTTACGGGACACTGGAGCTTCTCAGTCTTTATTGTTAGAAGGTGTGTTGCCTTTGTCAGAGGAGACTTCTGTTGGTGCCTCCGTTTTGTTACAAGGTGTGGAGTTAGGTTGTATAGATGTTCCCCTCCATCGTATTTATCTGAAGTCAGATTTGATAACTGGACCAGTTGTTGTGGGTGTTCGTCCTAATCTCCCTGTTGAGGGTGTTTCATTATTGCTAGGAAATGATCTAGCTAGGAACAAAGTGGTTGCTGAACCAATTGTTACCAGTAAACCGGTGGTGGATGTTAAATCACCTGAAGATGATGCTGAACTGTATCCAGCTTGTGTCGTTACTAGGGCGATGGCTAGAAAACAACAAAATGAGGATTTGCAAGGAGACCAGTTTGATTACATGGACCTTTCTGACACTTTTCTAGCCGACATTGAAGGTCCCGGTAGCTCAGAGAAGGCCGTAATAAGACCACCTAGTATTAGCAAGAATGTAATTATGCCTTGGCCAGACGTAAACAGCCATTCATTAGACCGAAGGAAATTTGTCGAAGAGCAAAATAAAGACCCTGAGGTTCTCCAGCTCAGCAAGAGGGCTCAACCACAGGAGGAAGCAGACAAAGTGGCCGAATGCTATTACCATCAAGATGGCATTTTAATGAGAAAGTGGAGGCCCACTGATGCTACCCCAGAGGAGGAATGGAGAGTGGTATACCAAGTGGTGGTGCCTAAAGTTTATAGGAAAGACATTATTGGCCTTGCTCATGACACCCCCTTGGCTTGACACTTAGGTATTAGGAAGACTTGCCTTAAGATCTTACAGCATTTCTACTGGCCAAGACTAAGAAGTGATGTCGCAGAATACTGTAAATCATGCCATATATGCCAGGTTGTTGGTACGCCTAACCAGAAAATACCACCAGCACCACTTCTGCCTATTCCAGCCTTTGAAGAACCTTTCAGCCGAGTACTCATTGATTGCGTTGGACCTTTACCGAAGACCAAGACCGGAAATGCGTATTTATTGACAATCATGTGTACCTCCACTCGCTTTCCAGAGGCTATTCCGTTAAGGAATTTCAAGACACCTAGTATTGTCAAAGCTCTGATCAAATTTTTCACGCTAGTAGGACTACCGAAGTCTATACAGTCCGACCAGGGTTCAAATTTCATGTCAGGTTTATTTCAGCAAGTCGTGTACCAGTTAGGGATTGCTCAGTATAGGTCAAGTGCTTATCATCCAGAATCTCAAGGTGCCTTAGAACGTTTTCATCAAACATTGAAGAACATGATCAGAACTTTTTGTCTTCAATTTGACAGGGATTGGGATGATGGTGTTCACTTTTTACTTTTTGCGGTCCGAGAGGCTGTTCAAGAATCCCTTGGTTTTAGTCCCTTTGAGTTGGTATTTGGTCATACTGTAAGGGGACCTTTAAAATTGATAAAGGAAAAGTGGCTTACTGAACACACTGACTTGAATCTTCTTGACTATGTATCTAGATTTAAAGAAAAATTGTATACTGCTTGTCAAATTGCTCAGAACAATTTAAAAACTGTTCAGAATAAGATGAAAGTATGGTATGATAAAGATGCCAGGGACAGAGTTTTTGAACCAGGTGATAAGGTACTTGTATTTTTGCCAGTCCCCGGACATCAATTACAAGCTAAATATTGTGGTCCTTATACCATAGAGAGTAAAATCAATTATTTGAATTATATTGTAAAAACACCAGGTCGGCGTAAACAAAATAGAGTGTGTCACATTAATATGTTAAAACCATATTTTGAGCGTACTAATGAAGGTCAGAGTAAACCAGTTGCCACTTTAGCCATGGTTAAATTGGAGAACAATCATGACAAACCAGATATAATTGAACCACCTTTTAGTTCTAAAACTATGGAAGAGACAGTTAGATTGAAAAATTCAGAAATTTTGTCAAATTTAGATTCAAAACTTGCACATCTGTCTTTTGATCGTAGAGAAAAATTAAAAGCTTTGGTATTTTCTTTTAAAAATCTTTTTCCAGATGTGCCAAACAAAACCACTGCTGTTTGTCATGATGTTGATGTAGGTGATGCTTCTCCAATTAAGCAACATCCTTACCGGCTCAATCCACTCAAACTTGAATTTATGAGACAAGAAATTAAATATATGCTTGACAATGATATTATTGAGCCGATTAACAGTGAATGGAGCTCTCCTTGCCTGCTTGTGCCCAAACCAGATAAAACCTTTCGTTTCGTAACTGATTTCAGAAAAGTAAATTCTGTTTCAAAATCTGATTCCTATCCGATTCCAAGGATAGACGATTGCATTGATAACATTGGAAAAGCAAAATTTGTGAGCAAATTTGATTTATTGAAAGGTTACTGGCAAGTCCCATTGACACAGAGAGCTCGAGAAATATCAGCTTTTGTCACACCAGACGGCTTATTTCAATATACTGTAATGCCGTTTGGCATGAAAAGTGCTCCAGCTACATTTCAAAGAATGATCAATAATGTTATAAAAGATTTAGCCAGTTGTTATGCTTATATTGATGATCTTATTGTATGTAGTGATAGCTGAGAAGAGCATTTAACACATTTATATGATACTTTTGATAGATTGTCACAATCAAATTTGACTGTTAATCTTGGTAAAAGTGAATTTTGCCAGGCCACTGTTGATTATTTAGGGCATACAGTTGGCCAAGGTCAAGTGAAACCTATTATGGCTAAAGTGGATGCAATTACCAAATTTCCTCCTCCTACAAATAAAAAACAACTTATGAGATATTTAGGCATGATTGGATTTTACAGAAAATTTTGTTCAAATTTTGCTACTGTTGTTCAACCATTGACTCATCTTTTACGGAAAGATTCTAAATTCATCTGGAGTGAAAATTGTCAAAACGCTTTTGAAAATAGCAAATCAGTTTTAATTAATAGTCCAGTTCTGATCACTCCAGACTTTGAAAAACAATTCAAACTTGCCGTTGATGCAAGCGATGTAGGAGTTGGAGCTGTTTTATATCAAGAGACAGATGATAATGTTGAAAACCTATATCATATTTTTCTAAGAAATTAGATAAACACCAGAAAAATTATTCAACTATTGAAAAGAGTGTTTTGCACTGTTGTCTGCACTTCAACATTTTGATGTATATTTAAATCCCACTGTGCATCCTATTCTTGTTTATACTGATCATAATCCTCTCACCTTCATACATAAAATGAGAAACAAGAACCAGAGATTGACTAGGTGGAGTTTATTGTTACAGGAATATGATGTTATTGTAAAACATATTAAAGGTAAAGATAATGTAATAGCAGATGCTTTATCTAGAACTTATTAAAACACTGTGTATATACTGTGTATTTTTGAAAATACTTACTATATATTACTATGTATTTTGTACATATTATTCATGAAAAGTTTTGTTACACTCAAACTTTTTAAGGGGAGGTGTTATGATATTGTAACTATCATATTAATTTAGTTGGCCTAACTTGTTTTGTGTGGCCTAAGAATGTTTACATGTTTACATTGTGTAAAATTATACACATTGTGTTACAACTATGCAGTTTAAAATTCACTGGAACATTCATTGATACTCATGGAATGATAAGAACTTTCTATTTCACTTACATAACGTTTCCAGAATGATCATAACAAAAGATTCGTAATTTATATTTCTAGCGTTGTCTAGAAATTTCCGTTTGAGTATTTAAATGCAGACCCAAAAGTTAGTAAAATATAGAGACATAGAAACATAGATAGACATAGATAGACTTAGACATCGTTAGACATCAACATACTCAGCAGTTGGATTGACACTTTTATTTACAAACTACATCATACTAGATTGTGACCAATTGGATATAATATTCTGTGGATTCCGAGAAGATTTCGGATAAAGGAAAGATAAAAGATTGGACATATATTTTGACAGTTAAGTTGACATTTCTTTTATGTAATATTTCTTGTAAACTTGTGTATAATAAATCTTGTTAAATTTTATTATTGATTTGTGTCTTTTGTTGGCTACAATTAAAAGGCGATTTTCTGCCGTAACAGTGTTCGTGATGCTCAGTCTTTAGTTTTCCTAGTTGTATTTTGTGTACTGTTTGTCTTACGTCGTTTCCTTTTTTGCCATGACATTGTCATAAATATTGCGGATAACAGATATCCTTCACGAATATGATGTAAAATGAATGTTATCAATTTATTCCGATATTACTAAAAGAAACAAAGATGGCCTCGTCCAATGCCAATATATTTATGGGCAAATAAGAACAGCAAATTCTCAATACTTCTCTTTATCAACCTCTCTTGGTTCCGATTCATCGACGATATCGACATGAAGTGGGTTGATAATAAACAAGAACTTAATGCGTTCATTCAACATGCCAACGACGCCCATTCCTCAATGAAATTCACTTACGAAATCTCTGACTCGTTAAGATCCCATTTCTCGACACTACTACACAAGTGAAGGATGGAATCATATTTACGAATCTGTATTGCAAACCCACAGACAAACATCAACATCTTTCTCCCCTGAGTTGTCACCCAAAACACTGGACTAAGAGCATTCCCTACAGCCAGACCATCAAAATAAAACGGATTTGCTCCACCAATGATACTGTGAAAAAGCGATAACAAGAGCTTCGCGGTCACATAAAAAATCAGGGCTACAAAAGAAAAGATACAGGTAGAGGTTTCATTCGTGCTAACAAAATCAGCTGAGATGAACTCTTACAATATTAAGAGAAAAGGGGTCAACAAGAGAGTCCCGTTTGTGCTGATTTACTATCCTAAATTTGACAAATTATCACACATTATCTACGAAAATTGGAAAGAAATCGAAAGACATCCAAACTATCCAAGATCTTCCCCGAGCAACCCATACTGGCTTTTCGTAGACCAAAAAGCCTTAAAGACTTGCTGATGAGAGCAAAACTACAAATACTGTGTATTTGCTACAGTGTAAATGTGGTAAACAGTATGATAGTGAGTCAGAACTGCCATTTCACAAACGTATGAATGGCCATCGTAGTGACTATGAATGTATGCCAGACCTTCCTCTCATTCGACATTTGAGATCCCCTGGCCATACTTAGGAAGATCTCAATCGACTGACCATTACCATAATTGACCATAACATTATACTACTTGGAGGAGAGAATCACTCGGGAAAGATTTTTTTATAAGAAAATTAAAAAAACGTCTGCACTAAATTGTATCAATGAAACGGTGTACTTCTGATCGCGCAGTGCTATTAATTTAGGTTATATAATACTGTTATGATATTGTAACTATTATATTTATTTAGTTGGCCTTATTTGTTTTGTGTGGCCTATTATATGTTTTTACATTGTGTACAAAATAAAACACATTGTGTTACAACTATGCAGTTTAGAAATCACTGGAACAATCATTGATACTCATGGAATGATTAGAACTTTCTATTTCACTTACATAACGTTTCCAGAATGATCATAACAAAAGATGCGTAATTTAAATTTCTAGCGTTGTCTAGAAGTTTCCGTTTGAGTATATATATATATATATATATATATATAAGTATGCAGACCCTTAAGACATAGACATAGATAGACTTAGACATCGATAGACATCAACATTCTCAGCAGTTGGATTGACACTTTTATTTACAAACTACATCATACTAGATTGTGACCAACTGGATATAATATTCTGTGGATTCCGAGAAGATTTCCGGATAAAGAAAAGATACAAGATTGGACATATATTTTGACAGTTCAGTTGACATTTCTTTTTATGTAATACTTTTTGTAAACTTGTGTATAATAAATCTTGTTAAATTTATTATTGATTTGTGTCTTTTGTTGGCTACAATTAAAAGGCGATTTTCTGGCGTAAAATACCCTGTCATGTCCGGTCTGTTTTTTGTCAGATGTGTTTCTGCTTTGTATCAATCTGATGAGTTAAGCCCTTTTCAACTGATTTTTATAGTATGTTCTTATGTTGTACTGTTACACCACTGTCTCAGGTAAGGGGGAGGGTTTGGCGCCAAAAACTAGTTTAGCCCCGCCACATTCTGTATGCGCCTGTCCCAAGTCAGGAGCCTGTAATTCAGTGGTCTCGTTTGTTGCTGTATATCATATATGTTTTTCGTTCAGTGTTTTGTACATAACTCAAGCCGTCTGTTTTATCGTTTGAATTGTTTAACATTCGTTATTTCGTGGCTTTTTATAGCTGACTATGCGGTACGAGTTTTGCTTATTGTTGATTGCCGTATGGTGACCTATAGTTGTAAATTTCTATGTCATTTGGTCTCTAGTGGAGAGTTTTCTTATTGGCAATCATACCACAACTTCTGATTTTTATATAAGCAGTCTTTGTTGTAACTCCTTTACCTTCGTCAATTCTGAAATTCTAGATTTATATCACACAGTGCTATCCATTTGGGATGTATAAATACACATCCTCTGTTGTAAATATTTAACCTTCGTCAACTTTGAAATTCAAAATTTATACCAGTTCAAATCTAACAGTGCTATTCATTTGGGATGTATAAATACGCATCCTCTGTTGTAAATACTTAACCTGCGTCAACTTTTAAATTGTAGACAAGTGTGGTTCGGTTTTTAATTTGTTTATTTTCAAGATAGTTTTTAGTATTTTCAGAATAAATTGATAAGATTCATTTTACATCATAATGATGAAGGATATCTGCTAACCGAAATATTTATTAATACTTGTATTTACCGTTTCCTTTTTTAATATTGTGTTGTTTCGAACACTTTTTTAAGCGTATATATATATATATTTATATTACAGGCATTTTCTAAATTTAGGCATTTTGTAAAATGCCTGAAAACTTTACACATTTTCTAAAATGCCTATAAGATTCAGGCTTTTTACAAAGCGCCTAGAAAAATTGAAAGACATTTAAGAAAATGCCTGAAATCATTTTACAGAATGTTCACAAAAAACTGAGCCATTGGAAGTATTGAACAACAGAGCAGTTTTATCTGTGATAATTACTGAGTTTTAACGCTTGCATTTTCAGAGTGCAATAGTTAGAAATATATTCTTCTGAACTATTTTAAATTTCCACAAACACTGAACTGGACAATTATTTTTTATTTCAGTTAATATTTGGATGATAAGATCTGTTATACATTTGTCCTGATTTTTTTTTTTGCAAATACATCGTTTGCCCTTAAATCTGGTTTCAGCACTACAACTACATTAGGTGAAATCTGACCATATTTTTTTTAACACATTCAGCTCTGTCAATACTTTTTTCTGAAAATAAACACTAAACGTTGAAAAAAATAAGCTAGGTTTCGCAAACATCACACACATGAATATCTTCCTTTACATGTGTTCCAAAAAGATTCAAAGTAACATTAGCATGATCAGGTAGTCTTACAGCTGTTGGCTTATCAGAGCATCATGCGATTCCCTCAGGTTAAATGTCTTACCTTGATTTGTTTTTTCTCGGTCGATTTCCCCGATTTTAAAATCAGTTAACAACTGGCGCCTTAATTCATCAGATTTAAATGAACCAAATAATTCTCTTGAGTCATTTAGATTAAGAAACTCATTTTCACAACCAAACACGGCCTTGTACGGTGAAAACAATGCTATATGGCTAAATTTAATTTCCTCCTGTGAGGAGAGTGCCACGATCTCTGCACGTTCCGTAGTTGACATGTTGGAAGGCAACATTGCTGTCCCTATCCAACATACCTTCATTTCAAGCTTCGGTTGAAATTACTGTCCTTTATTCTGGTCAATCCATTGCAGAATGTTTAAATATTTGATTTATTATTAATTTGTTCTCGTCCTAAGTATGCATGAAATATCTGCTACTGAGCTAAAACAAACAACAATCATTCAAACACAAAACGTCCGTTTTTATCTTTGCTTCATATTACACACTTCTATTTTCAATCTAGATATTTGAAAAATTGGTTTGAAAATTTTGTTCTTATTTAAGTCTTCTTGTCATCATGACAGGAATATCATAAAATTACTATATGAAACACAGTGAGTACATTCCTAACGTAGTTTCACTAAAACGAACTAGTTATATACACAAATTGTTCCAACTGGTATTTGAGGAATAAACTTAATTTTACTGAACCATTAGTTACTTTCTATGCAAGATTATGTTTTTTTGTCATATGTATCTAAATAATATCCGTTTTTTGACAAATGACTTGAAACTTAGCAGGTAATTTGTTGAATTTTGGTTAAATATTTCAGTCATTTAACAAAATGACAAGGTATTTTTAGTGGTTTTATATAATTCTTGACAAGGTTAGGCATTTTATAAATTGCCTGAAAATTCAGTCATTTTACAAAATGCCTTAATTTAGAAAATGTCTGTAAATTACATATATATATATATTCATATAGTTCATTCATGTTTATACTCCGATATTAAACTGTTAAATATTTATTTCGGTGCTAATATCAAGTTCACGTATCTATGATTTCAAAGAGCATATATTTATTAACAAATATTTCATGAACTGAATTTTTCAATTAAACTATGAATACTTATTTAAGTGCGTGTGGACTTATGATGATGTTTTTTCTAAATTAATTCATCATTCAATCATATTATGTTGATCTCGAAATCCTGCGATCATATAAAGAAAGGTGCGGTGATACATGTAACCTATACAGCATATTGATAGCTTAAAGTCAAATTAAATTATATCCTCGAGCTGATCCATTGAAAATTGTGTAGATCGAGTATATATTGATATACAATTCCCTAATGCTATTTAGTCAAATAAAAAGAATAAAACAACAGTATCATACTAAAACACGATGACCTGTCTTAAGCAAACCTGTCCTCAGGTCTGGTCATTAGCAGACCTGTAATCGAAACTGATCAAAAGTAAATTTATTCAGAGGTCTGGTCAAAAGAAAAGAAGACTGTAGAAGTCATTAATGAAGACCTAGATTTTGTCTGCAACCGATAAGGTTAATTTGTCTGTCTGCTTCAAGTATATGAAGTTAAATATGAAAACTATAAAAATGACAGCTCAAAATGAACGTTTGTTCATGTTATGACCGCGCCCATCTGTAATTACATGTTCATTTACTTTGAATTACTCTTTTCCAGTGTGGTTACAATTCAATAAAACGGGTAAACACGAATACTTTATTGTAAAAAAAAACAGGTACAGCATCAAATTCAAAAGGTCGTATACATGTTTATTAGTATATTACATGCTGTGAAAGTGGTTTCTGTTATCGCTACAAACTGTAAAACAATAGCATGTACCTGTGCAAACCGTTGCTAAATCAACGCGTGATGTTATTAAAGGTCAAGTTGTTTACATCTATTAATGACATTATATAAAATCGGTCATTGCACAGACAGACTATCATTAATCACGTGAATGCGTTATCCAAAGGAAAGCAAATTAAAAATCATATTAAAAAACAAAATATATAACCAGAATAATAAAAACAAATGAATTTAATAACAAGAATGAATGACATTTTGTTTAAATTTGTGTTTTATATTTACTGCGTCGTTGACGTGTGCACAAAACCTCAGTTTACTCATATTGTAATCAAAGTAATCAATAATGTCTCGATATAATTGTTTGGTGCACCTTTCATACTGACGATAATCAGTTTTACTATGATGCTGGTTGACAATAATCACCGAAGTCCAGTTGCCAATGATTCGGTAACGGTATGATCTCTATAATGCATTTCGTATAAAAAAAAAGGTTTAGTGCATATGTCATACAATGGTACTCTCATACGTTTAGTGTTTAGGTCCCTAACGAACCTGGTCATACTGGTTATGTTAATCCAAAAACACGTGTCCTGCGCATAGATATTTACAGGAATTGATATACATATTGTTTTGAAATAACAAACTATTAAAAAAAATAGTATGCACTCCGTTTAAAGAGAATACAAACTATTCCAATTCTTGACAAAGGATCTAAATATTTGACACCCCTATACAAGAGAAGACAAGCTATTCGAATTCTTGACAAAGGATCTAAAAAACTATATAAGAAAGTATTAAATAGAGCACAAAGAAACACTAGACAGGATATCATGAAACAACAAGATCGGTTGAAATTTCACCCACCAAAAAAATACATAAATGACGGTTAATCTTCAAGTCGAAAATAATATTAGACAACACATTTTGCTATTAACTTGTAAAATAAGTATACATGAAGAATTGTATGATATTTCCTCTCACATTTTGACAAATGTGTTCAGTATATTCATTGAAGAGAATTGGCAGTGAAAAAATGAAAAAATAAACTGTTGACGTTACTTTTTGCTTTAAGTACATGGCCTAAACAAGTTAGTTTATAAATTCCACTTATTCATGTGTTATTCCAAGACAGAATTTGTTTTAATGAAATATCTTTCAAAGTTTTTTCTAAAACTAATTACAACTTTAAATCATACACTCTGGATAATTAGAAGCTTAACATAATACATAAACATCTCTATATTGTTGATGACAGTTTGCTACCCTCTCGATGGCTTTTGGCTATCTTGTTAGATAGATTACTGTCTCCTTGGCGTATACTACTCATATTCATTTATGATTTCTTATCAATTCAAAGTTTATCTTTTTTGTCAGTGTGGATACAGTTTTCGGTTATAAACATGTTTGTGATGTCGATTATCTTGTTTCCATCGATTTATAACATGACAGATTTTTTAATATCATTTCCCCAATTTTCGAAAGGCCTTCGCCCTTTTTTTTTTAGTTTAGTATCTTTCTTATTTTAACATTCTATTACCAGCTCATAACCTGAAATGTTTATGAACAACACTTCGACGTTTAGAAGATATGTCAAATATAAATATGCTTCTGTCACCGATATTTTCAACAGAAATGCTTAAGGAATGACTGTAATATTTTTTTCTATCTATGAAGAAATAACATCAAAAATGTGGTGCACACTGAATAACTCGCGAAGCGGGTTATTTAAAAGTGTGCACCACATTTTTAGGTTATTTCGAATAGACAGAAAAAACATAACATTCATTCCTTATAATTAAATTCTGAAATGGAGTAAATCATGATAAAAACATTGATGACGTCACGGTCACATGACAAAATTATGTCTATGAGCTGATAGACAATACACTTTCAGCCAATCAGAAGACGCGTTTCATCCAAAATTAAATTATATATGGATATCCCCAATTTATCCATGCAGTGCCCTAAAATGACAAACATGTTTACGTTTATTTAAGAATACAATCTTTAAATAGTGTGTCAACGGCAGAAATATCTCGCGTTTTTCAAACGATGTTACCTGAAAACCTATAAATCTAGTTCATTTGGTAGCCTGAACTCATTCGATGAATGTAAACTTCTGATTCTATGGATAACTTATTCATTGTGATTATATTAATTCAACACTGTAGTTAGATCTTTGAATATATTCTTTATCGGTACAGTTTTGTACTTACAATGATTTTGTTTTAATAAATCATAATATAATTAAATATGCCTTACTATACAGTGACAAACACGTAGTACTAAGTTCCTACATCCTGTCAATAGTAAGTTTGGCATTTAGCAAGATCATACTCTTTTCAGACTATTGGTGACATTTTAACACTAAGCCTATTGGATGTGTACTGCTCGACATTTTAGTGTGGTAATATAAGATTTATCTATTAATTTCAATTGACTTTGAAATAACCTTCATTAATTGCTAGTACTTTAAGACTGGTATTGTGTCTTCTTTTTATGTGCTTCGTGTCAACTGTAAAGGTATTTTGCCACGGACTGTACTGGACTTGACTAGACAATGAAATAAAACATTTTGGGTTCAGAAAATTAGTTTTCTCCATGAACTAGTTGACCTTTTTCATCATTATATATTCGCACTGATTTTTATGAACAATTCTTAGCCACATGGAACACGAATATTCGAACTCCTTTCTAACACTGCATGAAGTTTCAGCTTTTTTTCCAATCTTTGAAGCCAGCATTTAAAGGTGCAGCTTCTCGGAACCCATACTCAGCTAATTTAAAGACTTGTAATTTAACCCAGGGACATCTTGGCGAGATCTGTCGGCAATCGTCAAACACAAAACTTTTGATTTTTATCTAGAAAATTGTAGCCGGATTCTAACATAATGACGAGAAAAACAATTGTTTACAACATGCGGAGTGAACACAATTCAAAATTCAAGTCATCGTGAATTATCTAAAGATTAGGCAAAGGGGGATAACTAGAAAAAAAAAGTAAGAAAAATCCACATAAATTACAATCGAGTTTTTTATATATTCCTTCAAATTCTTTTCATTTTGTTACCTTTGTGTTAAAGGTCATCATTTGCAAATTTCAACACCGATCAACTCGTCATCTTCAACATCATCTTCGTATAACGATCTATCGAGATTGATTGCTGTCTCAAGCTTCTATTTAACACTGCTTGGAGTTTGAATATAGGAAGATTTTGCTTTTATCTCATTGTTGGAGTCTTCATTTAATTTTTTTTTAAACTAAAATCAAACGATTTTTTTTATATTTTCCAAAAATGTATTTTATATTATGCCTTTTTCAAAAATATAATACAAAGTACGGGTCAAGGGGCTTTTTTCAAGCTGCTGGTTGAGGAAAATAGACAGATATTTTTTATAGATTATACATGAAAAACCCAATTTTGTGTAAAAGAAAGAAAATTAAATGATAGAATTTTAAGATAAAATGTGAATGATAGCTTTTATAATGTGCTTTCTGAAAATGACAAGAAACATTGGGTCAAGGTACTCGTTTTCTTGCTATAAAACAAACTGGGTAAATTCTCACCACATTCCGTTATAAAAGTTTCATTGTTTGAGTTATCTTCCCTAATATGGCAAAGTTAAAAACACATTAAACCTAACAGTAAATATTCTGGATTTTTAAAAATAGTTAAAAAAAAAAAAAAAGATTAAACAAATAATTTCCTTCATTTAAATGAAAGGGTTTGATATGCAAACAAATTAAAAATGATATAATATTGCATCACATTGCAATGAACACTCACCACATAGACCAACAGTAGTAAATGGGTCACTATGCGATTTTCATTTCATGTTGGCAGTAATTGCCATCAATTTTTCTGTCCATATTGTAAACTTCGAAAAGTACGATGGCTCGTTTCGAACAATACAACAAGGAGGACATATGGTTGTCTTACGTTATTAAATTAGTAAGGCTGAAGTAATCCATTCGAAAGTTTTATGGACGCCATCACGAGTTTGTTGACCGTAACGAAATATATGTGTAACAGATGACCACGGATATCATCACTGTTACAGTTATCGTAACAACATTGCCGTCCTGTTTTCCTCCTCCTCGGCCATCGTCAAACATAGTTTTAACACAAAAGTTTTAGTTTCTAACGGGAAAAGTTTAATCCGATTACTCTAAGAGATTCTTACGTAATGACGAGAAAAACAAGTCACTTCAAAATGTGGAGTGAACACAATTCAAAATGCAGGTAAGCGTGCATTATCTAATGATCGGCCAAAGGGGAATAACTAGTTTTTTTTAGTAAATTGCGCATCGTAATGAAGAAAACTATCATAAGCTGATGTTGTAAAGATCTTCTATTGTCAAATACATACTAGTTTCCAGAATTCCAACCAGTTTTTCCTTATCATTTAGAACTAGAATTTTTATCCGGTCAATACTTTTTGCTCACACTTTCCGAAAAGCTCATGTAGACGATCAACTGACTTCACCAATCATTATTGGTCATATTGGGTTACTTTCCAATGACGTTACCCTATTTGGAAACCTTTTCAATTTTCTGATTGTTTTACAACTATGTTTAAATTTGTTTAAGAAAATGTAACTCTAATTCAAACAACGCCGGCAACTTTGAACAGTTAAAGCAAAAGATTCCATGTCAGGATATATTTACTTATCTTAAGAATCAAATGTTCAGACAGAATGTGATTTATTGTGACATCAATTGATTCTTTAACTTATATTTAAAAATCTAGTAATAATAATGGTCTACACGATCAGTTCA
Source organism: Mytilus coruscus (assembly GCA_017311375.1). Classification (NCBI taxonomy): domain Eukaryota; kingdom Metazoa; phylum Mollusca; class Bivalvia; order Mytilida; family Mytilidae; genus Mytilus; species Mytilus coruscus. Next base: position 32,805,843 of record CM029602.1, on the reverse strand, counting down.
GTACACACAATTAAACATTGAACCCTCCATTGTGTAATTCTATTGGGATGTAATCGCGTTGACCGCATTGATTTGTATCAAGCGGGAAAACGCTTGATACTCAAAATGTGCACACAATCAAGGCTTTTGCAACCCTATAAAATTATAAAAAAAGAAGCATTCAACTCTTTTAAGTATTTGTTATGATGTAACAAGGAAATAACGAGTTAATTTCTTCGTTTGTTTTCCTATGTGTTGTTGTAATGTTACAACGGATATAGATAGATGTTGAATTTTATTATAAATGAAGAAACAAATTTGAAATGGACAGGTTTACTTGTTTTCTATACTAAAATATGGATTCTGTCGCGTAGCAATCAGAATTATATGTATGAAAAATCCGAGTTGTCTTTCTTCCTACAAAACATCGGATGATATTGTCATTGTATACATAACACGAATTTAGGAGTAGTGTTTATAAGACACAAATACATTATATATCAAAACATTTTCTTTTAAATTGTGGAAGGAATTCGAAGTTCAAAGCGCGCAAAAAGTAACTTTTGGATAAGCGAAATATTTGACATAATGAATAATATGGATAATATTTTCATATGTATAATCTTCATGGTAACAATTATAGCAGTTGTTTTATGTATCCAGTGGGTAAATAGATTGTATGATTCGTCACATATTCAAAACTGTGTTTTAATATTTCATTTCTTGGGCTTGTCTACCTAAGGAATAGATTACCTTAGCTGTATTTAGCAAAACTTTTAGGAATTTTTGGTCCTCAATGCTCTTAAACTTCGTACTTTATTTGGCCTTTTTAACATTTTTTGATTCGAGCGTCACTGATGAGTCTTTTGTAGACGAAACGCGCGTCTGGCGCAAATATAAAATTTCAATCCTGATATCTATGATGAGTTTATTTCTTATGATTCTTAAAAGTTAACAATATATGGAAAATCATTTGCATGAGTTATTTCCAATGAGGAAAGTCGAAGACCGGGTATTGGATGCGTTTGTAAATTTCCAGTTGTTAAAAAGTAATTCCAATGATAACTGCTGAGTTGATAAATAGACATTTATTCATAAAATTATTTTATATCATATTTTAGGATCTTTCAAATTGGCAAGACTTTCATATACAAATGAGCACTTCATATATTGCATCACTTTACAATGAACACTACATCGCACAGACAAACAGTTGTATTGGTCACTATGCGCTTTTAATTTCAGGTAGACAGTTATAATAACACTTTCTTCAACTTTTCTGTCCATATTCAAAATTGGAAAAGTACGATGGTTCTTTTCGAAAGATATAACAAGGATAACATATTGTTGTCTTAACTTATTGACTTAATAAGTTGAAGTCATCCCTTCGAAAATTTTATGGACGCAATCACGAGTTAATTGACCGTCATGGAATATATGTGTCAAGGATGACCACAGATCTCGTCCAGTTACCGTAACCACAATCCCTTCCTCTTTTCTTCGATTTGTAACATTACCAAATGAAACTTTTCACCGAATTTACATTTACCGTGAGCAACATGACGGGTGCCACCAGTTAACAGGGTCTGCCTACATTTCCTTTCCGGTTTGTTTTTGTGGGGTTAATGTTCCTCAGTTTTCAGTGTTTTATTTAGTGTTTGTTGACTTGTTTGTTTTGTTGTCCTCTTACAATTGTTGCCATGGAGCTGTCAGTCTCTTTTAAACTTATGAGGTTTGAATGTCCCCTTGGTATCTTCAGCCTTGTTTTAAGAATAAACAATCGAAAAAGGCTGGATCGTATTGTAGCTATCATTATACTTCATGTCAAAATGCCAGATTTTGATTGGTTAATTTGAGGGAGACAATTTACTCTATCCTATGGCAAATACTCTGTTACCCTTTATAGAGACGCTTGATCAAGTGTGCGTTTTAATAAATACGGATGATTGTTATGTACAAGACGTCATTACTTTGAATTTAAAATTTAATAGACAGTAATAACAGAACATTCAGTATAATAAATTAAATAACACATATCTGAGACGGTGATAGAGCAGATCGTTGCCCCTCGAAAAGACATTGTCAACCTTGGCTTTGCCTCAGTTGACAATGTTTTCTCGGGGTAACAATCTCCTCTATCACCCTCTCAGCTATGTGTTATTTATATAACATCATCACCACACTCACTTACAGGACCCTAAACCCACTTTATCTAAGATACAAGGCCTATAATTTCGTTTTGTCAAAATGAGACGAAACAATTTACACACTATAAACAGTTTCCGATTTCAGGAAAGACAATTCGAGATATTAAAATCACTTCAGCCTCATTCCTATCAGCAGATAACAAAGAATCATATATACTAAAAAATGCTATATCTTTTCCTAATGTTCACGAGTCAAAACCGAATTTTGAGTCCAGATGTGCCATCAGCTCGAGGCTTGAGGATTCAGGTACTCATAACATTTTCATATTTAAACTTCATCGATTAGAAGGAAGTGCTGGATGTAATTCATTTCAAAAAAATATCTACTGAAAAGAAAAAAACAGAGCCACATAGTTGAAAATAGAAAGTAATATGGTCACACATCAAGCTCTTACAGATTCATGCACCGAAACATGTATGTAGCCAGAGTGATATTGTCAAAAGATCCATACTTTTAACAATCCACCAAAGATACCTGAATATTCTCATCTTAATAATATTTTATATCACCAAAAAGAGAAAGAGGAAAGACATACACATGCTCTGCCACGGGATGTCGATTCTGTGACATTTTACAAACAACACGTGAATTTATAGCGTATAAGATATGACAGGGTATGTTAAAACAAGTTTGCGAGATCTCATCTACAGTTCGTTTTTCAATGACAGTGTCGGAACACATGAAAATTAATAGTTAAGATCCATTTTGTTACATCTGGTGATCCGTTTATTTGGCATTCGCCAATGACAGTCAGCAGGGTTTAAGAACATCCGTTGTTCGACCTGCTAGTCAAATGCGTTCTGTTAAAGTATACTTTTTCACTTTTTTGGTCTTTTGGAAAATGTTGTTTGTGCTATATTTAGACCCCTCTACCAAGAAATTTGTTTTGCATGCACACGTATAAAAATTGCGGTTTTTATCCAACGAAATCAAAGGTTTGAACGTTGTTTTCAATTTAGAATTGTTAATAAAAATATATAAATATACATGTAAATAAACGTCATATGGACCATACGCAGTTTCCTGTGGAAGACCAAACAAAGCTTTGATATAGATTTTTTCGACGAGATAAAACAAAATAACACAGATACGCTAATTTAAAACATATTAACACAAAGCTGAGTAGCAAAGTTGATTGTTAGTGGCTCAAAGTATAAATACGGAAAAACAACTTGTTGACTACCTTGATTCAGACGGTTAGGACAGGCCTCAAGCACAGGTTCTAAACAACTTACTTGTTAATTTAAAAATAAATATGTATTAATTCTTGTTTTAATAACAATACATGACCACAGAGAGACTCAGAGCACAAGATGATCAATGCTATTCCAAGACGTTTTAGAGATGGAGACGACTACGAACCGATGAAAACTTAGTGTTTCAGCAGCTTAGCAGCACAGAACTAGCCCAAACTCGTAAATAAAAAAAATCTGATCGCATTAGAAGAAGCTAAGAGCCATAAAAGTGAGAAGTAAAACGGTCATATATGAACAGTAGTACTATCTAAGATTGCGGCCTGTATAGCTCTCTGCTGGACTATTGATCTCCGTTCTCGCATGCGAATAACTCAATTCCGGTTGTTTTATGGATGACAAAACAATGTGATAAAGTTATGAATCCCAACAGGCACCCCCACAATACGCGACTGGAACTTTCCCCATATAAAACTTATTTAAGATATTAACATACATGCAAAATGGAGTCCAAAATATCAACAAAATATATCTCTTTGTTTTTATCCTAACTGAGAGCTGTCAGATACAAGTCAAGTAGCAAAGGGAGGAGTTTTCTTATATTAAGTATTTTACATAGGATAATCCTAACTTAAAAAGCCTAATGATTACTGTATACGACCCTGTTGGAATTGGAGCCTAGTTGACTGGATACAGATAGTACCCACGAATAATGTCCCTTAATAGATCTAACATCTTTTGAACGGGATATTGTACCAAGATTGAAAAAATGTAAAAGTGCTTCAGTCTGTAAAACTGAAATATCGAAAACAGGAAATCAAAATACCGAACATATGACTGATAATTGTCTTTCGTCTTAATCAATTAAGTCTGTTTTAAGATTGATAAATTACTGACCAGTGGTCGTTTTCCTCATCTGGGAATACTTTGGTGTACGGTATAGTGTTTATGTTTGAGTTACCGAAAATCTTATGCTTTGAAATTTTAACACAAGAGTCCCAGGTTCTAATTACAGTAAATTAAATATTTCAGTGTACTTCGGTACTGACATGATTTGTAACAAACTTTTCTAAAATTGTCCGTTTATAAATTTTTAAATTATAAAGAAACTAAGGTTTCAACTCCCTCAGGCAAAGTTGACCTTAGATGAATTTGGCTATTTTTTTAGGTATTTTTGTCATATAGCTCTTCAACTGTTTCGGTACTTATACATCCCTCGGATTTCAAATGTTTGGCATTGAGCTTTCCTGATGAGGGTAAATCCAGAAAAGCGCTTCGCATTGAGCGTTCCTGATGAAGGTAAATCCAGAAAAGCGCTTCGGACGCATGAAATTATTAAACGTGTTGTTTTCATTTTTTTACGAGATCTTGAAACCGAAGTCGATAATCATATGTCTTACGAAATAGTCCGACGCGTTTGTGAAACACTTGGTCGGTAAAAGTCAAAACTTTGAAGTACACAAATTGGGCTGTAAACTGTGAATTTAGGTAAAGATTGAAAGACTTTTTGAAAATGGTCCTGGCGTGAAATAAATTTAGGGAGATTGGCCGTTGCTCTTCTTAATAATATGCTGATATAACTTATAGCTATATTTTATGTTATAGCATCTAATAATTTTGCTAACATTCAGATACATTAATATTATCTACTAAAGGTATACAAGACTTATAAATCGTTCGCAAATCATAGTCTGTTATTTTGTCTCAAAATGTTGGGAGGTAAAAAAAGAGGCGGAAGATACCAGAGAAAATATAAACGCGCAAGATGAAAATAAACCGAAAAAATCATGACAAAAAAACAACAAAAAAGGACGAAAATACAATTATCACGTGTGGCACCCGTCCTGTTGTTTTGGTCTCTAGTGAAGAGCTGTCTCATTACGAATTATACGACATCTTCTTATCTCTATTTCAGTAAAAAAAAAAAACAACAATAAAACACTTAAGACTGAGCAAAACGAACCCCTACGAGGTGATCTTAGGTGCTCCTGAAAGGAAGGCAGATCCTGCTCCACATGTGGAACCCTTCCTGTAGGTAGCTCATGGTTATTCTACATTGGGTGTTAAGATTTATTCGTCGGTGTCACAATCGAGGAAAAGAGGACGGGAGAATTGCACCGACAATTGGTACATATCCTTGACCATATCACAAGGTACAGTCAAGGAATTAGTCGAAAGACTTGTTCAATAACTTATGAACAGATAATTTGAATTTATCAGAAAGGATAGTAAAACAAATCAACCAGTTTTAGACTATTTACAAAAATATCTTGAAGCAAAATCTTTTTTCTTTTCTCAATGGTGTAATTCTAAAAAATAAATCAAAAGTTATTTCAATTGTTATATTACAATTGTATTACTCTTCCCCGGAAAATCTAAAAATAATAATGTAATGTAAATCCTCATTTTTCTGGAAAAGGTTATATATGTTTTTCATGTTAACATTTGAATGTTTATACAATGAACTCTTTGTGATAGAATTAAGAAAAATATATCGTTATATAATTACTATAGACGTTCCGCATGATGTTGGTACTACTTAGCGTTACACGACGTTCTTCATAATGAAGCGATTTTGACGATTTCAAAGAACGTTTCAAGCGTTCAAGCTTATAATTGACGAGGTCAATTTACTGTTGTGAATTTGGTAACCGATTTCGGTTTGTCTGAAAATACATAGTTTAGCAAATAAAACTCAAAGTGGTCGTATACATATTTTTTTTTAATGAATATTCATTTATAGGAGTTGTCAGTCTTTCCAGGCCATAATTGATAATTTTACTTTTGGCAGCAGTTGGCATTAATGAATAATACATTAATTTCCAAATTTATACAGATTTCTTTTTAATATTAATAAGATTTTGAATTTATTTTCCCTTTTTATTGCATGTTTATACATACTCCTTTTGTTGCATTTCTTTCCGTTTCCGTTTCCTTTCTATATTTTATCATTTCCCGATGCTTTCTTTGTCGCAAAATTTCTAGGTAGTTAAACATTTTGGATTCATGTTTTTCTCATTTCCGTATTTTTGTGGCATTATGTATATCCTTTGTTTTGTTATAATTGCCAGCAATGGTTTTTCTCTATTTTATTTTATTAACAAAAAAATTATGTATGTTGCTTTTGATGATTTAAAACTTGCAGATAAACAACGTTCCTTGAATAAAACAAATGTCATGAATGTGCTGAAAAAAAAACTAAGATCCCGATATTTTTTATATCAATCTCATTTGGTCAAAATTTGAATTTAAGCTTAAACTTTTCCTTTATCATACATTGGTTATATTATAACGCATATTTTTATTTTCATTCGAATTAAACTGGAAACAAATAATTATGATATAAATTAAAAACCCGAGCATGACATCAATTATGTTTTGCGAACGTTGGGACAAAACGGCTATACTTTTTGAAACGATCTAAAAATCTTGTTGCTTATCTAAAAAATGTTAAACACTATATTGTTTATTAAAAAAGAAAAGAAAAAACTTTTACCGCCAAGTTTTATTTTCTATGATCTAACTATGCTTATTTAATATACAGCCGGTTAAAACCTCAATTGTAAAGAAAATACAGCGTTTTTTTCGTTGGGACAAGATGGCTATACTTTTTGAAGTCATTGCAATAGAAACTATACGCATGGTTTTACTGCAAAAAAAATATCATGAACCAGGAGAAAAGTAAAAAAACTTTCAAAATATCATAAATATTTTTCCTCTCAGCTTTTCCAATTTCACGGTATAAATGCGCAAACCCGATAAATGCTTACCTTGCATATGCATGGACATTTTTCAGACCGTTTTCAAAAATAACATTTTCCGGTTTACGGTTTCAGTGATATTGATTTTGCTTTAACACGCGAATAACAATAACAATAGCAATACTCTTGTGAAGTTTTACGATGATCAGAAAAAGAAAAACACCGTAGGAAAGAAACGGAACTCCGATCTTTTGCACACAAAATGTAACGTTGGACATTACGTTTTTGCGTTAAAATGGGATAATTAATTGTTATAATTCTTGATATTTTAAATTTCGGTTCCTTTTTTTCTTTATTTTCAAGTCTAATGTAATAAACTCAACCAGAAATCACTATATTTTTATCGAACTGACTAGTCTACGCAACAGATGGAGCACAGCCAATATAGCGCTGATACTTGTTTATATAGATATTATGAAGAATATCAAGAGGACATGGTTTCCTGCAAAGGTTCTCCAGATCTATTCTTCTTTTATATTTGATTCGATGTACACTGGCTACAGATGCTGGACACGACAGGTTCTGCCAATCTCGCATCTTCTGATGAGTTGACATGAACTATCATTGACATGGTCATAATTACAAATAACCGTCTACGAACCTTTGAGTTTTTCCAAAATACAGAGGATTTTCTACCCCAGGAATAGATTACATTAGCTGTATTTGGCAAAACCTTTCGGAGTTTTGGATTTCAATGCTCTTCAGCTTCGTACTTTATTTGGACTTTTTAACTTTTTTATTCGAGCTTCACTGATGATCGAGTCTTCTGTAGACGAAACCCACGTCTGGCATACAAAATGTTAAGGTCGGTATCTATGATAAGTTTATTTACTGATTCGTTTCTTTGAAGTCGTATATAGTTGACAATTTTATTTAACATTTTGTCGTTTATATACAAACTAATAGTTAATTTTTATTTACAAAGTACGTGCAATTCAATGTTCAACTTTTATGTTTCATTTTAATGTAGACTAAGTACAAAATACTGTATCATATAAATATGATTTATGTTTGGAAAATAGGAAAAGCTTCATTAGATAAACACAAACTATAGTTGTTGAAAAATAATAGCTAAATGTTCTTTCTGTCATAAAAAGACGTTTGTGGTCAAATTAAGAAAATTTGTCATTTAGCAAAATCATGATGTTGTATATACCTATTTTGGATTTCAATGCTCTTCAGCTTCGTACTTTATTTGGACTTTTAACTTTTTATTCGAGCTTCACTGATGATCGAGTCTTCTGTAGACGAAACCCACGTCTGGCATACAAAATGTTAAGGTCGGTATCTATGATAAGTTTATTTACTGATTCGTTTCTTTGAAGTCGTATATAGTTGACAATTTTATTTAACATTTTGTCGTTTATATACAAACTAATAGTTAATTTTTATTTACAAAGTACGTGCAATTCAATGTTCAACTTTTATGTTTCATTTTAATGTAGACTAAGTACAAAATACTGTATCATATAAATATGATTTATGTTTGGAAAATAGGAAAAGCTTCATTAGATAAACACAAACTATAGTTGTTGAAAAATAATAGCTAAATGTTCTTTCTGTCATAAAAAAAGACGTTTGTGGTCAAATTAAGAAAATTTGTCATTTAGCAAAATCATGATGTTGTATATACCCCTTTTGACAATAAAAATGTTTTAATTCAGAACTGCTTTATGTTGTCAAAACAGATATACTACAGGCTAATCACGATCCACTATGTTCATGGAGTAAATGAAATATTTAAATAGATATTGATTTTTGTTTTTCACATGTCAAGGAGATGTTGCGTATATGCCAAAAATACAGCAACCGAACGACACAAAATAATAAAAGACATCTAATTTAACAATCTCCAACAATAGCCAAGTCTAAAATAAGTTGAACATAGATTAAACATAGACTATCAAAGATGATAAGCCATCAACAACAAATTCTAAAACGACAAAACAAGATATTAAAATGTGACAAAAGAGGATAAGCACTGATTAGAATGTTTTTCTTTTTCTGAGATCGTTCAATTAGTTTTCTACATAACTAAAAGTTAGTTACTGATTAAAGTGTAAACATTCAATGGAACTTATACTATACAGGCCATATCTTCATTTTATATAGACAAATATAAAAAAAAACAAGTAACAACTGCATTTTTTTAATGTCTATTAGAGAAATATTAGCAAATAATCCTTTTGAATAGTCCATTTGCCAATTTCTGACTTTGGTGACGAATATCATTACATTGTTTATCGTCACAATTTGTAACCTGAATTTAAGACACTTCGACCAAATTCGTTTTGAATTTTCAATTTTTACGCTGGGCTAAACTTGACCGTGGAGGAATACAAAAAGAGATGCTGAGTTTCTCTAATAATTTGAGACTTTACTTAAACTATATTCGACATTCTGTTCAATAGTCTGCATAAAATGAGTTCTTTCTGTGAGACGTCATCAGCAATGGTCGCCGTTTTTATTACGTCATAAAAGCTGGATCAGCAACTTCTGGAGCAGTCGACTTTCCGAACTCTCCTGAAGTTCTGCGTTTGATAGCCGAGTAAAATTACTTCGATCCTAGCTTGAACGTTGCAAATTCATGGTGAGGCAAAAACAATTACGTCATGATTTAATTTTTACTTATGAAAATCTGACTGAAAACAATCTTCCATACGTTGATTGAAAAAACAGTCAACCGGTCGCAGATATTTAAAAACACCGATAAAGTCTCGTTTAAAAGATTTCTTTTTACACTAGATAAATTGAAAAGAATTTTGCCGACAGATATTTCGTCCATAAATCAATCTTTAGAGAACAAATTCCGAAAAAGGAAGATAGAATGACCAATAAAAGAATAACATTATCTTGAATATAAAACACTCGTTTGTGATTATTACAATGTATTATAAGTCATCAAACTTATCACAATAATGCGTTTGAGCTCTCAATAAAAATCAAATAATGAAACAATATTAAACTTTACATTCGAAATGTTTGTTTTAATGAGTCTGTACATCACGGATACACGTTCCCATGGCATTAACTTACTAATCTGTGTCAATAGGGAAAAGAAATAAGTGCGTTTTATTCTATTATATTTGATTTCCTCATCGTGACAATAATTAAAATTTGCGACATTTTATGTCTAATTTAGTCGTATTTTTTGTAAAAAATGCAAACACATAATAAAGGTTTCTATATAAAGATTTTGATCAGCAGTGTCATTTGATAAATGTGTACTTAGTTAAGTTGTACTTTAAATAATAGTTTATTACCACTAGATTAAAAAAGAGTAATGAAACTAGGAGAAAAAAAAATTATAAAAGAGAAAAAAATCAGATGACAGTACATGGTGCATTAAGGGCCTTAATCGGCCTAATTTTCCACTGAATTTGAACTTTGAATTAATGGTTTTTAAATTATGTCTATTTTAAAAAATAGTTAATACAAAATTTAAAACAGTTGGATTATTATGAAAAAAAAAACACGTTATAAATGTTTTGAACCCGTACATATAGGGCATATGCAAGTACCAAAAAAAATATTGTTACACCGATGCTTGTCTTTATAAACAACTCAATTCATGTAAACATTTATTTGGTACTTGCATGACTTTTGTGCTCAATATTTCCGACTCACAAATATTTGTCAAAATATCAAATTTGTTTGTCATATTTTACAGAAAAATCAAAGTTATGCTATTTTTTTACCACAAAATCTCGGTGAAGTATTTGAAATTACTTACGATAATGTAGCAACACACTTTATATGTCGAAGAAGAGAAGATACATGTTACACTTTGGCAATAGAGTAAAGAAGACAATTCTCACAAATAATTGTAAACTTTTTATACATTGTGACTTGGATGGAGAGTTGTCTCATTGGCACTCATACCACATCTTCTTATTTATATAAACAACAGTCCATGGACATGTTGTGTCATTCCGTATATTAATAACAACAAATTATATACAAAGAACATAAATGAAGCTGGTTTGAAACATTGAAAATTGCTTTTGAAATCGCATCACAGTCCAATCATCATGATCATAGCTTGGTGTTGTATATATTAAGATGTCGAGACTTAGTATTTTGTTTAGTGTCTACAGTTTTTGTGTTCTGGTTGTCCGCTTTTTGTGTCTTTATTTTCTTACATTAGTCAATTAATAGCATCCTAGTACATTGAAAATACCAATGCATAGTGGTTGAGGTGTAAGATCTGTAACAATGTTTATTCGTTAACTGATTTACAGCAAACGTATTCATCTGTATATTAGATATGAAAATTATTTTTTTATTAAAGTAATGCAGACATGGGTTTCTATTGTAGTGGTTAAATTTGTTGTCGAAGCTTTTGAACGAACAAACTTTTTACACCGAATTTAGGAATATTGGTGGTTAAACAACATTACTGTAATTTTAGCAGTTAATTGTCCGCAAACGAACATTTTCGAGATGTTATGATTTTGGAACGGATGTTGGTAGGTCAAACAATTTCATTGACAGAATTTGTTCAGTTTACCTTCGCTGAAGTTGAAACCAACAACTTAAAAAACTAGATTCAATTTAATTTACATTTCAATATTGTTGTGATTGAGGCCTTCTAGGCAAAGTTTTAAAAGTCAATTATAAATGGCAAATGCCACATTTGACTGAAACGCAGTTACTTTATTTAAGGTAGATAAATTGATCTACTTTTGTATGCACTCTTAAATATTTCAAAACCAACGTCTTTGCAAATAACAACAATTAAAAAAAAAATGCAACAAATGTACATAATTGTAACGGACATATGGGCAGATTTTTACATCATGTTTAATGGTACAAATGTTTATGAACCAGATGCGCATTTCAACAATAAATATCTCTTCTGTGATGCTTGAGGCAAAAAAAATTGTAAAAACCAAGACCTAGAAACGTTGAAAAACTGATATAATTGTATAATAGATAAAAATATGAATCTCTTCTTTCGCTTTGTAAACCTAGCTAGGATCTTATTCTTATAAAGCATGGAGTGCATGTTTAAAGGTAAAAAGTTATCTAAGTTTCCTCCTGGTTGGGATGCTTTTATTAGACCAGATAAAGTTTATGAATATGTTTTGAAAAACCATGTCCTGAAATTTAATTTATTTTGTTATTTCTTTATAACCCTCTTTAAAAACTTTAATCAAAGGAATAATATTTTTAGATTTAAATGTATCATTTTCTTCAAGGTAATCATCGCTTCGCTCGCTTATTTTAACTTCCAAACAACAAAATGCAATTTCTCTATTTTTTGATCTTCTGATGGTGTATAAAAATCACTTAGTTTAGGTTTGGGTGATAATGGAGTTAATTGTTTACTTGTAATGTAATAGTATTGTTTCATTGCTTGGTCAACATCTTCAAAAGTATGTTCGGCATGATGTTCCTTTGTAATTGTTCATTGATGAAATCTAATCTTTGTGTTCTTCTTTATTCCATTCTTGTTGTGCTTTTTCTAAATTTTCTATAGCTTTATCATGTCTTATTTTCTCTTCATTTGCATTACTACCCATATGTGAAAATAAATAATTACTCCCCGAAAATGCAAAAGCATTTGTTATTGCCCCACCAAGCATCATTGCTAAAGCACTTGCCATTTTATTAGAGCGACAAGCGATTCCTAAAAACAAAAAAAAAAAAAAAAAGCGGTTCCCTTTTATTACTTCATGATATCAGCAGGTATAATACCTTGCTTAATCAACATATCTTTTGTTGCCATTGCAAGTAATATATCAATGGATAACATAAAATATCATTCATGTTAAAATCTACTTTTGGTGCTGACCTTCTAAATACTTTTTACCTATTTCTGCATATCCAACTGTTAACAATGTTTCCACTCCAGCATGATATAACATATTTGCTATTTGTTTTCCGTCTTTTGAGTTGTCATTTTAATGTACTAAATTTAATTAAATTCAAAAGGATCAATTTCTTTCTTTTGTTTTCTGGTTTTGTTATTTCTTTGTTGTAAAAAACAATCCCAATCCAACAATACTTATAGGAAAAAGTACAAATTTGTAATCAACTAGGGAACTGGAGTGTTTCTTGACAGAAGGGATATGTTCGTTTGATTCATAATCTGTTTCTGTATCAGAATCTTTTGTTATTTGTTTGATTTTGAATTTTCTTTTTAATTTTTCCACTTCTTTTTCTCATTTCTGCATTTCTTATTCTTACTTCTGCACCTTTCTTACCAGCAGCTACTCTTTTGGGTCTTTTGGTTTGAGTTTTTAAATACTTCTTTTTTCTTCTTTGTTTTCTTTTTGTTCAGGATTTTCATTCATCATTTTTATGTCATTATTTTCATCTTTTTTCGGAAATCGAGCGAAGCGAGTGGTTCGATATGTCTTGCTGTTGTTAATATTGCAGTAAAAGGAGCAAGATACATTCCATATCTATAGTACAGTTCACAACATGTATTAGTTAAAGCATTATTGATAAAAGGATCTTCCTCTAAGTCTTGTATTAAAATTGGTGGATTAACAACTTTGAAAACTTTGATACACCATGACATATAAATTTATAAAGAGTTTCCTAATGTCTTGGTCATACTAGCTCCCAATCTTGCTTCATATTTACAGTATAGTTTGTTTATTTGCTCTGTTGTCATTTTATCAATATCTGACAGTTGTAATTCTTTACCCAGATATTGTTTACTACTCCCACCAGCAACAACAGATGATAATCTCTCGTTTTTTTTCTTGAAGGAACCGTTCACTTCGCTCGCTTCATCATCAATATTTATGTTTTCCACAATTTGCTCGCTTAATAGTTCTTCAGCATTCATTTTATACGTTTCAAAAACGGCAGTGTTTGTTGCAATTGTTAGTATTTCCAACAGCATTGCTTTTTTATTGCTTATTTTGGTTAAATTACTTAAGAATTACTTAAGCATTACTTAAGCATTATTTTGCTTATTTTGGTTAAATTACTTAAGAATTACTTATTTTGGTTAAATTACTTAAGAATTACTTAGCATTACTTAAGCATTACTTAAGAATTACTTAAGCATTACTTGAGAATTGCTAAAAAATCAATTAAGTAACCAATAATCAGTAGGTTGATCTGTCTTTAATATTAATTTACGATGTTTCTTTTTTTTAAGTTCTTCCTTTATTCTTTGTCTTTCTTCCAAAGTAGGAATAACATCATTTTCTCTTAGACAATTATCAAAACTATCTCTATCTTTTGTGTAGAACATGCATAACCATTTTGTTTGTTCTCTTAAATCTTTTAAAACAGAGTTGTATCTCTGTGAAATGACCCACACTGATTGTTCCATGTGTCTTCCTGAAAATGCAAGCTCAGACAGCATATCTTTTTTCTTTGTTAGTTCTTTTGTTGCACTGCAGTCATCAATGATATATAATGTTGGATGACCAGCATATTTTTTAAAGAACATTCTTAGTAGTTCTTGTAGCTTCTCTTCTTCATAAAGGGAACCGTTCGCTTCTCTCACTTCAACAATAGGATTAACAATTATTAGATTTTTGTTTTGGTTTTCTAACATCACCAATCCATTCACGATTTTGTATGCTTTGTTCCATTGGATGGTTGGACAAAGTATGACTATATATTTGTAAACCTCACTATATTCTCCTTCTAATAAATCAAGAACAAACTCTGTTTTTCCACATCCTGTTTGTCCACATATAATAGCACAATGGGGATATTTTGGTAATTCATAAAGGAATCGAGTGTATCTCGCTCCGCTCGTTTGTTTCCATTTTTTAAGGGGAACCGCTAGTAATTAACTTCTTTAAATCTTCCATCTTCAAAATTAATTTGTGCATCTTGTATAACAAACAGATAAACATTTATTAATTTATTTGCTCCTGCTGTTTTAGTTATTTGGATAGTAATACCTTCAGAAGCATTTTCAATTCTTCTACCTGAACCGTGTAATGAGTTGTCATCTGTTGAACGTAAATCTAACCATAATGCATAATTAGTTGTAAGATATTTTTCTAATGTTGTATAGGATAAATTTAAATCTTTTAAAACTTCTTCTGTTGTTTTATTTCTTTTTGAATTTAAAGCAAAGAATTTATTTATTTCATCCCATTGTTGATATGCTTTCATTCCTTGACTGTATAGTTGATTTGGAACACCTTCTATTGTCATTTCTACTTTTGTTATGTTAGGATTATAATAAGTTTCGGTACTTGTTCTTTCAGGATCTTCGAACAACATTAGAATTCCTTTCATACTTCTAGCTGGAACATTTAAATTGATATTCCACAATGTATCAGATTTGTTTTGGTTATTTTTCTATGTCTTAGTATTCTATCGTACAAAATAACCATCTTACCATTAACTTGTTGTCTTATCTGTCTTGCTAATTCTGCATCAGTAACCATATCAAATTCTAAACAAATGTTTTTGATTGTATAACTTGCAGATGTATCTGTTGATTTAATAACATTGCTATAATTATTAAATGTAAGTTCATATTCAAGTCTATCACCAAGACCTGCTTGATAAAAGGCATATGAGTTTTACATCTCTGTTATCAATGTATTGTTGTAAGTTTATTGTCTTATCAATATTTGAAATAGTGTGGTACATTTTAATATAAAAATGATAACAAAAGAATTTAAATATAATCCAAATGTATCATATAATCCAAGTGTTAAGTATTCTAAAAAAGATATAAATCTTGTCGATCAAATAATATTTGTAAATCAAAAAGAAAACTTTAAAACAGCTTTCCCCGATTTATTTCAAAAATATCAAAACCCATCATTACACACCAACGAACCATGGAATACATGGATTCATTCTTCATTTGATTGGTGGCAATGCCAGTTAAACTTTGCAGTCTGGTGTGCAAGTACAGGATGTGGTGTTTCCTATAATGATCATATACAAAATACTTCAAATCTTACTAAATCACTTTATACATTTCACTTATATTATTGCATTGCCAGAATTTTAAAAGAACTTAAATCACCTTTACCAACAGATTCTTCTTTCTGTTATTACAAAACCCATATGACAAAGCTGCATATCAAAATTATGCAATGAATTTGATGTTTCTCCAAATACAGATTGGAGACAAAAGTAGAATCATCATCTAAAGGATTAGGAACTTTTCTGAATATTATAAACCAAGTGGTGAATACAGATATCATCATTCAGGGATGGTCCTTCTTTAATATTCATGATACAATTTATCATGAAAAAGATATAAGTATGGCTTGGACAACATTTATTTTAGATAAATCAGAGGGTTTTACAAAAGCAGGTATTGAACGTATCAATGAAAGTATTAGAATGTTTGTATGGGCATTATTAGGGGCACAATCTCAAACAAGGGTAGAAATATTAAAAGTAGGAACAGGATTTGATGCACAAAAACAATTCTTAGCAAATGTACAAGATGTTATTAATAGTCCTATCGATTTACCCACTCAGATAAAAAATTATCAAAATGTTTTAAAATACGCAAGAAGTAAAGTTGATTATGCTTATGGACTTGGTTTATATATGTCTCCCAGTGATATGGTATTACAAATTGACACCATTGTTGGTTATAATAATAAAATTATAATTGCAACAGAAAATCAAACACTTGGGTTAAATGATGATTTAAATAATAAAAATTTTGATCATGTTGATTTTAAACCAAAAGAACCTGTAAAACCACAAGAACCTATAAAACCTGAAAAGCCTAAAGAACCAAAAATAGATCCAATAAAAAAAATTGAACATGAAGATCATGAAGATAATAAACAAGCAATAATATTTGTAAGTATTGTAATAGGATTTACAGCACTTTATTTTTCAAATAATCTCTAGCAGCAGCATACAATAAACCAACAACCAAAACAAGCAAAGCCCATAAGTTGTTTGCAAACCAATTTACTACGTCTTTTGTTACAGACAATAACCAAGATACAATAGAACCTATAATACCTGGTAATGCAGCTGCTAATTTTCCTGCAAGAAAAGATAATAGTTTTCCAAGATTTTTAATTGTTTTTTATCCAGTCTTGTACACCACCTTTGGTGGTGGAGGAGGAGGAGAAGGAGAAAAGTAGTTCCACCAGTAAATGTTTCTACTATAACACCAATAATCATTCCAAAAGCAGTTAAAATACTAACTATTGTAATTCCTTGTTCTCTGAATAATGTTCTTATTCTTTCACCTAATGTTGTGTCTTCTTTTAATACTTTACGTATTGTCTCTTTAATTCTGTTTACTTGACTACGTAGTTTTTCTTTATTAATATTAATTACTTCTAGTCTCACACTTCTCTCAGATTCCAACTCTCTTATTCGACTACTTATTCTATTTATTTGAAATTCATCATTATCTTCTTTAGCTTGTTCTAATTTGGTATTTTCTTTTGTTAAGTCTTTATTTGTTTCATTCAGTTTTGCTAATTCATTTGCAATCTCTTCTTTACTGATGTCATTGCACTGATTACACCATCCATCTCTTTTTGTCATATCTGTTTGTGTTTCCATTTCTTTGTAAGTTACTCCTTCTTCTATAAAAGAAGTTTCTATTTCTTTTACATATGTTTCTGAATTACTTGCTGTTTCTAATAATTCTTGTACTTCTTGTTGTGTAGATATTTCTTGTAATGGAATTTCTATATTATTGAGTTCACAAATTGGTGCTTCATTTAACATTCTCTGAAACTCTGCTCTACCTTCTATTATTCTATCAGATATTTTATAATCGTCTACACCTAAAACATATCTAATAAAATTAACACCGTATTTTCTTTGAAGAGTGCTAAATTTATAAAATTTTAATACTCCTTTTGATAATATGTTAATGCAATTTCCTACCATATTCATCTTTACATACAACATTGTTCTTCCATTAAAATCTTCTTTGGTAAAAAATCTTTGTAATTTTGTTTGAATATAATTCATTATTTTGTTATAAAATCTTTTATCATTTTTCGGTAATTTCTTTTCGCGAATTTTAGTGTCATTTTCTGATAAATCTCTTGATTTTTCAAATTCCTTATTTATATTATTTTGAAACTCTTCATCATCTTGAAAAGACGTTTCTTCTTCTTCTTCTTCATCATAATCATTATTTTTAAACTCAGGATTATCAAACTCATAACCTCCTTCAGCCATTTTATTCATCTAAAATATTAGATAATAAACAATAAAAGAACCTGTTAAAACAACTTAAGATAAAAATAATTAAATTTTTATTTAACATTATTTTACATTTTTACTAATTTTTCTTTTGTTTCTTCATCCATTTATTTAATTAAAAATTGATTCATAGTTTGGTGGATTTCCGTTATCAACTAAAATTCGTATAACGATTTTATTAAAGAAAATCAAAGATTTTCCATTTTTTTTTAATTCGTTTTTACTCTATTTTCTGTTTCCTCAATTAGTTTTTTTCTTTCATCATCTGGTAAACTTTTTAAAATTACTTTTTTTTTATTTTTTCATCTCATTAAATTTTTCTAATTCATCTAAAATAAGTTTAAATTCATCTGCACTTATCTGTCCGTCAGTTAAAGATTTTGATATTAGAGTCGCGTACTATACTACTCCCTTAGGGGAAAAATGGTATTAATACAAAAAAAATGTAAATGCAGTTGTATTTTGAATGACGCTGGAGATCAAAATGAACATTTCTGTCGGTGCTCGCTAAGAAACAAAATAAATCATTTGATAAGGAAGTCTACATGTATATGAACACATTTTGATCGAGAAGCCCTTGGTTTCTTAAAACGTTTTTGCTTCATCCAATCAAAATGACTGTCTTTAGGCCGTGTTTTATAGGTCCACTAAGTAGTACAAAAGTTATGGAGGAGACCTTTTCTTGGCCCCTTTGCATTCGAAAATCAAAAAGTGTCATAAATCCATCAGATGTTCATAAGACATTTATCTGTTAGAAATGAGTACTTACATTACTGAATTTTGTCTTGCATTAGGGCTTCAAACTACTTGAATTTAGCCTCATTTGAGATCTTGTCATAAATAATTTAGATATCCGCAACAGCTTTTGCCAAAAAAATATTTTGCTACGAGAGGTATTTTACACAGACGTTAATGAGTTTAAAACATCTTTTGGGGAAGGCTCATATCTAATTTGCCGACAAAACTGTGTTTAATGGATATGTTAGGTCAAATATGTTAATTTCAACATGAGTATGACATCGCAGTGACATCGCATAGTGAAAGATAGTTCAAAGATGAATACACTAGTTATCGCCAGGCAAGTAGCCAGTACTTCGGAACGGCATGAACAAATGGATACTGTTTTATATAAATTTGCGGTTATTGAGTTTGGAAATCATTTTAAATTAAGGAATATTTCTCTTTAATGCACAACTCGAATCCAATGGCCGGGTGTGGCTATTTTTTTTTTTTTTTTTTTTTTTTTTTTAGATTTATCAGTTTTTCAACGGGTGCCACTAGTGGAGCAGAATCTGATTACTTTCCTGGATTACCTGAGATCACCATCAACCTTTCGTGGGGTTCAGGTTTTTCATTCTTTAGTTTCCTTTGTAGTGTTTTGTGAACTTGTTTGTCTTTTTGTCGTCTTACATTTCTACAAGGGCGTTGCCAGTTTCTCTCCGACTTTTGAATGTGCTGTTGGTATCTTCCCCTTTTTTGTCAATTAATGACTGTTTATAGCAATACATACTTGGTTTTATCTAAACTATCAAAAACAGTATCGATGTAAGACTTAAAAGCTTGAAACCAATACCGCCTACATGTACGGTTTTCAACCTTAATTCATTGAACTTCACAGAAAAATTGAACATATATTCAAAAAGTAAACCTGCTCTATATTGTTTTGTTTTTTTTTTTTTTTTTAATTTTTTCTCCCTTTGGTATTTCGTTATTTCTCAGAAAAATTTAGAAAAAAATGATACCGATAATTTGTTAACAACTACAGTTTTTAACCTAGATACTTGAAACACCGCATAAAGATTGCACTTTTATTGCTGTTTTTCGCCTAATATTATGGTATCGTTTCATATTTTACTAGACTAAGAAGCTTTTGACACGCGTACATTCACCTACATGTTCATGTATATATCCTTCCTACACAATGTTCTGTTCGTTTATTAAACGTAATCAAGTTTATAAGTTTGAAGAGTTTAAACTTCAAATACTTCAAATCCTTTGACATAACACTTTGAACAAGAAAAACTGAAACGTTTAAAGGTTTAAAATGATCTTATTTTATTAATAAATATAAGATCAGAGACGAATCTGATAGACGGCTTTTGTTTCGTGCTTTTAATGATGCATTCTACTTCGTCTAACATACGTGGGTTTTGTCGTGGTTAAAATAGTCTTTTCGACCATAATTGATTTCTCTTTAAGGTCTTGCATAAACACTATATAGTTCATATTTAAGATATTTGAGTATTGCATACGATGCAATTTATTTATTATGATGACGTGCCATACCATTTTAACAACGTTATGAATGTAATACCGAATGTAACGATGAATGCTACTACAAATGCGTTTGACAAAATAATTTAAACTGTTATTAAAACCCTAATAAATGAAACAAGAAAATAAAAGACGTCATGGCCAAGACATTTAATGGCATAAAGTTACCTTGAATGTAAAACATATTTGTAATACGTCTTCAAAAAGATCATAATACACGATTCAGGGTTTCTAAACAGATTTTGAAAAGCAATGTCACTTGATAAAAGTGTTATCTATTGTACTTTTATACTTTAAACAATGCTATATTAACCTTAGTTTAAAAAGGGGGAAATAAAGCACGGAATACAAGTTTTCAAGTAGGATAGAAAATAAAATTAAAGGACACGGTGTATTAAGACGTTAGTCGCCCTTATTCTTCTCTGAATTTGAAATTTAATTTAAAATTCCTTTTATGTCTATTTTGAAGACTAGGAACACGAAATAAAAAAAGCCGTCTATCATTATGATTATTGTAATATAAATGAAGTTGTAGCATTATTGAAAAAACATTTTTACGCTTTTTGGAAAACAAATCAGACAATTTGGTCAATTTTCAACCTGTTTTGAACCCGTAAATAAAGAGCATATGCAAGTACAAACAAAACAATGTACAACAATGCTTGTCTATAAAAACAACACCTCTCTATGTAAAAATTTATTCCGTACTGACATGTGCTCAATAGTCCCGACTCACAAATATGTGTCAAAATATGCATTTTTTTATTTTTTTTTTTCATAGAAAAAATGAAATTAGGGGTTTTTTTTATAACCACAAAACATAGGTGAAAATTCTTTGTAGTTTTTTTTTAAATAACTTACGGATTAAACTTTAAACATATATATATAAAGATGCTTAACAAAAATTGCTTTATTTGTTATACTTAATTTTTTCGGCTAAAAGAAGTTTTGAAAAAGTAAGAATTAAAAACAGTTTATATATTTTCCAGATTTTTTTCATTCGAAAGGAAATAATTTGGGAAACACATAAGAAACCATGAAAATGACACTATCTCCTGTTACTGATATATAGAAATTATCATGATTGTGCACCATCATGCATCATTCTATATTAGACATCTGTGTTTTATGTAAAACGAAGACGTTGCAGCATGATTGCCGATGAGCGAACTATCCACCTGAGTCCAAATGATGTGGATATGAATAACTATAGGTCACCGTAAGAACGAAATCCATATCGTCTAGTCAGCTTTTGTAATGGCCCTAAAATGACAAATGTGAAACAATTCAAACAAATGTATGACAAAACAATGAATAAAAAACAAATATAAAGGACAGAAACCAACGACAACCACTGAATAACATGCCCCTAACTTGGGACAGGCACATAACAAATTGAGGGGTTAAACATGTTTGTGAGCACTCAACCCTCTTTTTAATGTGACATAGTGGTGTAGCAGAACAACAAAATTTAAAATCATTTTTTAAAAATGCTTAATTTAAAAGATTGCTACCCAAAATAATAACATAAAAACGAAAACACAAGACACAGAGCATCGATCTTAGAGTACTTGCAGTTACTGAAAGCGAATTCAAGACCAATTACAACTAATTAAAAATATGTTTTCCCACATTAACGTATCAAACAATACACATCCAACGATTGCGAATGCAAATGCGCCATCAAAATGATAATGACATGCAATGCAAAAAAAAGTATCTACAGGATGTAGCACCATCAGTTTTAATAAATGTATAGCAATACATATTCAGTTATGTTTGAATTTATCAAATTCAAAATCAGTTTGAGTATCGATAAAACAACATTTAAAACATTTACTACGGTGTGAAATTGATAACTTTTAAGAATAAAGTTTATTTAACATTGTTAAAAAATCATTGAGTTTTCATGGACGGTATCTAAATTTAAGGGTCTACAAACAACATCCCCGTGAATGATAAGATGTGATATCCAATTTTGATAAGAAGTACAGCCCAACTTCTAAATAAATGTATCTGTGAAGGAACGGTTTTAAGTAATAAAGAAATCTTTATTTGAATAATTACCACTTATACATTATTGGCAAAGTTTACATTCATTACAATCTGAAACGTCACTATAGACAAAGGCATAGCAAACGAGTTCGAAAATATACACCGTGAGAAGAGACAAAAGGGATATGACCCTCCAAAATTAGGGAATATTTACATAAGAGGACGAAGCTTCGCCTCTTTTGTTTTAAATTTTTGTATAGAGTTTTCCGTGTTGAAACTGAATTATTCAAATCTAGAAAAATGCAATTAATGCTGTTTAAATTAGATCTATTTTAAGACCTCGGATAGAAATTCAGGAATAAGTTCTTAACGGACAAAATCTTCTTTGGAAGTGAAACGTTTGAAATGATATCTTAGAAAAGCATGATTTTTATATCGGCAGATAAACTTAAGTACTTTTACATTTTTTAGCTGGCTGTTAATACGTGCGAGTTTCTTTTATATATTATTATTAGAATATTTTTACTTTGCTTTTGTTTTGGTCATCTGTAACACTTATAATATAAGATTAGAGCATTTTCTGAAAAAAAAATTGTCTATGTACCTTTTGTTATTCAATTGTTCGTGATCAACATGGAGGTTCAGTTCTCTTGTGCAAAAACGCTCTTTGTGCATGTGTTGTTGGATGTGTTTTTAGTTTCTCTTAAAAACGATCGCCAGAACCTTTCTTTGACTTATGTGCTTTTTACTTTTTAGTTTGGAATGGCAGATTAATTTACAGCATAAACATTCAATGTCAGAAATGGCATTACTGGAAGCATTCAGTGGTTATTTAGGTTGCTAAGTAGCAAATATTAAACACTTGTAAGTCTAATTTCTTTGGAATATACGAAGAAAGTCAGATACAACCATGAACAAAAAATAATAAAAAAGAAAAACAACAGTCCTCGGACATGTTGTGTCATCCGTTATATCAATAACAACAAATTATGTAGTACACAGGAGATAAATTAAGCAATTTCTAAACAATGGAAATTCTTTTAAAATCACACCAAAGTCTAATCATAACTTAATGTTCTATAGAATATTAAGAAATTGTTTTAGGAATCTTTTCATATTTTACCAGACGTTGAAGCTTTTTGACTCGTATACATCCGCCTAACTGTACATGAAATTATCCATTCTGAACATTTTTCTATTCGTTTATTAAACTCATTCAAGTTTTTGAGTTTGAAAAGTTCTTAACTCAAATGAATCAAATCTGAAAACAAAATACATTCTAAAGGAAAACCTGAAAGGTTTAAAGTTATCTTCTTTCATTTATAAAAATTAGATCACAGACGAATCTGACAGACAGCTTTTAATTTGTGCTTTTAATGATGCACCCTGCTTTATCTAACATATGTGGGCATTTGTCGTCGTTAGAATTAGCTTTTCTACCATAAATCAATTTGTCTATTTGTCTGAAAGATCTTTCAAACAATTTCAGCATCTGACGCTGCATAATAATATAGTACATATTTGAAATATGTGATGATTGCATAAGATGCTATTTATCAACTATAACTGCAGAATATGCATATTTGTATAAACAAAAGGTAACTTCAATTTGCCATTCCTTTTTTACATGACAAAATTCAAAGTAACATGTCATATTAAAAACTATTAAGGTAATCCTTTAAACCATTAAAAGTCTTTCAAGCTTAGACAATTCAGGACAAATGAAAAGAAGATATTATTATCCAATAACTTACCGTTCCGAAATATAGTCCTCTCATTTAATACACCAAAGTTTAGTGACTATATTGAACTCATCTATCCAATATAAATTGAAATAAAGGTTACCACATTTACGTTATCTTTTCCTCGATTGTGACATCACCGAATGCGAATAATTACCGTATTTGTTTTAACCATGATAAATACGACAGGTACCACTAGTGGGTAGGATCTGCTTACACTTCCAGTTCACATTAAATCCCTAAGTGTAGGCTATGGATCAGGTTGCTAAATATTCAGTTTTCTATGTTATAATGTTGTGTTTCGCATGTTTCGGGAACTTGATTGTCTTTTGCTGTTATGCCTTGGCGTTGTCAATTAACCTCGACTGTTATTGTCTTGTGCCGGCACTATTTCATCCATTGTCCGTCATGGTCTATTAGCCTTCCACATGTTTTTCTTTTATATGAGAAATCACACGTTTACCATTTCTTATAATACTGCTTAAAACATTGTTGTGACGTCATTCTATTGTACCCGTTCTTTATTTCAGGGATTGGACTATCATTTACCTGTAAGAAATCATTAAGTTACCTTTAACTGTCCAATATTTTTAAGAATAACCCTCCTATTTCTTAAACATGTTCGACACCTGAAGGTAGCATAGTTGATTCTTACAGGTAAATAGTTCAAGGACTGAAAAAAAAATCAATCAATTCACACAATTTGTTTCTTCCTTTGAAAAAAATTACAACGAAAGAACAAATGACAATTACACAAAACATTTTATTAAGGTCATCTTCCAATACAATAAATTCGTCACTCATCAAGTCGGTTTCTTAAAAAACTTTCAAATTAATTTTAACACTGCCAGCGTCAATACTTATTCCACGGCCATTTTTCTCTTTCTCCTTTAGCATCAATTTGGTTGATAATGCTCGTTGTTTTTGTTGTTTTTGTTGCTTTTAGCTATTTCTATTGCAGAAGATTTATTCTCTTCCGTCTTTGGATATAAAAATCGACCTCTGGTGTTGCTCTCATTCACTATTTATGAAATAAGATACAGTCGATCTTTCAATTATGCTTAGTGGAGACATTACTTTAGAGCGTAGACACGTCAAAAGTTGTAATGATTATTCGTTTGATTAGATTTTGGAGTAGATTTTTAGAATCTTTGATAATCCACGTCTGATTGACACCAAATTAAATAGTTGAATATGCCTCATCACAATATTTGTGATATTTTTATTGTTTTAAAATGTTTTATATCACGGTATTCCTAGCTTTTTGTCAAGATGGAGTGTTTTCAGAAAAAAACGTGTATGTACGGAAGGAAATACGGAATCTGTACTGCTATTTGCAGACTATAAGTCCTCGAGGTTACGTCCGTCTAAAAGCTATTTAGTCAGTATTGGCATGCTTAAAATGAAAGAATATACTTTATAAATTGCCAGTTCATTCAATTATGCAAATTATGCTAACCCTAGGAATAAAACTTTCACAGGTAGACGTTGATCTTTTCTTTATTGTTCTATGAAGACCATTTTAATCAATATGTATATTTATGGTCTGGAGGGTTTCCTTAATTTTTCTTCCATAAACACGTGTTTTTACTAAAGGAAATATTTTTATTTTCTTTTTATCTATACAACCATGAAGCGTTAACAAATTAAACTGGGATTTATAACTTGTCTGAATGAGTTTTTCCTGTATTGCATTCTTTGATGTATATTTTCGACTTTTGAGTTCGAAAGTCCCTTTGGTATCTTTGGCCTCTTTGTTTTAACAAGTACCTATAATGGTTTACTTTTATAAATTGTGACTTGGATGGAGAGTTGTCTCATTGGCACTCATACCCGATCTTCCTATATCTACAGTATTTCTACACCACTCTACTTGTTGTCACCTGAATTCTGATTTGAACTTTCGATCTAAAAATATTGTCTGTTAGAATAAAAGGATTTGAAGTATTCGGCATTTTTTCTTGCTTACATCACTTATTCATTTTGCAATACATATATCTGAAATGACCTCAATTCGTATGAAGTGTCTGAAACAAAACAAATATATGTCATGATAGAAAAAGTCGTGTTCAGTCTCATTCAAACTCGTGAAATTTTTATCAACAGTAAAGTAAATGTTGACATTCCCTAGGTATATTCAATATAACACAAGAAATTCAGAACAAACCGGTAAAACTAAATACAAAGATATCTTTGCCTCCATAGAATCAAATATCTAGTCCACCTTACCACATCTGGATCTATAATCATTTTTTTCATTCAGGGCAGTGTAACTTTGAATCAATACACGATGTATTATTAGTATGATGATCTTACGTATTATTCTCTTTTCATACATTATTTATTTACTTGACAGGGATCTAATTCAGCTTTCTTGTATATTGAAAGGTTCAACATATATTTGTAACACAGTCACATTTAATTAAGTATTGTTAACAAATGTCTAAATATGTGACAAGCCTTACAATATATTCCCCCCACTAGATTACCATAAGATATGTTATTCAAATAGAACCTATTTCATTAACCTATCATTTTATTCGGAATTTTAGAAGGAGACATTAGAGTCAAATTCACAAATCCTTTTAAATTCTGTTAATCTTATTGATTATAAAGTATTAAGTTCTCATTCAATAATTGCAGAAATGTCATCTATTTTGTCACTGTGACATCATACCGATTTAATAGTTCACATATTTTACATAAAAAGGTCATAATACAAATTACTTTTTAAAGTTATATAATAAATTGTAAGCAACCGTCACACAATAATATACTTGACTCTTGGAAACAATTTGTAAATTACATCCCATGGCAATTGAAATATCAATAGATAGATTTAATAGAAAAAAAAAGAATCAATTTTATAAGGAAGCAGTTTGAAGGCCTAAAACAATTACCACAGATAAAATTCAAATTAATAGTTATCTAACAGACTAATGTCTCGTGAAAATATATAGTCTATATTTCAGAGATTTATGCTACTTTGTTGGTTTCAAATTCAAAGAGGACAGCCCTATCGAACATTCTCCCATGAAAGCCGACAACCTTCACCGAGTCTCTGTTTCGTGCATCTGGGGCATCATTAGCTTAAACAAACTCAGCGCTCTAGCCAACTAGATCACATTCACCTAAACATGTGGTTTCAATAATGGAGCCTCAATCCTACTCCGTATTAAATGTAACCGTTAAAACAGAATCTTTACAAAAAACATAACTAACTTGATTATTTTATGTTTTATCTTCATTTCAGATAATATTTGCTAATCTACCATAGTCAGCTTTTTATATATATTGTAAAGGATCACAAGATATTTTCTTATACAGTCACTATAAATTATGTATTGTAATCGAACAACTAAAATGTGATAAACCTGGTAACATTATATGTTCCCCACTATCTAAAGATATATACTGGCCAGTTCGAAGGTATTCAGTCTTTTACTTATTATCCGAAATTATAAAGCCATGTTAAGATATAAAAGTAAATCACGGTTTTACAGTGGAAACAAACTAATTAAGAAACGTTTAATCATACATGCATTATATTTGTTTTTACAGTATTCCTTAAAATATATAAGGAAAGATTTGTTCATTATAAACACTGTTAAACCTCTAATATTATACATCTAGAGTGAAGTTGAAAACAATTTAATACTTAAAACAGTACTAGTTCTGGTTATTGTGTTTCCGTTTTCGAGGTACAAAATCTGAAATTAAATTAATTAATAACCTTTAAGTAAGGATAGCTAAATCAAGATTGATAAAAAAGAAGTAGAAAGAAGATTGTCATTAATCATTAGATATACATTTGTTTGTCAGATTATTACGTTGGATATGGTAAGAGGAATACCATGGCAATTTCATTTTAGTTGTGGTGGACACAATGTTTGTTTCGAGCGGCAGAACCAAAAGAAATTTTTCATAGTCTTCCGATTTTCATGCAGATGCATACATATATGTTTCAAGTAAGTAATTATACTTCACATGAAGTTGTTTTTTCACTGATGTTTTATATTTTCATTGGTAAAGTTGACGGCATGTGTTTTTCTATCTCATTTATACAGTCCCTTCATTGTTTTTTCTAGAGAGAGTGAAATTCTAAAAGATTGCCATTTCTAACTCTATTCAAACCATTTAAACCAAACCGTTCCTTTCTTTCTACATTTTATAGAATACGTTGGCGAAATTAATAGATAGTAAAAGTTTAATATCTAGTTAAACGTTGCGTGCCTGTATGTTTGAGATTAGAATATCATAGTTCGTTCAGGTTTGAACAACTGAATCGACATGTTTTACTGTCTTCATTGTTAATAAAATGCACAAATTATCCATAGGGAAAACGAAAAATGCACCAATCCTCTTATTTTAGATTCTTTAGACATACTTATCATTGTGAAATTTTTAAAAGCCCCCTTATATCAAATAATAAAATAATATAAATAACATATTAAAAAACAAAATATACCGTATTAAATAATGCTTGCAGTTATTGAGCAAGCTTAAAGTATTGAAATAGCATACTTATATATAATTATGTCATCTAACACTATAAATAGTTTGTTTTCAAATGAAAACATTGTTAACGAGTACCTTTTACCTGAAAGTTTATAATTTGGGATTAAATATAAATATCTCGCAGCACTTTTTTTATAAGACCTTTTCTTTGGCATTGAATATAATTTGATTTGAAACAAAAAAAAAAAAAAAAATGATTTCTTATTGTAACGGACTTTAGTTCAACTACAGAAGAAATATCCTTGTTATGAAATACGTTAAAATTTATCATGAATATCTGTATACCCTATAGCTAATATGTGAGGAAAACTTTTCTATTTAAAACTTTCATTTCCTTGTTGGTTATATTTTATTTGACCGTTCTTATGGGTGTACTTATATCTATGTATAACTTGTTTTCCTTGATGATGATGTTTTATTTGACCGTTCTTATGGAGTGTACTTTTCTCTTTATAACTTGTTTTCCTTGCTGGTGATTTTTTTTTTTTTTTACCGTTCTTATGGAGTGTATTTTTCTATTTATAACTTGTTTTCCTTGATAGTGAGATTATATTTGACCGTTCTTATGGAGTGTACTTTTCTATTTATAACTTTCTTTTCCTTGATGGTGATGTTTTATTTGACAGTTCGATATGAGCGTGTCTGCAGTCAATCTAATCATTTACAACGGATTGATTGATTGTTGTTTGACGTACGTCTAGTGTCAAATATTTCACACATATTCAGAACGAAAACAAATTAACGTTTAAACCCGCTGCATTTTTATGCACCTGTCCTAAGTCAGAAGCCTGTTGTTCGGTGGTTGTCGTTTGTTGGTGTGGTTCATAGGTGTTTCTTGTTTTTCGTTTTTTATATAGATTAGACCGTTGGTTTTCCTGTTTAAATTGTTTTACATTAGTCATTTTGGGACCCTTTATAGCTTGCTGTTCGGTTTGAGCTAAGGCTCCGTGTTGAAGGCCGTACTTTGATTTGATTTTGATTTGATTTTTGGTGTTTTAACGCCACTTTTAAGCACCGCTTTTGGGCTATTTCGTGGCGGCCAGTTTTTATTGGTGGAGGAAGCCGGAGTGCCCGGAGAAAACCACCGACCTTCGATAGGAAAACTGACAATCCTAGTCAATTAAGATTGGAGTCGAGTGCACCCGCACGAGCGGGGTTCGAACTCACAACCTCAGTGTTGACTGGCTAGTGATTACAGTAGTAACTACTTAGACCACTTGGCCACCGAGGCCCCTGGCCGTACTTTGACCTATAAATGTTAACTATTTATACATTGAGACTTGGATGGATAGTTGTCTCATTGGCACTCATACCACATTATCTTATCTATATTAACAAAGAATACTATAGGTAGTCTTGTAATAGGGGTCTTCAAATTTGGATTGTGACTGACAAACAATGGTATCCTGGTGCGTGGCACTATCTCAATATTTTGGCAGAGGGTATAAAGAATGTCAGAAGAAGATCAAGATTGACCATAACTATGACTATTCCCAAGATACCCTTAGGGTTGTACAACAGGGATATCTTTATAATGAATTCGTCAAAGCTTTTGTAGAAATTTTGATGTTAAAGTGTTGTTCAACTTGCAGGTATCTGACAGAAGTGGCATTTTACACCTAGTTTTTTACGGTTATATCATCTGGAAAGTAAACAAGCTTAGAGGGTATCCTTTACATCTTTCATTTCATCTTAATAAACTAACCTATTATAAAGGTAAAGGGTATCATTTAAATTTTAGACTTTTGTTGATCAATCATTTTGCCTTTCGTTTTTATTATAATTGGCATCCTTTAGCTACTTAATCGTCTTCACTGAAATTCTATACAACTAATAATTTGTCGAAGGCAATGCACATTATTAATATGTCCTCCATTACTGTTTATGATATTGGCGAGCCGCTGATGTTAAAGCATTGAGGACTTGAAGATATGTAACTGTTACACTTATGTTTATTTTTTGATTCTATGTTCTTGTTCTTTTGTTCATGTTTGTTATCTAGTATACTGGCACTCTAGAATAAAATGATTTTGCCCTCAATGATTTTCATTATGTATTCTATTTATGTTATTGATCTTAAACAATACACGTTTTGGATTTCACTGAAGGTAATCTATGTATTACCGGTACATTATTTGGTCACGAATTTTGTTACCATCAATTACTAAAAACGTTTACTAAATTCCCTCATCGATTTGAGAAGTTTGGCTGTACCTGTACAGAACTTATTACAAACAGGATAGTACATCTTAATTTTACGGCAATGTTGTTTACCGAGCCCGTAACTTGAGATACGATCCGGGTAAACTTATTTATCATCCTTTGAATATTTTCTTTCTAAAAGGTTACAAATTCAACACTGTAATTAGATCTTTGATTAATGTTTTTCATCGGCATGAATATAAATTTTTTAATAAATAATTTAAAACCCAACTAAACATTATTGTTTTACACATTATGGACATGCACGATCCTACAATCTGTCGATACCTATAAGTTGGCAAAACACAAGGTCATGTTTTTCTTTGACTGTTAATGACACTTTAACACTAACATCCATTGTTTTATTCTTAGATACATCATTATCTTTATTAGTAGTTTTTGGCTGTGAACTAGCTCTCAGAAATTGCGAGTACTCTTAGATCTATACTTTGTGTATTTTGATAGTTTTTTGTGTGCTTTTTATCAATCAGATGAGTTAAGCCCTTTTTAACTGATTTCGATAGTTTGTTCTTATGTTGTATTGTTACACCACTGTCCCTGCAAGTTAGGGAAAGGGTATGGCGCTAGCAAGCATGTTTAACCCGTCTCATTCTGTGTGCACCTATACCAAGTCAGAAGTCTGTAATGTAGTGTTTGGTTTGATGCTGTATTTCATATTAGTTTTGCTTTATTGGTTTGTACATAAATCAAGCCATTAGTTTTCTGGTTTAAATTGTTTTACATTTTTCATATCAGGACTTCTTATAGCTTACTATGCTGAAATGGGTTTTATATCATTTTTGAAGGCCATACGGGGACCCTATAGTTGTTTAATTCTACGTCATTTGTTCTCTGATGGCAATTTATCTCAATGGCAGTCACACAAAATCTTCTCATTCTTATATTATACCAAATCAGGAACCTTGTCAGTGTTGTCGATAGTTCTCTGTTCTTCATTTTTGTCATTTATATAGCTGGATGGAATGCTGTCTCATTTACGTGTACCGCACATCTCCTATTGTACGCATCTATGTAATAAAACATTAGCTAAACATAACTTTTTGCATAATGTTTTATTCAATTGCGTTCATACATTTACAAATTGAGTGACTGAAAAGAGTGTCTGTGATTCGTCCAGATCTTCGATCTTTAAATAGCAAAATTGTCGTCTGATCTGTAAAACGTATTGTGTCCTGTTTCCCATTGTGACATTTTGACTGAGTGTTGCTGTTAATAAATGCACAGTAGTGTGAATTTTGTTGTTAAGCTCCTGTTGTCATTGACGTATATCTCGTTGACGTATTTTCTTGTGAAGATATAAGAAACATCCGCTTGTTATCAAAATATAGATTGACAAATGTCATTAGACAGAAAATAGAATGAAAAATTGAGTGTCTGACTCCGTCAATATGCTATGCTCACAAGAATTAAGGTTACATCTGCACACTGATGTGACATTATTCGGTTGGTTTTAAGGTAGTCGTGTTGATGTCATCATAATTAGCTAATATGTTAATTACAGATGAAAACGCTTTTAACTCTTAAAGCAAGCTTAACCTTATACTATATAGCAGTTTTGTTTCACAACATTCGGGTTTAGAGCTCTCAAACTTCCCTACTTTGGCTTTCCAAACCTTTCTGTCACAAACTTACCTTACGAAATAATCCGATAACCATATGTTTTACAAAGGTTGTCATATCATATATTTTATCTACCACTGGGTTGATATGACTGTTGTTGAACTGTCAGTCCTGGATATCATACACCATTTACCTAGTGTGATAACATTATCAAATGAAATACATGTATTTAGTTTTGTCATTTGGAGCAAACTAAGGTTGTAACTTTCTCAGGGACAAAATCCGAAACAGTGGTAACTTCGTCTAGCTATCAGCATATCAATGTTGCCACTGTGTCGGAGTTTGACACAGTCAAAGAAAGTTGGAAGATACCAACGAGATATTCAAACTTGCTAGTCAAAGACAAACGTCATGGGAAAAAAGATAAAAAAACGACCAAACGACAAACAGCAGTCTACAAAACAAAATAGAAAACGAAATACTGATACATGTATGGCAAAGATTACCAGACTGTTTTGTAAATTTCATTTAGGTCCTTTTGGTCATTATGGTCTCCAATCTTTTGCATTTTGCTCTCAAAACTTTCGGTTACGATCGTACATGATGAAGGTTATCCTAAAACAGGACGTTTGTGCTAATGGAAATCGTATCATTTTTTTTTTTCATTGCAAAAAACCCTTTATAATAGAAAATTTGTATATATTTAATATTTATTGTGGATACTTAACAAAATATTAGAAATAAAAATATGTAAGCTTTCCACTCATGAATTACCCTTTGGATGATTCTTAAGTGGAATGGTAATTTAAAGTTTAGTTTCAAGGTTTAATAGTAAACAATACAGTACTTCAATGAAGCACTAATTGTTACTCTCTCGTTGCCATATTTCTTTCTTTTCCTTTTGTTCATACTTACAGTCATTTTTGGTTTCCCAAGCTGACATTCTTAACCTTTATATCAATGGTATATAACATCATATGCAAGTTACAGTATTGTTAATATTATCATAACAAAATGTTTACGAATCAGAACGGAGAAACTAAAAAATCCATTTTTATCAAATTTTGTACAAACCTTTCCTATTCTTTTTATTTACACAAACCTTCACTTTTCAGACAATTTATATCTATCTGTACTGTAAGATCTATTTCTATCAAAGAAGGAACATTAAGTTTGTGCGTCAAGTGCAGATCGTTTTATTACATGTGTCATGTAAGAAAATTAAACATATAAAATTATGAAGAGTATTTAATTTTATGAAAGTACTTCGAATTGAAATTATTGGTTATCTTAAAACGATTGATTTAAATTAGAATATAATCTTACAATGAATGATAATAATCAAAAAGCACCTTATTTTTGCATAATAATATTGATGGTTCTATGCAAAAAGAGTCAATGCTTCGAGCCTTCTTTGTTATGCAAAATCAAATTGAGATCATAGTTGTATATTACTTATAGTTGATTATGCTGATGATGCCATGAATGAACATCAACAGTAAAATATTAATTTCATTAAGATCACACAAACAAGTCCGTAGTTGTTTGCTTTACTAATAACATTACTGGAGGTTACGCTTCTGTAAATATAGACAATGCAATATCCCATAGGAACTCCGTTTACAGTTAAAACTGTGCCACTTTTACTATGAAGTATCGTAAAAAATTATATCCTCGAACGGAAAGTTTTTATGCACTACTTTTTTTTATTAAAAGGTCAAAACATAGGGCTGTGCGGCATATTTTCAACATTTATATGCCCCGAACTTCTAAGAGTTTAAACTTATACTAAAATTCTACCTTCACTGTGGGTCTTCCTCATATTTCACCGCTGCCATGAGTTTTTATACCGGTAACATTCCCAAGTCATGTCTCTATGAGATGAAACATAAAGATCTTATCTGGGAACCAATACGTAAACAAAACAAAATATCTATGAATATTACATATCTCCCCAAAAGAGGCGTAGCTTGATAAACAGCTGTATTTACAAAGTGCAACCTATACTAAAATTTATTCAAATAGAAAACTCCTGAAAAACATTTTTTCTCACAACAATACTTATTTATCAGAATTATAGCCTTAAAGAAATAACTGCATATATTCTAACTTTTCTTTTACAGTACGTTGTATTCCCCCATCCCTGTTTCAATTTAAAAAAAAATTGAAAACAAGACTTTAATTATTGTCAGCTTACCATAAGTGCATGTTTTCTGACATGAAATGACTAGAACCTGTTTGAAACTATTCGGATAACAAATTGAAAGCATTTCAGAATACTATGAATGTAAAGTTAAGTAGTTAATCATTCAAACATTCAAGATTATATAAAGTATTCAATCCTGCCTCTGTCTTAAGTCCACATCTTCCTGTATGCCTATTTGTCAATAAAAGTTCACAATTTCTGCCTCAAATGGTCAGTTTAGAAATCTTGTCACAACAATAACATCTCTAACCATATATTTAACATAACATAGCATATTTTCAACATTTATATGCCCGAACTAAAATTCTGTACTACCCATATCTTCACTGTGGATCTTCCTCAGATTTCAATATTCACCGCTACCATGTGTTTTTATATTGGTAACATTCCCAAGTTATGTCTCTATGAGATGAAACATACAGATCATATCTGGGAACCAGTACGTAAACAAAAGAAAATGTCTATGAATATTATATATATATAGTATTTCCCCAAAAGATGCGTGGCTTCAGAAACAGCTGTATTTACAAAGTGCAGCCTGGAGACACGCTTGTTAAAATATACACCCAAAAAACTCACTAAAGATAACAAAGGAACAGTGGAAGGAAAATTGACAAAGCCAGACGACCATATGACATAGAAAACTAAAGACTGCAAAAAAAACCTAGGGTGATCGCAGATGCTCCAGAAAAAAATAGTACATCGCTCTACTAGCAGCACCCGCCATGTTATTCATGGTAGTACAAAAGAGAGGCGAAAGATACCAAATGGACATTCAAACTCGTAAGTCAAAAATAAACTGACAACGTCAAAGCTAAAAACGAAAAAGACAAACAGACAAACAACAGAACACAAAATAAAACATAGAAAACTAAATACTGAGCAACACGAACCCCATGAAAAACTGGGGTGATCTCAGGTGCTCCGGAAGAGTAAGCAGGTCCTGCTCCACATGTGGCACCCGTCGTGTTGCTCATGCTAGTACAAACCTGGTTATAGGTCTAATTCGGTGATAAGTCTCTTTCGGTGATGTCACAATCGAGACGGGATTGTTGTAAGACTATTTTATCAAATCCGCGTCATTTGTGCCACAGATATTTCGTAACAGTCAATCAATTCGTGAGGGGGTCCGTATAACTTTCGAAGATATGACTTCAATTTTACCTCGCTTCTATGTAAGCGGAAACCCTCTATGAAATCGTGATAAGAAACGCAAGCTATGGTATACCGTATCAACTAGGAGATATGCTGGCGATGCTGAAAATTGCTACATAGAAATAGATATAAGAAGATGTGGTATGAGTGCCAATGAGACAACTCTCCATCCAAGTCAAAATTTATAAAAGTAAACCATTATAGGTAAAAGTACGGTCTTCAACACGGAGCCTTGGCTCACACCTAACAGCATGCACAGTTCATAATTGTGAGGCTGAAATCTTACTTTTTGTTAGAAATATAAAATAAGTTGATGTGGTATGATTGCCAGGGAGACAATTATGATGAGTATTCATAAGAGTCCAAATGAAGTGGATTTTAGCAACTATGGGTTACCATAAAGCCTTCAACAATAAACAAAGCTCATACCGTATAGTCAGGTATTAAGACCTCTTCATGACAAAATGTCAAACAATTAAAAAAAAACAACAACAACGGGCTAATTAATGACAAACCAATAGCAAAAAACAACTATAATAGACAGCAATAAACGACAACCACTGAATTACAAAATCTCATTGGGACAGGCACTTGCAATGTGTTAAAGGTTTTCTCAACTGACCCTCATTGACATTTTATAGATATAAGTCAAGATAGGAGGCAGACTAAACTTTATATTTATAGTTTAATAGGGTTAATGACATCAAGTTAGTCACTAAATTTTGAATTACTAAGTAAGAGTGCATCACCTACATTGCGGATAGTGAAGTAAACAGAAAATGCTAGCGTCTTTTCATTCTTCCTTATAAACTCCTAAAAGAAGTCTTTTTCATATAGATACAGGAAAGTGTGACGAAATAAGAGCACAGTTGGTTCACATATGAATGCCGATTGTTTGTTGAAAACACATCCTTCGAACGTAACAAGTATGTTGTCAATGAAATAATCAGACATCTTACATGAATCAGGCCGTTAGTTTTTTTCTTTTAAATTGTTTTACTTTTGTCATTTCGGGCCCTTTATAGCTTACTAAGTATGCAGCATTTGTTTTATTGGTTTTTGCCTATTGTTGAAGACCCTTCAACTTCATGTGGTCTCTGGTGGGGAGTTGTCTCATTGGCAATAATACCGCGTCTTCTTTTTTTTATATCTTGACGAGGTTAGATTCAGATAATGTTCATCAAATTCATGCAGATGGAAAATGTACTCCCTATATTGGTATTCTTTCAAATTTCACCCAATAATATACATAACATATCATTCCTGGTACCAGTAGTTTCAATATAGAATTGTCTTTGTTTTTATCATTTTAAACGTTTCAATTTCCTATTGTATTACACGATTGTTGTTTTATGGTCATCAAATTCAGGGTAACAGTATATTTCTTCTTTTTCAATCGATACATGATATGAACTTGTGAATGTCGACTGAGGTAAAAATTTTATGGAATATTTGAACAAAATATGAAAAAAAGGATGAGATTTGATAATGAAAAATCAATTAAAGAAATCAAATTTCAAAAACCCAAATATTACCCGACTAATTATGTTTTACAGATCGGTTTTAAAACAAGTTCTGGTATCATCACGGAAATACAAATTTACAATAAGAAAGAACATGCATGACATGATATAATATTTATGAAATACACGAGTATCGGATTTAAATAATAGTTGCAATAACTGAAAACATGTTGATGACATTTCATTTGATTATATCGAATCTATGCTTCAACAGTCCAATGTCTAGTTCAATTCACTCACAGTACAATTATGACAATGACACATATTTAATTGCTCTATCAATATTGCAAGGATGATATAATGGTCAAGGTTATAGTTCGTAATTAAATTCAATACACAATTTTTATCATAAAAATCTACTTTAATCATATCTAAAATATTATGATTAATTAAATAACTTTTGCCGAATAGTAAAATCAAATCCATAAATTCATCAAAGATACCAGGATTGAAATTTTGTACGCCAGACGCGCGTTTCGTTTACAAAAGACTCATCATTGAAGCCCGAATTAAAAAAGTAAAAAAAGGCCAAATAAAGTACAAAGTTGAGGTACATTGAGGCCCCAAATTTCGTTAAAAGTTTTGCCAAATACAGCTAAGGTAATCTATTCCGGGGGTAGAAAATCCTTAGGATTTCGAAAAATTCAAAGTTTTGTTAACATTTAAATTATAGTTATGCCATATCAATGATAATTCATGTCAACACAAAAGTGATGAATTGTAATCGTGACACACGTTTTAAAAATAAACAAATTTTTTTCAGTCCATGGTAAACTATATATAATAGTAACTATGTTTTTTTCTCAGAATTTTATTCTATTTTGCATATGAGTTTGGCTCCCTAAATCAAAAACAAACTATCCCATTTCATCTTGTTGTATTCAGTATAATGCAAAAAGTTAAATAACAAAAATACTAACTCCAAGGAAAGTTAAAAACGGAAAGTCCCTTATCAAATGGCAAAATCAAAAGCTCAAACACATCAAACGAATGGAAAACAACTGTAATATTCCTGACTTGGTACAGACATTTCCTTATGTAGAAAATGGTGGATGAAACCTGGTTGTTTAGCTATCTAAACCTCTCACTTGTATGACAGTACTATAAAATTCCATTAAAATGACAACATTGTGTGAACAAAACAAACAGACATAATAGGTAAAAATGTCAAAAATTAGGGTATAGAATCAACATTGTGATACAATCTTAATCACTATAAAAACAAACAACTATGTAAACAAAGAAAAAACAAAATGGCATATAGACAAATCACATAACCAAAAATAAAAGGCAAGAATACAAAAATGACCATAACACAATAACACAATGGCGGGATGTATAAATACCGAGCCACGCCAAAAGGATATTTTCAAAAATGGACTCAACAATAAAGGTTAATAATATACGAAGACAAATAAAAGAACACTATAACAGTTAATTAAGATGATAAATAACGTCAGTACCTAGAATCTATACCTCAAGATATGTCATGTATTATTTGTGAAATCAAATAATAACAACTGTCTTAAAATCAGGATTTATGCATATATGCCTCAAAACAATCACTCGCGAGGAACCCTGGTTTGGGGCATACACATGAACCTCGATAAATGAACAACAAAGAACACATAAAACGAACCAGTACAGTAAAAGCCCTGAACTGTGAAATAATGTTTTAATTGACAAGAAATACGAAAATGATAAAATTCATATTAAAGTGTATAAACGAATTTTCGAAGTTCTTGACAAGAAGATTAAAGCACTATAAAACTTGCTGATATGAAATCACTCCGTTCTACACTCGAATGTCGGTGGATGTACTTCATAGAAAATAAAATACAACATCGTCTTGTATACTTGGACGGTCACAAGAATCATATTTAACCTTAGATGTCAAAGCAGTGATGTTTTCAATATCAATGTCGAGAGTAATATACATGTATGTAATGTTAAAAGCAGTATAAGGGTTATGCTTTTGTAGTTTAAGATAGAAGACAACAGTTAATTGATCATTTCAAAACAATTGGGCGAAAGTATTTTGGCGTTATAATAATGCACTTGATTATAGTGTGTGAGGGAATTCGATGTTTGCTATACCACGGTTCATTTTAAAGAACTTTATGACAATACCACTATACCAATCAGAATGAATGTTTTTGAAGTGTTTTAAGAAATGATTTTACTTTGTATCCATGTGTTATTTGTGAAACAATAAATGTTTTTAAAGAGCGAATTTTTCTGTATAAAGTCAATAATTGTGTAGACTTTTGAAGCCCAAACTTTCTATTGCCTTACATACGCAAATGAAAGATCCGAAAACCCTATCAATACACAACAACATGTTTTTGAAATGGTAGCAAAACTTTAGGTTGACAAATTTGTATTCGTTATCACAGAAAATGAACTTGAATTATCTGTCATTTTCTCCCTACCCAGTTTACCCCTATTACTTATTATGACGTGGACCGGTCATTTTTACTGAATCTTACACAATTTTATTGGATTAAGTTATTATTAGTTTACTTTCAAACTGTTTATTTTTTCATACATGTATATTGATTAAATCAGAACGTGCATGAATGTGTACAGTAAATTAAACGACCTTCAAACTGGATACTGGACGAGTTGGTATTATTTTTTTAGTAATGAAACTAAAGGTATGAAAGGTAAAAATTGCCACTTCTTATATTTTCACAAAATATTCCACATATAGAGTAGATAAACTATATTTTGATAGCCTGTTCCCGAGAAAAAAGAGAAAATTTACAAATCAGACGTTTTATCCTATTAAACAAGTCATTGTTCGAAATGAAATGCCGAAATACATTTTACGCACGGCTACGCCAGGTAAAATTATTGTTTGACTTTACAATAAAAGCATTTTTCAGTCTCATTATAGTGTTATAATTACAATAAATCACAAACAAAAGTAGTCAGTAAGAAAAGTCAAAATATGTCAAAATATGTCCGATTTGCCTATTTTTTGGCATCAAAATTCAAAACGATCGTCTTAAGGTCAATTTCGTCTACCTCACAAAATCTTGTTAGGCACTATAATTGAAAACGTTAGGTCCTCTATATTACTAGTAAATAATTTAAATTATGAAATCAGGTTTATAATTTTTGGGCCTATCAATATCGGAGGAAAAGACTGTGGTACAAATATAACAAAAAGTTATATATTATTAAAATCTGACAAGGTAGAATATAACTGTGTACCATGAATAAAACATAGTATATTATTCCGTTTTTAAAAGATAGTTGAATGATCTCTACAATTGAGGAAGAATGATGATGTTTCCGCTTATTTATGACTGATATTAACATGTATACCGTTTAATCCTCGAAAACTGGTACATTATAAAAATAAATGCGAATTAAGGTATGATTCCTGTTCCCATGATGTTATCATTTAGACCAAGGGAATATTCTGTTGTATTGTGTACTATTTTTGAAAGGTGTAGGAATATCACTGTTCCCTTTCTTCCTTGTAATCATAACATACATTTAAAGATAATTGAAAGTTAAAAATACCTTAAAGTAGGAGGTTTATCTAGCTATAAAACCAGGTTTAACCTGCCATTTTGTTCAGGAAAATGCTGGTTCCAAGTCAGGAATATGACAGTTATTTTCCATCGTTCCGTTCGTTGATTTATTTCATTTTGTCCTTTGTTAAGGACTCCCCTTTTTTTAATTTACCCTGAGCCCTGTATATTTGTTAATACTTTTTAAATAGTTAAAACTTTGCAGTAATGCCCAAGTTAATTTACAATAGATGTGTTCACAGGATTCTTCGATTTGTAAATCAATCTAAAGTTCGATATAAGAAGTAGAAGATGTAGTATACTTTTCACCATAGACCAAATGACGTAGGAGTGAGCAAATATAGATAACCGTACGGCCTTCACAACAGTGTGCAAGGCCCAGACTGCTTATCAAGTTATGAAATTCAAACGAGAAAACTAACGGCCGGACTAATGTACATAACAATAAACCAAAAAATATATATAATAAACATCAACAAACGACAACCACTGAAGTACCGGCTTCTGATAAGGAAAGAATCACATACATAATGTAGCGAGGTTAAACATATTTTCGGTCGGCCAACCCTGTCCTTAACCTACGACAGTGGTGTAACAGCACAACATAAGAACAAACTATAAAAATCAGCTGAAACAAAACAACTAATTATAACAAAACAGTAAAGACACAGCGTATTAATCTGAAAATACTCGAATTTACTGAAGGCTAGTTCAAAGCCAATAACAACTATTAAAACAATCATGTATCTAATACAAAATTTATGATAAAAGAGATGATTTTCATTTCCTATCGTTAATTATCCATTTTAGATGGTGACGTTCCTTGTCACCATCTTACGGTGTTTATATATCTCAACTTGTACGATTCGCTCGTGTATGTAACAACGTTTCAGATTTTAACGAAAGAAATTTATGTATTACAGAAAATTAGTACACCAGGGTTTTCGATATCACAAACTAGTCAAAACATTTACTAAATTTTATCATCGGTACAAGGACATCATTCGTAAATATAGCTCAACATGCAGACTTCTTATACGTTCAGGTATTTCACATCCAATCTTTTATGGTAATATTCTTTATAAAGCACTAAAATGTCAGTATTCACCTCAGAAGCTAACAAAACCTTTAAATAGACTTATTAAGAAGGGATATAGTTACGATACTGTTGTCAGGTCATTAAAGATTGCATATTTTGGCTTTAATATTGATTCACTTATAGGGTCTTTGCATCGGAACTAAACACATTTATTTAAAACCAGTTGTGTGCATGACACGGGTTATGCTCTTCTCATATATTTTATGATGGTATGATACTAAACCCTAACGGGAGGGATTGTGCCTGATATTCATATGA
Source organism: Mytilus coruscus (assembly GCA_017311375.1). NCBI lineage: Eukaryota > Metazoa > Mollusca > Bivalvia > Mytilida > Mytilidae > Mytilus > Mytilus coruscus. The sequence continues at coordinate 32,763,462 of CM029602.1, read as the reverse complement.
TGAAGACATAATCTTTCAATCAGTTTAATTGAGGTCTGGAGCTGGCATGTCAGTTAACTGCTAGTAGTCTGTTGTTATTTATGTATTATTGTCATTTTGTTTATTTTCTTTGTTACATCTTCTGACATCGAACTCGGACTTCTCTTTAACTGACTTTTAATGTGCGTATTGTTATGCGTTTACTTTTCTACATTGGCTAGAGGTATAGGGGAGGTTGAGATCTCATAAACATGTTTAACCCGCCGCATTTTGCGCCTGTCCCAAGTCAGGAGCCTCTGGCCTTTGTTAGTCTTGTATTATTTTTACTTTTAGTTTCTTGTGTATAATTTGGAGTTTAGTATGACGTCCATTATCACTGAACTAGTATATATATTTGTTTAGGGGCCAGCTAAAGGACGCCTCCGGGTGCGGGAATTTCTCGCTGCATTGAAGACCTATTGGTGACCTTCTGTTGTTGTCTGTTCTGTGGTCGGGTTGTTGTCTCTTTGACACATTCCCCATTTCCATTCTCAATTTTATTTTTATCTAATATGTGTCTAAGACTAAAATAAATTATTATACATCAAGCATCCTATGGATTTAGTGTAAAGATGTCATTTACAGTCAGAGAAAAACATGATATTTTGCAATGCCAAAATATTGGTATCGACAGAAAGCAGTGGTTTTAATTCGTTGATAAGAAACTATTTACAACGATAAAACAATATTCAAAGATCCATTTACGGTGTTTAATTGATAACATTTTAGAATAGGTCTCTTGAAGGGATCGATAAGTTTTTTCGATAAACAAAATCACCGTAAAAATTCAAATGCGCTATCACGTTTGTATTAAGTTTTCTACAGGTACATGTACAGCTAAACGTCCAAACCAGATCATTGTATCTATGAAAGAATTTAGTGAAGGTTGAAAGTATTTTGTGGTAACAAAATCCCTGACTAAATAATTCAACAGTAATAGATAAATTACGTTCTTTGAAATCCAAAACGTCACTACAGTGTTTATTTCAAGCATATCTTAAGAAATAAGAAATGTGAAACGATTATTTTCAAAGACGAAGATATTACTTCCTTCGTTTTCTCTCAATGTTTGCAAATTGAAAAGCCTATAATACTGACGATTTAACTTAAAAATTATGCAAGATTATAAATGATACGGTTAATTTTCTAAGATATTCGGATGCTCAATCCATTTCCCCCATAAATTGAAATCAAAACTTTTTTTTATTGGTTCAACGGTTTACTAGCAAAAGTCCATCGAAGAGTTGCTGCAAGGCTGTTGCACGGTGCAGTATTTGTTGGCAATCATTAAATATAACATTTCCAGTTTGGAACGTTTTAAACTGTATTTATCAAAAACTTAGATAAGATGTAAGGTTTAGAATTTGATTCGCCAGACAATCCATATGTTTACGTAAAACTAATCAGTGGGGTTCGAATGAAAACCAATTATATATCATTTTTAAAAAAAGAGATTTGAAAAACAGAAGTTCTTAAAATTTTTATGACTTTGATGAGGTCATTTACGTATGGGGGTAGGGGTGGAAGAGATGTGCAGAAAAACCTCAGTACTTTGAACGATTTTAACAGTTTATGGACAGTAAATTTACTGAAAAGGACAGCATCAATGAAATTACATTTTAATACAGGAGTGCTAAATGATTCCCTAAGGAACGGAACGTCAACCAGCAGTTTCATCAGTCCAATAGGAGTAAAAATGTTTCAAAGGTAACATGAGTGTAATTGTGAACTGTTATACCGTCTTTACACGATTGTTCAGTGGTTCAAACATTTAAACAGTTTGACAACCAAATAATAACGAAGTTCAATTGCACGTTAAAAAACCACAGTTGTGCCAAATCCTGGTTAATACATTCTATGCCTGGGGTACAAAACTTTGTGCATTGAATGATTAGTCTTTAAAATCAGACTTTACTATAACTAATAATTATATCGACCTGTGCAAACTCATGTTTGGCTAACACTTCAGTAAATTCTAGCGATTGTCTTTACTTTGCTGTAATATGTGAACCTTTATCTCACATATGAATATCTTTCATAAATTGTCTCTTGATATATTGTTTATTTTCAAGCTTTAAAATAAAACAAAAACAAACGTAGCTATGGTCTTGTACTGGCGTTTATAATGCCTTATATTTTTGATGGGGAACACTACTTTCAATTCTGGAGTTGTTTCTATCGCGTAGTAAGACCCTACGCTTTGTATTTTTTAAGGTAGAATGAACTGACGAAGAATTATTTCTCAAATTTGTTTCGTTTTATATATCAAAAGTCTCGTTAATAAAGATAAAGAAACTAGCATTAACATTAGGACTAACAATTAATTGTATCCGTTTTATTTTCTAAGATATTTGTAGTCATGTTTTATATTCATTGCGTCAATAGATTAAATGCAAGTTGCTCAAAAACCGGTGATTAACCTTTATTTGTGATATGTTGCTTTCCTCGAGTTACAATGTTATCGAACAAATTGATAATGTTTATTGATGTGATCCTTCAGTATTTATTACTGTAAGTTGTGGATGTTATTTATTGTTGCAATGACTTTCTATTATTTGGAATTTGCAAGGTCATTTCAATTACGTCAACATATCTTGGTTTACGGAACGTGTACGTTTAAGGTCGCCCACATATCGGGTTTTTGTGGCAAGGTATAAATCTATAATAAAATAAATCATGGTTTATTGTTTTTGAACCATTCGTGACAAAATTGTTTAAATTAAGTTAAAAGAATTTATTTATATTTGATTAAGGGCTTCTCAAGATAATGGAAACATACATCATTGTTTCACACACTTTGATACTAAACTAATATATGACTAGTACTTGTCTCTAAACTGGAAAATTGAAAGAAAGCGAAGACCGGACCTTAAAATCTGATTAACAAGATAACCAGGTAGAAAAATATAGGAATAGCAAATATGAGAAAAAGTGAAATTCCTTTTTGCATGATTGATATCATTAAAGACGTTATTCTTAAATTATCACTTGAAAGAATAAAAAAAAACTACATGTGCATTGTGCTTCGACAAAAGAATCAAGATAATTGTAAGAAAAGTAATATTGATATTATTAAAAAAATAAGATGTGAATATAAAAAGGAAGATGTGGTATGATTGCCAATGAGACAACTGTCCACAAGAGACCAAAATGACACAGAAATTAACAACTATAGGTCACCGTACGGCCTTCAACAATGAGCAAAGCCCATACCGCATAGTCAGCTATAAAAGGCCCTGAAATGACAATGTAAAACAATTCAAACGAGAAAACTAACGGCCTTATTTATGTACAAAAATGAACGAAAACAAATATGTAACACATAAACGACAACCACTGAACTACAGGCTCCTGATTTGGGACAGGCACATACATAAATAATGTGGCGGGGTTAAACATGTTAGCGGGATCCCAACCTCCCCTAACCTGGAACAGTGATATAACAGTATAACATAAGAACGAACTATAAAAATCAGTTGAAAAGGCCTAACTCATCAGATGGACAAAAATACAAGTGGACGTGGCAGGGTACTTGTACATCCAAACAACAAAAGACACTAGGAACAGATCTGAGAGTACTCGCACTTATCTGACAGCTAGATCAAAGCCACTAACAACTAATAAAAAATCATGCATCTAAGACTAAATTATCAATCCGTACACATCCAACATCCAATGGATTTAGTGTAAAGACGTCATAAACAGTCAGAGAAAACATGACCTTGTGCAATGCCAAGATACAGGTATCGACAGATTGTAGATCCATGAATGTTTATATGTATAAAACATACTAGTAATATTTAGTTTGCTTTTAATTTACTGATAACAAAATCAATATTTATACCAATAAAACAATATTCAATGATCTTATTACAGTGTTGAATTGGTAACCTTTTAGAATAAGTTTATTTAAAGGAGCGATAAGTTTACAAGGATCATTTCTAAATTTCCGGGCACGGTTAACAACATTTTCGTAAAATGAGGATGTGCTATCCCGTTTGAAATAAGTTTTCTACAGGTACAGCCAAACTTCAAAACCAAATCTTTATATCTATGGAAAAATTTAGTAAAGGTTTTAAGTAATTTATGGTAACGATATCCCTGGTTTAATAATTTACCAGTAATACATAGATTACGTTCGTTAAAATCAAAAACGTCACAACAGACACGGGAATAGCGAACGAGCTGTGAAATATAAACACCGTAAGATGGTGCCAAAGGAACATCACCATCTAAAATGGAAAATTAACAATAGGGAACGAAAAATCGTCCCTTTCTCGTAAATTTTAGTGTGGAGTTTCCGTTTAAAACCGAATTATCTAAATCTAGGAAAGGACAGTTATTACCGTTTAAATTTGATTTATTTTAAGTAAGTTCCTTGGGGTAAATTTCAGCAGTATATTGAGAAAATTCTTGATTATTTAACGAAAAAATATCATCAAGATAACGGTAAGTGTTGTTGAATTTATCAATTAAATGCAATTTCGACGGGTCTTTACTGAGTTTAGTCATAAACTGTGATTCGTAACAGTACAAAACAAGTCTGCTATTAAAGGGCACAATTAGTGCCCATAGGGATACCTACAATCTGTCGATAAACTTTGTTTCCGAAACGTACATAAATATTATCAAGGAGAAAATTAACAGCTTCAATCATCTCATCACACCTCCAGTAAGTATATCTAGCATATTAACCTTTCTCATTAGAGAAGAAGGCTTTAAATGAGTTGCAGCAAATATATTTGCATTCAGCTTTACCAAACGACCATTTAATTAAATAGGAAAACTTTTGTTTGATAAGATAGTTTGGGAGTGTAGTGTAAAGAGTAGAAAATCAAAACTGTCAACAGAATCAAAAGGACCATCAAAAGCATTTAATTTATCTAAAACATCCAAAGAATTTTTACACTCCAAAAGTAGTTTATACCACTATGTTCATATATTTTATTACAATAGTTTATGATGAGCTCTTTAATAGTAGTTAATGAACTTGTTAAAAGCACTGAAAGATTAGTTGTAGAACACTTACTAGAGGCCGAGATGAAACGATATTTAAATGGTTTTTTGTGTAGTTTAGGTAGCCAATACATAGTAGGGACCTTCAAATGTTCAGAAGAAGCCTTAAGCTTTGATGTGGTTGTGATATGTTTGTTTACTATATGACTCTCTGTGGAGCGGATGGACTTGAATGTAGATAAATTTAAAATTTCATTCTTAAGAACGTCCGTGTAGTATTTACGGCATACCACCACCACATTGTTGGCTGCTTTGTCGGCCGGTACAAACACAAACCGCTTTGAAAGTTCTTGAAGTTTATTTCTTATTCTGGAAATAGGTGTATTATGTACTCTATTATTTATTTCTAACTTATTTTCAAAATGTGATATTCTCTTATCTACCACATTCATACATTTATTTAAATAAGAATCAAGAGATTTTTATCAGATTTTTCCGTTTACACCACTTTTACAAAACGAGGAAAGAGCATCTTTGGTGACTTGACGACACTCTTTCCAATCTATTTTAGTTGGAGGACGATATTTTGGTCCTTTTTCAAAAGTTTTTAACCCTCTGTCCTGGACGATATTGAGGTCCCCTGTAATAACATGGCCATAGGGAACATATCTAAACTTCGACGATTCACAGTTTCAAGTTAAGGAGTATTATTATCTACATTTACGTCTGATGTTACCGACGTATAATTAAAAATTAGACTTCTGCTGGGTCTTTTGTATGTGTATGAAATTATAGGTGGTTCTATGTAATCAAAATAGGGAGGTATAAAGTTTTGAACGGTAGAGTATACGTTCATGAAACAGCAACCAAAATAAAAAAAACAACAAAAGACACCTAGAGATTAACATTACGGTCTTCAACAATTATAGACAAATGTATATGTACAATATCATGATTATATAGTTATAAAGCTCTCAATCACCATGTCTAGAAAAATTGTAAATAGATTTAACAGAGAGTTTCAAATAATTGTTTGATCTGATATATGTCGGCGCGAGACATTTGCGCTTTTTCATAGGACATTTGCGATTTTTCAAATGGACAATTGCGCTTCAATTCATAGGACATTTGCGCTTTTACAACATTTTTTATGATTAAAAATTAGATAGGCATTCCATTGTACATTCGTGTTTAAGTCATTCCATAACACATTGATATAGTTATATATACATGATATACCTAAAGGTCATCACAGGTCAATTTTCGCTTGATATCTAAAGCCCAAGGAATGAACAATTTTGCTCTTGTGATCTGTCCTGACTGGTATTTCATAGTCATCATAAAATGGTAGGCATGTTTGAATTACAATCTATCAGATAAAGACCGAATTATAGGCAAATCTATCATTGTTTTAAAAATGCCTCACCCCCTTGAGACGCAGAATCTGACACCGCGAGCGACACATTACATTTCGATGAAATTACTTTTAAACCAATACATTTTAACTAAGAAGCTGGCATTTGTTTCAATTCTATGATAGGAATTTACTTCTATAAATCATACCTGAAAAATTGCCAGAAGTAGTGTTTTATCCTTAAACTTGCATATGAAGTCTCAAAATCTGCAACACGGAAAACTGGGGAGAGATGTTTGAGAAAGCGGAGTACTGGAAACGTCTGCTTTTGCTTGCAGGAAATAGATTATGGTTCGTGCAGAACTTTATTTGGTCCTGACAATTCTCAAAAAGGAAATTTTGATACTTTTACTTACCTTTATAGCTTTTTTTTCTCTGCTTCTCCGCCACCTCGTGTCAAACATAGCCAACACCCCGCATGTAGCGTTCTATACGGTGATATGTTTGCACCTGTCCTAAGTCAGGAATCTGATGTACAGTAGTTGTTTGTTTGTTTATTTAATTTATACGTGTTTCTCGTTTCTCGTTTTTATATAGACTAGACCGTTGGTTTTACCGTTTGAATGGTTTTACACTAGTACTTTTGGGGCCCTTTATAGCTTGTTATTCGGTGTGAGCCAAGGCTCCGTGTTGAAGGCCGTACATTGACCTATAATGGTTTACTTTTATAAATTGTTATTTGGATGGAGAGTTGTCTCATTGGCACTCACACCACATCTTCCTATATCTATATACAGTTTTTCCTTTACTTGTCTCTATAACTTTTTACTCTTTGTTTAAGATAGTGTCAATGTAAACTAACTAACGACAAATACAAGTTGAATTCATTTACGTAACTCATTGAAATTACAGGTAGACGACTAAAGGTAAAAAGCGCAAATGTCCGGTCAATTTACTACAGGTATATAAAGATTTAAAGCGCAAATGTCCATAGTGTTTGGAGCGCAAATGTCCTATCGTGTTACAATGTACATGCATTTTACAGCATTATAAAACAATAAACACGTAACACATTTGCCACACGTAATAATTAACACCAATTAGTAAGTAATCTTGAAATTACATCTTGTTGTCATCATTAAATTCAACAAATTTCTCACCTCCTTTGTTTAATTAAGATTCAGCTTTCCTATAACCTTTGATGGTTCAGATTACTTTCGATATATTTTTCAGTCAATCATTTCCGGAATTGGGGATAATGGGCAAGAATCTAATGTTAAAGTACAAGAAGGAAGATGAAATTACAAAATATGTAAATTCAAGGATAACACGTTTTCCTTGGAAGGTATATCAGCAGAAATTATGTTATAATTTTAGTTTCAGTATCTATATTTGCCAGTTCGTTTTTAAAAGTTACAAAATAATATTATGTTTATAAAACAGATGAACAAATACAAGCAAAAGAGAGATTAAGATAAGACTTTAAAAAGTGATTTCTTGAAGAGTACAAATAATAAGAATATTCCAAAATTGTTGCAAGACGCTGCCGATATTTTTGTGTTTATTGCTAAATATTTCAATCAAATATAATAAGAAAATTTTAAGGGCATTCCAATCTAAAAATATTGTGTGAAAATATGAAATACATAGCGGATTTTCGAGCGGTGTTATTGACGTCTGATTGTTTTAACGCCAGATTTGTAACTCGTTTTAGCGAAAACTTAAATTAACAAAGCCCATTTTAACGAAAGGCAATTTCCCTTTTTTTGCCCATTTACAACATAAATTTTTAGTAGAATCACAAATTCTCAACACAACACATTATTTAAGTACAGTTTCAATAAACCACGAAACAAGAAGTCTGAATATTTCACATAATAATACCAATGGTGTCTTTTAGCCCATCCGGTTTTGGTCTCATTAATTATGTTTTAGAATAACGTTAATCAGGTGCAGATCCAGACATTTTCCTGTGTTCATTAAAAATGACATGCAACTCTCGATTTATTCATTAGAATAACAAAAACAATTAGATTTATTCAATTTTGTATCCCTCTTTTCGTAATAATTTTTATATTTTTTATCTTATTTTTTAAAATTTAGCAGCTTTCACAGACGTATCCTTGATTTTCTTGTTACAAATTTGTTATTGTTCGACTCATACTTTATCCCACTGAAGTTCTGAATTGAAACGAAATTGGAATATTGAACAGCATGATTTTGTTGTTGCAAATTGTACCATACATATATGGTTGTAGGACACTTTTGTCAATCGGAAGTGACTTTTGATTAACACGAAATATATTTTTGGAAAAACGGTAGCCATTTTCAGCAAATATGTCCTGGCCTCCTGAATTCAAAAGTATGTGGTAACTAGATACGTTGGTGGAGGAAACGGTATCTTCTGTGTGACAGATATGACTTGCCTTTATTATTAAGATCATATGCAAATAAGTCAAAAGGAAAAAACACTGCTAGGTTCCTACGACTAATAGTTTTCAAGTAGTGGGCACTTTCGATATTTCCAGAACATTCGATGAGAATGATATCGACCGTAGCTTTTCCATGCAAACATAATGAAGTTGAGGTTTAATGTTCTACACATTTCCTACCATTTACTTTTTTGTATCTCTTATGGTTTCGAACATACTTGATCTATATCTCTTATGGTTTCGAACATGCTTGATCTATATCTCTTACAGTTTTCAACATACTTACATAAAAACACATATTTTGCAAGCGTTTGGTGACATTGACCTTTATCTGCATCACGGTCACAGACTAAGAAGTCTTAGACATTTGATCGCTTCAACCTTTTGTTTCCGAGTTATGGCCACCTGCGATAGAATTCGTTCGAGATTATCTATCTTACAGACGTGGTCGTACCTTTTCGGTCAAACATTACAAAGTATCGGATTGCTTACCCAAACAGATTCCACCTTTTGCATTTTCTCTCCCTACCATCACGTTTCTTCAACCTGTAAAAAACTTCTACGGTGGAGAGGTATTCTTTTCATATGACAAGGATTGCAATAATGAAGACCTTATATGTAGGTTCCTTGGAATATAGTTTCCGAGTTGTGGCTACTTACGAAATTTCTTGAACCTTCAATGTGATAATCTCCCTTGCGAAGTGGTCTTACCTTTCGGTCAATTAAAAGGCGCTACTGGAGTTTTGCGACATAGAAATGTAAAGTTCACAATTTGAAAGCTAAAATCATCTCTTTTGTAATAATGTTTTGTTCTCAACGAACCTTGTTGTAAATTTCTAGATGTGAGTAAAACGTGTGAATTTAATTGATGAATTCGTTCATGACAAATAATGACAAAATATATTTATAAATATAACAAACTAAGACCTTACTCTAGTCACAAAAATACAAGCGAAGACAATTGTTTGATCGGAGAGTCAAAGGCATCTTTTCTAGAATAAATCTATTACATGTATTATTATGTGTGTCAATGGTAAATTAACTGATGTAAAGCGTATAGTATCTGAGTTTGAAACCAAATGAGATGATCAGGATATTTTATTATTAAACACTTGTCAAATTACGATGTACAATGTACATGTCAAAAAATTTAATAGAATTAAAATTGAAAATGTCGAACTTTAAAATACATTCTTAACTTTGTCAGATTAGTGTCCTGTGTCAAATGATATGCATATTGAAGACAATTGAAGAACAGATTATGAATAAATCCGTAAGTTGGTAGTCTGCGGCTAACGACGGGAATTTGAACTATGCAGTACTGGAAAATGATAGTAGTAGAAACTTTGACGCGCAAAAGGCCTCCGAAAGAGTTGTTTGTAATGACTCATAAGGAATAGCGATACTCCTACTACACGAGAGGTTGAAATCGCTTTTCCGATTGAACTAGGCTGCGTATTTCATAGTATGTTTTTATTACAAATCACGTAACACTACACGAAATAGAATTTTTTTACGGCCGGAAAGATTACCATATTTCTTTATCTAAGTCAACCGTTATTGGTTTTACAATGTACGATTTGGTATAATCCATATAAATAAATGCAACTGAAGATGAACTTTAGTTGTTTTATCATACCATGTCTCAAATTAAGGTTATCTTGCAAATTGATGGTGTAGTATAGATCCATCAGTATGTATTACTACATGTTCAACTTTCAATTATCGGCTTATTTTCAAGGTAATTACAATTACATCAAATTTCTTGTTTACTAATTAAACCTCACTTGTACGTTTAAAGACGCCTACATATACTGTTACTGTAATAATATAATATTTGTTGTGAAAAGTACATATGTATAGATGTCCGGTAAAATAAATTTTCGTTAACGCTTCTTGAAACATTCTATTGCCAATGTCCTTAAGAATACAAATTTATATGACACTTCTCCGATATATATGAAGTATCACGAAATCGTTTCTGAAATGTTGATATCGTCAGTGAACAGAAAAAAGTAGACACTAAACAGACAAAAAAAAATAACGGAGTAACACGATTAATTCTTTCACTCAAAGACTGAGCTACAAAACGCCGATATTCCTGTGCATATGTGCAGCATAAAAATTGGCAAACATAGAGAAACTGTTAATAATTCCGTTCTTTTTTCAATACCCCTAAAGACGGTATTCTAAAGTTATTCCTTTTCGACCAACTTCCGGATCTATTGTGAATTTGGTCAAGTTCCGAATTGAAAACGAATTGATTCAAGTGACACTGATGAGGTTTATGTCTGTCGTTCAATAATTCTAAGCCTGGTATCTTTGATGACGTTTTAAAGAAATAGTATCCTTGTAGGAAAACTTATGATACATATAGGTATACTTTCATAGATACAAAAATTTGGCTGTACCTGTAGAAAACTTATTAAAATGGTATTTCACATCCTAAATTTTACGGTAATATTGTACTTAAAGCGAGGAAATCACTATGTGATCCGTGTAAACTCATCGAACCTTTAAACAAACTTATAAGTAAGGGTTATCGTACCAATATTGTAATTAGATCTCTGAATATAGTTTACATTGGCACTAATATCGATTTTGTCATTAGCAAATTAAAACATAACTAAGTTGTATCTTCTTTTGAGGCGGGATGTTTAGAGACACACACGTTAATTTTATCTCTTAAGAAGTAGCTCCTCACTATCCTACTGCCTGTCGATACATTTATTTTGGCATTGCACAAGTCATGTCTTCTCTGACTGTTCATGACGTTAAAATACTAAATCCCTGGGATGTGTTTTAGTTGATTTTAGTCTCTGATGCATGATTTTTATCATTAATTGTTTTTGGCTTTTAACTAGCTGTCAGTAACTGCGAGTACTCTCAAATCGTACTTTCTTTTAATTCGACCTGTTGATACTATTTTTAATACTTTTTGTTATTTTATATTAATATGGATCTTGTCTGTATACCAGCTTTGATTATTTGGAATATCTACTAATTTTCACTTCTTCGTACTACATTTGTATTAACATCAAGATTATTCTCCTTTAATCTGTACAGGAAGTTTTATTGTTGATATTTACCCTTATGTATCTAGTGTTAAATTAGGTATTTATATGACAGACCTTTCTTGGTATTCCTAATTATTGGAAGATTTTATATAGACAGAAAAGTATACCTAAAACGACAAAGTTATTTTCATTTACCTGTATATATTATGAAAACCGGTTTTTCAAAAGTGATTATTTTCTAAGGGTTTAATATTTCGCGGTAGTGTTTTGCCATGGCTTTATTTGGACTTGTTTGTTTGCTTTTGGCCTTGAATGTTTGTCCCTAATATTTTATTAACTATGTATTTACTTTCAGGTATCACAGATCAAATTTATTCGTTCATAGTGTGTTAATTTACGTTTTTGATTGAGTTAAGCCTTCCAATTGATGTTTTATCGTGTGTTTTCTATGTTGTGATGTTATACTATTGTTTCAGAAAAAGGGAGAAGGTTTGGTACCATTAAAAGTTTAATCCCGCTGCAAATGTTTGCACCTGTCCTAAGTCAGGAATCTGATGTACAGTAGTTGTCGTTTGTTTATGTAATTTATACGTGTTTCTCGTTTCTCGTTTTTATATATACTAGACCGTTGGTTTTACCGTTTGAATGGTTTTACACTAGTACTTTTGGGGCCCTTTATAGCTTGTTGTTCGGTGTGAGCCAAGGCTCCGTGTTGAAGGCCGTACATTGACCTATAATGGTTTACTTTTATAAATTGTTATTTGGATGGAGAGTTGTCTCATTGGCACTCACACCACATCTTCCTATATCTATATATGTTTTACAGTCGTGAAGTAGTCTTTAATTCTTGTTCCATGTAGGTGTTCAAAATGATTAACTATTTCAGTTGACTATGGATAAAATGATTGAAAAAACAGATTTTTTTAAAAGTAATATAATTGATACATCAAAATTCTATTCTTTCATTAACCATTGAATCGTTGAAACGAAATTAAATTACGTTAGCATAACAAAGTTCTCTTACAATGTATTTCCCATTTGAAAATTAAATGATGAAAATATTTACCTTGCCTAATCAGATATAGGCATATACCTATTGTATTACCATCATTATCAGAAGTAAATGTTATAATATATTCAATAAATACACATAAGTATGAAACCTTACTCTTCAATGGTTACCAATTTTATGTCAGTTTACATCTATATAAAGTAGCGGAGAAGGTTATACTTGGAGCTTGGGTGGTATCAAGTAAATGATGATGTCTTCTCAAGTTAAACGTATTGACTTTAAAGAAAACAATAAAAAACGAGTGTCAATCAAAACTATAAGGTCAAGAAGGACAGAAAGAAAACAACAGTTAAGATAACATTGGATGAATCAAAGCCTTAAGGTCATACAGGATAGAAAGAAAAAAGACGCAAAGGCAAACAACAGTTAAGAAAACATTGGATGAATCAAAGCCTTAAGATCATACAGGATAGAAAGAAAAAAGACGCAAAGGCAAACAACAGTTAAGATAACATTGGATGAATCAACACCTTAAGGTCATACAGGATAGAAAGAAAAAAGACGCAAAGGCAAACAACAGTTAAGATAACATTGGATGAATCAAAACCTAAAGGTCATACAGGATAGAAAGAAAAAAGACGCAAAGGCAAACAACAGTTAAGAAAACATTGGGTGAATCAAAACCTAAAGGTCATACAGGATAGAAAGAAAAAAGACGCAAAGGCAAACAACAGTTAAGATAACATTGGATGAATCAAAACCTTAAGGTCAAACAGGATAGAAAGAAAAAAGACGCAAAGGCAAACAACAGTTAAGATAACATTGGATGAATCAACACCTTAAGGTCATACAGGATAGAAAGAAAAAAGACGCAAAGACAAACAACAGCTCACAAAATATTTCACTGAAAACTATGCACCATGCAAGAATGTTATCAAATTCAACACTTTCGAAAAAGAACCGGCCGATTCACCCAGAGATTTGACTAGGGTATAGAAATATGATTACCTGGTTGTCTTCTATCCGACAATGACCCGACATTAAAATCCTATGCAAAATGTCCTCTCCTGTTGTTGATTTACCTTTCCTTGATGATGGATATTTCTTGCGACGATATCCCGCATTTTTGTTTTTGGTTTGTACATGTTAGCAGTTATGTGGTATCAATGAAGTTTTCATTACTGGAGGGCTTTTGCCGTATAAAAATAGTTGCCAATAATATTAAGCTGGTCAAACAAACTTACGCATTTACTAAAGTTATCACAAATGTAAAGTTATCTTGTTGAAGTTTGAAATCATCTGCAAAATTTAATAAAAGAGATTTGTATGAGCCCAGTGTTTTATAATATATTTTGTTTTTTGTTATGGTAAATATTATTTTTGTTATAAACATCAACATGCTAATTTATAGTTCGAACATAAACTCACAAGAAGCTAATCTAGCTCATATTGATATCACACAAAATATATATTAAATTACAGAATGAAATTAAATATAAATGGAAAATGATTCAAATTAATATAACATAAAACAATAGCACCCAACGTTAAAATAAATCTGAACAGTTTAAAACATTAACTCATACAAGGTAAATTATAAAATCTGCTTACGTGTTGCTGAATGGCATGGATGGAATTTTAAATCAAGCGGCAAAATTTCCTAGAACATTAATAAATAAAACAGCCTTTTACAGCTTTCTATTGTTTAAGATCATTGTTGAAGGTCATAAGATTGGCTATATAGTTGCCAAATCAAAATCGTTTCGTCTCTGTTGGATAGTTGTCTCAATTTGGGAATATATTCGCATGTATCATGGTTGGTGATGCATGCATAGCCAGAGACACTTATCCTGTCGACGGACGTGGTCTCTGCTTTTGGAGTTCATGTGATTCCCTCAGTTGTTGGTAATTTTTACATTGATTTGTAGGAATTTAAAGGTGCTGACCGGAATATATTAGATTTATCTAATACACCAGATGGTACGTTAGGACATGTTAGTTGAAATAGACAATTTTAATCTACCACCAAAGAGTTTTTGAATTATTATTTTACGTTCTGAGAGTGTGTCACTCTTGCAAAAGGTAGCACCGTGTAAAATGGCTAAAATCGTGGATGCAAAAGTGCTTCATAGATTCTCATTAAACCAGCTAAAAATCTGCATGCTACTCTTCACTAATTTGATGTAAGGAAGGAAAGAAGTTCCGGAACGAAAGCGAATGCAGAGAATGGTGGTATCCAAACAGAATACCACCGTAAAATAAACATCGCCATAACTAACGTGCTAATTTTAGATCTTAAGTTCCAGTATAGTCGTCAGATCCGTAATTTTACCTTTTTCCGTAAAAGTACAATGCTATCAAAATGTTGTGTCAACAATCAAAATGTAAAAGATAAGAAAAATCCTACTATCAACAAGTATATTGTATAATGTAACTCTAAATCCATTTATAAAAAAGGTATGGACATTTATCATTAATTGTCGAACTGTAAAGAATATGCCAACAAGTGTATTTAGCTGAAATTTAGAAAATTTGAAAGAGAACTTTTATTCATTTCTCAGTAATATGTTTCTTAAAGAGTTTTTAAAAGTTACTTCTGCTTTCCTTCTATTTTACAACAGGAATCATTCTGCTATAAATAATAAGTCCATTTAGAACGAGCTATGTTGGCAAATTCAATTTAATTATACCATCAGAATATGACACTTTTATTTCATCTCTGAAACAACTTTACTTAACTAAACTTTGGATTAGTAACATTAAAGTCAGTATTACATTTCAGTCGGAAGAAAAACTTTTCTGTCAGTGGCAATTGTTGATTTTTAAAATCAATCTTCAAATTTCTTTTCTTTTACCTTTCCTTGATGATGGATATTTCTTGCGACGATATCCCGCATTTTTGTTTTTGGTTTGTACATGTTAGCAATTATCTGGTATCAATGAAGTTTTCATTACTGGAGGGCTTTTGCCGTATAAAATAGTTGCCAACAATATTAAGCTGGTCAAACAAACTTACGCATTTACTAAAGTTATCACAAATGTAAAGTTATCTTGTTGAAGTTTGAAATCATCTGCAAAATTTAATAAAAGAGATTTATATGAGCCCAGTGTTTTATAATATATTTTGTTTTTGTTATGGTAAATATTATTTTTGTTATAAACATCAACATGCTAATTTATAGTTCGAACATAAACTCACAAGAAGCTAATCTAGCTCATATTGATATCACACAAAATATATATTAAATTACAGAATGAAATTAAATATAAATGGAAAATGATTCAAATTAATATAACATAAAACAATAGCACCCAACGTTAAAATAAATCTGCACAGTTTAAAACATTAACTCATACAAGGTAAATTATAAAATCTGCTTACGTGTTGCTGAATGGCATGGATGGAATTTTTAAATCAAGCGGCAAAATTTTCCTAGAACATTAATAAATAAAACAGCCTTTTACAGCTTTCTATTGTTTAAGATCATTGTTGAAGGTCATAAGACTGGCTATATAGTTGCCAAATCAAAATCGTTTCGTCTCTGTTGGATAGTTGTCTCAATTTGGGAATATATTCGCATGTATCATGGTTGGTGATGCATGCATAGCCAGAGACACTTATCCTGTCGACGGACGTGGTCTCTCTGCTTTTGGAGTTCATGTGATTCCCTCAGTTGTTGGTAATTTTTTACATTGATTTGTAGGAATTTAAAAGGTGCTGACCGGAATATATTAGATTTATCTAATACACCAGATGGTACGTTAGGACATGTTAGTTGAAATAGACAATTTTAATCTACCACCAAAGAGTTTTTGAATTATTATTTTACGTTCTGAGAGTGTGTCACTCTTGCAAAAGGTAGCACCGTGTAAAATGGCTAAAATCGTGGATGCAAAAGTGCTTCATAGATTCTCATTAAACCAGCTAAAAAATCTGCATGCTACTCTTCACTAATTTGATGTAAGGAAGGAAAGAAGTTCCGGAACGAAAGCGAATGCAGAGAATGGTGGTATCCAAACAGAATACCACCGTAAAATAGACATCGCCATAACTAACGTGCTAATTTTAGATCTTAAGTTCCAGTATAGTCGTCAGATCCGTAATTTTACCTTTTTCCGTAAAAGTACAATGCTATCAAAATGTTGTGTCAACAATCAAAATGTAAAAGATAAGAAAAATCCTACTATCAACAAGTATATTGTATAATGTAACTCTAAATCGATTTATATAAAAGGTATGGACATTTATCATTAATTGTCGAACTGTAAAGAATATGCCAACAAGTGTATTTAGCTGAAATTTAGAAAATTTGAAAGAGAACTTTTATTCATTTCTCAGTAATATGTTTCTTAAAGAGTTTTTAAAAGTTACTTCTGCTTTCCTTCTATTTTACAACAGGAATCATTCTGCTATAAATAATAAGTCCATTTAGAACGAGCTATGTTGGCAAATTCAATTTAATTATACCATCAGAATATGACACTTTTATTTCATCTCTGAAACAACTTTACTTAACTAAACTTTGGATTAGTAACATTAAAGTCAGTATTACATTTCAGTCGGAAGAAAAACTTTTCTGTCAGTGGCAATTGATTAAAATTTTTAAAAATCAATCTTCAAATTTCTTTTCTTCTCTTTAACTATACAGATGTTGAATGTTAAGAAATTACTCCAAGACACTGCATATCAAAATAAGGGGATTTGATATGATTGTAAAACAAAATCCACACAAGGTCAAAGGACAAGGATGTTAACAACTATGGACCCCTCCAGCTTTCAATAACCTACAATTATAATTAATTACGAAGGGCTATAAGTTTTGTTTTTTATTGGTTTTATCACGTATGAATCTTAAACTTTTATTCTTAACTTAAAACTGGACTTTTCGTCAATAAGGATAAGCAGGGTTGTGTATATTGACCTTAAGTTTGTTATTGCGGTGTTTATAAAGCTCTGCTGCTAAGACGTAATGTAACTGATCTATTTATACAGACATATAGACGCGGCCCTTACGTTACAGATGAGTAATTTAAATTTCCCGTTTTTTTGAAAAGCTCTTCCTGCTAGTGATCAAATGCTGATGATGCTTATGTCCTCATTGAATGAGTACCCTTGCACATAAATATTTCAATATAATGATAATGTTTGGTGAAATTAAAATAAACCGCGTTGAGTTTTTGTCAGTAAATATTGTACCTCGAAGTAACTGTTATACATTCTTGATAATTATATTAGCCTTTTAATACGTTAATCGTTTTATTAGATCGGTAGTTTATTAACAAACGCAACGAAGGTAAAATGTTATTACATGTACAAAATGTATAATGCCGGATTTAAACATTTTTAAGCAAACAAACGCGTAATGAAAACTCTCTTCAAGTACAGTACAAATGCTTGTATGAATACAATGTCATATTATTTTAGTTTTTTCGTGCATAATGATTGTTGTCAAATTTGTAAAGATATTATTACTTTACACAGTTTAAACAATGTTAATTCATTGCCATCATTCAATACATACTCTGTTTGACATTTAAAGTAAATAAAGTAACGGAGAAAGTTTTACTTGGAGTTTTGTGGTATGAAGTAAATGATGTTGTCGTCTTAAGTTAAACATATTGGCTGCCAAAGAAAAGGCAAACAATGGCTTAGATAACAAGGGGCCAAATAAAACTATAAGGTCAAGAAAATAATAAGAAAAAGATGTAAATGCAAACAACAGCTAAGATAACAAGAGGTCAATCAAACCCCAAAGGGTCCAGTAGGACAGACAGAACAAAGGACGTACATGCAAAACAACAGCTTAGTTACAAGGAGGTATATTAAAACAACAAGGTCAATGAGGACAGAACAAATAAAAAGACGTAAAGGCAAACAAGATAAAATGGGGTCAATCAAAACTTTAAGGTCAAACAGAACAGGAAGCAGAAAGACATAAAGGCAAACAACAGCCCACAAAATATTTGACTGAAACCGAACCTGCCGATTCACTCAAAGGTTTTACTAGGGTCTATATAAATATTATCACCTGATTGTCTTCTATCCGACATTAAACCCTATGATACATGTGATCTACTGTTATTAATTTACATTTCCTTGATGTGAATATTCCTTATGTAGGTATCCCTCTTTTTTGTTTCGGTGTGTACATGTTAGCAATTCCATGGTTTCAATGGTGTTTTTATAACTTGGGGGCTTTTGCCGTATACAAATTATTATTATTAACTAGTTGTGCAAACAAAATTATGAATACTAGTATACTAAATGTTATCACAAATGTGAAGTTGTCTTGTTGAATTACGAATTTCAAATCATTTGCAAAATTTAATAAAAAAGAGCTTTTATCTCATCAGCGTTTTATATAAAAAAAGTTTCAAAGCAAACATTGCTATCTTTCTTTTTGACAAAAATCTATTCAAAAGATGTGTAAAATTATACTGTTTTTTAATCAATGCGTCTAGTATCGTTTTTTTATAACCCTCAATTTGCTAATTTATAATTTGAACATAAAGTCACATTGGCCGATAGCAAAACAGTTAATTTAGCTCATATTAATATCACACAATATATAAGAAAACCACACAGAATGAAAACATCAATTCAAATATCGAAATATAGCATAAAAACAAAATCATGCAACGTTAAAATATAACTGCACAGTATGAAACATAAACTCTTATATGGTAAATTATATAATCCGCTTAAATGTTTCATTTAACCCCTCTGTAAATCGCTTAATGACATGGATGGATTAGCAGATCAAGCAGCACACTTTTCTTATAAAATAAAAGAAGAAAGTTAATGAATAAAATAGCCTTTTATATCTTACTACTGGTTAATATCATTGTTGATGGTCATACAGTTGGTTATATCGTTGCTAACATCCAAGTCTTTTTATCTCTGTGGTTGGATAATTGTCTCATTTAGGGAATCATACTACGCATGGATCATAGTGGTGATGCATGCATAGCCGGAAACGATTAACCTGTCGACCGACGCGGTCTCTCTCCGTTTAGAATTCATAAATTTTTAACTTGATTTGTAGGAAAAATTTAAAAGGTGTTGACCGTTATATAGTATTTTAATCTTCCAGATTTATTGAATTGTTCTTTGACCTACTGAGAGCGTGTCACTCCTGCAAAGGTAACACCGTGTTAAATGGTTCAACTCGTGGATGCAAAAGTGCTTCATAAATTCTCATTGAACCATCTGAAAAATCTGATGTGCATGCTACTCTAAACTAATTTGATGTAAGAAAGAAAAGAACTTCCGGTACGGAATAGATCAATGTATGGCGGTATCTAACATAGACAACCATCGTACGTTAAATTCGCCGTAACAACGTGCAGATTTTAGATCTTTAGAAACCAGTATAGTCGTGTGATCCGTAATTTTACATTTTTCCGTAAAAGTACAATGCCTATCATAAATTTGTGTCGAAATTCAATATAAATAAGAAAAGAAAAAGAAAATTCCAACTATGAACAAAAACATAACTAAACAATCCCTTTATAAAAAGGTATGAACATCTAACATTAATAGTCAACCTGTAAATTATATGCCAACAAGTGTATTTAGCTGCATTTAGAAAATTTGAAAGAGAAATTAACTTTTACTTATTCCTTAGTTATATGTTTCTAAAAAGTCTGTTTGATAATCAGTTCCGTTTTCTTTCTTTTTTACAAGTGAAATCATACTGCTATATAAAATTAGTCAGTTTATGGTGAGCTTTATTAGCATGTTCCATTTAATTTTACAGTCGGAATATGACGCTTTCCTTTCATCTCTGAAACAACTTTGCTAATTGAACTTAAAAGAGTGAAATTAAAGTCAACATTACATTTCAGTTGGAAGTAAAACCTTTCTGTTGATTTTTATTAATTGATCTTCAAATTTCTTTTTCTCTTTAACTAAATGAATGTTGAATGTTTTAAAATTACTCCAAGACACCGCATATCAAAAGAAAGGGATTTGAAATAATTTGTAAAACAAAATCCACCCAAGGCCAAAAGACACGGAGGTAAACAACTACGGATCCTTCAATCATGAACATTGAACTACATGTTGTGTTGCTACTATTCGTCATGTGTTACTGATCTGTATATACAGTCATATAGACGCAGCTCTAAATAACGTTACAGATGGCTAATTTAGGCTCTCCCTTTCTTAGTCGTTAAAATGTTCTGCTGCTAATGATCAAATGCTGATGATTCTGATAACCTTATTGAATAGGTTCACTACTACGTAAGTATTTCAATATTATAATAATTTTTAGTGAATTTAAATAAACGGCGTTGAGTTTTTGTCGGTAAACACTGTCCGGTAGTTCATTGACGAATGCAACGATGCTTAAATGTTATTAAATGTATAAAATATATCATGTAGGTTTTAAACATTTTCAAGCAAACAAACGCGTGATGAAAACTCCTTAAGTACAGTATTTTCTTGCCAAATGCTTGTATGAATACAGTGTCATACTATTTCAGTGTTTTCGGGTATTATGATTGTTGTCCATTGTTGATGCTCTACAAATTCACTAGTTAACTAATTTAAATCTAAACAGTTATTATCAGCTACATGTATATCGGACACTTCATATTTGTCATGCATAACGACATTGCAAAATTTTGCCATGAAATTTTACTTGAACATTTGAAAAACACTTCTAATGATGTTGTTTCAGGGGATATAATATGGGTTGCATCTACCAAATGGTAACTATTGGACACAAAATTACAGACACTGGTCCAGATGCACAAATATGGAAAACAGTGGAATTATCTATAAGGTTCTCAAAAGGTTACTGAAAAAAGTCTTGAATTCAAAGATGTGTTATCAAGTTTTGAAGATGTTAAGATCTTTTGATTTTGAAAGATATTTCAATATAAGACTATATTTAAATGTTTACTTTTAGTGTTTTTGTTGTTGTCAAAACCTAAGATAACATTTGAACTAGGAGAAACAGCCTTCTATATTATTAATTGCTCTTGCATATGTTCTATATGATTATAGATTGATGTTGATACATTTATGTACTTTACATAGTATCTTATATTACTTTAAAGAATGCCTCATATATATATTCTAATTCTTTTATCCGTTACACGTATACATATACCTGAATGCGGCATACATCCTGTTTTAAATGTTTGTCGTATGCGGTGATACTTTAATAAACTTGAATCTGAATCATAATTAATGTTTAATTATCCGCTTTAAATTGGATTTACTATCATATTTGTTTTTAATCTGCAGTTTAGTTCCTGTGAATCGGCTTCAAATTCCGACAAGTTTGGTGGTAGAGTATAGAAATGGAGATTTATCTCATTTAAACAAGACATTAATACTAATAGAATATCGACTTAGAGGTTCGTTTACGACAACATCCCCATATTAAGGTGACATCCTGTTTCTCCCACTTTTAATATCATGCCTTACATAAACATTTGAGTATTTGTTGTTTTAGTATTAAAGTTTGTTTCTAAATTGTTCTTGTGTTTTAATTCACCGGTAAACTTTTAAAAATTGTCTTTATGTTTTTATGTTATAATATTGAAATGATTTTTTGAAAAAAATAGAAGTTATTAAATACTTGTGTTTAAATTGAAATGTTTAAATAATAAAATAAGGATTCTGTTATATTTATTTTCTTGTGGAGTAATACCTAAAAAAAATTCAAAGACTTTCGGCTTCAGTCTATATGTCTTTGTGTTATAATAGTACAAATTATTTGTAAAAACTTTTGATAATTAGGGTAATTAAAAGTAGGAGAAACAGGACTAAACCCAATATTAATTGTATTAAAAAGAATGAAAAAAATACATAGTTGCTTACATCCACGTGATTTGGTATCTGGCTCGTTGATAGTTAGTTGTCTGATTTGCAATTATACTGCATCTTCTTATTATTATGCGTCAGATGATTTAAAAAACAAATACTTGGTATTTAATAGTACAAATGTACAGTTTATATAGGGTAAGCATAGATGAAAACTAAATAATTCAAGCAAACATCTTGAAGATTACTACAGATCGACAGGTCAAGAGTCTGAAAAGCTTCTGATGCGTCTATTCCATGTATCTTTTGAACTACCAGGTGAACAATCCGACTTTTTTTTTATCGCAAGTATAAACCATGGTATATATTCTACATAATAATACAGTATCAAACATTTAGTGTAGATTTATTTGTTAAATATAAATACAATATTTGTCGATATTTTTACTGGCCTATTTAATACCTAAAAGGCTTATCATTTCTGATTTGTTAAAAGTATTGCATCATGACCGATATTTAATTCTATACTTTCTCCTTGAAGTTTGATACGCACTAGAGAGGTTCCGGGTCAAACGATGTTTATACGCAAGTAAATGAGAGATAGTAAAGATAGTACAAATGAACATTGTGACCTTACTGCAGGCATCTGATCTGCTTGAATTGGACAATAAAGCATCAATGTTGCTAAAAATGTGTTGTATAACGCTGTGTGGGACAAATTTGCCAATTCAGAATTGGCAAATATAACTTCTTCACTGGTAAGAGATATTGTAAATATTCTTTCAACAACAGAAAAGTAATAAAAAAGGGAAAATGACATATGACACATGTCACATGACACCTCAGTAGGTCGCATGTACTTTTAAAGATAAATCTCTCGTGGGAAATTTAGGATTCGCCATGGGAACATTCAATAGTCCTATGGGAAAAGGTAGCGTTCCCGTCGGAAAATCTAAAGTTCATATTGCAAAATTAAAGTTTCGATAGCAAAACAATTCTATAGCTGTGTTTCCAAAGTAAATTCTTACTTCCCATAGGAAATTTTAAAAAGTCCCACGTGAACAATTTTTTTCCCATGGGAATTTCAATACATATAGTTTACGTAAATCTGTATAGACTTTATTTCAGTATGACAACCCAAGATGACACGTGGTCCACACAAGCATATATGTTTTTAATTCTTGTTCTTAAATGGTCAGCATTGCCACCAGATCCTATCGCCTATCCAGCATTTTTGGGACTAACTTAAAAACATAACCATCATTGCACAAACGCAATGGATACGCTTGAACAGTTGCATGGTGCTACTTTGCCAAATATTGCTAGGATGCTATTGTTACTTCTACATGTAACATATTTTTTTCTTACATATTTAAATTTATTTCTTCCCATACATTCATATAAAAATCAAGACATCTCTTTTCCCAACAGAAAAATAGTATTATTTGTCCCAATAGCTGGCATCCTGTCACTCAAGACCAACTGACACACAATAGTACGAAAAAAACATAGAAAACTAAAGACTAAACAACACATACCTCACCAAAAACTGGGGCGATCTTAGGTGCTCCGGAAGGGTAAGCAGATCCTGCTCTACATATGGCACCAGTCGTGTTGCTCATGTAAGTACAAACCCGGTGATAAGTCTATTTCTGTAGGTCATATTCAAGAAAAAAGGGACGGGATTGTAGTTACGACAATTTGAATATATCCGTCGTCATCTGTGAAACAGATATTCCATAACGGTCAACCAACACGTGATGGTAACATTTACGAAGGGATGATTTCAACTTCACCACTTGGAACTCTTGGTTTAATAGCTTCCTTGTGAGCAGCAACCCTCTATGAAGGAAATCATGATAGGAGATACAAGCACTGTAATATCGTATCAACTGGGAGATATATATTCCGTCTCAAGTTCGATGAAATAGCTGCGTTCAACATTTATTTATAATTATTTACTGAGTGAACATCATCTATATAGCGGAAAGTAAAGTTAAAGGATAGTGCTAACTTCTTTTCTTTTCCTTAGAAGTACCCGTATGAAGTCCGCCTCATATGAATAAATGAACAAGTCGACAAGAAGAGGAGCATAGTTAGTTTCCATGGGGATGCCGATTGTTTGTTGAAAAACACGTCCTCCAAAAGGAACAAATATGTTGTCAATCAAAAATCTAAGCAGCTTGATAATGTCAGTTTCAGAGAATTTTTTGTTTGAATCAGAGTGTTTTTACAAAGTACGATTTATCCCTCCCTAAGACAAGATACTTGTATCTACGTTAGTATAGTATCTATTGAAAAGGACTTAATTTATGAAATGATATTAATTAAAATTTCATAAGAGTTATTTTACAACCTGCTGAAAGGCGAATCTTTTCACTTTCAATGACAATTAAAAACAAAAAGAAATGAAGTAAAGCTTACACTTCATTTATATATAACTAGCAATCATACATTATTTGAAATAAATCTC
Source organism: Mytilus coruscus (assembly GCA_017311375.1). Taxonomy (NCBI): domain Eukaryota; kingdom Metazoa; phylum Mollusca; class Bivalvia; order Mytilida; family Mytilidae; genus Mytilus; species Mytilus coruscus. The sequence goes on along the minus strand of CM029602.1, from coordinate 32,738,422 downwards.
TATTATAGATTAACTTTAAGAAATCTCTTTTCTAGATTACACCTTACCAGGATTGATCCTGTCTGACCAAGGTATCGGAATAATTTCAAATATAAAAAAAATTATGTACCCTTTTAACTAAGAACAATACAGTGCTTGTATGATAGTGAATGTACACATTTGATAGTTTTTAGTGAAATTTTATGTTTCAATTTCAAAAGAGCCTTTTTAAGATAACGAAATGAAAACATATTTATCCAATAACGAAAACACAAAAAGCACTGACTGCTGTTTGAAACTTCATATGCATATTTAAGTAATGTCTATGATATAAAAAAGTATAACAAAAATACAGAACTCCACAGCATATTCGAAAAGGAGACGTCCATACAAACGGACAAAATTAAGCGCTATCAATCAAGTCGTTACTTCAAATCTTCTTTTGTATATTTCTTGTGTAAAATGAGACTTTACGATTTCTTAAAATACATTCTTTGTGATACTTAAAGTGAATTAGTTCCTGTTTTTGAACAATTTGTCATATGCTCAGTGGTTGTCGTTTGTTTATGTGGTTCATACGTGTTTCTCGTTTCTCGTTTTTAATATAGATTATACCGTTGGTTTTCCTGTTTGAATGGTTTTACACTAGTCATTTTGGGGGCCCTTTATAGCTTGCTGTTCAGTGTGAGCCAAGGCTCCGTTTTGCAGGCCGTACTTTGACCTATAATGGTTTACTTTTACAAATTTTGGCTTGGACGGAGAGTTGTCTCATTGGCACTCATACCACATCTTCTTATATCTATGTAGTATATATCTTGACTGTTAACATCGCATCGGAACAATAGCAAAATAGATTTGTATTTTAGTAGTCACCGATTCGTACCAATCAAAGAATTAAACATTAAAGGTCATTACTTACATACTTAGTCCTTGCTATGCCTTATGGCACATAGGGCAAGGACAAGTTTCCTCCCCTCTTCTCTGTTGTTTGCTTTTTTTTCCATTGTGCCCCAGGTATATCCTCTTTCCTTTAATTGTTCATTAATTCAATTAAACATCATTACTGCATACATTTTCAAGTGATAATTGGCAAGGTTTCAAATTCTCAGATTTATTTTTCAATAATCTGTGGCGTTGTCAATTTTCATATCAGGTTTCCGTATTTAGTTCAAATGAAATTGTTCCAAAATTAATAATTAAGTTTATCAAAATCAATTATAGGACACTAGAAATTCTAACGAAACAATGTGTTACAGAAGACAGTCGATTGCAGTACAATCAAAAATAAACATATTTTATTCAGTTGCAATGTTATGGAATAAACAATATAAATTTATCAGTATTTATAATGATTCAAGAGTTAAATGAGTGCGTTTGTTTTAAACTATATACGAACAGACATTACTGTGCTTTGCTTGAAATTAGATTTAAATATAGAAAGGCTTTTTTTTAAGTATGAACAGAATAAAATTGTCAATCTCTTAGAGTGAATATAGAACACAAATGACTGGTAACAAATGAGGTTGCTTTCTTCGTTTAGATATAAAGTTTACATCCTTCAAACTGAAACCAATACGGAGCTAGTTTCTTCGACAAGCTTCAAACTGCTCTTTATTTAACAATAGGCACTAAAAGACGTTGCAACACAAACATCTTGGGTTTTTATAAATACTGATTGTTCTACTAGCTATATACGAACCTGCATATAATTCGAAGTCGCTGCAAATTAGCTTGTGTCCAGTGTTCCTAGAGCGATAACACAATCACCCATTTTGTGTTATGCTAAACCTATAAACTGATATTCTCACTTCAAAATTGCTAGGTTGTGAGTTCAAATCCCGCACGTGGCAGGTAAGATCGATTTCACACTTAATTGTCCAGGTTGTCAGTTTTCCTACCGAAGATCAGCGGTTCACTCCGTCTTCTTCCATCCATAAAAGCTGACGGCCACGAAATAGGACAATAGTGCTGAAAGTGGCGTTAAACATTAATCAATCAATCAATCTAGAGTGTTACTGTCAAGAACTATAAGATTTATCATGGGAAGAACATTCTGTTGGTATCGGTATAGGAATAAAACGCATTGGATTAATTTTATAATAGTTCTTGTGGTTTGCTTGATGGAGACACATCATTGATCATTGGAGTTCCTATATATGCCATTGAAAATTTCTTTTTATCTCGAGTGTTCAGAGAAGGTAACTCTCTATTTTGAAACTGAAATTCACAAATGCGTTAATTTTAGAACAAAATGATTTTTAACCAACAATGACAAATATATGCAAGGAATATTTTTAAAGTAAACTCTTAGTGTAAACGTGTTTAGATTATGATATTCATCATAGATACCAGGATTCAAATTTTGTACGCCAGACGCGCGTTAAAGCAATGGTGATGTTGGCCGTGATCGTGTGAATGAGTGTGTAAGAGGGACTTGTGCAATACTTTGCACAAGATATAAATGGTCCAAACATCTCAAGCAAAACTAACCATAAATGGCTTTGGATATTCTGTTAGATTCTGTTTGGTCAGTTACTCAAGAATTTATACAGTATTGGTTTTCATCATTTTTGTGCGTATGTATATCAGGAAAGGCGCTTCAGACACGCTCAATTTGTAATATTTTTGTTATCTGCACATAGAAGCGTTCAAAGCAGTTAACGATTTATCTTGATAATGTTTGCCCTTTTATTTGTGTTACTTATTTTGTTGGCAGTTCTACAGACATGGGCTAAATATACATCAGATAGCGACAAAACAATGCTCAGATGGTTAAATATATATCAACGAATAAGCGGTTTTTGTTGCTTGACATCATCTACTGACTCAGTGGAACAGTTTCGGTAATGATCTAAATGCAAACAAATACACACCTGATAGACTTTTGACTAACAAAGTGCTTCCGTGAAACTTCTCTAGCTAGGGTCAGAAAGCTACATGTATAATATACTTATAAAAAGTGAAAACTGACTACCTCACATGGTATTAAGTCATAACGGAAATATAAGTCCAAAAATCGTGCTGTCGTAGAAGTATGTGATGACTTTAAAGACATCAGTATTATTCAATATGATATTAACAGCATCAAACTTATAGCATGTCATCATGACATACCTGGCTAAATAATAATAAGTTATTAAGGCTCGTTTGAGGTGACTGGAGTTAATAGGCTGAAATCTCACACTTATAAAATTAGAAAATACATTTTAGAAAAAAGGATAAATGTGCTTTCCAAAAATCGAAAGGGGGCAATGGCTCTCCAGCCAGATTATTCAGCATAAATGCACGTGAATATCCTCCCATTTCCCGAGCAATGCCAGAAAAAGACAAACCTGCTCCATTTTATCTTCCAATAGAACTGATTGGTCATCAGGGAACGGAAGAGCTTTTTTCGATCTTTTTCCTATTACTTACACTACACTTCCATACCATCATACTAGACAGAAATATTCTTATTTTTGTTCCAACTAGATCGTTCTGTGTGTATTTTCCAACTTGTTAACTCTCGAAGTATTCGTATTGAGGTTTAAGATTCCTATAATCAAATATATGTATAACTGGTAAATTATTAATTAAGCCGAATTCGTTACCATAAATTACTTGAAATATTTACTAAATTCTTTTATAGAGACAAAGAATTATTTCGACGTTTGCCTGTACCTTTAGAAACTTTAATTTAAACGGATTATTGAAATATCAGATCTAATTTTTCCGATGGTGCTGTTTATAGAATTCATGAAGTTAAATACCTTTTTATGCACTTCTTATGGTCCCCTTGACGAGTCGCCAGAGTCCGATGGTAAATAGTATATCCGTCTGTCTGTCTGTCCGTCCGTCCGTGTATTTGTCAGAATTCATATGTCGTATGATAAGTCAGCATAGCATCAACCGATTTTTGTAACTTTTATGCACAGTATTATTGCCTATAAAAGGGAGGTCCCTATCGAATTTGGTGAAACAATTGTGGTAAAACCTAAGTTTTAATTGGAAAATGAAAATTTTAAGAAACGTAAGTTTGTGCTAGAAATTCAACGAACACCAATGCAAAGGTATAATATGTTTTTTGAAATTGATGCTCGATGTTGAAATTATTTTTTTATGAAATTTATGAGGAAAAATTGGCCGTAAAAGCTCATTTTTTGTTAAAAACTCACAATTCCTTAGAAGTATATTTTGTACTAGGAAATTTCAAAGATAATTTTAAAATATATAATAGAATAAGTAGTGCCAAATTGATTCCAGTTGTCCAAATAAACAGAAATGGTGGTAAAAAGCAGGGTTTTAGTTAAAAAAATTAACAAAATTTAAGAGACATCGATTTCAATGAAATAGACATGAAGTTGTTTATGAAATCTTTACACTAAATTCGTTGGAATGTACTGATTGATATTAAGTATTGGAAAACCTGGCTGATTTATCAGTTCAAATTGGCTTTTTACTAGTATAGCTTTCAATAATTGCGAGAACTCTTAGATACCTTGTGATTTTTGTGTATTTGTAAGGTTAATTTGTATGGGCTACTTTTCGTTCGGATGGGTCAAGCCCTTTCCAACTGACTTTTACTGATGTTCTCATGTTTTGCTAACCCAGGCTAGGGGGAAGTTGGTTTCTCAAAAAGATGTTTAATCTCGTCACTTTCTTTGTGTGTATATCCCAAGTCAGGAGCATGTAATTCATTGGTTGTCGATGGCTGCTGTATGCTTTATTTGTTATTTTGTTTTGATTATTGTTTAAAATATAACTAAGGTAGTTGGTTTTCTGTTTTGACCTGTTTTACCTATTGCCATTCTCGGGCGTTTATAGCTTTCTATACGGTATGGGTTTTGCTCTTCTCATTGGTGAAGGGGTTCGGTTACCTATTGTTGTTGACATCTTCTTCCTGTTGTCTTTAGTGTATAGCTGTCTCATTAGCAATCATACCACATCCCCTCATGTTTATATTGATGGAGATTTTTATGGCTGTCGGTATTAAGCGCTGATGACAATTGAGCGGTTGATGCTTCATGAGGCCTTTCGTTCACCCAATTAATTATATATTTCACTATATTCTTTTTTATTTTAAACATTAAAATAATCTCACAAATATACCACATAAACGTTTATCCATTACATACAAAACATACATAAATATAAAATACTTTTTTTTTGACTTTTTATCAAAAGTTCAAAGACAATAATCTTATCTGTTATGACAACTTAAATCTCTTTGAGCATGTGTGAAATTCTGGTAATGATATGTATCAATGAACTATATATGCAACTTAAAAAAAGTTAAGCAACACAACTTCTGACTGAAGTAAAACAAAATATCGATTTTAAGTTTGTGTTTTCTTAATCTTCAATCATTTGTGTACTAGTTATGTTGGTCAAATCTAAGACATATTCACTGTTTGCAAACTTTGAGGGAAGGGATCAAAACTGAAAGTCAAAATTTTAACATTTTTTTGCACATGGTCTAGTTAAAAAATGCATACAACGCACGAAATTGACGAAGTGGTGAAGCTGATGGCATAATTGATACAGATGAACAGAAACTAACATTTCCCTCGCAATTTTTTTTTTTTTTTTTTTTAATTGGGAGGGGCACTTTTTACCCCCAAAATTTGTATCATAATCGTTTAGTTTTCTTCTTTAATCAATTCATTATATATAAAACAGAAATGTATTTAATTTCAGATCATTTTAAGCATTTTTATATGAGCCCTCAAAGTTTGACCCCCATTAATCTCAATGGAAGTGTTGAAAAACTTCTTTGAGTAGTATATCAAAGAATGATGTTTGTGCATTTTAGCATATGTCAATATGTATACGATGAAAAATGAAGCACGATTAAATGTCCTTATGAATATTGATATTCATATTTTAACAAATGTTCATTCAATGCGATGTGACGATCAAATCGTAAGTGAATATACGTTTATAATGTTTTTAATTCTGTACTCCCTTGACAAGACCCGTTTGGCTTCTGTAGCTTCCTAGATCGTCGATGGAAGGAAAACGAACCATTAAAACTTCGCTGAGCTCCTGTTGATGGCACTGACATTGTAAAGCGTCTAACAGATTGTGTATACCGATTAACACAAAACATTTTGTCGAACAAGACGTTGAATCCACTTCGGAAAGTTTTGTTCATATATTCAGTTGCAATGTTATGGAATAAACAATATAAATTTATCAGTATTTATAATGATTCAAGAGTTAAATGAGTGCGTTTGTTTTAAACTATATACGAACAGACATTACTGTGCTTTGCTTGAAATTAGATTTAAATATAGAAAGGCTTTTTTTAAGTATGAACAGAATAAAATTGTCAATCTCTTAGAGTGAATATAGAACACAAATGACTGGTAACAAATGAGGTTGCTTTCTTCGTTTAGATATAAAGTTTACATCCTTCAAACTGAAATCAATACGGAGCTAGTTTCTTCGACAAGCTTCATACTGCTCTTTATTTAACAATAGGCACTAAAAGACGTTGCAACACAAACATCTTGGGTTTTTATAAATACTGATTGTTCTACTAGCTATATAAGAACCTGCATATAATTCGAAGTCGCTGCAAATCAGCTTGTGTCCAGTGTTCCTAGAGCGATAACACAATCACCCATTTTGTGTTATGCTAAACCTATAAACTGATATTCTCACTTCAAAATTGCTAGGTTGTGAGTTCAAATCCCGCACGTGGCAGGTAAGATCGATTTCAAACTTAATTGTCCAGGTTGTCAGTTTTCCTACCGAAGATCAGCGGTTCACTCCGTCTTCTTCCATCCATAAAAGCTGACGGCCACGAAATAGGACAATAGTGCTGAAAGTGGCGTAAAACATTAATCAATCAATCAATCTAGAGTGTTACTGTCAAGAACTATAAGATTAATCATGGGAAGAACATTCTGTTGGTATCGGTATAGGAATAAAACGCATTGGATTAATTTTTATAATAGTTCTTGTGGTTTGCTTGATGGAGACACATCATTGATCATTGGAGTTCCTATATATGCCATTGAAAATTTCTTTTTTATCTCGAGTGTTCAGAGAAGGTAATTCTCTATTTTTGAAACTGAAATTCACAAATGCGTTAATTTTAGAACAAAAATGATTTTTAACCAACAATGACAAATATATGCAAGGAATATTTTTTAAAGTAAACTCTTAGTGTAAACGTGTTTAGATTATGATATTCATCATAGATACAAGGATTCAAATTTTGTACGCCAGACGCGCGTTAAAGCAATGGTGATGTTGGCCGTGGTCGTGTGAATGAGTGTGTAAGAGGGACTTGTGCAATACTTTGCACAAGATATAAATGGTCCAAACATCTCAAGCAAAACTAACCATAAATGGCTTTGGATATTCTGTTAGATTCTGTTTGGTCAGTTACTCAAGAATTTATACAGTATTGGTTTTCATCATTTTTTGTGCGTATGTATATCAGGAAAGGCGCTTCAGACACACTCAATTTGTAATATTTTTTGTTATCTGCACATAGAAGCGTTCAAAGCAGTTAACGGTTTATCTTGATAATGTTTGCCCTTTTATTTGTGTTACTTATTTTGTTGGCAGTTCTACAGACATGGGCTAAATATACATCAGATAGCGACAAAACAATGCTCAGATGGTTAAATATATATCAACGAATAAGCGGTTTTTGTTGCTTGACATCATCTACTGACTCAGTGGAACAGTTTCGGTAATGATCTAAATGCAAACACATACACACCTGATAGACTTTTGACTAACAAAGTGCTTCCGTGAAACTTCTCTAGATAGGGTCAGAAAGCTACATGTATAATATACTTATAAAAAGTGAAAACTGACTACCTCACATGGTATTAAGTCATAACGGAAATATAAGTCCAAAATCGTGCTGTCGTAGAAGTATGTGATGACTTTAAAGACATCAGTATTATTCAATATGTTATTAACAGCATCAAACTTATAGCATGTCATCATGACTTACCTGGCTAAATAATAATAAGTTATTAAGGCTCGTTTGAGGTGACTGGAGTTAATAGGTTGAAATCTCACACTTATAAAATTAGAAAATACATTTTAGAAAAAAGGATAAATGTGCTTTCCAAAAATCGAAAGGGGGCAATGGCTCTGCAGCCAGATTATTCAGCATAAATGCACGTGAATATCCTCCCATTTCCCGAGCAATGCCAGAAAAAGACAAACCTGCTCCATTTTATCTTCCAATAGAACTGATTGGTCATCAGGGAACGGAAGAGCTTTTTTCGATCTTTTTCCTATTACTTACACTACACTTCCATACCATCATACTAGACAGAAATATTCTTATTTTGTTCCAACTAGATCGTTCTGTGTGTATTTTCCAACTTGTTAACTCTCGAAGTATTCGTATTGAGGTTTAAGATTCCTATAATCAAATATATGTATAACTGGTAAATTATTAATTACGCCGAATTCGTTACCATAAATTACTTGAAATATTTACTAAATTCTTTTATAGAGACAAAGAATTATTTCGACGTTTGCCTGTACCTTTAGAAACTTTAATTTAAACGGATTATTGAAATATCAGATCTAATTTTTCCGATGGTGCTGTTTATAGAATTCATGAAGTTAAATACCTTTTATGCACTTCTTATGGTCCTCTTGACGAATCGCCAGAGTCCGATGGTAAATAGTATATCCGTCTGTCTGTCTGTCCGTCCGTCCGTCTATTTGTCAGAATTCATATGTCGTATGATAAGTCAGCATAGCATCAACCGATTTTTGTAACTTTTATGCACAGTATTATTGCCTATAAAAGGGAGGTCCCTATCGAATTTGGTGAAACAATTGGTAAAACCTAAGTTTTAATTGAAAAATCAAAATTTTAAGAAATGTAAGTTTGTGCTAGAAATTCAACGAACACCAATGCAAAGGTATAATATGTTTTTTGAAATTGATGCTCGATGTTGAAATTATTTTTTTATGAAATTTATGAGGAAAAATTGGCCGTAAAAGCTCATTTTTTGTTAAAAACTCACAATTCCTTAGAAGTATATTTTGTACTAGGAAATTTCAAAGATAATTTTAAAATATATAATAGAATAAGTAGTGCCTAATTGATTCCAGTTGTCCAAATAAACAGAAATGGTGGTAAAAAGCAGGGTTTTAGTTAAAAAAAAATAACAAAATTTAAGAGACATCGATTTCAATGAAATAGGCATGAAGTTGTTTATGAAATCTTTTCACTAAATTCGTTGGAATGTACTGATTGATATTAAGTCTTGGAAAACCTGGCTGATTTATCAATTCAAATTGGCTTTATACTAGTATAGCTTTCAATAATTGCGAGAACTCTTAGATACCTTGTAATTTTTGTGTATTTGTAAGGTTAATTTGTATGGGCTACTTGTCGTTCGGATTGGTCAAGCCCTTTCCAACTGATTTTTACTGATGTTCTCATGTTTTGCTTACCCAGGCTAGGGGGAAGTTGGTTTCTCAAAAAGATGTTTAATCTCGTCACTTTCTTTGTGTGTATATCCCAAGTCAGGAGCATGTAATTCATTGGTTGTCGATGGCTGCTGTATGCCATATTTGTTATTTTGTTTTGATTATTGTTTAAAATATAACTAAGGTAGTTGGTTTTCTGTTTTGACCTGTTTTTCCTATTGCCATTCTCGGGCGTTTATAGCTTTCTATACGGTATGGGTTTTGCTCTTCTCATTGGTGAAGGGTTCGGTTACCTATTGTTGTTGACATCTTCTTCCTGTTGTCTTTAGTGTATAGCTGTCTCATTAGCAATCATACCACATCCCCTCATGTTTATATTGATGGAGATTTTATGGCTGTCGGTATTAAACGCTGATGACAATTGAGCGGTTGATGCTTCATGAGGCCTTTCGTTCACCCAATTAATTATATATTTCACTATATTCTTTTTATTTTAAACATTAAAATAATCTCACAAATATACCACATAAACGTTTATCCATTACATACAAAACATACATAAATATAAAATACTTTTCTTTTGACTTTTTATCAAAAGTTCAAAGACAATAATCCTATCTGTTATGACAACTTAAATCTCTTTGATCATGTGTGAAATTCTGGTAATGATATGTATCAATGAACTATATATGCTACTTAAAAAATGTTAAGCAACACAACTTCTGACTGAAGTAAAACAAAATATCGATTTTAAGTTTGTGTTTTCTTAATCTTCAATCATTTGTGTACTAGTTATGTTGGTCAAATCTAAGACATATTCACTGTTTGCAAACTTTGAGGGAAGGGATCAAAACTGAAAGTCAAAATTTTAACATTTTTTTGTACATGGTCTAGTTAAAAAAATGCATACAACGCACGAAATTGACGAAGTGGTGAAGCTGATGGCATAATTGCTACAGATGAAAAGAAACTAACATTTCCCTCGCAATTTTTTTTTTTTTTTAATTGGGAGGGCACTTTTACCCTCAAAATTTCTATCATAATCGTTTAGTTTTCTTCTTTAATCAATTCATTATATATAAAACAGAAATGTATTTAATTTCAGATCATTTTAAGCATTTTTATATGAGCCCTCATTAATCTCAATGGAAGTGTTGAAAACTTCTTTGAGTAGTATATCAAAGAATGATGTTTGTGCATTTTAGCATATGTCAATATGTATACGATGAAAAATGAAGCACGATTAAATGTCCTTATGAATATTGATATTCATATTTTAACAAATGTTCATTCAATGCGATGTGACGATCAAATCGTAAGTGAATATACGTTTATAATGTTTTAATTCTGTACTCCTTGACAAGACCCGTTTGGCTTCTGTAGCTTCCTAGATCGTCGATGGAAGGAAAACGAACCATTAAAACTTCGCTGAGCTCCTGTTGATGGCACTGACATTGTAAAGCGTCTAACAGATTGTGTATACCGATTAACACAAAACATTTTGTCGAACAAGACGTTGAATCCACTTCGGAAAGTTTTGTTCATATAAAAATAAATTATTGGGTTGGAACCACAGTTACTAAAGGCCACGAAATGGAATATAAGCCACATAATATGTGCATGCATATGATTGTACAATTCTGGGTTGACGTCACCACAAATTGTCAGCACATGAAGAGGTAGCCAAGTCAATGCATAGGTTATAACAACAGCAAACAACATCTTTAAAGTCTGGAATAAAAAAAAATATATACATATTAATATTAAGTAAAATATTTACAACATTTTTATTTCAGTACAAAATAAATATATAAATACATGTAGCTTAAAGGGATGGTTGAGCGCTCATAAACATGTTAAACCCCGCCTCTTCTTTATATGTCTGTCCCTGGCCAACTGGAACCTGTACTCTGTGGGTTTTCGTTGGTTGCTGTCTGACTTAGTTTTTTTTTCATTGTTTACTTTTAAATAGTTTTAAATTTCATCGTACAAGGCCTTTTATAGCGTACTATACGATCATACATGTATGGGATTGGTCACTGTTGAAGACTGTACGGTGACTTGGGATTTTTTCACATCTTTTCCTTTGGTCTGTATGGATAGTTATCTCTTTGGCAATAATACCACTTATCCTTGATTTTATATTTCAGCAATCATTAAAACTTAAATGAGAGTTTTCAATGAAAGACATGTTTTTTTTTTTTATTTCCTGTTGGGCATGGAAAACCCGAGTTATCAGTCTAAAAATAAAATTAAAACCTGAATTATTTCAATACAAGCGTATTCTAGAATTTGAAAGGTTTCTATTTGGGGTGTTAGTAGTTGAGAATTAAAGGCGTGTGTCGAATTCTGAAATTCTAAAAAGTAAAACTTTGTCCAACAGCCATGTGAAGCACTAAATAACACTTTAATTTGTTGTCATATGTAAAATTTGTGACACGTCGTCCAAGTATATTATTTAAATTGTCCAACATTCAACTTAAAATATGTTTCAAACAGTTTCTGTTTACTTTTACCATCCGATTGAAATGAATTGAATTGTCACAGTGTCTGTTGAAGAATATCATAAAAAAAAAGTTAGCAATTTTGAATTGTCACAGAAAATAACTTTCTTGTGAAACATTTTAGTGCTGTTTTTTCTAACATTTACCTGCCTATCAAATTAAATTATCCTGGTTGTGGTACATTTGAGGATTTAAGTTTCCAATTCCTCTTTTCCCCATATACATGTATTTTGCTTGCAACATAAATGTAATGTTATTATTATAGGACAAGGTTATTAAGTTCCTGATTAGTATGACATCGTACATCTTTTTTTCTTTGACAAAAGACACACTTAAAAGTTAGCTATGTAATTTTCCAATCAAGCATACCGGTTGCGTGACAAGTAATCATCGACAAATGAGTATGAATGGCGGTGTTGTTTCTCTAATGTTTTAATGACTATCTTTTCCGTGCTTAGACCTTTTTTTCCACAAAATATGATAGAGACATTAACATTTGTTAATACCAAGAATCACACATAGCTGAGAGGTTAATACCCGGATAAATAAACATTGATGAAGACATAATCTTTCAATCAGTTTAATTGAGGTCTGGAGCTGGCATGTCAGTTAACTGCTAGTAGTCTGTTGTTATTTATGTATTATTGTCATTTTGTTTATTTTCTTTTTTACATCTTCTGACATCGGACTCGTACTTCTCTTTAACTGACTTTTAATGTGCGTATTGTTATGCGTTTACTTTTCTACATTGGCTAGAGGTATAGGGGAGGTTGAGATCTCATAAACATGTTTAACCCGCCGCATTTTGCGCCTGTCCCAAGTCAGGAGCCTCTGGCCTTTGTTAGTATTTTACTTTTAGTTTCTTGTGTATAATTTGAGTTTAGTATGACGTCCATTATCACTGAACTAGTATATATATTTGTTTAGGGGCCAGCTTAAGGACGCCTCCAGGTGCGAATTTCTCGCTGCATTGAAGACCTATTGGTGACCTTCTGTTGTTGTCTGTTCTATGGTCGGGTTGTTGTCTCTTTGACATATTCCATTTCCATTCTCAATTTTATTGTAAACAAAGGCGAAGGTTAACATTGTCTTTACAGTTAATACGAGAGCGCAACCATTACAAAATTCATACCCGCTGATTGCATATGCAAGATTGGTGGATGGATGACTGTTTAATGTCCAGTGTCAAATTAAATGCACATGCAGGACGAGAACAGGAAAATATGAGTAAAACCCTGCTTTGTACTAGACCGACAAGCTGAGTCGAACTTTTAATGTGCTAGTTCACTAGATAACATTCACCCTACACGGACACATTATTCCGATTCCGAGCAGACCAATCTTTACTTTTTTTCTTTTAAATGCCGCGTATTAAAAAGCGGAGAAGCAGCAAAAAGTAAAGTAACAAAAATACCGAACTCCATGGAAAATTAAAAACGGAAAGTCCCTTATTAAATGGCAAAATTAAAAGCTCAAACACATTAAACGAATGGAAAACAACTGTCATATTCCTGACTTGGTACAGGCATTTCCTTATGTAGAAAATGGTGGATTAAACCTGGTTTTATAGCTAGCTCACCCTCTCACTTGTATGACAGCAATTTATTGAAACACCGATTTTAATCTTTGATTTGACCCGACCGGGGTTTCAAGGAACCCATGATATCCCTTAATCGAGACGAGCACGCGAAAACGAGACCATAATTTAGAGAAGAATGTTACCTCATATTTACAGCATAATTGTTCTTTTCTAGATTTACATATTTCAATTTCACCCGGATAACTTAAAAGAAAAAATTACGACAAAAGAGACGATTTTTCGTTTCGTTCCTTATTGTTGATTTAACTTTTTTGGACGACGATGTTCTTTTGATCACTTCTAAAAGTGTGTTTATTTCGCAAATCGTTCGCTATGCGCTTGTCTGTAGTTACGTTTTAGATTTTAATGAACGTAATCTTAGTATAACTGGTGAATTTTTAAGTCAAGGATTTCCTTATCATAAATTATTTAAAACTTTTACAACATTCTTTCGTGATAGATAAAAAGATCTAATTTGGAAGTTTGGCTGCACGTGAAGAGTACTTATTACCAACGGAACGGGGTATCACATCCTAATTGTTACGGTAAGGTTGTTTATAAAGCCCGTAAATTTAGATACGATCCAACTAAACTCATTTATCCTTTGAATAAACTTATTTTTAAGATAATCAATTTAACACTGAAGTTAGATCTTTGAATAAAAAATGTTCTTATCGGTACTAACATTAATTTTGTTTAAAAAAATTAAAATAAGTACATAATTAAATATGTATTGCAAATCTAATGAGTCAAGCTTTTTTCAAGGTCTTTAAGTACCTGTCCCAAGTCAAGAGTCTGTAATACAGTAGTTGTCGTTGATTCATGTTTGTCATATTTGTTAATCGTTAATTGTTTTGTTATGGATCAGGCCGTTGATTTACTCTTTTGAATTGTTTCTCATTTTGTCATGTCGGGGCCTTTTATAGCTGGCTAATATATGGTAAGGGTTTTACTCATCGTCGAAGGCCGTACGATGACCTATAATTATTTACATGCACGTCGTTTGGACTATGATAGATAGTTGTCTCATTGGCAAGCATACCAAATCTGCTTATTTTTATACAGTTACACAAAAAAATTGTATTAAAATTTAGTATTCAACATTTTAATCAGCCTTGACTTCATCTGCTTGAATAATATAATGAATAGAGGTCTAAAAGGAATACCAAATGTGTATAAATCATACTAAGAAAGCTTAACATCTACATGCTAGAGCTGAAAAAATTCTTAAATTATCAACGGAAACTTTTGAATGCATTCAGTTAATAAACCATACGTTATCAAGAACTTCGGTGAATAAAGAGATTTCTGGATAACTTCGAAGATCTGTGCTCCACTGGTTTGTAGATATAGTTTCGATAATATAGATCAAAACTATGATTATCTGTTTTCATTAGTGCTGAATGCATTTAATTTTTTTACTACATGATAGAAAAGTAATGGGATCAATGTTAGAATTCAGTGCGAAGCTAAACTGTTTTTAAACAAGGTCATGTGAATGGTCTAAATATGACGAATGGACGTATGCTTTAATTGCTGCAAAATACGGAGCCACATTTCTGTATTATTTAATCCTACATAACAGCCTCTGATTCTTCAGGTTAAACAAGTCAATGGGATGTTTTTATGAATGTATAACTGAGTGATTCATCGGCATTGGTGTAGACTACTGTGCTACTAAATCAAGGTTGCCGATTTGATTATTTTGCCGTATTTCGGGTGTTTTTTTTTTTTAGATAACCTACATCGAAATGTTTTTGGACTAATATCTTTAAATTTCAAAAATGCATGATGTAAAAAGGCGTAATCAAAGGGGACTTGAAAAAATCAGCAACATAAACCTACTATTTTACAATAACTTGTTTTATTACATTGGTTGCAATGAATTACCGTGATTTCTCAATGAAATAAAAACCGATAATTTCACATGTGAAATAAACGTGGTTATTTCACTCCTCTGACGTCATACAACAATAGAAGTTGTCGGTGACGTCGCATCAAAATAAATTGTGAATGCTTAGAAATAGATATAATTCCTCATATTTTCTACTTAAATTCCATTAAAAAGCCCTTTGCCAATGTAATAAAAAGAATAACTAATCAAAGAATTCAAATATCGAAAAATATTCAACTCGTGACCGATCAACACTGGTAATTAACTCATGCGCTACGCGCATTCGTGAATTAATGTTTTGTTCGGTCACTCGTTGAATATTTTTCAATATTTGAATTCTTCGATTAGTTATTCTATAATTATATAATTGTCTTTTGTAAGATGTCCATTATTTACATTGAACATGATAGCGGTGTATAATGAAGATAGTTTTATCATGATGAAAGAAGAAAAACCCATACATAGCTTTACAGATACGCCATTACAATGGTTGTACTTTTATGCATGTATTATGAACAGATATATTATGTTATGGAGGGGTATTTGCGAAAAATACCAGTCAAGTGAAATTTTGTCCCAAGACTGGTATTTTCCCAAGACTGGTATTTTTTGCAAATACCCCTCCATAACATGATATATCTGTTTAATTGCACCAAATAGATTTTGATTGAAACTCTCTGTCAGGTGAAGGGAAATCTTTTTTTAACTAGTAAGCTGTAATCCATAAACATGTTTATGCATAATTTTGAGGATAAGTAGAGACTATCATAGTACCGCGGGAATTATACGTGTACTTATACGCGTTAGCGCTGTCTTTATGTAACGTCATGGTATCTATGTGTAAACGTCATTGTCATTCCATCATTAAATCGTTCATTTGTATAGACGTCTTTTTCCACTTTATATACACAACGCATTCTTCAATATACGATCACGAGATTGGTGCCGTGCAGTTGTGTTGACTGACATTTTTGTTTACAGTTTTCGGATTACCTGTATCAATCAATATTGATTTATATAATCATGTTGCTTTAATAATCGATAAGGTGAGAAAGGTTCCGAATAATTTTGGCGGGAAGAGGCTAGCGAGGCTAAAAAAGGAATATTCAAAATGGCAAATACCACGGCATAGAGGGAAATTTGAGGCATATTCACCGGCAGTGACTTTGATGTTATCATGCCAGGCCTTTGTGTGGCATTTGCGATGTGAAACATTCTTTCCGGTTTTTTTTTTTTTATTTCAAGACTCATTTGATGTCTTGCTTGGATTTGTTTCATGAGAGTCTATGTGATAAATCGTCATATTTTAATGGTTCTAATGAAGAACACTTATATGTTATAGTGTACATACCGCATACAAAATAACTTCTTAAAGGGGCATTAGATAAGAGGTATAAAAAAAAATCAAAATATGATTTTTTTTTGTTCAATCATTAATGAAAGTGAAATAGTGAAATGATAATTCGCTTTTAGCAGCCAAGTTGGTTTACTTTTGCAAGTGAATAATTCGACCTCATTGAATCCGTATTCATGTGACCTTTAATTTAACCCCTTAGCTGAACATTGGTTACGCATGTATTCAGCTATTATAAGGAAAAGAATGTCAGCACTGAAAGTGAAACAAGGACAAACCATTTGGTTGACTGATTCGATTCACAAAAAAATCATTCTTATACAGGTAAAAACGATAATAAACATACTTTTTAACCTACAATATGAAATCAAACAGACCAAGAAAAATCCAATTGTACGTGGTTACTATCTGTTTATATTTATATTTATGTTTATGTCGGGTTATATGACCGTCGGCAGTCTTCGGAGGTCATCTCGATGATTAATTATATGGAGTCTAGACAAAAATACACACGAAATGTTGATACATATTATCGAGTCCATGCGTTGTTAACTGGTTATTTTAGACTTTTTGTAATTTGGATATACGTTTTAGTATGTTATAAATCAAATATGAGAATTTGAGGCAAATCGGTGAACATGAAATTGACAGCTAATGCCCCTTTAAAAGTATAACATGTAAAATATAAACATATTATTCATTTTCCCAAAGTAGATCATATTTCCTGTCTTAACTTTCATATCTTTTCTCATGTTTTCTAGAAACTTTTATAACTCGAAGGTATGTTGTCAAAGTTTAAAATATAAAATGTATTAGTCGTCCGGAAGCAAATCTACACAGTCTTTATAATCAGATTAGTTGTTTACGACGCCGAGAGAAATTGTCTGCTTCAAATGCATTCCGAATCACTAGAAACTGGACATAAAAAATAAAAATACCCCATTAGCTATTTTACTCTACCTTTAATCTAATTATACGATGGCTTCTAAAACATACGATTCTATAAACAATCATTCTGAAATTATGAATTATTTATTTTCGTCTTATCAACAAGTCTCCAAATTCAATAATATATGTCTGTAAATCACTTATATATCATGGTTCTCGTTAAAAACAATATTCATCCAATTTCACCTTCAAAGGCGATATATTTTCGTTTATTAGAATACTGTTATTTATGTCTACAAATAGCATTTCTAAATAGATTTTATAGTCAAAGATGTTACAGACAATTTAATTTTGTAACTACTAGGATTGTCTTGTTTTATGACAGAAATTCGGGGCGAAACCTTGGTACTACCAAACATCCGACAGTGGCATCCATCTGCTGGTAGGAGTCTTGAATTCGATTCCTACCGGACATACCAAAGACAGAGAATCACAAAAATACATCTGCGATGGTTGATATTTCCCCTCGACTGTTCTATTGAAGAATAGTCGTAGTACGTTAAAACCCCGGGTCTAGAGCGACTGACTAGTACAACACAGGACTTATATCAAATTATTACGGTCTATAATTCGATATAGTTGAATGACTATCCGCTTAAACGTTGTCAAACGATGTTCGACCTCAAATGGGGGAACTTATCCGCAAAAACGTGATACAAATGCTTTCTTTATTTTGTAATCCATTCTTATAGACTTGAGATGCTTTTTTCTGTAATATGTCGAATGTGCTTGTCCCTTTGGTAAAACATCGAATATCAAAATGTAAAGTGTTTATTTAGTTGATGGAACATAAAGACGACAAAGACAACAAAAAAATAGCCGGAAGCGTACATATAACTAAAGGATAACAATTCCTTGTAATCAATTTCATCAAGCTTTAGGAAAAGAATATATCTAAATTATATCGGAAAACAATTGTGGTTGGTAAAAACATTTCATTTATAATGATGTATCTGTTAGAATAACCTGTGTCTGAGAATATCGTCAGTCTATTAAGTCAGATTAATTTGAAAGCCTTACAGAACATTGACTCTAATTTAAAGACAAATTATTTTCATCTTTCACTTCTATGTCCATTAAGTTTCAGTCCTTCATGTTTATTTAGCTCACAGATATATTTCAGTAGTCCCCTTTTTCTAACAAAAATATACTCATCTAAAATTGTAAGGTGGTAAATGTTTGCGTTAAAATAATATCGCGTAGATTTGATTTGCAATAAAGATCAGGAATAAGGACTCCCCTCCTCCTAAAAAAATCAAAATTTTAAAAATCAAAAGACAACAAAAAACAATAGAAAAATAGAAAAAACAGGTTTGACCTTAGAAATTGCGACAGTTAAAGTCCACGAAAATATCAATTACCTAAGAGTTTAATTTACTCATTTGTTTTTATTTTGAAAGGCTAATTGCATTTGAAGTATCGTGAGCATAGAAATCAAATGGGTACTGAACAAAAAAGACAAAAAATATATGATTGCCTATATCTGAAAATTCAATCAATTTGTAAACAGTTAAAGAAGCTAAAAACTGCAATTTTGACTGAGTTTTGTTTTAATTGTGAATTATTCAAATTTGAAAAATCTCTAAAGATTAATATGTAAAATCGTCAAAATAAAAAAATACTGATACGTTTTGATACCCTGTCGGAGCACCTGGGCTCTCGGTCATAAAACTTTGCTCAGTACTCGGAGTACAAAGTTTGTGCTCGAAATACCAAATCCAGTATTTTGATTGGTTGATTTCTGAGTCTGAGTACGAAAATCGTGCTCGAAAGTTTTATGACCGCAAGGTCTCGTTCCTTTTGGAGTTGATGTGATTCCCTCAGTTTTTGTTTGTTACCTTGATTTGTCTTCTTAATAGATTTATGAGATTTACACATCGGTAAACTACTGTTGCCTAATTTGACCATGTCAGGGACACAGATTAAGGGGAAATTAACCCTTTCTTTTTGTTTAACTGTCACAAGAAAGGGGAAATATACAAGTGGTTCCATGTGACATGACTGCTTTTAAACATAAAAATGAATGGCTAGAATAAAGCAACACTTAACAAGATAATGAAAAGATGAAATCGTCCAATTTAAAACATTGTAAAAAGTAATATTGAAAAAAATGAAAAGTTCGTACCTTTCTTTTAGAAGAGGCTATCCGCATATCCCGATTGCTATCAGCCTCTCCAGGGGGCTGTTTTATCCAAATCATGTAGCCTATATGAGTGTAAGTACACATTAAGATGAATAATGGTACAAAGTATTGTAGCAACATGATGAATAAGCTGTAAATGTATCTGGACTGATGACTATCCCACATTTCCATACACAGTCCGTTCGAGCCTGGTTCAAATTGTAAATATACAATTTTCGAATGTATTGCAGTAGGTAAAGCAACAATCATCGAAGACATCCAAAAAATCAAAATCATAACTCTGGCTCTTGGTTTTGAAATTCTTTTCTTTAGAGGTTTTGAAATAACAATGTGACGGTCACAGGCAACAGCCACCATTGTCAATGACCGTTGTACAACTGCAACAAGTTGAAGATATTGCACTAAGGGACACATCACGTTTCCGAAAGGCCAATAATGAAAAATAATATTGCTCATAACGGTAAATGGTATACAAACAACAGTCATCAAGATATCGCTGAATGATAAACTAGCCAGGAAAAAATTTGTTACAGTTCGAAGTCTTTGAACAGTAAATATTGTATAACATACCACAAAATTCCCTCCAATGCTCACAAAAATCATAAAACCATACAAGCAAAGAAGCGTAACAATAAACGAATGAGGCAAGGTATACGGTTCGTAAGTTATGATTGTTCCATCGAGGTCTGAGGTGTTGTATGTCATATTTCTTGTTTGGTTCAGTAAACGCGATATATTTCTATTCATTAAAGAAATTCTTCCCTGCATCAGTTTACAGCTGAAACCTCATTAAGAGTGTGTCCTTTTTCGTGTGATTTTGTTTGTATGAAAGGAAAAGTCCGTCTTCATATCGTTTCCAATGTAGAAATTAGCACCTCTGAAGACTAAATATTTACACTTCCACTTCATACCCTGCTTTGAAATAAAATGAAAACATTTATTCCTTACATTTCCAAAGAAAAAAAAACCACTAATAAATAAATCGATCGAAGAGTTTTAATTTATCCTTATATATATTATTATATATATTATATACTTGTTTTAGCCACAGTCAATCTCAAAAACCACAGAAAAACTTCATCTTATAATCATGTATACTGTTGCTGCTGTTATTGGGTAATTGCAGAAGCTGAAATAGCATTGCCGTTGTTTTATGAAAATGAAATAAATAAGCAATGCAGCTGTAAGTTAAACACAAGAAAGTGACAATGCAATGCACACCATGTGGGATTGTCTTATAAAAATTAGACATCGATTATCTACAAATGAGAAAAGAAATATACAGTCGCAATTGAAGTCGCAAAAAGTTGTGTTTTTATAAAGGAGGCCAGGAAAATAAGGATTTAGGAATAAGTTAACTTTTGGTCGCGGACATTGTTGGTAGTTATCTTTTGTCATGTCTTAATTTGTATGTTTGTGTTTAAGTGTATTTGATGTTGATAACAGAAGAAAAATATTCATTACATTCCTTTTTATACTTAGACGATTTAGAGTTTGAATTATTGTATAGTCACCAGTCATTTTCAAAATCCGTGTGTTTACCTCTATTTGTTTTTTTTTTTTTTTTTTTTTAGTTGTTTTGTTGCTGTCTCATTGACACATTCCGCTCATCTTCTTTTAAATAATATTAATAATATGCAACATTTAAATCCAAGCATAAACAGATAAAATTAATGTTATTTCCAGCTTAAACAGGTCTACTATAATTTAGGGATAAAAAGATTATTGTTCAATGAACAAACTTAACCTAGCTTGTCTAAGGTATCTACTTATTAATTTGAAGCAACGCAAGTAACTTAAAACGATGTTAGTAACTTTGACAATGCAAGGTGTTAGGGAATCATCATTAACAGCTTTTGGGGATATTTTTATCAAATTTCTGCTCCGTTTAATTGTTAACCTTGCTGCAGATATTGTTCTGTAACAGATATGAAGTATTTGACCTTGAAAAATGCATAAAATTGGTAACTGACATTAAAAACACTATATAGAACCACATCGTTAAGCTTGTGCTTGTAACTCAGTAATGAGTGATAACAGTTCCGTTTTGTTACTACAGGTGAAACTTTTGATCGAGAATTTTTTTTTTTCTGATTAGATTTTGTTACTCACAAAAAATCAAACATTAAATTTCAGCCTGTGTCGTCTGTTGTCGTATATCATGCTTGTTTTTCATTTATTGTGTTTACATGAATCAGGACGTTGGTTTTCTCGTTGTTATTATTATTAACATTTTGTCATGCTGAGACCTATTATAGATAGCTATAGAGTATGGGTTCTACTCATCGTTAAAGGTTATACGGTGACCTTAAGTTGTTTCATCTACGCCATCTGTCTCTGATGATAGCTATCTTATTAGCAGTCATACCACATCGTCTAATTTTATACATAGTTCCGCTAATATGTATATTATTGCTAGATATTCCCTAATGATTGTTGTTTGGGATCCTGTGCAAATTTGTTTAAAGGCTAAATGTTGAAAGTAAATTAAATTCATATTGCCTATTTCATTAGTAGTTGGAAAAACAGGTTTCCAATAACAGTATAAATATTATACAAACATTGTAGCCAGGTAAAAACAGAAATACATCTTATCATCTTTAAAGTCATATGAAATAAGTTTCTTAAAATTATAATATTAAGAAAATTATTGATCTAATCGTTCATATGTTGTAAACTAAGTTCTTTATGCACGATTTTTTTTTACATTTGTTATGAATCCATAACATAAAATCGACATAAAATATTTCATTCTGTGAAAACTGTGCCGACTAATTAACTTTCAAAATTATGAAGCACGTGAAAAATAAGTGAGATGATAGACATGCAATAGGGCGATGTTTTGTTTTGTTTTGTTTTTTTTATTTTCCATGCGTTTCTTTTTGTTTAATAAACATTGTCACAACAGTTGTTAAATGATTTAGTGTATTTTAGTTTTCTTTTAGAAACAATTAACACTATCTTACTTCCACGTAGGATTACCTTTTTCTTCATCACGGTAATTCTCTCGAACTTTCGCTGTTCAGTTGCTAACGAGAGATCTCGTGGTAAAGTCACTGCATACGGAAAAGCTATCGGCGAATAAGAGTACGGGAAAACAATAATTCAATAGCAGTACATTTTTAAAGATTTTGTTAAGATAAAGGATTTTCTTTTAAAAGAAAGTCCATGAACACATGTTTTACAGTAAAACTTAGCCATTTTTTAATGTGAAGTATCATAAAATATAATGTAGAAGAAAATTGTCAAAAATTTTACTGGTATGACAGAGGCAACCATTATATCTGTAAAAAAGCTGGTATAAATATAGAAACAGATATCTTCAAGATGACGTCTGCCAAGTTCATCAATTACATTTGCACATCATTGGATTCCCATTTTTTTTTAAAGCAAGATGCTCGCTGATGTTTCAAATTAATGAAGAGATCCCATTCTGTCTGTTCCATTTATGTGACGTTAACAGTCTTATTTAAAATTGTCGTTCAATTCTCTTTAATCTTTCCTTGCCAAAAACGTATCATTTTCATTTTGTATATAAAGCCTTAGTTGACAATGACAATGAAAGGACATTGTATTAGATATCGGTTTGTCAAAGGTTTTTCGTTAAACCAATATGGACAATTGGGGAAAAAAATTATGACTCATATGATTGAAGCAATTTGGCATTCCTTTGTATTGTGTATGGCATTCTACGACAAATATTATAACAATAAGAAGATGTGGTTTAATTGCCAATGAGACAACTCTCCACCGGAGACCAAATGACATAGAAGCTTATATCAATTTAAAAATATATCCTTAGTCACACTTCAGAAATTCCTTTTTGCGGTTTTGTCTGCACACTGGGGTAATTTATCCATTTGTGCTAATCTGTTGAGACCCGTTGCGAGATACATTATTCTAGTAGATTTCTTATCTGAATGTATATCTATTTTATGTTTAAGTTAAAAATCCATCTACGACAATGTCTTTCTTGTTAAGTAGAAAATGATATTGTTTTGTCAGTATTTTCATTTTCGAACAAACACATTTTACCCAACATTAATAAAGATATCTAATTTGTCGGAATAAGTTCTTTTAAACCGCTGTATTGGTAGGTTATTGAGTCAATGACATATGACTTTCCAATTTAAAATCTTACTTTATTAATAAATAGATAACTTTGAATTTGTTTCACATCTATATATTTTTTTATAATATTTTACTTTTAATTGATTCAAAGAAAATTATGTGTTAATATTTGAAATTTTAGATTGAAAATAAGTTACATATATAGTGCATATCAATTTCAGACCACTTTTTGGGATTCTATATTTTGTCAGTAGAAATCTATGGATAATCTCATTACATTGGACAGTTGCTTAGCAATATTGCAGAATTTAAGCCTCTCTTTCCTTCATTCAATAGAGTTGATGTGTATCTTCAAAAAGATTTTCACATGACATTTTGAATCAACAAAAACGTCAGATACAAGTTTTGCTTTAAATGGTACGTGGTATTCCTTGTTTTCGATCGTGATATGAAAAATATATCTTTTAAGTACGTTCATACTTACTGGAGATAAGATCATAATTGAAAACGCTTCTAGGACGAGTATACTGAAAGCTACTACTGGACATTACAAGGTTCCCATAATGTATCGGCATCCTAAATTACATAAATATCCCTATTTATTTCGTTTTCGTGTTATATTTTGTTCTTCTTACTTATGCCCTGACCGCTTGGTATCTTCAAGAAACTCGTTGGCGGCATTGGATGAACTACGCTCCCTAAAAGGTAAGTTTGTCTCTATACTCTTCTGATAAATCTGGGTTTAACCTACTACATGTATATCTGTTGGAGTCGCTACTATTCTTTTTTCAGTTATACATCTTACAAAAATGCACAATTATAAATGTAAAGAAATTGTTAAATAAGTAGTTTTATGCTATCTTAATCAAATGCTTACACTATTTATGTGTTCAAGATAAATATACCACCAGGTGATTGTAATTCTGATCGGTACAAACCGTTCCCCTTATATTGTTGTTATGTTTATCGCAAAACTTCATAAAAATCCAACGAATGACCACTTGATACATTTTATTAACAATACCTGTTTATAAATTAGACGATATATTTTCTGTAAACAATGCAGATTTTCCTTAATATTCTGATGCTATTTATACACCTTAATTCGTTCATACTGCATCCAAAATTAATAGTTACTAAAATAAATGTCTTTTTGTAGAGCTTAATATTAGAATTTATTATGATAATCTTTATACGAAAATTTATGATAAACGTTACGTTACTGTCTTTCGTTTTGTTATATATGTTATTTCCGGGATGTTTCATTAGCTTCTTCATACGGACATTTTGCACCAGACTCAAGCTGGCAGCCACTTTTAGCAGCCAATCAAGATAGCAGCCACTTTTTTCCAGCAGCCAATTTTCATGATATGCCTAAAAACCAAAAAACTGTATAAGACTCAAACGTTCCAAAAATCTCAAAATCTTTGTTAAATATAATTTAACAGCGGAATTCGACAATTTCACGGCTTGTGTTGATTCTAAAAGGATTTCAGTCCGTTTTAAATACCAATAATGATAGCAGCCATTTTTTTTTCGGAAGACACCGTTTGTTTAATAAAAATTGTACAATGTACAAATTTAAATAGCCTTTTTCGTTCTTTTAATTATCGTTTCTGGTTCCTTATGATAAGGAGGTACAGAAACAATGTAGGAATAGAAAATTAAAAAACATCAAAGTACAATTACCATTGTTAATAATAGATTTCAGTAACTTGTGAGGAATCGTGTTATATATATATAATTCCAACCAATTTGAACTGAATAAAATAGATGCAATGCAAGATAGAAAAAATCACATACATGCTTTCAATATACTCGGCATCCTCAAATATCCAGTATTTTAGTTGAAACCATTTTTAATATCTATTTCTGTATATATGAAATGAAAACATTTCGATATACATGTAATGGTTATCTCTTTTTCTAATGTGAACATGTATTTTCATAAAAATCCTACGTGGACTATTTTGTACGGCATGTATCATTACCAATTCATCGATTTAAAACTGAAATTTTCCTTGGTATGGAAAATACGTTAAGGGACAACTTTGAACTTATTAAGTACTATACAACTAAATATGTCAGTATAACTTTATCTATGATACACATTCATCATGAAGAATGTTTCGCCAAAGGGACAGTGCTGCACATAGTTATACAATTGGTGTAATATCGCTTATGATTTTATAATTTTTGTTTGTCAAATGGGATTTCTACATTAACTCTTCTTTTTCAAGTCTTTTCGTTGACCAGTTTGCGTTGATCGTGATTATCGCATCTAGCGTTTTAGAAGTATATAGTATGACTATGAGTTGAACAGCTCTAGATATATGGTGTCAACAAGCAAGTGACAAGCACGAGGGAATGGTAATGTCTCCTCTAGAGATATGACCTGCATCAATATGCGTCATTGTTGTGACCTAAGAATCCAGATTTCAGATGTTTTATTTTTATGTAGGTCTCTATCATAACCTGAGTATAAATGCAGTTCATGTGATGATGTCCATTACAAAACAAAGCCTGTTTTTTTTTTTTTTCTTTCTATTGGAGATGCAATTGAATGATCTAACTGTTTCTTCAAATTATTGCTATTCTGTTTTTAAATTTTGTCTATCTTCAGCGGAAGGCAATGTAAAAAAGAAGCGAAAAATACCAAAGGGATGTACAAACTCATGAGTCAAAAACAAACGGACAATGTCGAAAAACGATCAAGGTCAAACAACAGTATACCGAAGACTTAGTAATAAGAACCCCACCAAAACACGGGTGTTCTCATGTGCTTCGGAAGGATAATAAGATCCTGTTTCACATGTGACATCCGTCCTATTGCTCATGTAAGTACAAACCCGGTGATATTTAATATAATTTTGCGGGTCAGCTTGTAGGAAAAGTGGACGGGCATGTTGTTACGACAATGGGAGCATGTCCGTCGTCATCGGTGAAACAGATGTTCCATAACGGTCATCCAACAGGCGTTTATAAAATTTTCGAAGGATGATTTAAAAACCTGATGAAGAATTGGCAAAATTTGATATACAGCTTTATGCACTCAAATTTGGTTAACATCGAAGATAGTTGTTGAAACGTAGGTTAACATCGTAACCATATTAAATGCACCAAAAGATTATTTTGTTAGTTTATAAGACTTGCTGCTTTATTCGTCAGTCTTGTTTTCTTTAGCACTTATCATGCTTATTATGGGAAACATCATTTCCTTTTGTTTGTTTTTTGTTTTTTTTTTTTTTTTCATTTTGTCACCTTTTGGTGATATAGTCCTTTACCTGTTTTACCCTCTCAAATTCAGGTACTTATAATCCAATCCATCGCTCTCACTTTTACTAAGAGTGTGAGCTAGATCCACACGGAAGGATAAATATTGCCGAAAACAAAACATGAGTGTGGTGTCTAGCAATTTTCTTCTGTTTTGCTCATCTTAGCGAGAATAATTCATGTGGACATCATTACATACATTGGTTTTTACTCAGGTTATATTAGATACATACAAGAAAATAAGATATCTTAAATACCGATCCTTAGTGACGAAGATAAGACAATGTCACTCATTTGTTGACGACACGTATCTATCTGAACACCACAATGTTACACCAAATACATGTACCTTGAAATGATTAAACTATCAAAATTGAATAATCCGCGATCAACACAAACTTAACAACGTCAACGATAAGATTCGAACAAGAAGGTGTATGTCGAACATAGCACTAGACGAATGAAAAATTAACTATATGCAGAACAGTCCCTTTGACGAAACATGCCTAATGATAAAAGTATATGATATTTAAAGTCAAATCGACATTATACATTGTATATAACTTGCACCAATATTTAGTAGAGGTTGAATTAATCTTCACTATATTGAGTTGTTGAGTCACGTTATCATCGATATAAAACTTTCAGATTTTCAGTTCACAATGAAATTTACAGAGGAAAATATCAACCCACTCAACTACACATTTTTTTTCTTTTTGGTATCTGTTTCGATTTCGATTTCGGTTTCGGTTTATGGTGACGATGTCTATTGAAGACTAGTGTTTATAAAGGTAGACAAATCTAACTTTCTTCAGAGTTCATTGCATGATCACAAACATTTAGTTTTGCTTAAAAATTTCTAAATTTGCAACGCTCCAAAAATAATCGACATCTTGTTTTGATGAACTTTAATTGCAAAATTGGTTAATAATATTGCAATTGAAGTTAATTCAGTCGTCAGGAGGAAAGAACATTTTGTAATTGCAGAAATTAACCTGCAAATTTAGGCTTATATAAAGCAAAATGTATAAGGTGATTAGTGTGTTTAGTGTGATTAAGGTAGTAGGTACATAGTAAGGACACTGAGACTTTGACTTGAAGTTAGTCTACACTTATTTGTTTTCTTTTAATCTTTTTTCCGGATAAACTAGTCAAAACAAAAGTTTATAAATTTGAATTTCTTAAGACGTCGATGTAACATTACTTCGAACACTTCATTGTTACCTCAGTCTGTACTAAAGCATATTCATTATGAATATAAACTTCTAGTTTAGAATTATTTTTATGAACAAAGAGCATTTGATTTTCGATCTGTACAAGATACTTATTTAGATATTAAAGTTCTCTGAACCATCACCATTGTAGCTCTGATTGATCAGCACTTTCAAATATGATGAAATATTCATCGTCTACAATATTTATTGTATTATTTTCATCTATTGTACTTTAAATGCGAAACTGCATACAGAAGACAAATGATAAAAACAACTCATTATAGATACAAGAATTAAAGTGTTGTTCGTCGGACGCGCGTTTCGTCTGCAAAAGACTCATCAGGGACGCTCGAATCAAAACAGTTATGAGTCCAAATAAAGTACAAAAACAATCAAAGTTTTGTTAACAAATTTAACAATGTATGACTATGACCATATCAATTATAATCTATCTCAACAAATTAAAGAAGTGCTGACTACTGGGCTAAATAGTCAATAAATCGGTATGCTTGTTATAAGATTTCTTCAAAGCTTGATGATCTGTATATCTCTTTTGAAATTATGTGATATATCATATGAACTATCCAAAACTTGAAGGGAACTTACAAGATATTTGTAGGAAAAAATAAATACTTTTTGGTGAATGCAAGAATGCACGTACACAGATTGTGATGACATATTAGATTGTATAGAGCTTAAATAGGGAAATAAATCATACTGTCTTCTCTGTTATTAATCACAACCTGGTAACAAACATTATCACAATTATGACATTTATAACTTGATAATCAAGTTAATTAAATAGTTTAAACGATTACTGTTATTCTAAAGACGTCGGGGTTTTTCAATATTTTTTTTAATTTTAAATGTTACATGATTAACAGATTGTTGACACATTTTCCTCCCAATGTTATTTATGTTTAGCAAAGATTTTTAAGTTTTACTTTTTATGCTATATCGATTCAATTGTTTCTGAATAGTTAAAAAAAAGTATTCAATTTGAATTGTTTTGAAACAAGAAGAAAAGTATGATAATGCATTGATTTGGATGGAGACAGAAATATTTGAAATTAAATGCATTCTTCTGAAAAAAAATGTAGAAATGTAAATGTAACTCTTTCCAGGGTTATTTCACAAGTGCATTTTGTAAAGTTGCCCAATTAAAATCCAAATTAAAATTCGTTGAAATTAGAAATGCAATTACACATTGTATTTTATAGCATTCAATACACATATTATAAAAATGGCAAGCACCATCAAATTCATACATTAC
This sequence comes from Mytilus coruscus, assembly GCA_017311375.1. Lineage (NCBI taxonomy): Eukaryota > Metazoa > Mollusca > Bivalvia > Mytilida > Mytilidae > Mytilus > Mytilus coruscus. The sequence goes on along the minus strand of CM029602.1, from coordinate 32,708,788 downwards.
GAATTAAAGTAGATATATGAAACATTGGAAACGTCATTAAAACAACAACACAGCGACATAAATGATGTCCATCAAAATATCTAAAGACAACACTACTTGTTATAAATGTACAAGGTAATCTAATATAAACGCGAATTTACTACTGATCACACTGAAAAGAAAATCAGTCTCAGAACCACATTGAGTAATGTGTTTCTAAATCCATTTCAAATTGCAGTATGTTTCGTGATGTCATTTTATACATTTGTGCACAGTAACCAATCTAGAAACTTTCATATTTCAGTTATTTCTGCGTGTTTTTTCAGAACTCATTAGTAAAGCATTAAAAATATTCACATATAAACGTTCAATCTAATTTTCTTCCCCCAGGCATAAATTGCCTCGCTATATTTGGCACAACCTTTCGGAATTGTGGATTTTTTAATTCTTGTTCAACATCGTATTTGATTTTATATAACAGTTTTGATTCGAACATATATATATAAAGTATTGATATAGCCAATGATAATTTTTACGAAGGCAAAAACATAGTAGGTACCTTAAAATATTCAGAAAAGGCCTGAAACTGAGATATGGTGGTGACATGAATTATTACTACTTGACTTTCGATGGAACGCACGGCCGGCACGAACACAAAACGTTTTGCGAGTACTTAAATTCTGCTTTTATTCTAGAAATTGACGTATTACTTACCCATTTATTAATTTCTAAATAATTTTCGAAAGGTGATTTGCGAGTATCAACAATATTCAGACGTTTATTCAAGTAGCAATCGAGTGACGTATTGTCAGTTTCTCCCGTTTACACCAATTTTTAGTAGAAGATGAAAGAGCATTTTAAATGACCTGACGACACTCTTTCTAATCTATTTTTGACGGTTAACGATATTTTAGTCCTTTTTTTCAGAAAGTTTATTACATTTCGGTCTTAAACGATATTGAGGTCTCCTATAATTACATAGCCATAGCCATAGATATCGTATCTAAACTTTGATGTTTCACAATTTTATGTTGAAAGAGCATTGTTTTCTATACTGACGTCTGAAAAGTGTGGAGGTATACATTCATTTTAATACTAGAGAAATTGATCAAAGCAATACCTCTTGTCAATGTATTTGATATTTAGAAAATGTTTTAATGTGTTTCAGGTTTGTCAATCCGATTGAACAGTCCATCCTGACAAAAAGCTGTTATGATACGTGTACAATCATATCTTGGTCTGAAAAACGATATTGTATCACTCTCATTTTAAATATAATTTGATTTACTATTTGACCCAGTTTGCATCATGATTGATGTTCACCATTGTTTAAAGATAAATTAAGATAATCAAGCGTAAAATAAGAATGATATTTAATTCGTCAATTGAGTTAAATGCGATTACCACGAGACTAATGATTACGTTGTCTTTTATCGACAATAATCATGATATCAACAGAGGAAGTTTTAGATATGTTCCCTTGTCCCATGAAAATGTCATTTTTGACATAGAGGATAGAAACACTGTCTGTAATCTTTTTTATACAAGACAGCTCGCAAATTTTACTGGAATCTTCAAATCATGAATGTGGTGGTCCTTGTTATTCTTGGACGGTTTTAAGTTTCTGGAACTTTATAAATTTATTATCGTATTTGTGTTTTTCTAAATGTTGTTTAATTAAACTTTGAATTTTGTAGATCTGCGGAACCGGTATAGATGCTCTTGTGTTCGTTTTTTTCAAAATGCACGTACTGTTTGCCCTTCATATCAAATACCAAACTTTGATTTAGCTTAAGTTGCAAGATATCTGAGGCTTTGATTTATGTAATGTCACAAGAAAAGGAGTGGTAAAAACCTCTTCCTTTCACTGATGACCGAACAGTATTATCTGAAGATAATCTGGAGCAGATTTGTCATTTTCTGGTCTTGCACGGTTTTTTTAAGAACGTGAATATTTGAGGAGTGGCGATGTTTTTTGGTAAATTTTCCGTTTTTATATCATACTTCAATTGTATGATTTTGTAAAAAAAGATAAAACAGATAAGTGAAAGAGGACGAAAATATCAAGTTGAGTCGTAAGTGGAAACAAACAGCTGTCGGAATTAAATAATAAAGAAAGCAACAGAAATAGGATGGATATGAAAATTTGAAGATGATTCAATGTGTTTCATAAAACAGCACGAAGATAAAGTTAACTTGGGCATATTTATTGGCTCCTTGGTTTTTTTATGATAACATACGGTATGTTCGTAAATTTACATGTCCATATCTTAAACTTATTGACGAGTTATCGAATGAATAGCGTAACGCAGATGAAACCTTTGAAATGACAAAGTATTTATTCCAGTCCATACGATACTGCCATGGTAAGTATGATCTGCCTTATATAAAATTGCTTCTTTTTATTTTCTGTTTTTCATTCGCATGCCAATTCAGTGACATATCTGCCTCTGAGATTAGACTCTACAATATTACATAAGTGAAGGATGAAATCATGTCAGACGCTAAGTACTGAAACCTCACAAACAAACATCGTTATCCTTCTCCCCAGAGTTTCCATTTAAAACGATATACTTAAACCAATTTATTATGCATTAACTCTCCGATAAAATTACTAAAATTATAAAGATGAAGAAAAGACATCAATACAAAAAAAGAAAGCTAAAATCAAAATAGAACTATAGTGACCATTTATACAGTTAAATCAAGACAACTTCCAAAGCAAGATTGAGGCTCTCTGAATTTTCTCGAAGTTCTGTGTTTAACGAACTGTTTGTTTGTCCTTGGCAATGTATTGAAAAATTGCCAACCGAATTAGGATGGATATCTAAAGTTAAAAATGCATGCATGATTCAAGATGTTTCATGAAACTGCATGAAGATAAAGTTCTTTTTGCACATTTATTGACTCTTGAGTATTTATGACAACATTTTGTCTGTTCCTATAGCTAGGCTTTCAGAAAATAGATGATTTGTTTCACCAACTTCGTGGTCACTCAAGTTACCACCGAAACTACTGAAGGAAAAACATTGATAGTGGTTTTTCTTGTATTAACTACATCAGCCGAGATGAACTTTTGCAGTAAAGAGAGAAGAGTCAACAAAGAAGTCCGTTTGTGCTGACTTACTATTCAGTTATGTATAAATTGTCACAACTTATATACTTCCCGTACTGTCTTTCCTTAAACCTAAAAGTCTTTATAGTCTTTTAATAGTCTTTCTCGTTTTTTTTTTTTTTTTTTTATATAGATTAGACCGTTGGTTTTCCTGTTTGAATTGTTTAACACTAATCATTTTGGGGCCCTTTTTAGCTTGCTGTTCGGTTTGAGCCAAGGCTCCGTTTTGAAGGCCGTACTTTGACGTACAAATTGTTTACTTTTTACACATTGTGACTTGAATAGATAGTCCCTCATTGGGACTCATACCACATCTTCTTATTTATATTTTGAGACCTACAGCAGCAGGCCCTTGTGAGGGTTGTAGAAACATACGTTTTTTTAATATTTAGGGGTAAAACTATAAAAAGTCCCCAGAGCGCTTCCACCCTAATGCATGTAGAGACATGTTGTAAACATCACTTTTACACAAACATTTTTCCGATAACTCGTACGAATTCTGAGAAGTATCGATAACAAATAACGTTTAAAATTTAAAACGTGACCTTCATCTCAATTTCCAGGTAACGGACCAAGAACCTCATATCAAAATATTAAGGTGTTTACAACTTATGGTTTATTAGTTACTCTGAAACAAAATAAAATATGAAAGAGCAGGAGCAAAAAATAAAAGAACAACATCAGAACGGTTTTCAACAGGAATGTAAAAAGATCTAATACATCAGCAAGTTCTTATTTGTGAATGGTATTTGTCATTCTAAATATCTTATCAATATTGTGTTCATTTCAATTAATTTTGTGTTGTTGTACTTTATTTAAACGTATATACCTTAATAATTATTCTTAATAATTATTGATTTCATACAAGAAGAATGTTGCAAAGACCATGTGGAGAAGTATAACTACGTTTATTTAGTTGACAAGAATGCGTCAAATGTATAACAAAATGCATACCCTATTTTTATTCGTAATTCAATATCATCATACCATAATTTTAGGTCAATAATTGCAGCGCTTATAAGTTTAAAAAAAATCGGTCAATTATATACATATTAACACCATACAGTTACAAAAGCTGAAATGTCTTCCACGTTTTTACAATAACGTGCAGGAGAACTTCATTTCATTCTAACTATTTGAAGACGCTGTCAATGCAAAGTTGCCGATGTACGTCATAACGAAAGAAAGAAGTTCAAAACCATATTAAAATGTACACCTGTGATACTTTTATCAATTTCTTTTCCTTGTTATAATTTTTTTTATCTTTTTAGAAATGACTCCTTGGTAAGGGATTTAAATTGCCCTTCCGAACATATAGCAAGAGTAGACTTAACCTTAGTTCAATATAGAAATCAATGATGAATCTTGAAAATGTTTAAAGAAATGAAAGTAAGTGATTCTACATTTTGCATGAAGCGAGAAAACTAAAAATGTGATCGTCACTTGCATTCATTTCGTATAATTAAAAAAAAAAAAAAAAACAGCATTCCATTTCTATATTTACAGATTTTCGAAATAAAATATATTTATGTTATTAACATTTTGACATGTTTAAAGTACAACTTTAAGCACAAAACTTCGGTAGAAATTGTCTAGTCAGACAAAAGAAGTATATAGTGTAATTCCATTTGAAATCAAGTATACGTCATCTTGGTGAAATTTGCATTCTGAAGATGTCGTTTGCAAAGTTGACAGCTCATAAGATACTTCAATCATTAAAATTCATGTATAGATATCATTATATCATGTGTTGTAAAGCTAAGATTCCTTGCCCAGCTTTGGCTTTACTTTTTTTTTTTTTTTTTTTTTTTTTTTTTTTAACAGCTCTTTAACTTGTAATTAACTTTGGATTTTCAAATATTTTGCCCTCAAGCATCAGTGAAGAGATATTTATTTTTCAAAATGCGCATCTATTGCAGTTAAATTTGTACCGTAAATGTTATTGTTCCGTATTTCCATTAATCATTTATATTTACAATATATAATGTAAGATGTTTTTTTTATAAAAATTCACAAAATTTGCGATGAAAGCAACCCATGTCGTATGAAAGCAATTTTGATTATAGAATTATTAGCTTCGCCTACTTTATTAATCAACGCTATGTTATTTTCATTGTCCGTGTACTTCGTCCAAACGATTAATCTTTTTTGAGAAATCGTCAATTTCATGCATCTGACAAAAAAGTTAACAATATATTTTGAAATATGGATAATTTAGATGTTTATATACATGTATAACAATTAGTTATTATCCTTTAACTTACATGTACAATATAGATTGAATTTTTATAAATATTTTACGAGCTACCTATACTTTAAAATCAACATCTTCATATGATAATTTCAGCTGTATGACTTAATGTAATTGATCTCACTGGAGAATTTCTGTCCAATTTTGCGTATAAAGTTTTACCTTCAGAATCAAAATGTGAATTACATATATGGTTTTTTTTGGAAAATCTGTACGTATAGGAAATTCGTTTTTGAAAATTTATATGATATGAAAGCAAGAGACCATCACATTTGAGCAAGATTCGCTTCCGCGCTTCCATGCATCATGGAAAATATAATGGTCACTTGCTTTCATTTCAAATAAATTTTCAAAAAACAACGTCCAATTTTCAATATTTACAGTAGGTGTGCAATTCATACAAATGCTGATCTGGTATTGGCTGAAAGACGAATCATATGCTTACATTTTGTATGACAGCAACCGATTCTAAATTGAAAATATATAGCGGCATGATGTCATTCGACTTTCAGCCAACAAACAATGAACACCTATTCTAATATCATTGATATGAAATATCGTTATTGTAATTCATCAGACTTTTATAAGTCAATAGGTAATCGTACTACAATTTTAAAAAGGTCTTTTTTCAGAAAAAAATAAATCAAAATGTTGGTTAATGACAAGATGGTGACCACATATATCTTTTTTGTATGCCAGTAAGTTCATTAATTTTGTTTCGTGTATATTTAAATAGGAGCCACAAATAGGTATATGCGTAATTACTTTGTCTAATTTTCATAATAAAATCATTCTTCTAAAGATGGCAGATTTTTAGAGAGAGATGAAAATCGTGCTTTAAACTTTTAAAAGGCTTAAAGGGGCACTAGCTGTCAAATTCATGTTCACCGATTTGACCCAAATTCTCATATTAAATTTATAACAATGTAAAACATTTTTCCAAATAATAAAAAGTCTAAATTAAACAATATACCGGGAATGGGCTCGATAATATGTAGCTTCGTTTCGTGTGTATTTTAGTCTAAACGCCATCTAATTAACTGTCGAGTTGACCCCGAAGACCTCCGATTGCCATATAAGCGATATAAACATAAAAATAGATATAAATAGATATCAGACTCGTGCATTTGGATTTTTCTATGTCTGTTTAATTTCATATTATAAATTAAAAATATATGTTAATCATCGTTTTTACCTGCATAAGAATGATTTTTTGTGGATCGAATCAGTCAATCAAATGATTTACCTTTGTTTCACTTTCAATGTTGACATTCTTTTCCTTTAAATAATTGAACACGCACAATGCATACAGTATCCATCTCTAGCTAAGGAGTTAAATTAAAGTTCACATGAATACGGATTCAATGAGGTCGAATTATTCACTTGCAAGTGAATAATTCATCTTCAATGTTTCTTAGCTTATTTCGACAAAATTGAACCATACTGGCTGCTAAAAGTGATATATTAATTTACTATTTCACTTTCATTAATGATTGAACAAAAAAAAAAGCATATTCTATATTTTTTGTATATCTCGTAGCTAGTACCCCTTTAAATCTAAGGTCTAATGAGCATGCTTTTGCAAAATGTTATTTTTGTATTTGAGTTTTGGTTCCTGGAAGATAAAAAAAAACGGGTAAAGATTTATCCGGTTGTTCTGACGTAAATAATAAGACAACAGTCTCCCGTGCCTGCTCTATTTATACTAGGACAACAACATATATGATAAATAATATCTTGTCTTCTAAAGGCTATCTATTTGAATACTTCACACATGCTCTGTGTGTATTTGGAGAGGAGCCATAAATATATAGGTACGCAATTACTTTGTCAAATTTCTTAATAAAAACATACTTTGAAAGACAGCATTTTCTCCAGATTTTCAAAACAAATTGATTTTTTAAAAGGAAAGTAATGATACCGGTATTTATGCTCAAAACCTTTGTGGGTGTAGACCAATCTAAGGTCTAATACGCATGCTTTTACACAAAATATGTTTTGTATTTGTGTACTTGGTTCTGGAAGATAAAAGGCAGCTAATGCATTTTCTTACATGTTTAAAGACAAAGCTTGTTCCATCGGACATGAATAATTTAAAACAAGTCCCCCATACTTGTTCTGTCTATACAATCAGCAAATATGCACACTTCATACCTTGTCTTTTAAAGGCTAAATTATTGAATACTTTATACATGCTCAACCAGATGAACTTGTATTTCTAAAACGAAGAACCTTTACGCTACAGTATTTTTCCGTGCCCAGCTTACGATAGTTGGGAACATTAAGCTTTTCAGTCACAGAAAATATGAACTCAGTACACATAATTACTCTGATCTGAACTTTAAAACTATATGCCAAATTAGTTATATACCAATTTTTTTGCAGGTCATTGAACATGAAAATGTTGAAGTGAGCAGGGTTATGATGCACTATGAACATGTATTCTTGTTTTCACAAAATTCAATTCCATCATTCCTAAGATATGACAAATCTGGCAAAGGAAATTAATTTAAATACATTTGTAATGATGTAGCCTAAATTGACATCTGAACATCTTAAAACTAAGACAATTTTGGTTGTGCAGATTTGCGGATTTGGTAAAAATAGGTATTTATTTTTTTGCAAATATGAAATAACAAAAAACTTTATACTCGGTTATAGCATACCGAAATATTATAACAGATTTATAACTAGGTCATTTCCATCATGTTTTTCTATAAAAAAAAAAAAAAGATCGATTTGATAATTAAATTTGTTTTTTTTTTTTATGAAAAGGCTAAAATTTGATATATCATATCAATTTTGGATTGCTTCAATGCAGCTATGTATTGTACACGGTAACAACTCGATATACATTTTGACCAATTCTTGACGGTTTATATATTCTCTGGTCGTTCCTGTTCAATGACTTCAAGAAAAGAAGAAGAAAAACGAAAATCCGATTTACTGTACATGTTCTACTTCGATGTCTTGCTGTGACAGTGCTTAACATATTTTGAAAGACAATTTACGAGTTTAAGAAAATATAACCAAAACTTTTCCTCGTGTTGGAACAAATAAGTGAATGAAAGGATGATTTCATTTTTACATCTTGAATCGTTAACAGATTGGTATATGCATGTGATAGGACTGCCTTTCGGTTTACATGTACCGACAATTTCCTATTTTTAACGCAAATTAAAAAAAGATATTCGACTAATAATGTGTGTTATTAATATTGATTTCAAAATTAAAAATGAAATATACACATTGTCAACAATTCAAACATATATAGCAATTGCAAAATAATCACCTTGCTTTGATTTTTTTTCCTTCAATGCATTTGATTGCATGGTTAAGTAGAGACTAAAGCAGTATTAATTACACGTGTTTTTATTACAGGAAAAACAATCTACCGTTGGAAATCCTTTAAACACAATTAGACCACGACAATCTCACGCATATAGAGCAGTTATACATAATTACACAGCATAAAACAGGTGATGATCAAATTGGAAAAAAATAAAATTGAATTTATGAGTGATATAAGTGTATCAATAAAAACAATTTGGAATTGAGATGTGATAGCCCTTTATGTGTGACCCGATCACAAAGACAAATATAGTTTTAATTCGTAACTTTTAGGTATTGTGGCCTATTCAGCACTGTTCAGTACTAAAATTTACCGTAAGGGAATTATATTTGAAAAATGACTGAATCTCTAAACAAGGTTTAACATTAAATTTGTGTATGTCAGACATTTTAGATACATGTGTCTAAATTCGACATCAAAATGGCAGTTTCAATTAAAATAAACTTATTGATGATATGATCAATTAACGTAAGCTTATCCTGTTTCTCATGCAAACACTATCGAATTACTTTGCTTTAAGGCAAATTGATATCCGCTAAAACGGCCATTTGATGTGAGATGGGGTCACATTATGAATATGGGTGTCCTGTCATCTCGGAGACAATTTCTTTGTAACGGTCGTTCAAAGTAACAATGACGATTTCTGACTCGAGTAATGCAGATAAATTAAGACAATATGTCTGCTTCATTTGAATTCTGCCATAATTATATACATCATATTAAAACAATAAATGCTTTTACAAGTAGCAGGGTTGATGCTGTTGTCTCTTTTAAATCGATTTACGAGATTTGAACATCGGTACATTATTGTCGTCTTAATTTGAAACTTGGTTTTGAAAAGCAATTTTTATTGTGAAATGAAATTTGGAAGATTTTAGTTCGACTTTCACTTCGAAAAGTTTATACCACTAGTAGGATATTTGTCTTACAAATGTACGTAAAAATTGCATTTAATGTTTGGTGTAACTATGTCGAAAGCTAGAGAATGTTGTGCCAGTGCTAGGTTAACTTGTTCACGAGCACGACCACCGTCAATAATTTCTATAGAATATATATAGCCCTTTCTAAAAACTGTACATTATTCATTTACGCCTATGTTTGAATTTTTTAGCTGTATTACAATAATGTGAGGAGAAACATTTGGAAACAATAATTATGAAATTATTTGAGATTTTAAATAATGCCTCGTCAGTAGATTTTGTATAAACATTCCGATCCTGATTTAGGTTAAAAATGCTACAATTTCAACATCCAGATGGGGCTTCATTTGTTTGAAGGAATTAAAATTGTTTTATACAGACTCTTTCTTTAGTCCATGTCTTAGTGTTACTGATAAAGGCATTGGTCTTAAAACTGAGCTTTGAAGCACAACAAATTGAAGTAATTGATCTTTTGAAATAGGATATACATTACTGTTACTCTTATACAATATGCATGTATTATTTTGGGATATTCTGGGAATATTTCGAATTCGTTGATGTTATAATATATAGTTGTAAAGACTATAAATTGCCGTCTAGATGTCTTTTTGTTATTTGTCATTGAGTTGATGTTGCTCATGTAAGTACAAACTGGGTATAAGTCTAATTCGGTAGGCCACATTCGGCGAAGAGGGGACGGGATTTTATTTACGACAATTGGAACATATCCGTTGTCATCTGTGAAACGAATATTCAATAACGGTCAACCAACTCGTGATGGCGTCCGTAAAAATTACCAAGTGATCATTTCAACTTCTCCACTTGAAACTCTTGGTTTAATAGCTTCCTTGTGAGCAGCAATCCTCTATCAAGGAAATCATGATAGGAAATAAAAGCCCTCGAATATTTACTCCATATACAGGCGCTGCTGGAATGTTGCTAGATAGAAATAGAATGTTCACAATTGGGAAGCCGAAATCATCTCTCTTATTTTAAAGTTTTGTTATCAACCGACCCCATTGTCAATTTCTAGATGTAAGTCAAGATATGAGGCAGACTTAACTGTATCTGTGTTATCCTTTATCCCAAGTTCGATGGGATAGATGCTTTCAACAAAGTCACCAAATTGAATTATTTAGTGAGAGAACATCATCTATATAGCGGAAAGTGAAGTTCGTGTATGACGTCACTACAAAAATTTGCATACCTGACAAATTTAGGAAAAAGGAAAATTAACAAGTCAACCCGTTCAAATGAATATTGTATTTTCAAGGTCTGAAGAAGGAAAAGCAACATATTCTATGTAGAGTTGGATTAGAAGATCTCTTCAAGTAATTATTTTGTTTGAAAACAAGTCTTTATATTTCTGCACTTGTTAAGGTCACGTCGACTCTATGATTTTGAATAACTATTTAATATGAATTTATACTATATTGACACTCTAGGACAGCTGTTAAACAACAGCTGATTCTATAATTTTATTGTTGTGAAACAATCAGAATTTATAAATTCCCATCAATATTCAATTATTATACATTTTGAAGTGTCTCATTCATAAAATAATTTTAGTTAAGAAAGTCGTTAACCTTCTGGTCTTTGACCCTTTTTTGTAAAGTTTACTTTAGTGTGGTAAGAAAATCGTTAACCTTTCGGGTTTTGACCCTTTTTTTGGTCAAGTTTACTTTTATTATTCTTTCCTTAGTTTATTTATTTTGTATTTACATTGTATCATAGGTCAAATTTATTTGTTCAGTGTATGTTCAATGGTGTTAATATGTCCTTTGATTTAGTTAAGCTATTTCAGTTGATATTTTATAGTGTGTCTTTCTATGTTGTGATGTTACACTATTGTTTCAGAAAAAGGGTGAAGGTTTGGTACCATTAAAACGTTTAAACCCGCTGCATTTGTTTGCACCTGTCCTAAGTCAGGAATCTGATGTTCAGTAGTTGTCGTTTGTTGATGTGGTTCATAAGTGTTTCTCGTTTCTCGTTTTTATATAGATTAGACCGTTGGTTTTCCCGTTTGAATGGTTTTACACTAGTAATTTTCGGGGCCCTTTATAGCTTACTGTTCGGTGTGAGCCAAGGCTCCGTGTTGAAGACCGTACTTTGACCTATAATGGTTTACTTTTATAAATTTTGACTTGGATGGAGAGTTGTCTCATTGGCACTCATACCACATCTTCTTATATCTATTAAGTGATAAGAAAGTCGTTAACCTTCAGGGTTTTGACCCTTTTTTGTCAAGTTTACTTAAGTGATAAGAAAGTCGTTAACCTTCCGGCTTTTGACGCTTTTTGTCAGGTTTACTTAAGTGATAAGAAAGTCGTTAACGTTCCGGGTTTTGACCCTTTTTGTCAAGTTTACTTAAGTGATAAGAAAGTCGTTAACCTTCCAGTTTGACGTTTTTTGTCAAGTTCACTAGTCTTAGGTGAAACTAAAGCGATTGCAAGTTTTTAATCTTTAGAATATCAATTTGAAAATCACGAATTCTGACTGTAGTTATGAATTCGATTGGCACTGGTGCTCAGTATAACAAAGCACACTTTTTGAGGTTTTTCTGTGTTTTTCTTTAATTATTTTCTGCATTAAAATGTGGGATAAATGTGTTACATCAAACGTTTAAATGAAAATAAATAAAACAGAAATACTATTATCATAATTTATCAGTCCAATGATAATGAAAACTTCAAACAACGAATCAAATATACAGTTATTTTCTTATTTTCATATTTTTTTCAAAGAACTTATAAGAAACTTTTTTAATATGACAAAATTCAAGTTGTTATATATGGTATGTACAATGCTTCTTAATATAAATGAAAACAACAAGCTGCAAGAGTTTATCATATTAACATGATGTATACATAACACTAATACAAAATATATATTAAAGACACTTAAAGATGTTTTTAGGACTCAGACTATGTTGATAGCGAAAAAAATATACATATAGAATATAAACCTTCTGATGTCCTCAATTGCCGCTTTGAAGGAAGGAGGACAGTACTAAACGTTAGGTTAGAGTATACAAGTTTGTGAATAAAACATCAAGCTGGTTATTATAATTGTTTAAAAAAAATATTTGTATCACCTGGTGAAGTAAGGTGCATGCCAAAATATTATGGATAATGACATTAACGGTACCTAATGTACTTCACCTGATGCACATTTTAACAATAGTTATATGTCTGCAATGATGCTCGGGCCGAAATATTTGCAAAAATCTGTACACATTATAATGCGTTAACAACATATTTTTGTCAATATCTTAAAGATATTTATCATTTAACAAACAAATATTTTTGAAACACTGAACGTAGATTTTCACAAATGTAAGTTCTAAGTAATTAGGTTAAGTTCGATGATAATCACATGATTTATTATGTATACTTAGTGGTTTTACTTCACAAAACTGAGGAATAATTATAATAATCTTCGTGAGGTAAAAATGTATGAAACATGCTTTCGGAAGCCAAATACACAAAAATTGAAGTACTTGCAACATTAGTTTTATTAAACCATAAATTCATAAAACCGTGCGTTTGTCGAAGCACCTGCTAAGCAATGACGACATATCTCTGCGTAAATTCACTTTATTTATAGACAATTTTAATTTGAAAAGTCAAAATTAATCGTTTTACTAAATGTATAATAATAGAAATCATTGTAAAAATATAAAAAAAAAGTCCTCGATCAATTCACAAGAAATAATGGCATTTGATAAAATAATGAAGTTTTTGAAGCAATGCGGGTTTATCAATGTCGGGATTGGTTTAGACACATTGTCTAGACAGAATTAAACTTGGTCAACGGCTTTTCGAGGTCTGGTTAATTGAAAAATCAAACGAACTCCAGACCTATGATCACCTATACTTTTTCGCATTAATGCTTTTCGGAACAGACTTTAAACTAGTGCACCAACGGACAATTCCAAACATGACGAGCATCAGCTCCTTGAGAAGGGGTTTTCTATATAAACTTGAACAAATTTTACTTTGTGCATTGTTCAAGATATTGTCTTCCTGTACTCTTCACGAAGTTGCTCTTTTTAATCTCCACTCTGTTGACGGAATATAGATAGACTTACATGGGGGGGAACAATTATGTCTTCCACTGCGCTGCTTTGAGAACATGCGATTGTACTAGGCTTGTGTGATTCCTTTATCAACAGTCTAAGTACTTTTGGTTTTCTAAATTCGTTAATTGCGAGTTTTTTTTTTTTTGACACGGTATTGTTTAGTTTTGTTTTACTTGTACCTTGGATTTTACTGTCTATTTTATTGGTATCTTCATTAACCGACTTTTACCTCTTTATACTAGTCCATTGGATGTGTACTGAATTTAGTCTGAAACACATAGTTTATTTATTCGATGGAATTTGCTTTCAACAAGCTTTCAGTAACTGAGAGTACATTTACTCTTAGATCGGTACAATCCATGCATTTAGTCCTTTTTGTTAGTTTTTATTATTATTATAATAGTTTTAAAATAGAAACCAGATCATAATAAAGTTAGGTTTTCTTTGTCATTTTTAGACTATAATTACATAAGATAGTCTTGAACACTTTGGACTGTTTTCTGCTCTTTGGTCGGGTTGTTGTCTCTTAGACATATTCCCCGTTTCCATTTAAAAATACATGCATTGAGTGTATGTTTGAATGTCTGCTAATCAGAACGCAGTAACCTATGAGTAATATAATTAGATATATATGAGCCACTCCATGTTTGTGACATTGATGTGTCTGTACACTTACAATGGCCATGTATGTCACGAATTTGTCACATATTAAAAATATTAAAAAAGAAAAAGACGCAGACGTTTCAGATCTTTAATTATTAGTTGAAGTATCGCTAATTGTGCGAGAAAAATTCAATTTAATGTTCTATTTATCTGAAATAAACCCATTGATGACATCAAAGAAAGAACATTTCAACACTTTAGCAACTATTTTCATTATCTACATACTATGTACAAACTCATTTCATGCAACTGTTACGTATAAGGGAAATGCAAAAATGATCTCATCTTGTGGTTTTTCAAATTGAAATCAAATTAAGTAAGGGTTCTAAATATTAAACCAATCAATGATCCTTAGACAGGATTCGAATGTCTTGATTTCTACGTGCTTATTAACGTATACATACAGACATTTACAGTCGAAAAATCTACAGCATTACAGTCTTATAATAGAAACCAGATCATAATAAAATTTGGTTTTCTTTGTTATTTTCAGAGTACATTGTATTACATAAGATAAGACTTTGAAAAAATATGCACTGAATGGCACGTCAGCTTTTCACAACGGAAACATCTGTGTATATATGTATAAATATGAGTCACTCTATATCTGTGGCATTGATGTTACTGTATACTTACAATGGCCATGTATGTCATGAATTTATAAAGCATCAAAATAGAAAAAGACGCAGACGTTTCTGATTTTTATATCATTTTTTTAAATAAATTACGTAAAATGTGCGAGAAAAATTTAATTGAATGCTCTATTAATCGGGGGGAAAATCCCATTGATGACATCAAAGAGAGAAAATTTCAACACTTTTGAAACTATTTTAATTATCTTTACGTACTATGTATAAAGACATTTCATGCAAGTGTTAGGTATAAGGAGAAATGCAAAAATGATCTCAACTTGTGATTTTTCGAATTGAAATTAAATTAAGTAAGTATTATAAACATCAAACCAAACAATGCTCCTTAGACAAGATTCGAAAGTCTTGGTTTCTACATAGAAATAAGAAGATGTGGTATGAGTGCCAAATAGATAACTCTCCATCCAAGTCACAATGTGTAAAAAGTAAACAATTATAGGTCAAAGTATGGCCTTCAACACGCAACCTTGGCTCACACCGATCAACAAGCTATAAAGAGCCCAAACATGACTAGTGTAAAACAATTCATACAGGAAAACCAACGGTCTAATCTATATAAAAAACGAGAAACGAGAAACATTTAAGAACCACATCAACAAACGACAACCACTGAAACAGGTTCCCGACTTAGGACAGGTGCAAACAAATGCAGCGGGTTTAAACGTTTTAACAGGCGCCAACCTTCACCCTAACCTAAAATAGTAGTGTAACATTTCAACATAAAAAAACACACTATAAAATAGCAATTGAAATGGCTTAACTAAATCAAAAGGACGTAGACATACACCAAGTAGACATACACTGAACGAATAAATTTGATCTATGACACAATATAAATACAATATTAGATAAAAAAAAAGAGGGGATGTAAAACAATGTCAGAAAGACAACTGTAATCTTGGACAAAATGGCGTTAAATAAAATAACGTACACTGGTAAATTTAAATATAATAATTTTGTTGTGAGGAGTACGGAGATATATTTTACAAAACAAATAAATTTGTTGTTCATAGTACGAGAACAGCAGTGAAAATTTATCTCATACTAAATACTTCTCAAAGGTGGTACATATTAAAAATAGTGAGACGACATATAACACAAAATAAGTAAACATTGCATAACAAAAATGCATTACAAATTGTGTCAACAGGTCAATTTAACACGAAAGTAGGATTTAAGATTTGTTTATTTCAAATGCCCGTTAACATTTACAGCCGAGAAATCTACAACATAGAGACCAGATCATAATAAAGTTCTTTTGGGCGCATTGCTTTTGTGCCGATTATTTCAATTATTCAGTATATCATTTGCGTCACAGAGTTGTATTTCATTTGCGACAAAAATAAATAATGCTGTTGTGCCAATTTACGGGTTAAATATAACGGAAACGTTTTAGCAAAGCACCGGTTCTTTGTTATTTACCGAGAACATTGTATTCGGTATAGAACCACTTATTTTGGACCCGGTCAAAAAGAACATACAAGAAAGTAGTACATATTTTAAACAAAATGGTTCCTATGCATATCTGTTACTTTGTCAATAAGTAACATATTCGGGTAATTTTGGTATAAATTGAAGCCTTAGGGACTTAGGATCACTGTAGAAACCTTGTTGAAAGTTTCTTTTAAATAATAAAAAAATATATGAAATTATAATAACAGGGCACATTTGCCCTGTTGTTCAGATTAGAAGTACCTGTTTTTGTAATACATAGACCAAATTTCCGGGAACCAGTGCGCTCTAATATGCAATTAAATGTATGTTAAATTTTTCAGCACAAGTCAAGATACGTTATAGTTTTGACATGAAACGACTGCCACTTCATTTGAACTTAAGACAAAGTATCCATTAATGCTTGAAATTGCAGAATTTGACATAGAAAGCAATGGGGCTTTATTCCTATAATACAGAAAAGTCTTTGAAAATACTTGCACTGAATGACACGTCAGTTTTTCACAACGGAAACATCTGTGTATATAAATATAAAAATATGAGCCACTCAATGTCTATGACATTGGTGTTAATGTAAACTTACAATGGTCATGTATGTCATACATTTGTCACTTAAAATAGAAAAAAATATCGCAGAAATTGTTGATTCTGTTTTTAATTTAGCAGTTGAAATATCTAAACTGTACGAGAAAAATCAATGTTTTATTATTCCGAATTAAAACCAAATATGACATCAAAGAGCGAAAATTTCAACACTTCAGCAACTTTTTAATTATTTTTATAAAGACTTTCTATACAACTGATACACTTTAGGAGAAATGAATCTGTGTTTTTTGACAAATTGAAACTTAATTCAGTTAGGATGTTAAATATTGTAACAATCAATGATTCTTACGACAGGATTCGACTGCCTTGATTTCTACATGTATATAGAAATGTATAAATAGCTTATCTAAAAGGACCGCCTTGGTGGTATCGTGGAAACGTGTTCGCCTCGTATGCAGGAGGTCGTGGGTTCGAACATTTGTCGGGGAAAACCAGACTTTAAAATTTGTATTTAGATATAAGAAGATGTGGTATGAGTGCCAATGAGACAACTCTCCATCCAAGTCAAAATTTATAAATGTAAACCATTATAGGTCAAAGTACGGTCTTCAACACGGAGCCTAGGCTCACACCGAACAGTAAGCTATAAAGGGCCCCAAAAATTACTAGTGTAAAACCATTCAAACGGGAAAACCAACGGTCTAATCTATATAAAAACGAGAAACGAGAAACACTTATGAACCACATCAACAAACGACAACTACTGAACATCAGATTTGCTGATTCTCCGCTAAGCACGCGGCATTAAGGAGTAAGAGCAAAGACTGGTTTATTCGGAGTCAGAATAATGTGTCCTGGTAGGGTGACATGTCTTCTTGCAAACTTTTACCTTGTGACATACCACGTTAAACATCCGGCTCAATGTGTCGGTCTAGTACAAAGCAACGTTAACATTAATATACATTAACATGTTCTCGTCCTGAATATATGCATTTGAATTGCCGCTTGACGTTAAGCATTCATCCATCATCATCTAATCTAAAACGTGTTTCATATATATGCTAACGTACATCATCTACGGTTTTACAACCCTAAAGCCTTCTATGAACGAAATCTATATTTTTCATAGTCTTGTTGCACAGACATGTAGTGTAGGTGGATTTGCCACGATGTCAAAGATGCATTTGTCAAAATCACGGCGTGGTAAGGAAAAAAATGCTCTTGCAAATTTCATCGTATTCAACAATGTTTGGTTAAATTTCAGACAAGTTATATAATATTTATGTATAATATATTATAACTTTTACTCCATACAGGTCCAACTCATCTTTGAAATTGAGCTGACAATAAATAAAAGAATATTAAATAATTAAATATTTAATTAAAGAATGAGTTATTTTAATTTCCCGTGAATCTATCGTGCATAAAACTTGCATGTCAAAAGAATGCGATTGCCATTGTTACCATTGAGAAAAAAATGACAAACGTTTCAAATATATATTCTAGAGATATGTAATTCTTTTGTACAGTTACGCAACAAATTTCACCACGGGGCTCCCTTCACAGAACCAAGAGAAGTTATTTAAACGTCAGGAAACATCAAGCTAGACCAGAGTATCAAAATATGAACAAAACAAATGCCGAGTCAAATTGCAATTGCAGATATGGGAAGCTAGATAAGACTAATAATATCTGTTATAAAAGCTATAAAACGGAAGTAAGATTATTTAAAATAGTTATAATGAAATGTTTGTCATCAAATTAACGCAGTGAAATCAAAAATATCCGTGAGAAGCCAGTATTTATGAAAATATTTGAATCCATGGATTGCGAGTTGAACAAATCGAGCCAACTATAAAATCATTTCTACATGTATATTCAGTAAAGGTCCAAGTGATAGTACAAAAACTGCGCAAGCGATTGTACAGTGAATACAATTTTCTGACATTCTCTTTGACTGTTTGTCTACATGTGACAAAACTGAAGTCTGCAATGATTACGTTATTCTCATTAAAAGATTGTTCTATTGAACACAAAGAAGCGTGGTGTTATAGCCATAATATTTAACTATTTTCCAACATTCTAACAGATCTTTTATTCTAAAGATCGAATAGTTTGATTTTTCATTAACGTATAGACCTATAGCAACGCTTTCACTGGATCCATAAAAGAAATCATATTAAGACACAACTTAGGCACAAGGTTTGTACTTACATGAGCAACACGACGGATGTCACATGTGGATCAAGATCTGCTTCCCCTTCCGGAGCACCTGAGATCACCTCCAGTTTTTGGTGGGGTTCGTGTTGCTCAGTCTTTAGTTTTCTATGTTGTGTTTTGTTTACTATTGCTTGTCTGTTGGACTTTTTATTTTTTTTGCCATGGCGTTGTCAGTTTATTTTCGACTTATGAGTTTGAATGTCACTTTGGTATCTTTCATCTCTCTTTATGACACAAACTAACATATTCAATTTAATTTATTTCGCCATTCCTTAAATCATTTTAAAAATGATCAAAGAAAATTTGGAATATTCTTATTTCTTTTCCCTCTATGATAGCGGAAAATAATACAATCATATCAAAGAATGCTCACAGTTTTTGAAAGCAAGATCAGTCTACTTGATAATGAAAATTCATAATTGTGATCGAACTAAGCAATGTCCAATTTAAAATGTTAAAGATATCTTTGAAATAAAGGCACACAAGACAATTTATTAATAGTGACATTTTACAAATTATGACATTGGAGGTTTCCTACATATATTTTAAAGAAGATGTGTGTGTAAGCTTATCCAATAAGTTCCACAGAATAGAACTTTCAAAATACCAATTCCTAAGAGTGATGAAACTTACGTAAGCATTTAAATTCAAGGAATGTATCTTCCCGTTATGTATAGGTCTGATTCCAGATTTTTAGTTACTTAATAGTATACTTTTGCTCATTTTTGGTTATATTAGCCCTCTAACGTTGAAATCGGGTTTTGAATGTTTCATTACCTTGGCTTCAAGTATCACATATTGACATTATTTGTCGAAAAGCTTATCTGGTGCAATTGAATTGTTACCGTTAAATGTTGTTTTTACCACTGGCTCTTTACCTCTAGTGATGGCCTATCCGTCCAAAAAGATATCACTTATCCAGTAGCTTAGTACTTTAGTACCAGCATAAACATACGAATTTGTATCATTTTATAAATTTTTAGTGATTAAATTTGGGAAATCATTTGAAATTAAGGAACGTATCTATCTCCCTCGGGCATAGCTTTAATTTCCTGTCCTTCATAAATTAGCTCTCAAACGTTTGTATTAGATTTTGGATTTTCAAAAAAATAGGCTTAAAAATGGCTGGATATCAACTATTTGTCAAAATCCTCATCTGGTGCAGTAAAATTGGTACTGTTAGATGGCATATCAACGTCTTGTCTTTGTTACAAAATTTACAATAAAAAACTGATTGTAAAGATTTAAAATACCATTACTGTATTTGGTGAGTTTTAAAATCTGTTATTTTAAAAATAAGGAGATGAGGTATGATTGCCAATGAGACAACTATCCACCAAAGTTCAAATAAAGTTATAGGTAACCGTACGGCCTTAAACAATGAAGAAAAACCCATACGTATAGTCGAGTATAAAAGGTTCCGACATGAAACAATTCAATTGAGAAAACTAACGGCCATATTTATAACAAAACAATTAACGAAAAACAAATATGACAGACATTAACCAACGACAACCACGGAACTACAGGTTCCCGACTTGGGAAAGCCACATAAAATATGTTTGTGAGCGCTCAACCCTCCCCCTAACCTGGGACAGTGCTGTAACAGCACATCATAAGAAAAAACTATAAAAATCAGTTGAAAAAGACTTAACTCATCAGATTTGACAGTCGATAAAACAGTTTTACTTGCGAAATCGTGTTGCCAATAAGGAGCTGTACATGTACGTGTGCACATTGTTTGAATAAAATGTGGTCATTTTGCTTGTGATTTAACAATCATAAATACCTTCAATTATTAAAATTGGAAGTGCACGTTGCCTAGAACTTCGATAAGGTGTTGATATCATAGGAAAAACTGTACGTTACCCGCGAAAAATATTCAGTTAGCAGCAGACAATTTTGACAAACTGATAAATCTTATAGTCAATGTATAAGACATACAATTAATAGCAAGAGTTCCTTTAATTTGTTAATAAATATACGTGCATGTATTATTGATAGTAAGCTCATATATTACCAAATTGCACACGCACTAATGACGAAACATTTTAATAGTTTTAAAAAACTATGAGATAAGGAAATAGTGCACAGTAAAATCACTCGAACTGGACGAAATGTTAATTATTCATGCAGGTGTGCGTTGTGACACATGTTCTGAAACATTTGTTTAGGAAATAACCAATTCTTTTTTAATATTTTAAGTAGTAATTTGATATGACCACAAAATTATCTTCTGCAATTAATAACTTTTAAATTTGATCTTTATATTAAGGTTTAATTTCAACTCCTTATATGTTTTAGCCTTTGCTTATACGCATCGAAGACACAAACTGACTATTAAATAAGATAGTCTTTCCAAATTCATGCATTGAGTGTATATTTGCATGTCTGCCTTTCAAAACGCTATAACCTATGAACATATATAATTATATAAATATGTGCCACTCTATGTCTGTGACACTGATGTTTCTGCAATCTTACAATGGCCATGTATGTCACGAATTTGTCACGTATTAAAAACAAAAAGTTTCTGATTTTTTACTCATTAGGTGAAATATTGTAAAATGTGCGAGAAAAGTTTAGTTTAATGTGCTATTAATCCGAAATAAAATGATTGATGAGATCAAAGCGAGAAAATTTCAACACTCTAGTAACTATCTTAATTATCTTTACGTCATATGTATAAAGTCATTGAATGCAACTGTTACGTATAAGAGAAATGCAAAATGATTTCATCTTGTGGTTTTTCGAATTGAATTTAAATAAAGTAAAGATTCTAAATACTAAACGAATCAATGGTCCTCAGACAAGATTCGAATGTTTTGATTTCTATGTGTTTATTAATGCCCCTTTACATTTACAGTCGGAAAATCTACAGCATAATAGCTTTATAATTAGAAACCAGATCACAATAAAGTTGGGTGTTCTTTAGGGAGCATTGCTCCTACGCCAAATTTTAAAAGATGCAGTTTTTCATTTGCGCCACAGAGTTGTACTTCATTAGCGCCAAAAATTAATAATGCTTTTTTGCCAATTTACGGGTAAAATATAACGGAAAAGTTTTTAACAAAGCACCGGTTCTTTGTTACTTACTACATTATATTGCATGAAATAGCCTTTGAAATACATGCACTGAATGGCACGTCCGCTTTTCACAACGGAAAAAAAACTATGTATATATATGTAGATATAAGCTTCTTCATGTCTGTGACATTGATGTTTCTGCAAACTTACAATTGCCATGTATGTCACGAATTTTTCACACATCAAAATAGAAAAAGACGCTGACGTTTCTGATTTTTGTGTTATTTATTAGGGGAAATGTCGTAATAGAAAAAGACGCTGACGTTTCTGATTTTTGTGTTATTTATTAGGGGAAATGTCGTAAAATGTGCGAGAAATTTAATTTAATGTTCTATTTATCCGAAATAAAACCATTGATGACATCAAAGAGAGAAAATTTCAACACTTAAGCAACTATTTTAATTATCTTTACGTACTATGTATGAAGACATTTCATGCAAGTGTTACATATAAGGAGAAAAGCAAAAATGATCTCATTTTGTGGTTTTTCGAATTGAAATTAAATTAAGTAATGTTTATTTCTGCCCCTTAACGTTTACAGTCGAGAAATCTACAGCATAATAGCTTAATAATAGAAACCAGATCATAATAAAGTTCTTTGGGGCGCATTGCTTTTGCGCCAATTTTAATAAAATCAGTATTTCATTTGCGTCACAGAGTTGTATTTCATTTGCGACAAAAATAAATAATGCTTTTTGTGCCAATTTACAGGTAAAACATAACGGAAACGTTTTTAGCAAAGAACCGGTTCTTTGACATTTACTGAGTACATTGTATTAGATATAGAACCACTAATTTGGGCCCAGTCAGAAAGAACATACATGAATGTAGTTACATATTTTAAACAAAATAGTTCATACGCATATCTGTTACTTTGTCAAGAAGTAAAATATTTTGATAATTTTGGTATTAAATGAGTGCTTAAGGACTTGGGATCACTGTAGAACTCTTGTTGAAAGTTTCTTTTAAATAATAAAAAAAAATTATGAAATTATATTATAATAGGAGGGCACATTTGCCCTGTTGTTCAGAAGTACCTGTTTTTGTACTACATGTATCAAACTTCCGGGAACCAGTGCGCTCTGGTATGCAGTTAAAGGTATGTTGAATTTTTCAGCACAAGTAAGGATAAGGTATTATAGTTTTGACATGAAACAACTGCCACTTTATATGAACTTAAGACAAAGTAGCCATTAATGCTTGAAATTGCAGAAGTTAACAAAGAAAGCAATGGGGCTATGAATTAGTGGTTTTGTTCCTATAATACAGAAGATATAAAGTCTTTGAAAATACATCCACTGAACGGCACTTCAGCGTTTCAGCAAAAAGTATACCGCTGTTCGAAACTCATAAATCGATAGAGATAAAAACAAATCCGGGTTACAAACTAAAACTGAGGGAAACGCATCAAATATATTAAAGAGGAGAACAACGACGCAACAAAAACACAACATTAAAATGTAACACACACAGAAACGAACTATGATATAACAATGGCCATTTTCCTGACTTGGTACAGGACATTTTAAGAAAAAAATGGTGGGTTGAACTTGGTTTTGTGGCATGCCAAACCTCCCGCTTTTATGGCAATGTTAAATATAACATTAAAATGACAACATTACATGACAGGACTACAATACAAATAAATGGGAGAACATATAGGACAAAGAAACACACGAATAATAGCTAACAAAAGGTACCACTCAGGTTTAAAATTTAATACGCCAGATGTGCGTCTCGTCCACACAAGACTAACCAGTGACGCTCAGATGAAAAAAGTTTGAAAGCCAAAACAAGTACAAAGCTGAAGAGCACCGAGGACCAAAACTTCCAAAAAGTTGCGCCTAACACGGCCAGGGTTTTCTGCCTGGGACAAGAACATCCTTATTATTTAGAATAATTTATACTTTAGCAAACAGTAAATTTTATAAAATGACTATATAATGGATATACATGATAAAACCGAAGTGGGGACTAACTACAGAATAAAAACGGATACATTACATAAAACAACTTAACCCAACACATAAAAATACACAGCCGAGTTAGCCAAAGCCTCAACGCACAAAGTGACGTCACATTTGAACGTCACATAAGAAAAACGTTTACGTGTACATGCGATTGGTTTATATATACATGTGGAAAGTTTTCATTACAAAATCTTGAGAAGCAAAAACTTTATTTAGTAATATGTATGTAAATCAATTAAACGTACTACAACAAATATACTATTCTTTCGAATGTCGCGGAGGCCCACTTGGTAGTCTTCCGAAAGATAAAAAAAGAAAAACCATACAGTTCCTTTCCTATATTGTGATTTAACAATATAGTTCTTCAACACTGCTCTGTCAGTGTCTCTTATTTCTGATTTCCCGACCTTGCTATACAGGACGTCAGTTTTATATAAAAGAAAGGAGAAAGATACCAAAGGGACATTCAAACTTGTAAGTCGAAAATAAACTGACAACGCCATGGCAAAAAATAAAAGGAAAAACACCAAAAGACAAACAACAGTATGCAAAACACAACATAGAAAACTAAAGACTGAGCAACACAAACCCCACACAAATATTATAAATTATACTATCACATAATACAACTTCTTGCGTTTTGTTTTGTTTTGTTTTGTTTTGCTTTTTTTTTTTTTTTTTACTAAAAACAGTCTATTTAACTTAATTAACTCAATTTCTAATTACAGAATAACGGGTTAAAACCCATTAATTTGATCGATTACATGTTGCTGTGTTCTGTGTTCTGTGTAAATTAGTTGTATGTCGCATTATGTATTCCCAAATTATCCCGGCAATGTCACGTGTATATAATAGTTAAGTTAGATTTTTGTCCTTCTCCCAGCAGGAAATAAACCTATTAAATCTATGACGCTCTATAACTGTTTGTCTGTATGTAGCAAATATGAAGTCTGCAATTATTACTTTATTCTCATTAAAAGATTGTTCTATTGAACGCAAAGAAGCGTGGTGTTTAGAATCATTCTAATTCATCTTTTGTTTTAAAGGTCGAATAGTTTAATTTTCTATAAGCGTATAAACCTATAGCAACGCTTTCACTGGATCCATGTAAGAAATAATAGCACAGACGCATCTTAGACATCAACTGACATATTTATTTATTTCCCCCATTCCTTAAATCATTCTAAAAATGGTAAAAGAAAATTTGGGATATTGTTTTTTTCTTTTTCCTCTATCATAGCGGAAAATAATACAATTTTACAAATTCCTACTTATATTTTAAAAAAGATGTGTAACCTTATCTGATGAGTTCCACGAACTTTCAGAATACCATTTCCTAAGAGTGATGAAACTTGGGAAAGCATTTAAAATCAAGAAATGTATCTTCCCGTTATGTATAGGTCTGATTCCAGGGGCGTGGTTCTCGAAATTATCTTATGATACCTATTAGTTGCCTAATAGTATACTTTTGCTCATTTTCGGTTATATCAGCCCTCTAACTTCGGTATCGGGTTTGGGATTGTTCATTACCTTGGCTTCGAGTATCACCGATAGACATTATTTGTCGAAAAGCGTATCTGGTGCAATTGAATTGTTACCGTTAAATGTTGTTTTTTTACCACTGGCTCTATACCTCTAGTAATGGACTATCAGTCCCAAAAGATACCACTAATCAAGTAGCTCAGTACTTTAGTACCAGCACGAAAATACGGAAATTGTATTATTTTTTTTTAATTTTCAGTGATTAAATATGGGAAATCATTTGAAATTAAGAAACGTATCTATCTCCCTCGCGAATAGCTTTAATTTCCTGTCCTTGATAAATCAGCTGTTTAACGTTTGTATGAACGTTACGTACAATGTTGGTGACGTTTTCTGATTTCACGTACCTGACACAAAAAAATCGGCTTTAATTAAGAAAAATACAAGAAAGATCAAGTGTTATTTTGTGTAAAAAATATTTAAAGCACTTCAGTAATTAAGTAACAGATGGCTTGTCGGTTTTTATTCAGTTTTGTCAATCAGTTTTCCGAATACTAACAAGAAAAATCTTATATTTTTCGTGTAGACGGGTAACATACTAATGTTGTTCTTCGAGTATTCCTTCTATTTTCGGATACTTATAGGTATATAAATTATAATAATGCTATACCATTCGGGAGAGGAACGTTAGGGCTTTGGGGTGACATGTGTGTAAAACGTAAATAACGCAATTTTCGGACCGAATAGGCCTTGAAAGAAGTCATTTTTGATTGAAGACACCAAGGAAAAATATCACTCCCTTACGGCACAACAGTTCAGAATGCATTTATAGCGAAAGAATTATGTTCTCAAATTGATGATAGCGTATATCCTTTTGTGAAACAAGTTTGGAAAACTCTTTGAAAGCAAAGAAATCCAATGTAATTGAGCAAATTCCGCTAAAACTTCGACATCATTACCAAAACCCTAGCCCAAAGTACACTGTCACAACAACGTTTAAAAAACATGTTATATATAGAAATTATCAACATTGACTAAAAATATGCAAAACTTTTCATCTAGTCAGAAAATGTAACATGCCTCCTAATCTATAACATTTGAACTGCATTCATTCGGACAGCAATCTCATTTATATCATTAAACAAAAAAGTACTAAGTATATGAATCCCCAAAGGTTTCCAGTCACAAAACTTTTAACCGACGTTTTACGTTAGTAATTCCGGTGTTAATTATAAAAAACACCAAAAAATAATGTGTTGTGTATTTTAGAACGAAGAAATGAAGCCAGTATGATAAATTCCAAATAAAAAAGAAAATATTCTATGCGTTCAATTATGTTTTTTTCATAAGTATCGGATATCGATGCGTTGAAAGGGTGTCTACCAAAATGTCACAATTAAATCGTCTTCATTTTTTCTTTGAATTATTAGGGACAAGTTGTTACAAATCTTCAAAAAAGAGTAAAAATAACTTCAGTTTTTTCGAAAAACATCACTATAATGTCAAATTCCTTTGCAAAAGGAACATTTTGATGTATATAAAATAAAGAGTAATGTACAAATCATCAAAATAAAGCAGTCGCATGGTGGTCTACCAAAATGTCACAGCATCGCTAATTTGTCGTTTTTGACGTTCACTATATTATAGGCAACTTATGTTTGCGTTATGGTGTTTATGAAACTTATCTATTTTACTAAGAAAATACATAAAATGTGAATTTATAATATATTTTTTATTTCACTTTGTTCAAATCATTCCTCTTTTCAATATAACATTATTTTTTCAATAAAACCTGATTTGAGTACATTCAATGAGACAGCAACTCAACAACAAATATAATCATATTTACACAAATCGTCCAGAGACCAAAGTGGACATTTAAAGAGTACTTGCATCATACTTGTATAAAATTCGTATCAATTAGAATATTGATCGCTTTTGACTTATAAGGAATTAACGCAAACTCGGGCACACCAGCAATGAATCAAATTCGGAGATGTTTTATATCAGCAACAAGTGACAGTTAAATTACAAAAAAAAAATCATCATAAATGATACATTCCATACGTTGCCATATTCTTTATTTAACGTTTCTTAATTGATATTAGTACACTTACATTAATTGTCTTACGGTACATACCCAGTAAACATCGGTAAAATGTTTTTGCTCATTATATATTTTTAAATCAAGAAGCAATATTTTATGAGTTGAACGAATGAAAAAAATTATGTGAGACAACACCAAACTCTGCCTCCTACTTGCCAGATAATTGTCTCACATATCGACCCAAGGCTGGTCCTCTCCCTTGCAACATACGGGTATCTCAGATATATCTGTTAGAGCCAAACAGATAAAGGACAGGGAACCAGTCTAATATCGACCCAAGTATCTACAAAGTAGACTTAAATTATTGCAAAGTCGACTTAATATATGTGATAAGAAAATATCTGACAAGTTTTCATAAAATGAGACACATTGCATTTAACTGAAGAAGAAAATGATACTAGTTTGGAATGTGCGAGTGTATGTGTTGTACTGTTTCAACACTGTTCCAGGTTAGGGGAGGGTTTGGCGCCAGCAAACATGTTTAACTTCGCTACATTCTGTATGTGCCTGTTCCAAGTCAGGAGCCTGTAACTCAGTGTCTGTCGTTTGTTGCTGTTTATCATATTTTGTTTCCGTTTATTGTTATGTTCTTAAATAAGGCCGTTACTTTTTCCGTTTAAATTGTTTTACATTTTTTTATTTCGGGGCCTTTTAAAGCTTACTGTGCGGTATGGATTTTGATAATTTTGAGGGCCGTAAGGTAATCTATAGTTGTTAAATTCTCTGGTAGAGAATTATCTCATCGGCAATCATACAACATACTTTTTCTATTATTTCAAGAATTTCCGAGGCCTGCTTTGCCGAGCGATCTAAGTAGTATTTCTACAGTAATCACTAGGATGTCAACATCGAGGTTGTAAATTCGATGAACCCCGCTCGAAACAAGGGCGTTCAACTCCAATCCTTATTAACTAGGATTGCCAGTGTCGGTTTCCGGGCAAATGTCGGTTGCTTTCAAAGATTTTCGGTTTAATCGTGTGTCAAGTTTAACAAGATTTTTATCATTTTCACAGCCATTTACTTTTTAAGGAAACAATAAAGCAATGAATGTTTCGTGTTAATCTTTTTCACGTTTTGTAAAGCTTATAATTTCAAGACTGAAAACTAAGTAGTATTTTGTTATACATGGTTTGTCTTACATAACCTTCCATTATTTGAAACATAATTCTTTATTGTTCCGCACTCCCTTATTTAAAACAACATACTGTTAAAGCCTATAATTGCTTACATCCACTTCATTTGAACTTTGGTGGATAGTTGTATCATTGGCAATGATACCACATCTCCTTAGTTTTATATTTACTGTTTACTCATTCCGTACTGTGTTCTGTGTACTATGTATTTGTTTTCGATCAAAGAAATTACATACACTAGTTGTTTAACTTGGTAACGTGTTTTTTCATTACAAAATTACTCGGTATAAAATCACATAACGCTAAATCTGTTAGTAACCAATAAAATTTAAGCTCAAAACTTCATACGAGTCTTCCATTCAGCCTTTTCAAAATTCTAAAAAAATATCTAAAAAAATAAGAATTTTATGCAAAACTACATTTTGACGGCATTTACAGTTGGATTTTTACAAACCATGTGTTGAAAGACGCAGAATTGTCTGAATATATATTTGTTTATTTGGTCATAATTTTTCTTCAGTTATTTTTGTTTTCTCCTGATGCAAACAAGTATTGATTTTTTTTTTACAATTTAATTTGGTTGTTAGGATAACAAATAAATTTTGTGTTTATATCATCAGAAATTAATAATTAACGATCCACAAAAAATATATTACCAAATAAACAAATAAACCTATGAGAGCTCTGCTTCTATTGGTAACAATTTTGATTAAAATCCAACATGAAATAGTCCCTAAATATTTTTTATATAAAAAACGTAGATTTACATGAAATATATAACAACAAATTGTAGGTAACAAATCCTCATGACCATTTACTGAATATCCCACATCTTCTTTCGTTCATAGAACACAATACGTATACCTCACATTACTTTTCTTCCTAAGAGAACATGGTGTATACCCGTATCTCCTTTTATTCACAGAAAACAATGTGTTTAAAGGCTATACGGGAAGGCAATATTACAACACGTCAATAGTACACGACTTTGACGTTAACATACGACGTTACCGAAAGTGACACCAATATCGTGTGTAACGTCATTAGATTTTGGATTTTCAAAATTTTAGGCTTAAAAATGGCTGGTTATCAACTATTTGTCAAAATCCTCATCTGGTGCAGTAAAATTGGAACTTTTAGATGACATATCAACTTCTTGCATGTCTTTGGTAACGAAATTTACAATAAAAGCTGATTGTAAAAATTACAAATACCATTACTGTATTTGGAGAGTTTCAAAATCTGTCACTTGACAGTCGATAGAACAGTTTTACAAATTGCACGTAAGCTAATGAAACTATAAGATAAGGAAATAGGTAGTGCACAGTAAAATCACTCGAACTGGACGAGATGTTAATTATTCATGCAGGTGTGCGTTGTGACACCTGTTATGAAACATTTGTTTAGGATATAACGAATTCATTTTGAATATCGATTTGATTCCGTAGTTGTTTGATATTGTCACAAAATTATCTTTCGCAATTAATAAATTTTGAATTTGTGCAATGTATCAGGTTTAACTTCAACTCCTTATATGTTTTAGCCTTTGCTAAGACAGTTTAATTTTGAGAGAATGTCTTTTGAAGAGTCATTCTTTGTATCAATATTAAACACGTATAATACAAGTACTTAAAGATACTTGGAAAATGGCAATTTGACAATTACTAGATAATAAGGAAGACTCGAGATCCCAAAATGTTCTCGTTTAAATTTGCGTGGTAGAGTCGGTCGAAACAAAACCCAAGATCGCCATCGTTTTGTAAAACTCTTAAGACGGAAGAATTTACACATTTTCGTTTGAATTTCATTTGTTTCTAAAGTACACTTTACAGGAACATTATTGACACGCATGCTAATAATCAAAGAAAATCATTGTCTGACATATCATCGTAATATGTATTTTAAATGATCTCACCAGAAAATGACTGTCTACATACCATTGTTGGATTTAATATGATTTTGAACAAATCAAACAGTTAGAATTTGCTTCACTGATAAATCTAACACCGGAATATCAGTACCATTCCTGTCTGAATTATTTTAATCTATACAAATGTACAGAGGTCTAGACCATTTCACAGCCCAAATATAAACGTAGTCGTTCATGACCATGAAATTACGGATAATGTTAATGTCAGTTTTCATAATTTTTTATTTGATATCACTATAATAAACTACATATTTAAAATGAAAACTGTTTATTCTTGTTTCATATTTTTGGTTAAATATTCCTCTGTCATATTATTAAAAAAAGTGACAGAAATAGCGGTTTTTAACGGTAACTAACCGTTTTTGCAATGAATTAAACTTTTCTACGTGTCTATATGTTCTTGCCTTTAAAATATATAGGTTTTGGCGTTCCTTGTGAAGGTAACACCAGAAAAGCGCTTCTGACGAAATCTATAAAGTGTTGATTTCATTTAAAATGCATTGAAGTCTATCAAGTTTTTAATGAATTTTATAAAAATGAATGACTGTTTTATTTACAAAAACTAAATACATGGTAGATTTCATTCTGTTTTAAAGTTTTTAGAATAACATTTACTGTTAGAACTTCATAAAATTGTTTTCAAAATTTTAAACCTCATTTTAAATGAGATATTACGTTACTCAAGAGTCGTCCGATTCGATGATTTTATTTGCTAATCTTTCTCATGCGTAACGTTAGGTTTTAAACGTATACGAAAATAAATTTTCTATTCCTTTCTTTGTTTAAAGTACAAAATATTTTCTGTAGAAAGCCTAGATTTCAGAGCAAACGGATACCATCTGTCAAGTACAAAATCACCCTTGCATTATAATTGTTATTTTCAATCGAACAGTAAAAATATACAACAACCTCTATTCCGTACAAGCTGGCACACAATAAAGCAATTATTCAGGCGTCCTATACCATTACACAAATGTAACAAGGCGAAATAAAATCTTACGTATACTTTATATGCTGATTACAAGATAATATGTAAGCTTGCAACACTTCTTCGATTGTGCAGAAGCGGAAATTGTAGCGACACAAATACATGTAACTTGAATAAATCTAGAGGTCAAGAAAGAGTCTTCAACAATAGACAAGTTTCTACACAATAAGTAAATAACTAAAGTTTAAATCGCCCCAAGTCTGAAAAAAGTGTTGAATAAGTGGAACAGAGAGTACTAAATATCTGACCTCCACAACAAACTCTCAGAACAATTAAATTGATGGGAAACGGTATATTCAGTTGATTTTTCTCTGTTATGAATTATTTTATTGATTACTATTTAGTAGTCAAAACCAGCACTATGTAAATACGGCCTGTATATACCATACTCAGAAAGAAAGATAATTTTGAAAGAATATGAATCCGTCCAATAATTAATGAAAAGTACATTACTAGGTGTGCACTGATTGATATTTCAGTCTTAGATGCATGATTTTTTTTTTATATAAGTTGTTATTGGCTTTGAACTAGCTGTCAGTAACTGCGAGTACTCTCAGATCTATACTTTTTTGTTGTGGGGATGTATAAATACCCTGTTACACCACTGTCCCAGGTTAGGGAAATGGTGCAAGCAAACTAGAGAAACCCCGCAACATTATGTGTGTGCCTGTCCAAAGTCAGAAGCCTGTAATTCAGTGGTTGTCGTTTGTTGTTGTATATCATATTTGTTTTTCCTTCATTGTTTTGTACATATATCAGGCCGTGAGTTTTTTCTTGTTTAAATTGTTTTACATTTGTCATTTTGGGGTCTTTTATAGCTGACTATGCGGTATGGGTTTTGCTCATTGTTGAAGGCTGTACGGTGACCTATAATTGTAAACTTCTATGTCATTTGGTCTCTGGTGGACAGTTGTCTCATAGGCAATCATACCACATGTTTTTTTTTATATTCAAGTATAACACCAATTCACATAATTATTTTTTCACAGGGGTAATAACTCCTACAAGACATCATTGGATTGTTTTAGACTAAATATATCATATCTTCATCACAGTCAAGAAATAATCAATTTTACCTCAAAGCAAAATTTAAATTCAAACTGTAGTCAGCAGAGCAACTTCCGAGCAAAAGGCTAAGTTATTTTATCAGAAAGTCTGATTCAACTTAAAATAGATAACTGTAGTCAGATGAATGCCATTCATATTTCACCACCGTCGGGGTATATGCATTAGGATATCTCTTTTCTACCATCTAATGTATACATGCCCTTCATAAGGGGCGCTTGATCATTTGTACGCTTTATTATTTAAGTTTTGCTATCATTTTGATAGCAAAAGAATGATGGAATTAATAATCGAATGACTTGTTTGTGTAACTTCATCATCTCTATTGCTATTCGTTGTAATTAAACAGATATTATATTTTGTTAACTATTTGCGAAAAATATCAGTCTTGAGAAAAAATACCTAGCTGCACAGGAAATTTACCTTCCCTTGACTGGTATTTTTCACAAATACCCCTCCTGACCATGATATACATCATGTTTCTTTTCAATAATTATATTCGTTTCCCTAAGAGAAAAAAAGTTTCAAATGCTACTGTAACATTAACATTAAATATACACACGAAAGTGTAAAAGCAGAAGAAATATGTTGGGCACATAATAATTACCATTCAAAACGTTCAATTGCTACAGTGAAAGAAATCGGAGCCAAAGATAATTTATAAGCGATTGAAGTATCACAGATAAGCATATAATTAACCTTACATGCTTACATGAAAGCTGATCTATATATATATATAAATGGATGTCAGTGTTTAAAAAACATGCGTTCGATACATTTTGATTTTCTTTGCTATTATAAATCATAGGCAAAACATTTCCGGTTGATACGAAAACTTAAAGATTACAAATAAGATATAAAAGAGAGGCGAAAGATACCAAAGGTATATTCAAACTCATAAGTCGAAAACAAACTGACAATTCCATGATAAATAAATTTAAAAACGATCAAAAGACAAATCACAGTATGCAAAACACAACAAATAAAACTAAAGACTGAGCAACACAAACTCCATATAAAGTATAAAGTACGAAAACATAAAATCAAGATGTTCTTGATCCTTTAATTCACATGTAATTATGCTTCGTTTATTAAATGTGTTCATAGCCATTAGCCATGTAAAAGTCCTAAAGTATAGAAATAGAACGTATAAGACATATGGCCTTCGAAGACCATGGTAATGGATTTTGTCAATAATCAAAATAAATCACCAGACATTTCATCGTAATATGCAATTTAAATGTTCTCGCTAGAAAATTACTATCTAAAGGCAATTGCGAACTATTAAAACCTGATCTTTTTACACTGTTGACAGGTTGACATCTTTTTATTCTTATTATGTTATCGAATATGAATTTGATTTTCTATATTGATTGTTATTCTTTTTCACCAAGTGCAACAACATAATCAAGGAAATTAATGCTACCAAACTGAATTGTATCATCTTTCTTGCTTGATTAAAATTGGATAACCATAATTCCTTTTCAAATTATGTGTCAATACCCATTAATTGCGTTTCATTTCATTATAAAAAAAACACTGCCATTGCAACACATAATTCTTTATTCCTCTTTCTCCTGACTGTCATTTAATTCCTGTTTTTCACAAAATAACATGATTATTAAAATTTTAATGTAAACAAAAAAATTTAAAGAGGTAATTTTTATCTGTTTCAGCAAAAAAAAAAGTGAATAATTTGCTACAGGAATTTTTATCCAAAACATACATGGAATGTATCCATGATGGGGGTATTCAAGAAAGATGCGTCG
Organism: Mytilus coruscus; assembly: GCA_017311375.1. NCBI lineage: Eukaryota > Metazoa > Mollusca > Bivalvia > Mytilida > Mytilidae > Mytilus > Mytilus coruscus. The sequence continues at coordinate 32,674,028 of CM029602.1, read as the reverse complement.
TGTGCAACGTAATCAAACCACGGGTTTAGTCTTATGTGCAAGTTAGATACTATTTATTATTTACAATATTCATATGCCACATTATCGAACAAAATACTCTTTAAGAGATTTAAATGACAAAATAAAAGAACATTTTTTTTTTCGAAAGATCACATACAGATGTATGTATTTCAAGCCAAAACTCCTTCAAAGGAAGCAACTGCAAAGCGGTACAAAATAAAATTGTCTTAATAAAAAGCTCATTCGAGGCTTAATCTTCAAAGTTCAGTTCTAATATCTAGTTCAGTTTTTGAGTTATGACCGAGAAGCACCTCTTTTAAATAAATGTAAGTCGATTTTAGCATCTGCGACTTAGAGTTTAAAGATGTTGAGTTCAAAATCAATATGTATTTTTCTTTCATTACATATGAACGTATATCGCAGTTCGATTGCAATCCCGAGAAAAGTTTTTTACTTAAAATATCTCGTCCTGAACATGCATGAAATATCTGCCACTGGACGTTAAGTAGATACCAGAATCAAATAATCATTTTACTTAACACCAGCAACCCCCTTTTAGCACTTTCATTCTTGTTTCAGAAACCGTGACTTAATTCTAGCTTGCAAGTATTGACCATAAAATTAATATGATTAAATGTGACCATATATCAAAATTTGATTCAATTCAAAAGTGTGGTTTTTGATTTATCATCCGGACACCCGTTTCTTTTCTTCTAGTATCCATGACATTGTCCCTGGACATTTTACCTCTCAATTTTTTTTAAAACTTTTTGCATCATATATGATCATGTATCCAAGTTTGGTTCCAGTCAAAAATGTTGATTCATAGTAAGCCGAAAACACCTTTAACGCACTGATTTTGATCTATTTTAAGTATCAGTTATTTTGTGACATTGGATATTGCACGGATGGGTCAAAGCGTGGAGTATAAACGTCAGTATTTAAGCTAAAGTATTCTAAGCTGATTCTGTTAAGTGTTTTGAATCACAAGGAACTTGTATACCATTTAGATATGTTTTGACAAAGTTTACTTTTAACAGTGTTCAGTCACATAAATATACGTTAGATACATCACTACGAACCAGTAAAAGTCTGAAATGGCCTATATATATCTGTACTCGACTGTACTGACTTTTACTCGACCAGTCTGAATTGGTCTGAAATTTACTTGATATTACTCGACTGTAGCTGAACCATACTTAACAGTCTGAACTTGTACTCGACCTTTACTCGACCAGTACTTAACCATTTTATAGGAGTCTGAACCATACTCGACATAGTCTTAACCATTCTCGACCAAGTCTGAACCATGCTCGACCTAGTCTGAACCATACTCGACCTAGTCTGAACCATACTCGACCAAGTCTTAACCTACCAAGACCTATTTTTTGATTCTATGGATTATATTTCATCAATTTAGGAACTGTTATAAATACATATATATATACAATGTATATCACATTTAAGATAAAAATAAAACAAGGTGATCAAAGGAAGTAATTTCTGGTTGGATTAAAAAAAAATATCATGTAATAAATTAAGTTTTCGTTAAATAAATTTTTATATACATGTTCACATTACTTTATGTACATCAAAATACTAGAACTTTCAACCATTATTCAAATACCTTAAATGTTATTCAAATTTTTTTTATCAAAATATATATAAAATAGTATATAAAGCAACTTAATAAATGTTAAAATTAATTGACACCATTGTTTTGTAAAACCAAGAATTTAATATAATAATAATAATAAAACTTTCATAGTTATCCTTGATAACCTTTTCAAATAGGAAATGTATTCCAAAGTTGCAGTAGAAATTTGTTTTAATCAAATTTAAATATGTTTTGTAAAAATTAAAGAATGACATACAAGAAGCTTTTCAATAAGGTTTAATTACCTTAGTACAGGTGTGTTTTACAGGTAAAAAGAAAACCCTATCTTTCTTAAACTCGTGTATTACTTATCTAGTGAATTCAAAAGGCCTTGTGATTTAAGTTTTACAGGATGTTGTAATTTTCAATGGATGTTATTTAAAATTTATTACTCTCTGACCAGGTGTGATCATTTTAATGAGAGTGCCCCAAGCAGGATGCGTTACTTTATAGTTTACCCCTAATCAGAAGAAAACTTTTATTCATTTCTTTAATTTTTTATCCCTTTTTAAAATATATATATATATATATCCCAAATTATAAATAGGAATAGATATATTTCTGATATACGGTTAAACCTGGGACTATTAGTCCCAGGTTATACAATGTCAGTGATTTTGTTGGCTGTTGTTTCCTCATTAAAAAGATAGTTATATAACTATTGTATGTAACCATGAAATCTATGTAGTTTTTATTTAGGAATTTAGGAAAATCAAGTTTGGTTAAATAAAAAAAAACACATGCCAAACAAAAAGCACCTTAAATAGGTTTTATTACCCTCAGTATAGGTGTGGTTTTCAGGTAAAAGAAATTCTTTTTATTTAATAAGACTCAGGCTTTAAAATTAGATAATTTAACTTTCTCGATTTGATAAATCTGAGAATCATGTAAGGATGTAAAAATCTGTTTTTATATATATCTTTTTTTATTGCGGCTGTTGTCATGTCAGTTAAAAAGAAAGTTATTTTAACAATCAAAATTATAAAAAGTAGAGGTTATTTGGTCAAGTATGGTTCAGACTGGTCGAGTATTGTTCAGACCTTTGGTCGAGTATGGTTTAGACTGAAAAAAAAGGTCAAGAGCTGGTCAAGTATTGGTCGAGTACAGGTCGAGAATGGGTTAAGACTGTTTTGGACTGTTCGAGTGATAGTTCAGACTATTTTCAATAGCAAAGATAAGGGTCAAGTACAAATCAGTACAGTCGAGTATGGTTAAGACTGGTCGAGTAATATTAAGAAAAAATCAGACCAATTCAGACTGGTCGAGTAAAAATCAGTACAGTCGAGTACAGATATAGGCCATTTCAGACTTTTACTGGTTTGTAGTGCATGTATAAATACGCTATATGTACATTGTCGGAAAACATAAAATTTATGTGTACGAGCTATAGAAACAGGACGAAAAGCGAGGCTCGCCGAGCTTTTCTCCTGTTTCTTAGCGAGTACACATAGATTTTATAATTCCGACAATGTACATATATATTGTTTGTTAATGCAATTTACACCTTGCACTTGAAGCTTTCGTTGTTTAATTCCAGATAGTTGTCTAGTTTTTATGATAGTTTTCAAAGCAATCGACATAGTTTAAACGCGGACCGCGAAAAGGGCCTCAAAATGAACTTTCACACAAAAAGAAATATTCATATTACCGATTGCTCAAAATTGAAGCGGGATAATAGGAGACTTTATTTGTACAAGTACATATAATTAAAAGCAAACATTTATTCGTGTACCTGCTATTTGTACAATAGTGGCTGATTGCAGGATGTAAGAAATTACATATAATGATGTAAAGACGAGTTTAGATTATCGGGTTCACTGCAACTTTATATATTTAAAAATATCGCGAGCCACAATGTGATTCCTATAGCATAGCAGGTGAGAGCATCAAAATTGGTTGTTTTAAAGAAAACACAGTTGATAGGTTTTGTTGTCGGAAGTACGATAAAAGAATATATCATGTTCTTTTCCACGGTGTGTTGCCCTAGTGTAATAACGTTTGAAAATTGGCAACGCTACGTAAATAGGCGACGTGCTGGTAATATGTAGGTTAATTGGCGAATACAGGGATTTTGTGAAGTTTAAAGAATAATATTCATTATTAGTTTATAATTACAAAGGGGATTATTGCACACATGTTTGTAAATGGTATCCCCTGTTGAAAAAAAGTTGCACTTGCAGACTAAAGTGCAATATTATACATATTTACACATTACAATTGTCACCAATATTAGTGCAATAAGCCTATGATGTAAATCTAAACAATCAAATACTTTTAAGAGATTTAATGCTATTAATATCTGGTTTTGAGAAAAGAAAAAACTATGGTAACAATAGTTTTGATTACAATGCATCGTAAATCAGAATATTAGGATAAAAATAACGATGAGATTAAGAAAAAAATATAAACTTACAGTTTTACTGTTCCAGGAGATTTTGACGCAGTAAACATTTTAAGCTAGATTTATATATATAAATATGAATCCTTTGTATGAAAGTTACAACATATGCTGCTAATTCTATTTGTGGTCGCTTATAAAATTGTCTTGTCTCGTTTTAAACCAAGATACAATAATCATTCGATGTTGCACATGTTATGTAAATACAAATACAATCTGCAACAGTTGTCTTGTAGTTAAAAATACATTTACTACATTATAGATTTGTTTTTAAATGTATTTTAGCGATAGATAGAAATATATTCATCATTGGACTCTCACAAAAAGACATTTATCTTTTTGTTGTTTCTAAAACACCTTTCTTTAGTTTTTGTTTTGTATAAAATCCGGATAAAGGTTACCGTATATTCTAATTGACACATTCAACCTGCGTGAATGGAAGTTCTTCATCACAATGGATGTCACGACACCTCACATTTATGCGAAGACATGATGTCTCGATTTCGTAAAGAATGACATGAAAAGGAAGCGGTTGTTGACTGAGAAAGAAATCCAATAAGTGCGCACAAAAGTATGGCCGTCAATTTTCATTTCGGCATAGGGGATAGGGAATAAGACAAATCCATGGAAACCGATGAGGTTAATAACCAAGAATGTTCTATCAATAATGTACATGTAATTACTGAAAAATATATGTACGTGTCATCCTATAATCAACACTACAATTTATAGTGGAAAAATGGAGCGGATAATAGTTTTTTTTTAACCCCGAGCAATACAAAAGTCGGCATGAAAAAGCAAAATCAAATTAGCCCAAATATATGTATAGTACAACTGTGCCCAACGGTTAACAAATCAAACTATACTTCATGTAGTGTTCCGGAACTGATAATGTATTACGTAAATTTGAAAAGCAAATCTAAACTGAAAAAAAAATTGTATTTGTTTTTATAATCCAAGGTTGCAACTCCCTCAGGCAAAGTTAAAATGTGTAGTCACTATGATTCCATTTGGTCTTTTATAGTCATAAAGCATACTTCTTGACCCTTCCAACTTTTAGTTCCGAGCGTGACGGATGAAATAATTTCAGAAATAGGAGCTGAATACATTTACAACAACAAAAAATATGTTTTATTATGCATTGATTAACAGTTTTGGTAATCATTAAAATTCATAATCTAGAAGAATAAATATTTACTCGTATTAAGCTCAATTTAAGTCACTTTCTTTATCCCCCATTTCTTTATTAGTTTGCTCATAGTATGTATGAACTATTTGCCACTGGACGTTAAGAAAGCAAGCAAGCAACAATTAATCAATTAATCTTGAGTTGTGATTAAATATGCAGAAACGCGTGAATATCACATTTTTTTTCAGAGACAATACTTAGTCTTTACTTCTCCCTTCCAATATGTATGATGGCAATTGAGAAAATACCATATATTTCCAAATTACACATCATTTTAAAATTGATCTAATTACTGTAACACTTGCTTCCTGTGTTTTAAAAGTTCATATGTGTGTGAAATTGCTAAATATTTTTTTTTATTTTCCCTGAATTCACTAGACGTGTAGTAAAGTAACCTAATGCGCAGTACAAAATATAAAATAACTAGTTCATATTATACAAGCAATATAAAAATAAGAAGATGTGGTATGGTTGCCAATGAAACAACTCTCCACCAGAGACCAAATGACATAGAAGTTAACAATTATAGGACACCATACGGCCTTCAACAATGAGCAAAACCCATACCGCATCGCAAGCTATAACAGGCCCCGAAATGACAAATGTAAAACAATTCATACGAGAAAAACTTACAGCCTGCTTATGTACAAAACAATAAACAACCACTGAATTACAGGCTTCTGACTTGGGACAGGCAAATACAGAATGTGGCGGGGTCAAACTGTTTTGCTGGCGCCAAACCCTCCCCCTAACCTGGGACAGTGAAGTAACAAGACAACATAAGAACAAACCATAAAAATCGGTTGAAAAGGGCTTAACTCAGAACGATTCAAAGCAGAAATACATTTAACAAAACCACTGTACTGACGTGACAGGGTATTTATACATCCCCACAACAAAAAAGACACGAAGTACAGATCAGTTAGTAGTTGCTGACAGCTAGTTCAAAGCCAATAACAACTAATAAAAAAATCATGCATCTAAGACTAAAACCATTTACATTGTAGTATGCTTGCAAATATATATACAAGGGCGTCATTCGGTAATTATTTATCGAGGACTCAGTCCGTTGATATATCAAGTTTGCATGAAGTTAAATATGGAAAGTTCGTTGATCGAGTAGACTGCTGGTCCGTTGAGAGCAATTAATTGATCGATCAATTGCTTGTTGTTTGTTTAACGTTCAGTGGCAAATATTTCATGCATGTTCAGTCCGAGTACAAATTAAAAATACAAACAATAAGCGGTTCGACTGGGGGTGAAAGGCGGAAATTTGGAATGCCACTTGAAAATAAGGGTGTACCAGTCGTAGATAGAAACAGAAATATAGTCTTGCAACAGGTCACAAATAGGCATCTCAAAGAGTTGTTGCAAGGGTTCTTAGTGCACAGAGATTGAGGCACTAGCTCTACAAGATGCATCGAATTTAACGTCCCCATTCTGACTTGGCGTGACTCAGGCGAATTTATTCATCCCTCATAACCGAACGGACGCCCCATTTTGGCAACGTTTTTACTGCCGATCGGAGGAAGACCAATATGTGAATATATTTCTATACCCCAGTTACCCTTCGGGTTGAGAGCAATTTGTTAAACAATGGTAAAAGTTATACAGAAGTTTTATTATTTTCTAGTATTAGTAGTGTTTTCGCAAATAGTATTGACTGTCTAGTAAAATGGTTCAATTTACAAGAAGAACATCAATAAATGTACGACTTAAATATTTGTTTCCATGAATAAAACTGTAAAATGACAAGAGACTTTTTTAATTATTCATTAAAGCCTTTTTGAAAGTTTTCGATATTTAAATTAGATGAGCGGGAAAATTGATGAACGCACCAAAACAGTCAAAAGCAATGAAGAAACTAAATTATTTCCTGAGCAGAGGATGTAAATTACACTATATTTTACATAATTACAAATAAATGTCAATTAATGCGTATTAAACATTAAACTCATCCCGTTGACATTTTGTAAACATCAAACGATCGATAATTTTATATTACCACTTTTTCTAAGAAAAACGATATAACTGGTTTGTTCTGTACGAATATTTTATATTTGTTGTACAATTAGGAATACTCAAGTCCACAACACCCACACGTTTGTGTACTACGTATAATCCTCTTTTCGTTAGGGGCACCACCATGAGTTATGGTGTAAAGGAGGACATTTAGCACACTGGTCATTTAAACCCTTTAGAAACGAGTAGAATAAAGAAAACAATCGATTAACTCTAGTAGAAGCTGCACTGGGATGTGTATCTCAAATGCAAGAAGTATATTCAATGAAAAAAAAAACACAAAGGTCATACAAATTAAATCAAATCAATCAGCAGTAATCCGATTACAAAACTTGTCAAATTTTCAACTTAAATATTTTTATTCGAATAATATTTGCTTTTGCATTTGTTGTTTAATGATAAGAATGTAATGTACATTTTGCCTATTAAAGTACATTAATTAATGCGACGCTCAATATTTTTAAAAATAAAATTGGAATGGGGTTTATGACAATGAGATAGCAACCAAACCCTAAAAACATAAAAAAAAGACATCTAGAGGGCAAAATACATGCTTCAACAATTAATAAATGTTTATACAATATATAAAGCTCTAAATCATTCCAATACTATCAAACGTTGTGCATAAATTAAACAGAAACAATCTAAATAATACAGTCGACATTAAATGTTCAAATAACCAACAAAAAAATGTTTTTTTTCTATAGCTCAGTTGGGCAGAAAGCCCTGTAGAAGTTCTTGTAATTATTTTTTTTTTTTTTTCAAGATTCATAGGAGGAACAAATCCGCTTAATTTTGAGAGCCTGGCTGTAGACAATGCTTAAAGTACAGTGAAGTATTTTTGATGGAAACTCTAAAGGAAACATATATGTGTTTGTCATTGGGCTTGCAGTTTAAACCTGTTGACATGATTCCATCTTTCACGTGTGTATCAGTGTAAAAATGTTATCATTTATGTCATTAAAGACTTCTATTGGGGGATCGTCGTTGTTGGCACGTTGCATCAAAATATTCAGTTCCTGTTCGGATTTAACTCGTCTGCATATGCTTCTCTTTTCCATCCTCTCTCCTGCTTCCGTTTCAGTGTCAACGTCGACACTGAAACGGAAGCAGGAGAGAGGATGGTAAAGAGAGGCTTTGGGTTGCTTTTATATTTTTCTCCTAGAGATATAGAACGGAGATATACATGTATATGTCCCTTTTGAAGAGTCAGAGGTAGTTTGATATAAATGACCTCCTACAGTACTGCTACATGTGTATTCACCTATATCATTAAAACTTACACAAATTCATTTGAAAAATTAGAAAACTTGAAAGGTTTGTTAAGATAAAACAATATTAGTCTTTCAATTTTCTATTCTGATGATGGAAATATATCCTCTTAGTCTCTACATAATAAACAATTGACAGTCTTAAGACATTAAACTTCGAAACATTGACTATCAACGGACCAACAAACGGACGGAGTTTTAAAAAAGTTACACATCAACGAACCATTTTTAATTAATATGAAATTCCTTGAAAATTAAACATGCTTAAAATTTGATAATGTCCATGTATATTGTTATTTGCAGTACTAGTTTGAATTAAAAATCATAATCTAGAATCACCATTGTATTTTTTTAAAGAAAAACAGTTAAGGCGATGCCCTTGGTTAGCTACTAACCAGGTTCCTTTAAGTCATTTAGGCCTTGTTTTGTATCCTTACTCCCAAAATTAAATCTATTTCAGTGACATTCAATGATGCCGTTCTGCATTTGAGAATCTTAGAACAATACATTTTGTTCTTACAAAATCAACGATTGAGTAACACGTCTTCATTGATTTCCCTCTAAGTCCAAATTTCAACTATTATGATATTATATAATTAAATATTCAAAAACATTCAAAACCCTGTTTAGTTTTGTTACATGTATATATCTTGAAGTACACTACAATAAGATCTAACTGATCTTCAAACATTTCTTCGATCAATCCAGATCAATGGACTTTTCTCCTATTGAACTACATATAGAGGTCAACGGACTGAATCTCATATGTGTTTATTTGTAAACAAGACACGGAAGACGATATTGAAGCTTGATGACCATTCTATTAAATCTTATAAAGAGTAAAATGTCATAAACAGTCTCTAATGGAGTGCTTTAATTCAATTATTGCTCTAAACATTAATAAAACAAAAACCACTGTGATTTTTGAATAAACTATTTCATGGAAAACAAATTGACTGCAATTTTGATGAAAATAATCCAAATGTATAACCTTGAAAACTACACATGCTTGAAATGTAATAAATGCTATGGATATATAACTTGTGGCACTGGTTTGGATTAACAATTATATTCTATAATCACCATAGTTTGTTTTTGGAGGAAAACAGATAGGGCGACGACTTTGTGATCTGTCGAACTTAACCAGGTTCATGTAAGTGATTCTACAGGCCTGCTTTTAATATCGCTACTCCGAAAACTTAATATTACAAACGGAATACCACAAAGTCATTCTATTTTTTACAGTGATGTTGTTTACCGAGCCCATAAATTTAGATACGATCCGGATAAACTTATCGGTCCTTTGAATAAAAATAGGGTCATGTTTTTCTCTTCTAATAATGACGTCTTTACACTAGATCTATTGGATAAAAAGGTTACCAATTCAACACTTCTACATGTATTAGATCTGTGAATATTGTTTTTATTGGTATAAATATAGTTTTGTTATTAACAAATTAAAACCCAACTAAATAGTGTTATTACTATACACATAATTGTGTACATTCACGGTTCTACAATTTGTCGATACTGATATTTTGGCATCGCACAAGGTCATGTTTTCTCTGACTATTAGGATACTAGATCTATTGGCTGTTGGATGTGTACTCGTTATTATTTTAAGTTTAGATACATGATTTTCTTATCAGTTGTTATTGGCTTTAAACTAGCTTTCAGTAACTGTTAGAGCTGTACTTTGTGTCTTTTGTGTTTTAGTTAGTTGTTTTTATGCTCGGTATCGATCTGATGAGTTAAGCCCTTTTCAACTAACTTTTACGGTTGTAATTATGTTATGCTGTTTCACCACTGTTCAAGGTTAGGTGAGGGTTAGCGCGCCCGCAAACATGTTAGCCCCTCCACATTTTGTATTTGCCTGTCAAAGTCAGGAGCTTGTAATTTAGTTGTTGTCGTTTGTTGCTGTATATCATACTTATTTTCCGTTTATTGTTTTGTACATACATAAGCCGTCAGTTTTCTCGTTTGAATTTTTACATTTGTTATTTTGGGGGCCTGTTACATGTATAGCTTGCTATATATATGTGTTTTATGCTTAGCTAATTGTTGAAGGCATTTACGTCATTTACTGTCTGATCGAGGGTTGTCTAATTGGCAATCACACCACATCTTCTTATTTCTATATAACCCTCAGTTTGGGGATTGAATATACTTGTTTTACTTTTGCACATAAAGTTATAATATGTACATGCATTTCTTTCTCTAGCATAAATTCACGAGTTTGTTCCCGGTATGATTATTATAAAATTTTGATTTATTTCAAGGTTATAATGATATTTTCAAAAAAATTCTCATTATGAAGTTATTTATCAATTAAGTATATCAAAATAAATGTCCCTGCCATACTTTAACATGGCAAGACGAATACAAAATTGATTAGCTACTAACCAGGTCCATGTTAGTGATTCAATGTGTCTGCTTTTTGTAGCGTTACTCCTGGAATTGAATCCGTTTGAAGTGACATCTTATGATGATGTTCTGAATTTTGCGCATCTAAGACCAATTATACCCTTGCTGAAAAGTACAAAGTGGGTATATATCTAATAGGGAATTTGAAACCCAAGGAATATAATTGGTTGGTTAACAATTACATATTTAACCAACTTATCACTTTATGTGATAATCTTTAATCTCATGGGATGTAAAGTTTCCGATGAACTGTGACAATGGACTTTGCTAATTTGACCCCCAAAAATTACAAATATTATTCCAACCGGAAGTTTTCTGGTGCTTAGTATTATCTTGTAACGTCCGTCTTTTCTTTTTATCCGTACAGTCATTTGTTTTGCTGTATGTGCTTAGGTTTTTTTCTGTCGTGTATTATCCTCTCATTACCCAACTCCAACTATTCTTGAACTTACTCTTACATCTACCTAGACTTAACATGTCTTTAACTTAATTGCTGCCAAATAAACTATGATTAAAGTACAATAGACATTTTCTAACTGAGTGTGTATAATTATACCAATACTAATTTCTTCACAATTTTCATCCTTAAATTGATTTAAATGTAATTTTAGTAATTTTCATGTAAATTATAAATAAATGATTGCAAAAAACAATTATCCTACTTTGATTTTGTTCCGACAACAAAAATAAAATTCGTAAAATCCTGTTTTCCAGCGTGGAACTTTTCTGTCAGATGTAAAGTGTAATGTTGACTTCCAAAAATAAAAACCAACTCCATTTATGAATTAATAAAAGCAATATAAAAAGGAGACAACATTTTGATCGCAGTTTTGCTCAGGGGTGCTTTCTATTTATTATAAATTAGAGTCAATTTTAGTTTACCGATGTTCAAATATCATGATTTCTAATAAGAAGATATACTTCAATACAAGGAACAGTTACTGAAGAAATAGCATGAATACCAAAAGGAGCAAGACCGGGTGCGTCGATAGGGTATTAGCATCTCCTGTCATACATTGCAAATTCTCTCCATAAGAAACCACACTGGGTCAAAAGGTCACAATCGGTAAATTTACAGAAAAGACTACTATTCTGTCATCTAAAGATCTTAGACCGCGAAAACAGGTACACAGTGACTTGAGACACTGACACATCGTGATGGTGACAGTAAAGCTTATGTAGTGTCGAGCAGGCTTCTTTCATTCTTTAATATATAGTTAAGTAACATTCCGTGAATGTTTGACAAAGTTATTAAATTAATGTCTTACAGTCTTTAACCCCTTATTGGATCTTAATTATGTTAATAACTGCAATCAAACCGTGTTGATCAAGCAGTTAAAAACATAAAAATGACATAACATACTTTCAAAATTTTGAAAAAGATTCGAACTCTGTTAAAATGCGACATTTTGTCATTCGGAACAAAAGGCCTGAGTGTTTAATCATGGATAACTCCGTATCTGCATTTATATTTAAATCAAAAAGCTAAAGGACAATGAATTTTGTATATACAATGTAGTCGTTTATTGCCTTATTTTTTAGTAATATACTTGTTGAAGGCCTCACTGTGACTTTAAGATATTAACGTTATCCCGGACGAGCCCCAATTTCTGTTATGTCAGAAAAATCGACTTTTAATTGTAGCCAAAAAGACACAAATCAATAATAAAATTTAACAAGATTTATTATACACTAGTTTACAAAAGTATTACACAAAAAGAAATGTCAACTTAACTGTCAAAATATGAGTCCAATCTTTTATCTTTTCTTTATCCGGAAATCTTCACGGAATCCACAGAATATTATATCCAATTGGTCACAATCTAGTATGATGTAGTTTGTAAATAAAAGTGTCAATTAAACTGCCGAGAATGTTGATGTCTAAGTCTATCTATGTCTATGTCCAAATCTCTAAATTTCTATATATAACTAACTTTTGGGTCTGCATTTAAATACTCAAACGGAAATTTCTAGACAACGCTAGAAATATAAATTACGCATCTTTTGTTATGATCATTCTGGAAACGTTATGTAAGTGAAATAGAAAGTTCTAATCATTCCATTAGTATCAATGATTGTTCCAGTGATTTCTAAACTGCATAGTTGTAACACAATGTATTTTATTTTGTACAAAATGTAAACATGTATAATAGGCCACACAAAACAAATTAGGCCAACTAAATAGATATGATAGTTACAATATCATAACAGCTTTTACTAGGAATGATCAAATTAAAAATATGAAAACCAACGGAAGGTTTTATAAATACTTTAATATTTGATATACTTTGAGCTTAATGACCTAATGGAGACATAAAAGAAATAACCAAATCATAATAATGTCAATTTTGCCTGAGAGGGTTGGAACCTTAAAATTTCTAAATAATCAGCGGTATCGATCTAGCTAGAAAAATGAAAATAACGCTTGATAATTTTGGTTCGTCCAAAGCGCGTCTAAAAAGTTATTACAAAGGGTTTTACTCAAAGAGAATGTCTCGAAAAGAAAGTTAAATAAAATCCACATAAACACGTTATAATTCTTATATTAACTTTATGGGATCTCTTTTAAACTTGAACGACTTCATGATTCATTTGAATATTAGACTGTGCAGTGGGTGGGTCGTCGCAAACCTAGCGACAGATGAAGTATCTTCCCAGGGAATGATTCCAAACTTCTTCAAAATCCGTCCTCGATTTGCAATGATACGCTTTACTTATTATCAGCTCTTCATCTCCCGACAACATAATATTTTCATATCTCATAAAAATTATTTATTGTTTTAAAATTTGTTCTCATGCATGAAATATTTCCCATCGAACGTTATGTAACCAAACATTAATTTCTTTGAATGAAATGTACTTGTTTACAACTCTAATATGATTGGTTATTAATCCATCCAATGTACTCTCTTGAAACTTCAGTTCTTTCAATTCGATGTGATTCCACTAGTCGGTTATTCAATTTTATTAATTGAAATTAAAATTTTCACCAGCTTTGAACACTTTTCATGGAACGCTTTAAGTACGTAGATCGAAACATTAAGATATTTCATACAAAGCATCTTTTGTTTGTGAAATAAAAAAACACGTGGAAATCCATTACTATTATACAAGAACAAGACAAAACATATTTTGAAACCTTTGCCCCGTGGAAATGTTGTAACAGTGAAAAATAAAACGTAAGACGGGATTTTCCTTTATTGTTTAATAGAGAAGCCGTCGAACAAGGTCGTTTTCTATTGTATTATGTGCGTAAAGGTTGTTTGTTCAAGAACTGTAGACATTTTAAAATGTATAATTTAAAAGGATTGCCTCTAAGGCGTAAGGAACACTATTTGTGTCCTTAAAAAAAAGATTTGCTATTTTGTTATTGCTTTTAATTTTTCCACTAGATAATAACCCACTTTTTTTCTTGGTACATCTAATTTCTAAATAAATTATATAAATGTAATATATTCAAGTTCGTACTATATAGTTGTGCGAATAAGTCTTCATAATGAGAGCAAAAACTGCATTCAAACGGCATTTAGTTCTCAAAGAAACTTTGGTACTGCGTTTGCAGGTTCTAAAAATGTGTTTTGTTTGAAATTTTGAATATGAATTTCTTTTATTTTATTATTCAACCTGCATGTCAGCAGTTATCATCTGCCTATTAATATATTTTTCAAGGCACATATTATAGGATCATACAGAATAACATGTAAGCTATATAATAAAAACAGTTTCGAAGACCTACTCTTTCTCCTACTTTGATACTGATATAATCTTTCAATTATTGAAAGTCATACATGGCCCGAGAACACAGTTATTTCATAGTGCATTTCTTTTAGACAATAAATTCAAATTAAGAATCGCACCTGCTCTATCTCAAAAAGATTTTTACAGTGTAGTGTACTACTATTGGGACAAATAATATCAAAATTATAGAAAAGTCTACCAGCTCTAACTCAAAATATTGACAATTCTATGTCAAGGAGGTCTAAAATTCAGTTTGACAGCTTCAGGCATACTAGTTTTTGACCTTTTTTTAACTGGACCAAATCACTACTTTACATAAAGATTCAGTACCCAAATTTTTTAACATGTAATTTCATCCCCTTACTTAATATTTCATGCATAAAATATAAAGAAATAAATTTGGAAAGTGTATGAAAAAAATTGGCAAGTTATACACTGTCCACACTAGGGACTATATTTGAAGACAACGAAAATCTAAGGACGATAACTGTGTCCTCGGGCCACATGTATATAATATATCATATTTATATAAATAATTATATGACTCGACTATCAAATTCAGTTTGGGAAAATATCCATATTAATTCTTATAATTGCCAATGTGAATATTACGCATATGTATCACTGGTATATAATCCATGTAAACGCATTGCATGTTTGCATTTTCATATACATGAGCAAAGTACTTGAACGGCGCTTAAAACTTTTGTAGGAAAACTCATAGTCAGGACTAATTACGAAATTAGAAAATAAAATAATTGACTTACGTCAAAAATAAATAAGTATTGGAAATCAAATCTCATTACAACTCTCTGTGCAATAATGGAATCATATGTCAAATGAAAATCTGCTAAACAGAACCCAATCTCCTATTTCGTTTATGAATTAACATCGATTTCAATTCTGATTAATAAACTTTATATATTTTATGTTTTTGGTATAGCTAATAGTAATTGTATGTTGAACATCAAACCAAAATATTAGTTCACTGTTTGAAAGCAGTTGAGGTATTTATTATGCATATGGAGTATATATCTCCCATTTGATCCGATATTCCAGGGCTTGTATTTCCTATCATGATTTCCTTGATAGAGGGTTGCTGCTCACAAGGAAGCTATTAGACCAAGAGTTCCAAGTGGTGAAGTTGAAGTCATCCCTTCGTGAATTTTGCGGACGCCATCACAAGTTGGTTGACCGTTATGGAATATCTGTTTCACGGATGACGACGAATATGTTCCAATTGTCGTAGCCACAACCCTATCCTCTTTTCCCAGAATGTGACCTACCGAATGAGACTTATCACCGGGTTTTGTACTTACAGGAGCAACACGACGGGTGCCACATGTGTAGCAGGATCTGCTTACCCTTCCGGAGCACCTGAGATTATCCCCGGTTTTTGTTGGGGTTCATGTTGCTCAGTCTTTTGTTTTCTATGTTGTGTTTAGTATCGTGTTGTTTGTCTTTTGGTCTTTTTCTTTTTTGTGCCATGGCGTTGTCAATTTATTTCGACTTATGAGTTTGACTGTCCCTTTGGTATCTTTCGCCTGTCTTTTATGCTCAACGGAACAAAATTGGAAATCAAGTAATTCTTTACAATAGCTAACAGTCAACTCGCACAATCATATACAAATTAATCATTGACACACAGATCAAAATGACAATTCTTATATTTGAGAAAAGTTGATATGATCCCAAGGTTTTATCAAATGAGAGAGTATCAGCACAAGTCCGATACTTCTTTTAATCAGAAAACTCCAATACCTGACTTAATTGAGATAGTTGGAAATACCGGATGATTGACGTCGCACGAATTTCTTGTCGCGATATCTGAAACACATACATGCTGTCCAATGTTTTGACCAAGTAAAGAGATTTATTACCCTCTTGTAAAAGTTTTAAAAGACGTCATTGCAACGAGGGGCCAACTGAGATATGTGCGACATATAAGGAGGGACCAATCATGGAACATTATCATCAAGGAAAATATCATAGAAACACATATAGCTGAGAATACTATTAAAGGAGAAGGTCCGGTAAGGGCTAATTTTGGCCTAAAATTTGAAGTACATCTGAAGAAAGATTTTTGACATTTTTTTAAACACTTAAGTGTCTATTTCAGCCGAGTCAATTAGTTTATGTAGAAGAGTTGAACTGATTTGGTCATTAAAGACGCTCATATTCAAGCTTAAATATGAAAAATCTATCAAATATGCCATAAAAGTCACTTTTCAGATTGTTTTTGTCTAAAATGTAAGTGGCCGCATTCGTGTTAAGCCTCAACCTTTGTATATGTTATGTATAATCATCACATACAAAATAATTATACTTAAATATCAAGACTGAACACAAGTGCGGCCACTTCCATTTTAGACACAATCAGTCAAAAATAGCACAAATGCTGAAATTGTGAAGATTTCAGTAATTTTGCATGAATTAATGATGCTAGTACCTGATGCATGTGTATTGTACAATACATTTGTCTAAAACTGCTCATATTTATGTAACAAAAGTATTCTACTTTCCAATTAATAGCTAAAAGATTACATTTATAACAAATTTGTTAAAGTGCTATATTTTGGGCCAGAAAGGGTTTTTCCGCTCCTACTCCTTTGAATTGTACCCTTCATCTGTAAAAAAACACAAACCCGTTTGTCCTATGATGAAAGAAAATCAAATAGACCAAAAGAGAAATGGCATCTCATCCACAAAATGAAGCAATATCAAAGGTGAAAAAAGAAGAAATTAAAAGACAGTCAACAAGTTGACAAAAGGAGAAAAAAAACGACGAGAAAAAAAAAAAAAAATTGCAGTTAAAATACACTACCACATAGAAAAACTAAAGATTGAGCAACACGAACCCCAACCAAGAACCATGTACGAAGTACTGATAAAATTGACTAATAAATGATGAATCAAACAAAATTTTCTTTTAATTCTATGATTAGGAGAGTATTCCAACAGGACTATTAGTAAGAATTATACTAAGTAACGGTCATTACGAGTGACATTATTCGCTATAAAAACGATTTATGTTGTCATTTTTATCAAGTTTGAATCGAAATGGTGTTATACTTTGAACATAAGTAATGCTTCAAACCTTCGTAGCTATTAGTTTAAACCAGACTTGTCTTTTCAGGACATTAGTTCTTACTTTAAAGTCATCAACAGTCTGAATATTTACATTTTGTATTTCCCATGAACCAGTCATTGGGCAAATTCGTATGTGTCAAAGTTACATTTGTGATGATTCATTATTGCGAATTGTACCATTATCAGCATAAATAGACTTACTTTGATTTGTCTTTATAAATAATAATGGCGTCTGTTTAATAATACTCACAGGTTTGTATATACAAAGTTTAAAATCATTCAAGGTTATCATCAAGTTTTCGGTCAAACGTCCTAAATCCTATTGCAGTATCGGCTTCTGAATCAGTGAAAGGATTTGCATAACAATGAAAAAATTTATTTCAATTGATGTTTTGTCTATCTTGATAAATTCTTGAAAATACGAAAGAGTGGCATTTACACGAATAATGATTAACGATTTATAAATACGAAACTATAGCTTGACAAAAAAGCCCGATGATTAGAAGGAAGATACCACAGAACGCCTCAAACAGAATGGAAATTAGTTTTGAAAAATCCCAAAACAGAAAGAACATTTGATATAAAAATCTTAAAAAAAGACAGACTATTTAATTTAGTTATAAAAAATCCCGTTAACAGTGTACTCTCTTTTCGTACTTTGCCGTTTCAAAATCTAAAACATTGAAGGTAACTTTACTGCTTCTACATCAAATATATATACATTTAGTTATGGAACGCCACAGCTGTCTTATGTGGTACTCTGATATTACGGCATGTTCTTTTATTATTACTTGATGATATTTTGTCTTTACATAATATGGTTTTGACATTACGTAATGATGTTTTGATATAACTCCATATGGAATAGTCATTACTTAATGATATTTCGGTATTACATGATATGTTTGACATTACGTAATGATGTTTTGATATAACTCCATATGGAATAGTCATTACTTAATGATATTTCGGTATTACATGATATGCTTTCGTATTGACTTGATATAGTTTTGTCATTACTTAATATGGTTTTTTCATTACTCGATGTGGTTTCACCATTATGTAATGTGGTTGTGTCATTAGGCAATGTGGTTTTAACATAACTTGATGTGAGCGACGCTTAACGTAATGTAGTTGTTTCATTGCATGATGTGGTTTTGTTATTTCGTAATGATGATTGGCCAATTCTTTTTATGGCTTTAACATCACATAATGATGTTTCAAAAGATGACGATTATACACTACATGATGTGTTCGTTCCAGTAACTGATGTGGTTCTGTCATTCTTTGATGTGGTTTTCACATTACTTGATGAGGTTAAACCACGTGACCATTTGAGAAAAACTAGTTCTATTTTTAAAACCGATTGCCTCGGATGAGTGTGGCCATCCATTGAGTTAGAGTTCAAATTAAAGTTCGGGTTACTGTGCGAGTTAAACTTCGAGTCTTCGATTTCGAGGAAGAATTCAAGCCGTAATTAGAATTAAAGTTTTAGTTAGCATTGAGTTTCGAGTTGAACTTTGAGTTTGAGTCACATTTGAAGGTAGAGTTCGAGTTACAATTCGACTTCAACTTTGAATTTGAGTAACTGTTTGAGGTAGAGTTCGAGTTAGTTAAGACAACTATCCACCAGAGTTAAAATGCAGTGGATGTAAGCAATTATAATAGGCAACCGAACGGCCTTCAACACACTGTATAGTCGGCTATAAAAGGCCACCACGTGAAAATGTGAAACAATTCAAACGAGAATCTAACGGCCTAATTTATAACAAAACAATTTACGAAAAACAAATATGACATACATGAACCAACGACAACCATTGAACAACATGCTCCTGACATGGGACAGACACATACATTTTCTCATTTGAATTGTTCTACATTTGTCATTTCGGGACCATTTATGACTTACTATGTGGTATGGGTTTGTTGTTGTCGTTGTTGAAGACCATACAGTGACATATAGTTGTTAACTTCTACGTAATTTGGTATGTGGTGTGGAGTTGGCATTTATACCACATCTTCTTATTTTTATATAAGTTTTTTTGCATTAAATATTACCAAATTAAACCGTTATGTCATGATAAATTTGTAAACCTCCATGAATTATCATAAAACTTGTATAGGAGTTAATCTACAAGATCAAGATAAAGCATACACAGAAAAACACATTTTTTAATTTTGTTTTTACCGATAAATGGACTTTTTACAGTCAACATTACACTTTTACACCGACAGCAGCAATCTCAGGCGAGACAAAGGATTAAGTGGAATCCTTCAGGAATTTATTATCATACTGCTTCCATTTGAGAACTAAAAAAACAACGGTAGGACCAAGTGGTCTGGGGATATCCCACTTATGTCCGAAATATTGTTTTTTTTTAGTATTATATTTCTTATTTTTGTCTGCCGTTCCCCTTTTTTATACCAAATAACTCTGAACAACAAATCAAACTTCAATTTGAACTTTAACTCAATAGATAGCGACACTCATCCGAAGCACATTAAACAAACGACATATGGAAATCGGTTTAAAAATAGAAATATTTTTTTTTCTAAATGGTCACTTGTTTTCCCTTATCAAGAAATGTGATAACCACATCAAAGAATGACATAACCACATCAAATACTGGAACGAAGACATCATGTAGTGTAAAATCGTCAAATTTTGAAACATAATTGTGTAATGTTAAAGCCATATAAAGAATTGGCAAATCATCATTACTAAATAACAAAACCACATCATCAAACGAAACAACTTCATTACGTTAAGCGACGTACACATCAAGTTATCTTAAAACCACATTGCCTAATGACACAACCACATTAAATAATGGTGAAACCACATCGAGTAATGACAAAACCATATTAAGTTATTACAAAACCATATCATGTAATATCGAAATATCATTAAGTAATGACTATTCCATATATATATTCTTTATTTCTTATAAAACCAAGTTAATGGTACAAAGAAAGATATTTTTACATATAATAACATACAGATTTTGCACATGACAAGTTTGCACAAAACGAGCAACAAGAATGAGAGATTGATGATCAACCTGGAGAACATACTTCTGTATTGATAATTCTAATTAATTTACATAAATTTTTCAATACCCGAATACTTTTTGAAGTAAATAAAGTGCCGAATTTCAAAACATTTACTCGGCTTACATAGTAAGGTTTAAGCAAAGCTCTTCTACTTTCTGTTAGAGCTTCCATATGAAGTTATATCAAAAAATCATTACGTAATATCAAACCCATATTATGTAAAGACAAAATATCATCCAGTAATAATAGAACAACATAATGTAATATAAGACACCTGTGGCGTTCCATATTTAGTCATTGGCAGAATATTTGTTGTTTGGGACGTTGTAGATCGAACACAACATTTTAATGTCGTGCTGAAAATGATAAAAAGAATACAGTTGACTCTGAAAAATTGAATTCAAGTTCTATTATATGTATTTCCTACTTTGGAAGATATTTATATGCTCATAAAGCGTTTTTGACATTTTTTTTCAACCCTATTAATATAAAAAAAATGTGGAGCCTGAATCTTAAAGGAAAGCCAATCCTTCTTCTCATGCTTCCCAATTGACAGACTGCTAAGAACGAAAAGCATTTCGGAAAGTAATATGTAATTATTTCATAAAAGACGAGAACTAATTAAATTACTTTTTTTTCGTCTTTTCAAAACTGTATTTATTGGCGCAAACAAAATTTTTGAATTTTTGAATAACGATGTGATGTGAAAATATGCTAAGAGCAAAATTTCTTGATAATAAATATTAAAGTTCTCTTTGACTAAGTAGAGAGAGGGATAAATAAGTTTTTACATGTAGGCTTTTCCTCTATCAAACCATCAGTAAAAAAACACTCAATTTGGTCAAAGTTAACGAAAGAAAAAGATACCAATATAAACTAGAGGCTCATAGAAGCCTTGATAGCGATTTTGATATTGATGTGAACATTAGGACAACAAATATTTTGATAATCATCCAAGCCCCCTTTCCTCTCAATGAATCCTGATTTTTGATCTTAATTTGTTTTTTATAATTGACTTTTCTATATAGAAATGACTACTATTCTGTCATCTAAAGATCTAAGATCGCGAAAACATGTACACAGTGACTTGAGACACTGACACATCGTGATGGTGACAGTAAAACTTGTGTAGTGTCGAGCAAGCTTCTTTCATTCTTTCATAGTTATGTAACATTCCATTCAAAGATATTAAATTAATGTCTTAAAGTCTTAACCCGTTTATTGAATCTTAATGTTAACTGCAATCAACCCGTGTTGTTCTAGCAGTTAAATACACAAAAATGACATAACGTACTTTCAAAATTTTGAAAAGATTCGAACTCTGTTAACATGCGCCATTTTGTCATTCACCAAAGTAAATATCTGTGTAGGGTGACCAGCTGAGGAAAACAAAGTCAATCTGGAGGATGACCAGGGTAATCTTTGGAAATCAATATCTGTGTTTGGCGGCCAGGGTAACCTTAGGAAATCAATAGTTGTGTTTGGTGACCATAGGTGATCATAGGTTACCAAATTCAATCTCTTCAGGATGATGAGGGTAACCATTGGAAGTCATTATCTGTGTGAAATCACGGTACTTCATTGCAACAAATGTAATAAATCAAACTTTGCAACAGTTGAATAAGGCTGTATAAAAGGGTATCGTGGGTAGGGGCAGGAGTTTGCGTTGTCGTAAGTTATCTTTAAAATGTATAAAATTTCGAAGAGCCCTCCAAGAGGTACAACAACATGCTTTCACTAGGAATGATCAAACCCAAAATATGAAAACAAACTGAAGGATTTATAAATACTTGAATACTTTATATACTTTGTTCTAAATGACCTAACGGGGATATAAAAGGAATAAACAAATCAACATAAAGTCAACTTTGCCTGACGGAGTTGGAACCTTTGTTTCTAAATAAGTTCTAAATTTAACAAACTTTAAGGTTCCAACTTCCTCAGGCAAAGTTGACCTTATGTTGATTTGGTTATTCCTTTTTTATACCCCTCCCCCCCGAACCATCCAACCCCAAGGCCACATTGTAAATTCAATTTTGTTGAACCTTCTCAAAAAACACAGACAAGAATGTGAGTGAAACAGAGCATGCAGTCATATTCCCTTTTAGAAAATTAAACACTATCTACATATTATTTTTTTACATAAAATTTCATTTATACATCTTTTGAATGGATGTTGCTGTGGATACTGTTTGTTTCCATGGTAATTATTGTAGTCAGCAACACTTAACGGTGGTAATTCAGAGTTAGAGTATGCTTGTGTGTATTTTTTTAAAGGTTTGGAAACAATTAAAGACATTTAAGTTCTTATACTGCAGAATTCTGCAAATAATAACTCCGTTTCAAAGGAAAAGAAAAATGAAAAAAATGTTCACGCATTTTTCTATTTAACTTGGTAAAGTAGTATTTAAACTTAATTACTACAATGCTCACTATGCTGTACACATTTGCACTCAGAAAAACACACGAGAAAATTTGATAATTTCACAAAATTCCATGATTCAGAAAAGTTGAAAATATGCATTTTTTAGTATATTAAAAAAATCTACAAATTTGTTTGAACTGCAATCTTAACTAAAGTGAAGCTTTAAGGGCATACGATACAGTTTTGATCCCATATTGACAGTTTGCTGACAATTTGCATATAGGCTATTTTTGCATGATTAAATAAAATATGTAATAAAAATATACCTTCATGTGCTGCTTTTGAGTAAAATGAGGTCGAAATTTCATATATTTGCTCAAAATTCGGATTTGTGGACGTATTTTTCCTTTCAACAGAAATACATAAGTTTTTGTTTTAAAAGATAAACACAAGCTGTTTTTGTTAATTTTTTGTAAATTCTGTTTTATATAAATGTAGTTTAAATTTGTGCAATTTATGTTTTCAAATGACTCATATTTATCAAATGTTCACGAATGTAGAAAAACATCATTTTGTGCTGTATATTTATCTAATTTAAAAAATTGCACTATTTACGTTTTCATAAAATTTGCACACATTATCGTCTTACGTAATCAAACCGATTGGCATTTTAAAAAGAGGGTCCATGAACTCGTTTTCAAGTTAAATAAGTTTGAATGATAAAATCAGTCGAAAACTGAATGTTTCCCCGATAAGTCGTAGTTTGACGTCGCGAAAATAACAATTTACGTTAGCAACGTCATTACCTCCCCTGTAACTGTATCGTATGCCCTTAAACAAGATATATCAAAGATATATATGAATTTCTGAAAAAGTTTGATTCTATTCATAATCAGGATCTGAATTGTAGTGATTTAGCTGATTTTTGAAAGATTTTACCACGCTTAACTCTAAGATATAGAGTGTCCGTTACATGGCAACCACTCATATTTTCCCACTCAAATTCAATTTTTGAGCAGTATTCAATTACTGCTTCTACCAAGCAATTTATAGAAAAATATCCTTCCTCGTCGTTTTCATCGTTTTCGTTTTTTGCCATGGCATTGTCAGTTTGAATGTCCCTTTGGTATCTGTCCCCTGTCTTCCTCCCTGCGGGTTACTTTGTAGTATGTGTGAAAGAAAAACATACCGTTATTACGTAGTACAATATTTATATATGAAACAATATGAAATGTAGTTTACATGTAGATCGTTATAATATTATCGTTAAAAGAAAGACATGGAAGAGCAGGCTGTTTAAAACGTGTTTTAATTACGTTTTCAGTTTTGGTATCCAATAAACTCATTCGTCAATCTGAGCTTGCTATAAACTATGGTGGCCGGATGCGGCCATTTCGCGTTTTCGCGTTTTCTCCTTTCACTTTCACGCGAAATCGAGAAATCGAGAAATCGGGAAATCGGGAAATCGAGAAATCGAGAAATCGGGAAATCGAGAAATCGGGAAATCGAGAAATCGAGAAATCGAGAAATCGAGAAATCGAGAAATCGAGAAATCGGGAAATCGAGAAATCGAGAAATCAAGAAAGCGAAAACGAGAAAACGCGAAGGCGAAAACGCGAAAACGGAAATAGATTTCTCGATTTCGCGTTTTCGCTTCTCGCTTTCTCGATTTCCCGATTTCCGATTTCTATTTCGCTTTCTCGATTTCTCGATTTCCGATTTCTCGATTTCCGATTTCTCGATTTCTCGATTTTGCGTTTGCAAAGTGAAAGGAGAAAACGCGAAAGGCGAAATGGCCGCATCCGGCCACCATAATAAACGCTTTCCAGATTAAGTTACAATGCAAAGGTAATCACCAAGTGAAAACAACAATACATAAATACATAAATAGTTTAATTAACTTCCTTTCATCGAATTCAAGTTAAGCCTTTTAGTTTCAAAATGGTAACATGCAATATATATGAGAATCTGAACGAAAGTGAAACAGGATGCATGAATGGGTTATCATTTTACACATTGTGTCATTTTGGGAGGCAAAGTGAGGAGCTGTGGCGTCATCTCATTCTGACGACATCGAATGATATCGGAAATGTATTTATGATTCTGCACATGAGTGACCAGTATGTGTTACGTCAAGTCACGTGAACGGAAAAGATTTATGGAACCTGTTGATATGTAATGATGATTGTGACATAAAGAAACAATGCATGAAAATCAAATAGACCAAAAGAGAAATGGCATCTCATTGAAAAAGGAAAGAAAATATCAAAGGTGAAAAAAACAACGCAGAAAGACAACCAACAACATGACAAAAGAAAAAAACAAAACGACGAACAAACAAACGATTAACTTACAGATCACTAAACACTACGACACAGAAAAACTAAAGATTGAGCAACAGGAACCCCAACCATAAACCATGTATGAAGTACTGATAAATCGACTAAAAATAATGTATAAAATAATTTCTTGTAATTCCAAAATAAGAAGGGTTTCCCAACAGGGTATCTTGTTTGCGATCAGACAAAGTGATGGTCATTAAGTGCGACATTATTCGCGATAAAACGATTTATGTTGTCATTTTTATCAAGTTTGAATCGAAATGGTGTTACTTTTTGAACATGAGTAATGCTTCCAACCTTCGTAGCTATTAGTTTAAACCAGACTTGTCTTGTCAGGACATTATTTTGTACTTTAAAGCCATCAACAGTCTGAATTTACAATATGTCATTGTCATTACGCAAGTCGTATGTGTCAATGTAACATTTGTGATGATTCATTATTATGAATTGTACCATTATCGGCATAACTAGGCTTACTTTAATGTGTCTTTATAAATAATAGTGGCGTTTGTTTAATAATATTCAAAGGTTTGTATATTCAAAGTGTAAAGTCTGTCAAGGTTATTCCATTTTTTTGTCAGACGTCCTAAATCCTATTGCAGTATCGGCTTCTGAATCAGTGAAAGGATTTGCATAACAATGAATGAATTTATTTCAATTGAACTATCCAAATCTATTAAAGGACAATAGACTATTTTCATATTACCGACTTTTGACTCCGAATTATATAATTTGTCGACTGGTTACCTTGGACATCATGGTACCAAATCAGGTAAGAGCAAGCTAAAGAAGTTTGGTGATTATTATTTTTAGTATTACAATGTACAAGAAATTGTCTTAAAACCTTGTCATTTTCTCTCTACCCAATTTTCTCCTAAAACTTATTTTGATATGGACTGGTCATTGTAATTGAATCTTACCCAATTCGATGGGATGAAGTTATTATTCAAGTAGCTTCCCCTTTATCTGTTTATCTGTTGGAATATGTCCTTCGTGTATTGGGTTAGAACTTGATTTTTTTTTTTTGTTATTTAAAAATAATTATTTATAAAGACAGAGACGGCAACTCTAGTTCTGAAGTTAAAAATTTCTGTAAGAAATTATAAAATTTCTGTTTTGTGTGGATTGAATATAGATATGATTTGTATTTAGTTTTCTGTCCTCTTTGTATACCAAGAGTACAAGTCAAACAAATGAATTATTGATTTTCTATATAAATATGATAAAAAAACAATGTTCTTATACTTAATAAGTCATAATTTAAAATTAACTTTCTTGAAAGTTTCTTATCTGGATAATTTAGCTTTAAAAGAATGATTATATCCTGTATATGTAAACTTCTTATCCAAAAACAGGTTAATTTGCATTTCTTTTTACTCACAGTGTACAATAATTTAATTGACTATCAAATTGGACACCGGACAAGTTGCTGGGTCTTCCAAGTGCTCCACGAAACCTCTTTCTAAATGAATATCAGCTTTCAAAGCCAGGCTTCAAACTTATTGTGAAACTATCTACTTCAGGGCGGCGTAAATTAGATGTCGATACTTAAAAATTCGTAATATCTGTTAGAACACGTATATACAATCTTAGTCTCTTTTCTCGTATAATATTATTTAAACATTTGACTTTTCTACCCTTTAGAGAAGTATTCCCCATTCAAAGCTAAAGATAAATTGAAAGAATTGGTCCTGCTTTGTTTCATAAAAAAGAATGGCCAACGTAGATACAAGTATCTTGTCTTAGGGAGAGAAATCGTATTTTGTAAAAAAAAATCACTCTGATTCAAACAAAAATTATCGGAAACTGATATTATCAAGATGCTTGATTTCTTGATTTCTTGATTGACAACATATTTGTTACGTTTGGAGGACGTCTTTTTCAACAAACAATTGGCAATCCCAGGAGCTTCTTAGGAAGAATGAAAAGAAGCTAACATTACCCTTCCGGAGCACCTGAGATCCCCCCTGGTTTTTGGTTGGGTTCGTGTTGCTCAGTCTTTAATTTTTTATATGTTGTGTTTTGTGTTCTGTTGTTTATCTTTTCGTCGTTTTTCTTTTTTAGCCATGGCATTGTCAGTTTGTTTTTGACTTATGAGTTTGAAAATCCCTTTGGAATCTTTCGCCTCTCTTTTTCATGTTTTTTTTTTATCTAGTGAAACAAAAGGTTTGAAAGGTTCGATTTGCCAGTTCTTACTTTTTCACAAAATTTTCGCAATACCGAGAATTTTAACAATATTTAAATAGCGCATTCTTTAGAAATTTGAGAAACTTCACAGATCATACCTTTTCATTCCTTGAAAAAAAATATTATCTTGAAGAGAAACATTGAAATTATTTAACGCACATCTATGCAAGATAAAGAGCTTACATTTGTATGTGCCTTTACGGAAAATAGCATTTTGAGTCTTATTTGCAATTTAACCCTAACAAAAGCAGTGATTTAATCAAGTCAAAATATGACTAATCTGCCTATGTTTGAACATAAAATGTCAATTTGAATATATTAAGGCCGGGTTCGTCTACCTCACAAAATCTTGTTAGATGCTATAGTCAAACTCTTTTAAAGGGGAAATTAGTCAAAATCCGAACCAGTGGTAACTTCGTCTCTGCTCCGCCACGATGACTTAGCCGTAGCGACGTCACCACTGCTTCGTAGTTTGGGAAGTTAGTCTGAAAATATTTTTAAATGTTAACAGCAGTGAATGAGTCTTGCAGACACTGTCATCCGGAAATTAGTCTAGGGTATCACAAACTTTTTAAATTGAAATTAGTCTTACGCTGTCATACTTTTCAGTCAATGTCAGGTGAACCGATTTAGTATGGGAAATCATGATTTATTTCTTAGTTTTAATTGGCTTTGAACTAGCTTTCAGTAGCTGCCAGTACTTTGAACTAGCTTTCAGTAGCTGCCAGTACTTTGAACTAGCTTTCAGTAGCTGCCAGTACTTTGAACTAGCTTTCAGTAGCTGCCAGTACTTTGAACTAGCTTTCAGTAGCTGCCAGTACTTTGAACTAGCTTTCAGTAGCTGCCAGTACTTTGAACTAGCTTTCAGTAGCTGCCAGTACTTTGAACTAGCTTTCAGTAGCTGCCAGTACTTTGAACTAGCTTTCAGTAGCTGCCAGTACTCTTATATCGGTGCTTTGTGTTTATTGTTGTTATGTTAGTTGATTTATTTGTGCTTCTACCGATTTACTGAGGTAAGCTATCTGCAAATGTTTTACTGTTTATTTTGTGCTGTAACATCACTGTCCCAGATTAGGGAGGGTTGGGTGCTCACAAACATGTTTAACCTCGCCACAGTCCCAAGTCGGGAGTCTATTATTCAGTGGTTGTCGTTAATTCATGTCTGCTATATATGTTTTTGTAAGTTGTATTGTATAAATTCGGCCGTTAGTTTTCTCGTTTGAATTGTTTCACATTTTTCATGTCGGGGCGTTTTATATAGCTGACTATAATACGGTATGGGTTTTTCATTGTCGAAGGCTGTACTGTGGCCTATAACTGTTTATATCCACTTCATTTTAACTCTGGTGGGTCGTTGTCTCATTGGCAATCATACTACATCTCCTTATTTTATATCGCTCAAGTGGAGATATGGATATGCTCATTGTTGAAGGCCGTACGGTGACCTATAGTTGCTAACATCTACGCCATCTGGTCTCTGATGGAGAGGTATCTCATTGACAATCATACCATATCTTCATATCTTTATATATACCCGTTAAACTGTTAAAGAATAAGATAATT
Organism: Mytilus coruscus; assembly: GCA_017311375.1. NCBI lineage: Eukaryota > Metazoa > Mollusca > Bivalvia > Mytilida > Mytilidae > Mytilus > Mytilus coruscus. The sequence goes on along the minus strand of CM029602.1, from coordinate 32,644,725 downwards.
TGAAATTAATACGGAAACCTAGCGCTTGTCAACTCCAACAGGCAAATTTGACCTTAGATTGATTTGGCTATTTTTAGGTCTTTTTGGTCATATAGCTCTTCAACTGTTTCGGTTCTAATTCATCCTTTGCTTTCAAATATTCGGATGTGAGCGTTCCTGATGACGGTTAACCCAGAAAAGCGCTGGGACGCATACAATTTATAACGTGTTGTTTTCATTTTTTTTTTTTTTTTGGTCACTTCGCAAAGAAAATTAGGGCATGATCAGGTGATTCTGTGAGACGGTCATATGTCAACCTAACAAACATTACCAAATGTTGACCTATTATACTTATAACATTAGAGATCATACTAATCTAATCACGAAATATTTATCATTTAGACATGAAAATAAGGTCAGTGTCAGTGGTATCTTGTCAAACGGAAACTTCCCACTATCAACCATTCTATACTAGTATACCAAATATCACTAACAACCATTCTTAATACAATTTATCATAGTTTACCTATTATTTATAGTAAATGAGATCCTGGCCTTATCTCTATAACTTAAAGTTGATAAATAAGCCATGAAAATGAGGCCAGACGAATGTGTATCCTTACAATAAACTATTAAACATAGGCGTGTCTGTGGCAGGTCATCTTGGTTACTTAAGGATTTTTTGTTACATGTACAATTTTCTTGTCCTGAGTATGTATGAACTATTTGGCACTGGACATGAAGTAAACAACAACAACAACCAGAGTCTGATAATCTCGCTTTAAATGTATAACCATCGATTCATTTATTAATTCTTTTTTTAATTCCAAGCAATTTAATTAGAATATGTTTCAAGACGTTAAGAAAAATCCATCAATACATGCTCAGTGTCATTGTCCTTGGGAAATGGTGACTTGTGTGCATCAGTCGACTAATTTGTTGAATACTGATTGACGTAATCAGTTAGATATTTTATTTACAATTTAAATTCTGTGAAGGACTCATATTTTTTTAACACGATAACAGTGTTAATATCCGATTGGTAATAATTTTTTATGACAATTCCAGGTGAGACCATCCCGTGTATCCCATGAATGTTTAGGTCAGAGCTATACAATGTATTACATAAAACCTTATTACAGATCATTAAAGTGCATTTATATTTTTTTCCTACGCTGCAAAATGAAATTGATTTAAGGAACGGACGCCAGTTCTATCATAAGCACTGCAGGGTATTAAAAAAACAGATGTTTTTGTTTTTTTTTAATCTGGTTTCGATATTTTACTTTACAATGCAAAAGCAGAATTTCAACAAATATCAAAGTGATTTGATACCACTTTTTATTCCGGAACTTCTTTTTTTCCAGCAATTAGATTGCGAGCTGCCTCGAATACAAAATGCTATTGTCTTATTTAAGTGAATATTTTCATTAATTATATTAATGAAATGAGTTGCAACAAGAGAACAGTTCTTACTAAGTTTGATACAATACATATTCTTATTGAGTTTTGACTTAAAAATAGCCAAACTATCGGATTGAAAAAAGGCTAGATTTTGAGTTAAAGTCAAATTATCAAGATGTGAAATGTTTATTTTGAGTTAGGTTCGAAATTCAATAACATTTTAAATGTCTAACTTAAGAATATATGTAAGATTTCTGACATCAAATTTCACTAGGTTTTGTCTTCTTCTGGCAGTGTTTTGATCTCGTGAATGAGACAAATACGAAGGAAGCTTTAAACCATTCTTGTGATCGAATGTTTAGTAAGAGCTTCACACTCTTTAGAACACAGCAAGGGACATTCAATCCAAATTAGTGAGCTTGATCTTGCTCAAATACTATTTGGGGGATAAGGTTGCAAAAATGTTTTTCTATGGGTTGCATGGCACTTATTCAAGTATTTTAATGCCTATACAGAGAAGTGGTAATAAGTCCGATGTTGTTTTTTTTTTATTCGTGCCACATTACGAACGAGCTTATTATATGATGATCGTAAATTTTTTTAAGACATACAAGTTGCAATGATCTGTTGTTTTAAGTTTCAGTTTAAAGTTATGAATTAGCAGGACCAGTCTACGCGAAATTTTTATATAATATACATTTGATATACAACTCTGTATTTGGTCCATGAAATTATATCTGTTAAATTTTCAAAACTTATGGAGGCACAGCGTGATTTAGAAGCAAAATTGTTGATGACAAATTTCTATTGTTCAAGACCACATAGTTACCTTTATTAAAATTTGAAAAAAGAATTAATTAATAAAATAAGATGTCTCCTTCCCATTTTTTTGTTCCGAATCATCGTAATTAATATGGAATAATAGATAAAGACAAGAAAAAAAAATATTAAAAAATCCATGGCACACGATGAGCTGTGTGCGGAGAATGTATAGGACACAAACTTATAGCGTGGCTCTGTATATTTTATAGACTTTATACATCCCAAACTGTCTAACAAAGAAAACTATCGATCTTTCAATACTTAAGTCGGTTAAAAAAGTTGTTTAAACCAATCTTAAATTTGAATAAAATATGCTTATATAATCTCTTCAGTTTTCCCGTATTAACTTCCCCAAAACGAGCCTCATTGTCACATTTTGTGGCTTATCCTATTGCAGAAGGATGTCAAATAATCTTCCATTCCATTCTCGACGATCCCCAGTGATTTGTTCCAATGGATGTGTTGCTTCCAGTCAGCCGTTGGCATCTCAAATTGGAATAGGTAAATTTATCTAAGAACCACGTTTGCTACATGTGGGTGTAAACATACGACGTTCTAATTATTGACATGTCATTTGTACAACTGCTTGCGTAGCTATCGGTGTTCTTCAAAAGAACAAACTTTTAAGTTTTAACATTCATTTAAAAACATTCACAGGGAAAATGCAATTGTATATATTTTTTGCGTGAAAGGAACAATGAAGTATTTATGCGATTCTTATCTCTTTTATGTACTAGATATATGTACAGGTTGTACCCAAAGAGTTGTTTACCTTAATGTGAACATATAATTGAGAGGTTATCGAGGGAGATTTAATAACTTAAAGATTCTTTTTGTAAATGATATTCAAAATAAATCGTTTCACTGGTTCATATTCTTACATAGTATAATAATTAAAAATGTATTGTAGTTTTTGTTTTTCCGCCATTATTCGTAAAAAATGCAGATGACGGACTTGCTATGAAGCTACAACATCTTACAGCTGGGGCCTGCATGATAATCTACACCTGCAGATTTTAAACCAGCCATTACGCGTTATATCTAGCTATAGACCACCGCACATCAGCGATAAGAAACATCACACTTCGGCACAGACCATCGCACTTCAGCGTGATAATCGCACTTCAGCATGACAATCGCACTTCAGCGTAACAATCGCACGTTAGCATCCCCATCGTATCTCCGAGTCATACATATATACGTAACATTGAATATAAAGATTTCCAATTTGCTTACTGTGGTTAACAGTTTTGCTTTCCTAATTATTTACCATATACTGTGTTTTACCAAATACTGTATGTTTACCATATATTCTATGTAGAGTCGTATATTTTGCCTTATACTATATGTAGACAATCTTTTTTAAGATATTTTGAAATCAGGAGGGAATGCTGCTGATGCTGCTGTTGCAGTTGCTGCAGCACTAAATGTGACAGAGCCCTGTTCAACTGGTATTGGTGGTGATGCTTTCTGTTTGTTTTACGATTCCAAATCAAAAACAGTTAAAGGATTAAATGGAAGGTTTGTTGCTATACTACACATATGACTGCATGCCAATTCTTGCTGCTGAAAACTTTGTTCTGCTTTTGGAGATGACGGGGTATTTTTAAACTGCGACAGGGTTGGTTTGTCTCTTTGACTGTTTTGCACGTAAAAATACACAACCTAATATGGTCAGAATGAGGAATTGTTAATATGTGTCAGTAGCGAACATATGCCTATATTTGCACACAATTAAAATTCCTTCAAACACATGTGCAGTCTTTGGAAGGCAAAAGAGAGGCGAAAGATACCAAAATACTCATAATACAAAAACAAACAACTGATAAAGCCATGACTAAAAACGAAAAACCAGCAAAAGACAAACAACAGTATATAAAACACAACATAGAAAACTAAAGACTGAGGAACATGAACCCCGCCAAAAACCGATGGTGATCTCAAGTGCTCCGGAAGGGTATGCAAATCTTGCTCCACAAGTAGCACCCGTTGTGTTGTTAGTGTAAGTATAAACCCGGAGATGTCTAATTCGGTATGTCACATTCGAGGAAAAGAGGACGAGATTATGGTTACGACAATTTGAAAAAAAAACCGTAGTCATTTGTGTAACAGATATCTCATAATGGTCAACCAACTCGTGAGCACCAAACGGTATCTGACTTTCTCCAGCATTTCGTCAGTCTTATCTGATTATTCTCTTTCAAACAATGTTATAGATTGTCCCTGACTATATAATTGCATAAATTGTTCTAGTTAGACGTTAAAGAAATCACAATCATGCAAATTGATACAAAATTCTAGCTCAAGTAGTAACCTTTCAATTTTGATAACTGATTTGTATAACAATAATTAGTAGCTATTATACCCACCAACTTCTTTTTGATTATATATAATTGATGGAAATATATATGTCTGAATGACGTTCAACATATAGCCATTATTAAAATGATACTTGCTTCGTCACGATCACACTAATGAGTTTAGAAAGGTTTTGCTGGTATATCTTTACCGACTTAAAACCATTTAAATGACATTTGTTAACATTTGGGAAAGCACGCAGTAAATCGAGTTACATCAACCATAAGTGAGAATAAATCTACATTGAAATATATATGCACAGCCGCGTCAATCATAAAGTTATAATGTATGTCATATGGATTTCGTCAAATAGTCTAACTAACCATGATTTGTACCTGAAATATTTTTTTATCACAATATCTTATTGTTATATTTCATTTTACTAATTTAACCATTTTTTGGAGCATTTTAGTGGAATTTGAAGTTACATGTTTTGATATGGTTTACATTTGTACAATGTAATTTCAGTGGCGGATTTACCGGGGGGCACAGGGGGCACGTGCCCCACGTCCAGGTCACCAAAACATTTTCTAACATAATTTTATTGGACTGAATCTGCTTATCTAGAGCGGAAGTTAATCACAGCTTGATTTGACTTCTTAAACTGGCCGTTAATTAACCCCATCTTCAACATGCGTGATTTATGACAACTTATCGGTGGGTGTGTAAATATTGACACCTAATGTGGGTAATGTCTCTTTGCAAAAGCTTTTATGCAAACTACATATACATGTTAATTGGAATAGTACGACATGAATAGTTTTATTGTTTTTTAATACAATATTACAGATTAAGATCGATTAACAGGTTAAATCTTCTGACCAGGAAAGAAATTACCAACAAAAATCTGTGTTTTTAAAGAATAGGTACAAATAGATGTTTAGCGTCAAGAATGTTGGTATCGATATATGGGAAATGTCTTCATAACACAGTACTCGCATTACCATTTCTTGTGAATGTATTTTTTTCTTGAAACTGTCTTTTATGTAACTTTCATCAACAACAAAATATTTTTTCTCAATATCATACAAGATTTTTTAACTGAACGTCGTATTTCTTTTCCTTCTTATTTTCAAAGGAAACCTATAATTTGTTTTAAAACGCCTTGCCCCCTTTTTCCACGAAAATGAATTGGCATTGTCTAATATATATATAATCATCAATAAGATGCTATTGTATTTTTATAAGACCTACTGTATAACATAATATGGGACTGATACATTTATCTTTTAGTCCAAGCATACAGTAAATTAATATATGAATATTTTTTGTTTCAATTACCATGTATGAGGCTATGAATGGGTCAACATTTATGAGGTCCTGGATATGAATGGGGTTTACAGATAAGAGAATAATGGGCAAAAGTTAGATTAGAGTGGGACCAAAACTATAGATAACAGAATAAAGAGATGATGAAATATAAAAATAGATTGATTGATTGTTTGATGCTTAATATTTCATGCATGTTTAGGACGAATATAGTAGAGATCAAAGAATAAAGAAAAGAATGAAATGGTAAAAAGAAAATCAATGATCTGACCCCCCTTTCCACAAACACCACAACCATTACCACCCACACTTGCATATGTACATCTCTAAACAAATATCTAATTTTGGTTTCATGGTGCCCCCGCCGAGGTAATATGTTTGTGATAAAAACAAAATACAAATTACATCATATATACAACAGATCTTATAACCACCAGTTAATCAAGAGTCCTTTGTCCTCAGTTCCATTGACTGTTTTAAAAAGGAACCTAGACTTTGTACCTGTTGAAAATTTGTTGGATTGAGTATATATTGTAGTTTTTTGTTAGTGAAACTCATAAAGTCAATATTTTGAGAAACAATTTCAGAGAAGTAATTGTTTCTTAAATTTTTATTTATTTCGCAATGAAAAAAGAAATCAAATTCATCATCTTTATCTTTAATAGAGCAAAAATTACATAATCTGAGATTTCGCGGTACTTTTTTTTTACATCTGCCCAATATAGATACGTATGTTTGTATAAAAGTCATAGAATCCTTCAAATTTAGCCCCAAAAAAAAAAAATGAATACGTTTTGTATAATAGTATGCCTAAGTTTTACTACAAAACACATGTACATAATTTTTCTGTTTAAAGAAAATCCTTCGTCTTATCAATGTACCACTGTTAAATTATTGTCTTTCCCGTTTACTAAATCGCCGACAGCTTTTTCGTATGCAAAGTGCCCTTAAGCTGTAATATGACACTTATCGTTAGGCAATCACTAAGCGCATGTACGAATAGAAAACCTGTTATGGAAGAAAACGTATACAAACGTGGAATAAACCGATTCTGAAAGGGAAAAAGTACCCACCAACTTCTTTTGATTATATATAATTGATGGAAATATATATGTCTGAATGACGTTCAACATATAGCCATTATTAAAATGATACTTGCTTCGTCACGATCACACTAATGAGTTTAGAAAGGTTTTGCTGGTATATCTTTACCGACTTAAAACCATTTAAATGACATTTGTTAACATTTGGGAAAGCACGCAGTAAATCGAGTTACATCAACCATAAGTGAGAATAAATCTACATTGAAATATATATGCACAGCCGCGTCAATCATAAAGTTATAATGTATGTCATATGGATTTCGTCAAATAGTCTAACTAACCATGATTTGTACCTGAAATATTTTTTTATCACAATATCTTATTGTTATATTTCATTTTACTAATTTAACCATTTTTTGGAGCATTTTAGTGGAATTTGAAGTTACATGTTTTGATATGGTTTACATTTGTACAATGTAATTTCAGTGGCGGATTTACCGGGGGGCACAGGGGGCACGTGCCCCCACGTCCAGGTCACCAAAACATTTTCTAACATAATTTTATTGGACTGAATCTGCTTATCTAGAGCGGAAGTTAATCACAGCTTGATTTGACTTCTTAAACTGGCCGTTAATTAACCCCATCTTCAACATGCGTGATTTATGACAACTTATCGGTGGGTGTGTAAATATTGACACCTAATGTGGGTAATGTCTCTTTGCAAAAGCTTTTATGCAAACTACATATACATGTTAATTGGAATAGTACGACATGAATAGTTTTATTGTTTTTTAATACAATATTACAGATTAAGATCGATTAACAGGTTAAATCTTCTGACCAGGAAAGAAATTACCAACAAAAATCTGTGTTTTTAAAGAATAGGTACAAATAGATGTTTAGCGTCAAGAATGTTGGTATCGATATATGGGAAATGTCTTCATAACACAGTACTCGCATTACCATTTCTTGTGAATGTATTTTTTTCTTGAAACTGTCTTTTATGTAACTTTCATCAACAACAAAATATTTTTTTCTCAATATCATACAAGATTTTTTTAACTGAACGTCGTATTTCTTTTCCTTCTTATTTTCAAAGGAAACCTATAATTTGTTTTAAAAACGCCTTGCCCCCCTTTTTTCCACGAAAAATGAATTGGCATTGTCTAATATATATATAATCATCAATAAGATGCTATTGTATTTTTATAAGACCTACTGTATAACATAATATGGGACTGATACATTTATCTTTTAGTCCAAGCATACAGTAAATTAATATATGAATATTTTTTTGTTTCAATTACCATGTATGAGGCTATGAATGGGTCAACATTTATGAGGTCCTGGATATGAATGGGGTTTACAGATAAGAGAATAATGGGCAAAAAGTTAGATTAGGAGTGGGACCAAAAACTATAGATAACAGAATAAAGAGATGATGAAATATAAAAAATAGATTGATTGATTGTTTGATGCTTAATATTTCATGCATGTTTAGGACGAATATAGTAGAGATCAAAGAATAAAGAAAAGAATGAAATGGTTAAAAAAAGAAAATCAATGATCTGACCCCCTCCCCTTTCCACAAACACCACAACCATTACCACCCACACTCGCATATGTACATCTCTAAACAAATATCTAATTTTGGTTTCATGGTGCCCCCGCCGAGGTAATATGTTTGTGATAAAAACAAAATACAAATTACATCATATATACAACAGATCTTATAACAACCAGTTAATCAAGAGTCCCTTGTCCTCAGTTCCATTGACCGTTTTAATAAGAAACCTAAACTTTGTACCTGTTGAAAATTTGTTGGATTGAGTATATATTGTAATTTTTAAATTATTGTTAGTGGAACTCATAAAGTCAATATTTTGAGAAACAATTTCAGAGAAGTAATTGTTTCTTACATTTTTATTTATTTCGCAATGAAAGAAGAAATGAAATTCATCATCTGTTTCTTTAATAGAGCAAACATTACATAATCTAAGATTTCGAGGTACTTTTTTTAACATCTGCCCAATATAGATACGTATGTTTGTATAAAAGTCATAGAATCCTTCAAATTTAGCCCCCAAAAAAAAAATGAATACGTTTTGTATAATAGTATGCCTAAGTTTTACTACAAAACACATGTACATAATTTTTCTGTTTAAAGAAAATCCTTCGTCTTATCAATGTACCACTGTTAAATTATTGTCTTTCCCGTTTACTAAATCGCCGACAGCTTTTTCGTATGCAAAGTGCCTTTAAGCTGTAATATGACACTTATCGTTAGGCAATCACTAAGCGCATGTACGAATAGAAAACCTGTTATGGAAGAAAACGTATACAAACGTGGAATAAACCGATTCTGAAAGGGAAAAAGTGATGCACTAAATTATTTAACAACTGTTACATGTAAGACAAAGTTTATTGATAAATTAGAACGCATGGAAAATTTAAATAAAAATTGACAAAACCGAAAGTTAATAAGCAGGAAAATTTTCGATCAACACTCACCAAATGAATAATTCTTTGACGATTATACGTATAGGTTTTGGATTCGAAATAAGTGTTTAAAAATCTGCACCGATAACTTAGTTGTGTATAAGTCCAAGCATTTGTTCAATAATTCCCTTCGCATTATAATTATCAGAAACTCGTTTTAAATGACTCTTAAAAGCCAAGCGAGTAACAGTTGGAGAGAAAACAGTGTGATCGTACCACGACGAATGAATAGAATGATGAGAGTGATTCATTGGTTATAGTTATAGCTTATCGTCCATTGGCACGAATGATTAGAAAAACACAATATTTTAGAAAATGTTAAGTATTAGCTCTTTAAGCTTCTCCCATATGGTCTCGTGCGTGTTTATAACATTTCAAACTAACAAAAAAACTCTTAGACACAATAAGTTTGATTTCTGTGGTTTTGTGTTTTTTTAGTGAAAAAAAGTAGAAAAAATTAAAAGTTAAAATGAGCCGGCTTAACATAATTCAAATATTTCAAACTGTACGACCGCAACTTAACCAGGAGACAGACACTATTAGCTTGTTTCCTTATCCAATCTGAATGTGTTTTATATGTCCAAATATATTTTGAAATACAAATGAATTATAGTTGGTTACATTAAATCTTTAACAAATCCAAATGTGTTGACGCTACCGTTGACTTACAATAAATCCGTGCCATACAAAAACAGTTTGGATGTTATATGGGTATTCTGGACCCAACCCGTGTGTAAGTGTAACAGCCACTATGTTCCGTCAGTTACTTTGTTCCGGCGGAACTTTTCAACTAGTTATTTCGTTCCGATGGAACTTTCCAACTAGTTGTTTTATTCCGAGTGCAGTCGAAAAGTTCCGGAAAAAGTAGCTAGTTGAAAAGTCCCGGAACAATGTAGCTAGTCGAATAGTTCTGGCGGAACAGAACAACTAGTTACATCGTTCCGAATATACCATATTTCGTCCTTTTGTAGAAAGAGGGGGAAGAACGAGTATCAGTATATATAAGAGCAAATCATTAATTTACAAGAATACCCAACGCACTGAAAGGGGTTTCTTTGGGGACAAATATGCAAAATTTAAGTTGTATTTCATAGCTCACATAAAACGGAATAAGTTGCATTATCATGCAAATTTAGTATTCATAGTACCCTCAAGAGAGGGAAGAATACCCCCCTCCTCATGTGGTTCTTTGCATCAATTCTCCAAATGAAACTTTTGGGCTAGTTTGTTAGTTCCGGTTTTGACTTATTTGCCAAAGAGGAACTTTGTGGCTAGTTGATAAGTTCCTTTTGACTTTTGTAATCAGTATCTGTATCTTGGTTTCCCTTTGAAAGGTTCAAATATAATATGATGCGCTTTTACTTTGCATCAATTATCCAAATGGAACTTTCTGCCTGGTTGATAAGTTCCGTTGGAACTTTTGGGCTAGTTTGTTAGTTCCGGTTTTGAATATTTTGGCAAAAAGGAACTTTCTAACTAGTTGATATGTTCCGTTGGAACTTTTCAACTAGTCACTTTGTTCCGGTGGAACTTTTAAACCAGAGGAAGAACCAAGTAAGGAGCTACCATTTGATTTTTATGGGGGCTAGGATGAAATTTGAAAAAAATAGGCAGGACAGGAGTTTGAGTAAAAAGGCAGGATGAGATTATTTGCAAAAAGGCAGGATGACAATTTATGTAAAAAAAGTCTGGATAAACTAAAAAAAGGCAGGACCGAATAGAGTGAAAATAAAAGGCAGGACCGAATAGGGGAAAATAAAAGGCAGGACAAAATTTTTCATCCTAGCCCCCCTCCCTTCCATAAAAATCAAATGGTAGCTCCTAACTAGTTAATAAGTTCCTCCGGAACTTTTCGGCTAGTTAGTTCTTTCCGCCCGGAACTTTCCAACGTCGGAACAAAAGAGCATTTACATAAGCAAGAGGTTTAAAAGGACCAAAAGTTGTAACTGCTTTTTTTAATAAATGTTTATCTTTTAATAGATTTTGGCACTTTCCCCTAGTTACTACTGAATAAAATGCATGCATTATACCAATTTAAACGTGTATCTGTAATCTCCTGGATAAAAGGGGCAATCATTATAATTTTTGTTTTTCCTATGAAATTAAGGTGATTTTTTTTTTTTTTATTAAAGTCCGATCACTTTTTTTTTTATTTAAGTCCGATCACTTTTAGAAAAAAATATTAAAATTCTGCTTTCAAGTTGGTTTTTTGAAAAAGATTTGCTTTTACTTAATATTATATGTACTTTTTCGGAGATGAGCAAATCAGTTGTTATGCCAAACATGACTTCGTGGGAATAATTCTGTATTCAGCACATTATCTTATGTGGCCCTTTTTGATTTAAATATACTCTTACTCAACAGTCCTGTACAATTTTCTGTTCAATATCGACCCTTTTTATATTCAGTGGACGATGTCCAAATGATTTGACGGTAGATTTACTGGAAAGGCAAGGTTACACAGAGGATAATTTCTTCCCAACAAATCATGGCCATGCTGTCAGTGTACCAGGGGCTGCAGCCGCCTGGGTAGATACAGTTGAAAGATTTGGAAGTGGAAAGGTAAATGTTTACCCTGTATAATCATAATTTGGACAGTCATTTCACAAAATGTATGCTATGCTTTAATTTTATTTATATGAGTACTTAACACTTTGACATTTTCGTGACAATTGGCTTTCTCATTTGACGGTCCAACAGTTACCGTTAGTATCACTACCACAATAGCTTTCTCCGGCATTGGACGGTCCGATATTTACCGTTAATATCACCACCCCATTAATGATATCACATTTAGAGGCGATACATCGGAATCATACCATTTTTTCAGTTGAATTGTTATTCTAAATATTATGTTTTAAAGCGTGTTATTTTACACATATGCAGTTAAATTTGCCGGATGCAGGGATCGTTTATGAATTTATCTACACTTGAAGAGTATTTTGTTTCACGGAATCTGTTTAAAATACCAAGGATATTTAACACGAAATATTATCGTCTAGTATTTTACAAGCACGTAATTAAATAAACTTGGTGTTATAATGTTTGTACGCTATTTAACTCCTGAGAAAAAACAGACAAATTACTGTATTATCTTTATGATACTGTACATTATTGCAAAATTTGAAAGGTATTTCATCATACCTGTTTAGGTCAGCGTGTTCATAATTTTTAATACTGTGCATAGAGAGCCGGCAAGTTTTTTTTTTTAATGTGTCGTTGGGATATATTCGCCATTTAAAAAGGTCACCTGTACATAACTTCATAATATTTAAGGCTACAAAATAATAATAAAAATAATGTTTTGATGTCAAGAAAATGATTTGAGAGTTCATGTTGTTTAACTTATGAGTAGTGGAATGTGTTAGCCCAAAGCAAAGATGACACGTTTATAAAAATAGAGTCAAGTGAACTTTTACCATTAAGGTCATGGTTAGGTGTATTCGAGAGTACCCAATAGCATCTATTTTAGCATCATATTGCATGGAAACATATACAATGACACATCCAGGGGTCCATCATTGACGAATCTTATTGGCAACAAGATAAGCTTCTTGTAAAAGTGTTGTAAAGTTTAATAACCATGACTACTTTATGAAAGTGATCTTGATACAAAGTTGTTAAGGTATACATGTGATGTACATCAAATTGAGTGTTCTTTTGCTAAACTGCTAATTGGATGCACATTTTGTATCTCAAACGGCTATTTGCGGATTTTTCTGTTTTTTTTTTTCTTTCATATAATACATATTAAATGTGTGTATACGACATTCTAAGTTGCATTGTATAAATCTTCAAGTAAAAATACAAACTGCGATTAATACACATCCGAATTCGTTTTTTATCCTACAATTATATGACTGTATCTATTGCCAGTAGCGATTAACTCTTTTTGGAATGGCTTGTTACATTTTATAATCTCCTGGCAACAAAACAAGGAAGGGGATTTTGTACCTCGACTTTCCGTCCGTTCGTAACACACTTGTGAACACTGTAGAGCTTATTTTTCTCAACCATTTTCACAATTCTTGATGTAAACATTCAATATAGCCATTAGCCCATGATTTTAAAGGTCAAAAGACGAGGTCACATCGCAGTAATTAGTTGCGAGGGAATGCTCTGATTCATGGTACCCTGGTTAATTGCGCGGTAAATGTTGAACCATCTTCTCGTTCCTATCTAGCAATATTCCAGCAATATCTGCATATTGAGTTCACTCATACGTTACTAGAGATTGTGCTTCTGTGACCGAGTGGTTTAAGTAGTTCATCTACTGTATCACTGGCCTGTCAACACTGAGGTTGTGCGTTAAAACCCCGCACTTCGCAGGTGCGTTCGACTCCAGTCTTAATTGACTAGAATTGTCAGTGTTCCTCCCGAAAATCGGGGTTCTATCCGGGCACGACGGCCGCCTTTCCCAATAAAAACTGACCGCTACGATATAGCCAATAATGATGAAAGTGGCGTTAAACACCAACAATTAATCAATCAATCAATCAATCATTACAAAAATCTTATTCCCATTGCAAAATCTTTTTGGACCAGGTTTAACTGATGACTAAAACAGGGGTTTGTTGTCCCACGATTGAGGTAATCCCTTCGTACGTTCAACATCCTACAAGAGTTACATATTGTACGTGATCAGAAGACTTCTAGGGATGGACGGAAAGAGATTATTACCATGTTTTCCGTTGCTTTTCACACGCGACTTTGAACACTACGACAAAAATGCATTGTATTACTTTACACGTATGATTGTTTCCCTTTTGGTTGTTCTCTGTTAATTTCCTTTTTGCTTTTACGGGTATAGACAGTAGTGTTTATACATCGGAGGTGCATATCACAGGATAAAAGCATCAAGCAGTGGTCTTATTTCATTTTACAACGATAAGAACGTCTATATTGTTACTGCTGTTTATAATCATTTATTTTTTCAGTCTATATTTTTTATTCACTAATAATCAGTTGTGTAGTTTTTTATCAGAAGATGTTAAACATTCATCTCCAAACCTTCTAATGCTTTTATTACATTTGACAGTTATCAATGTTAGAAATACTAAAGCCTGCTGCTGAACTTGCTGAGGTAGGATTTCCTGTCCAACAGACAACATCTTACTTTTGGGAAAAAGGTAAAGTTATTTTGAGATTAAGAATGTTCTTTTTCTGTAAGTTTTCTGTTATTTTCAGCAATAGTACATATTAAAAACTGTATGAAATAAATTTTCAATTTTTTGTCTTGTCAAAATGGAAAATAATTTATTCATTAACCTTAAATGTGATACATTGTTGTGACGGGAATAGCGTTGATTAAACTTGTTACAGTGTGAACAAATATAAAAGTTTGTTTATACATGTACTACAAAAATTCTCAACATTTGAAACATTCATTAACCTTTTCGACAAAAAAACTTAACGGTGCCATCATTTATTTTGATACTGCAAAGTTATCACTTCAACAGTTAATAGTCGCAGAGATTTTCAAAGGATAAACTACATTATAGTCGTCGTAAATACTTCAAAATTTTTTCATGAAAGCTTACCCTTCCGAGACGACTGTTATCCCCGACTTAAATATAAAAATAAGAATATGTGGTATGATTGCCAATGAGACAACACTCAACAAGAGACCAAATGACACAGAAGTTAACAACGATAGGTCACCGTACGGCCTTCAACAAAGAGCAAAGCCCATACCGCATAGTCAGTTATAAAAGGCCCCGAAATGACAAATGTAAAACAATTCAAACGAGAAAACCAACGGCCTAATTTATGTGCAAAATAATGAACGAAAAACAAATATGTAACACAGCAGCAAACGACAACCACTGAATTACAGGCTCCTGACTTGGGACAGGCACATACAGAATGTGGCGCGGTTTAACTCGTTTGAAGGCGCCAACCCTCCCTAACCTTGGACAGTGGCGTAACAGTACAACATAAGAACAAACTATAAAACTCAGTTGAAAAAGGCTTAACTTTTCAGATGGATACAAATAGAAAAACATCTAACAAAAAAACAGAGTTGACGTGGCAGGGTACTTATACATCCCCACAACAAAAAGACACCAAGTACAGATCTGAGAGTACTCGCAGTTACTGACAAATAGTTCAAAGCAAAAACAAATGATAAAAAAAATCATGCATCTAAGACTAAACTATCAGTCAGTACACATCCAACATCAATTCTTATGGATTTAGTGTAAAGACATCATTAACAGTCAGAGAAAAACATGACCTTGTGCAATGCCAAGATACAGGTATCGACAGATTGTAGAGCCATGAATGTGCATATGTATATAAAAATAATATTAAGTTTCATTCTAATTTACTGATAACAAAATCAATATTAATACCAGTAAAAACAATATTAGAGCTTGTTTCTTGTTGCTCAGTCATAATTTGGCATGATGACTTCTTCGGCCTTGACATTGTCGGTCTCTCTTCGACTTATGAGTGTTGAATGCCTTCTTTGTATCTTCCGCCAATTTTGTACCTATCGCCACATGGTATTCAGCATACTTATGAAGATTGCATCAACAGTAAAAGAAAAGAAAAAAACACACTTTATAAATCTATTTCGTCCGATGCTCTTTTATGGATAAACCTTTACTTAAAATGTTCAGAAAAAAAATTGACAGGCAAGGATGTAAAAATACGTAAAAACGTTAGAAGCCATACGACCAAAAGGGACCTAAACAAGAATAACTAAATTCTTCTAAGGTCAACCTTGCCTGAGGGAGTTTGAATCTTAGTTCTTAAAAATTTCTTACTTTATCAACGGGAAACAAAACAGTTGTTATTAATCGTGCCAGCGCCGAAGCACTGTTTAGAACGTTAGTTTAAACATCTCGTTCATAAACGGAAGACCTTGTAGGAAAATTCAGGATGATGACAACAATAAAATGGCTGCATGATTTCCTGCTTTTGATTTTCCTGACACAATAAAGCTTTCCCATTTACATTAACACCGTGCTTGTTCTCTTTTTTCTGAGACTAACGTCTTATGAAATTGTATTCTTTTAGGATCACACCTGCTCACCAACAGT
Source organism: Mytilus coruscus (assembly GCA_017311375.1). Classification (NCBI taxonomy): domain Eukaryota; kingdom Metazoa; phylum Mollusca; class Bivalvia; order Mytilida; family Mytilidae; genus Mytilus; species Mytilus coruscus. The sequence goes on along the minus strand of CM029602.1, from coordinate 32,628,305 downwards.
AAAAATAAACATGGAAAAGACATGTTAATACAAGGGAGAGCACCAATGACGGGAGAAGTGATACGTTTACCGCATTTAGCAAAAACATTTCGGGTATTTATCATTAAAATTGACTATTTAGTAAATCTTATGTTTTAAATATATATTTTACCAATTTTGCATAACTTTTGTTTCAATCGTACAGCAATGTACTTGTATATAGATGAATATTTGCAACCGGGTTAAGTTAGAAAACGAATACCTGCTCTTATTTCGGATGATTGAACAAGACTATACCTGTCTAAAATAAATTCCAAACCCTTCAACATCATGTTTTCACCCCGGATTATGGTGGGTCTCCTGTTGCTCAATCTTTAGTTTTTTGTGTAGTGTTTTTTCATACTGTGTTCACAGTTTCTTCGACTAAAGATCAAATTAAAGTATGTCTGCTTAGGCTCATGACTCGAATATTGCAATTTTACAGAGAAACACAATTAAGTTTCTAAACTCACGTAATAAACATGTATGAATTGTCATGAAATACAAAATAATAATATATTTATGCCCCACCAACGATAGTAGAGGGGCGTTATGTTTTTCGGCCTGTGCGTCCGTCTGTCCCGCTTCAGGTTAAAGTTTTTGGTCAAGGTAGTTTTTGATGAAGTTGAAGTCCAATCAACTTGAAACTTAGTACATATGTTCCTTATTATATGATCTTTCTAATTTTAATGCCAAATTAGAGTTTTGACCCCAATTTCATGATCCACTGAACATAGAAAATGATAGTTCGAGTGGGGCATCCGTGTTCTATGGACACATTCTTGTTTTTTCATGTTACAATTGACTTGGATTGAATAACAATAGTTTTACTCTTCTTACGGTACATTTTTGTCATCATTATTGACTTTTTTATGGGTTATGCGATGTCATGAACGCGTGTCGTTGGTTATAATATTTCAATACACAGCATATGTATTTGATGTACCACAAAATCCATTTTTAGTATAAACTTTGTTTTGTAAATATTTCTCTAAAAACTATCAGCAGACTATTTTGAAATGTGTTTTTACAGGAATTAGGTACACATGGAAAGAAAGGGTTTTATGATGGAAGAATAGGTAGTGCAATATCAAGCATCGTACAGGAACATGGCGGAGTTATGAATATAGATGATCTGAGGAACCACGTGTCAACTTTTGAAGATCCAATAAGTGTATCTTACAAAGGATACAGGGTTTGGGAAATTCCTCCTAATGGACAGGGAATGTGTGCGCTTATTGCATTAAATTTGTTAGAGAGCATCGATCTTAAGGGTAAGTTTATCTAGAGCCAAAAAAAAAAGGAATAATAAACTGGATTTGGATAATTATCTTATACTATATTTTTACACTTTCCCAGATATTATTTGAGTGTTGCTATATTTATTGCTTGTCGTATCTTCACATGAACCACTGTAGGCGACTGCTATCAATTTTGGTACAAATGTTCATAGTAACATTTGCATGACAGTCGTTTCGACCGAATAAAGTACTAAGCAGTAAATACATGTAAGACAAGTCTATGACGACTAAAACATGTCTTACAGACGCTGTCTTTCTCACTGTAAATAATTGAAAGTTCTGTTTAATGCTGTGTTAAAATTGTGAAATATCAAGGTTTCTTGATATTAAATTGTTATTGTTGCCATTTGTTTTTGTATACACCAGTGCAAGTAGGTTCTTAGTATGGCAGATTTGATAATTGTGATAGTCCACTAGACACCAAGTATTGCTTTAATGACTGATATCGATCACAATAACAACAACTGAAGAATATGAATTATTTTTTTTCCAACTGCATGTTTATTCCCAAGATAGACTGTAAGATAAATTCGTTACACGGTATGCAAGGGATCAAATTCGAAATATACGGGGTCAGTAAATTCCATATGAGGCTCGAGCTTCGATCGTTTGTTCGCCCCATATGGAATTTACTTACCCGTATATATCGTAATAAGTCACTTACACACTGTGTACCTAATAATAAACAGAGTTCTTAGACATAAAATTGACTGACATATTGACATATTTTTCATTCCGTATAGTTTTCTGTGATCTTAATATGACCTTAACCTTTAACCCACCATCAACAAACTACATCCACAATCCGATCAGAATAAAACTTGACTTTGATCAAGTTAAAAATACGGCTGCAATGGTTTCAAGCTGAAACACTTTAGTAATTCCATGTCCATCTTCTTTGGATATACTTGACTGATTGTAAAAAGACTTTGTAGAAACAAAGCTTAAATATGAATGATCATCATTTGCTTTTGATCAGCTGAATATCATGGTCGCAACAGGAAATTTTTTATTCTGATTTTGCCCTTTTTTTTAACGATTTTCGAAAACTAAGCGGCAAACAGTTTGAAACTTTAAGGGATGAACGAAAACAAAAGCATCTATAGTTAAATTTTTCAGAAGTTTTTCTCTCGTGAACAATTAAAAAGTGAAAAATTCCAGGGTTTTATTTCATGCTCTATGGAGCCTCTAGTCTCGCGAAAGCTAAGAATGACAATAAATTAGATATATACAAAAAAAGTCTTAATTTTTCAACACATTTTTACCGTGACATGAATTCAAATTAGCAAGATATCATACACATTACGACGTAATTGTGGCGTCATGATATCAAATATCAGAATGTGAAAATATCATCTAAATTTATAAATCTTTGGCCCACTCTGTGTTGTGTATTTGATATTAATTGATAATTATGTTGAATTTCATCTACTAGTAATACATAAATCACTCCACCATCCGAAATAATACGTTAAGCGTGATTCCAATACAAACGCAATAAAATGTACACAAAATTTACGGAGAAACTAAGCGTGACCTCATAAGAAAAAATGATGACAATTCCATAATCAAACAAAGATATTTTAGATATAGAAGAAAATTTTACCGTTTCGATAAACAATGTGGAAATGTGAATAATTGATGTTCTTGATCAGCATTTTTTTTATTAATTTTTCAAATTAACTTAAACAATTATTATAATGAATAAAAGAATTAACATAAGATTTTTTTAAATGCTAGCGTTTATTACTTTTTGTGTTTTAATATTATTCAGAGATGGGAGCGAACTCTACTCAATATTTACATCATGTAATTGAAGCTATTAAATTAGGATTTGCTGACACAACATGGTACTGTGCTGATGCAAGTATGGTTGACGTTCCAATCTCTCAATTATTAAGTAAAGAATATGCTGAGCAAAGGAGATCTTTGATAAACCCAAACAGGTTAATATTTTTTCGATATCTTAAAGCCCCCAAAAGTAATTAAGGTATACGTTATTAAACTTAAGAGATATTTAGTTCTCATTATCCATTAGGTCATTTTCTCTTAATTACCGTCCGGTGCTGGTTGTACGACCAGGAAACGCCAGCAATATCGGACAGTGATTTTGACGCATGTACATTGTACGTGTATACAAATTTATGTGTTAAGATAGTGTTGGCAAATTTTAAAGTGATGTGTTATGCAAAATATATATTGTCCAATGGGCATACGTCTTTAATAAAAAGTTTATATTTTAAAAAAAACATTATTTGGGCGAGTGATCATTTCTTCCTTGTCAGATCATTTCAAGCTTTAGTATTGTGTATAATTTATGATGCAGTAAAATAGACAACGAAACAGTTTAGAAAAGTACACGCGGACTATTTCATTTTTCTTAACTATAATTTTCTTTTTCAATTTGAATCACATCAAAAGTAGTTTTGTATAATGTTTAGGTAAATTGTCTCTAAATCAAGTAAATAATTGTTGTAACTTAAGGACAAACTGTCCCTTATCATATTTTTTTACAATAATGAAGTGTTATAAAATTATACCTGGGGCCAGAATACATGAAATAAGACTTCTGTGATTTTGACTCTATGATGGATCTATTATTATCATAGTTCATTTAAAGTGTAATGTTTAAACTGGAAGCTGAAGGGATTTGAAACGAATGAACTAACCACGTGCATTAGTCGAAATGAACTTAAATGGGTTGGATAATTAATTCGTTGATTTACCAAACAACACCAACAGGCAATATAGAAACGATTAACATGACATAGGTGATATAAAATGAATATGAAGTGAAACTGAATTAAAAAAGAGGTTTGAAAACAATAGGAGACAATAGTGAACACATTTTGACTACAAAAAAATTTATCTTGGTGGCGATATAAAATCGGATGAAAAATCGTACCTTGTAAACAAACGAAACCTTTAGTTCTATATATCTAGATCTGACAAGAACATGAAGTTTGACAAATAATCCCCGGTTATTGGCTGGAATTGTAGAAACATGTTTTTTTTTTTGTCATAACAGAATAATACACAATTCAAAGAAACAAAACGTGTTAACTGTGTAAAAAAAGGAGCTTCGATGTGCTGATTTCATTGGTCAAGTTGAGGACGTTAAATTTGATGCATGTGTCTTGTGAATGGATATAGGGCATCCATCCATGACATAAAATCAATACATGCAGAGCAAAAACACAAAAGCAAAGTTACAGCACATTTATTGCTGTTCTACGTCTCAAAGTCACAATGTCATTATGAGACATTTAACAAAGAAGCAAAATCACTCACTTGACTGCAAGTTTAAGACGGCCCTTATCAACGACTTGAGCGGAATTCTTTGCAATCTAATCATCACGCCACAACTGAATTGAAGAACAAAGCCATGGAGTAATATCATTAAAATAAATCTGGCAAAGAAAACAAACACTTACTGTCATAATTTAGCCCGACAATCACACTGAAGCGTGCAAAAACAGTACAAACATTTAGAAAACCACGGGGCACATCGAGATATATGTTAGATAACCACTGCTGGTGGAGTTTTTATTCCCCGAGGGTATCACCAGCCCAGTAGTCAGCACTTCTGTGTTGACATGAGTTATCGTTGATGTGGTCATAATTATAAATTAACTGTTTACAAAACTTGGAATTTTTGAAATACTAGGGCTTTTCTACCTTAGGAATAGATTACCTTAGCTGTATTTGGCAACACCTTTAGGAATTTTTGGTCCTCAATGCTCTCCAACTTCGTACTTTATTTGGCCTTTTTAACATTTTTTGATTCGAGCGTCACTGATGAGTCTTTCGTGGCGCAAATATAAAATGTCAATCCTGGTATCTATGATAAGTTTATTTGGCAGGAAATAATGCATGTATAGATCAAATAATTCGGGTAGATAACTGTCTTAAATTTAGGCATCAGTGATTTACCAATGGTCAATCCCGTAAATCAATTATGAAGATATACAAAAATCTAAACAAAACTGAGCGATTCGCATGAACTCCAAAAGGAGCGAGACGGGATGCATCGACAGGATAAGAATCTCCTTCTATGCGAATCCAAAGTCCGTCAAAATATCACAATAGGGAGAAGGACACAATCGGTATAGTTACACATCAGACGACTAAACTGGTACCCAAAGATACAACACATCGAAATCATGTCATCAGAGAATTGAGACACAGATCAGTCAACCAATTCGTGATGTTGCATATGAGTACAAAAACTAGTCGGACATTAGGGATGCACAATTAACACCCATTGGAGTACCGACGACTTACTGTTGAAAAAACAATACACAAACTCACCAATTTTGTTGTCGATCAAAACGTCCAGCATTTTCATCTCATTTTTTTAAAAATGTTTAAAACGCTCAGTAAGCCTCACGTTAGATTTTTTTGGATTAACTGTCTCTAGAGTAGAAATAACGTAACACACTCAACTGTCTATATATACCCATGTTAAAACAATTTATAGTGAATTAAATTTGAATTGCATTTTTTTAATTTTCATATTCTTGACTAAACATATATGTTCCCTGATTCGCTCGCAATTCCAAGATTGTTGTTTATCATATGAAAAAAAGTGAATACCTATTTCCATACACACCACATACACACCACATCTCGTTATCGTTGGTCTATGACAACTAACATACACGATAGTATATCATATACGAATGAACAGATGTGTTTCCCCTTGGTTTGATTTTATTTTTGGATTAATTACTCTTCCTGTTTTGATATTGCTGGATTTTCTAGCACCATTAACGACAAATAAATCTTCAAAATGAGCATATACGCATCTAAATGGTCTTTTTTTAAATGAGTATTGTCTAGGGCTGGCTTTACTTTTGGTCCTTTTTCATTGTATCAGCTCTCTGACGTTTATATTAGGTTTTGGACTTTGAAATTGAACAATGATAACGCTATCATGAAAATTTTCCGAATAATAAATCTATTTACATGGCGAATAGTAGTTTCCTTTTTGCTTAAGAACTGTTACTGATACATATTTAAAAGACTTATTGAGATGTTTAGTATTTTCTCTTAATTTTTTTTCTATGAAAATAACTCTAATTTTTCATATTTTTGTAGTAGTTCAAAAATGTGTATTATATCAATAATATCTCTGAAATATGAATTCTCGATCTCAAAGGAAAATGTTTTTGAAGAACACCAATTATTTTTTTTTTTTTAGATTAATAAGAATCCATTGTTAAAAAACATTCGTTTCCTTTCTGGAAAAGTATTTACTGTATGATGACGTAAGCTGGAATGCTTTTGGCACAATTTAGTTATAGATAAAAGTAAACATTTGTAACAAGAACTTTTTCTTAAGAAATTCATTTTTCTGAAACATTCTAAACTATAACCGTATATGATGTCAATCATGTTATTGGCAACGAAAATTATCAGTTTGTCTATGTTTGTCAGCATTTTTTTTTTTTTTTTTTTAATACCTCCCACTTAGTTTTTATTTATACAAAGTTGCTTTATTGAACCAACTGGGAGAACATTTGCAGCCATAAAAGGTATTAATAATATTTGTATATCCGAAGTGACAATTAGTTCATTGTGTGCCCAAAACCCATCTGAATACATTTTATACGATTTTAGTATTTATCCTCGAACGAAATCAATATTAATTCTAACCGCCCGATTGTTTGACATCCAAAATTTAGTTCAAATCCAAAGTTTTGGCTATTTAACAGCTATTCAGTTGGTACTTAAAATCATTAATTATATGAAAACATTGTGTTGTGAAATATCAAGGTTTCTTGATATTAAATTGTTATTGTTGCCATTTGTTTTTGTATACACCAGTGCAAGTAGGTTCTTAGTATGGCAGATTTGATAATTGTGATAGTCCACTAGACACCAAGTATTGCTTTAATGACTGATATCGATCACAATAACAACAACTGAAAAATATGAATAATTTTTTACAACTGCATGTTTATTCCCAAGATAGACTGTAAGATAAATTCGTTACACGGTATGCAAGGGATCAAATTCGAAATATACGGGGTCAGTAAATTCCATATGAGGCTCGAGCTTCGATCGTTTGTTCGCCCCATATGGAATTTACTTACCCGTATATATCGTAATAAGTCACTTACACACTGTGTACCTAATAATAAACAGAGTTCTTAGACATAAAATTGACTGACATATTGACATATTTTTCATTCCGTATAGTTTTCTGTGATCTTAATATGACCTTAACCCACCATCAACAAACTACATCCACAATCCGATCCGAATAAAACTTGACTTTGATCAAGTTAAAAATACGGCTGCAATGGTGTCAAGCTGAAACACTTTAGAAAATTCCATGTCCAACTTCTTTGGATATACTTGACTGATTGTAAAAAGACTTTGTAGAAACAAAGCTTAAATATGAATGATCATCATTTGCTTTTGATCAGCTGAATATCATGGTCGCAACAGGAAATTTTTATTCTGATTTTGCCCTTTTTAACGATTTTCGAAAACTAAGCGGCAAACAGTTTGAAACTTTAAGGGATGAACGAAAACAAAAGCATCTATAGTTAAATTTTCAGAAGTTTTCTCTCGTGAACAATTAAAAGTGAAAAATTCCAGGGTTTTATTTCATGCTCTATGGAGCCTCTAGTCTCATGAAAGCTAAGAATGACAATACATTAGATATATACAAAGTCTTAATTTTTCAACACATGTTTACCGTGACATGAATTCAAATTAGCAAGATATCATACACATTACGACGTCATTGTGGCGTCATGATATCAAATATCAGAATGTGAAAGCATCATCTAAATTTATAAAACTTTGGCCCACTCTGTGTGACCTCATAAGAAAAAATGATGACAATTCCATAATCAAACAAAGATATTTTAGATATAGAAGAAAATTTTACCGTTTCGATAAACAATGTGGAAATGTGAATAGTTGATGTTCTTGATCAGCATTTTTTAATTTAATGTTTCAAATTAACTTAAACAGTTATTATAATGAATAAAAGAATTAACATCAGATTTTTTAAATGCTAGCATTTATTACTTTTTGTGTTTTAATATTATTCAGAGATGGGAGCGAACTCTACTCAATATTTACATCATGTAATTGAAGCTATTAAATTAGGATTTGCTGACACAACATGGTACTGTGCTGATGCAAGTATGGTTGACGTTCCAATCTCTCAATTATTAAGTAAAGAATATGCTGAGCAAAGGAGATCTTTGATAAACCCAAACAGGTTAATATTTTTTCGATATCTTAAAGCCCCCAAAAGTAATTAAGGTATACGTTATTAAACTTAAGAGATATTTAGTTTGAAATAATGTTCTCATTATCCATTAGGTCATTTTTTCTTAATTACCGTCCGGTGCTGGTTGTACGACCAGGAAACGCCAGCAATATCGGACAGTGATTTTAACGCATGTACATTGTACGTGTATACAAATTTATGTGTTAAGATATTGTTGGCAAATTTTAAAGTTGATGTGTTATGCAAAATATATATTGTCCAATGTGCATATGTATAACATACGTCTTTAATAATAAAAAAAAAGTTCATATTTAAAAAAAACACTATTTAGGTGAGTGATTTCTTCCTTGTCAGATCATTTCAAGCTTTAATATTGTATATAATTTAAGATGCAGTAAAAATAGACCACGAAACAGTTTAGAAAAGTACACGCGGACTATTTCATTTTTCTTAACTATAATTTTCTCTTTCAATTTGAATCACATCAAAGGTAGTTTTGTATCATTTTAAGGTAAATTGTCTCTAAATCAAGTAAATAAATGTTGTAACTTAAGGACAAACTGTCCCTTATCAAATCGTATGAAAAATCATACCTTATAAACAAACAAACCTTTAGTTCTATATATCAAGATCTGACGAGAACATGAAGTTTGACAAATAATCACCGGTTATTGGCAGGAATTGTAGAAACATGTTTTTTTCTGTCATAACAGAATAATACACAATTCAAAGAAACAAAACGTGTTAACTGTGTAATAACAGGAGCTTCGAGGTGCTGATTTCATCGGTCAAGTTGAGGACGTTAAATTTGATGCATGTGTCTTGTGAATGGTATAGGGCATCCATCCATGACACAAAATCAATAAATGCAGAGCAAAAACACAAAAAGCAAAGTTACAGCACATTTATTGCTGTTCTACGTCTCAAAGTCACAATGTCATTATGAGACATTCAACACGAAGCAAAAACTCTCACTTGACTGCAAGTTTTAAAAGACGGCCCTTATCAACGACTTGAGCGGAATTCTTTGCAATCTAATCATCACGCCACAACTGAATTGAAGAACAAAGCCATGGAGTAATATCGTTAAAATAAATCTGGCAAAGAAAACAAACACTTACTGTCATAATATAGCCCGACAATCACACTGAAGCGTACAAAACAGTACAAACATTTAGAAAACCACGGGCACATCGAGATATATGTTAGATAACCACTGCTGGTGGAGTTTTTATTCCCGAGGGTATCACCAGCCCAGTAGTCAGCACTTCTGTGTTGACATGAGTTATCATTGATATGGTCATAATTATAAATTAACTGTTTACAAAACTTTGAATTTTGAAATACTAGGGCTTTTCTACCTTAGGAATAGATTACCTTAGCTGTATTTGGGAACACCTTTAGGAATTTTTGGTCCTCAACGCTCTTCAACTTCGTACTTTATTTGGCCTTTTTAACATTTTTTGATTCGAGCGTCACTAATGAGTCTTTCGTAGACGAAACGCGCGTCTGGCGCAAATATAAAATTTCAATCCTGGTATCTATGATAAGTTTATTTGGCAGGAAATAATGCATGTATAGATCAAATAATTCGGGTAGATTACTGTCTTAAATTTAGGCATCAGTGATTTACCAATGGTCAATCCCGTAAATGAATTATGAAGATATACAAAAATCTAAACAAAACTGAGCGATTCGCATAAACTCCAAAAGGAGCGAGACGGGATGCATCGACAGGATAATAATCTCCTTCTATGCGAATCCAAAGTCCGTCAAAATATCACAATAGGGAGAAGGACACAATCGGTATAGTTACACATCAGACGACTAAACTGGTACCCAAAGATACAACACATCGAAATCATGTCATCAGAGAATTGAGACACAGATCAGTCAACCAATTCGTGATGTTGCATATCAGTACAAAAACTAGTCGGACATTAGGGATGCACAATAAACACCCATTGGAGTACCGACGACTTACTGTTGAAAAACAATACATAAACTCAATAATTTTGTTGTCGATCAAAACGTCCAGCATTTTCATCTCATTATTTAAAAATGTTTAAAACGCTCAGTAAGTCTCACGTTAGGTTTTGGATTAACTGTCTCTAGAGTAGAAATAACGTAACACACTCGACAGTCTATATATACCCATGTTAAAACAATTTATAGTGAATTAAATTTGAATTGCATTTTTTTAATTTTCATATTCTTGACTAAACATATATGTTCCCTGATTCGCTCGCAATTCCAAGATTGTTGTTTATCATATGAAAAAAAGTGAATACCTATTTCCATACACACCACATACACACCACATCTCGTTATCGTTGGTCTATGACAACTAACATACACGATAGTATATCATATACGAATGAACAGATGTGTTTCCCCTTGGTTTGATTTTATTTTTGGATTAATTACTCTTCCTGTTTTGATATTGCTGGATTTTCTAGCACCATTAACGACAAATAAATCTTCAAAATGAGCATATACGCATCTAAATGGTCTTTTTTTAAATGAGTATTGTCTAGGGCTGGCTTTACTTTTGGGGTTTTTCATTGTATCAGCTCTCTGACGTTTATATCAGGTTTTGGACTTTGAAATTGATAACGCTATCATGAACATTTTCCGAATAATAAATCTATTTACATGGCGAATAGTAGTTTCCTTTTGCTTAAAACTGTTACTGATACATATTTAAAAGACTTATTGAGATGTTTAGTATTTTCTCTTATTTTTTTCTATGAAAATAACTCTAATTTTTCATATTTTTGTAGTAGTTCAAAATGTGTATTATATCAATAATATCTCTGAAATATGAATTCTCGATCTCAAAGGAAAATGTTTTGAAGAACACCAATTATTTTTTTTAGATAAATAAGAATCCATTGTTAAAAACATTCGTTTCCTTTATGGAAAAGTATTTACTGTATGATGACGTAAGCTGGAATGCTTTTGGCACAATTTAGTTATAGATAAAAGTAAACATTTGTAACAAGAACTTTTTTCTTAAGAAATTCATTTTTCTGAAACATTCTAAACTATAACCGTATATGATGTCAATCATGTTATTGGCAACGAAAATTATCAGTTTGTCTATGTTTGTCAGCATTTGTTTTTTTTTTTTTTTTTTAATACCTCCCACTTAGTTTTTATTTATACAAAGTTGCTTTATTGAACCAACTGGGAGAACATTTGCAGCCATAAAAAGGTATTAATAATATTTGTATATCCGAAGTGACAATTAGTTCATTGTGTGCCCAAAAAACCCATCTGAATACATTTTATACGATTTTTAGTATTTATCCTCGAATTGAATCAATATTAGTTCCTAACCGTTTGTACCACCCGATTGTTTGAAATCCAAAATTTAGTTCAAATCCAAAGTTTTTGGCTATTTAACAGCTATTCAGTTGGTACGTAAAATCATTAATTATATGAAAACATTGTACTTTAGCCTACGTTTTTCATTTTTATTACTTATACTTTTTTCTGTTATTTATGGGGGAAAGTGAAACTGATTATTTCATTGCTTGAGTTCCTTATAACCAGTAGATGATTGTCTAGTTCCGTAGATAAACTCATCATAGATACCAGGATTGAAATTTTATATTTGCGCCAGACGCGCGTTTCGTCTACAAAAGACTCATCAGTGACGCTCGAATCAAAAAATGTTAAAGGCCAAATAAAGTACGAAGTTGAAGAGCATTGAGGACCAAAAATTCCTAAAAGTTTTGCCAAATACAGCTAAGGTAATCTTTTCCTGAGGTAGAAAAGCCTTAGTATTTCAAAAATTCAAAGTTTTGTAAACATTTAATTTATAATTGTGACCATATCAATGATAATCAGAGAGGATTCAACTCTGCCTGATAACAGGCGATCGTTGTTCAATTCGCTCAAGGAAATTCGAAGTTATATTATCTATTTTTTATATAAATTGACTTCATTTGACGTACTTAAAATTGAAAATTCAGTGTTCCTATTCAATTTCCTTTCTCCTGTATTTCGCTTAAAGTCATCTGTAGCTATATGATTAAACCATTCCAAATGATTTCGGAGGTTCATCTCTGATGGACACTTAATCTTCAAACCAGTCGCTTTTATTTTCTATCAAATATTTGCATGGGTGCAATGTATATAGGAGTTTCACTTGAACAATTGCGCATTTTTTACCACCACAAACTTCTAAAATATAATAATTTAAAAAAAAAAGATAAGTTTCAAATGACGGTCTGTTAAAATGCTATTAGTATAAACATACAACCACACCAGTTACTTTGAAGGAACACAAACTTGTAATATAATTATTCCAGGAATTTTGATTTTATTAAATATATATTTGTTAAGTCATTTTTCAAATGATTTATTAAAGGCCGTTGACAAGTTCTAATTATTTTTTATCATAAACTGATTATAAAATGGAGGTCTTAACTGATAGCCTTCGACATACCCGAGCTATTGCATTTTTTATAAGTAATAATTTAACATTTTCTCTAACTTCTATAGTACTTCTGACAATCAGCTGTCTTTGACAAAACTTTTCATAGTTTTGGGTCCTCAATGCTCTTCAACTTCGTTCTTTATTTGGCCTTTTTAACTTTTTTGATTCGAACATCACGGATGAGTCTTTTGTACAAAATGTTAAGCCTGGTATCTATAATGAGTTTCTGGTGGAGAGTTGTCTCATTGGCAATCATACCAAATCCTCTTATTTTTATAATTCTTTACAACCACTGGGTGGATGCCATTGTTGGTGAAAGTCTCATCCCGGTTGGTATCACCAGCCCAGAAGGCAGCACTTTTGTGTTGACATGAATAATTATTGATATGGTCATAATTATTTAAAATCAACTGTTTACAAAACTGTGAATATTTCCAAAAACCAAGGATTTCTACCCCATGCAGGTATATATTACCTAAGCTCTTCAACATCGTTCTTTATTTGGCCTTTTTCTTTTTTTATTCGAGCTTCATTAATGGGTCCTATTTAAACGAAATGCGCGTCTGGCGTAGAAATATTTAAGCTTGGTATCTATTTTAGGTGATAAGACATAAGAGTTTATTAACAGACCACCGATTATTCTGGTGTCTATATATCTAATTCAGACATTGCCAGAAGCAGACCAAATGGCACTTATTTGATTATAGTTTGGAAAACAATTAAAAGTTATTGTTTAATGAGAAAGGTTATAACCCATAAGATTAATCAATTTAAACACCATCATCTCACCATCAAAAATTGTAAATTAAAGTCCTTAACTATTCTATACAGGCAACAGTAGTATACCGCTATTCGAAATTCATAAATCGATTGAGAAAAACAAATCTGGGTTACAAACTAAAACTGAGGAAACACATCAAATATAAGAGGAGAACAACGACACAACAGAAACTCAACACTAAAATGCAACACACACAGAAACGAACTATAATATAACAATGACCATTTTCCTGACTTTGTACAGGACATTTTAAGAAAAAATGGTGGGTTGAACCTGGTTTTGTGGCTAGCCAAACCTATACGTGGCTGCTTATTAATACAACACGAACGTCCAGTGACCTTATTTATTGTGCTGGTGAATGTTTCATCCCGGAGTGTATCACCTTATTTTGAGTAGTTGAAAAGGAACACTACATCATACAGAATGTAAAAAGTGATAAGTAATGTACATTTAATTTATAACCATATATATATATAAATGAGATTGCTATATATTTGCCCGACAAACATTAAATTGTATACAATAATCAAATTGAACAAATATGCCTTGAACAAAATGTCATCTCCAAACGTAACTGAAAATTGTACCTATTACAAGCACACTGAATACTATACTATGTATCCATAAAAGTGAGTGAAAGAAGCGAAGCAATCTAGAATCAACTGATTACGATATATGGATGTTGATATTGGGACAATGCATATTTGATGAACTAACCTAGCGTTCTTCGAAGAGTTTAAATGCTTATATGTCTCAAACCAGGCTGCAATAGAAGGGAATTCTGTAGTTTCTGTCATCCCAAACTCGGGGGGTTTAATCTGAAAATAAAACAAAACCGATTTTTAAGCGGGTACATTTCATGCACATATCACAGACTTTTAGATCATTTCTAAAAATATTTTCTGTAGTTATGCTGTCTTTTATCTCATTGAACATGTAAGTGATTATCCTATTGGTAGCTGGACAGTGCAGGTTTTAAACGACCGCAAAAATTTTGTGGTCGTTTATTGGTATCACGTCGTCGTCGTCCGAAGACGGTTGGTTTCGGACAAAACTTTAGTATAAGTAAATAGAAATCTATGAAACTTAAACACAAGGTTTATTACCACAAAGGAAGGTTGGGATTGATTTTGGGGTTATGGTCTTAACAGTTTAGGAATTAGGGGCCAAAAGAGGCCAAAAAGGCTTTTTCTTCTTTCCAGACAATAACTTGTGTTTAAGTGTATGGATCTCCATACCTCAAAGGGATGGTTAAGATTGGCTTTGGGGGTTATGTCTCAAACCGTTTAGGCAAAAGGGGAAAACAAGGGTTTCCTGGTTAATGGACAATTTAAAGCAGTGTAAGGAGGTAATCCAAAACAAAATTGTACAAAATGTACACTGTTAGATTTCCTCCCTTACACTGCTTTTACATAATCTTTTAAGACTTTTATGATGTATTTAAATGGGTAATTATGGTTGCAAACTCCATTGGTAATTTGAATTGAGATAATGACCATATCTTGAGGGAAAGAATTTTTTGGAAAAGGAGGGGTAAAAAGAAATTGGAGTAGGGGGCAATTTTCTCATTTCAGATTTCAGAAATTAAACAAAATTTCTTCACGTATTTTTTTTTTTTGCAAAAAAAGGAGGGGTTCAATACGCAACAGCATAGTGTATTGCACAAAAGCAAAAAAATGGGTTAATTTTTATTTATTTTTTTGGGGGAAGGGGTATAACCAATTCTAAGTTCTTTGACTACAGTTATTCTGTGTCAGAAACCTATTATGTGTCAAATATTTAATTACAATCCAAATTCAGACCTATATCAAGCGCGAATATTGTGTCCATTTTGCCCAATGTTTAAAACGCTCAGTAAGTCTCACGTTAGATTTTTGGATTAACTGTCTCTAGAGTAGAAATAACGTAACACACTCGACAGTCTATATATACCCATGTTAAAACACTTGATAGTGAATTAAATTTGAAATGCATTTTTGAATTTTCATATTCTTGACAAAACATATATGTTCCTGATTCGCTCGCAATTCCAAGATTGTTGTTTATGAAAAAAAGTGAATACCTATTTCAATACACACCACATACACACCACATCTCGTTATCGTTGGTTTATGACAACTAACATACACGATAGTATATCATATACGAATGAACAGATGTGTTTCCCCTTGGTTTGATTTTATTTTTGGATTAATTACTCTTCCTGTTTTGATATTGGTGGATTTTCTAGCACCATTAACGACAAATAAATCTTCAAAATGAGCATATACGCATCTAAATGGCCTTTTTAAATGAGTATTGTCTAGGGCTGGCTTTACTTTTGGGGTTTTTCATTGTATCAGCTCTCTGACGTTTATATCAGGTTTTGGACTTTGAAATTGATAACGCTATCATGAACATTTTCCGAATAATAAATCTATTTACATGGCGAATAGTAGTTTCCTTTTGCTTAAAACTGTTACTGATACATATTTAAAAGACTTATTGAGATGTTTAGTATTTTCTCTTATTTTTTTCTATGAAAATAACTCTAATTTTTCATATTTTGTAGTAGTTCAAAATGTGTATTATATCAATAATATCTCTGAAATATGAATTCTCGATCTCAAAGGAAAATGTTTTGAAGAACACCAATTATTTTTTTAGATAAATAAGAATCCATTGTTAAAAACATTCGTTTCCTTTATAGAAAAGTATTTACTGTATGATGACGTAAGCTGGAATGCTTTTGGCACAATTTAGTTATCGATAAAAGTAAACATTTGTAACAAGAACTTTTTCTTAAGAAATTCATTTTTCTGATAAAATTCTAAACTATAACCGTATATGATGTCAATCAGGTTATTGACAACGAAAATTATCAGTTTGTCTATGTTTGTCAGTATTTTTTTTATTTTTTTAATACCCCCCATTTAGTATTTATTTATACAAATTTGCTTTATTGAACCAACTGGGAGAACATTTGTAGCCATAAAAAGGTATTAATAATATTTGTATATCCGAAGTGACAATTAGTTCATTGTGTGCCCTAAAAACCCATCTGAATACATTATATACGATTTTTAGTATTTATCCTCGAATGAAATCAATATTAATTCTTAACCGTTTGTACCACCCGATTGTTTGACATCCAAAATTTAGTTCAAATCCAAAGTTTTTGGCTATTTAACAGCTATTCAGTTGGTATTTAAAATCATTAATTATATGAAAACATTGTGCTTTAGCCTACGTTTTTCATTTTTATTCCTTATACTTTTTTCTGTTATTTATGGGGCAAAGTGAAACTGATTATTTCATTGCTTGAGTTCCTTATAACCAGTAGATGATTGTCTAGTTCCGTAGATAAACTCATCATAGATACCAGGATTGAAATTTTATATTTGCGCCAGACGAGCGTTTCGTCTACAAAAGACTCATCAGTGACGCTCGAATCAAAAAATGTTAAAGGCCAAATAAAGTACGAAGTTGAAGAGCATTGAGGACCAAAATTCCTAAAAGTTTTGCCAAATACAGCTAAGGTAATCTTTTCCTGAGGTAGAAAAGCCTTAGTATTTCAAAAATTCAAAGTTTTGTAAACATTTAATTTATAATTGTGACCATATCAATGATAATCAGAGAGGATTCAACTCTGCCTGATAACAGGCGATCGTTGTTCAATTCGCTCAAGGAAATTCGAAGTTATATTATCTATTTTTATATAAATTGACTTCATTTGACGTACTTAAAATTGAAAATTCAGTGTTCCTATTCAATTTCCTTTCTCCTGTATTTCGCTTAAAGTCATCTGTAGCTATATGATTAAACCATTCCAAATGATTTCGGAGGTTCATCTCTGATGGACACTTAATCTTCAAACCAGTCGCTTTTATTTTCTATCAAATATTTGCATGGGTGCAATGTATATAGGAGTTTCACTTGAACAATTGCGCATTTTTTACCACCACAAACTTCTAAAATATAATAATTTAAAAAAAAAAGATAAGTTTCAAATGACGGTCTGTTAAAATACAATTAGTATAAACATACAACCACACCAGTTACTTTGAAGGAACACAAACTTGTAATATAATTATTCCAGGAATTTTGATTTTAATAAATATATATTTGTTAAGTCATTTTTCAAATGAATTATTAAAGGCCGTTGACAAGTTCTAATTATTTTTTTATCATAAACTGATTATAAAATGGAGGTTTTAACTGATAGCCTTCAACATACCCGAGCTATTGCATTTTTTATAAGTAATAATGTAACATTTTCTCTAACTTCTATAGTACTTCTGACAATCAGCTGTCATTGGCAAAACTTTTCATAGCTTTGGGTCCTCAATGCTCTTCAACTTCGTTCTTTATTTGGCTTTTTTAACTTTTTTGATTCGAACATCACTGAAGAGTCTTTTGTACAAAATGTTAAGCCTGGTATCTATAATGAGTTTCTGGTGGAGAGTTGTCTCGTTGGCAATCATACCAAATCCTCTTATTTTTATAATTCTTTACAACCACTGGGTGGATGCCACTGCTGGTGAAAGTCTCATCCCGGTTGGTATCACCAGCCCAGAAGGCAGCACTTTTGTGTTGACATGAATAATTATTGATATGGTCATAATTATTTAAAATCAACTGTTTACAAAACTGTGAATATTTCCAAAAACCAAGGATTTCTACCCCATGCAGGTATATATTACCTAAGCTCTTCAACATCGTTCTTTATTTGGCCTTTTTCTTTTTTATTCGAGCTTCATTAATGGGTCCTAACGAAATGCGCGTCTGGCGTAGAAATATTTAAGCTTGGTATCTATTTTAGGTGATAAGACATAAGAGTTTATTAACAGACCACCGATTATTCTGGTGTCTATATATCTAATTCAGACATTGCCAGAAGCAGACCAAATGGCACTTATTTGATTATAGTTTGGAAAACAATTAAAAGTTATTGTTTAATGAGAAAGGTTATAACCCATAAGATTAATCAATTTGAACACCATCATCTCACCATCAAAAATTGTAAATTAAAGTCCTTAACTATTCTATAAAGGCAACAGTAGTATACCGCTATTCGAAATTCATAAATCGATTGAGGAAAAAACAAATCCGGGTTACAAACTAAAACTGAGGGAAACACATCAAATATAAGAGGAGAACAACGACACAACAGAAACTCAACACTAAAATGCAACACACACAGAAACGAACTATAATATAACAATGACCATTTTCCTGACTTTGTACAGGACATTTTAAGAAAAAATGGTGGGTTGAACCTGGTTTTGTGGCTAGCCAAACCTATACGTGGCTGCTTATTAATACAACACGAACGTCCAGTGACCTTCTTTATTGTGCTGGTGAATGTTTCATCCCGGAGTGTAGCACCTTATTTTGAGTAGTTGAAAAGGAACACTACATCATACAGAATGTAAAAAGTGATAAGTAATGTACATTTAATTTATAACCATATGTATAAATGAGATTGCTATATATTTGCCCGACAAACATTAAATTGTATACAATAATCAAATTGAACAAATATGCCTTGAACAAAATGTCACCTCAAACGTAACTGAAAATTGTACCTATTACAAGCACACTGAATACTATACTATGTATCCATAAAAGTGAGTGAAAGAAGCGAAGGGTTAAATCTGAAAATAAAACAAAACCGATTTTTTAAGCGGGTACATTTCATGCACATATCACAGACTTTTAGATCATTTCTAAAAATATTTTCTGTAGTTATGCTGTCTTTTATCTCATTGAACATGTAAGTGATTATCCTATTGGTAGCTGGACAGTGCAGGTTTTTAAACGACCGCAAAAAAATTTTGTGGTCGTTTATTGGTATCACGTCGTCGTCGTCCGAAGACGGTTGGTTTCCGGACAAAAACTTTAGTATAAGTAAATAGAAATCTATGAAACTTAAACACAAGGTTTATAACCACAAAAGTAAGGTTGGGATTGATTTTGGGGGTTATGGTTCTAACAGTTTAGGAATTAGGGGCTAAAAAAAGGCCAAAAAAGGCTTTTTTTCTTATTTCCAGACAATAACTTGTGTTTAAGTGTATGGATCTCTCGGAAATTATACCACAAGTTTCCATACCTCAAAGGGATGGTTAAGATTGGCTTTGGGGGGTTATGTCTCAAACCGTTTAGGCAAAAAGGGGGGAAAACAAGGGTTTCCTGGTTAATGGACAATTTAAAAGCAGTGTAAGGGAGGTAATCCAAAAACAAAATTGTACAAAAATGTACAATGTTGGATTTCCTCCCTTACACTGCTTTTAAATAATCTTTTTAAGACTTTTATGATGTATTTAAATGGGTAATTATGGTTGCAAACTCCATTGGTAATTTGAATTGAGATTATGACCATATCTTGAGGGAAAGAATTTTTTGGAAAAGGAGGGGTAAAAAGAAATTGGAGTAGGGGGCAATTTTCTCATTTCAGATTTCAGAAATTAAACAAAATTTCTTCACATTTTTTTTTTTTTTGCAAAAAAAAGGTGGCGGGGGTGGGGGTTCAATACGCAACAGCATAGTGTATTGCACAAAAGCAAAAAAAAAATGGGTTAATTTTTATTTATTTTTTTTGGGGGGGAAGGGGGGTATAACCAATTCTAAGTTCTTTGACTACAGTTATTCTGTGTCAGAAACCTATTATGTGTCAAATATTTAATTACAATCCAAATTCAGACCTATATCAAGCGCGAATATTGTGTCCATTTTTGCCCCAACTGTTCAGGGTTGGACCTCTGCGGTCGTATCCAGCTGCGCCCGGCGAAGCAATTTATTATTGTTTTACTTTTACGACACTAAATCTAGAAATACAAAGCGAGAGGTTTGTGTGCACGTGAATTATGTTAATCCCCTCCATACTTTGTGCCTGTGATAAGTTAGGCTGATTAAACTTAGCGTTTGTTGGTTCTTGACATTGTTAATTTTCAATGGATTTACCTTCATCAACGGTCATTGTGACATTAAATATAAAAAAACGACAAAATCTCAACCATTTTCTTTTGATAAATTAACGTTAGCAGATCTTCTTTACCCATGGAGTACGGATTTTCTTTTATGTAAAGATTTTAAACTTTTTGTGGAATATTCAAAAATTCGTATATTTCTTTTGTGTCCAACCTTTTATTAGCATTGGGTAAATGCATTACCATAGAGTGCAATACGCACGAAGAAAATATTGAGAAAATTATTTTAAGCTTTTTAGCATATAAGATCGCTTTTCTTATAAAACTCAATGCCTTTAATGATCATTGTGACACTAGAATAAAAAATGAAAATTTTAATTCTTTTCTGTCATCAATCGCTTGCGGAAATGTTCCTACATAAAATCACTTTACTATAGAATGTATGTCTTCTTAATGATGTATTAATAGAGAGTCGTCTGATCAAGGTCATTGCATTATTTCAGCAGGAGCAGTTAAGTTGTTTTTGTTTATTTAGTGTTTAGAAAAAAAAACAATAACATTGGCATTGACTTTTAGATAATTATTAAGTTGTCCTTTGAAACATTGTAACAATTAATTATGACACGTTTCCTTTTTTTTCTCATATTTTTATGATAACAAATTTTAGACTTTTTTTCATTTCAAAAGTGGGACTGCTGTTAGTGCAATTTTTGTCCTGCTTTTGTTGCTTTTTGGAATTTTCATATTTGAGTTTTGACTTAATTTGTTCTTTCACTAAGTCACATCAAGTTGAGATTGATGTTGCAGAACCTTAAATCCCCTCCATTTAAAGATTAAGGAAAATATCAGGAGTTACGTGATAATTATTTTTTTTATCGTAATATACTAATTTCAGTAGCATTTCAACACTTTTTAATTTGTGTATGTTTTGGATTTGTGGTTGATTTAAAAAAAAAGGAAACTGATTATGCAAAAATATTTTGGCTCTGAGACTTTTTTCAGTAGTTAAACTATTTATTGGACATCAATCATTAGGCTTCACTATCTCTATTTATTTAATGCGTGGATTTTTATTTTTATTTGATCGATCTCTCATTCAGACAAAAATTATCCTATGCTACGACAACTAATGCAGACTAATAATTATTAAGTCACGATACACATGATACATGTTTACATGTAAGGTATTATATTAACAAAATATGGTATTTATATTTTTTCGTATGTAGGTAGAGATTTCTTTTTTATAGACTGTAAGTAGATTTATTGCTATCGAATACGCCTTCGTCGAATATTTGAATTACTAAAACGCATTTTATATACGGTTTAAATTGGAACAGTAGCATGCATATAATAATACTTCTCTTTCAACGTGAGACTGTGAAAGATCGATGTTCAAATGTTCCACCTTTGACCACGTTACCATAGGAGACTTCAACATCATTCAAGACAGAGGTTATACACTTTCGGTCAAAAGTACTAAAATATCATACTCAATCAAAAATAGAAATTAGTTCGAAGGAGAGAAATATGATATATTAAAATCATTTGGTTCTTATTTGAATATATATATGAATACTGGGGAGATTATCGCATTTCACATTTCGAACATAATTTGGATATTAAAAAAAGGTTTATAATACTCTCATTTTTATGGTTTAAAATAATCTTCAAGTATTAGCAAATCGTTTAATGTTCGTATCGACCAACTAAGCAGCCAAGAATGTTGTAGTTGTATGACGTAAATTAAACACGGAATGTCCAAAGAATGAAATTATCAATTCTTCGATTTCAGTCGCAGATCGATACTTTCGCTTTTTGTGTGATTAGTGTGGATTTGAGGAGTCAAGCGTTTTTACATCTGATTTGTATAATTTGCTCTCGTATTTGTTCTGTTAGAACACTATCCTATATTAGGTAAGGTCGAGCGCTAACCAACATGCTCAATCCCTCTATATGTTATATGTCTGTCCCAAGTCAGGATCCTGTGATTTATTGGTTCATGTTTGTTGATGTCATATTTGTGTTCATGACTATTAATTGTTCTATAATTTTAATTGTTTCAATTTTTGGGAAATTACTGCTTAGTATACGGTTTGGGTTTTGCTCATTGTTTAAGGTCGTGTTATTGTTTACATCGTCATGTGGTCTCTGTGAGATAGTTGTCTCATTGACAAATATAAGTGACATCGAAAAAACAAGATCGTAATGTTGATTCCAAAAATGTTAATTCTAGGAATTTTCAATTTTGTTTTGGCACTTAAAATTCCCCCTTGCATAACGTTAGGGTACGCCATATAAGTATTTAACACAGTCATATACTATACCAATGAGCTATATGAAAGCATGAAAATTATGTTGATTGCTTAAAGTATCTGTTGACTTCTATACTAGTATTTCATTCGTATATTTTGTGTCGTTGGATTTTTGTCTCATTGACGCTTATTATACATCTCAAATAAAACGCAACATCCTGGACTATATGTCCTCTCTATAAGATTGTTTGAACCATGCTTATGAAAATCAAGAAAAACAAGACAAACGGAAATATTTACTTAAATAGTAATTTACTAGTTTTAGCATTAGATATAATTATAATGATTTAATATGTCTTTTTGTAGTTGAATAAGGTTGTCAAAAAGTTGTCTATGCGCACTTTTATAGTTTGAAGTGCTTTCGCGCTTAATGCATAATGTACCTTGCTTAACGCCATAACAATATAAACCCTATTTAAACTGCAAAAAGAGACATTCAATTTTAATATTAATTTCGTCACAATTAAAGTTTGACATATCATAAAGACACCAGTCTTATTTTGAAGACTGTATGTTGACCTCTAGGTACGTTAAGATCTACCTGTATCCCTTTTTGTAATCACATGGGTTTACGTTGTTAAAGTAAGATCTACTTGTATCCCTGTTTGTAATCACATGGGTTTACGTTGTTAAGGATTCTGCTTGACCAGAACATCCATAAGGAGATAACAACAAGATAAATAAGACCAACTATTTTCAAATATTATTGTTACAAGCAAACGCTATTCAATACATAAAAAACCATAAGCAAGCTGATTGACTGTTAGTCCCCGAGGGTGTTACCAACCCATTAGCCAGTATTTCGGTATTGGCATAAAAATTTCAGGTATGTATAAATACTAGTACGTAGAAATGTTACGAGCTATATGACCAAAAGTCAAATTCATGTAAGGTCAACTTTGCCTGTGGAAGTTGAGTCATTAATTCCTGAAACTTTGAAGTTTAATAATATATGTAATTAATCATGTCAATGCCGAAGCACTGACTACTGACCTGAAAACAAGATCGGCGACTACCAATCTACCCGGAGCGAGTGTCGACCCATTGCTAGTAAATGAAAATAACACTATATAAGTTACGTGCGCCCGAAGTGCTTTTCTGGATATACCTTTAAATTCTTTGGTATTTTGTATCATATTAACCTATTCATCAATAGTTTGGTAAGAACAATATAGTAACTCCTTTGTAAAAACTCATCAAAGGTACTTGTTACCAGGAACAATAAGGATTTTGGTCCTTTGAACTAGTATATAAAATGTGTTTGACACTATCAACAAACTATCTAAACATATTTCATGCCATTTTTGTGAGAGAAAAAAAACTTGACTTTATTGAGGTAGTTTGGTGCCAACGTTAATTTATCTGTTGACATTTTCTTAGCATTTTGTCAAGGGTTTTTATCCATGACCGCAACTGGAACGCTTGAACACATTTCTCTTTGATTTAGCAGCCTTTATAAAACTGATCTGTGTACTGTCATGTTTTTTTTTAATATAAATGTTGAAATGTTATAAAAAGCTGAGTTGAATGGGTAAACAAACAAATCAAGAAACGTCGCAGATTTAATGTATTAAAATTGACATGTATCGAGTCATGCAGGGTTTATCATTGTCACACAGCTGCATTTGTCAATTTCAATTGCACTATTTCCTAATTCTGCCAGCAGACAGACATTATCCTTGAAATTAAGAATATTAACATATTGAATAGACAAAAGATTTGGTTTATTCTGAGGCTCTTTTTATATCGGTCATAAATACTAATGTCTGCGATATTATTAGAAAAACTGTGAACTAAGTACTTAAATTGCTTCAAGAATATCTAGACCTACTAAATCGTAATTAATCTTTTTGTGGTAAGATTAAGTAATTATCATTAATTTTGACATTATTCAATCTATAGAACGAGATTTATGTCGAAATTTCTATCCTTGGGAATTCTTAATGATATTTCTTCTCGATAAAACAAGTACTTATGGAAAAGGCTGACGACCTGTAATACAAATACATATATTATATAGGCATTAAGTCTGAATGTAAATTGTTCTTTGTATACTATGTAATATGTACGCAATTACGATATTTGGTGTGATCCATCGGGGCTTTACTGTTCCTGTCGATAAGAATATGTTTTCGTTTTACTATCAATTCTCCTCTGAAACAACTAATCCAATTTCTACCAAGCTCTAGCTGATTGATCCTTAGGATATTTAGTAAAGATATTGTGTTTTTGTTCCTGGCATTCAACCAACATGATTACAATAGATAGAAAGAAACTGTAAGAAGAAAAAAAAATCAACAAACCAAGATCTACAATACAATAGATAGAGAGAAACTGTAAAAAGGAAAAAAATCAGGAAACCACGATCTACAAATAAGTCATCGTAACCGAAATTGTTAATCGACTACTTAATTAAGTTGAATGCAAGTTTTACCATTTTTTTGCTTGAAAAATATATTGAATTAGAGAAACAGTATACAGAAAAGATAATCACGTAGATAAGTTCTGCAAATAAGTCACAATACCAAAATTGCTTATCGATTCCTTCTTCCAAATCTGCCCTTTGTCCTTAAAGGACGCTTTTTTTTTTACCTATTTTGTGTTTTTGCCAATTAAGTTGAAAACTATATGAAACAATATGATCAGCAAATCCAGATATAGAAATTATTCAACAAAACTGAAATGTCAATAAACAGCATAACTCATCAGCAAGATATTTTTTACCAATCTTGTGTTTTTACCAATTGTTGTAAAGTGAACAGAAGTTTAGGATGTACCGCCAAAAATCAATTAAGAAGACAAGTAAAGTCAACAAACAAAACATGAAGGACCCGCATTTCTCCACGCAAATTGAGATCTAGCGTGCCGACGGTACAAGCGTCTCCTGCTATACACGCATTACCCGCAACGCTATAGTAATCCTTACTCAGTCATAATGTCATGATCGGGTGTAAAATACAATCCGTAAAATTACAGATTCGACGACTATTCTGGTATCTAAAGATTTATGACTGCGAAAACATGTCACCAGACACAGATGTATTGTTTCGATCAACCAATTTGTGATGGTAACTGTAAAGTTTATGTAGTGTCGATTTCAGTCGTTCTTCATAACTCTATTGGAGCAGTTTTTGTGCAAGGACCACATCCCTGTTTAAAGTCCGTATATCATGAACATGCACGAGCGTAACGCATCAACTAAGATTATGTTAACTCCATACGATGAATTAGAGGGTATGTTACTGCTAAGAAATGGACTATTGACAATTGGAAAGTTGAAATTATCACGATTATTATAGATTCTTGTTTGAAGTCGTCCATCTGTATCAATATCGAGTAGAACATCAAGATACGAAGCAAACGTTCGCTAGTATCGGCAGTATCTATATATAATTAATATCAAGTTCACTTGGATATATGAGATGTAAGCACTCACTGAAATGTGGGATTTTGAGTTACAGGACATCATAAATAGATTTGAAAGTGAAACTAAAGAACTTTGCAATTGTTTTGTTTTACCTTTAAGTCTTTGAGACGATTTTGTGTAAATTCTGCTTCATATGAGTACAAAGCAAGTCGGCCAGTTTGGGGCTACAATAACTACTCATGGGAATTCAGACTGTCTGGTGAAATATCAATCGATGAAACTAAGCAAACATGTTGCCGATCATAAAGAAAAGCATTTTGATAATAGTAACATTTTTTGGAATTGATTTTGGAATCAGTGCTTCACAAAATATTTTTTTTCATGATCGAAAAGAAGAAATTTGTATCTACGATTCCCATTTTTTTGTAGAAAGCTCTCTTTTATAAGACGATGTATTCGATTTTACAGTTGAGCTTAAGGATTAGTAGTATAAAGCGTAGACACATGAAAACTAAAATAGATATAGAGAAACTGTAACCAGCTTAAAAGATCAGCAAACCCGGATATACAAATAATTCAACATAACCGAAATCGTTAATAAGCCCCTTGTAGGAGCCTTAAATTACCATTTTCCCATGGTTTGTATATTTTTCTTGAAAACTATAATGGAGAAAAATAATCAACGAGATAAAATCAACTAAAGGCACTCATATTAACCAACTGCAATAAAGGTGAAAGTTAAAACCAAAATGATATATTTTGCCATGAGAGGGATTCAGGCTCGATGCTGGGTAAAGTTTACGTCCTAAGATAACTGAAAAAGGTTAATGTCCACGGTTCTCATATGCTTAATTGGCTTATGATAAGTTTTACGTATAAACATGGATACCATAGAGAAAATATAGTATAAAAATATCTTAATGTATCTTTGTTTCTAATAAACATATAAAAAAACTCACACAAGATACCAGGCATGTAATTTAGCACATCAGACGTGCGTACAGTCTTCACTAGACTCATCAGTAGTACTTGAACAAAATAGTGTGTAAAAACCCTTGATCTGTGCAAACTTCTACATGAAACGTGTATGATATATGTGGGAAGTATGTGCATACCAAAATCAATCACACAACAATAATAACATACGAAAAACCTGATTTGAAAGAATGAAAGTAAAACTCTATCCCATTTTCAAGTGTCTATCCTATGTCAGGAACCTCTTCAGTTGTCATTTGTAACATGGTATATCTTAACTGTAAAATTGAGAATAGAAACGGGGAATGTGTCAAAGAAACAACAACCCGAACAAAGAGCAGAAACATGCACAAGGCCACCAATAGGTCTTCAACACAGCGGGAAGAGTGTTTCTCATTTGGGGAATTTGGTACACGTTAAGATAGCAGTTTTTGATAATTTTATGCTCTGAAAACTTTATGAACAATCCTATGTAGAATTTTGAAGCTGACATATTGTATAAACGCCTATATATCGCTGAAGACCGTATGTTGACCTCGAACGGTGTTCTTCTTCTTCTTGTGTTTGGTTGCTGTTTCATTGCCTTTAACTCCACATCATATATCCATACCTATTGTTTATCTTCGTGAATACAATTTTATTCATGAATGACTGTTCTCTGAGTTCAATTGCTTGAGATGCTGTACGGTCATTTTAAAATTTCTAAACAATAATAAATGTGCATTAAGATACATGTCGTAATTTTGAGTTTTTATCGGTCTTAGAATTTCAACTGACATAGTTTATTAGGTCTTTCCACTTTTCCGTGGAAAGACCTATTGTTTTTGTTCTGATTATTAGGTCTTTCCACTTTTCCGTGGAACGACCTATTGTTTTTGTTCTGATTATTATTATTGTTTTTTTCTTCCGCCTAAATTTTGTTCTTGGGGGGTATTGTTATTTCACAAGATGTCGCTTAGATATTACGCATTTGATATCGAACAGTTTATACGCTTTTAAATCTGACACCATTGAACCAAATACTTTACGTTGTAAGAGTTATCTCCCCAAACACTGTTTTCCTTGTGTCCACTACTCCTTCGCAAACGTAAAAGATAACGACAAATTTATTCTACCAAATTGCTCGTTACGTCTTCAGTATTAGGGTGACCATTTGGACCGGAGCTATCCGGAGACTCCATATGAGAGTTATTTCCCCTTATGCATTTGATATAAGTGATATGTATTTCTAACTGGTAAACCATAAGTGATATAGGCCTAGAGTCTTTTGATTTGAGGTCCTTGGTCCAAAAAATTGAAAATTTGGTCAAGGTCAAAGGTCAAGGTCATATTCTAAATTTTGATTAGAGCTTATTTTCACTTCTTTTCAAAAACCGTATAAGATATTGACAACATATTATTACTAAATTGTTAGTTGCGACATGACATAACACATACATTTTGGTTTAAAGGGTGCGCTAACACTAAATTAGAGTTTTCTCCCCTCTTCTATTTAAAAATACGTGTATGGTGATATAACTCATTAACCATATATAATTAAGACCTAGGGTCTTTTGATTTGAGGTCCTTGGTTAATGACCTTGAAATTGACCTCAAGGTCATAGGTAAATTTGACGTTCTAGATTTTGACCTTTGCTTTTACCTCAATTGTATACATGATAAAAGCCATGGGACTTTTTGCATTAGGTTGCAAGCCATTTGACCTTGGAAAATCCAACCGGAAGTGACCTTGTGTAAACCGGAAGTAGCTATTTTTTGTTCTTATTTAATATAAAATCATATAGAACCATATATTTTTGGAATCAGTGTCAAGGAAACATTCAAATATACCGGAAGTAACATTTTTCAAACCGGAAGTGACAAATTATCTCCCTTATTTAAAAAAAATGTATAGGAACCATATATTTTTGGAATCAGCGTACAAGAAGCTATCATTTGACGCTGGAAATGACATTTGAAACCAAATTTTTATTTTTTCATATCAAAATAGATCTTTATGGGTGGAAAGACCTTCAATTGTTCTCTGAACAATTGGTTTTTAATTTTTTTTTTTTCCGCCTAAATTTTGTTCTTGCGGGGTATTGTTATTTCACAAGATGTCGCTTAGATATTACGCATATGATATCGAACAGTTGATACGTTTTTAAAACTGACACCATTGAACCAAATACTTTACGTTGTAAGAGTTATCTCCCCAAACACTGTTTTCCTTGTGTCCACTACTCCTTCGCAACCGTAAAAGATTACGACAAATTTATTCTACCAAATTGCTTGTTACGTCTTCAGGATTAGGGTGACCATTTGGACCGGAGCTATCCGGAGACTCCATATGAGAGTTATTTCCCCTTATGCATTATATAATAGTGATATGTATTTCTAACTGGTAAACCATAAGTGATATAGGCCTGGAGTCTTTTGATTTGAGGTCCTTGGTCCAAAAAAATGAAAATTTGGTCAAGGTCAAAGGTCAAGGTCATATTCTAAATTTAGATTTTAGCTTATTTTCACTTCTTTCCAAAAACCGTATAAGATATCGACAATATATTATTACTAAATTTTTAGTTGCGACATGTCGTAACACATACATTTTGGTTTAAAGGGTACGCTAACATTAAATTAGAGTTTTTTCCCCTCTTGTATTTAAAAATACGCGTATGGTGATATAACCCATTAACCATATATAATTAAGACCTAGGGTCTTTTGATTTGAGGTCCTTGGTTAATGACCTTGAAATTGAGCTCAAGGTCATAGGTAAATTTGACGTTCTAGAATTTGACCTTTGCTTTTACCTCATATGTATACATGATAAAGCCATGGGACTTTCTGCATTAGGTTGCAAGCCATTTGACCTTGGAAAATCCAACCGAAAGTGACCTTGTGTAAACCGGAAGTAGCTATTTTTTGTACTTATTTAATATAAAAGCATATAGAACCATATATTTTTGGAATCAGTGTCAAGTAAACATTCAAATTATACCGGAAGTAACATTTTTCAAACCGGAAGTGACAAATTATCTCCCTTATTTAAAAAAAATGTATAGAAACCATATATTTTTGTAATCAGCGTACAATAAGCTATCATTTGACGCTGGAAATGACATTTGAAACCAAATTTTAATATTTTCATATCAAAATAGATCTTTATGGGTGGAAAGACCTTCAATTGTTCTCTGAACAATTGGTTTTTAATTGTAATTGAATTCTAATTTGAATGTTCTGGATCAATACGAAATGGTTATATTAAGAATGAGAAATGAAGGATTTTCAAATGTTCTGTAAATGTGCAAGTAGAAATATATCAATTAATGAAATACTAGAAAGTTATTGAATTAATATACAGGTTAAATGTTGTCCTTTAAAAGTACGAAAGTTTATTTAGTATAAACGACATTTGTATTCCCAATTGGTGCAATTAATTGGGAATTATTCTTTGCAATTGAGTTTCATCTGACTTAATCCAACAAGACACGAATGTTTATTAATAACTGAAACAATAAGCCAGAATCACATTAAAAGAAAAAACAATTCGGTCAATATCATTAGTTGAATTTTCCCTATGTAACAAGCACTAACGATTTGTCGGATTTGTTACGGAATTTTGCATTCAACTTAATCGGAGGGATTACATTTTAAGCTCACCTGGCCCGAAGGGCCAAGTGAGCTTTTTCATCACTTGGCGTCCGTCGTCGTCGTCATTTACTTTTCCAAAAATCTTCTCCTCTGAAATTACTGGACCAATTTTAACCAATTTTAACCAAACTTGGCCACAATCATCATTTGGGTATCTAGTTTGAAAAATGTGTCCGATGACCCCGCCCATCAACCAAAATGGCCGACATGGCTAAAAATAGAACATAGGTGTTAAAAACCGTTATAAATAGAGAACATCTGACCGTGGCAGAAATGTTGAGAATGTTGAGCTCCACCAATTGTATATATACTTCAAAATTGTCAGACGACTTCTTATAGGAGTTATTGCCCTTAATTGACAAATTTTACCATTTTGTTTCATATTTACCTATTATCTTGAAAACTATAATAGATAGAGAGAAACTTTAAATTGCAAAAATGACCAGCAAGACAAGTTCTACAAATAAGTCTGCGTTGTCGAAATCGTCAGTCG
The DNA here is from genome assembly GCA_017311375.1 of Mytilus coruscus. Lineage (NCBI taxonomy): Eukaryota > Metazoa > Mollusca > Bivalvia > Mytilida > Mytilidae > Mytilus > Mytilus coruscus. The sequence goes on along the minus strand of CM029602.1, from coordinate 32,596,814 downwards.
ACTCTTTATATGAGCTCTTTGATGACGATTTTTTCCAATTTTTTGCGTTTTTGCCTTATATCTTAAAAAATATAATAGATAGATAGAAACTTAAATAAGCAAACATGATCAGCAAGACAAGATCTACAATTAAGACTTATGGAGGAAATCGTCCGACGACTCCTAATTGGAGTTGTTGCTCTTTAATGAAGATTTTTACCATTTTCTTTGCCTTATATGATAAAAATTATAATAGATAAATAGACACTTTAAATCACAAAAATGATCAGCAAGGCAAGATCTACTAACGAGTCAAATTTTTCCGATATAGTTAGTAGACTGTCACTCTTTATAGGAGTGATTGCTCTTAAATGAGAATTTTTTTTACCCTCTTTTGTGTTTTGAGAAAAAACTAAAGAAGATAGAGAGAAACTAAACAGACTAAATGATCAGCAATACAAGATCAACAAAACAAAGATTTTTGTTATGAATTCTATTCTCGTCTACAATGTTGGAGAGTGTCCTTTTTTGAAAATGCACATAGACCAAGGTGAGCGATACTGGCTCTTTAGAGCCTCTAGTTATTTCTATATCATTTATACTGTTTTAGATAGATTAAATGTTTAAATAACCAGCTGATACAGTGCTTTTTGTATGAAATTTGCTTTTTGTCCGAAGTTGCTTTTTATCCGATTTGCTTTTCGTCCGAAAATTTTGCGCTTTGTCAGAAACTTTTTCTTTTTGCCCGTTTTCTATTTTGTGTGCTCACTTTGCTTCATTCCCGACTTTAGATATATTGTTTTCAATTTAGACTTGTTTATATATATATAGTGTCTAAAAATAGCAACAATCAACATTCAATCTACCTAGGCGTGGATCAGTTTGTAAATAAACTGATGCAGTTACTACATTACATACATATATATATATATATATATATACTAATAAGTATATATATGTTGCATATTTGTCCGTTTGCTAAAACCAAGTTTTAGACGTTGCGATAGTCCGCAAAAATTTACAATCGCAATGAGGGATCTAGGTGCGGATCGAGGATTTTGGAAAGGGGGGGCGGAGTATGTAAAAATTTTTGGACCTATTTCCGGCTAAAAAACATAAAATAAGTGTAAAATGCACTTTTTTCACGGTTCCTGACGTGGGACATGTATATTTTATAGTTAAAGTGTAAGGGTTGGACATTTTTGATGCCGTATTCTCCCAATTAATTGTCTATTATAAAATGATTGGATGGATCCAAAGCTATGTACTAATATATTTAATGTGGGATTTGTCAGTAAAAAATGGACATGGAAAATTCTCGTTTGTTGTAAGGTTAGTTAGCATAACCTCACAGATTTCTTGTTGAAAACAAGATATACGACCATTCAATGACATTTACAAAACGACAGACACGAAAAAAGACAAACTAGCAATTTCTATCCAAATGTTTGGTTGAAATGTTTCACCCAACAAGGGAAGTGAGGGGTTCCAAATCAACCAAAGTCTACGAATGAGTCTGAAATGACAACGAAGTTGTGAATGACGGTCGACAAATGGAGACATAAAGGCCACACCGAGTAGGCAGGTTGAAGTCGGGCCTTGAAAAAAGTATTCAGCATATCAGTTCGGCGAAACAGACATTCCGGTCAGATATGGGATTTACAACATGCAAACCCCCGGCCCCAAAAAAATTACGCCCGTTTTTCATTCATCATGTTCATTTAATGCTCAATAATTCTGTTGAAAATCTTTGTTTCTAATAGCAAAAAAGTGGACAAGATTACCGGTATTGTGTTCAATCCAGATACGGCCAGAACTTTTGTTTAAGGCAAAAATCAGGATCAGAATTTTTTCTCTAAAATATCTCAGACTGCTCCCTCAAATCAAATGGTCCGTACTAACTTAGATTTTAAATTATCTAGAGCTTACAGACTGAGGATTATTATTCAGCAATGTTATTAATGGGCTGGTGCGTGTGGGCTTAAACATGTTTTCGTAGGTAAATAATATTGCTGTGGAACTTTTTTTTCATGAGAGTGTAATAGAGTATTACTTTCTGTTTGGTGGAATTGTGAAATAGAAGTCAATACGTTCTTGCTCGATCCTTACTTGCTTTGAAGGTGTCATGCTTGTCATCCTCAGCCTAAGCAATGTGTTACTGTAATTTGAATTTCAAAATGACTGAGTGACGTTTTTTCGACGCACTGGTCAACTCCACCGTAGCGAATCACATGACTTTGACATAATCAATAATAATATTACAGTAAATACGAGCGAAAAATATCTTTATAAGTAAAGAATTGTCGCATAAAAATTAAATACACGGGAAATGGCAAAGTCACGAAGTCAAGTCTGATTAATCATTTTACCAAAAAAAAAAAAAGTGCAAGCAAAAGGGGGGCGTACGCCCTCTACGCCCCCCTCTGGATCCGCCACTGGGATCATCCGATCTCTGCGACTTTTCCCACTTTATTTGGATCAGAGTACACGAAAACATTGCATTGATCTATGGCATGGAAGCAAGCAGGTGTAAAAGTTTATTGAATGCATGCAAATATCACCAAAACTTTTCATTTCAGTTATTTGAATTTAAATTAACATTTCTTTTAACCCTGTCCTATGAATTTATATTTAGAATGATTTTTTTGCTCTCAAATATCGGTTTCATTGATATTAGTTTCATAGGGGAGCTCACATTGAGGAAATTAGATTTTTTTACCATTTACGAATGTTTCTGTAACACTACAGTAAGATTATTGTATTGAAGAGATGTTACTAAAATAATGGTTATTATGATTGGGTTGCTATCTGCTTGTCATATACTAGTAGTCAACATCTATTAAAATGCATAAAAAATCAGAACATTCTTTCAAAGGTCACGTTTTCGCTTTGTTAAATAATGAACACCCCATCAGAATAACTGTGATGCCGTGGTACTCTGCTTTATACATAATATCTATTTAAAGTGTCCTTTATACGCAGGCTTGTGTGGTTACTTTCTAGTCTATACTTGATTGTGTCGACTTTTGTCTATTTTATGTTAAAAAAATGAAATTTCAGAAATGGGGGAAATAAAGGATATTCGAAGGTTAATGTAACTGTGCGAGTAGAAATATTTTATTTATTGAACAGTAAAACCAACACATTATTTGCATGTCTGACTTTTATTATATTTTACTCTCTGTTCTACTAAATATTTTGTTATATGTAAGTCCGTCCTAATAGAATAATTTCATGTTACCGACTTTTGACTCCGGATTATGTAATTTTACGACAGGTTACCTACTCTGCGGGGCTGGACATCTTGGTACTCGGTCAAGTAAGAGCAACCAAAAGAAGTGAAATCAAACATATAATCGGTGCAATTTGGGGGGAAAGTTTACTGTTTGCCGATGATTTTGTCGTGTATAGAAAACATACAACAGTTAAATTTCCCGAAACATTGTACCGATTGAAAGTTGGATTTTACTTCTTTACGTTGCTCTTACTTGACCGAGTACCAGGATGTCCTACCCAAGAGTAGGTACCCTGTCGAAAAAATATAAACTCCGGAGTCAAAAGTCGGTAATATGAAATTAGTCTATTTCAAAATAGTATTAAACATGTAATATATTAAATTTATATACAGGCTAAATGTTAGTGTCCTTGGATAGTCACAATGTTTGTTTAGCAGACGACATTCTTATTCCCAATTGATGCAATGCAATAGACTTTGACTTATTTTCTCTAGACGTTGAAAAGAAATGTCAGTATCTTATTAACATCATATACTATATGTTTTTGGTCCATGGTGAATAGTTGCCTAATTGACAATCATTCCACATTTTCTGCCAATATTATTATAGAATCCAATGCAATATGAAAACAAAAGTGACATCAGTACAGTTATAACGATTACGAAAAGTTGTGCCAAATACGACTAAGGCAATCTAATCATATGGGTAGAAAAACCTTAGTATTTCGAATAATACTATTTTGGTTTAGGGACAGCACTTTGTATGTGTCCTGCCAAAATATTGGAATAGCATTGGAATTGGATGTATTCGTTCATTCAGAATAAACTGCTGCACAAAATGTTACAATATGGTGATATTTAATATGCTAACCGAATGGCATCACTATAAAATATTGTTGATTTGTACTTATTTTATCAATTTATGCATATGTAATGATCACTTTCAGAAGGCGACGGTTATTTAATGATATAATGAACAATCGACAGTTAATCTTTACAATAAGCACTATCAGTTTATCATTTACAGAAGGTGCTGCTATAAAATTAAAAACTCGGTTCTTGTAGCGTCTCATTCACATAAAACGAACCAGACTATCGATTAATCACTCCGCCATTAAAATGTGTAACTTCGTCCCCACACAAAATTAACTATTGCATCACACACCATTTCCCATTGCATCATGAAGGTTTCGTAATTGTACCATTCCCAATCCCAACTGCACCATCCAAATTTTTCATTCCAAACTATAACTTGCGTGTTTGACAAGGACTGAGACGATGTTTTTTTTATATTTTTAGATCACTGAAAAATCTGCAAACAGGATATCCGTTTAAGGGCAGAGATACTGTATACTTCACAACTGCTGACAAAGATGGGAATGCTTGTTCATTTATCAACAGCAACTTTATGGGATTTGGAACAGGAATTGTACCTGAAGGTTGTGGATTTACACTGCAGGTGAAGTATTTTTTTTACATTTGACCTTAAAATTTCACAGCAATTTACAGTGAAATACACACAAGTCACATTTAAACAAAGTGGAGTTAAGTGAAAAACGATGGCCACTGCTGAATATTGAAACTTGGTGTTTTAGAAATTTGTCTATAAACTTCTTTTATATTTACTACATTTACGATTTGCTCCTTTGATAAATGTACGTGTAAATTGTATTATGATGTGATACGAATTTCTAAACAGAATTATGACTCTTTCAACCAAATATTTAAGTAAACAACAGCCTGTTCATCGTTTTTTTTTTTCATATTGTAAAAGTTGCTCATGTTCTATATGTTTAGCATATCAAAACTTTGTCTAAAGATTATCAGCACTTATACTTATCAAAGCTAGCATACATATCGCGTATAATATATATTATACGCAATATGTTTGGTAGCTTTGATTCACCTTTGAATGGTAAAAAATATAGTTAATATGCCTTTACATATATTAATTTGGCAGTGACAATTAAAGCGTTAAATACCAGTGTGTCATTGTTTCTATCCTTGTAAACCCCAACATGCCCAAGTATGACTGGGGAATATACATTTTGTCAATTTGGTCTTCGGTCTACCGTCATTAAAATCCTTGCTTAAGTGGGGTGTTAGTTTGGTTGTGCGGTATGTATAATTTCGAAGCCTCGTGTCCAAATGGGGAATGGGGATGTTAAATCCGACGCTCCGTGTAGTTTAAGTGTCATACTATCTGCACATTACAGACACAACTCATGAAGGTGTCCGTTTGTGGCATGTTGCAAGGCACAATTTCTGCCCCTATCCAACATACCAGGTTTTCCATTCCAACCCTTTCTCCCTTTCATCCATGAACTGGTTGCTACTGAACGTTAAACAAGCAACAATCAATCAATCAATCAATCAATCAATCAATCAATTCATCACTTTTTATGTGTACGCTCTGCCTACGATAGAAGGGGCATTATGTTTTCTGATTGAACAGTCAAATGTAGTTTCTTTCTTTCTACTGTAACTGTTGTTGTCTTTGATTTAGAATGCAAACAAATTGAAAATCATTATGGTGCAATACAAAAAAAAACAGCAGTAAGTTATATGAAAGCAAAACATACCTTCCTTTCTATATTTTACTCACTTATGTTTTCGTTATGTCTTATAGAATAGAGGTTATGGATTTAGTTTAAATAAAGATCATCCAAATGTATTGGCACCAAACAAAAGACCATACCATACGATAATTCCTGCCATGGTGACGTATGACGATGGAGGTAATATATCTATATTTTGAAATGAAAGTTTGAGTTTTTTGAGTTTTTTTTTTTTTTTTTTTTTTTTGCTTCACATTACAACGATCTAGTATGAGTTATTATCGGTGTTTCCACTGTCTGTATCACTCTACTCAGCTCTTCATAAAGCTGTATATCACGGCTTTGTGACGTCAAATACGTTGACCTGGCCTTAATAACTTTGACCCGGACATATCAGCGTCGTCATTATAAATGAACCGCCGTTGATAAGTTTGATCCGAATATATCATATCATTTTCCGGTTTGCTGGTGAAACAAAGAAAAACACTTGTTTCTATCAAGCAAATACACAAATTCAATCCGATAAATCGATTATCAGGTTGTTTGCATATTGATATTGTGAAATATCAGCTGCTCGACACAATATGAAATCTTTTTGAACTCATTCGCTGCGCTCACTCGACAAAAAACTTCATATTGTGACTCGCAGCTGATATTTTACAATATCAATATTCAGCCAACCTGATAATCAGTACTTTTTACTATCACGTGTCGCCTGCCATCCGTTTAATGATATGACATTTGAACAGTTCTTACAGTAAAGAAATAATTTGGGAATTAAAATCGATACTGATCGCGATCGCTATCATGGTTTATCGAATACCCTGTTGAAACTGAAAAATGTATGTTACAGGAGCAGAGATGTCATGAAAACTTTCAATTGAAATCCTAGTTCAGTTGCCACCAAACGTTGAGAAATTATTACTGGTGATATTTAACAATTATGGGTGATGATTCAACTGCATTCAAACTTTAAAATTCTCATTGAATATAGACATGTATTTTGAAATAAAAGTTCACTACAACTGTTTTTATTGTGGGCTTTACCATCATTTAAACTTTTAGGTCCTTTGAAAATAAAACTTTAAAAAAATAAAATCTTCTCTGAATTTAAAGAAAAAAATAATTTCTAACATGTATAAATGAACGATTGTCTTCATTCAACTTTGGACAAAATTCATATGTCATCCGTAAATTACTTTAATTTTAAGATGATGCTTCGAATATTTGTATGTAACGATTTTATATTTAATCGAGTATAACTTCAAAAAGTAGTGCTTTGTTGTCTTGCTTTTACAAAACTTTTAATCACAATCAAATTTATTTTTTCTTTGTATAGGAGATTTTGCTATGAGTTATGGTGTAATGGGTGGATATATGCAACCTCAAGGGCATGTACAAGTGCTTCTTAATATGGTAGAGTTTGGAATGGACCCACAAGCCGCTTTAGATCAGCCTAGAATACTGGTTGGTGGAGGATATAAGTAAGTTCAAATCTCTTTAATTCACCAATGATACTTTAAATGGATGGATGGATGGATGGATAATTGTGTTCGCCTAGTGGCAAATATTACATACATGTGCAGGACGATAATTTAAACAAATTTAATTTTATATGCACTGAAGTCCTCTTTGTACTGGACCCAAACTTTGATCTGGATTACTAACGTACACGTGCTTGATCACAAAGTAACAGTCAACTGGAAGACATGCGACCCTTGAGTTCCGAAACATTATTCTGACTCGTAGCCGACTAGTTTTTTGTTTCGTTTCTTAAATCTCGCATGCTTAAAGGAAGAACAGCAAATACCATTTTTCATGACTTTTGTTTGACCCTGCTGCGGATCGAATCCATGACCTACCGCAATCGCGTCGAGTACGCGGATGATAATTTAAACTTTTCTGAAATTTTCATTTTGTATAGTCAAAATGTCTTATCTGACATTTAATTTTTTAGTAAAACAGGTGTTCGGTTTATATGGTTTACACAGGTTTAACTACATAAGAATTTCTACTTATATCCTGAAATAATACTTACACAGGTTTCCGATTTACACAAAGTCTATGAGCAAAAGTTAGTCTTCTAATACTCGTGATGTTGTCCCCCACTCCGGCTTTTTAATACTAGTTTGCTTTATTATTTTTTATACATCGTATTTTATCTTTTTATATATATTACATGGTATTTGCTAAAAAGATATTGATCTGGATAAAAATTATTAAAACGATGTGAAAAAATACGCATTTTTCGTTGTTTTATTAGCCTTCATATCGATCAGGAACTAGGTTATATGATTAATTATATGCATTCCTTAATCACAAAAAAAAATAAGGAACCATCAAATTCGAATCCTTAAAATTCTAATAAACCATACATCCATATAAGAATAGGAATGATGAAATATCGTTAATTAGAAATGTGTGCATTTGACAATGTCGACCACAGTGTTTTGAAAGTTGAACACTAAAAGGGTTCTACGCATTAAATTGTACCATTGAGTGCGATCTTTATTGATAGTCAATAAGTTGAAGTTCTTTTGTAACAATATAATACAATAGTATCTGTTGATTAAGTACGAGAAACGGAAACATACCGGACAGAACGGATGTCGAACGTACATCCAACGGACGAGTACCGCATAAAACGGACACCTAACGGAAGCGTACCGGATAAAACGGATGAACAAGATATACAGAAAATTTAAAGGCGACAATAATAATACATGCAAATCGCATAAATATTCAAAAAGTTTCTGTGTAACTGGTTTTGGTTTGTTCTTCAAATTGCCACCAAAAGGTAGTGTCTGGCCTGAATAAGAGCTGCTTGATAGTGAAGACATGCACTTACTTTAAGATCGATTATGAAAAATAAGAACTCATGGCACTCAAGAAATCTGACATACCAATAATTGTTATTTCTGACGCGAAATTTTCAATTGGCATTTATCCGTTTCAGATCCGTTCATCATCCGTTTTATCCGTTGTACGTCCGGTAGAAGTCCGTTTCACATTCGTTCGACATCCGTTTTATCCGTTAAACGTCCGGTAGACGTCCGTTGGTGAATTTGTCTACCAAACCTCCAACGGATGTATAACGGACAAGTAACGGATGCGAAACGGAAACGAAACGGACGAGTACCGTACAAAACGGACGCCTAACGGACGTTCAACGGACATTTTATCCGTTTGACGTCCGTTCAAAGTTTTGAACATGCTCAAAATTTTCCAACGGACAGAACGGACGTCGACGGATAAAACGTACGCTAAACGGACATGAAACGGATATGGACGGACGTGTAACGGATAAGAACGGACGTCTAACGGACATGAACGGATTGAAAGCAAGTTATCCGTTAGGCGTCCGTTCGAGCTATCCGGTAAGGTGTGACCGAGGCTTTAATGTTAACTCAGAGAAAGAAGCTGGAAACACTAAAATTTTGATATGCACTGACTTATATCATACATGTATACGTTCAAAGAATAGCATCTGTTGATAAATGTTAACTCAGAAAAGAGACTGGAAACACTAAAATGTTGATATGCACTGACTTATATCATACATATTTACGTTTAAAGAAATGTAACTCTATCTTCTGAAAAAAACTGATGACTAAAGCTACCAATTAATAATCATCTCGAAGTAATGTGTAGCTTACAATATACGAATGGATGTTTACCCACTAATATTAGATATTCAAATAATTTTGTATATCATGTTCTACGTCATTTATACAAATATGTGCGATTTGAATCCTGTATGTGTGCGATTTGAATCCTGACTTTGAAGACTCTGCAGCATTTCTCCTTAAGATCGTTGTATTTTTATGTATTGGTAAAATAAAAACTATATTTTAAAAACGACATTGTATGTAGATTCTTATCCAGCATCTAAAACCTTTACAGGTTTGACAGTGATATGATATCTGCTGAAGAGGGGATTTCTGAAAAAGTTATTGCAGAGCTATGTAGTTATGGACATACCATGACTGGTCCAGTTATTGGATATGATCGGGCATCTTTTGGCAGAGGTCAGGTTATAGCACGTGGTACTTTGCCGAACTCTGAATCATCTCGAAGTAATGTGTATTGGGTTGGAACTGATCCAAGATGTGATGGAATAGCTATAGGATATTAAAGTTTTAAAGATTTTTTATGTGTTTCTGATTTATTTTGATATAGTTATTTTGTTAGATAATATGTTTATTAATGATAAGGAGATGTGGTATGATTGCCAACGAGACAATTGTTCACCACAGTTCAAATGACGTGAATGTAAGCCACTACAGGTTATCGTACGGCCTTCAACAATGAGAAACATCAATACCGTATTAACGGCCTAATATATAACAATTCAGTTTTTACAGACATGAACCAACGCCAATGCAACCGCTGAATTACAGGCTTCTGACCCATGACAGGCGCTTAAAGAATATACTATGGAACGCCACAGCTGTCTTATGTGGAACTCTGATATTACTTTATGTTGTTTTATTATTACTTGATGATATTTTGTCTTTACTTAATATGGTTTTGACATTACGTAATGATGTTTTGATATAACTCAATATGGAATAGTCATTACTTAATGATATTTCGATATTACACGATATGGTTTCGTATTGACTTGATGTAGTTTTGTCATTACTCAATATGGTTTTGTCATTACTCGATGTGGTTTCACCATTATTTAATGTGGTTGTGTCATTAGTCAATGTGGTTTTAACATTACTTGATGTGAATGTGACTTAACGTTATGTAGTTGTTTCATTACATGATGTGGTTTTGTTATTTTGTAATGATGATTTGCCTATTCTTTATATGGTTTTAACATTACGCAATGATGTTTCAAAATTTGACGATTTTACACTACATGATGTGTTTGTTTCATTATTTGATGTGGTCCTGTCATTCTTTGATGTGGTTATTCCATTATTTGATGAGGTAAAACCACGTGACCAATTCGGAAAAAATATGTTCTATTTTTAAACAGATTTCAATATATCGTTTGTTTAATGTGCTTTGGATGGGTATCGCTATCCATTGAGTTAAAGTTCAAATTAAAGTTCGAGTGGTTGTTCAGAGTTATTTGGTATGAAAAGGGAACGGCAGATAATAATAAGAAAAAAGTATTAAAAGTTCATAGTATTTCGGACATAATTGGGATATCCCCAAACCACTTGGTCCTGTTGTTTTATCCTAAGTTCTCAAACGGAAGCAGTATTTTTGTAATAAATTTGTAAAATATTCCACGGAACCCTGTGTCTCGCCTGATATTGCTGCTGTAAGTGTAAAAGCGTCATGTTGATCGGCTGTACATTTATCTATACATTTATCGGTAAAAAAAAAAAAATGTTTTTCTGTAGATGCTTTTTCTTGAAATTGAGGAATAACTCCTATACAAGTTTTAAAACACTTCATGGAGGTTTACAAATTTATCATGTCAAAACAGTTTACATGTAATTCGGTTTTATTTAACTAATAGATAGATAGATAGATAGATAGATAGATAGATAGATAGATAGATAGATAGATAGATAGATAGATAGATAGATAGATAGATAGATAGATAGATAGATAGATAGATAGATAGATAGATAGATAGATAGATAGATAGATAGATAGATAGATAGATAGATAGATAGATAGATAGATAGATAGATAGATAGATAGATAGATAGATAGATAGATAGATAGATAGATAGATAGATAGATAGATAGATAGATAGATAGATAGATAGATAGATAGATAGATAGATAGATAGATAGATAGAGATAGATAGAGATAGATAGATAGATAGATAGATAGATAGATAGATAGATAGATAGATAGATAGATAGATAGATAGATAGATAGATAGATAGATAGATAGATAGATAGATAGATAGATAGATAGATAGATAGATAGATAGATAGATAGATAGATAGATAGATAGATAGATAGATAGATAGATAGATAGATAGATAGATAGATAGATAGATAGATAGATAGATAGATAGATAGATAGATAGATAGATAGATAGATAGATAGATAGATAGATAGATAGATAGATAGATAGATAGATAGATAGATAGATAGATAGATAGATAGATAGATAGATAGATAGATAGATAGATAGATAGATAGATAGATAGATAGATAGATAGATAGATAGATAGATAGATAGATAGATAGATAGATAGATAGATAGATAGATAGATAGATAGATAGATAGATAGATAGATAGATAGATAGATAGATAGATAGATAGATAGATAGATAGATAGATAGATAGATAGATAGATAGATAGATAGATAGATAGATAGATAGATAGATAGATAGATAGATACCATATAAGAATAGGAATGATGAAATATCGTTAATTAGAAATGTGGCATTTGAAAATAACATACAATGTCGACCACAGTGTTTTGAAAGTTGAACACTAAAAGGGTTCTACGCATTAAATTGTACCATTGAGTCGATCTTTATTGATAGTCAATAAGTTGAAGTTCTTTTGTAACAATATAATACAATAGTATCTGTTGATTAATGTTAACTCAGAATGAAGCTTGAAACACTAAAATTTTGATATGCACTGACTTATATCATACATGTATACGTTCAAAGAAAAGCATCTGTTGATAAATGTTAACTCAGAAAAGAGACTGAAACACTAAAATGTTGATATGCACTGACTTATATCATACATATTTACGTTCAAAGAAATGTAACTCTATCTTCTGAAAACTGATGACTTAAGCTACCAATTAAGAATCATCTCGAAGTAATGTGTAGCTTACAATATACGAATGGATGTTTACCCACTAATATTAGATATTCAAATAAGTTTTGTATATCATGTTCTAGGTCATTTATACAAATATGTGCGATTTGAATCCTGTATGTGATTTGAATCCTGACTTTGAAAACTCTGTAGAATTTCTCCTTAAGATTGTTGTATTTTTGTGTATTGGTAAAATAAAACTATATTTTAAAATCGACATTGTATGTAGATTTTATCCAGCATCTAAAACCTTTCAGGTTTGACATGATAAGATGTATCTGCTTAGTTGAATTTTGAACATTTGATGTGCAGAGCTATTAGTTATGGTTACAGACTGGTCCAGTTATATGGATTATCGGGCACTGCTTATGCAGAGTGTTCAGGTTATAGCACAGTCGTACTTTCTCAAATTTGAATCATTTCGTATATGATTATTTGCGTGTTGGAACTGATCCAAGATGTGATGGATATAGTATAGGATATTAAAGTCTTGTTAAAAGATTTAATTGTTCTGATTTATACTTTGATATAGTTCATTTTGTTAGATAATATATTTATTAATCGATCATACTTTAGGAATGTAAGTTAATGTGAACGTAGAACTAACTTAGTTACACTGCACAAATTCCAAATGACGTGAACTAATCACTAAGGTTTATTCGTAACGGCCTTCAACAATGAAACATAATCAACGTTTAATTAAACGGCCTAATATATAACAACTTCAGTTGATTAAGCCAACTCATAACCCACATCGCTTAAAGAATGTTCATCAATTATACAAACACTTAAATGCTGTGTAAGTTAGGAGAAAATGTTTTACATAACATTAATATTAAAGGGATTATTCGTTGAAACAAGAGTAATGAGTTTAAGCCTTACTTTTATCCATTTTCAGCTGTTACACAACTGTAACAGTCCGATGTAAGGTTAGGATTTAGCGCTCACATACATGTTAAACTCCGCCACGTGCACTTTCTTTATGTACCTGCCCCAAGTCAGGAGCACGAAGTTCAATTGTTGTCGTTGTATAAATGTGTGTCATTTCTTTTTGTAGCTTGTCTATTTATAAATAAGACCGTTTGTTTTTTCGTTTGAATTTTTCACATGTTGCATGGTGGCCTTTGTAGCTGACTATACGGTGTGTTGAAGGCTGTACGGTTGCCTATATATGATTTCTTACATCCACTGCATTTAAACTCTGATGGATAGTTGTCTCATTGTCAATCACACCACATCTAACTTTATTTCAACTTCTATGTTGCGTTTTGTATACTGTAACATTGTTTATCTTTTGTACGCATACCGCGGAGCTCTCTTTTCGGAAGCCCGAGCAAAAGTCCTTGTTCCGCGATAGAAAATTTAATTACGAACTCATATAAGATAGCTCGAATTTCAACTCAAAATCTTAATTAATCTAAATGAGACTTAAATTCGAATCTTACTCAAACTCTACCTAAAAAAATGACTCAAATTTAATGTTGTAACTAGAACTCTACCTCAGTTAAATGTGACTCAAACTCGATGTCCAACTCGAAACTCAATGCTAACTAAAACTTTAATTCTAATAATGACTTGAATTCGAAATCGAAGACTAACTCAAAGTTTAACTCAAACAGTAACCCGAACTTTAATTTGAACTCTTAATTCGATGGATGGCCACACTTATCCAAGGCACATACAACATGGAAATCTATCTAAAAATAGAACAGGTTTTTCCGAATTGGTCACGTGATTTTACCTTATCAAGTAATGGGATAACCACATCAAAGAATGACAGGACCACATCAAATAATGGAACAAACACATCATGTAGTGTAAAATCGTCAAATTTTGAAACATCATTACGTAATGTTAAAACCATATAAAGAATAGGCAAATCATCATTACAAAATAAACATTTTATTACTACTCAGGTCATACTGTTAGGAGACATGTTTTTGTCATTGCCAGTCCCCCTAGTATTAACGCTTAAACTTTAATGACTTCAGCTATACATTTTGAAAAAAATGTCTAATTGCCTCGGTAGTAAAGCCTGTGTGTTTTAAGCTTAAAAATATTTAAAATAATTGAAGGTTCATGATATGATTGCATAGGTATAAACCAACTTCATAAAGATCATCTCAGTCATAGGTATAAACCAACTTCATAAAGATCGTCTCAGTCATAGATATAAACCAACTTCATAAAGATCGTCTCAGTCATAGGTATAAACCAATTTCATAAAGATCATCTCAGTCATGGGTATAAACCAACTTCATAAAGATCATCTCAGTCATAGATATAAACCAACTTCATAAAGATCGTCTCAGTCATAGATATAAACCAACTTCATAAAGATCATCTCAGTCAGGTATAAACCAACTTCATATTTTTACAATAGCTATATATTACCCACTATTGAATACTGTTGTACAGTATGGGGTCTTACCACAAACTGTAATCTGGAGAGGATATATAAGCTCCAAAAACGTGCTGCAAGATTAGTTTTATCTGTTTCGTTTGATTTTCCATCAACATTATTGTTTAAAAAGCTTGCATGGATGACTATATTTACGAGGATACAATATTTTCAAGCTGTGTTAATGTTTAAATGTATGAATGGTCTTGCGCCTGATTATCTATCTATTAAATTTACTGCTTATACTGATCTTTATAATTATTGTCTCGGGTCGACAACATCAGGACTTCTTCATGTACCAAGACCTAATTCTGATTTTTTTTAAAAGAACATTTAAATATTCTGGTCTTATTACCTGGAATAATTTACCAAATAATATTAAAGAAATAGATAATTTAGATACATTTAAGATCAAATGTTCAAACTATTTTCTATCTGTAAAGAATGAAGATGCCCGAATCTAATGTATTTTTCTTCTTCTATTGAATGCATATGTACTTAATCAATGCTATATATAACTGTATTATGTATTTTATTTTGTTTGTACTTTTTTGTTTCATTTTCTTTTTGTGTTAATAGTTTTGGAAGACCTCATGGAAGATTAACATGCCATTGTTAAATGTGTTACCTTCGTTAAATAAAGAATTTTATTATTATTATTATAATTATAAAGATCATCTCAGTCATAGGTATAATAGAAAATGAAAGGATATGGAGTAAATGTACATGGGACAAAATCGCACACAATACATAGAAAACATAGAAAATTATCAATGAACAGGGCTTTTATTCCTGTTCTTTATCTAAACCAACTTCATAAAGATCATCTCAGTCATAGATATAAACCAACTTCATAAAGATCATCTCAATCAGGTATAAACCAACTTCATAAAGATCATCTCAGGCATAGATATAAACCAACTTTATAAAGATCATCTCAGTCTTAGATATAAACCAACTTCATAACGATCATCTCAGTCCAAACCAGATTATATAGATAGTCAAAGGTTTGTAATTACGCTTCAAACGTCGTAATATTTAAGTTTGAAATAGAGGAAGTTAGTTAGTAAAATGATAGTCTGTCTGGAATAATCCGAGAACCAACAAGAGTCAGTTTATGTTGGATTTGTCATCCATGTAATGTAAAATTAAAACTACAATAAACGTTAGAAATAAAGGAAAAGTTTCTTAGTTTGATAAAAAAAATGTTTCCGAGTTGAAACATGGAAGATTATTAAAATAACTTAAGTGGCATGAAGAGGAAAACATAGATTTAGAAATATATACTAGTGTGATCTCAGTTGAATATCCTGAATCGTCGTAGCACCGTCTGCTTTCATGCATTTAAAAATAAAAGTAATTCATGTATTACAAGCTGCTGTTTTTACAGTCAGGCTTATTTGTCCTTCACATGAATACGCAAAGTATACATGTATTTTTTAATTATTCTTAGGTAACTCATTGTTTACGACAGATTTTTATTGATATTACATGCAGGTTAATGTTCATGTAATTATAATGAAAATTTCGATGTGTAAGTCATCATTCTTTGGGTAAAATGTTACATACAAACCAGGCCGTACTTTGACCTATAATGGTTTACTTGTACAAATTGTGACTTGAATGGAGGGTTGTCTCATTGGCACTCATACCACATCTTCTTATATCCATGAATACAAGGATAAGAATACAGTTTCTTTAACCAAAGTGCTGTCCTTTATTGTTAGTATTTGTTTTACTTTTTCAGAGTGTTGCGTACGCTTCCAAAGCACATGAAATCACCCGAAGTTTTTGATGAGGCTCGCGTTGCTCATTATTTAGTTTTTCATGTCGTAATGTTGTTTGTCTGTTTGTCTGTTGGTCTTTTTCTTTTTAGCCATGGCGTGTCAGTTTATTTTCAACTAATGTTTGAATGTCCCTTTGGTATCTGTTGCCTCTCTTTTGCAATAAGTGGTTGGTGTCGAATTTTGTTTTCAGCCCTTTTTCCTTTTTAAATATTAAGTAAAAGGGATCTACTAAAATATAAACAATTGGAATTATGAGTAGGTGCATTACAAATGACATGTCTATTTTATTCATTTGGATAAATATTAATAAAAGTCATTTCAAAATCTAATCCTTCAAAAACATTAACGCTCATATCATGATAATAGCCATAGCCATGCCCAAATTAAATTCTGATTTTTTAAAAGAACATTTAAATATTCTGGTCTTATTACCTGGAATAATTTACCAAATAATATTAAAGAAATAGATAATTTAGATACATTTAAGATCAAATGTTCAAACTATTTTCTATCTGTAAAGAATGAAGATGCCCGAATCTAATGTATTTTCTTCTTCTATTGAATGCATACGTACTTAATCAATGCTATATATAACTGTATTATGTATTTTATTTTGTTTGTACTTTTTGTTTCATTTTCTTTTGTGTTAATAGTTTTGGAAGACCTCATGGAAGATTAACATGCCATTGTTAAATGTGTCACCTTCGTTAAATAAAGAATTTTATTATTAATATTATAATTATAAAGATCATCTCAGTCATAGGTATAATAGAAAATGAAAGGATATGGAGTAAATGTACATGGGACAAAATCGCACACAATACATAGAAAACATAGAAAATTATCAATGAACAGGGCTTTTATTCCTGTTCTTCATCTAAACCAACTTCATAAAGATCATCTCAGTCAAAGATATAAACCAACTTCATAAAGATCGTCTCAGTCATAGATATAAACCAACTTCATAAAGATCAGCTCAGTCAGGTATAAACCAACTTCATAAAGATCATCTCAGTCTTAGATATAAACCAACTTCATAACGATCATCTCAGTCCAAACCAGATTATATGGATAGTCAAAGGTTTGTAATTACGCTTCAAACGTCGTAATATTTAAGTTTGAAATAGAGGAAGTTAGTTAGTAAAATGATAGTCTGTCTGGAATAATCCGAGAACCAACAAGAGTCAGTTTATGTTGGATTTGTCATCCATGTAATGTAAAATTAAAACTACAATAAACGTTAAAAATAAAGGAAAAGTTTCTTAGTTTGATAAAAAAAAAATGTTTCCGAGTTGAAACATGGAAGATTATTAAAATAACTTAAGTGGCATGAAGAGGAAAACATAGATTTAGAAATATATACTAGTGTGATCTCAGTTGAATATCCTGAATCGTCGTAGCACCGTCTGCTTTCATGCATTTAAAATAAAACTAATTCATGTACTACAAGCTGCTGTTTTACAGTCAGGCTTATTTGTCCTTCACATGAATACGCAAAGTATACATGTACTTTTTAATTATTCTTAGGTAACTCATTGTTTACGACAGATTTTTATTGATATTACATGCAGGTTAATGTTCATGTAATTATAATGAAAGTTTCGATGTGTAAGTCATCATTCTTTGAGTAAAATGTTACATACGAACCAGGCCGTACTTTGACCTATAATGGTTTACTTTTACAAATTGTGACTTGGATGGAGAGTTGTCTCATTTGCACTCATACCACATCTTCTTATATCCATGAATACAAGGATAAGAATACAGTTTCTTAAACCAAAGTGCTGTCCTTCATTGTTAGTCTTTGTTTGTACTCTTCAGAGTGTTGCGTATCCTTCCGAAGCACATGAAATCACCCGAAGTTTTTAATGACATTCGTGTTGCTCATTATTTAGTTTTTCATGTCGTAATGTTGTTTGTCTGTTTGTCTGTTGGTCTTTTCTTTTTAGCCATGGCGTTGTCAGTTTATTTTCAACTAATGTTTGAATGTCCCTTTGGTATCTACTGCCTCTCTTTGCAATAAGTGGTTGGTTTCAATTTTTTTCAGCCCTTTGTTATCCTTTTAAGTATTAAGTAAAAGGGATCTACTAAAATATAAACAATTGGAATTATGAGTAGGTGCATTACAAATGAAATGTCTATTTTATTCATTCGGATAAATATTAATAAAAGTCATTTCAAAATCTAATCCTTCAAAAACATTAACGCTCACATCATGATAATAGCCATAGCCATGCCCAAATTAACCTCACAGATATGATTGACCTATCCATATTTTATGTGTCTGTCCTTAGCCAGATCTAAGACAAAAACAATATAACGGTCAATTATGACTAGCTGTATTCAATAAATGGTGACGATGATTGATTGGTGTTTAACGTCCGATGCCAACTACTACATACATATCAAGACGAAAACATGTTTATGATATATGAATATGAGCATTGTTTGTTTACTGAAGCGACACGCTGAGCCTGATTTTTGACGGTATAGTTCACAAATTAAAATCAGCAGAAAGACATGACACCGTACCTTGACACATAATTCTGACTCCGAGCAGATTTGTCTTATATATTACTTCCAAATACCGCCCAGTTGGCGGAGATAGCATACTACAAAAAAATTCAAGTCATTGATTTGACCAGGTAGGGGTCGATCCCGAGACCTCACTGTTCTGTTTGCTTAATTCGGGCCGTTGATTGTCTAATTTTATTATTTTATATTTTGTTATCTCAGGGCCTTTTTTAACCTACTATAAGTTGTTGGTTAAAGACTTTAAAACGAACGATTTTTTTTTTACATTCTTGTCCTTTTGTCCTATTTTGGCAGTTATCTCATTGGCAATAATACCACATATCCCTTTTTTATAAATAATATTGATTTTAAAAGATGTCAAATTTCAAAGAAAGAAGTGTACATCAGCCAAACTACTTTGACAATGGATTTATACAAAATAAAAGTGTGAAGTCGCAGAATCGAGACATAGAGATAACAATTTGGCGGCGCTGGCGACGGCGTGCAATATTTGTATAAAAGCTTTATATTTCAGAAGGTAAAAAACCTAGATGTTTCATACCTTGCATGCAGGTTCCTTATGTTATGAACTTTCCGTCTGTCATATGTTCATTGTCCTTGACCTCGTTTTCATGATAAGTTTTTTTGTCTTTTGAAATACTCACTTATTATGAGTAATAGGATAACTATTTGGTATACGGGACCATGTAAGCTCTCATTTCATGCATCAGTGATCAAGGTTCAGTGTTTTTGTGGTCAAGTCCGTACCTCAGATATTATAAAGTAAAGGTGAACTATATTTGGTGTATGGAATGATTGTAAAGAGATGCGAAAGATACCAGAGGGACATTCAAACTCATAAATAAACTGACAACGCCATGGCTAAAAATTCACGTTTCAAAACCAAGTTTCATACCAAAGGACAGTCCATTAAAGAAAATCATCAAACTTTCAAATGACACAACACAAAATACGAACAAGACGAATGATATTGACATACACAATATAAGTGAAACGGATACGAATATTGCTAAAAATAGCGATGGAATCTCGGTACT
The DNA here is from genome assembly GCA_017311375.1 of Mytilus coruscus. NCBI lineage: Eukaryota > Metazoa > Mollusca > Bivalvia > Mytilida > Mytilidae > Mytilus > Mytilus coruscus. Next base: position 32,576,515 of record CM029602.1, on the reverse strand, counting down.
TCCAGTTGAAACAGCAATGATAATGGTAGGGAGGATAATGATGAAACTCTTCAGGAGATGATGTCACTGTTACCAGGTGCTATACACACCCTTAAAGAATGTGGTAAAATAAACGAGTTTATCTCATTCAACAGATTGCTCTCTTAAAAAAAATATCCTTTGGACAACATTGCGTTCTTGCTGTTCTTAGATGTAGTTCGCTGGTTTAGTTTGGATTGGTACACAACTTCCATGAGATACAGTGATGAGATTAAGCTATTTTGGCGAACAGGTTTGCGTCTTTTTGGTGGTCGATTTCTGAGGTATATGGGAGGACCGAAAAATAAAGGACAGTATACTTGTAGAGAAGCATTGGCCGGAAAGTATGACTCGAAAAGTTCTAAAATAAATTTCATTGTTCCAGATAGAAGAACTCTGAATGACGATGTAAAATATGTTACTGGTAACAAACCATGCATCATGAAAAAAATGGTTGATAAAGTGTCAGAATCAGATCCCAAACAGACTGGAACATACAAGGTTTGCGTCGATGGAAAGAAAATCAATCCTAGTTCCACGGGAGAAGTCAACCTTTGGGGTTACGAAGATAAACCGACTTGTTGTGAAAGACAGTCTCGGTTGTCTGAACAATATGATTTTTCAACGCAACTAAGGCAACGATAGAGAAATTTGAAACTTTTGGTAAAAGAGCATTAGCAGACTGCGACCAAACCGAAAAGGATGAAATACTGTACAGATGTAAGGGGGTGGTGACTATATTGAGTGAAAGGATACGAGACCTGAGACAATTAAAATTGAAAAAAGAAATCTTCTTAAGAAAATTAATTGAAAAATGTTCATCAGATTGGAGATCTAGTCAATTTGTAATGGTAATAAGCAGTATAAAAACGAGTATTTTCAAAATTGAAAATTGTATTGACGATCTTCTTAAATGTAATGACAACTTCTGTTTCTATGCATCGATTACTAGAAATTCCATGCACCTCTTTAACTGCAAAGATGAAGTTAGTTTAGAAAAACAGGAAAATATTGTCTGTCTTGGTAGCAGTACAGATCAAAATACTGACCCTTCGTTAATTAAACAACGTTCTGAAAAATGGCATCTCCTAAGGAAAACGTGTTTAATAACAGGAAGCACGATCAACAGAGGCATTGGATTAGAGGATTGAAAAAACAAAAGGAGTTTTTAGACGAAAAGACCGGTAAAACACAACCAAAGGAAATATCTGAAGAATTGCAGAAAATGTTTGACCATGGCTCCGTTAACGAAATTCATGCCGTTTTAACATTCGTAGCCAAATTTTTACCTGCATTTCATCCTGAATTGACGTTTTACGAAGAGGGTTGTTACATAAAGAGAGTAGACGAAAAACCTTACTTGATAGTAAGCCCAGACGGAAGTGTTCGAAACAAAAACTCAGAAGCTTTTGTTTCTTTCGGTGTAGAAATTAAGTGCCCAATCCCTGACAAACTGTTTTCAACTCCGGTGCATTACAGTTTACCAAAATATTATGTACCACAGGTGCTCAGTGAAATGTATTGCCTCAATGCATCAAAACTGTACTTTCTGTCATATTCTAAAGATTCCATGACCATTCATTTAGTAAAATTTAACCAAAAATTGTGGAATGACATATCTTATGAGATTCAAGCAATTAATCAAAATGAAAACCCGAAGCGACTGAGTGCATCATTACCAGGCCTTAAGGAAAGCATAGTGCAGTATTGTCTTAACGAAGTGACTCTTGTAGCGGAGATAAAGTCGTGCACTGCTTTACAAGCACTACCCATAGAATTAACCATAAAACCGAAAGTGGAGAAAAAGGGTTCGGAAATTAAAACCAAATGAATTATGTGAATTGGAAAAACGTTGTTGCGACGCGATAAACTTATAAATGAAAACCATAATTTGTGTACTCAAAGAGCAAGTGAAGTCCTAGTCTTTATGATAGCAGACCTAGACAGATGTTTTAAACCTGAATTACCACACGCTTTTCCAATCGCATACGGTCTAAAAGGCTACAGTATGAAGACAGAAGCAATGAGTAAAATGATCCACGATGTTCTTTATACACTCTATCTGAAAGGACTGTACACACCAGTTGTATCCTATGATGGTCAGTGGGCTAAGTTAGCATTCCAGTCATCATCAGGAGACCCGCTTACAGTTCTTGAGCTACAGAAGAAAGTTTTCAATAACGTCAAACAAAGAGATGCAAGCACTTTAACTAAAGATATTTTTCAAAGATGTATTGTGAAAGCAGAATCTTTTGAAGACTTGATTCAGAAAATTTCCTACGTAAAGGAAAATAGATATAGGAAGATGTGGTATGAGTGCCAATGAGACAACTCTCCATCCAAGTCCTATCGAATGGAAGTTCAGTAGTTTATAGCTCTGTATATGTAGGAACGAAAAATGGTGATCAGATTCGTGTTTCATCAAATTTGGTATCTATAATAAAGACTTTTAAATCAACTTCCAACGAACAAGGAAATTCAAAATTGGACGATGTTCAAAGTGAAGACAACGGAGTAGACAATATATTAGCCACCATTCCATCGTGCGTAATGTCTGTGCTAGATGACCAAGTTGTAACGTCCCTCAACACACTACAGCTTGAATCCAGCAAAGGACGAAATAACTGTGATGTTATGAATAGCGTTATTGGCAATGAAAGTTTCTTTGTTTTAGACAATGCATTTGGTGTAAACGAGGAAGAACACGGAGAAACAGAACCTGTGACAAATACAAAAGAAGCACACAATGAAATAAGAACACAGAGTTTAGAACATATGAAACCATCACAAGAAGCATTCATAAATATGGAAACAGCGGAATCCGAGAAGACAATTATAGGTAGTGATGATGCACATAAGATATTTGAAGCTTTACAAAACAAATCAAAAGCCTCCAGCAAGTGGCTAAAGTATACGTTCCTAGAATTCAAAGAGCTGACAACAGACAAAGATTATCTTACAAAGACTATGACCAAGCTAGAATTAGTGTTATGCCTAGACGTCTACAATGAATCTACTTTAGACTCAAAATTGCATTTTTGTAAATCTTGGAATAAGTCCAAACTTTCTGATTTATTACATGAAGCATTCACCTCCGCTAACATTTCTTTGGCACCAAAAAAGAAAAGAAACGGATTTCGAAATCCTGTTTCACTTGTCAACAATTGCAAGAAAGTAATAAAGACATTCCCTAAGAAAATAATGAATATCATTATATCAGAACACGAATTTATTGATGAATTGAATGCTTGGAGGAAGAACAGTCCATTTACATCTACAACAATCGTGGATTCAGTAGGCAAAATTGTGTGGTTTTCTCAACCGGAATACAACTATAGCACATTATCTTATATATTCTCCTTTCTTGATGTTCATCATCTTATAACTAACTGCCGAATCAAAGTATGCAAAGATGGTTTTCCTGAAAGAGCAGTCCTAAGATCAGCATGGGTAGAGGTAGCAAGGGAAAATACAACAAATTTAAAAGTATCTCATGTTGAAGATTTGATCGACAAACAGAGCGATGCCATAGCTAAGGAGACATTTTCCCTAAAGGTCGAAGCTACAATGATTCGTTTAGGCCATACAAAAGAAGCTGCGTTTTGTAGACTTATAAGAGAGTTTTATGAGGCTGAGGACGATCCAGGTATTACAGCGTCAGAGAGATGTTACCGCAGAATTAATCTCAGAGACTGGCTACTTAAAGGTGTGAATTTTTGTAGCTTTCCACCGTATGACTCACACATAAGAGGCATCCCAAACATTATGTTCCAAGGCTTTTTAACAAACATCGACAGACGAATTCAGTTATTTCCTTATGTCAAGTCGAATATGTATAATGTGAGGACATTGGGCAGTTTGGAAATAGAAAACTTTTTTGGCGAATTCCAAGATCTTGACCCAAAAGGTTCCGGTGTAATCAAGGCTGAAGAAGTTCCAGATGCACTTGAATCCGCCAGTCAGCTATTGAGTACTCGTCTTATGCCGAACCGTCCCTTCCACATGTCACTATCTAGGGCAAAAGTGTATCCAGTAAAAGACTTGATGGCACAGTGTGGAACGGAGACTATTATGCCTTTGTGTACCCAACGTTAACAAATTGCATAAAATTGAGGTAAGAAAGTAGTTGCTAAGCCTCGTTATTAACACTTGAAAGTTCAAATGTACTTATGATTTTTATTTTAAATATTTTGTACGCACTTCATATTGTTAATTACAAAAAAAAAAGCAAAAGTTTCTCAGAAAATCAAATAACGAAAACATTCGTTTGAAAAAAGTCAACAGATCGACGACCAACACAAAATCTTTTTGTAATATTCTTGTGTACTTCATAGAAAATTAAAATGTATAGGAAGTCCTAGGAAAAGGGTTATTTTGTTTATGTTTTCTGGACACAAACTTTTTGTTAGAAAGTAAATCTTACCAAAAAAATTGGACTTAATCAACGTTCATTTACCAATTCTATATACAGCTATCTTTATTAATAAACTCATCATATAGATACACGGGATTGAACTTTTGTAGGCGTTTCGTCTACAAAAAACTCGTCACTTACGCTCGATTGAAAAAAGTATAACAGGTCAAACGGGGCCGTGTTGAAGGCCGTACTTTGACCTATAATGGTTTACTTGTACAAATTGTGACTTGGATGGAGAGTTGTCTCATTTGCACTCATACCACATCTTCTTATATCCATGAATACAAGGATAAGAATACAGTTTCTTAAACCAAAGTGCTGTCCTTCATTGTTAGTCTTTGTTTGTACTCTTCAGAGTGTTGCGTATCCTTCCGAAGCACATGAAATCACCCGAAGTTTTTAATGACATTCGTGTTGCTCATTATTTAGTTTTCATGTCGTAATGTTGTTTGTCTGTTTGTCTGTTGGTCTTTATCTATTTTTAGCCATGGCGTTGTCAGTTTATTTTCAACTAATGTTTGAATGTCCCTTTGGTATATGTTGCCTCTCTTTTGCAATAAGTGGTTGGTTTCAATTTTTTTCAGCCCTTCTGTTATCCTTTTAAATATTAAGTAAAGGGATCTACTAAAATATAAACAATTGGAATTATGAGTAGGTGCATTACAAATGAAATGTCTATTTTGTTAATTCGGATAAATATTAATAAAAGTCATTTCAAAATCTAATCCTTCAAAAACCTTAACGCTCATATCACGATAATAGCCATAGCCATATGCCCAAATTAACCTCACAGATATGATTGACCTATTCATATTTTACGTGTCTGTCCTTAGCCAGATCTAAGACAAAAACAATATAACGGTCAATTATGACTAGTCGTATTCAATAAGTGGTGACGATTATTGATTGGTGTTTAACGTCCGATGCCAACTACTACATACATATCAAGACGAGAACATGTTTACTAGTATGATATATGAATATGAGCATTATTTGTTTACTAGACCGACACGCTGAGCCTGATTTTTGACGTTATAGTTCACAAATTAAAATCAGCAGGAAGACATGACACCGTACCTTGACACATAATTCTGACTCCGAGCAGATTTGTCTTATATCTTACTTCCAAATGCCGCGCGGTTGGCGGAGATACTACAAACAAAATTCAAGTCATTGATTTGACCAGGTAGGGGGTCGATCCCGAGACCTCACTGTTCTGTTTGCTTAATTCGGGCCGTTGATTGTCTAATTTTATTATTTTATATTTTGTTATCTCAGGGCCTTTTTTAACCTACTATAAGTTGTTGGTTAAAGACTTTAAAACGAACGATTTTTTTTTTTTACATTCTTGTCCTTTTGTCCTATTTTGGCAGTTATCTCATTGGCAATAATACCACATATCCCTTTTTATAAATAATATTGATTTTAAAAGATGTCAAATTTCAAAGAAAGAAGTGTACATCAGCCAAACTACTTTGACAATGGATTTATACAAAATAAAAGTGTGAAGTCGCAGAATTCGAGACATAGAGATAACAATTTGGCGGCGCTGGCGACGGCGTGCAATATTTGTATAAAAACTTTATATTTCAGAAGGTAAAAAACCTGGATGTTTCATACCTTGCATGCAGCTTCCTTATGTTACGAGCTTTCCGTCTGTCATATATTCATTGATCTTGACCTCGTTTTCATGATAAGTTTTTTGTCTTTTGAAATACTCTCCTATTATGAGTAATAGGATAACTATATTTGGTATACGGGACCATGCAAGCTCTCAGTTCATGCATCAGTGATCAAGGTTCAGTGTTTTGTGGTCAAGTCCGTACCTCAGATACTATAAGCCAAAATGAACTATATTTGGTGTATGGAATGATTGTAAAGAGGGGCGAAAGATACCAAAGGGATATTCAAACTCATAAATAAACTGACAACGCCATGGCCAAAAAAGAAAAAGACAAACAGACACACAATAGTACACAAAACACAACATAGAAAACTAAAGACTAAGCAACACGAACCCCACCAAAAACTGGGGGTGATCTTAGGTGCTCCCGAAGGGTAAGCAGATCCTGATCCACATGTGACTCCCGTCGTGTTGCTCATGTTAGTACAAACCCGGAAAATAGTCTAATTCGGTAGGTCACATTCGTGAAAAGAGAACGGATTGTAGTTACGACATTAGGAACAAATCCGCTATCATCTGTGAAACGGATATTCCATAACGGTCAACCAACTCGTGATGGTGTACATGTAGGTCTTGCAGGGTTCATCTAACCTTTACCTCAATTTCATGTTTCATTGGTCAGTGTCAAGTTTTCATGGTAATGTCTGTTTCTCATGGAATGATTGCATTGTGTATTGTTGTCTGGAAGGATTCATCTGACCTAATTTGTGGATATTCAGTTCTCGTAAATGGGTCAGTTTCTGAGATACTATAAGCAATTGGCTAACTATATTTGGTGTATGGTATGGTTTTAAGGTGTATATAGATATAGGAAGATGTGGTGTGAGTGCCAATGAGACAACTCTCCATCCAAATAACAATTTATAAAAGTAAACCATTATAGGTCAATGTACGGCCTTCAACACGGAGCCTTGGCTCACACCGAACAACAAGCTATAAAGGGCCCCAAAAGTACTAGTGTAAAACCATTCAAACGGTAAAACCAACGGTCTAGTCTATATAAAAACGAGAAACGAGAAACACGTATAAATTACATAAACAAACGACAACTACTGTACATCAGATTCCTGACTTAGGACAGGTGCAAACATTTGCAGCAGGATTAAACGTTTTAATGGTACCAAACCTTCTCCCTTTTTCTGAAACAATAGTATAACATCACAACATAGAAAACACACGATAAAACATCAATTGGAAGGCTTAACTCAATCAAAACGTAAATTAACACACTATGAACGAATAAATTCGATCTGTGATATGTCGGTCTCGTAGGGTTCATTTGATCTTGATCTGATTTACATTGATCATTGATAATGTAGAGTTAATGTGATACTTGTAGTAAAAACTTTCAATATGAATTCAATCATGATATGTAAAGCAGGCGAGATATTTCAGCGTGTTCGCTCTTGTTATACTTTAGATAAAGAAAATATGAACACAACAACCCAACAAAAAGGAGAATAGATGTGATTAAAACTCGTAAGTCGAAGAAAATGACAAAGCGATGGCAAAAAACGAAAATGACAAAACACAAGAGTCTATATCGACTTGAATCTAAAACTTGTTCAGTTGTGAATAAATTTTACGGAGGTTATCAAAACCGGACCGCTGCATTTGTTTGCACTTGTCCTAAGTCAGGAACCTGATGTTCAGTGGTTGTCGTTTGTTGATATGGTTCATAAGTGTTTCTCGTTTTTTCGTTTTTTATATAGATTAGACCGTTGGTTTTCCTGTTTGAATAGTTTTACACTAGTCATTTTTGGGGCCCTTTATAGCTTGCTGTTCGGTGTGAGCCAAGGCTCCGTGTTGAAGGCCGTACTTTGACTTATAATGGTTTACTTTTACAAATTGTGACTTGGATGGAGAGTTGTCTCATTGGCACTCATACCACATCTTCTTATATCTATCAACAACAAATTCCCTTGATAAGAAAACAAACATTAAGTTTTGACTGCATTCAGCGACATGAATATGAACATATGGTTGTTTAATAATTTGGTTTCCATCATCTTTGTCGAGATTTTCTCTAAATATGGATATGGTGCCTTGTACAAATATGTTTGCTGTTATTTTGCAGTTCTACCACCGAATGGATGCCATAGCTTGTGTACTGAATGTTCATGAAGGTAACACTAGCCGTCTAGCTACTGGCACATTACTTAGAAATTTAAAACATTTAAATTGAAAAACAAATCAAAACTTGTGATAAATTTATGTGATCAATGTTAACCCGATTCACACGTAGTTTTTGTATCATTTATATATTGTTTTTAGCTTAAAAGCATAATTCAGATGTCTATTTTTCGGTATAACCATTACAGGTCATTCCTAAAAGAATTAATCGTTATCTGTATAAATATTAGAAGATGTGGTATGATTACCAATGACACAACTCTCCATTAGAGACCAAATGACATAGAAGGTAACAACTATGGGTTACCGTACGGCTTTCAACAATGAGCACAACACATACCGCATAGTCAGCTATAAAAGGCCCCGAAATGACAAATGTTATACAATTCAAACGAGAAAACTAATGGCCTGATTTATGTATAAAATAATGAACTAAAACGAATATGATATACAGCAACAAACGACAACCGCTGAATTACAGGCTTCTGAATTGGGACAGGCACATACAGAATGTGGCGGAAATAAAATAGTTTGCTGGCGCCTAACCTGGGACAGAGGTTTAACAGTACAACCTAAGAACAAACTGTAAAAATCTGTTGAAAAGGGCTTAACTCATCAGATCGATACAGATTAGAAAAACATCTAACAAAAACACAGACCGGACGTGCATTTATTCAAATGTCAGCGCATTGTCGTATTTTGCCTGGGCCTAGTAAATAGCTGCAACGAGGTGTCTGAATTACTGCATAATAAATATGATTATTTGATGAATTGCACTGAATGACTGGCAGTAATGTCCCGTGTCAACTTATATATATATGTGATCAGACGATAATGGCCATTTCTTGTCACTAGAAAAGGAGGACATGTCGGGTAAGATTTTAAAACCAACCATGCAGCACATAACTAACGAACCTATATATATAGACACACCCACGTTCATTTTGATCTATAAAGAGGTTAAACTCCTAACTATCCTACTGTCTGTCGATACATTTTTTTGGCATTGCACAAGTCATGTCTTCTTTGACTGTCCATGACGTTAAAATACTAAATCCCTGGGATGTGTTTTAGTTGATTTTAGTCTCTGATGCATGATTTTTATTATTAATTGTTTTGGCTTTTAACTAGCTGTCAGTAACTGCGAGTACTCTCAAATCGTACTTTCTTGTTTATTTGACTTGTTGATATTAATTGTAATGCTTTTTGTTATTTAATGTTATTCAGGGTTATATCTGGTCTATATACCAGCTTTGATAAGTGTCTGGTACTACTATAAATTTTCACTTCGTACTATGAACATCAAAATTATTTATTTTGTAAAATATTTCCTTTCTCTATTGGAACTGTACACGTATACCTAACAACAAAATTATTTTCATTTACCTGTGTTTAAAGTTGTTGCAAATGGCTGATATTTTTGTTCGAGCATATTGTTTTTCTTAAATTGTTTAACATTTCATACCGATATAACATGTTACTTTTATTATTCTTCCCTTAGTTTATTTATTTTGTATTTACATTGTATCATAGGTCAAATTTATTTGTTCAGTGTATGTTCACTGGTGTTAATATGTCCTTTCATTGAGTTAAGCTATTTCAGTTGATATTTTATAGTGTGTCTTTCTATGTTGTGATGTTACACTATTGTTTCAGAAAAAGGGTGAAGGTTTGGTACCATTAAAACGTTAAAACCCGCTGCATTTGTTTGCACCTGTCCTAAGTCAGGAATCTGATGTTCAGTATTTGTCGTTTGTTGATGTGGTTCATAAGTGTTTCTCGTTTCTTATTTTTATATAGATTAGACCGTTGGTTTTCCTGTTTGAATGGTTTTACACTAGTAATTTTGGGGCCCTTTATAGCTTACTGTTCGATGTGAGCCAAGGCTCCGTGTTGAAGACCGTACTTTGACCTATAATGGTTTACTTTTATAAATTTTGACTTGGATGGAGAGTTGTCTCATTGGCACTCATACCACATCTTCTTATATCTATACGAAAGGTAGGAAATTATTATATACTGAATTGAAAGCATTTACCCCTTCCCTACTTTTTATATCATTTCATTATGTAAATAACGAAAAAAGTTCTTATAATGCTACACATTGTTTAATTTGCGTATATAACAGTGGATAATGGAAATTTCATGTATTTCTTCAAAATATCCTTCTCTTGTTAGAACCACTTTTTGTACGGTTTTGTTTTGCGATAATAGTGGGATGGTTTTGAAACCTTGACTGATAATGCCCAGGTCGGCGACACTCTTTAAGCCGTCTGAGACCTTTGCAATCTTTGACACAGCTTTTGGGAGGTCCTTTGCAAGATAGGATATCGACAGCATCTGTAATACATTCGTAAAAGAATAATCGTAAAATAATGTTAAATTAAAAAAAAAAAAGAGTGTGTGTGTGTTATACTATGATATGTTATGATTTTTTTTTGTAACAGACAGGTTTCAATTTAAATTTGTCATATAAACTGGAAATTTAATCGGTATTGTATCATTATATGTCAAATGTTTGTATTTATCATGTTTATGGATAAGTAACGGTCTGAATGCGCATGTTTTAAGTATCGAGTTTTACTACATTGCGAATAAAGTCTTGTTTGATATTGAAACTGTATAATTTCTAAAAAGAAAAAGAAAATTGTCGAATTTTGCAATTTTGATTTTAAAGATATGGATTCATGTTTCATTTAGTATCATAATTTAAATTAGAAAGGAGACAGAATTCCAGTGTTGTTTTAAGTTCTCGTGTTATTTACAAATATTCAATTATGCAACATAAAGTTGCAAAAAATCTCAATATGTTAAACTAGTCCCTTGTCCTATATCTTTTTGGCTCTGACAACAAGGGTAACTCAGATACCCGTTTGTTACAGAGGAAAGAACCCGCTTACACAGTACGTTTTCCATATTTATAATCAGATTTACCTTTTGCACCATTGGCTGAAAAGAAATTTTAAAAACTAAAATCAATATAAAATATGCAATTACTTCAATTTTATAAATGAATCAAACGATTCAATCCGCTAAATTAAGCCTTCGTAAAATAATTTTGCCGTCTATAATTGAGTTAAAAAAAAATTATAACGAAGTGTAATGGAAAAAAATCAATGTTGAGGTCCGTGTTTCCCGACCCGTCGAGAAAAATAATTTTTTTGGGGGAATAAAAACCAGACAATTCTTATCCAAAGCTTCATGCTAGAAATTAGATTCATTTATCTATATTTGCATGGAATATAAAAATATGTTCGATTTCAATTCGCGTTTGGGACGCCGTTGGGACGCAAAAACATAAACCATGAAGCCGACTTAAAATCCAAAGATCTAATGCACAACCTCGACTTTGTTTGAGTTTTTTGAAGATTTTGATTCGTTCTCCAATATAACTGTTATTTCTATCAGAATATAAGTCATAAAAAGGAATTGATGGTTAATTAAAATAATGTTAACTGATTTGATTATTTGAACCACAGGTAATACAAATGATAAAAATATACAAAAATACGCCTAAACCGCTATTTTCATCATTTGCCTCGAAACAAGCATCGCAAAACCCGCCACTTTCAACTACATCTTCAATTAACATATACAAATTAGTCAGACAGCTGTTAAAAATTAAAATAACTCTATCGCATTTCAACTGAGAGTTTTTTATTTATTGAAATAAGTTTTTAAGTAGGAAGATATAGATTTAGGGACGTAACACCTTCTTAATATCATTGATTTAAGGTCATTCGCGTCAACGTGTCCATAAATATAATATAGGCTTCTATTTAACACAAATATTTTATTATCTCCGTGCCAAACAACTAAGTAAAATCATTGATTTAACAAGCTAAAACAAAGATATTACTGATTTAAAGAGTTATTGTAAAGGTATTTTTGTTTGTTGTACTAAAATGAAGCAGAAGTCATACAGATGTTTTTCAAAGACAAAATGAAAAAAAATCATCACGTAAAGTTTCTTTTTATTTCGCTTTCAAATAACAATGATGATGTTCTGTCACAGAATCACATTTCAGTTACATCTCATACATCCAAGGGAACTTGAAATTAAGTATACAACCGAAAGTAGGAGATCTGCTTCATGTCTTGATTTTTTTTTCAATATTGACACAGATAAACGACTTCAAACTAGAATCTATTTTCAACTTTCCAATTGTCAACTTTGCATTTATCAGCAGTAAAATACACCCCATCGTGCTCAGTTAATACATTTCGCTCGTGCAAGTTCAGACACACTATACAACCTTCATTAGGGGTGAGCTCCTCACATTAAAACTGCATCAACATCAAGTTATAAGGAAGAACGACTGAAATCCCACTAAATAAGTTGCATGGTAACCATGCATCACGAATTGGTTGACCGATGTCTCAACTCACTCTGATCTGTAAGTTACTGATTATGTGAGATTTTGGCTGAATGGGAATTCGCATGGCGGTTGATGCATGGATAGTAGAAGACACTTATCCTGTCAGCGCTTCTGATGTCGAGCCTGTTGGAGTTCATGATATTCAGTCAGTTTTTGTTTGTTACCCTGATTTGTCTCTTCATAATCTATTTACGAGATTTGAACACTGTAAAAATTTTTCGCCTTGATACCCATCTTAAATAGTGAGACAATAGTATGCAAATCATAAAATGTGTAACGTGTATAAAGTATTATTTACATCTGTTCACATAAAAAGGTAGGGCCATTTTTTTTCTGAATTAAATTGACACTAGGGCCATTTCTAAAAGCCTCCCAATATTTACTAACATTGGCAGCATCATAGTAAGAATAAGAGATGTATTATGATTGCCGATGAGACAACAATTCATAGATCAATGGACAAAGATGTGAGCAATGACAGGTCACTGTAAAAATAGTAGTTATCATGGAAAAAATCAGAAATGAGAATAACACTATTGATTTTGTGCGTACATAGCGCGTTTCTGGAATTATCTTAATCAGGAACGATCAAACCAAAAGCCAAGGATGTAAAAGACATAAACATATGAAGAGCTATATGACTAAAAAGGACATAGAGACTAAGCCAAATTCATCTAAGCCTGACATGCCTGAGGCAGTTTTTAAGGATGTATTTTAAACCAAAACAAAATTTCATTTGGATGAAATTCTGTAAATTGTCTTTCAGATACAGATCATGTCATCCTGATTAAAGATGTCATATGATGGAAATTTGCAATGACATGAAAATATTGTCTTCAGTCTGAAAAGAACTTTCTTATGCACCTTATCGTCAACAGTAATAGTTTGATCAGACAAACGTATTGATTTTTTATGAAAATACGTAAAATCGAAATTATTTGTTGCAGAAAACAATCAAAACTCTTTCACATTCAGTTTTGTTAACCCTGTGAGTGCAACAAATATGTACAGTAGAAAACTAGCGCTATGTTTTTCGTCTTAAGTTCAAGCTGTCCGAATCATTTTGATATCAATTATTTTAGCTAACTACACTGAAAGTAAAATACTCACCTCTGAAGATAAATGTGAAAACATCAGGGCTTTTAATCTTCACTGTCAAGCAATTAGAGAAACTTCCTTCCGGTGTAGTCCATCTGCAAAAACATGCATATATATATAAATATAAGAAGATGTGGTTTGAGTGCCAATGAGACAACTCTCCATCCAAGTCAAAATTTATAAAATAAACCATTATAGGTCAAAGTACGGTCTTCAACACGGAGCCTTGGCTCACACCGAACAGCAAGCTATAAAGGACCCCAAAACTTACTAGTGTAAAATCATTCAAACGGGAAAACCAACGGTCTAATCTATATAAAAACGAGAAACACTTATGAACCACATCAACAAACGACAACTACTGAACATCAGATTCCTGACTTAGGACAGGTGCAAACAATTGCAGCGGGTTTAAACGTTTTAATGGTACCAAACATTCACCCTTATCTGAAACAATAGTGTAACATCACAACATAGAAAGACACACTATAAAATATCAATTGAAATGGCTTAACTCAATCAAAAGACATATTAACACCAGTGAACATACACTGAACAAATAAATTTGATCTATGATACAATGTAAATACAATATGATACATTAAGTTATTTATTTCATTACATGTATTAGATACATGTACAAACTTAACTGTTTCAGTTACACCCACAAGTATAACACTAAAGTTTTTGTTCATTCATGTTTAACCATAAATCAAAGTTGTGTATTCTGAACAAAGTAATGATTTACATAATAAAATACTAGAAATACATGAAATCAAAAATTTTAAAATGAAATCAACACGTTATAAATTTCATGCGTCCGACGCGCTTTACTGGATTTGCCTTCATTAGGAACGATCAAAGCAGAATATTTGAAAGCCAAGGATGTATAAGAACCAAAGCAGTTGAAGAGCTATATGACCAAGTAGCACTTAATAAATATCCAAATCTATCTAAGGTTAACTTGGCCTGAGGGAGTTAAAACTTTAGTTTCTTTATAATTTCAAAATTTATATACGGACAATTTTGTTATAAATCATGTCAGTACAGACTACTGAGCTCATGATACCCTCAGAGTCTGACAGTCCACCAGCAGAGATATCGATCCAAAGCTGTCAACAAGGTAAACAACAAAGTAAATGGTTTTGATTGTAAATTTTTCACAATCTGTTATTCTTTAGGCCTTTATAGTTTCCTGTGCGGTGCGGGGATCTGTAATTGTTCCTGTCTTTGTCCTTTGGTCTTTGGTTGAAATTTGTTTCATTGGAAGTTATTAAACATATATAGAATTTTATATTCATTGGTGAGTCAAATGATTCTATGTGCAATAAATAGTGTTCAATCAAGTTCAGAAATAAAAGAAGACTAAAACAAATAAAAGATTCTTCAAAAACAACAGAAACAAGCGTTGGGCAACATTGCTGACCATTCTGGTAAAACAGCTTTTCCTGCAGATTAGAAGAAAAACAAGGTGGAACATTTTTAGTGGTCAACATATGTTTCCACTTCTTCAATACCATGTTAAAAGTCACTCTGGTATTAATGAATGTCAGAAATAACACATTCTATTAGGAAAAATTTTGTCGTGACAACCACTATTATATATGGTAAACAGGTGAGGATCTTAACAGGTTTCTCTTAAATATCTAACAAGTCATGATATTTTTTAGAAAGTGGGGCATGACCCCTTCCCCACTTTTTTGGGGGAAAAAGTATGTGGTTTAGTAGACAGAAATTTTCACTGCTATTGAGGTATATGTATGTAAGATGTAGAGGTGCAATTGTGAACTAAATTAACAGTACGATTTTTCGTTAAAAACTCCAAACAAGTCATAACGATTCCAAATTTAGACTTTTCATATGATGTTAAGATCAAATCGGTCTTTAAAGACTACATATTCGTGAAGTAGTGATATTAAAATGAACATTTTACCACCGGCAACAGTAGCAAACCTTATTTTTTGGTTAATTAAAAGCAACAGAAGTTAACCGATGTTCAAATCTGATAAATCGATAATGAAGACAAATCAGAGTATCATACAAACGCCCAAGGAATTACATGAGCGTGTTCACTCATAAATTGGACTGAAACACGATATATGGTCCGTTAATCTCTCAACCGCTTACATTAACCAAAATTGTGGTCCGTCAATCTTTAGACAACTTATTATTCTAGCCTTCGATAAGGTCTATTAATCTGTAGACTACAGGCTACTATTTTTTAATAAGTGTTTATATATCATATAGGTCAGTGATCTTGATATTATCGATACTACCGAAAGTAGAAGGTCAACTGCATATCTTCCTATTTTTTCTCGATATTGAAACAAATGTACGACTTCAGCCCAAAATCTATGACAAACATTATGATTTCAACTTTCCAATTGTCAACTTCCTATTTCTCAGAAGTAACATACTCTCTGCTTCGTCATACCAACTGAGTTATGCGGAAGAACGACTGAATATGATACTGCATAAGTTTTACAGTCATCATCATGAATTGAGCGACTGATCCGTAATTTTACCGATTGTGACATTTTGGCTAAGTGTGAATTCGCACGACGACTGGTGAATGCATTGTAGGAGAGGCTTACCCTGTCTATGCACCCTGTCTAGCCATTTTTGTTTGTTACAATGATTTGTCTGTTTTTAATCAATTAACTAGATTTGAACATCGTTAAGCTATCGTCGACTTTATTTTAACAAGCATAAGGTTTGTTAATCACTAGACAACTTACTTTAACCAAATATAAGGTCCGTTAATCTTTAAACATGTTAGATCAACAGGGACGGAATCAATTGTCACAGCAGCCTCTGAACTATTACGTTTACTAAATGTAATAGACACACTTGAAATGATGTCTTGCTGATCCTCCAAAATAAATTTTTTACCAATCAATTCACATGGGAAGTTACACAATGCAGATCCTAAACTAGAAATGTGTACAGGTAATTGCAAGAAAAATATGCAACATTTTATGTATTGAAATCGATACCCTGTCCTTGTTGGAAAACTGTAATGTATATAATTCAGTTTTCTTGATCCTCGGCTTTCAAATATTCTTCTTTAAGCGTTCCTGGTGAAAGTAAATCCAGAAAAGCGCTTCGGACGCATGGTATTTATAAAACGTGTTGTTTTCATTTTGTTTTTGTTTTTTTTTTTTTTCAAACATTTATTCGTGAGTACTCCTGATTTCTATCAACAAAAACAAAAGAGGAATACATTTTTTTTAATTAACAGTTTCTTTTGTTGTATCGACTGTTAAACAATTTCAATGATTTTCAATGAAAGTTGTTGTGTTTCAAGTGTTGTATTTATTTTCTCCTTAAACTCATTTGTAATTTCAACATGAATCAGAAAAATTTTACTCGATCAACACTCGCAAAATTCCTTAAGTTACTGACTACAAAGAAGACACTTATATTCCAGCTGTTGAGCGTGTACCAAGTGGAAATATTTCAAATCATTAAATGTTAACTGAGCTCTTACCAAACATCACTATCAGTGGACTAACCATTGAAGTAAATACAAAAGATATTAATATAAAAAAAAATTAACTTATTTATACTGGGTTACAGTTGAAACACATGAGTGTACGAGTTGCATAAATTGCTAGGTAACCATTGACATTCAGTTATAAGGGCAAAAGAAAGGCTTTAATATACAAACACGAAGCATAAAATATCATTAAGCAATTTTAGCATTTATTTTATTTCAAATTTAAGATTTTTTCTTATTTTGTTTGTAAATGGAAACACTGTCACAATTTACGACAGACTCCAATCTCTGACAATAAAAAAAATAATGGGGGAAAGATGGCATGGTAAACTTGAGTTGTTAAGTATTTTTATTCCGTAACCTCTTACTGTGCAGTCATGTTTTACCATAACTGTATGATGCACATTCAAAGTCAAAATATATTATCTGATCCCGAACATTGCTTTCTATTCGTACCAGGCAGGGTGATAAAATTTATCTGATCCCGAACATTACTTTCTGTTCGTGCCAGGCAGGGTGAAACCATTTGTTTTACCGATGAGTTGGTTCTCTTTGTCATGTTTTTATTAAATACAAAGTACAGTTGAAAGAGAACTAATACCACATGCTAGAATTTATATTACATTTTTGTTTGGAAAAGGGAGAGAGGAGTTCACAGCCAACCAGTGATACGCATCTCATATTATTCGTATACAGTTTTAATTTTTGAAATCATTTTAACAGAACCTTTTAGTCATAAGCAATAAAAGATATGTAATAATAACTTTCCTGGAACTACCAAAACAGCTATAAGCAGAAGTATATTTACGACTGTCGTCATTGCTACAACTATGTTCCTTCTGATCAGATGCCTGTATTGTACGTGTATTTGTAGTCAACATGATAGAGGTGTCAATGTTTTATAGTTAGTAAACATGTTGTCCTCAACGTTATTAAACTCAATGACATAATTATTATAAAGGCAATGAAAGGTTTCTTATAAAGCAATCAGAAAAGTTTTTACATCAAATTGGTTTTCCTTCTTTTTTTTTTTATTTGCATCTACAATGTACACTATTACACTATGGCATTTGTTGGATTCTTTTCCTTTATACTGTTTTCTGTTATATTACCAAAAATATATGAAGAGAGGTAACCCTTATGGAACCTTTAAACATATATTTATTCGTTTGTAACAGTCTGTGTTTACCATTTGTTCTTTTTAACTTTGGTAACATGCAAAATGTACTGGTTATTTTGGGTCAAAAAATATCAATAGCTTAGTGCTTGCAATTGTTTTTCAAAAGATGAATTAATTTAAAAGACTTTTTTCATATCCTCAATGCTCTTCAGCCTCGTACTTTATTTGTTCTTTTTAACTCTTTTGATTTGAGTGTCACTGATGAGTCTTTAACAGACGAAACGCACGTCTTGCGTTCAAAATTCTAATCATGGTATATATGATGAGTTTATTTAAAGATATGTTCGAAATTCATAATTGTGTATGTAATTTTAGGCTTGTTATTTTTTTGTGTACGATTTATTAGTAAATTAAGGTATTTTTGAAAGAAAACAAAATTTAAAAGGTACAGTGGAAAATGTTTCATACATGGTCAGGATGGGAATAAATTAAAAGATATAAACAATAGGTAGGTCCTAAAATAGGGTCGACCGGGCAGAAGGGCGGGAAATCTCGACAGCTACTAGAAAAGAAGATAAATCAAGAGATGTACAGAAATTTAGCCCTAAAACAAGCCACATACGGATCCCTCAAAGAATTGTTTCAAGGTTTCTTAATGTGCAGAGAGCTTGGAACTCTCTACAGGAGTCATAGGATTTAACGTCCCCATTCTAATCAGACGTAGCTGTTAATTTCAATTCTGCACAACCAAATAGACACCGCACTTTGGCAAGGGTTTTTACTGCCGGTCGCAAAAATACCAACAGTGACCATATTTCTATTCCCCAGTTACCATTGGGGAGAAATGGAAAAACTAAGATACCAATCCTCAACTAAAAATGACCTCAGATGGCTTTTGGCTATTCTACAAAGATCCGTTTTGGTTATAAACACAAATGTAGCTCTTTAATAAAATTGAGAATGGAAATAGGGAATGTGTCAAAGAGACAACAACCCGACTAAGGAACAGACAACAACAGAAGGTCACCAATAGGTCTTCAATGCAGCGAGAAATTCCCGCACCCGGAGGCGTCCTTAAGCTGGCCCCTAAACAAATATATATACTAGTTCAGTGATAATGGACGTCATACTAAACTCCAAATTATACACAAGAAACTAAAAGTAAAATAATACAAGACTAACAAAGGCCAGAGGCTCCTGACTTGGGACA
The DNA here is from genome assembly GCA_017311375.1 of Mytilus coruscus. Lineage (NCBI taxonomy): Eukaryota > Metazoa > Mollusca > Bivalvia > Mytilida > Mytilidae > Mytilus > Mytilus coruscus. The sequence continues at coordinate 32,556,957 of CM029602.1, read as the reverse complement.
GGCGCAAAATGCGGCGGGTTAAACATGTTTAATGAGATCTCAACCTCCCCTATACCTCTAGCCAATGTAGAAAAGTAAACGCATAACAATACGCACATTAAAAGTCAGTTAAAGAGAAGTCCGAGTCCGATGTCAGAAGATGTAACAAAGAAAATAAACAAAATGACAATAATACATAAATAACAACAGACTACTAGCAGTTAACTGACATGCCAGCTCCAGACCTCAATTAAACTGATTGAAAGATTATGTCTTCATCATATGAATATCAGGCACAATCCCTCCCGTTAGGGTTTAGTATCATACCATCATAAAATATATGAGAAGAGCATAACCCGTGTCATGCCAACAACTGGTTTTAAATAAATGTGTTTAGTTCCGATGCAAAGACCCTATAAGTGAATCAATATTAAAGCCAAAATATGCAATCTTTAATGACCTGACAACAGTATCGTAACTATATCCCTTCTTAATAAGTCTATTTAAAGGTTTTGTTAGCTTCTGAGGTGAATACTGACATTTTAGTGCTTTATAAAGAATATTACCATAAAAGATTGGATGTGAAATACCTGAACGTATAAGAAGTCTGCATGTTGAGCTATATTTACGAATGATGTCCTTGTACCGATGATAAAATTTAGTAAATGTTTTGACTAGTTTGTGATATCGAAAACCCTGGTGTAATAATTTTCTGTAATACATAAATTTCTTTCATTAAAATCTGAAACGTTGTTACATACACGAGCGAATCGTACAAGTTGAGATATATAAACACCGTAAGATGGTGACAAGGAACGTCACCATCTAAAAATGGATAATTAACGATAGGAAATGAAAATCATCTCTTTTATCATAAATTTTGTATTAAGCTTTCCGTTAATGATATAGATATCAAGATCGAGGAAAGGGCAGTGGTCATTGTTAGTATTAGCTTTATTTAAAGTAAGTTCAACAGGATAAATTTCTTTAGTATACATACTGAAGTCGTCATTATTGAGAGCCAATATATCATCCAAATATCTAAAAGTATTATTAAATTTTGTATCAGATGTTGTTTCGATGGGTCTTTGCTGATTTTAGTCATAAATTGTAACTCATAGCAATACAAAAACAGGTCCGCAATAAGTGGTGCACAGTTAGTCCCCATTGGAATTCCGATAACCTGACGATATACGGAATCTCCAAAGCGAACAAAAATATTATCTAGTAAAAATTCAAGGGCAGATATAGTATCAAAGCATGTCCAATTGACATAGTTCTTTTGTTTATTGCTACTAAAAATGACCTAAAAGAGTTAGAACATATGTATTCACATTCTGACTTTTAAATGCCCATTTAATTAGGTGTGTGAATTTTTCTTAATGAGAATGTGAGGCAATGTGGTATACAGGGTAGAAAAATCAAAACTTTGAACAGATTCAAAATCACCAATATAAGCATGCAATTTATCAAGTACTTCCAACGAGTTTTGACACTCCAAAAGTAATTAATTCCACTATTTTCAAAGGCCTTATTTGAACAATTTATTATCAGGTTTTGATTGTACCAAGTGAACTGGTAAGAAGAATAGACAATTTAGTAGTGGAACAATGGCTTGAAGACGAAATAAATCTATATTTGTAAGGTGTTTTATGTAGCTTCGGAAGCCAGTACATAGTTGGGACTTTCATTGTATTTGGTTCTGCTTGTAAAGAGGTAGCTAAAAGTTTATGTTTGTTACAGATGTCGTTTTCTGAAAATGGAGTCAGTTGGAATGTTGGTGAATTGGTGATTTCTTTTTCAGAACCTCAATGTAAAATTTACGTCAAACAATAATGATATTATTAGCAGCTTTATCGGCCGGGACAAAACAAATTCCTTGGCTAGTTCTTTAAGTTTATGTTTGATACGAGAAATAGGTTTATTATGCTTTAAGTATTTTACAGCCTTGGTTTTTACTAATTAGATTGATGGTTAGTAATGAAGGAAAATCGTGAAAGACGCTTCCACTAAAAATTAACTTCATGACTTTTAATTCGCATAATAACACCATATAGATAGTTTGATCATACATGTATATCTAAAATTCACAACACGTATTAACATGTATGGTGATACATTTAAAGATAATATATCGCTGGTGTTGATTAGTAACCCTGAGTTTTAGCTTTCGCCAATGGGAAAACACATGCAGGGCACATACTATACTAGTTACCCTACGCATGATATAGACTGGCTTCACAAATTCATTACAATGCAATTTTTTTAACGTTTCCAATCTTAATTGAACCTCTTAATGATCTTATTCATCACTTGACAAGTTAAATCAAGCTGAAGCGCTTGTCATAAAAAAAATTTGAAAAAAAACTTAGAATGCAAAACACATTTCAAAATTTAACGAACTCTTGTTAATGCAGACTTAATGTCACACAACATTTTCAGAGCTGTAAATGACCCTCATTGATGCTTATAGTTGTTCAACAGTCCTATAGAAGTGGTAAAAATGTATGAATTACTTTACGGGAAGACAATATTAGTACATTTATGAAGATTTTGATAGTATAAAGGATTTTCTTTTACAAAAAAGTTTGCGTACACTTGTTTTATAGTAAAACTTAGCCATTCAAGTATATAAAACATATTCAACTTGTTTTTTTTTTTTAATTTCAAGTTTCATATGACTTTAACGGTATCAATTTTACTGTGCCAGTAAGCTTAAAACTATTACTTGTCTTTGTTAGTTTGTTTCAAAGTTCACTTTTAGTAAGTATTAATATTTTCAGTCAATTATCCTTTCAAACTGATAAATGTGCTACTTGGCAGTTGTAACTCATTTATAGACATTCTTTGTTTTGAACTTTAAGTTGGCATAAACAATGGAATAATCCTTAACAAAAACTTGATTTACATTCATTCTTCACAATTAAGGAACATCAAATTCTTCAATTTCATTGGTCACGAGCATTTTGCTATATTCTAAATCTTATTCGTAAAACTATATTTTTGTCTTTAATCGATATCGTTGCACAGACCTTAAGACTTTTATAATTTTGTTTGTCCGTGTTGTATTCAACACTAATAGTGGGTGGTCAAAAATATGTCACATTCATTCGAGAATGAGTTCATCTTGTATTTTCTGAAGAACAAGAAATGCAATTATATAAATAAATCTTTCAATTTAGCAACATCATAAATTTTCGTCTTTGAGCATTTTCGAATGGAACATATCACTACTTTGCCTTAGAATTCATGACCTAAACATTGCCATTTCCCCATCCCTTCCCCGCCCTGTACTTATCTGTATAGTGTATATGGTAGACGACAGTCATTGAAATAATTTGAGTGGCAACAAAGGATAGAAAATGAGATGTAAATTATATATTATCTCAACATCCTGAATCATCGTACTTATAAACGCCGTCTTGTTTTTGTGCATTTAAACATAAAAGAAAGTAATTCGTGTACTACAAGCTGCTGTGTTGACATAAACACACAAAATATACATGTATTTTTAAATTATTCTTAGGTGACTCAGTGTTTACGACATATTTGTATTGATATTATATGCAAGTCAATGTACATGTACTGATCATGCATATTATTTCAATCTAGATTAAAAAAAACCAACAAGGCAATGAGCTAAGCGTCACTCTCCTGCTATATTTATATTTTTCATCTTGCAAATCGAGACTCTGTTAAAATTTTACAATGGGAAAAGGACACGATTTGAAAAGTAACAGATCATACAACTATTCAGGTGTATTCATGTATACAACCTATTCAGGTAATGATAGTCCACTACAAGCAAAAAGGAAGACAAATTGAGGCATAAATAAAAAAAAAAAAACTTTATCAACGTCATGCGTCCAACGCGGTTTTCTGGATTGGCCTTCATCAGGAATGCTCAAAGCCAAATATTTGAAAGCCAAGGATGTGCAGTGATATAAACATATTTTGTCAAACTCTTAATGTATTTTTGGAGATATTATCTTAACTAAGCATCAGAAAAATTTAGACAAAACCAAATACTTTAAAATGCTTGTACTAGTAATATGTGAGTTTAAGAAACGGATTATATTTATTTGAAACCAAAATGATTTTTTTTTTATTCAATCCTCAACATTATTTATATAAATGTTTATTAGATCAAAGTAAGTTTTTGATATACCTCCACTTTAAATAAACTCATCATAGATACCAGGATTGAAATTTTGTATTTGCGCCAGACGTGCGTTTCGTCTACAAAAGACTCATCAGTGACGCTTGAATCAAACAAATAAAAGGCAAAATAAAGTACGAAGTTGAAGAGCATTGAGGGACCAAAAATTCCTAAAAGTTTTGCCAAATACAGCTAAGGTAATCTATTCCTGAGGTAAAAAGCCTTAGTATTTCAAAATTCAAAGTTTTGTAAACAGTTAATTTATAATTATGACCATATCAATGATAATTCATGTCAACACAGAAGTGCTGAATACTGGGCTTTAAAGAGGGCGTACATAGTGATACACAGGCCATTCTGTTCATTCGTCCGTCACGGGCTTAGCTTCATGATGATATAGTTTAATTGCCATTTCCATAATTTCCTGAGTGTGAATTCGCATGGCGGTAATGCATGCATGGCAGATGACGCTTACCCTGTCGACTCACTTGTTCTCGAGTTTTTTTTGTTTTTTTTTTTTTTTTTGAGTTTATGTGATTACCTCATTTTTGTTACCATGATTTGTCTTCTAATCTATTTACGTTTGTTACTTTGGTATGTCTCCTTATCGATATACAAGATTTGAACCACGATAAACTACTGTCGCCATAATTGACCATGAATTTTGAGATCCATTTGCTCAGTTGCTTCCCTTAGGACGGACATAAATTTTCAGTGAAAATGACGAGCTAGAGGAAATACCAAATTTATCTGTGCGTAATTTGTGTAATCATTATTCTTTTAAATCTTTTATTCTATTTAATCTCTTGTTCTGGTCAAAACTTATTTTTAATTCGAAATTTGTTTATAACACCTATATGTCGCTTTCATTTTATCAGCTTTGTATGGACTACAGTCCATTGTGTCTAAAACCAGTCTACAAATGACAAAAGAAACAACCTGTGTTAAATGTGCGAAATAAAAAATTAAAGTGGTAATAGGCAAATAGTCTTTTAAAGTATGTCTTGACCAAATCTTTTGAAAACTAATGCCATGAACTATCCATGACAGGTTAAGTTCTATTTTTGTCGTATTGTCATTTACAGTTCAAAATTATTCCCTAAAGATTATGACCTGTGTATTACACAAGTTCAAAGTGCATTAATATCAAAACACCAAAATACTGAATAAAAGAGACATGCAATTTTGTAAATATACCAAAGGAAACGTCGTTCACAGCAACAATATCTATTTTTGCATTTAATAGAAAATTGGGATTTTGTGGTAAATCAAGCCAAGGTTTTTACAGAAAATCCATAGATTTTATTACAGAGATTTTCGTTATAACATTTTTAACATAGATTACTCACTTGCTTGTCCATGTTGTTCTAGCGTTTATTGTTTACAAAAAGTCCTAAACAATCCAAAAATTAACCTACTGAGTCACTAATGTAGAGCGCACCCTAGAAGAGGGCGAAATATACCAAAGGAGCATTCAGACTCATAAGTCGAAAATAAACTAGCAACGCTATGGCAAAAAAAAAAAGAAAACGACAAACAGACAAACAACAGTATACAAAACACAACATAGAAAATTAAATACTGAGCGACACGAACCCCACAAGAACAGGGCTGATCTCAGGTACTCCGGAAGGGTAACAAGATCCTGCTCCACATTAGGCACATTGCTCATGTAAGTACAAACTCGGTGATAAGTCTTATTTGGTAGGTCACATTCGGGGGAAGTGTTCTTGAATACGTCCATATTTGTACATGTCTTAACTAATATCTTTGTTCAAAAACTTGTTTGAAGAGATCATTGCTAGCACTGCAAGCAGTAATATCCAATTCATTAGATGGATTTTCTATAAAAATTCCATATGTTTAGCATTGAAGTAACAAAAGGGCACATAATTCATAAACCTACTTATCTAAAAAGTTGGTTTTCTTCAGTTTCCGAATGATAAGCTTAATGCGCTTTGCTAAATATTGTGAAACTTTAACATAATTAAATAGACCATATTGGACGGTGTTGTTCCTCTGGCACCATCTTACGGTGTTTATATATATTCCAACTCGTTCGTTATGCCCGTGTCTGTAGTGACGTTTTGGATTTCAATGAGCGTAATCTATGTATTACTGGTAAATTATTAAGTCAGGATTTCGTTACCACAAATTACTTAAAACCTTTACTAAATTCTTTCATAGATACAAAGATTTGGTTTGCAAGTTTGGCTGTACCTGTAAAAACTTATTTCAGACGGAATAGCATATCCTAAATTTTACGGTGATGTTGTTTACCGAGCACGGAAATTTATATACGATCACGGTAAACTTTTCAATCCTTTACATAAACTTATTCTAAAGGTTACAAATTCAACACTGTAATTAGATCTTTGAATATTGTTTTATTGGTATAAATATTGATTTTGTTATCAGTAAATTAAAATCATACTAATAGTTTTGTTATACACATATGCACTTTAACGGTACTACAATCTGTCGATCGTTTGTCATTTTGGCATTGCACAAGGTCATGTTTTTCTCTGACTGTTAATGACGTCTTTACACTAAATCCATTGGATGTTGGATGTGTACTGATTGATATTTTAGTCTTAGATATATGATTTTTTATTAGTTTTTATTGGCTTTGAGTAACTGCGAGTACTCTCAGATCTGTACTTAGTGTCCTTTTTGTTGTAAGGGATGAGGGATGGATAAATACCCTGCCACGTCCGGTCTGTGTTTATGTTTGATGTTTTTCTGCTTTGTATCGATCTAATGAGTTAAGCCTTTTTCAACTGATTTTTATAGTTTGTTCTTATGTTGTGCTGTTACACCACTGTCCCAGGTTGGGGAGGGTTGAGCGCTCACTAACATGTTTAACCCCGCCACATTCTTTATGTGCCTGTCCCAAGTCAGGAGCCTGTAGTTCAGTGGTTGTCGTTGGTTCATGTCTGTCATATTTGTTTTTCGTTAATTGTTTTGTTATAAATTAGGCCGTTAGTTTTCTCAATTGAATTGTTTCATATTTTTCATGTCGGGGCCTTTCATAGCCGACTATACGGCATGTGTTTTTCTCATTGTTGAAGGCCGTACGGTTGCCTATAATTGCTTACATCCACTTTATTTGAACTTTGGTGGATAGTTGTCTCATTGGCAATCATACCTCATCTCCTTATTTTTACATATAATACGGTTAAAGTTCGATGTTGATGGTTTTGACTTTCATGTATTCTAGAATTGTGCCCTTAAATATCCAAATATTTGTAATTCTTAAGTTTCCAGATGATTTCTTGACGTACCACTTCACCAAAGTTTTAACACCATATCATGGATCATGCAACCGAGATATCAGCAATCAGTCGATATCTCAATTCAAGTTTTTAGTTCAACAGTGTATTATAAATCTATTATGATATGTAAACAAAAAAAAATAATATCCATATTAGGTATATATTTTCCAATTCAGATGTTATTCCAGAGCTTGCATTACCTATCGTGATTTCCTTGATAGAATATTGCTAGTAACCAGGAATCTATTTAACCAAGATTTCCAAGTGGTGAAATTAAAGTCATCACTTCGGAAATTAATGGACGCCATCACGAGTTGGTTAACCGTTATTAAATATCTGTTTCGCAGATGACGACGGATATGTTCCAATTGTCGTAACCACAAACCATTTCTCTTGCCCTCGAATGTGACCTACCAAATTACACTTATCATCAGGATTCTACTAACATGAGCAACATGACAGGTTGCCGCCATTTTTTTTTTTTTTCCTTACCATCCCGGATCACTTGGGCTTTCTATATTGTGTTTTGTCTACTGTTGTTTGTCTTTCAGTCGTTTTCGTTTTCTCATGGCATTGTGTTTTCGATTATGAGTTTGAATATTCCTTTGATATCTTTCGTCATCTTTTGTCATTTACGTTTTCATTTCAGTGGTAGTCAGCGTGTAAATAACATAATAACGAATTGCAAACGAAGTGTTGCATTTCATGTATATGAAACTATAAAGAATAAACATAACACTATTTAATTGTATTCGTCCGCATCCACTTTCTGGATTAACCTTTCATCAGGAACTGTCAAAGCCGATTATTATGAAAACAAAGGATGTTTAAGAAACGAAACAGGCGAAGAGCTATTGACCAAAAAGAACATAAAAGTAGTAGGCAAATTCAAATCCAATGCAACCAGTCATTATTCTTATTGTTATAGTTGTAATGTTTTGAAACACATTGTTTTGGGCATTACCTTTTGATATATATTTTCATTTTGTACTTCAACTCTAATTCACTCAACTTGTCAATTGATGAGACAGTAATATAGCATCCTTAAAGTAGTTAAATCACAACGCTATTCAGCAACATTTGGATATAGCTAATGACTTGTTTTAACATTTATACTTTAATGATTTCAGCAATATATTTTGATCAAATGCACTCTGTAGTATCAACTTAGTCCAAACCAGATTCTATCAATAGTCAAAGATTTGTAGGTTAAAAATGTCATAAGGCATTCTCTTGGTTGAAATTTGAATCAAAGTCAATTAGTTAACTATTTTTAGTCTGACTTTATATTGTATCGGTCAACCAATTCGTGTCGGTGATCGGAAATTTTATGTAGTGTCAATAGCCGTTTTTCCTCACAATTCTGTTTAAGCAGATTTTTTGTAATGAATTTGTATAGTTGAACATGCACAAACATAGCGTTTCATGTTCACTAAAATATTTGTGATGCAAGCACTCACTGAAATATGGGTTAATAAGTGAAACAGAATAATCAATATATCTAAAAGTGAAATTAAAGAACTTTGCAAGATGTTTTTTCTTTTGTCTTTCAGAAGGTTTTGTATTTGTAATAGTCGGTCAGAAGAAGTAAAATCTAATCTAGTTTTCATTACGAACTGTAAATTTTAATTCAATGAACATTGTACTATTATTTATGTTTAACATTCTCGAGTGAAGGAATAAAGATATAAAGTAGATTCACTTATTTTCGTAGATACCAATTTTCGTGGATCAAGGGAAAATTGTATATTCGTGTATATTTGATTTTTAGGTTTTGTCAAAGTCTGCACACATGCCAATATAGCATTTGTTCTTCGTTGAACATTTATATTCGTGGTTTACTTATTACCACGAAAGCCATGAAATTTAATATCCCACAAATTATGATGAATCAACAGCAAAAAGAAAGAGTTGGGTAATATACATTATAAAATAACAAAATACCGAACTCTATTCAAAACGGAAAGTCCCTTATCAAATGGCAAAATCAATAGCCCAAACACATCAAACGAATGGAAAACAACTGTCATATTCCTGACATGGTACAACAGGCATTTCCTTATGTATAAAATGGTGAAGGTGAAGGAACAACACCGTCCAATCAAGGAAAATTAACAATAGGGAATGGAAAATCATCTCTTTTGTCGTAAGTTTTTTGTTTTCAATATCTTTAAGCTAGAAAGCATTATTCAAATGTGCATACTTCGATACAACCATTGAAGTAGATTCCTAAAGAGGTTATCATTATTTGTGCAGTAAATTTCCAGGAATTGAAGTATTTTGCGTAGCACAAACAAAACGTTGCAACGACGTGTCTAAATTACTGCAATATAATGATGAATGACACAATGACTGCATAGTATTTTCCCGTTTAGACTTCTTAGATGTGTTAAGACCATTATGGTAGTATATTTACAGTAAGAACAGTAGGAAACAAGTTGATTTCATTCGAAAATGAGGCCATGTTTGGTACAGATTTGAAATGAACCAAGCAACACATAACTACCGAACCCTTAGGAAAGGTTTGGAAATTGTTCTAAACTGTTTTGAAAGCATTAACATTGTCCCTGGTATTTATATAAGATTTCATCACGTAAATAACATTACTATTAAAAACAACACTAAAACACAAAGTATTTTGATATTACATTTTTTTTTAATTTGCATACAACTGTAGATTTCTTCACAATCGCATTCTCTCATCAATTCCATTTTTTGTACGGTGTTGCTTTACGATATTTGTTGTGGGATGTTTTTCTTGAATATATATACCCAGGTCGACGACATTGTTTTAGCCGTCCGAGACTTTTGCAATGTTTGGGTCTTTTGGCACAGCATGTTTTGGGAGGTTCTGTGCAAGTTAGGACATCGGCAGCATCTGCAATACATTCGTAAAAGAATAATCGTCAAATGATATTTAATAAAATAAAAAGAATAAGTGTGTGTGTCATACTAATAAAGGTGTTATGATTTTCGTTCTACTGAACAGGTGTCAATTATTATTTTACTAATACGAATAATTTTCCAATTAAACTGGTAATTCAAAAATACATTGTTAAAATCGACATATGTATTGAATCATCAAATATCAAATGTTTCCATAAAATGCAAATTCAAATTATATATAATTAAATGTCTCAATGCGCATGTTTTAAGTATCGTATTTTACTACATTACAAATTAAGTCTAAAATCAAAATTGTATATTTATCACAAGAAACGGAAAACTTGCCAATATCTGTAGTTTTCTTTTATGAAAATGGGTTCATGTCTCATTTTGATCGATCTAATACTATAATTTAAATAATAAAAGGAATCAAAACCCAGTTTTGCTTTGAGTTAACAAGTTATTTAGACATCTTTAATTAATCGAAATAAAATTGCCTAAAAATCTTTAAAAAACATAAGATTTACCTGTAGCACCATATGCTGAAAAGAAATTAATCTAAATTCAGTATAGAAAGATCAATTACTTGAATTATATAGATAAGTTAAGCAATTTAACCCTATCAAAGCCTCCATAGTATAATTTTGCCAAATATGATTGAGTTCAAAATGTTTATAACAAAATGTAAAAGAAAAATATCCATGTTGAGGTCTATGTTTACCGAACAGTCGAAAAAACTAAATTATTAAAGAGAAAAACCGGGTATATCTTTTCCAACGCTTCATGCTAAAAATTATAATAACTTATATAAATTTTCAAAGAATAAAAACATATGCTTTTGATTTCAATGCGTGTTTTTGGGAATAAATGTATCAGGAAAGCTCAACCAAACTTTGATTAAATATGGGCCAGAAAACGGTTTTTGAAATTTTAATTCGTTCTAAAAAACAACTGTTATTTTTATCAAAATATAAGTTGTAAAAAAGTATTGTAGGTTCTATTTGTTGATCAAACATGTTAAATAATTAAATTAGTTGAACCACAGGTAAAATATACGAACCTCTAGCTACAAGAAAATTCGCATTTTCCTTATTGGCATCGAAACAAGCATCGCAAAACTTCCCACTCTCAACTGCATCTTCAATAACAAAACAAATAAGTAAGACATCTGTTAAAAATTAAAACAACTTCATCAAATTTTTCTTGTAATCAAAAACGTATTTAAGAAGAAGGATACATGTTGTGGGATTTAACTCCTAAATATCATTAGGTCGTTTGCGTAAATCATTTTCATGAATATATTATAGGCTTCTATTTAAAACAAATATTTTATCATTTCCTTGTCACAGCACTGTGTAAGCATCATTCATTTAACTGACTACAACACACACATTACTGATTTAAAGAGTTATTGTCCGTAAACAACGTATAATTGTTTTTGTACTTATATGAAGTAGAACTCCTAGAGATGCACTTAATAACTCACATGTCAATGAGTGTTTACAGCTCATTTATCACAGTGAACTTGAGAGTAAGGATACAACCGACAGTAGGTGGTCTGTTTCATATCTTGATCTTTTCCTCAACATTGACCCAGATGATTGACGACCTCAAAATATAATCTATTTTCAACTTTCCAATTGACAACTTTCCATCTCTCAGCAGTGAAGTACACTCTAGATATCTAAGTTAATACGTTACGCTCGTGTATGTTCACACTATACAGTCTTCATTAACAGAAGTGTGTTCCTTACATTAAAACTGCGCAAACAGAGTTTTGAGGAAGATTGTCTAAAAAAGACACTACATTAGTTTTATGGTAACCATCACAAATTGGTTGACCAAACAGATATGTCGGTGTTTCAACTCACAAGCTATAATTTTTCGCAGTCTTAGGTCTTTAGCCACCAGTATAAACATCTGATCTGTACTGTCTTATTCCCGATTGTGACATTTTCCCTGGATGAAGGATTCGCATGGCGGTTGATGCATGCATAGGAGGAGACATTTATCCTGTCAACGCATCCTTTTGGAGTTTATGAGATTCATTCAGTTTTTACCTGTTACCTTGATGTGTCTCTTCATAATCGATTTACCAGATCATGAGCATCGGTAAACAATTTTTGCCTTGATACCATCTTAAATAGCGAGACAATAGTATGCAAATCATAACAAGTATAACGTGAGCCAAGGCTCCGTGTTGAAGACCGTACTTTGACCTATAATGGTTTACTTTTATAAATTTTGACTTGGATGATGTGGATGGAGAGTTGTCTCATTGGCACTCATACCACATCTTCTTATATCTATATAAAGTATAATTTCTGTTCAAATAAAAAAGAAGGGCCATTTTTTCTAAATTTATTTCATTCTTGTGCCAATTTCTAAAATTCCTCCAATATTTACTAAGTGTGACAGTATTATAGTAAAAATAAGCAGATTTGCCGACAAGACAACTATTCATAGATAAAAGGATTAAGATGGGATCATTGAAGAGTCTCCGTATGGCCTTCAATACCTAATGAGAAAACCAATACAATATAGTAAACTATAAAATTTAACCTGGAACAGTGGTGTACAAATAGTAAAAACATCGATCCATATCGTGGACTTTATGATCAATCTTTCGAATTGAATAAAGATGACCCAAAACTGAAATTTTGATAAATACTTTTGACAAAACTAGTAGTTATCAAGAAAATAAATCAGAAATGAAAATAACACTGTTGATTAAGTGCGTCCATTCAACTTCAACGCGGAAACCAAAACATTTGAGAGCCATTTGAATACTGATTACATGTAAATGCACATATATGACACAAACAGTAAGCTTAATTTGTAAGAAAGCAAGGACAAGGGGATTGTAAAATTTATAAAGGTTTTTTCCGGGTGTATTTTAGTGTAGACGCCACATAATCAACCATCAAAATTACCTCCGAAGACTGCCGACGGTCATATTTCCCGATATAAACATAAATATAAATATAAAAAGATATCGAGCACGTGCAATTAGATTAGTTTAGGTCTGTTTGATTTCATGTTATAAGTTACAAAATATGTTTATCATCGTTTTTACCTGTCTAACAACGATTATTTGTGTGGATTGAATCAGTCAACGAAATGGTTCACCCTTGTTTCACTTTAAATGTTAAAATTCTTTTCCTTATAATACTTGAACAACTTGGTACATGCGTAATCAATGTCTAGCTAAGGGGTTAACTTGAAGGTCATATGAATACGGATTCAAAGAGGTTAAATTTGTTATGGTATTGTAATTATGATATTTATTTATCTTGGCCTAATTTGTATTGTGTGGCCTCATAAGATGTTTACATAGTTGTTTACAAAATAATAGAAATCACTTGAACAATCATAGATACTGATGGAATGATTAGAACTTTCTATCTGACTTACATAATAATTCTGGAATGATCATAATCTACGATGTGTAAAGTAAACTTCTACCGTATTCTAGAAGTTTCCGTTGTACAGTTTCTAGGAGTTTCTCTTCTACAATGTTCTACAAGTTTCTGTGACAGCTATATATACCGACACCGAAATTAGGCAGACAGACATTAATATACTTGGTTTCACAGAAATTCTCTGGATATGTTGGATTGACACTTTTATTTACGTTAACTACATCATACTAGATTGGACATATTCCTTACAGTTAAGAGAAGAATTCCGAATAAAGAAAAGACAATGGATCGGACATATATTTTAACAGTTAAGTTGACATTTCAATTTGTATGATATTTCTTGTAAACTTGTGTATAATAAATCTTGTTAAATTTTATTATTGATTTGTGTCTTTTGTTGGCTACAATTTAAAGGTGATTTCTGGCCGTAACAAATTATTGACTTGCAAATAATAATACATTAGCAATGTTTTGAAGCTTATTTTGACAAATTTTGGGCCAAGCTGACTGCTTGTAACGAAATATTATATCAAAATTCCGCTTTTTTTAATACTTAAAACAAAAAGAATCGTATTTTACTTTTTTTGTCTTAATCGTAGCTAATGGCCTTTTAAGACTATATTTTCAACCAAAACAAAATTTGTTTCGGATGAAATTCTATAAATTGTCTTTCAGATAAAAATCATATCATCAAGACATGAAAATTCTGAAATATTGTCTTCAATATGAGAAGAGCTTTCTGTTGTACCATTGATCACCACCAGATTTTGGTTGGGTGTATGTTGCCTATTTTTCTGTTGTACCATTGATCACCACCAGATTTTGGTTGGGTGTATGTTGCCTATTTTTCTGTTGTACCATTGATCACCACCAGATTTTGGTTGGGTGTATGTTGCCTATTTTTCTGTTGTACCATTGATCACCACCAGATTTTGGTTGGGTGTATGTTGCCTATTTTTCAGTTTTATTTGAGTGTTTATGGTGACTGTTGTTTGTCTTTTTATCGATTTTCTTTTTTAGTCAAGGTTTTATTGGTTTTTCTTCGACTTGTCGACATGGTATCTTCTGCATCATTTTATAACAGCAATATTTTGATCAGAAAAACCGATTGATTTTATGAAAATACATAAAATCGTAATCATTTGTTGCAGAATACTATAAAAACTCGTTCATATTGATGTTGTTGTTTTTTTTCTGACCCTGTGTGAAACAAATACAGTAGCAAATTGGCACTATCTCTTTATTGTTTAATTTCAAGCTGTCCGCAATTATTTTAATTGACTGCACTGAAGGTAAAACACTTACCTCTACCGATAAATGTGAACACATCAGGGCTTAAAATCTTCACTGTCAAGCAATCATAGAAACTTCCTTCAGGTATAATCCATCTGTAAAACATGCATATAGTAAATTAAATTGTTAATTTCATCACATGTACATACTTAACAATTTCAGTTAAACACACAAATAAAACTGATGTTTTATATAAACAGGTTTCTCTCAATCGGTTTATGACTTTTTAACAGCGGTATAATACTGTTGCCTTTTTTTAGCCATAAATCGAAGTTGTGTTTTCTGAATAAAGTGATAAATTTACACAGCAAAAAGAAGACAAAAACTAAAAAAAAAAATATAAACCGCCTCGGTGGTCTCGTGGTAGCGTGTTCGCCTCGAGTGCTGGAGATCGTGGGTTCGAACCCATGCCGGGTCAAACCAAAGACTTTAAAATTGGTATTTGCTGCTTCTACGCTAAGCACGCATTAAGGAGTAAGAGCAAAATACTGGTCAGCTCGGAGTCAGAATAATGTGTCTGGGTATGATGACATGTCTTCCTGCGGACTGTTACCTTGTGAACTAGCACTTTATGAGTCCGGCTAAGCGTGTCGGTCTAGTATAAAGCAGGGTTAGTATTCATATTATATTAACATGTTCTCGTCCTGAATATACATATTAATTTGCCGCTGGACGTTAAGGAGTCATCCATCATCATCATCATCATCATCATCATCATCATCATCACAATTCTGTTATTACTTAGCCCTTTATAGCTTCCTATACGGTGTGGTGATCTGTTGTTCCTGTCTTTGTCCTTTGTTTCACTATGAATATCAACACATCTACATAATTTGGTCTTTCCACTTTTCTGTGGAAAGAACTATTGTATTTGTTCTGATTATTATTTTTTTCTTCCGCCAAATTTTGTTCTCGCATAAAATTTTTGTTTCGCAATATGTCGCTAAGATATTTCTTATATAGTATCATACAGTTTACGCGCTTTTTATTTTCACCCATTCTAAGCCGAACACTTTTCTTTGTAAGAGTTATCTCCCTATTTACTGTTTATTAAGTGTGTGCATCTCCTTCGTAACAAAAAAGATATCGACAAACATTTTTTTCTAAATTAATATTTGGCTAATTTGGATCGAAGCGATTCGATGAAATTTTATAGGAGTTATCTACTTTTACCAAATAAATTTGTCAGTATGTTTTTTTAACTCATAAACCGTTGACCGTATAACCCTGGAATCTTTTTATTTGAGGCCCCTAGTTCTTAACTTAGAAAATGAGGTCAAGGTCAAAGGTCAAGGTCAAGTTCTTAACTTTGAATTTTCCTTGTTTTTGCATTTTCTCAAACACTTTTAAACATATATACAAAGAACAAGTGCAAAATGTTTGCTTTATTGTAATGAAGATTTTGTACTTTTTACAAAATGTTGGGTGACATATGAACTTTAAAAATGACAATCAGAAGTGACCTTTAGAAAACCGGAAGTAGCCATTTTTGCATTTTTTTCATGGAAAAGAACTCGGAATCCATATATTTTGTAATTTAAATAGATAATCACTAAAGACTAGAAGTGACTTTCCATAAACCGGAAGTGGCCAATTATCTCCTGGTTTACACGCAAAAGTATATAAAAACTATATATTTTTGGAATCAGTGTGAAAGAAGCTATCATATGAGAACGAAAGTGACATTTATTTCACCGGAAGTAGCACATTATCTCCCTTATTTCACTCAAAAGTATATAGAAACCACCTATTTATCGCATCAGTATTAAGAAACTAATGATTGGATGCCAATTTTAACTTTGAGTTAACTGGAACTAGCTTCTTTTTAATAACTTTGAAAATTGATGTGGAAAGACCTTCAATTGTTCTCTGAACAATTGGTTTTTAATTGTATATGTATTGGTGAGTCGAATTATTCAATGTGAAACTTCAAGTGTTACTATCAGGTTCAGATATAAAAGAAGACTAAAACAACTAAAAGACACTTCAAAAACAATAAAGCAAAGCGTTGGAGCATTCTGGTAAAAAGGTCAAACAGTTTTAGTTGTATGAAACATATGGTTTCACTTCGTCAATATCATGTTCACTTCGGTCTTAATGAATGTTACAAACAACACATTTTATAAGAACAATTTAAAAATACATTGTTAAAATCGAGATATGTATTGAATCATCAAATATCAAATGTTTGCATAAATGCAATTTCAATTTATGTATAATATGCGCATGTTTCAAGTATCGTGTTTTACTTCATTACCACTTAAGTCTTATATCAAATTTGTATATTTATCACAAGAAACGGAAAACTTGCCAATTTCTGCAGTTTTCTTTAATGAAAATGGGTTTATGTTTCATCTTAATCGATCTAATACTATAATTTAAATTAAAAGGAATCAAAACCCCAGTTTTGCTTTAAATTAAAATGTTATATAGACATCTTTAATTATTCGAAATAATATTGCCTAAAATCTAAAAACATAAGATTTACCTGTAGCACCATATGCTGAAAAGAAATTAATCTAAATTCAATATAAAAACTCAATTACTTGAACTATAATGATAAGTTAAGCAATTTAACCCTGTTAAAGCCTCTAAAGTATACTTTTGCCAAATATGATTGAGTTCAAAGTTTTATAACAAAATACAAAAGCAAAAATCCATGTTGAGGTCTATGTTTACAGAACAGTCGAGAAAACTGAATTATTCAAAGAGAAAACCGGGTATATCATTTTCCAACGCTTCATGGTAGGAATTATAATAACTAATATAAATTTTCAAAGAATATAAACATATGCTTTTGCTTTCAATGCGTGTTTTGGGAATAAATGTATCAGGAAAGCTCAACCAAACTTTGATTAAATATGGGCTAGAAAATAGTTTTGAGATTATAATTCGTTCTCAAAAATAACTGTTATTTCTATCAAAATATATGTCGTAAAATGTATTGGTGGTTCTAATTGTTGATTAAACATGTTAACTAATTAAATTAGTTGAACCACAAGTAATAACTAATAATAAAACTATACGAACCTCTAGCTACGAGAAAATTTGCATTTTCTTTATTGGCATCGAAACAAGCATCGCAAAACTTCCCACTTTCAACTGCATCTTCAATTAACAAGACAAATAAGTAAGACATCTGTTAAAATTAAAACAACTTCATCAAATTTTGGCACCTTAGTTTTAAATGGGCATTAGATGTCAAATTCGTGTTCACCGATTTGACTCTAATTCTGATATTTGATTTATAACATACTTAAACGTACATCAAAATTATAAACAGTCTAAAATAAACAATTAACAATGCACTGACTCGATATAATGTAGCAGTATTTCGGGTGTATTTAAGTCTAGACGCCACCTAATTAACCATCAAAATTACCTCCGAAGACTGCCGACGGTCATATTACCCGATATAAACATAAATATAAATATAAATAAATATCGAGCACATGGTATCTTCTGCATGATTTTATAACAGCAATATTTTGATCAGAAACTGATTGATTTTATGAAAATACATAAAATCGTTATCATTTGTTGCAGAATACTATAAAACTCGTTCATTTTGATGGTTTTTTTTCTATTTTGAACCTGTGTGAAACAAATACAGTAGCAAATTGGCGCTATCTCTTTATTGTCTAATTTCAAGCCGTCCGCAGTTATTCTAATTGACTGCACTGAAGGTAAAACATTTACCTCTAGCGATAAATGTGAACACATCAGGGCTTATAATCTTCACTGTCAAGCAATCATAGAAACTTCCTTCTGGTATAATCCATCTGTAAAACATGCATATAGTTCATTAGATTGTTAATTTCATCACATGTACATACTTAACATTTCAGTTAGATACAAAAGTATACAACTGATGTTTTATTTATACAAGTTTAGCCATAAATCGAAGTTGTGTATTCTGAGTGATAAATTTACACAATAAAAAGAAGACAAGAACATCAAAAATATAAACCGCCTCAGTGGTCTCGTGGTAGCGTGTTCGCCTCGAGTGCGGAGGTCGTGGGTTCGAACCCATGCCGGGTCAAACTAAAGACTTTGAAATTGGTATTTGCTGTTTCTCCGCTAAGCACGCGGCATTGGGAGTACGAGCAAAGACTGGTCAGCTCGGAGTCAGAACAATGTGTCCTGCGGACTGTTACCTTGTGAACTAGCACTTTAAAGGTCCGGCTAAGCGTGTCGGTCTAGTATAAAGCAGGGTTAGCATTCATATTACATTAACATGTTCTCGTCCTGAATATACATATTAATTTGCCGCTGGACGTTAAGCAGCCATCCATTATCATCATCATCATCATCATCATCATCAAAATGAAATGGTTTTATTTGTGAATTGTTTTCACAATCTGGTATTACTTAGCCCTTTATAGCTTCCTATTCGGTGTGTTGATCTGTAGTTCCTATCTTTGTCCTTTTATTTTGGTTGAAATTTGTTTCACTGCCAATATTAACACATCTACAAAATGTTATATGTATTGGTGAGTCGCATTATTCAATGTGAAACTTATAGTGTTAATATCAGGTTTAGAAATAAAAGAAGACTAAAACAACTAAAAGATACTTCAAAACAATAAAACAAAGCGTTTGAGCATTCTGGTAAAAGGTCAAACAGTTTTAGTTGTTTAAAACATAGTTTAACTTCGTCAATTTCATGTTAAAAGTAACTTGTCACAAACAACACATTTTATAAGAACAAATCTTGCCATGGCAAAGAAGAATATATATGATAAACAAGTGAGGATTTTAACTTTGAATATTCAACAATTCATGATATTTAATTGAAAGTGGGGCATGACCCTTCCCCATCTCCCTGCACAAAATATATGAGTAAGTAAACAGGTACTGTAACTGCAAATTGAGATATGTATGGTTTAGGGATCTAATTGTGTACAGTTTTAGAGATATCTAAACAAAAAATGAAAACAACACGTTATAAATTTCATGCGTCCGAAGAACTTTTCTGAATTAACCTTCATCAGGAACGCTCAAAGCCGAACTTTTGAAACCAAGATATGATATGAGAAGGATTTTGCATGACCCCTGGTATATATTACTTGTTTCACTAGGAAGATCATATCGTAGAAGAAAGAAGTAAAATAACAAACATACCGAACTCCAAGGAAAATTCAATCGGAGAGTCCCTTATCAAATGGCAAAAGCAAAAGCTCAAACACCCCAAACGAGTTGAAAACAACTGTAATATTCCTGACTTGGTACAGGCACTTCCTTATGCCGAAAATTGTGGATTGAACCTGGTTTTATAGCTAGCTCAACCTATCACTTGTATGACAGTCGCATAGAATTCCATTATATTGGCAACAATGTGTGAGCAAAAACAAACAGATGTAATAGGTAGAAATGTCAAAAATTGGGGAACAGCAGTCAACATTGTAATATAATCTTAATCAATATAAAAACAAATAACTATTTCAACAAAGAAAAACAAATTGACAACCAAAAGAAGTTTAGAATATATAGTTAAGTACTTAGGACCTTAAAATTTTTGGTATATTTAACACTTTACGATATAATGGAGCTGGGCATGAATCATAGGTACAAAACGTAGGAAATACCGTTAAGGTCTTTTATGACAATAAAGAAAATATACGTTAAAGAACAATGTATATGAACGGACAATATTTTATTAATTGCGTGTCGGCAGGATCCACAAAGGATAACAACTGGGTGCGTTAGAAAGCAAGATTATTTATGTATTGAGTGTAAATAAACAAAAAATTAGTTATTTCACCGTGAATGTCGAAGGGACTGTTAGAGGTTATCTTCATTAAAATAAAAGGTGACGACGATATACTATAAACACACCATTTGACGGAAATATACCTAGCAAAATATCATAAGTCAGTGTCAAAAGATAACATTTTTGCCCGAACGATTTTGTATGAGAAAAATAAACACAAATAGAAACAACCGCCAAAGGGTAGAAACAAATTAGATCGCCCTTCATTGTGTTGCCTCTGTAAATAGGGGAAAAGATATAGGAAAATATTTTAGAATTATACATTTGACTGCTCTGTAGGTTTTACAAATCTTTTCTATTATCATTAATTAATGTGTCCTTATTTTATTTTATGGACAGTAAAATAAATTATTACAATTTACTTTGTAACTACTCAGTCGAAATAAATTGATTCATTGAATGGTGTTTAACGCCACTTTCCTCACTTTTATGCTATTTCGTTGTGGTTATTTTTTATTGGTGGAGGAAGCTGGAATGCCCGGAATGAACCACAGAACTTCGGTAGGAAAACTGACAATCCTAGTTATTACGATTGAAATGGAATATAGAAATATAAGAAAAACTAGAAGCTCTAAAGAGCCGGTGTCGCTTACATTGATCGATTTGCATATTCAACAAAAAACACTCTCCAACATAAAAGACGAGAACAGAATTCATGACAAAAATGTCTGTTTTGTTGATCTTGTATTGCTGATAATTTAGTCTGTTTAGTGTCCCTTTTCTTCTTTTCATTTTTGCTCAAAACACAAATGAGGGTAAAAAATCCTAATTTCAGGGCAATCACTCCTACAAAGAGTGACAGTCTACTAACCATATCGGCAAAATTTGACTTGTTAGTAGAACTTGCCTTGTTGATCATTTTGGTGATTTAAGTGTTTATTTATCTATTATAATTTTAACATATAAGGCAGGACGCAAAAAGAAATTGTAAAACCGTCATCAAAGGGCAATAACTCTAATAAGGAGTTGTTGAACAATTTCCTCCATTTGTCTTAATTATAGATCTTGTCTTGCTGATCATTTTGCTTGTTTAAGTTTCTATCTATCTATTATAAGTTTTAAGATATAAGGCAAAACCCCAAAATTGGTAAAATCGTCATCAAGGGCTATAACTCTAATGAGAAGTCGACTGACGATTTCGACTCTTGCAGATTTATTTGTAGAACTTGTCATGCTGATCATTTTTACATTTTAAAGTTTCTCTCTATCTATTATAGTTTTCAAGATAATAGGCAAAAATAAAAAAATGGTAAAATTTGTCATTTAAGGAAATAACTCTATAAGAAGTCGCATGACAGTTTTGACGATTATGAACAATTGGTAGAGTTCATCATTTTAAACATTTGTGCCATGTCAGATTTTCTCTATTTATAACGGTTTTCAAAATAATAGACAAAACTTGCATTTTACCCTATGTTCTATTTTTAGCCATGGCGGCCATCTTGGTTGGCAGGCGGTGTCATCGGACATAAATTTGGGCTAGTAGTTTCAGAGGAGAAGATTTTTGTAAAAGTTAACGACGACGATGGACGACGGACGTCAAGTGATGAGAAAAGCTCACTTGGCCTTTTAGGCCAGGTGAGCTAACTAGTATTCAACTGTTTGTACATGTTAATGTTAAAATAAATATCTGATTAGTTGAGACTCTCCAACGTAGTGTAAAAATAAGAAGATGTGGTATCCTAACCACTAAATAAGAAAGCCATGTTCGAGGATATATATGGGGTTTACAGAATAGAGTCTGTTTCTATTATTTTATATAACTAGTTTTCAGAGCTGCACAAGACAGTAACATTCTGAAATATTCGAAAAGCTACTGATCAGTACTGTATTGAATGCATGCGAAATGTCTAAACAGCACTGAATTTACAGTAAGAAAATATCTGAAAAAGTTACTTTAACCCTTAATAAGTCGTAACGATTTCAGATTCAGACTTTCCATGTGATGTTAAGATCAAAGTGGTCGCTTAAAGGGGCATTAGCTGTCACATTCATGCTCACCGATTTGACTCAAATTCTCATATTTGATTGATAACATACTAAAACGTATATCCAAATTACAATAAGTCATATCTCGTAGCTAATGCCACTTTAAGACTAAAATTCGTAAAGAAGTAATATTGACCAGAACACTATTTTCTTCTCTGAACACTGATGTTTATAGTTTGTTCTTATGTTTTGCTGTTACGCCACTGTCCCATGTTCGGGGAGGAATGATCGCTCACAAACATGTTTAACACCGCCACATTCTTTATGTGCCTGTCCCAATTCTGTAGTTCGGTCGTTGTTGTTGTTCACGTCTGTCATATTTGTTTTTCCTAAATTGTTTTGTAATAAAATAGGCCATTAGTTTTCTCAATTGAATTGTTTCATATTTTTCATGTCGGGCCTTTTATAGCAGACTATGTAGCCAACCTTATATTTACCTAAATAAAGGTAACAGTAGTTAATATATGTTCAAATCTCATAAATCGATTAAAAAGACAAATACATAAACTCCATAAGGAGCGCCAAGATAAGCGCCTCCTGCTATGCCTTAGCCGGCATAACGCGCGGTTTAGATATCAATTAAATGCTTTTAAAACAGCGATATTGTTTATATATGTAACACTCAGAAACGTGTCCATCCTCCGAAACGTGTCCAATTCCCAAAGCGTTTCCATATGATGTCACTGAACTGCAAAAACATATCTAGTTGCTAAAGGGCGCCAAAATGTGTTTTTTCATGAACGCCCAATCGTGTCCATTCCCTCAAATGTGTCTATTTGAAGCCCCAACGTCTCCTTTTTGTGAAAGCTCCATGGTTTTCATATCTTAAGAACGCTCAAACATGTCCTACCTATTGAATTGATGGTTAACATGTTGTCGTCCTAAATATGCATGAAATAATTGCCACAAAATGTTTAGCAAGCAACAATCAAACCATTATTTTCTATTAGTCGATTATTATTAATTTAATTAACATAATGTGACAGTTAAATAGATGATGAACATTTGAAATGACTCACATCTTGCAAAAAAATGAAAACAACACGTTATAAATTTAATGCGTCCGAAGCGCTTTTCCGGATTTACCTTCATCAGGAACGCTCAAAACCGAATATTTAAAGGTTAAAAGGAAGTAATTAAAGATGACTGGCGCCACCTAGATTTCACACCCAAGATAATAGGTAGAAGTAAATTTATTTTCTGCTGCCCTGGTAATTAGAAATAAAAATTGAAATAGTGAGAAATGAGTGTTGGCCATTGGTGTAGAAATAGCGAGATATTTAGAGGAAACTCTCTGCGACGAGCAACATTTTCTGTGCCAAATTTAGCAAGGGGTGTTCTTCATTTATACTATTTCGAAAATTCCGGAACCGTTGAGTACCCTTAAAAAATGCCATTTTTCTATCAAAAAAGCTGCGGCACCATATGTGTTTTGCAGTGTTAATTACACCCAAAGGTGTTGATAATTCAGAATTCGACATTGTTTTCAATGGATCTTTTATAGTGAAAACGCAGGACCCAAAAAGGCTAACATTGTCGCCTATGTAAATAATTACTTCATTGTAACCTAAAAGCCAAGGATGTATAAGAACCGAAACTGTTGAAGAGCTATATGACCAAAAGTACCTAAGTTGCAAGTTACACATATTGATTTTAACTAAAACGTTATTGGCGTCGCTGAGGATATATTAGCGCTAAAAGTTTTGAAACGTTCTGGCGTTTTAAAGTGGACACGTTTTGGCGAATAACAATTATCGAACACGTTTTGGAGATGTGAAATCAGATACGTTTAGGCGATTTGGGATTTTAAGGACACGTTTTGGCGAAAAAGACACGTTTGGGGTAAATCGGACACGTTTGGGGGGATGGGCATGTTTGAGTGTATTACATATATTCCGACGGTAAAATCACAAAACGCTTTGCGAGTACTTGATTATGTCCAATCCTAAAACTGGGCTTGATATTTTATGATTTCCAAATTATTTTTAAAAGATGATATGCAAGTATCCTCAATAATCATACATTATTTCAAATAAGAAAAGAGTGTCTAACAGATTTCGCCCGCTTACAGCAATGTTTACAATAGGATGAAAGAGCATCTTTAACGTCCTGACGACATTCTTTCAAATTATGCCTAATGGAGGACGATATGTTGGTCTCTTTTCAGAAAGTTCATAACTTTGGTCATGAACAATGTTGAGGTCCTCTATAATAGCAGGGCCCTAAGGATATTTTGACTTCGATGTGTCATTGTCTCATGTAGAGAAAGATATTATTTTTACAATTTCTAATCGGTCGTTTGATTTTACTAATGTGGGTTCACTTTATATTTATTAGTATAAAAAATAAAAGGAAGTTCCATGATTTCAGAAAGATTTATCAACACATGGGAATATTATATGGTGACAAGAAGCTGTAATAATATATATGTGTACACTCATAAATTGAACTGAAAAACGATAAATTGTCTGTTAATCCCTAGACTCTTTACGTCTGTTAATCTTTAGAAAACTTATTATCCTTCTATTAATCTCTAGACAGCATGCTTTTATTTTTCCATGAGTGTTCACATATCGTATATGTCAGTGAACTTGATATTAAGGATACTACCGAAAATAGAAGGTCTTTTTCATACCTTGATCTTTTTCTCGATATTGAAACAAATGGACGACTTTAGACAAACGTAATGATTTTAGTTTTCCAATTGTCAACTTCCCATTTCTCAACAGTAACTTACCCTCTACTCCGTCGTATAGCGTTACATATCTCTGTTAATACTTTACACTCGTGCATGCTCACACTTTACGGACTTCGTTAATATGGGTGTGTTCCTTACACAAAAACTGCACCGCCAGAATTATGAGGAAGAACGACTGAAATTAACACTTCATACACTTTACGGTCACCATCACGAATTAGTTGACCGAATCGATGTGTCATTGTCTCAACTCACTAGCGGTATATTTCCGCTATCTAAGTTCTTTAGATGCCAGTATAGTCGTCTGATCGGTGATTTTACTTATTGTGACTGACAGTGGATTTGCATGACTGGTGATGCACGCATAGCAGGATATCCTTATCCTGTCTTTTAACCCGGTATCGCTCGTTTTTTAAGTTCATACAATTCCTTCAGTTTTTGTTTGTAACATTAATTTGTCTCTTCTTAATCAATTTACGAGATCTGAACATCGGTTAACTACTGTATATTTTGTTGAACCAAAGGTCTATTAAACCATAGACAACTTACTTTAACCAAATATACGGACCGTTGATCTCCAAACATACCAGATCAACAGTGAAGACATTTACTGTCAAAACAGCCTCTGAAGGATTACATTTACTAAATGTCATAGTCCCCTGTGAAAATTGGTTTGATGGATCTCGCGGATCCTGCCAAATAAATGTTTTGCCAATCCATTCACAAGGAAATTTACACAAGGTAGATCCTGAAATAGAAATGTGTACTGTAAATTGCCAGAAAAACTCCATTGGTAGATCTGCAATATTTTATATGGTGAAATCGATGCCCTGTCCTTTTTAGCAAACTGAAATGTATATAATTTAGTTCGCCTGATCAAAAATGTGTCTGCGAGCCCTCTTGATTTCTATAACAAATAAAAGGGACAATTTTTTGTTTAAATTAACAGTGATCTACATGAAATTACATTTTACTCGATCAGAAAACATATGGCGTAACCTCCAATATGAGAGCAACCCAACGATATAATTGACTATAACTTTTACAGGTCACAATAAAGGTCACAATACAGTCATATTGCAAACTGTAAATCGCCTCAGTTTAATAAAGATGCGAAGTGATTCAATAAGGGTGACCCAAGATTTGATGTGTTGGCAAATTCCATAAATTATTGACCACAAAGGAGACACTAATATTCTAGCTTTCGAGCGTGTACCAAGTGAAAATATATAAATGTTTACTGAGCTCTTACCAAACATCACTATCAGTGGACTAACCATTGAAGTACATACAATAGATATCAATAAAAAAAACTTTAACTTATATATCGGGTTACAGTAGAACCATATGAGTGTACGAGTTGCATATATTGCTAGGTAATTATTAAAATTCAGTTATAATTGAGAAAGAAAGGCTTTGATATATAGACATGAAGCATTGAATATGATTTAGCAATTTCAGCATTTATTTTATTTCAAATGTAAGATTTTTTTTTTTTTTTTGGCATATGGAAGCACTGCCTTAATGTAGAACAGACTGTGATCTCTGACAATGAAAACAAATATGGGAGAAGGATGCTTTGGTAAACTTGAGTTGTTAAGTATTTTCATTCCATAACCTCTTATTGTGTAGACACGTTTTACCGTAACTGTATGATACACTTAAAGAGGCAAAATATATTTCCTGATCCCGAACATTGCTTTCTGTTCGTACCAGGCAGGGTGATACAATTCAATTTATTCTTCAGATGAGTTGGTTCCTTTTATCATGTTTATATAAAATACAAAGTTAAGTTGAAAGAGAACTATTACCAAATGCTAACATCGTTATTACATTTTTTTCGGAAAAGGGGGAGAGGAGTTTACAGCCAACCAGTATTACTAATAACTCATCACTCGTACTTAGTTGTAATTTTAAAATCATTTAAATCGAATCTTTAAGTCATAAGACATAAGAGATATATTATAGTAACTTGCCTGGAACTATCAAAACAGATGTGAACAGAAGAATATTCACGATTGTCGTCATTGCTACAACCATGTTTTTTTTTCTAATCAGATGCCTGTATTGTACTTTCATTAATAGTCAACATGATAGAGATGTTAATGTTTTATAGTTAGTTGACATATTGTCTTCAACATTGTTAAACTCATGTTATATTACAAAAAAATAGCAAAAGGTTTAACCCTTATAGAACCTTTAAACTCAGATTAACTCGTGTGTAACAGGTTGTGTTTATCATTTGTTCTTTTTAACCTTGGTATTATGTAAAATGTACAAGTTATTTTAGGCAAAAAAACAAACAAAAAACTTGATGCTTGCAATTTTTTTTCCTAAAGATTATTATTTTAATATACTTTTTTTCATATTGGTTTGGAAATAATAATTTTGTAAACTTTGTTGTTTTAGACTTGTTTTCATTTTGTGTACGGTTTATTATTAAATGAAAGTATTTTTAAAGACAAAATATTTAACATTCAATAAATGAATTTATTAGATATTTGAAGAAAAATTTGATAGAAAATATTCGATATTACGAATAGTGCATGGTACATGTAAATTACCGGATTGAAAGATGTGTTTCCAGTTAGGAAATATTTACCTGATTCACTGCAAAAAAATATAAAATTGAAATTAGTACATCATTTTATCACATATGAATAATGGGCTTATAGAAAAAATCCTAAAATTAATTAATCTAACAACATAATTGTGCGACTAGTTTTGACATAAGTTAGTGAAAGTATCAACCTGTTAATGAATTTGCATCTACTTTTGAAAATTTCAGGTAACGTTTAAAAAGTGCTATTGCTACCTGATTGATCCTTCATGCTGCATAAAATATAAGAAAAAAATTGAGAATGGAAATAGGGAATGTGTCAAAGACACAACAACCCGACCAAAGAGCAGAAAACAGCCGAAGTCCACCAATGGGTCTTCAACACAGCGAGACAATCCCGCACCTGGAGGTGGGCTTCAGCTGGCCCCTAAACAAAATTGTGTACTAGTTCATTGAAAATGGACGTCACACTAAATCCGAAACATATAAATGAACTAAAATTTAAAAAAACACACAAGACTAACAAAGGCCAGAGGCTCCTGACTTGGGACAGGCGCAAAAATGCGGCGGGGTTAAACATGTATTGTGAGATCACAACCCTCCCCTATACCTCTAGCCAATGTAGAATAAACAAACACACAGCAGTACGCACAGTAAAACCCAGTTTAAAAGAAGTCCGAGTCCGATGTCAGAATAGGTAACAGAAGAAACTAAGCAAAATGACAATGATACATAAATTAACAAAGGACTACTAGCAGTTACTGACATGCCAGCTCCAGACCTCAATTAAACTGATTGAGAGATTATGTCTTCATCATATGAAAATCAAACATAATCCCTCCCGTTAGTGGTTTAGTATCATTCCATCATAAAATATATGAGAAGAACATAACCCGTATCATGCCAACAACTGGTTTTAGAATAAATGTGTTTTTATTTTCGATGCAAAGACCCTATGAGTGAGTCAATATTAATTCCAAAATATGCCATCTATATGTCATGTATCTAAATTTCTTAAACTATGGATAATTTCTACATTTATTTGGGTTATCTTCAAATGCATCTCTTGTGTTAACTCGACATTCCTATTTAAATTAAAACATAATTAGATATACCGTATAACTGCTAGTTTCATCAAATGGTCTTCTTGTATTTTGTATTTATTTGGAAAAAATGTAAAATAACAAAAATACCGAACTCCAAGGAAAATTCAAAACGGAAAGTCTTTTATCAAATGGCAAAATCAAAAGCTCAAACACATCAAACGAATGGAAAACAACGGTCTTATTCCTGCCTTGGAATAAATATATGTCTGATAATGATGTAACAGTATAAATATATACAATGAATGAGACATGATATTAGAAGACGGAAAAATTACATGTTTTTTTAGTTAAAAAAAAAGAGGTGAGGCAAATTTCCCATTTTCAAAAAAGTCTTTCAATCTTTACTTAATTTCAAAGTAACATAGATTCATGAGTTTACTTCATGGTTATAACCACATGCACTTGTCTCTGAAAAAAGCCCTTCTATACATCTTAAGGTATAAAAGTATTTTTCTCTTAGACATTTCCCTGTGGTTCGATCAATTTTAGTATGGCTTATTTCGAAAATTAAAATTATATTTATTATAATTGGAGTTTATTAAGAACTTGTCACCTCACTCTATTGGGCAGTTAATTATCTTTGCACACGGTCTATGACGTGACAGTGCACATTCAATTCTAATCTAATTTTGCTACGTCATTACTTCACACGATGTTTGTGTATGATATGTGTCTGCAAGTAAAACATGAAATTCTATGGTTTTGGTCAGCTCTTTGACTTATAACTGTGTTTTTTGTTTCTTTTACATCAAAAGGATTTATCATCATAAAGAATAACTTTGCGTATAGTGATGTTTTATATATTGGACATATAATTATCTGTGTTATTCGTTCGTCTCGTTATGGCTTCCAAAAGGAGGGATACTAGGAAAAGGACACGTGGTCCAGAACTAGACCCTAATAACCCGAATAATTGGACATCGACAGAGCTGAAAGATAAATACGCTTCGCTAGGAATCAAAATATCCGAAAACTTTACTATTAAAAATTAAGACGTATTTTCTTTGATAATAACAAAAGTAGTCCGGAAAATTCCGACAGTGGAAATACTGAAACAACCAACACCGGCGCAACTTTGAATGCTTCTCTAGCATCAAATGTAGAAGATGACGTTATTTTATCGTCTTCAAATACGCAAAATTCGAACCTATCCGGCCAAATCCGTCAGCATCTTCCTCGCGGATGAATACAGTGGAGCCTACGCCTTTACCAGTAGTAGGTGCTTCTGCGCATCATAACAACGCATTTCCGCCCAGGGCTGATCTCGATGCGCTTGAGAATGCTCTTGTTAATAACACCTTACAACTGTGTCAGCAAGTTATTGCCGGAGTTCCTAAACAGACTAATAAATACAACTTGCATTAATATTCCGCCATGAACTTTAACCCTGGGCCTTGATCAACATTTCCCGTTAACCAAAATACATTTGGTGTTCAAAACCCTACATTGGGAGAATTTGTAAACCCCAACCAGATGAATCTCCCGAATAGTTTCGGACCACAAGTTCCAATCTTTGCCATGCAAAACCAACAAGTGCAAATGTCAAAACATGGATATCCCGCCACAGCGTTTTCCGGTGTTGATATGGTATCTCCAGAGATTCGCACTAAAATTATCTCAGGTAAAGACATCAACTTAAACATTCTCCTTCTTCCGAATTATGAAACACCCAATAACCAAAAGTTTAAAGAAAACGATGACCATTTAAAACGAAATTTAACACTAGACGAATTTATTATAGCTTTTGGAAGATACAAAAAAATGATTTGTCAAGTATTTCCAAACAGGGCAGAAGAATTAGATTCTTACCTATCCCACATCATCGAAACCGCTAATGTGTGGCCAGCAAAGTTTTTTGAATACCACAAAATGTTTAGTGCTAAATGTTCAATTATGTTACAAGAACACAACATTAAAAATTGACTGGTCTAGGGGTGATTTGGAGTTGAGACAAATGGTTTGTGCTGGCTCAACGGTAAATATGTGTAATTTCTGTTCATCAACACTACACAAATCATCTATTTGTCCAAATAGCAGGGGATATCAGAATTCTAAAATTCAACCTCCGTATCAAGACAAATATGGAAGAGATATTTTGCTTCATGATGGAATGCAAATTTGCAACAATTTTAATCAAACAAAAGGTTGTGTCAACCCTTACTGCCGATATGCCCACGTGTGTAAAATCTGCAAGAAAACCCATGGAAAGTTTGAATGTTCCACAAATAAAGCTATGCCAGGAACCCAACAACAGGAACAAAACAAATCATTCCCAGCTAGACAGCTCAACACTTAATCAAAATCACTAGATTTTATTGATACAAAGACGTTCCATCAACACCTATTAACATTGACCAACTAGAAAAGGAACTTTTAAATCATCCCGATAGGCATTTTGTGAACTTTTTATGTAACAGCCTTCGTAATGGATTTGATATGTTAGTTTCAGATGTTAATTTACCTATTTATGAATGTAAAAATTCTTTAACTGCCAGAAAAATCCTGAAGTAGTCACAAATTTATTACAACAGGAGGTTGATAAAGGTTTTTAAAGGGCCCTTTTCTCAACCCCTTTTAAAAGTTATAGAGTAAGTCCATTGGGTATTGCAACACACAAGTATTCCAAAATAAACAAAGGCTTATAATTGATTTAGCATCTCCTCATAATTTAGATGAGCACTACAGTGTAAATGATTTGATAAATAAAGACCTATGTTCCTTGACATACATTAAAATTGATGATGCTATTAATGTGATTTCGATTAATATGCAAGCTAGACTTCCTTTAGACAAAGTAAACAGAATCACACAATTCATTAGTTTTGTTTTAGATAAAAAAAATCTTGCACACGTAGAGAACTCGAACAATTACTTACATCTTAACTTTGCTACAAGAGTAATTTTGCCAGGTAGGGCATTCGTTACTTACCTTTATAGACTGATGTCTTCTGTCAAAGAGAGTCACCACTATGTTCATTTAAATAAAGAGTGCATGTAAATCTGATTTGACAATGTGGCTACAATTTTTGTCAACGTGGAATGGAATGAACATGTTCTATGAATCTCATTTAACCTCTGCAGCGGACATGCATTTATTTACGGATGCTTCATCTACCATTGGTTTTGGAGGTTTTTATCAAGGGAAATGGTTTTGTGACACTTGGCCAAAAGGCCTTCCAACTATTTCAGATAAAACTCTATCTATTGCTTTTTTGGAGTTATATCCTATCGTGATGTCAGCTGTTTTATTGGGAAAAGGATGGTCTAAAAAGCGTATTTTATTTCACTGCGACAATCTAGCGACTGTTATTATTCTGACTAAAGGTCGTTCAAAAGATCCTATAATCATGAAACTGATGAGACGTCTTGTTATGTGTGCAGCAAAATTTAACTTTGCATTTTACAGCGAATTTGTGCCGGGAAAAATGAACTTAATTGCTGACTCTTTATCTCGTTTACAGAGACCAAAATTAAAATCAGTATTAGTAGGTTTGAAAAAGAAGCATGCCATTATGCCTAAGAGAATTCGTTTACCTATAACTTTTGATATTTTACACAGAATGTGTTTTTTACTACGCAATTGTATTTTTGATAGTTTTACAGATGTTTTAATAGAAGCTGCATGTGTAACAGCTTTATTCTGGTATTTAAGATGTGGTGAATTTTCTGTTCATGATACAAAAAAAATTTGATCCTGAATCAAATTTGTGTCTTAGTGGTGTTCAAATATCAAATGACTGTATTTTTGTGCACCTAAAGAAATCTAAGACTGATCCTTTTAGGTATGGTATTACTATTCCTTTGTTTAAAAACTTTTCAGATATATGTCCTGTAGTTGTACTTCAAAAATACTATAGTCTCAGAATGAGTATTTTTAGCAATTCTGAGTCCTTTTTTATTACTAATAAAGGTGATCCATTGTCAAGAATTTTTTTCATTTCTCATGTAAAATGTACATTAGACAAAGTAGGATTATCAAGTGAAAAGTATAACGGTCATTCATTCAGAAGTGGTGCTGCAACTACTGCACACAAAGCACGACTGGAAGATCATCTTATTCAAACTTTGGGACGATGGTCCTCAGATTGTTATACCAAATATATTCATACCTCTCCAGATGTACTTAGACAAGCTCAAATTCAAATGACCTCTACTTTGAACAGTTAAAATTTGTATTGACAGCAAGGAGCGGATTGATTTTTATTTTTATTATTATTCAACTTGGGGCTACAGCTGCAAGCATCTGTATTTGGCTATTTCGATACAAATTTTTTAGTCAATCTATAAAAAATTTATCTCAATTCCAAGTTTCAAGATTTAGCTAGAGTTATCTCCCTTTGCATATGGAGATAGAACATTATACATTATTGGTTTTTACTATGCAGTTGTATAAGTCCCCAGTTGCCATATTGTAAATAAATTTACATGTTTTATATTCTTGAATAAATAATAGTTTAGTACTTAGTCTTTGTATATATTAGTATACTTCTCATCACGCTTAGTTTATTACAAACTGCAGACATGTGTCTTTTAGAAATTGAGGTTTGGGTTTATGCATCTGAGACAGCAACTCAAGGCAAGAATTATCATTTCTGTGTTTAAAGAGTGGTATGGGTAAAATGAAAGAGACATTAATTTGGTATTAGATATAACCACGCTATATAATTGGTCTAGAACAAGTGAAGTTATAAACCATACTATAAACACCTGTGGATAGCTCAAAACCGCATTTTTGACAGATTTTGGCAAATACTCCAGATCTTTACTTATCTCAAAAATGTATGACATCTAACATCAAAACCAAAATAATTTTGGAAGTAAAGCTATAAGCTGTGTTTTCGGATACAAATTAGTTCAATATAGTTATCGGCGTTTTTCGATGCTTTTCAAAAACACGTAATAAAAATATAAGCATATTAAAGGGGCATTACCTGAAATTGTGAAAAAAAAATTAAAATACGATTGTTTTTGTTTCAAACATTTAAAAATCAGCCCCGGTTTGGTTGGGGTTCGTGTTGCTTAGTCTTTAGTATTCTATGTTGTGTTTTGTGTACTGTTGTTTGTCTTTTGGTCATTTTCGTTTTATTTTGCCATGGCGTTGTTATATTTTTTTTTTTATTTATATATTTGACTTTTAGATTCTTCTACATTTAAGTCCGTTTGCTCCACATATAGTCATATAGTAAACAATAATAGCATAATCACACCACATATTTAGACCTCTTCTGGACATTTGAAGGTCCCTACTATGTATTAGTTACTTAAACTACACAAAAAATTCATCTAGGTCTCTAGTAAGTGTTCTAAAACTAATATTTCAGTGCTTTTAACTAGTTCCTTTACTACTATCAAAGAACTTATCATTAATTTTTGTATTAAAATATATGAAAATAGTGCAATTAACTATTTTGGAGTGTAAAAAATTCTTTTTAGGTTTTATGTAAATTACGTGCTTTTGATGGTCCTTTTGATTCTGTTGACAGTTTTGACATTTCAACATCTTAACACTACAATTCCACAAAATCTTATCAAACAAAATTTTTCCTAATATTTAATTAAATGGTAGTTTGATAAATCTGAATGCAAATATATTTGCTGCAACTCATTAAAAGCCTTCTTCTCTAATGAGAAAGGTAAATATGCTAGATATACTTACCGAAGGTGTGATGAGACGATTGAAGCTGTTAATTTTCTCCTTGATAATATTTATGTACGTTTCGGCAATAAAGTTTACCGACAGATTGTTGGTATTCCTATGGGCACAAATTGCGTCCCTTTAATAGCAGACTTGTTATTGTACTGTTATGAATCACAGTTTATTACCAAACTCAGTAAAGACCCGTCTAAATTGCATTCAATTGATAATTATAACAACACTTACCGTTATCTTGATGTTATTTTTTCGTTAAATAATGATGAATTTTCTAAATATATATTGCCGAAATTTACCAAAAGGAACTTACTTTAAATAAATCAAATATAAACGGTACTAACTGTCCTTTCTTAGATTAAGATATTTCAATTTTACACTGGGCAAAAGATTACGACAAAAGGGACGATTTTTCGTTCCCTATTGTTAATTTTCCATTTTTGGACGGTGATGTTCCTTTGGCACAATCTTATGGTGTCTATATATCATAACAAACTCGTTTGCTATGCCCGTGTCTGCGGTGACGTTTTGGATTTCAATGAAAGTAATCTATGTATTACAGGCAAATTATAAAGTCAGGGATTTCATTACAATAAATTACTTAAAACCTTTACTAAATTTTTTCATAGATACAAAGATTTGGTTTGGAAGTTTGGCTGTACCTGTAGAGAACTTATTTCAAATGGGAAAGCACATCCTAATTTTTACGGAGATGTTGTTTACCGAGCCCGGAAATTTAGTTACGATCCGGGTAAACTTATCGATACTTTAAATTATCTTATTCTTAAAGATCACTAATTCAACACTGTAATTAGATCTTTGAATATTGTTTTATTGGTATAAATATTGATTTTGTTATCAGTAAATTAAAAGCAAGCTAATATAATGTTTATGTACATATGTACATTCAGGGCTCTACAATCAGTCGATACCTGTATCTTGGAATTGCACAAGGTCATGTTTTTCTCCAGCTGTTAATGACGTCTTTATACTAAATCAATTGCATGTTGGATGTGTAATGATTGATATTTTAGTCTTAGATGCATGATTTTTTTATTAGTTGTTATTGGCTTTGAACTAGCTGTCAGTAACTGCGAGTACTCTCAGATCTGTACTTAGTGTCTTTTTTTGTTGCTGGGATGTATAAATACCCTGCCAAATCCGGTTTGTGTTTTTGTTAAATATGTTTTCTGCTTTGTATCGATCTGATAATTTAAGCCCTTTTCAATTGATTTAAATAGTTTGTTCTTATGTTGTACTGTTACACCACTATCTCAAGTTACGGGGAGGGTTTGACGCCAACAAACTAGTTTAACCCCACCACATTCTGTATGTGCTGGCCCCAAGTCAGGAGCCTGTAATTCAGTCGTTGACGTTTGTTGCTATATATCATATTTGTTTTTCTTTCATTGTTTTGTACAAAATCATTTTTCATTTCAGGACCTTTTATAGCTGACTATGGGTTTTGCTCATTGTTGAAGGCCGTTGTCTTATTGGCAATCATACCACATATTCTTATCTTTATTTATATTATGAGTTTGAATGCCCCTTTGGTATCTTTCGTCTCTCTTTTAAAAAAGCGGAATATTGAAATAATATTTCGATTTTAGCTGTCAGTTTGATTCAATTTGCTGAAAAGAAGATACAAAACAATCGTAAATGTATTATTGGCTTGCAAGTCAATACTTCAACCTCATTTGAACCGGTATTCATGTAACCCTAACTTTAGCTGAAGATGGGTCACTATTTTAATATAAACCATCTAGCGTCTTTGGTTTGAAAAATCAACCATTCTGGAACCACGATGTTTGACCTATGAAGAAGATACTATACACAATGTAATTAAACATCAAATGACTTAATTACAAAAACATCTATTCATTTGCAAACAATGACAGTCACTGACAGTTCCGGCACAAAATGTTTAAGTCTCTGAGTTAATAAAAAATAGAAGTAGAAACTGCAGATGGAAATGGGTAGTAATCATTTGAAATTCCGAAGAAAAAAAGGCGGAATACATCAAGGGGACATCAAAACTCTTAGTCAAACTACTAAGTATTATTAATTGCTTCTCAATTTTTGCAGAACAATGAAAGATCTGATCATTTTGATGTATGGGATTGCTAATAAAACTAAACTTGTTTCTATTTCTGAAACTTTCAAATCTACTTTCAGCTGTATACGCAAACACCAACTGGGATACTGAAAATCATACTTGATTTCCATGGTCTATATATTAAATCTGGACCACAACGGAATCCCTATAATTATTTTCTAGTTTGAACTTGCAGTTTAGAAGTTGTATACTTTATGTATTCTTACTACTGGACGTTAAGCAACTAATAATCAATCTATCAATCAATTTGTTCTGCCGGTTCAGTAAGTAAGTCGCAATGTATGCTGAATGATACAATGCTTTTGCTTGAAGTTATGTATGGAGATTGAATCGAATTCGTCATGAACAATTATCACTACTATCTTGTCGCACATCTTTTGCCTCAAAAAGTGTAATTTATTCCTTTTTTCAGTTGCCTTTGACAAATTTTATGTGATAGCAATACTGTATAAAAAAGCATAATTGACTTTACATTTGAATATACTTTTTAAGCACTGGGTGAGTAAATCTAACAGAAAAGAAATGCAACATGCAGTCGAAAATCGTCCAATTGATTCAATAAGCATTATCGTATGATTTTAAATTGATGTTGAATAATAGCTGATACATTGTGGTTTCATTATGAATATTTAATATAAATAAAAGTTGAACTTCCGCAAGTAGGTCGAGTTTACGGAAAATTTCATAGTCAAAAGGGTTATGATGGTCTTTCTGGTCATGCCTTTAAGCAACCACTTGAGCCGCTATGGTATGTACGGTAAACGTCACATGAATTATGCAGGCGTCACACTGTCCCGTAATTGACACCAGATGGACAAACGGTAAAGGAAATGTTCAAATTCGGGAATGATCGTAAACATATCGGGTCATTCGTGAGGACATCTTAAGCTATAGTATGACGACCGGTTGAGTTTTCAGGCTCCGGCACCAACTTCGTGAACTGTGGCAAAATCTTTGGCATGCCAAAAAATTTCCGAAAGGCCTTGCGAATCTTTATTTTCGTGTTGAATTTGTATGTCAATTTTGCCCATCGTAATGCCATTGTGAGAACATCTTGTCAAATCATGTCGTCTTCGTCTTTACTTCGTTTGATCATCGGTGCCATCAGGGATTTTCACTTTATGGAGACAATACGAAGGAAACAAGAAGCTGTCCGATAACCAAAGGAAGGCCACACGACTACGCGAAGCCCTAGCAAGGCCATCGTGTAGCCGTCGTATTATACAGTAGTACGATGACATCGAGATTGGACCACGGTGTTGGCGAAGACAGCCGAATTTGAGAAGAACACGCGTTTCACGTGTGTTATGGTAACGTGGACATATAAGAAGCCAGCCTCAGAGCATCTTCCTCAGACAGTCCTGGACAACTATACAGAACAGAGGCTGTGTACCTCCCCAAGCTTCAATCATAATTATTCACGATTCAGTTCCTGCAGAATGGCATACTTTTATGATGAGACATTCAGGAAAAAGAAGGCAGCATATCTTTGTCATACCTTGCTAATTACCTTTCTAATATTCGACAATGTCCTTAACTTATTTGCTTTTTATTTTCCAGTGCAGGTACAAACTAAGGCGAAGGAGGAAGCCGAGGTCTATATAGGTCAGAAAATGACTGTATGAAAAAAAGAAGAGAACGCTATGGCCACTATAGCACTCTACTAAAGGAGCTGAAGACAGGCTTCTACGATGAGGTCCTGCGAAGGGTATAAGGCAGAATAGAGAAGGACAGATGGTGCAGACAAATTCTCCCTCCTGTCTCAAGCTGTCTATCACTATCAACACTTGGTTTGCGGTGACAATTATCCAAGCCTGTCCTTCAACTTCAAGGAACGATGCCAGTATCTACAATGGGTCACACTGAAGGATGGCCTAGAAATTAAGAACAACATATTCAATCTCCCTGAAGAGAAGTCTCCACCATACTACATAGTAGGTGAGAATACTTTTGGGATCAACAAGTGCCTGATGAACCCGTTTTCCATCCAAAAAATGGAGCACCATGAGAAAGTATTTAACTATAGACTTTCCAGAGCCAGGCATGTAGTGGAGAATGTCTTTGGTATTCTGGCACACAAGTTCCGAGTTTTGCTGAGGACCATGAACCAGAGGCCAGAAATATACGAAAATGACCACATCTTGTGTGATCCTTCACAATCTCACCAGTCTGAGATATCCAGCCACCAACAAAAACCTGATGGACTTGGTGGACTAGAACCAGAATGTCATCCCAGGGGCATGGAGAATGAAAAGTACTTCTGGATGTTTACCAGGAGAGGGAAAAGAACACTGGAACCATTGATCGGATGCAAATTAGAAATTACCTTTAACACTACTTTACCTCAAAGCCTTGGTCGGTGCCATGGCAGGACAGGATGATTCAGTAATTATTCCCATAATGCAGTCACAGTAAAATCAATACATAGACACTAACATTGTGATGATGAACAAATTATTTTCACATACGTGTATTGCATCGCAACTTAAAGCAAAATGTATATCATGTATATGGAGTAATTAATTTGTTTCTGAAATTTTTATTGAAAATTACTTTAATACGGAAATGAAAATAACTTGTAAAGAAAGTATAAAGGACCAAAATTCGGTAACAAAATTAAACTTCCCACGGCCGGCAGAAGATCTGATACCATCGGGAGGTCTCGTGCCTCCTTCGTGGCCAAGTGCGAACGCATCGTACTCTCAATATGACATCGCATAGTCATCGTGTTGCCTCGTGTGTCTTGCGTATAAACATCTTAATAAAAATTCACATCTTTGTGTTGCTTCCGTGTGTGGTTCGGGTGCCATCGTGTGACCTCCTGTGGGCATTGCACTTGCTGCGGATAATGATTGGCTGTTGAACAAATTCGTGACCATCCTCGCGCGAAATTTAAAATTCCATATTCATGTAGCCATATAGTTTTAATTTCTGGACAGTGTGACGCCTGCATTATTCGTATTCGTCAGTTACCATTCCCGTCAAAAAAGCGAAACATTTATCGTAAACAATAATTCTACCGTTAATCGTCGTATGGATCACCCCGTTTATAACTTCAATCAAGTTTGTACAAAGTCAGTGAAAAATTTTCGGCTGCATGTAAACAGGTCAAATTAACCCGACATAAAATGGTAGAGACTATATGTCGTGTAATGTGTGCGTTACTTCTATCTGTATACTTTTAAGCTGTACATATGGTTATATTTTAATATATTTTTAACCATCAAACCTTTTTATGCATTAGTATTGCGTTCTCATTCGTAAAATATATCTTAATACCTTTAAATTGTAATTCGTTACACATTTCTATGTATACCTTTAAACTGAATCGACTAATCTGAAGTTGCTCACTGATGTTAAAGAGAATCGCAAGTGAATATAATGACATAGAAGTGAAGAAGAAAACGGCGAGAAGATAAATACAAATTAGTAAATCAAAGATAGGTATGAAGTGATTTTAAATGTTTACACTAAATATGAGTATTTCAGGAACTTATTCCGATTAAATAACTGTAGTTATGTGATCACCTAGTGTGGAAAACATAGCTTCGGATACCAGGTTCACAGTTCACCCGATAGAAATAAAAAGATGTGGTATGAGTGCCAATGAGACAACACTCCATCCAAGTCACAATGTGTAAAAAGATAACAATTATATATGGGTCAAAGTACGGCCTTCAACACGGAGCCTTGGCTCACACCGAACAGCAAGCTATAAAGGGCCCTAAATGACTAGGGTAAAACAATTCAAACAGGAAAACCAACGGTCTAATCTATATAAAAAACGAAAACACTTATGAACCACATCAACAAACGACAACCACTGAACAACAGGTTCCTGACTTAGGATAGGTGCAAACAAATGCAGCGGGTTTACACATTTTAACAGGCGCCAACCTTCACCCTAACCTGAAACAGTAGTGTAACATTACAACATAGACAGACACACTATAAAGTATCAATTGAAATGGCTTAACTCGATCAAAAAGACATATTAACAAAAACAAGTAAACATACACTGAACGAAAGTCGAAAATAAACTGACAACGCCATGGCTAAAAAAGAAAAAGACAAACAGACAAACAATAGTACACAAAACACCACAACATAGAAAACTAAAGACTGAGCAACACGATTCCCACCAAAAACTGGATAACCTTTATGCAAATATGGCTGTATACTGTGCTATCCTATTTATGCGGTGGTCTGGGGCTATAATGCTGACAATATATTATGTCCCAGGATGGTCATAATCTTATTCTTTATATACCTGGTCCATATCCGTATTTTGATGATATTAAAGTTAGCAATATACAGTTAGGAAAAACAAATTAAAATTTACCCGTTTAGATTTTGCCATCCCCTTTTCCTTGCTTTCTTACAATTTTAGCTTACTGTTTGTGTCATATATGTGCATATGTATGTAATCAATATCTTCCATAGACTTAATTCCAGTAGTTAAATTGGTTAAATATAATTTCTTTCTAGTGTATCCATGGCAACAATCTGCATTTATTTGCTGTAAAATATTTCAAAAAGGAGTGCGAAGATGTCACATATTCCCCCAAAATTTAGCCAAAAATGAGTTTCAATCCCCTGTTCAGACACTATTTCCATGTATTTATCAAGAGATCAAATAAAAATCACATGTCCGTCGTCTCGTTTTATCGTAAAATTACTTCAAAGAGTTCGTGTGGAAAAAAAGTGTTTGTAAACATTAAAATAATTTCTGGACCTATGGCCGTTCTGGATATAAAAATACGGATTGTCATACAGAAAATAGCACATAAACCATGTTATAAACAATCGTGATGTTCACATAAACCCTCTTTGAAGTCTTAATTAGTCATCGGCTGTCTAAAAATGAATTTTATTGCGCAATAACTTTTTTATTTGAAAAATCCGCCAGGGCCAAAATGCGGAACCACACTCCTTAATCATGTTAATGTGTAATGTTACCTAAAACATCTCGCACATTTGACTGTATAAACATTGAACATTATGGTGAGAATGAAGGGGAAAAGTTAGTCCAAATAATTATGACGTAGGAAGGCGTCACAGTAAAAAATCAAAATAGCTTTTCAAGATTTCATAATTATTAGGACTTGGTCTAGGGAAAAGTCACAAGAATAACTACAATTCAAAAAAAAATAGTAAATTGATAAATAAGAAGTGTTAACGTATTATATCTTTGTTCGAGTGTGTTCATAATATTATTCTTCATATTGCCATATCTGTATTTTGCTTTCAACAGTTCAACTGTTCAATGATATAAAACATCTCTCACGTTTGCATATATAGACATTGAACATTCTGGTGAGAATGTAGTAAAAAGTTAGTCCAAATAATGAAAGGCATTTTAAGACATAGGAAGGCACCACAGCAAAAAAAATAAATAGCCTTTCAAGACGTCATAATTATTTGGACTAGGGAAAAGTCACAAGAATAACTACACTTCAAAAGTAGTAAATTTGGTAAATATGAAGTATTACCTGATTACTGTATTTTATCTTTCCAAATCT
The DNA here is from genome assembly GCA_017311375.1 of Mytilus coruscus. Classification (NCBI taxonomy): domain Eukaryota; kingdom Metazoa; phylum Mollusca; class Bivalvia; order Mytilida; family Mytilidae; genus Mytilus; species Mytilus coruscus. The sequence continues at coordinate 32,514,529 of CM029602.1, read as the reverse complement.
TCATTAGAATTGAGGGGAATGCCCTGAGTCATAAAATTGAGAATGGAAATGGGGAATGTGTCAAAGAGACAACAAACCGACTTTCCTACTTTCACATCTCCCTCCCCATACTCCCAATTCCCTTTTTTTTCCCTCAGCATATCCCTATTTTGACTCATCCACCTTCCCCTGGATGCTACCTCACTCCTCACTGAGTTGGCCCCAAGACAACTCAGACCGTCTATGAAGACAAGTCGGACCATCTATAAAGGCAACTCAGTCCGTGTATAATGTCAACTCAGGCCGTCTACAATGTCAACTTAGCCAAGTAGTACAGAAAAGTTTTGACTATATAATGATTAAATGTATGTCTACGAAAAAGACGTATCGAACCGTCTATGGAGATAACTCGGTCTATATAGACAAGTCAATTCAAGATCACTTTTTTTTAATTTGTGAAGACATGCATCTGTCTATTGTTGAAGATGGGAATAATTAAATTTACATTACTGATTGTTAATTTAATCTAATTTAATCATGACTTTAGGTAAATATTATGATATTATTACAAATACAGAAACAATATAAAGTTGATCTTCCTCAAATGGGTCGAGGTTTCGGAAAAGATTTGATAACCAGGAGGTTGGGTGGGCATAGTCTTTACCGTCGGTCGTCAGACACTCTCTTCGTTCGCTACGATTACATGAGTTTATTTTTTATTGTCATTCTTTAAATCTTATTTGTCAGTTATCGTTTCGAGTGTTATAAAGTTCAATGTTTATCGCTTAAGTTGATTAAAATAAACTCTACAGTAAATCGGCATATGATTTGTCCCGTAGTCACTTTCATTCACTGTAAGTGGAAACTTTCTGCGTGTCAATGTGACATAAAATGCATTCGGCACACCTCGGTAGCGTGTATGTAGAGTGTCCTGACCGATAAAATGGTAGAGTCGATTTCCCGTAATGTGGATCCTATTTTCTGGATAATTTCAAGCTGTATATATTGTTCTATTTTAACACATTTTTACCATTAAAAGGTCCTTTAGCCATGTTAACAGTTGCAATTGAATTCCCTTACAATTCCTATTTTTTTATATAGTAAAAAGTAAAATAACAAAAATACCGAACTCCGAGTAAAATTCAAAACGGAAAGTCCATAATCAAATGGCAAAATCAAAAGCTCAAAACACATCAAACGAATGAATAACAGATTCAGATTCAGATTCAATAGTTAATTAAAGTCTCACCACATACATACGAGTATAAACACAATATAATATCAAGTACACAATATACAAATTTAGAATGCATGTGCCATTCTTAAAAGAACTATGAGAGACTGTTATATACAATTATAAAACAACAGAATTAAAACATAGTTTTGTTATTTACACAAAACATAAAAGTGCAATATCACCATGCACATTAAAGGATAAAACCTGATACATGTACATAAAAAAAACAACAATGATTTTTAACAGTATAAGATACTATTTCGTCGCAATAAAATATTATTGCAGGTTTTGGCAACAGAACTACAAACATTTTCATTTTTGAACAAAAATATAAATTGTTCATCATCTGACAAAGTTAAAAACATATTATTATGTTGAATTATATCAATAAATAAAGACTGCCTTAAATCTTCATATAATGGACATGTTAACAGTACATGTTTTCATCTTCTATATCATCACAATTGAAACATAATCTTTCGTAACGACCAGTTTCAATTTTTAAAGGTGCTACTCCACATCTAAATTTTGCATATGCACTGCGATATCGAATAGGTATATTTTGCAACAAATATTGTTCAGTAGAGTATGAAAATTTAAACAATTTATAAGTTCTCAACTTATTTCCTTTACCATAAGAATCAAGCCTTGTACTCCATTCTGTTTTATAATTATCAAAAATATTAACTTCTAACTGATAAATTATATTTTTATCCAGTATATAATCATTTACATTACAAAATCTGGATAAAACACATCCTTGTTTCAAACCAGTATTTACACTGAACCAATCAGTGGTATTACCGTTCACACGAACACAGCATTCTACATTTGAATAAATGGCTTGCAAAGCACACATAAACTTTGTACTTATACCTAAATCTGTTAATTTGTTAAACAATAGTGACCTGTCAATTGTATCATATGCCTTCTTAAAATCTACAAAAGAGACAAAAGTTGACAATATACATGTTTTCCTAGTTTCAATTATTGACTTTAAAGTGGAGACATGGTCAATAGTACTCCTGCCTTTGATAATGGGAGCTACCATTTGATTTTTATGGGGGAGCTAGGATGAAAAATTTTGTCCTGCCTTCTTATTTTTCCCTCTATTCGGTCCTGCCTTTTATTTTTCACTTTATTCGGTCCTGCCATTTTGGTATTGGATTTTTTTTTTAGTTTATCCTGACTTTTTTTTTACATAATTGTCGTCCTGCTTTTATTATTCTTTTTTTTTGCAAATAATCTCATCCTGCCAAGTTTTTTTTTACTGAAAACTCCTGTCCTGCCTATTTTTTCAAATTTCATCCTATTTCCTATACCCCCATTGTTTGGAGTCACTATTGTTCATATATAACAAGTCTTCTTGACATTGGTGCCAATAACAGCGTTTAGATTGTTGAACAAGTTTATCAAAGTCCTTTCTCTTGTTCAAATACAGAGTTCTTAATGCAGAATTAGTGCTATTGTTCGTACAACGCAGATACTGGTTCTCGGCCGAACATGTCTCACTCCACTTTGAAGTCAAGTCATTGGACCACCACGGTTTCTTGAAACGTCTTCTTTTATTGTTACAACTATTCAAAAGTTTTGTTTTTGTATTTAGTTTGGAATTCATCTCATTATGCATTACATTAACAAAGTCACAATATATATTATCTACATCATCTTGATCACCATTACTTTTTTCTATATCTCTAATACATGAATTTATACTATTAATCACATTTTCATCTTCAAACCAACTATTCGGAATATTTTTTACATCATATACAGTCCGCCAAAAGTTAAGCACCACCTATCTTTGTTGCATCGAAATTTTTTTCATTTAAAAAAACCAGTTAATCCTTGAAAAAGAGAAAATATTCATGTAGCAATTTTGCTAACATATGCCATAAACAAACCATAAACTTAAGTTTGGTCACTGATGCAGGTTCTATGCATTTGCATTTTGCGTTCATAGAAATAGTGAAAATTACACAAATCAGAAACGGAATTTAAGTTTTACTTTGATTTTATTTTTTTACAACAATTAATCATCCAAAATCATTAAAAGTCTCTACAAATAATCTTTGGTATGTTCGGCAAATTTAATGTCAATATTTAAGTCAATAGGATGTGTTACCACCTCTCTTCCGGTACAATTCCATAGCACGGCGTCTCATACTCTGTACAAGCCTTCAGAACTTTAGTTGAGCAAATTTATTCTATTCATCAACAATTGCCCCTCTTAAATCTTCAAGATTTTACAAAGGTGGATCTCTGCAATTGAGATTTCTGCCAATGGCATCCCAGACATGTTCAATAGGGTTCAGGTCTGGAGACATGGAAGGCCAAACGATAGTGTCAATGGCTTCTTGATCTTTGTAATCGGTTACAATCCTTGCCCTGTGTGGTCTAGCGTCCATGTACGAGGGTCTTGACGCAAGTTGGGGATTCTCAAAATGAGGGACTACAATGTTTCTAAGCACCAAATCCCTGTATGTATGTCTGTTCATGTTAACCTGCAAAATATGCATACCCAGCTTACAACAGTATGAGAAGAAACCCCATACTGTAACACCACCATCAACGATTGCTGTCGTTGGGCAATTGTTGTTTTGGTGATAGTCAGTTTTATTTTCCCGCCAAACTCGTATTCTGTCATATATTGGTCGTAACAGAAACCAACTCTCATCTGACTAATGAATATTTTCCCAGGTTCTCATGTTTCATCGTCGATGGTCATTAGCCCTTTGAAACCTGATTATACGGTATCTGGCTGTTAGGGCACGTCTTTTGACAACACGACGTGCTTTTAGGTAGGCTGTATGAAGGCGACGGACCAATGGTCGAACACTAACATGACCACCTAGAGGCCAGTGGTGTCTAAGCTATGGGGCAGGAGTAAATGGGTTGGCTTTAGCACGACCAATAAGTAGTCTGTCATCATGATAGGTAGTTAAACGGGGTCTTCCGGACCTTGGTCTATCATTTACAGTTCCTGTGTCAATATGACGTTGTAAAAATCTGACAATGACTGTGCAATTAACACTGAAATGGTTACCAATGCTCCTAGTGCTCCTTCCGGCATTTGACATGTCAATTGCTTGTCAACGATCAGTCACAGATAACTTACCGCTTGCCATATTTCACAGTGACTTGGTGAAGGTCAAGTTTCACCTGTACGCGGGACAGTAGGAAGATGATTTAAAGGTATCGAAACAGTGTATTTGTAAAAGTGCAGATGACCTTTAATAAAAGGTTGCTTGGCGGGTATATCGGAGTTTAATTTTTTTGGTCGTAATGAATTTTCTTAGTGTATGCTATAGGCAATTCATAACACCAAACATAAATATTTTTTTCGCAATAGTTAAAAAAATATTGACAGTTATATTTAGGTGGTGCTTAACTTTTGGCGGACTGTATATATAACCCGTTTCTGAACATTTTGATTATTTACATTGATATTTTCCTTTTCAATATTACCACACATATAACTTTCCATTTCCCAGCATAATATGGAATGGTCAGGAATAAATCTCGGTTCAACTGTCATATTCCTGGCTTGGTATTAAATTATAGTTGCTAACATATAAACCCTTTTTTCTATAGGCTCTATATACCCTTAAACGGAATCGACTAATCTGATCATCACAAAGGCCAACAAGGAGAATAATATACGGCTTTGTAAAGGCTGATACAGAGTGTGATGAAGCGAAAAGAGATCAAAACACTATTAAGTGATGGAAAAGGTACAAAAGTACGTATGTAGATGTTTTTACTGTAATTTGTATAACGATCAAGATTATTATTTCAGTTTGACTACCACATGTCAAGATAAGAATCATTTGACATCTTACTGATGAAGGATATTAAGTTATCCGAAATATTTAACATTTGTTCATGATTTTACTTTTTTTGGTGATGTTGTACCCTTTTAGACTTGCTTATTATATATTATATTTTGTAGTGTACTGTATCATAATTATATGATCCATCGCCCTTAAGATTTATCGTTGGCTATTATTCAGACATTTGATGTTTTTACTGTTATATATGTGTGTCAAATTGTAGTTCGGGGTAAGCGGGTAAACCTAAACCATAACATAGCTGTATCTTATTTGCGATGCATGTTGAAAGTTGGTTTTAATACAAATATCACATAAACTTAACATGATCAATGTTCTATGAAAATGAGGTCACGGTCAGATGAACAATGCCAGACCAGGGACAGTCTATACTAACTTAGTATAGACTGTCCCGGGCCAGACAGACATGTACATCTTACAATCATTCCCTACACCAAATATAGTGCTCCTATCACTAATAGTACCTCAGAAACCCTGCGAGACAGACATCTACACCCTACAATTGTCCAATAACATAATATAATTGACCTATTGCTTATAATATCTGACAAATAGAACAAACCGCAAAAAACTAAAATTGTCCAATGAACCATGAAATTGAAGTCAAAGTCGGATGAAACCTGCCAGTCTGACATGTACACCTTATATTCATTCCATATATAACAGGGGTTTTGGACGACCCTGCCATAACAAATGTTCTGGGGAGTAGCTCACAGTATAAATATTAAGTAAAATATCAATTCGGATACCAAATGTTAAATTACAAATCTAATTCAATTTCAAATACAATCACAATTAATGTTAAATACAGTATAAATCATACATGTAAATACACGGCAAAGTCCAGCATAAATGTTTTGTTCACTACGGATTTCCGCATACATATTAAAGAGCCAAACAAGTTGATCAGAAATCTTTTGTTTTTCTTTATTCTTAATCCTTAGTCAATTTGTAGTTAAAAACATCCTATCTGAGCATAATGCGACTTATATTACAAACTTCACAGCTCAATTTAAACTGACTGTAATGTGTGATTTTTTTAGAAAATACTTGAAAATTTCATTTTGGACTACAGGAACATAAACTTTCAATATCAAGATCAGTTTTTGTTGATTTTTCCTCGTTTGTTCTACTGCTTTAAAGACTTTCCACAATTTTTGCAATGAGTTTAGTAAAAAATCCAAGGTATTGAAGAGTCAAGGAATATTGACCCCCCTTTTTTCACCTGGTGTCAGTAATGGGACTATTAATTGATCAAAAGTGCAGTCATGGTCATTTAATTGTTTTATTTACTATCAGTCAATAAAATTTAAGATATAAAAATTTTATTTCAGATAATAAATGGGATTTTTGTGAGTTTATGCAGTGTTTACATCAGGCTATGTTATCTGCCAAATACATTGTATGACACAATGATATAAGGGATAAAAATCAAATAATTTCATTAAATCTTCATGACAACAATTTTTGTTGGGTAGTAAATAACCTATGTTTTCATGTTTAACACCACAGAAACAACTTACTGTGCATTTATAACAATTCTGGACATTTTTTAATATGTCATGTTGGGAAAAGCTAAAAATAGCACAAATTCAGGTTTAAGGCTCTTAATTTGCAATATGTGACTTTTTGACCCCAAAAAGATTGAAATGTGGCTACTATCATTTCAAATGATCAGTTAAGACAAAAAAATCAATTGTTTTCTGATTTTGGGGTTTCACCGCATTTCGCTTTAAAGGTGTCAGACCACCAATGAAAAGTCCCTATCTGTTCAACCAAAATTTGCAATTTTCACAGCTTTCTAAATACTTGCTTCGCATCACGGTGCGGAGCTATTAGTTTCAATCGAAAAACACGCCATCTTGAATAAATTACTTTTCCCGTATAGATTCTGATTGGATGCGACTGAGATACAGCAACAGCTATAGGCTTAAATGAGATAAAGAATTACAGACTTTTCTCGGCCAGGATAAGACATTAAATGCCGGAAAATGGACTATGTGTATTTCAGTTCCGATCAACTGTCATTAATCCATGTTCGTTTTATTATGCATACATTTCACAGATGAATTCAATATTGAAATATCAATTATTAATACGTGTTTATTTGCTTTGTTACTCTGCAATTTGCACGATTTGCTTTGCCAAACAATGTTCAAATACAATGTTTACAAAAATGCATTATCTGTAAGTTATAACTTCTGACAATCTAGGCACACCTCCAGAGTCGTGTCTATTTATAATTGTTTTAATTTTCAACAAGAAATTTAGATTTTTTAAAAGCATGGGTATAAAGAACATCAATTTTTTATCAATCAATATCTAAAAATACCACATTTCCAATACTAATTAACAACCACATGCACACATATTACCTTAAATTAGGGTAGAGCGAAGCAGTCCATAGCTTTTTAGAAAGCTAAAACTTGTTTACCTTAAGTTTAACTTCATAGAAACCAGGTATAAACTGAATTGTACATGTATCAGCTTTCTACATGCCAATTTTCAACATATAAGAAAGAAGAGGCCTCCCGAATAGAGGTACCACTAATAATAACCCCTGGTTTTCTGGAAATCTTAAATTAGTATACTATGGAGTGCATTAATTCTCAGTGTTGAATGCATACTCATAGACAAGTAAATTTTGGCTCAAAATGGTCTTAATATATTTCTCTTTCACCAAACGTTTCATTTCTGCCAATTTGTTGGTTAGTTTAAGTAAAAATTGACATCAAATGCACTATTTTTTGTCCGAGTAGGCCTACTTTCACATACGTTCTAAATTGTAGGGAGTAATTGGTGGTCTGACACCTATAAATTCAACGTCCGTGCCTTAAACTGTCGGATTCCCAACTAAAGCTCACACTAAATCTTATTTGAATTATCTACTACATGTAATATTGCATCATTAGCTATAAACCAACAAAATACAAAAGCACCCTAAGTGTTAAGATAATAAACTGATCGTGAAAGTATTTAGACAATGGACAATGACAACCGGATTATAAAGTACGTAATGTCAAAAACGGTGTAATTAGCACATACTTGAAGTTTAAGTGTTTTAGATTAAAATGACTGACATGAAAGAAAACAGAAAAATTGTCTGAAAGATAAATTAAATGAAATAAATAAATCTAAAAGTTTCTATATTTTCACACTAAAAGAGCTACAGACTTGACCACCTAACTATAACCTTGATCACTGATCCATGGAATGAGGTCGAGGTCAGGTCAACCCTACCTGACGGACATGTAGACATTGCAAGGAATCCATGTACCAAATATTGTTATCCTATTACTCATAATAAGAGAGTATTTCACTTATTAAAAAACTTTTTTTCAAGCAGTCACTGAATCTCGAAAATGAGGTCGACAATGGACATATGACAGACGGAAACTTCGTAGCATAAAGTATCTGCACACAAGGTATGAGGCATCCAGGTCTTCTACCTTCTGAAATATAAAGCCGTAAACAAATAGTTTACGCCGTCGCCACGCCGCCGGATTGTAATACGCAGGCGAGACAATAATAGCCCAAATGTACATAAAAATTCGTAAGGGTTCCGCGGAACCCAGTGTCTCGCCTACTTTTGCTGTTAATCGCAGGCTCAACAAAAATGAGGAAAAAAAATCAATAAAAATATTCCTTTAGATACTATCTTTTGATTGTAAGAAGCTTCTGTCAAAATTTGGTATAAATCCAGGATAGTTTATGAATCTAATAAATGTTTTAAAAACTTTAACTGCAGACTGTATTTAATGTTAACTGGAAGAAAAACTAAGTCCATTTATAAGTAAAATACGGATAAACAGGTACAAAATTTTAACAAAATTTCCTTCTAGATACTAGCTTTTGATCATAAACAAGCTTCTGTCCAAGTTTGGTACAAATCCAGGATAGTTTAAGAAAGTTATTAAAATCTTAAAACCTTTAACCACAGAGTGAATGTATTGTTTCCTGGCAGAAAAACTAAGTCCATTTATAAGTAAAATACGGAAAAAATGAAATTTTTTTTTAACAAATTTACTTCTGGATATTATCTTATGATCATAAACAAGCTTCTGTCCAAGTTTGATACAAATCCAGGATAGTTTAAGAAAGTTATTAAAATTTTAAAAACTTTAACCACAGAGTGAATGTAATGTTTCCTGGCAGAAAAACTAAGTCCATTTACAAGTAAAATACGGAAAAACAGGAATTTTATTTTTACAAAATTTACTTCTGGATACTATCTTATGATCATAAACAAGCTTCTGTCCAAGTTTGGTACAAATCCAGGATAGTTTAAGAAAGTTATTAAAATTTCAAAAACTTTAACCACAGAGTGAATATTTGTGGACGCTGCCGACGACGCCGACGGAATGTAGGATCGCTATGTCTCGCTTTTTCGACTAAAGTCGAAGGCTCGACAAAAATGGACAAACAAAAAAAAGTAAAAAATAAAAAATGAGAATAAAGGGGTGCTAAAATATAAAGAAAAACGAAAATTACCTAAACAACTAAAGGAGACATACAGGGAGGACTCCCATTAAGACCCTCATAAAACTGGGTGTAAGAACAGCATAGCTAGATAAGAATTGTGTGGAATCAGAAAGGTATGAATGGAAAATTTGACGTTTATGTTACTATAAAGCCGAATGACACCGCGAGTGCTACAATTGCAGAAAATCATTTTTGAACTAAAATAACTAAAATAACTATACGCGATCTTCAAGTCATTTTGAAGGGCTTGTGAATTCCAGTTTTGTGAACGCAAGGTGTGACAGACGGAAATGTGGTTGTCTAACCGCCACCCTCACCCCACCCCACCCCCTTTCCCCAAAAAAAATTTAAAAAGTAAAAAAATTAAAAGGAAGCAAAACTTTATATATTATTTTGGTGGAAAAAAGGCGGAAGATATGTATCGTGCTATCTGTCTTTTATCTTTTAATGAAATCCAGGTTCATCTTTCTAGAATTGTGGTAAGCTAATAAAGCATTAAAACAGAAACAAAACCGAAATACCAATACAGCATTAACACCCCAATCATTTTTTCTTAAATTTTACTGTTTCCTTAAACTAATAAACGTATATAGAATTAATAAATTAGACAAGCTCACCGCTAACGAGCTCCTGTAATTGGAAAAGGTACGTATACATATTGAAGGGTTAAACTGACTCGCCCGTCTATTTAAATCTTTATACAGAACAACAAAAGGTACCGAGAAAAAAATTCCCAAAAATTATTTCAGAAGAACAATTTTGGTGAAATATCTCTTCACATGTTTCAATATTTACACATTTTTGGCTGTCAAAGGTTTAGCTTTGAGCTTTCCAGATAAAGGTAAATCCAGAAAGGCGCTTCAGACGCATAAAATTCATCAAGTGGTTTTTTCCCATATTGTAATTAGAATGTTGTATTTTACTATAATTACTTGTTTTATAACAAAGTATTGTTGAAATCATCATTCAGGAAATATTTATTATAACTGTTCATCTTTGCCAATCAAATAATCAAGGAAATTCTACATTTTCATTCTTAAAAGAATAACGAAGTGAAAGTTTGAAACCTGCTGTATCAAATGATATATTTGTTTGAGTATGGTAAATACATAAAATAGCTTTACGCCGCCGATTTCGTAGCGTCATTGCCGTTGCTAAAAAATGTCTTTTTTTTTTTACTGAAAATCACGTGACCAGAATAATAAAATCGACGCCATTATGAGATTTTCTATCCGGTAGATGATGAAAATCCAAAAAAAAAAAAAATGGAAAGTCGCACTTTGTCGCAATTTTACAACAACAAAAAATGCACCTCAGGAAAACTCTCCGACAGAGCTAAAATGATAGTATAATGTTTACTCTATCCTTATGTTGATTTTAAGCCGTGAGGTAAATCGGTCCATTAAACTCTTAAAATAAGCGACTTTTTTCTTGATTTGTCACTCCACTATGATACATCATCACGAATCCATGCGTTATCTATTGTTTCTTTTGTACTTTTTTGTAATTTGGATTTACGTTTTAGTATGTTACATATGTATGAATCAAATATGTCAATTTAAGTCAAATCGGTAATTATGATTTTTACAAATAATTCCCTTTAAGGAACTACGAAAGGAAAATTTAGATGAAGAAAATTGATTGATCTTAGTTGAATAATTTTATCATGGCACTATCCTATTTACATCTTACAGTTTGCTTAGAAAAAATGAAAAAAACCTATATGGGAAGCTGTGAGAAAAAGATGTTGTTTTTTTACAATCTGTCTTCTATGTATAGCCTTCACATGTATACATTACCATAATGTTTAGCATAAATTGTATAAGAGGTAATACAGTGTTTACGTGAAGGTTAATGTACATTTAATAATCATACAGATTGTTATTTCATGGTCATCGATTTAATTGTAAAATAAGATATACAAACTAAAATAATCTTAAGATAAGTACTAGACTAAAAATAAATTTCTGTTTACCAATTTTGGGACCTCAGAAGGCAAATACAATAGAAACAATTATATAAAGAAACATGGAATCACTTGTTAAAAGCAAAAAAAATAAGAGGCATGCAAAAATCAGATCAGGCATGCGCATATGATTATGGTTACCATATATGTGACTGGCATCACTTCCATTTTGTTTTTTGTTTTTGTTGTTTTTTTTTTTTGTTGTTTTTTGTTTTGTTTTTGTTTTTGGAAACGGTAGTTTCAAACTGCCTCGACAAAGGACAAAATATTGAGGGATACATTAAAAACAGAAAACACAATAGACTTTAGAAAAAAAGAGACATGTGTCTGACGGAATAATTTCATTAAAAGCAGTGTCGTCCTTCTTAGAAATTCCAGCTTTTGATCTTGTTTTGTAAATTTTAATTGTTTTGTGGGGATGTAGAGTTGTCTCATGGGCACTAATACCACATCTTCTTATATCTATGTAAACATTCTAACTTCAGCTCCAAAAGTTTTACTTGATCATTTTCCCTGACTAACGGAGTTTGTGGGTAGGACTATATCGTTTATTCAGTTAGGAATGGTTCAAGATTTGCTCCTGGTATAAAAATATTGGGTAAATATCGACGGGATAGATGTCCACCCATAAAAACGTGCAAAACCAAACATAATTATATGCCTTTAACGATAAGTATGGTTGAAGTTGAAGACCCATTGGTGGATTGGGGTGTTTTCTGCTCTGTGGTCGGGTTGTTGTTTCTTTGACTCATTCCCCGTTTCCATTAATATTCTCAATTCTATGGTAATTGATACCATTCAGTAAAGTGCAAATGTACCGTAGAAAGGATGTAGAACTTAACAATTAAATCAATAATCTAGTTTTGTGAGATTTCAGCACTGTCTCTACACTTTATTATGTACGTCAAATTAGTTTCAAATTAGTTACAAAGCCTTGATGACCAAATGGTCAAATAAATTTGTGGTGAACCCAAAGGGCACAGATTTTAGTTCCGTGACGTCACATTAAAAAGTCTACCTCATTAAAATGACAGATTTGAATTTAAAACAAACAAGGGTCACATATTTAAGTTTTATGACGTCACGGGATATATTTGAGACTGGACATAGATTTGACGATATACTGAAAAACGAAAATAATTTATAAGGGAACAATGAAAAAAGTCTATACAGATACATGTATGTATTTATTGAAAAATGTATAAAATAAAGATTAGATTAGCATCAAGCATAGTAGAAATTTACAATATTAAGAAAGTCTGTCAGAAACTTATAGTTTCATATCAATCTTTCTTTGAAAATACTTGTTATTTTGCATGTCGTTGCCAAGGACATAGCGAACAGATTGTAAAACAATAGTCAACAGCCTGTAATACACGAATTAACCACAGTTTAACGGTTTCATACAGGTTTTACTCTCATGATTTTTTTCTGTTCTAGTATAGAATGTAAACAAAATAAAACAATTATGAAAAGTGAAGATGTACTTTAGGATTTAAATAGACCAATGTTGGTTTTTTAGACTAATCGCTGGTAAAAACTATTCTATCTTTCTAAGTTTAAACCTCTCATTTCCCTTTTGCGACTTACATGTATATTGCATTTCATAATTTTGAGGACAAAATTTAGACTAAGTATGAAACATTAATATTTTTATTATTTTGACATTTTGAGGCCAAAAAGGACTAAATATGAAACATTGACATCTCCAATCCGTTGACTATTGATCATAATTACACCTTATGTAAGAATCCTGGGTTTTGATTGGTTGATAGCCAGTGTATTTTTCACCAATTTACTGTTATCAAATGAATATCGTTCATTTTTTAACGCCGCCGGGGTATATGCAAAAAGGATATGCCTTTTTTACCCTTTCTGTCGTGGTATTTGCCAAAAATACTCTATCCGACTGGACGCTTGTAACGTCACGATCATCAATGCATTTTGAAGGTTAACATTCGGTGTAATTAAACAGATATAGCATGTTCTTGAGAGGTATTTGCGAAAAACCAGTCTTGAGAATGAATTTCCCTCGCCTTACGGCTCGCGAAATTTCACATCTCTCGACTGGTATTTTCGCAAATACCTCATAACATGATATATATGTTCATTATGTTCCCTCGCCTTACAGCTCGCGAAATTTCACATTCTCTCGACTGGTATTTTCGCAAATACCCTCCTTAACATGATATATCTGTTCATTATTGAACAGATATATCATGTTAGAAGGCTATTGCGAAAAATACCAGTCGAGAATGAAATTTCGAGCCGTAAGGAACATGCTATATCTGTTTAATTACACCGAATGTTAACGTACAAAACGCATTGATGATCGTGACATAAAACGCATTGATGATCGTGACATTACAAGCGTCCAGTCGGATAGAGTATTTTGGCAAATACCACGGCAGAGTAAAACATATCCTCTGCATATACCCGGCGCTGTTTAAAATGAACGATATTAATTTGATAAAAGTAAATTGGTCAAAAATACTGGCTATCAACCAATCAAATCTGATTCTATTAAGGTGTAATTACTCAAAAAAATCAACATGTAACAGCTCCACAATTTACCAAAATTGTCTGTAACAGCACAACTACCGGTTAAAATCTTCTTTTTTTATAAATCAAAATTCCTGTCAGCATATTATTCAGACTTTTTAAAATGCAATGTTATAATGTTGAGATATCAAATGCTTATTGACATTTTTAATATCTTAATTTCACGGAGTTTCATGAACTTTTGGATTTTACCCTATAAGTTTAATTAATAAATTCAGAGAAAATCGGTCCAAATCCTTTTAGGAACATGTTGATAACTACGCTGTTGTCGGAAAAACCTTTTTCATCTATAATGTATAATATACTATTTTTACCGTATTGGTTTAACAAGGGTGTTATAAAACTTAAGTAAAGTTTCTTCCACTGGTGTACAGACCCCTTTTATTTGTTCTAATGATTGATTGATTGATTCATGTATGCTGGTTAACACCAACCGTAAAATATATAGCATGTTGTATATTTGGGACAAAAGCATGTAAATAATATGAATATGCCCGGCTAAGTACAAGATCTACACAAGGAGTTGGTTTGAAACGTGCTTGGTCACACCGTATGGACTCCACATCAGTATACGCATGTATGGACAGATCCAAAATTTCTTCACCCAGGAAGAATTTTCACACCATGCAAGTTACTGTTAAAAATCTACACCGGTATATGTATGTTTGATTTGATTCAACATTTTAACCTCGAGTGGACACAGACATGTTGGATCGATCCAAAATATACGTATACCAGTGTGGATTCCATAAGGCTATTTAACTTGATTTGAACAAACTTTCCCTTGGCGCAGACATTGTTAGATCACTCCAAACATAAGTTTACTAGATGTGTTGGTTCCATATTGGCTAATAAGATAAATCAGAGGAATCACAATGTTAAAAACTTTGTAAATAGTCCACAGGAAGTCATATCACACTACTAAGGCACATTATTCTGACTCCGAACAGACCAGTCTATACTCTGCGATGTGCTTGGAGGAGAAACCGCATAATCAAATTGAAAGTCTTGGTATGACCTTGTCGAGTATTGAACCCGAGACATTCAACACTCGAAGCGAGTAATACAAGGACACCACAGAGGTGGTTAATTATTTTCTGTATTAATTCAGCTTATTTGTCTTTATTTATAGATTATCGTTGATCATCTCGACGAGATTGATTTTCTCGCTTGAGCCGGTACGACGAAAGCGAGAAAAGCAATCGAGTTGTGATGACCAATGATAATCTGTTTATCGCTATTTTACCTATGACGACGTTGTCAATTTCATTAGCAACGCCACGTGCCTCCTTAGTTTCTAGCGATAATTTTCCATCTCAAGCGAGTAGCATGATATGAAAAATTATCACAAAAAGATCAAAGGAAAATGCACAAAATAGCGATATTAAACGTTATCTTTATGATCAAACCAACACAATTTATCGTGGAAGTAGCGTCCACTCTACTTGTATTTCGATGTCAAACATATTGGTTTTGGTTTGAGCAAGAAGAACCTTGTTGAAAATATTTTAGGAAAGAAAATGATAAAAAATGATAAAATCTTTCCAAGTCGCTAATGAAGTATACCACATCTACTTGATAGATCTATACATATAACATTATAAAATGTTTATCTCTCTTTCTTGTGTGTAATAACGAGAAATTCTAACTGTTCAAAAATTTGTGAATTGTTTAAAGAAAATGTCCAAAGCTCTACAATGCTGAACCCTGCAGTGGATCAATCATATGCATTTCATCGATGTGTTTTTCTATCGGTTCATCAATATGAATTTTGACATGTTTCTGTAGGTTCCAGTTTTCCTTAAATCCTTCACCACACACGTCACACTCATAAGGTTTTTCATCGCTATGTTTTTTCATGTGTTTATTCAAGATGCAATTCAGATAAAAGCTTTTACCGCATATTGCACACACGTATGGTTTCTCACCAGTATGTTGACTCATGTGGGCTTTTAAGTTTCCACGCTGATTAAATTCTTTACCGCATACTACACACATAAATGGTTTTTCACCGGTATGTGTTCTCATATGTTTCTGTAGGACATCTTTTCTACTGCACTCTTTTCCGCAAATTTCACACATGATCGCACGTGGTTTTTCTGTGCCGTGTGTTCTCATGTGTATCTTCAAGTCACCATTGCGACAAAATCGTTTACTGCATACTTCACATTGATAAGGTTTTTCACCAGAATGTAATCTGATGTGTACTTTTAAATGGACACTTTGGATAAATTGTTTACCACATTCATCACACGTATAAGGTTTGTCGTCACTATGTGTTCTCGCGTGTCTCTGTAGATTACTCCGTTGACTAAACCCTTTATCACATACATCACATTTATGTGGTTTTTCACCAGTATGTGTTCTTTTGTGTGCATGTAAATTTCCACTCTGTTTGAACCCTAATCCACATATATCACATTTATGGGATTTCTCATCCATATTAAACAAGTTTAGAAATTAAAAATAATAATTCATTAACTAAATTTAACACCTATTCGAATTTCCGGAACTGCATGTCCTTCCAAAAAACAGTTGTTGCTCTCTATCTGTGTTCCTGCAAAAAACTCATAAAATGGGTAAAAAAGGTCATTCAGGGGCAATATGGAGTCAGTTGACAATTTCGGTCATGTTGACTTATATGTAGATCTTACAGTGCTTAACATCTTTGCTTTTATATTTTTTCTCTTTCTATAAATGGTTTCTGCAAAAAATATTAGAAATTGATACAAAAACAAAAAATCTGTCAAGGGCAATAACTCCTATAAGCGGACTTAGCAGTCAATTGACGATTCGTACATGTAGACTAATTTAAAGATTTTAATTTTTCGAACACTTTTGCATTTTACAATTTATATCTCTCTTTTAGAGTTTCTGCAAAAAAACGCAAACAGTTAGTAAAATAAGTCTCTCAAGGGCAATAACTCCTACAAGGGTCAACTGACGATTCGTCCATGTTGATTTATTTGTAGATCATAATTTTTTAAACATTTATACTATCGAAAGATAAGCTCTATCAACTATAGTTTATTCAAAAATGCAAAAAAGGTAAAAATCATCATTTATACACGAGTTATAATTATTCACAAGTTGGTTGACCTTTTAGTGAGGAACATCTGTTTCACAGATGACGACGGATATGTTCAAAACTACAATCCCGTCCTATTTTCACCGAATGTGACCAACCGAATTAGACTTATCACCGGGTCTGTACCTACATGAGCAACACGACGGGTGCCACATGTGGAGCAGGATCTGCTTACCCTTCCGGAGCACCTGAGATCAACCCTGGTTTTGGTGGGGTTCGTGTTGCTCAGCCTTTAGTTTTCTATGTTGTATTTTGTGTACTGTTGTTTGTCTTTTGGTATTTTTCTTTTTTTTTTGCCATGGCGGTGTCAGTTTATTTTCGACTTTAATATGAGTTTGAATATCTCTTTGGTATATTTCGCCTCTCTTTTATAGGCAATGATTCCTTTAAGAGTTCATTGGACAATTCCTGCCAAGTTGACTTATTTGTATATCTCTTTGTTTTGGTAATTTTTACTTTTTAATTTTTTTTGTCCTGTCTTTTTTCATGATAATAACCAAACCCGTCGAAATTTGCTTAAAAAAAAACAGTGCAGGCGCAATAACTCCAAATATGGTTGTCAGATTGTTCTGAATATTCCACAAGCGATAGACCCTGATCAGCTGTTTAATTCTACCACATGTCAGAATTGCCTTAACTGCTTTAGTTTTTGAGATATAAGCCAAAAACTGCATTTAACCCCTATGTTCTAATTTTTGCAACAACGTAGTTTCAAAGGATTTTTTTTAGTTTACGAGGGACGCACGGACGAACGGACCACGGGCGTCAAAGGCGGACGTCAAGTAACGGAAAAAGCTCACTTGGTCTTTAAAGTCAGGTGAGCTAAAATTTTGTTATAAATTACATGCTTTTTCCTAAATGATTTTTTTAAATTAGCATTTAAAAAGTTTCTCTTAAATTGTGTGTAAGTATCTCATTTATATCAAGTATACTGCAAGGTCTGAGATGTACAGACAGCAATGTTACTTTATAGAAATATCGGTGTCTATTGTAAGTAGTTCCTATCAAACTTAAAGCAGAAAACTTAACATTGAAAATTGGTAATTGATTAAAAGTCACTGGACCATGACCTACGGGGGCAAGGAGTCGAAATAGTCGTCAAACTGATAAGTACTGATAGTAATGCAACTTTATGGAAAATATCATTGATCTATCACAAGTAGTTCATATAATGGTTTACTTTTATAAATTTTGACTTGGATGGAGAGTTGTCTCATTGGCACTCATACCACATCTTCTTATATCTACATATCAATCTAACTTAAGCAGAAAACTTTAACATTGAAAATTGCTTATTAACTGAAAGTCACTAGCCCATGACTTATTGGGGTAGGGCTTCGAAATAGTCTTCAAACTGATCTGAACTGATAATAATGCAACTTAAAAGAAAATAAAATGCTCCGCAGGACGCAGCTTGATACGACCGCAGAGGTCGAACCCTGAACAGTTGGGGCAAGTATGGACACAACATTCAAGCTTGATACAGCTCTGAATTTGGATTGTGATTAAATATTTGACACAGCATAGGTTTCTGACACAGAATGAATGTGGTCTAAGAACTTAAAAATTTTAAATTGGACATTCACCTATTATGGTCCAATATCCAAAATCTAAATACATGGTTAGATTCAGCATATCAAAGAACCCCAAGAATTCAATTTTTGATGAAATCAAACAAAAAGTTTAATTTTGGACCCTTTTGACCTCAATGTGGACAAAGTTGATAATGGGACCCAAAAATCAAAAATCTAAATACATGGTTAGATTCAGCATATCAAAGAACCCCATATATTCAATTTTTGTTGAAATCAAACGAAGTTTAATTTTGGACCCCGATTTGGACCAACTTGAAAACTGGGCCCATAATCAAAAATCTAAATACATGTTTAGATTCAGCATATCAAAGAACCCTAAGAATTCAATTTTTGTTAAAATCAAACTAAGTTTAATTTTGG
This sequence comes from Mytilus coruscus, assembly GCA_017311375.1. Classification (NCBI taxonomy): domain Eukaryota; kingdom Metazoa; phylum Mollusca; class Bivalvia; order Mytilida; family Mytilidae; genus Mytilus; species Mytilus coruscus. The sequence continues at coordinate 32,495,409 of CM029602.1, read as the reverse complement.
ACCCTTTGGACCTTAATGTAGACCAATTTGAAAACGGAACCAAAAATTAAGAATCTAAATACACGGTTAGATTCGGCATATCAAAGAACCCCAATAGTTCAATTTTTGATGAAATCAAACAAAGTTTAATTTTGGACCCTTTGGACCTCAATGTGGACCAATTTAAAAACGGGGCCCATAATCCAAAAACTTAATACACGGTTAGATTCAGCATATTAAAGAACCCCAAGAATTCAAGAATAAAACCCCATTGAAATTGGTCAAGAAATAAGCAATTTATACGAAGTATCTTCTTTTGCACAATACTGTGCAATTGAATATTTCTTGCTATTGCGCAATACTGTACAATTGACAATTTCTTGCTATTGCGCAATATTGTGCTATTGGATATTTCTTGCTATTGCGCAATACTGTGCAATTGAAGATTTCTTGCTATTGCGCAATATTGTGCAATTGAAGATTTCTTGCTATTGTGCAATATGTGCAATTGAAAATTTCTTGCTGTTGCACAATACTTATTATATAATAATTTACACATCCTGTTTGGTGTGTATCTCCTACCATATCATTATTATTTGCTTTTAAATATAAATCAGAAATAACCAACTTAAAATGGAAAATTTTAAAAGAAAAAAAGGGAAAAAATGCCCCCGAATTTTTGAACCCCTTATGATTCATCCCCCCCAAACTCAATCCCAGCCATCCCTTTGTGGTATGGTACCTTGCAATACAATTTCAGAGAGATCCATACACTTGAACACAAGTTATTGTCTGGAAACTAGAAAAATGTGTTTTTTGGCCCCTTTTTGGCCCCAAATTCCTAAACGTTTAGGGTAATTACCCCCGAACTCAAACCCAGCTTTCCCTTTGTGATATGGAACCTTGTAGTACAATTTCAGAAAGATCCATACACTTACACACAAGTTATTGTCCTGAAACTATAAAAATGCTTGTTTTTTGCCCCTTTTTTGCCCCTAATTCCTAAAATATTGAGGCAATTACCCCACCATCAATCCCAGCCTTCCCTTTGTGGTATGGTACCTTGCAGTACAATTTCAGAGATCCATACACTTGAACACAAGTTATTGTCTGAAACTAGAAAATGCTTATTTTGGCCCTTTTTGGCCCCAATTCCTAAACGAGCAATTACCCCAAACTCAATTCAGCTTTCCTTTGTGATATGGAACCTTGTAGTACAATTTCAGAGATCCATACACTTACACACAAGTTATTGTCTGGAAGTTACAAAAATACTTATTTTTGGCCCCTTTTGGTCCCTAATTCCTTAACTGTTGGTACCATAACCCCCAAAATCAATCCCAATCTTCCTTTGTGGTATTCAACCTTATGGTAAAATTTCATAGAGATCCATTCACTTAAACTAAAGTTATAGTGCGAAAACTAATGTGTCTTCGGACGACGACGACGACGACGACGAAGACGACGACGACGACGACGACGACGCCAACGTCATACCAATATACGACCGCAAAATATTTTTGCGGTCGTATAAAAATCATTGAACTTTCACAAGTTGTTCCTATGAAACTAACTTGAACAGAAAACTTAACATTAATTCAAAGTCACTGGACCATGACGTACGGGGAGCAGGGAGTGAAAAGTGTACTGGTAGTAATGCAACTTTATAGAAAATATATTCTTGATTTGATCTATCACAAGTAGTTTTTATCAAACTAACTAAACCAGAAAACTTAACAATTTTTTATGTCGACCACGACGACGACGCTGTCGTCGGAAAAGCTATGCCTATGTCTCGCCTTCTTCGACTTTCGTCGCAGGCGAGACAAAAATCACCTAAAGTAATGTAAATGCTATAGCTACATTGCTTTATTTCATAAACTGTAAAATAGATTTGAAAAATATCTCATACAATTCAGATTCATATGACAATGTTTGATTTTTAATCTAAATTTCTCGCCGGAATCATATTATGAAGTTTGAAATGAGGACATACTCGGGGCCGAACGGCTCATCCCTACCACTCAGTATATACTAAGTATTCCTTCCGAAAAGGTGTTTTTTCTGTGTATAATCTTTACAAAAGCTGACGATTTTGTACCCCCTGTAGCTTGAAATATAACTTTGTGACACATTCTTTTTAATTTTATTATATTCGTTTGAAAAAAAGCATGTCTTTCACAACGTATTTATAAAAAATTTTTTGTATATGAAACCCCAATCTGACTTAAATGTAAATATATGATCGACATATATATTATCTAGGCGAATCGTCTACGGAGGGATAGGATAACTGGGCGGTATTAAGCTGTCGAGGACAAATCATTAATATGGTTCCTGCTATCGTGGGATTTCAATTCCAATTTCAACTGAAGTATTCTGACATTTTCTTTTGCTTCCTTTGCTTCACTTATAATGCATGCTGGAAACCATTTCACAAGTGCCAAATAACTTCATTATGTTTCAGTATATTGTTTCTTTCTTTTTTGCTTTCCATATTTTCCAAACATTATCTAGATTATTTTATTTAATACACAGTTTTTAAGCGAATGCTCTTTCAATAGAAATTAAAAAATAATAAAAACTTACTTATTACACTTATCAATCGGAGCATTATGTACATCAGAATGTTTTAGTGGTGATAGCCGTGTAGCGAATAAATACACTGATCAAGTAAACAAAGGGAGATTATCCTTTGTTTATTGTAAAATTATATGGCATGCAAAACAAGACATTTGTATGCGACCGTACAATTGTAATTATTTGCTATTCTTCTTAAATAAGTCAACGTAGATTAAGCCTGCAAAAGGGAAATTAAAAAAAATAAAGTTGCAGTGAAAAGTTAATAGAATCCCTTTTGAAACTTTTTTTATTATGACTCAGCAATTCAATTCATCATTCAATTTGTATAACGTGTACAGGAACACGATGGGTCTGGATGGGGTTTACAGAATAGAGAATAACGGGCCAAATCTACAGAAAAATAAACCAAAAAAAATAATAAAAGAATAGAATAGAGAAAAAAAGGGCACAAAATAAAGAATAGAGAAAAAAGGGCACAAAATATCGAATAGAGAAAAATGGGGCGCTAAATTATCGAATCAAAAAAGTTAAACCGCCAAATAAAGTACGAAATTGAAGAGCATTGATGGCCAAAAATTCTGAAACGTTTTGCCAAGGTAATCTATTCCTGTGGTAGAAACTGCCTTAGTATTTCGATCAATTCAGTTTTGTAAACGGTAAATTTATAAATAAGACAATATCAATGATAATTCATGTCAACACAGAAGCGCGGACTACTGGGCTTATGATGTATAAGTACAGAGACACACGAAGAGCTGTATGACCAAAGAGACATAAAAATGATAGCCAAATACATCTATGGTCAACTTTGCCTGAGGATATTGGAAAGAAATGCAAAAACCATTTAAAGTCAACTTTGCCTTAGTTTATTAATAATTTCTAAATTTAGATTTAAGAAAAGTATATATGTTATAAATCATGTCAGTGCATGAATAATCACTGCCTACTGAGCTAACGATACCCTCAGTATATAACAGACCAACAGCAGTGGTCTTAATTTAGTGCAAGTAAATAAAAATTTTAATTTGAAGAAGCATAGTGATACATACATGTATAAACTAGGGACCTTTAAAAATGAACCATTTTTAAAACCACAGTCTCGTGAACTCCAAACGGAGAAACACCGGATGCCTGGACAGGGTAGGAATTGCTACCCCTGATTGCATTATACTATTCCTGCTATTCCTAAGCCTTGTGTATTTAGTGTATTTTGCATTTTTTATTTGACTTATGATAATGCAAAATGTGTGTACAGATAAACTTGCTTTATAAATTTCTGTTCTCTTTATAACAGTGAACTGACGTTTCATCATTTATATATTAGTTATTGTTGACCGATAGAATTGAAGATTGTGCACGCAAGAGTGGTCTCATGGAATTTCCAACGTTTTAAAATTTCAATGACCCATTCTTTTATTTGTATTAAGTAATATAGCTTATTATCAAAACAGTAAACACAGATATTACATATTTGTGTCAACCTTCAATCAAATTTATCTAAATGTTTAAAGTTCATTTAAATCATGATTTAAATATTCAGTCGTGCAATACAAATTACGGAATTAGGTAGATTTTTTTGTAAAAGGATTTGTCTTGTTCCGAGTTGTAATTAATGTTTTATCAAATTTCTCAAGTAAAACAAAATCACAATGATATTGTTGACTAGGGACATCGTTGGTGATAAAAGAATGAGGGGAAATTTGAGTTACATCGAAGAAGCACTTTTTATGTTCAACAGGTTTTCGGAATCACTCTACTATATTTCTTTCGGAAATACGATTTTATCTTATGCAGGACTAGTCCTAAATATTATTTTATGTGCTTTATTATTCCGAGTGCAGCATTCTCAGCGGAAAATTTTGATTCAGATATTATGTTTTGTAAATGGACTAGGTGCAGCTTGTTCAAATGGACTACTGACATTTTTGAACTTCAAGGATTCAACGGATGGCTATTTTACAGAATACTTTCTATTTTCCAGAATTTTAAACAGTCCTTGCAGAACTTTTATATACATTTCTGAAGTACAAGGTATCCTTCATTTAATTTCACTTCTATTGGTGTCTATAGTTGGCATCAATGCTTTATTTTCTTCTTACAAAGTAGGGTACCGATTTCATATAACCGGTATAAAGTTTGTTTTATTAACTGGATTTTCTTTTCTATTGATGTGTGTTATTAAGTGTCATAAATTCTCTTCTCTTCGCATTAAAACAACTTACTACGACTTTAATTCTGTGAAATGTCTTCTGTGTCAATCGCGATATGATTCTCCGATCGTGATGACGAAATATGTTATATCGCATTACCATGTTCTTGTGGACCTGGTATTACCCATGAGTCTTTGGGTTCTTATAGTTGTATCAGTAATTATGATTTCGAACAAACTGTCCTGGCAGAAATATGTGACTAACAGTGGAAGAAAAGAAAAATGTCATTACTCACAGAAGTTGATATTATTAGTTTTAATGATATATTCAGTGTGCGAACTGCCTTCACTGCTCATGCATGGACTACGTTTTCTAGGAAATAACCAAAAATTTCCGAGTGACATTTATCCCGATCGCACACTATCTGTTTTTGTGGATTACAGAACTAATTTACAGTATTCATTCTCCACTTCAATATCAGGGAAGCCATTTCTAGATGATTATGGGAAATATGTGTTTTTATTTTTTACAACTGAAATTACACAAAATTTTATGCTTTTTATTAGTTATATGTCTACTTTAGTATTTTATAGGTTAGTATGTTGATTTAAATTAAGGCATACGTTAAAAATCAAGAAATTAGATTTGTTTCAGGTGACAATTTTTAACTTGAGCTAAATGTATGTCCTAATTCGTTCTGATTTGGTTCAAAATTAAAAGTTTAAATACATGTGAACATGCTATCTTTTTTCTAGATGAAATTACTCAGAAATATTAGTCTTGATGCTAAAAAAAAAATGCGCAAAGACGGTTATCATGTTAGTTTCGTTTTTGTGTCTGCATGTGTGTGTGTGTTTTTCTTGCTAGCTTGTAGGTACGTTTTGAAAATTTACCATGACCCAAAACAGATACAGACATATTCAAAGTAAATGTTTGAACTAGTTTCATTCATGTACATTCATATAAAAAGTGTCAATACAATGTAGTTATGTCACACACAATGAGACAAGATGCTACACGTTTATTAAAAACCAGAAAAGATGCCCATTATCTGAGCTGACAATCGAATTTAATGTACAAAATAATATTAATAATTGATACAATGATTTAAGCAAAATGATTTATATATAAATATGTTGTTTACAAGGGTTTTTGCATCAGTTATCAGTAGTTTTACACACACCTCTCACCAGGTGATACAAGTTCAAATCTTTAATGATTTATTCAGCTTGGTGATTTATACCTCAACCTCACGTTAAGCACTGTCCTCTTTGGCATAATATTGCAAATGAGTACACCTCATTGGTTTAGATTCTATTTTTACTTTTTCACTTATCTGATTATGTTAATACGAGGTTCACATAATACTGAAAACTTGTACAAAAATTCTGTAGAAATTATATTTTGTATGTCAACATTACAATTTGTACACGACATATATATATATTGATATTTAACACATGACAAAGGCGAAATCTTTTAGTTCCTTTTGTGCTATAATCGGGATTATGCACATCTAAGGTGTACATTAACTACCTAAATATGCTGCACACTTCAAATGAACTTTGCCTTACAACTACGACAAACTTGGTCAATGAACAACTTTGTACATTCTTCATCGCTTTAAAAATATGAAGTGTCAGAGACGGGAAAAAGGTATCATCCAAACACAAACTGGGACCTTTTTAAGTTTAAGTCATTGTCGAAGTCAAACTAAATTATCATTTCTTGTCATTCCAGAAAAATAAGTGTAAATTTTAGAAAATTCAAATAATTGAAATCTGATTTACTTTTGTACTCCATTGAATTTATTACGACCTTTTATATATTAAGTCCTGTGTAGTGACTATTCGGGACCGAATTAAATGAGGATCAAATTTTAATCATGTGCTTAAAAATAAAAATAAATAAGATGCAGATCGCCGAGTACAGATGAAAAGTAAGGGGAGGGAAATGAAAAAAGGCGTTTTTCCCGCTTTCTTTGTCATAACTTTCTTCAATTAATCTTCATCTGCATATATTCTTGAAAGAAAGACGAGCAATTATTAGACAATAAACAATCAATACTCAATATAAACCCTTTATGTTTGATTTGTCATAAACTAGAAGTTCGTCAAACGAAAATTCGAACTAAAACTATATTTACAGTAGGTGTTCTATTCATTCAGATGCTAAACTTTATTGACTGAAAGACGAATCGGGTTGATTTGTTTCCAATTTGTATGACAATAACCAAAGATTATATGTATGTAATTATTAGCTCCATCCGCCTTATAAAACAACACTATAATGACTGCACGTGCCATCCGTGCACATTGTCACGGATAGCACGTGCAGTCATAGCTGTTGTACTTTATACTAGAATAATTACATTACATGTATGTTACATTAGAATCCGTAATTTTGATTGGCCGACAACAACCCGAGTCACTCGAATATCATATTTTATTTCCGTATAAAAACAGAGCTATCCGTGACAATGTCAAAATATACATCGCAAAAATAAAGGAAAAACTTGACATAACTCTTAATTTTATGGTTGTAGCATAAAAATACAATTTTAAAAATTGAATGCTTCTTTTTATAATTTTATAGGATTGAAAAAGCGTTGATTGTGTGCACATTTTTATTATGAAGCACGCTTCAGCGCTTCATACTAAATGTGCTTCAGTCAACGCTTTTACAGCCCAATAAAATTATAAAAGGAAGCATTTAATTCTCAAATAAAATTTGATATTGGAGTGGCTCACGGTTGTTGTCAGCCAATCATAATTATGAATTGTAATGAAACGTACATGTAAATGTAATTATTATAGAATATAATTGGTGTTTTTTTTTTAAAGTGTATTCGAAATAAAAGCACAAGTTTAAACAATGCATAAACTTGAAATAAACGAAACGCTTGATATAACTCTTGATTTCATGGTTGTAGCATAAACATGTAATTATAAAAATTGAATGCTTCGTTTAATAATTTTATAGGGTTGTAAAAGAGTTGATTGTGTGCACATTTTTAAGCGCTCCATACAAAATGTGCTTCGGTCAACGCGTTTGCACCCCAAACATTATAAAAAGAAACATTCAATTCTTAAATGAATAAAAGGAGTTGTTGGGTGTACGTCAATGAAACAGCAATCCAACGACAAAAATAACCAAATGACATCTAGAGGGCAATATATAGTTTTCAACATCGATAGGTGTCTACACGATAGGTCAAACTCTTAATAGTCCCAAATCTATATGAAAATTGTGAATAAATTTAACAGAGACAATCAAAGATCTACCATTAAAACCTAATTCTTAGAATAATGTCATCATTAAAGGGAAACTTCGCCAAAAAATGAATAATTGATATTGTGTTCATTACGTATAAAAAAACACAAATTCATAAATATTAACGTTTTATTCTCCTAGATAAGAGATCACCATCGATTTTAAATTGAGAATACCAATTCTCTAAATGTAGCCATCTTGACAGCTTCCCTGGTCAAAAAACCACGTGATAACTATAAACCAAGAAGTACCAAAACAAGCAGGGACTAACGTAGTCGTAATTCATTGTCAGAATCTTTTGTCAAGCGTACGGTTGTTTAACCCGACAAGGTCATGACAAAAGCATACACTGTGACAGTTTCCCGGATCCTAAAAAAAGAATTATACCAGACATGGTTGTGCTACCTAACTTGATACGGAACAATGTTTAAAATACAATAAACATGGTTTTCATATTCCTTTTGACTTCCTACCATGGGAGTCATTTTGATTGATATGTGTTTGGTGTTGTTGTAATGATAAACGAGAGTATCCAAAACATCAATGTATACGTATGTGCGCATATATTTGGCTGAAAAATTCTTGAACATCTTTTCCCTCATAGTTTTGTTCCAGCGTTCGACAACCTTTGGGTTTAATTTTTTGTTTTTGTTTTTTGTTTTTGCATTTTGGTTTTGTCGCTGATGTCCTAACAACTTGAAGCTATATGGCACTAGTGCAAATATCAGTTAACATTGCATGATATCTCCATGCGAGATAAAAAAAACATAAAAAAAAAACCAACTAAACATTGCTAAAAGATAGGTATTTTAATACAGACACCATATGTTCTTATCGATCTTTTTCTTTTCAACGAACGGTACATTATCAGTACCAAAACGCCCAACTAACGTACAAAAAATATCGGCAAGTAGACATTTGCGGAAACTGTCAAACACCTACGATTAGGATTAGAATTACACTTACAGGTAGCATTTATATCTTGGGTAATTTCAAAGTGTAAATATAAACCGTCGGTTCAAAACAAAGACTAACTCCTATGATGTTTTTCTATAGTTGAACAACGGGATTTCAAAGAAATATCGATTAAAAAATGGCATCTTGGCATCTTGAGGTAGAATCGGGACAACTCGGACCCAAAGCAAATCGGACTAAGACAACTCGGACCAATTTAAAGACAACTCGGACCACTTTTATAGACAGCTCGGACCGGTCCAGTTTGAAACACTTGTCAGACGATCGGCTCTTCGTGATTTTTACGTTTAATATGATTTTTGTTTGTTTTTGTCTAGATTTTTTTCTTCTCAGTTTCCCCCAACTGACCATCTTAGCTTGCTGTGACAATTTGTCAGTTTGATGCATTTCAATAAACAGGGGCGGATTCAGGCGGGGCGTGGCGGCGTGCCCCCCCTAAAATTTGCAAAGCTTGGGTTGTCCTCAGCTTAATAAAGAATATTTCGATAATTTTACCTCAAAATTTTTTTAAGCTTGCGCCCCCCTTTCCAAACCTAAAATCATGGATCCGCCCCTGATAAGTTCTGTTTCTATAAATTGTTTTATGTCGGCCTAACGAGATCAATTAGAAAAATAAAACAACAAATATCTTTCAATGCAATGAAAATATAAAGCAGATATATATTCGTCTTTACATATACGTGCCCGTGTTGTAATAAGTGATCCTAGAAATCTTTCAAGATGGTTGAAATGCATTTTACCATCAGGCACCAAATGTTAATTTTCGACTATCATCAGCGACAACTTTATTCAATTTATATTGTAGTTTGTCAAATTATCCTTATTTATCAGAGGTCTCAATTATTTAAACTTTACCGTTATAATTTGAAAACATGTACCATGATTCGTCAAAATCAGTTGATTTTTTTTATCGTCATGGAGAAATGAACTCTATGTTTCTTTGTGGACTTTTGTGGACTTTTGTTTGTATTTTTTTTCTTTTGACCATGGTGGGGTTTTTTTTTTTCTCTTCGACTTATGGGTTATAATGCCCCTTTGCGTCGTTTCCTCGTTTAAAAAAAATACAAGTAACTTAAGTTGCATTAAACATATACACGCATTAATTTTAAATCAAATCAAGAATTTCAAATTATATAGACCCTCAAGAACTTTGTTTAAATATTCTTAAAGCACTCAGGTTGTCTTTTAAAGTACACGAATGCCTGTTAATTCTATTTTAGATTTATTGCACGTCAAACATTTTTTTTAAACGATGATTTTTTTTTTTATTTCTTTAGAAATAAAGTAGTTTTATGTTATCAAATTAAAACTATATTACATCATTCTTGACTTAAATGCTCTTTGCTTGTAAAGATATTTGAATGCACACGAATATAAATTGGATCCGAATCTTAATCAAGCACATGACACATCATTTACACTTTTGTATCCGCAAATGCTCCATTGACGATTGCCAAATAAACGGATCACCGATGTAATAAATGGATCTTAATCAAAATTTAATACTAAACAGAAAACAATAAACTTGCGGAAAAGATGGTATACCGCAAACAAAAACCTTTGCACCTTTTGTTTGATATATATATATATAAACAACTCTAAATTGAAAACAATGTTCAAACCTATGATTGCGTTGGATAAAAACCGCAATTTTTATACGTGTGCATGTAAAACAAATTTCTTGGTAGAGGGGTCTAAATACAGCACAAACAACATTTTCCAAAAGACCAAAAAGTGAAAAGTATATTTTAACAAAACGCATTTGACGAACAGGTCGAACAACTGATGTTCTTAAACCCTGCTGACTGCCATTGGCGATTGCCAAATAAATTGATCACCAGATGTTACATGGATCTTAATTATTAATTTTAATACCCAACAGAAAACAATAAACTTGCGAAAAGATGGTATATCGCAAACACGAGGTACAAAATATTGTATACATCATATCTGGATTTCGACAATTAATGTCTCTTCGGTGATGTTAGGGATCGAAACGGTATTTGGAATATATATACATATATATATCGTATTTTAAACGCTTTAGAACGCACAACATCCGGAATGAACTGTGCGGCTGTTATACGCTGTGTATAATGTGAGCAACAGTGCATACAGTCGCTTTATTTAATATTTGTATTTGTTTAAAGAATAGCATAAGGGTTTAAATGTCTTAAGTGAGCTTAGTAGGTACACAAAGTCACAGTTTACAATCAATATTTAAATATTTATGAAAACACATATCGTTGTAAAACTACCTTGACATTTTGTGAATATTGATTTTATTTGTATGCATTCACCCGTAACACGTCTTGCCAGTGCTCCATAATGTACATGCACGACTTGTTAATATGACGGCAAATACCAGTAATTTGGGAGGAGATTTCTTTATGTTTAAACACTTTTCGAATTATATCCATCTTATATCAGTTGCAAATGGAATTTTATCTCTATCAGGATTAATACTCAATGCGGTTTTGTTGTTCCGAGTTCCGAATTCGCCATGGAAAGTTTTGGTTCAAACATTATGTTTAGTTAATGGACTTGGGGCAGTGAGTTTAAATACAATTCCAATGTTTTTAACATTCAAGGATTCTACGGACGGGTATTATACTGAAGTATATTTATTATCATGGAAGATAAATCGGCATTGCCTATTGTTTCTATTCATGTTGGAAATACGGGAAATATTGAGTCTTACTTCGTTACAGCTTTGTGCTTGCATTTCCATAACGATGACAGTGTCAATCTTCCATGTACGACACTATTTTCAATTAACTACCCGTAAATCGTTAGTGCTATGTGGTCTGATGTTCCTGGTTATGTGTGCAATTAATATTCATAAATTTTCATCTCTTCGGATTAATTCAACGTTTTATGAATTCAATTCCCTGAGATATTTTCAATGTCGAGCACGACATGAAACGCCTATTTTGATGACGAAATATTTCCACTTGTATTACCATGTATTTGTCCAGCTTATATTACCCATGAGTCTTTCGGGAATTATTTTCTTATTTGTGGTTCTTATTATGTACAAATTGTTTTGGATGAAATCCTTCATTTCGGGTAAAGTGAGAAACAGTACTTGTTTTAAGTGGATATCATTAATTCTTATTATATGTGCACTGTGTGGAATACCTTCCTTATACATGCAAGAATTACATTTTCTTGGAAATAAAGCTGAATTCCGAAGTAACATATATCTTGATCAGACTGTGTCTGTTTTCAGGGAATTGAAGATGCAATACACATTCTCTACTTCAATAGCAGAGAAGCTGAAAACGGAAAATTATGAGAAAAATGCTATTCTATTTTTTACGACTGAAACTACGCAATCGTTTGTGCACTTTATGAGTTACATGTTTACCTCAATATTTTATACGTTATTGTGTAGTATTAGTGTAAACTGAAACGTTTTTTTTTTAAATCCTCTATTATTTGTAAAATTGTTATTACTGATCGTATTACCGAAAGAAAAATATGAATGATTTTCTTGTGTGTTGACATGAAATATTGATATGTTTATTTTCTGTAAATTTGCTTTTTTAAACTGTTAATAAAATTTTGAATTATTCTAAATACTCGAGATATCTACCCTTGGCATAGATTGCCTTAGCCGTATTTGGCACAACATTTCGAAATTTTCTGTTTTAATGCTCTTCAACTTCGTATCAAACTTGATCTTTCATCTGTTTTTAATTCGAGCGCCACTGATGAGTCTTATGTATTATTTTTAGACTGTTTTGTATATTTTAGGGTACATGCATTTTTCATTTTTTATTTCTTTTTAGTATTTTATTAATTTTTTATATGCTTGTTTGATTCTTGTAAGTTGGTGCTTTGTAATTTATGTTTTATGTATTTTTGTATTTTATTTATTTTTAAATGTGAAGCGCTTAGAGTAATTGTTGTTATTATATAATGCGCTTTATAAATATTGTATTTATTATGTAGACGAAACGCGCGTTTGGCGTACCAAATGACAAGCTTTGTATTGTTGATGAGATTTTATAGACTTAAAGACATTTTATTCAGTATGGCGACTGAGTCTTCTATATAAAATTATGCTGAAAGAATCAAGGTATTGGTTCTCAACTTTATACTATGATTTGTTTAAAAATATTTTATTCTTATGTGAGCTTAGTAGGTACACAAAGTCACAGTTTATAATCAATATTTAAATATTTATGAAAACACATATCGTTGTAAAACTACCTTGACTATTCTGTGAATATTGATTTTATTTGTATGCATTCACCCGTAACACGTCTTGCCAGTGCTCCATAATGTACATGCACGACTTGTTAATATGGCGGCAAATACCAGTAATTTGGGAGGAGATTTCTTTATGTTTAAACACTTTTCGAATTATATCCATCTTATATCAGTTGCAAATGGAATTTTATCTCTATCAGGATTAATACTCAATGCGGTTTTGTTGTTCCGAGTTCCGAATTCGCCATGGAAAGTTTTGGTTCAAACATTATGTTTAGTTAATGGACTTGGGGCATGAGTTTAAATACAATTCCAATGTTTTAACATTCAAGGATTCTGGTATTATACTGAAGTATATTTATTATCATGGAAGATAAATCGGCATTGCCTATTGTTTCTATTCATGTTGGAAATACGGAAATATTGAGTCTTACTTCGTTAAGCTTTGTGCTTGCATTTCATAACGATGACAGTGTCAATCTTCCATGTACGACACTATTTTCAATTAACTACCCGTAAATCGTTAGTGCTATATGGTCTGATGTTCCTGGTTATGTGTGCAACTAATATTCATAAATTTTCATCTCTTCGGATTAATTCAACGTTTTATGAATTCAATTCCCTGAGATATTTTCAATGTCGAGCACGACATGAAACGCCTATTTTGATGACGAAATATTTCCACTTGTATTACCATGTATTTGTCCAACTAATATTACCCATGAGTCTTTCGGGAATTATTTTCTTATTTGTGGTTCTTATTATGTACAAATTGTTTTGGATGAAATCTTTCATTTTGGGTAAAGTGAGAAACAGTACTTGTTTTAAGTGGATATCATTAATTCTTATTATATGTGCACTGTGTGGAATACCTTCCTTATACATGCAAGAATTACATTTTCTTGGAAATAAAGCTGAATTCCGGAGTAACATATATCTTGATCAGGCTGTGTCTGTTTTCAGGGAATTGAAAATGCAATACACATTCTCCACTTCAATAGCAGAGAAGCTGAAAACGGAAAATTATGAGAAAAATGCTATTCTATTTTTTACGACTGAAACTACGCAATCGTTTGTGCACTTTATGAGTTACATGTTTACCTCAATATTTTATACGTTATTGTGTAGTATAAGTGTAAACTGAAACGTTTTTTTTAAATGCTCTATTATTTGTAAAATTGTTATTCAGACTGATCGTATTACTGAAAAAAAAAATATGAATGATTTTCTTGTGTGTTGACATGAAATATTGATATGTTTATTTTCTGTAAATTTGCTTTTTTAAACTGTTAATAAAATTTTGAATTATTCTAAATACTCGAGATATCTACCCTAGGCATAGATTGCCTTAGCCGTATTTGGCACAACATTTCGAAATTTTCTATTTTAATGCTCTTCAACTTCGTATGAAACTTGATCTTTCATCTGTTTTTAATTCGAGTGCCACTGATGAGTCTTATCTATTAATTTTAGACTGTTTTGTATATTTTAGGGTACATGCATTTTTCATTTTTATTTCTTTTTAGTATTTTATTAATTTTTATATGCTTGTTTGATTCTTGTAAGTTGGTGCTTTGTAATTTATGTTTTATGTATTTTTGTATTTTATTTATTTTTAAATGTGAAGCGCTTAGAGTAATTGTTGTTATTATATAATGCGCTTTATAAATATTGTATTTTTTATGTAGACGAAACGCGCGTTTGGCGTACCAAATGATAAAAAATTGAAAACAACACGTTTTAATAATTTCATGCGTCCGAAGCGCTTTTCTGGATTTACCTTCATCAGGAACGCTCAATGCCAAACATTTGAAATCCGAGGGATGTATAAGTACCGAAACAGTTGAAGAGCTATATGACAAAATACCTAAAAAAATAGCCAAATTCATCTAAGGTCAACATTGCCTGAGGGAGTTGAAACCTTAGTTTCTTTGTAATTTAAAATTTATAAACGGACAATTTTAAAAGTTTGTTATACATCATGTCAGTACCGAAGTACTGACTACTGAGCTGATGATACCCTCGGGGACTGATAGTCCACCAGCAGAGGTATCGACCCAGTGATGTAAAAAATTGAAAACAACACGTTTTAATAATTTCATGCGTCCGAAGCGCTTTTCTGGATTTACCTTCATCAGGAACGCTCAATGCCAAACATTTGAAATCCGAGGGATGTATAAGTACCGAAACAGTTGAAGAGCTATATGACAAAAATACCTAAAAAAAATAGCCAAATTCATCTAAGGTCAACTTTGCCTGAGGGAGTTGAAACCTTAGTTTCTTTATAATTTAAAAATTTATAAACGGACAATTTTAAAAAAGTTTGTTATAAGTCATGTCAGTACCGAAGTACTATAAGCTTGGTATTGTTGATGAGATTTTATAGACTTAATAAAGACATTTTATTCAGTATGGCGACTGAGTCTTCTATATAAAATTATACTGAAAGAACCAAGGTATTGGTGCTCAACTTTATACTATGATTAAAAATATTTTATTCTTATTTTGTCTATTGCAAAATACCAAAAAGTGTGTCAGTCCTTTCCAAATTTGGTTGGAGGTCAAAATCTTCAGACCACTACTTTACGAGAAGTGTCAATCTTCCATGTACGACACTATTTTCAATTAACTACCCGTAAATCGTTAGTGTTATGTGGTCTGATGTTCCTAGTTATGTGTGCAACTAATATTCATAAATTTTCATCTCTTCGGATTAATTCAACGTTTTATGAATTCAATTCCCTGAGATATTTTCAATGTCGAGCACGACATGAAAAGCCTATTTTGATGACGAAATATTTCCACTTGTATTACCATGTATTTGTCCAACTAATATTACCCATGAGTCTTTCGGGAATTATTTTTCTTATTTGTGGTTCTTATTATGTACAAATTGTTTTGGATGAAATCCTTTATTTCGGGTAAAGTGAGAAACAGTACTTGTTTTAAGTGGATATCATTAATTCTTATTATATGTGCACTGTGTGGAATACCTTCCTTATACATGCAAGAATTACATTTTCTTGGAAATAAAGCTGAATTCCGGAGTAACATATATCTTGATCAGGCTGTGTCTGTTTTCAGGGAATTGAAGATGCAATACACATTCTCCACTTCAATAGCAGAGAAGCTGAAAACGGAAAATTATGAGAAAAATGCTATTCTTTTTTTTACGACTGAAACTACGCAATCGTTTGTGCACTTTATGAGTTACATGTTTACCTCAATATTTTATACGTTATTGTGTAGTATTAGTGTAAACTGAAACGTTTTTTTTTAAATCCTCTATTATTTGTAAAATTGTTATTACTGATCGTATTACCGAAAGAAAAATATGAATGATTTTCTTGTGTGTTGACATGAAATATTGATATGTTTATTTTCAGTAAATTTGCTTTTTTAAACTGTTAATAAAATTTTGAATTATTCTAAATACTCGAGATATCTACCCTAGGCATAGATTGCCTTAGCCGTATTTGGCACAACATTTCGAAATTATCTGTTTTAATGCTCTTCAACTTCGTATTAAACTTGATCTTTCATCTGTTTTTAATTCGAGTGCCACTGATGAGTCTTATGTATTATTTTTAGACTGTTTTGTATATTTTAGGGTACATGCATTTTTCATTTTTTATTTCTTTTTAGTATTTTATTAATTGTTATATGCTTGTTTGATTCTTGTAAGTTGGTGCTTTGTAATTTATGTTTTATGTATTTTTGTATTTTATTTATTTTTAAATGTGAAGCGCTAAGAGTAATTGTTGTTATTATATAATGCGCTTTATAAATATTGTATTTTTTATGTAGACGAAACGCGCGTTTGGCGTACCAAATGATAAGCTTGGTATTGTTGATGAGATTTTATAGACTTAATAAAGACATTTTATTCAGTATGGCGACTGAGTCTTCTATATAAAATTATACTGAAAGAACCAAGGTATTGGTGCTCAACTTTATACTATGATTAAAAATATTTTATTCTTATTTTGTCTATTGCAAAATACCAAAAAGTGTGTCAGTCCTTTCCAAATTTGGTTGGAGGTCAAAATCTTCAGACCACTACTTTACGAGAAGTGTCAATCTTCCATGTACGACACTATTTTCAATTAACTACCCGTAAATCGTTAGTGCTATGTGGTCTGATGTTCCTGGTTATGTGTGCAATTAATATTCATAAATTTTCACAGAAGTGTCAATCTTCCATGTACGACACTATTTTCAATTAACTACCCGTAAATCGTTAGTGCTATGTGGTCTGATGTTCCTGGTTATGTGTGCAACTAATATTCATAAATTTTCATCTCTTCGGATTAATTCAACGTTTTATGAATTCAATTCCCTGAGATATTTTCAATGTCGAGCACGACATGAAAAGCCTATTTTGATGACGAAATATTTCCACTTGTATTACCATGTATTTGTCCAACTAATATTACCCATGAGTCTTTCGGGAATTATTTTTCTTATTTGTGGTTCTTATTATGTACAAATTGTTTTGGATGAAATCCTTTATTTCGGGTAAAGTGAGAAACAGTACTTGTTTTAAGTGGATATCATTAATTCTTATTATATGTGCACTGTGTGGAATACCTTCATTATACATGCAAGAATTACATTTTCTTGGAAATAAAGCTGAATTCGGAGTAACATATATCTTGATCAGGCTGTGTCTGTTTTCAGGGAATTGAAGATGCAATACACATTCTCCACTTCAATAGCAGAGAAGCTGAAAACGGAAAATTATGAGAAAAATGCTATTCTATTTTTTACGACTGAAACTACGCAATCGTTTGTGCACTTTATGAGTTACATGTTTACCTCAATATTTTATACGTTATTGTGTAGTATTAGTGTAAACTGAAACGTTTTTTTTTTAAATCCTCTATTATTTGTAAAATTGTTATTACTGATCGTATTACCGAAAGAAAAATATGAATGATTTTCTTGTGTGTTGACATGAAATATTGATATGTTTATTTTCAGTAAATTTGCTTTTTTAAACTGTTAATAAAATTTTGAATTATTCTAAATACTCGAGATATCTACCCTAGGCATAGATTGCCTTAGCCGTATTTGGCACAACATTTCGATAATTCTATTTTAATGCTCTTCAACTTCGTATTAAACTTGATCTTTCATCTGTTTTTAATTCGAGCGCCACTGATGAGTCTTATGTATTATTTTTAGACTGTTTTGTATATTTTAGGGTACATGCATTTTTCATTTTTATTTCTTTTTAGTATTTTATTAATTTTTATATCCTTGTTTGATTCTTGTAAGTTGGTGCTTTGTAATTTATGTTTTATGTATTTTTGTATTTTATTTATTTTTAAATGTGAAGCGCTTAGAGTAATTGTTGTTATTATATAATGCGCTTTATAAATATTGTATTTTTTATGTAGACGAAACGCGCGTTTGGCGTACCAAATGATAATTTTGGTATTGTTGATGAGATTTTATAGACTTAATAAAGACATTTTATTCAGTATGGCGACTGAGTCTTCTATATAAAATTATACTGAAAGAACCAAGGTATTGGTGCTCAACTTTATACTATGATTAAAAATATTTTATTCTTATTTTGTCTATTGCAAAATACCAAAAAGTGTGTCAGTCCTTTCCAAATTTGATTGGAGGTCAATTTCTTCAGACCACTACTTTACGATAACTCTGCTGTTAAACCACATAACTATTTACCTGAATTTGTGTCAACTTCATAGATAGAGATGCAATGCTATTGTCAACTTCATAGATAGAGGTGCAATGCTATTGTCAACTTCATAGATAGAGGTTCAATGCTATTGTCAACTTCATAGATAGAGGTGCAATGCTATTGTCAACTTCATAGATAGAGGTGCAATGCTATTGTCAACTTCATAGATAGAGGTGCAATGCTATTGTCAACTTCATAGATAGAGGGGCAATGAGCTATTTCACGTCATATTAAATAATGTTCTTGATAAATTTGATGAAATTTGTAATCCAAGAGCCTTGGTTTCTAAAGTATCGTAAGACTTCAAAGCAATAACTGTAAAAATTCTATATATTTTGACCAGCCGAGACACACATTTTTAATTTTTAAGTAACAGCTTTGTGAACAAGCCGTACGTACAAATGATTACAATATAGATCATGAACAGAACATGTTTTTAGTATATATGTGCTTGTCTAGTATGTAAATAATTGCCTGCAAAACATAGAAATGACGTGTTATTATGCTTTCTTCGCAAAAACTTTGATACGACACTTAAACAACAATTAAATCTCGAGAAATTGAAAGGTTTTACACTGTGAACAAATATGAATAAATAAGTATTTGGGTTTTACATTCAGTTAATCACCAATTTCACTAGCCTTCAATAAATGCTTTTAACTGGAATACATTGTGAAATAGAAAAGTATCTCTAGATGTTCTTATAATTAAGGTAACACACTAAGGTAAGCCGTCGAGAAATTTCTTCCCTATTTTTTTCATATATTAAGCCATTTTTTTATATTATATATAATGATGATAAATAAGTTTTATTATTTAATATTAAATATTCAATTTATAATATTAAAAAATCTATTAATATATAGTAATTTTACGTTCATGGTAACCATACTGATAAAAAGTTATTTTCAAACCACAACCGTTTTTATAAAATTATCTGTTAAACTGTTTATTGAATTATACATGCAAATGCATATTGTCTTGCTTTTCATTGCTAGTATTTATCGAGAGAACTGCATTCTTAGAAGCTTGTTACACTATTTTTATAAATGTTGATCTTTTTTGTTGCATATTGATAAAATCGTGTTGCACTGTATTGTTTCTGTTCTTAAAATTTTAAACTGTTTTACTCCTAAAAATTATATATTACATATCTGCACATCCGTCGTTTTATATTAACAGACTTGTCTTAACAAAGAAACAGACAAGACTCAGTATAAAAATAAGGAAATTGGTATGAATGCCAAATGAGACAACCTTCCACCAGAGACCAAATAACGTAGAAGCAAGCAAGGTCACAGTAAGGCCTTCAACAATGAGCAAATAAACTCATCATAGATACCAGGCTTGAAATTGTGTACGTCTACAAAAGACTTATCACTGACGATAGAATCAAAAACGTTAAAAGGCCAAATAAAGTACGAAGTTGAAGAGCACTGAGGACCCAAAATTTCGAAATGGTTTTGCCAAATACAGCTAAGGTAATCTATTCCTGGGGTAAAAAATCCTTATCGCATCGACGAGAGAAATGTAAAACTGTTCAAACGAGAAAACTATCGTCCTTATTCATGTAAAAAAAACAATGAACGAAAAACAGAAATATGATATCAACAAAAAGACAACCACTGAATTACGGCCACAGGCTCCTGACTTGGGACAGGTACATACTGAGAGTGGCGGATTAAAACACGTTTACGGACGACCTACCCTCCCGAATCTTAGAAAGTGGTGTAAGAATGAAAACTCTAACACTCAAGTTTATATTAACAGACTAGTGTGAAGCTAGCCGGCGTTAATATTCATGATAACAACACAGCTAAAGAACAAAGTATAAAAATCATGTTGAAAAAGGCTGGTTAGTTGTTTTGAAGCCACTTGCATTTTCATTAAACTAAACAACTTTTATAGTGTCCTGTCACATTTATTTATTCAAAGGTATTCAAAATCATGTATGATGAGGAACTATCAAAATCTTGTATTGATTCACATATCATTGATTTTGGTAAAAGTATTCATTAGGATATTCATTTTGCTTTTAGATATTCAACAATACAATGTCTTTATTTTCAACGGCATGCAGACATTGATTTTAACTTTCAATATTCAGCTTTTCCGTACATCCTTTGAAACACTGCATTAACATTTGGCATTCAAATTGATTTTCGATATTCAAAATTTTCACAATTTCATTATTCATAAACGTGAAATCATAATTTACTTGTCACGCTGGTAACTAAATGGGCTCATTTCATACATAACAATAGATTTAATGGATGAGTGAATTGTAACATCAATGTGAAAATGCTATATTTATATTAAGAATGCATAGGTAATGTGAAACATATATGATATAAAAATAAGGAGATGTGGTATGATTCCCAATGAGACAACTATCCACCAAAGTTCGAATAAAGTGGGTGTTAACTTTCCACCAGAGACCAAATACGTAGAGGTAAGCAATTATACGGAAATGTGCGGCCTTCAACAAGGAGGAAAACCCATATCGCACAGCAAGCTATTAAAGTCCTCGAAATAACAAATGTAAAACAATTCAAATGATGAACCCTATTTAGAACAGAGTGATATCATCAGTTCAATTTATAAAATACTAGTTTCAAAGATAAACAGTCCGAAGGTTCACAATTCATGTTATATAAAATATGGGGGGTGTAGTATGATTGTCAATGAGACAACTATCCACCAAAGTACAAATGAAGTGGATGTAAGCAATTATAGGCAACCGTACGGCCTTCAACAATGAGAAAAAAACCCATACCGTATAGTCGGCTATAAAAGGCCCCGACATGAAAAAAATGAAACATTTCAATTGAAAAAACTAACGGCCTAAATTTATAACAAAACAATTTACGAAAAACAAATATGACAGACATGAACCAACGACAACCACTGAACTTCACGCTCCTGACTTGGGACAGGCACATAGAGAATATGGCGGGTTAAACATGTTTGTGAGTATTCAACCCTCCCCTAACATGGGACAGTGGTGTTACAGCACAACATAAGAACAAACTATAAAACTCAGTTGAAAAGGTCTTAACTCATCAGATCGATACAAAGCAGAAAAACATCTAATAAAAACACAGACCGGACGTGGCAGGGTATTTATACATCCACAACAAAAAAGACACAAAGTACAGATCAGAGATTACTCGCAGTTACTGATACCTAGCCTATTCTGACTATCATTTTTTACTTTTACTCATTAATGTCGCGTGGATAGCAGAGAATCAGCAAATACTAATTTCAAATATCTAGTTAGACTCAATTGGGAAAATATCTCAATTTCAAGGCAAACCAGCTGAAATGATTCGAGTATAATACTGGGATATATATTTATAGATATAACACTGCATCAACATTTGTTTGGACAATTACTTTGTCAAAATTAGAATTATGCTGTTGATAAAAGATTTCACTTTTAATTTTTAATTTTCTAATGATAAAACGTATTAATTGATTTCATTTTTCCATCTGCAAAAATGCGCATAGAAATATTTTGGAGAAAGGATATGGATATCATGAAATAACGCGGGAAAATTGAGATATAGAAAATTACTAAATCTTAACCTCAAACATTTTATTTAAAGTATAGTAATCTAGGTAATTTGAATCTATGTGTGATTTTTAGCATCAGTGAAGCAGAGGATTCAATTAAAAATAGAAATCTTGATTTGTTCAAATCATTTGAAGATATTTAAATTGGTGGCATTTGCTATATTTCTGTGTCAGCAGCTCCCCCCGTTTCCAATATAATTTCAGAAAAAATATAAGATGATTGATTAAATGTTCCTCTTTACAAACAATTATATTTTTCTGACAAAATCACTGTGTATCATCGCCACCGGTAATTGGGTCCGACCAACCGAAGCGGAGAGAAAGGGAAAATATCTTTTATTAAATTATTTCTATTGATGTGATGAGGTTAGCGATTGTGAAATGATTTTCTTAATATATATAATGCTTTATGTTTTGCGTGAATTCCTGAGGGGGTTCACGCCTATATTGGTGAGTTTTGGTAGCTTCTATAGGCCATTCGGATATTTCCGGAAACAAGATTCTCGGAACTTCTCGAAAATGTTCGATCATTTATACGGTCCCTCTATGGATAGGCTACCTTACGCGACATTTTATACTTCAACAAATCAAAGTTCATTTGTAGATCTGACATTATCCAAAGTGCCACTACGCTCCAAGTAACCGAATGCATTATTAGTTTTGGCATACAATTTTGGGGAGCATCCAGTTACTTGGAGTGTGCGAACCTAAGAAAAGTCGGGAGGGAGGGAGGAAGGGGGAAACCGGCCGCTATGTATTAACCGCTATGAATATGAGATGAGATAGACCAACTTGCAACTTGGTTAACAATATAACTTCGCTATCAATCACGACAGACAAAGGAAATCCTTCCCTGGACAATTTATACCTGAACAAAACATCTCATTACAATCGG
The DNA here is from genome assembly GCA_017311375.1 of Mytilus coruscus. NCBI lineage: Eukaryota > Metazoa > Mollusca > Bivalvia > Mytilida > Mytilidae > Mytilus > Mytilus coruscus. The sequence continues at coordinate 32,472,047 of CM029602.1, read as the reverse complement.
TCTGATATACATCTAACCCCATCGAAAACAGTTCGAAAAGTGAAAGGATTAGCGCATTCTCGTTACTTCTCACGTGATGTCGCTTAGGATATGACATTATCCAAAGCGCCACTACGCTCTAAGTAAACGAATGCATTATTAGTTTTGGCATACGATTTTGGTCCGCATAGCACACGTTCGACTGTTTGAATTCGAAAAAACACTGAATCTTAAGCTTAAAAAATCATCAACCCTAAAACTTATCCCAAAACTCATGATTTTCTTTTCTTAAGATTCCGTTTAAAGTTGCTGACCCTAAATATTATGAATAACAATCTACGATACTAATCTTTTCTGCACAGACTGTATATGCATATTTCATGTATTAAACACTCGTCAGTAGTACTCATGTTCGAGAGAATATTAGAATACCAAGATGACCGAAAAGGTAAAGCCAAAACCTTCCAAGGACAGAGCCATATAAGAGGGAGACAAGTCATCAACTTTCGAAACTCCTTATTTTCCAAATTATCAATACTGACCCTAAATATCATGATTAGGTATGCTACATATGTATTTCAAAGACAATTGAACTATCCCCATCCAAAGCGAACCTTCTGGTACATTACCAACCATACAGATAAATGTGTACAAGTATTTCGTGGTGCTCAGTTGTATCATTAAATAGTTGTCCTTTTGACGCATACCCCATATCCTAACCGGAAAGAAGCATATTTTATACAAGAAGACATTTAAGAATAATATTTATTATTATTTTTTTTTTTTTTTTAATACAGAAAGTATGACAATATACATGCTACTTGTACAATAAAACAAATAAATATATCGCCAAAGGCAATTTGCATATTCAAAATTACATAACTACAAAGTTCAAAAAGCAATTGGTAATTTGCTAGTATCCCCGAATTTGTCATAAACCGAACTTGCATATGAAGGGTTATCAGAAACTTGCTTAAAAAGATTTCCCATTGTACTTTTATCTGCCATTTTGCCTAACGTTGAATATCTGTCCAAGCTACCTCGAGAAAACCAGCCTACATGATCCATTATGTCTTGGGAATTTCCAAAACCAGAGACGGCCAAAGTAACAGCACAACCCCCTCTAGTACTATGAGCGTCTCGCCTTCATCCATTCCCAACTCCCGTAAATATGACTTGAGACGACCATGCATAAACGAATGACCAACCGGAGCTTCCAATACCCGTTGTCTTGAACAATCTAATATACGAAACAAATACCCAAGTTTTAAATTTATGCCCATTTCACCAGCACCGGACACATATTTTTCAATTCCGAAAACAGGACAAACAGAATGGTTATCAAGTCGCATACCGAAAATTCATTTTTCTTTCCATTACTTAACGTCTTGCCAACTGTATGTGTAATAACAAATCCTGAATCGTCATGCAAACGCCTTATCTCCTGACTGAGGCAATTTCCAAGATCAGAGGCCCTACCACCTGCAAAAAACTGGAGCTTCAGAAAAGCCTGGTCCCTTAGAAAATCGGTATGATCTTTACACATAGATGAATTAATAAAATATTGTTTAGGCGGGCTGTCTGAATCATAAGATTTCCCTTTGAAATTTCCCCTAAAATGTTTGAAATATTTTGTCACATCAACGCCATTTTCCAACCAATCTAAAACTTCCTCACTTGGCTCTATAGTTTTCCATTCATTAAAATGCTTATGCAAATTCCCTGCCTGAAAATACTCTGGATCTCTAAAGGACATAGCTTCGAAATCAAACTGGTCACTAACGACAACCTCTTCAGCTAATGTAACGTGAAACGGAGGTCGAAGAACCCTTCCTCTGTAATTGACCCAATTTTCTTGCATTTTAAAATGACTAACTTCCATACAATTAAAACCATATCCCGTTTCCCAGTCAGGAATGTCTGGATGAAATCTTAACTTCTTAACAGAACCACCCTAAAAGAGAAAAATAAATTACAGAATTACAGAGAAAAAATTCTTCGACCCCCATTCTACGTGACAAAGGCCACTAGAGAATTAGATCCTCCGGAATGGAAATAAAAAAATACTAAATGTAGTGAAGGGACAAAAGATAACTAAAATTAAAACGTTCAAAAATGTGGTAATAATAAAAAATGACCCGTACAGGAATACGACAAAATAAATCTATTCTTTCTTCATCCTTGGACAATTGTTAACGAAGTGACCAATTTCCTTGCACAGGCACCTCTTACATACTCAAATCTGTGCCTTGGACCTGACCCTCGTGGTCCCATAAACGGTGGCAACACTTGACCTGGATAATTATGACCCATTGGCATCGGAGCCGGATATAGAGGGTAAAAGTAAGGCATGTGTTGCTGATTTTGTAACAAATTAACACTCTGGCCAACGCTCGGCTCCTTTTCCTTTTCGGCCTTTGAGTCATACTTTTTATTTTTTGACCACTCGGCTATAGAGGATGAAATCTTCCTATCTTCACTTGATCCTAACAACCTCAGGCACACATTACAGACATCAGGATTATCCTCATAATGTCTACAGGCCTGTAGCACCTTACTATAGTATAGTCTCATTGTGACCTGCCTTTAAAGCACAATCGACCATGACTTCCAGAGACGCCAGAAGCATACATGCTGAAGTAAGCTTAGGCCTACTTGCCAATACCCTTACATGTTTGAGAGCTTCATCCACCTTATCTGCGTGCTGTTGGTTTCGCATACCATCGAGATGCTTCTCCATTTCTTTGAGTCTTGCCTCGAGATATACACCTCCTGTTGGCGCACAGGAACTTCCCACATTACCACTTGTAGCTTCCGATCCACTTCCACTGCCACTCCCTAATGCTTGCAGTCCAGAAGGGCCTGCAACAAAATAGAAACCAATATCACAAAAAAGTTCTACAGTACAATCAAATTAATATCAATAAGTATAGCTGTATTCATGTTGTAGAACTATCATTAGGGGAACAATTTCCAAAGACAAAGATCAAGATGAAGTACAGCAACATATTAGACGTTTTATTTCTAAGTACCCGGTCATTGCACACAAAGAGAAAATTCTTTTCATCAAAATATTTGATCACCGTTTTCTTTCGGGTAAAAAATTCTGACCCGGTATTTCAATAACAATGAAAAAGGTTGAATCTCACAACCATCTATACATAAATTAGTTGCAATATTGAACTTTTCTAAGATAGGCTTAAAATGCATTGATAGCCAGAGAAGAATTGCGCGAAATAAATATCTAAGAAGAGAACCAATAAATTACCTAATTTATATAACTCTTATAAAAACTATAAACATGCCAATTTAGACTTAAAACTAACTACCTTGAGCAACAAAAGTTGAAGAACCCGTCTGAGGCCTAGGGTCGGTTAAGCTTGAACCTTTCGGTGCTCCAATCAGATTTGCAAAGAGAAAGGTTTGGTGCAATAACAGCCTCGAATTATCCAAATCAAGGTCTTTACCCGCCAGCAGCATCACTTTTTTTCAACTCGCACCCCCCTCCCCCGTGATCTTTACAAACTCTGCCGCCAGCTCATTTACACTATACTTAGTCAGAGGATGAGTGCTTTTTAACCTGGCTAAATTCTCTGGATCAATGTCCTCCGCCGACTTAAACTTGAGAATCATAGGCAAAAGGCTCTTGCCGATCAACGTGTGCTTAGGCTTTAAAACCAGGTTAGACATCTGGAAAGTAATTTAGGAAAAAATAACACATAATTCAAACCAATAACACATGTAAAATATCTTTATCCTTATAACATTCCGACAACTATTCTTTTTCTTTTCCTTTTTTTTTTCTTTTCATGTTAGATATCAGAAGTTACGACACCAACTCGGTACCAAACTATTAAACAATTCAAATGAACACTCGTTAAATATAAAAGATTCCTAATCAAGTCCCCATGCACATTAGCGAAAACTGATTTCTATTGATACAGAAGTAAATAAAATTAAAAGCCTATAAACTGTAAAAGGGAGTGTGGAAGTAACCTTAAATTTTCATCATATTCATTTATTTGGTTTTTTTTTTTTTTTTTTTTTTTTCACATGTTTCAATCACCAAAATGCGCACCCTGCCTTTTTATTTCTAATTCCCCATAAATATCAAATGGTTGCTCCCTAAATTAATTATAAACACCACCAACACTATTCGCTAGGATCGCCACTGGTCCGAACCATCGTGGTGTTTACTTTGAACTGATACTGGACGTTAAGCGAAGAAAAAGAGGGACGAAAGATACCAGAGGGACAGTCAAACTCATAGATCGAAAACAAACTGACAACGCCATGGCCAAAAATACAAGGACAAACAGACAAATAATAGTACAGATGACACAACATAGAAAACTAAAGACTAAGCAACACGAACCCCACCAAAAACTGGGGTGATCTCAGGTGCTCCGGAAGGGTAAGATCCTGCTCCACATGTGGCACCCGTATATATGAATATATGACCATTAATTTGAAAACCAGTTTCACGTAAATTCACCCAAAACAGCTCCACCTAACGATAACTGGAGATGCTATAATCGTGTGCTACATCTTTGACTAAGTGTCGAATCGATATAAGGATACATTAATTCTATTTGGTTGTAAACGCAATGAAACTGATTAGCGTTATATTTAAATGTCGGTCACAGAAACCGGTTATTAAAGTACATGTTACATGTGATGTACATTTCACTACACAATTGAATAAATGAACATTCCATAGTAAATGTGTATGGTCAGTGCGTGTAACACTTATCAATTCAAAATTTTAAAATTGAAAATTTTAGTTTTTTCGAATTTTGATCAAAGTTTTAAAATATCAAAATTGCAAATTTTTAAAAGTTTTTGAAATTTTGAAATTTTGACCAAATAATTAAAATTTTAAAGCTCTAAAAATCATTTTAAAATTTGACAGTTTAGATATTTGATCAAACTTTAAAAGTACTAAACTTAACGTGCAGTTTTGATTAATATTTCGCTTTTTGAAAGTTTGTTTTTTATTTTTGATTAAGATATTAAAAATAGAAAACGGGCGAAAAGAGAACATACGTATCATTATCGCGTTTGGGGTACGTGTAAAGTGCGAAACGGAATTAAAGCGGAACGAAACGAACGAAACGAAACAAAATGAAATGAACAGTTACTGTTACTTAAAAGTTAATATAAAATCAAACAAGAGGCAGACAGTTGTAAGCGGTGAAAAATTGAATAACAAAATAAATATTTCTCAAAAGCGAGGAATTCATTTTAAAACAAGAAACACGGCTCTGATTATGATCATTCTTAGTTAGAAATAAATAGCACGAAATATATCAATTAATTCCAGAAAAAAATAATTTAAATAAGAAGTCGTTTTTCTTTAAACAAATTGGACATCACATGAAATAATAGTATCCTGAAATTTTTAAGGTTTTGTATCTAAAAAAAATCACAATTTTTAAACCTATTTAAACCTGCATCAAACAGATTGATTTACTTTTAAAAAATCTCTAACATAAACTTAGTGTCTAAGACAATTAATTCAGAACTATTTGGTTTTCCAAGCGCCCAGCCCATCATTTAGGAGTAACAATGAAAACTGACCAACTCGCAGTAAACCAAATAATACGGTAGGGTTGAGTATGTATATATTTTCTACTGTACGCTAAGCAATAAAATGGTTCAATACACATGTATTCCCTCACATTTGATTTTAGATTTTGTTGTTTTGCTTTACGACCTCTTTCTATCTGCAATCATGTCGGCAGATGAAATCATTTAACGTACAATTTGAACGATCATTTTTAACCTTTAATCAACTATTTCGGTTCTTATAAATCATTGGTCTTCAAATATTCGGCTTTTGAGCGTTCCTGATGAAGGTAAATCCAGAAAAGCGCTTCGGACGCTTGCAATTTTTAACGTGTTGTTTTCATGTTTTATCGATTGCATGACGATCATATATTGCCTTTTATCATTGTTTTCAATCTTAATAAAATTGAGAATGGAAATGGGGAATGTGTCAAAGAGATAACAACCCGACCAAAGAGCAGAAAACAGCCGAAGGCCACCAATGGGTCTTCAACACAACGAGAAAATCCCGCACCCGGAGGCGGGCTATTGTAAGTATTGTTGCGGTAGGAATACTGAATCCATGGTGTCGCAATGAACGTTGTGCTAGCCTCGAAAGTGGGAGGTTGTCGATATCTATTTTACACTGCTACCCGCTATACACGCTGAATTTAAGAATTAGATCAAATGGTAGTAGCTTGAAGCCAGGATAATGTTAAAAGGTAGAACTTCAACATCCAATTCAGCGTGCTGGTCTTGTAAAAACGGAATACATTCATACCATATAAACAGTTTTATATATGAGCAACTCTATGTTTATTATATAAATGATTCAGTTGTGAGGTAGTTTTGATAATGAAATATGTTTTTGTGTTGTCATTATGTTTGTATATACATTGTTTTCTCTCTCTTGGAGGAGGCGTGCAAATGCTAAAAATTTCAGGATACAGTTATTTCATGTGATGTCCAATTTGTTTAAAGAAAGACGACTTCTTATTTAAATTATTTTTTTCTGGAATTAATTGATATATTTCGTGCTATTTATTTCTATTTCAAAAGCGAAATAATCAAAATGCACGTTAAGTTTAGTACTTTTAAAGTTTGACCAAATATCTAAACTATCAAATTTTAAAATGATTTTAGAGTTTTAAAGTTTTAATTATTTGGTGAAAATTTCAAAATTTCAAAATATTTTAAAAATTTGGAATTTTGATATTTTAAAACTTTGATCAATATTCAAAAAAACTAAAATTTGAAAACTTTTTTAAATTTTGAATTGATAAGTGTTACACGAACCGTGTATCTTCTGATTATAGTAGATAAAAGGCAAAAATACCACTCAAGGTCATTCCTACAATTACCATGAAAGGTGTGCTCGAAAAGTTAACACAGACAAATTTGTAAAATTATGTAGATTTGTCCGAACTTAACCATAGATCATAAGCTACTGCAATTAAAAACCGAGTATTTAAAGTGTCAATAACTCGAACACACCCCGTACATTAAGGCGTTGAATCTTAAATATTATTGTATCGTACGAACAAAACCATTTAAGCGAAATACAACCGAAAAATAAATTAAAAAGGCAAAAATACAACCCAAAGCCATTCCTACAATTACCATGAAAGGTGTGTTCGGAAAGTTAAAAACGTACAAATTTGTAAAACTATGTAGATTTTCCCGAACTTAAACATAGAACCTCAGTTACAACAATTAAAAACCAGAGTGTTAAAGGTACCAATAACTCGAACACACCTCGTAAATTAAAACGTTGAATCTTAACTTGTATCGTACATACAAAACATCCAAACGTACCCGTGTAATTATTCCCACGCTTACAAATTGAGAAAATGTTAAAATTTAATAACCTTCCTATTAAACAACCAGAAGGACAAAGTCTTAATATTAACTTAGGCAAATATGCCCTTCTGATTTACCAGCCTCAAGTAAAAATAAAACGAACAACCCTCCACGGGTGAAAATTTTAACCTTCTCAGGGAAAAGTAAAGGTAAAATTAAAACAAAGAGACCTTCCTCAGGTTGAATGGACCAAATGAATACAATCTCCTCCGATTAAAGTAAACTGAAAGGAAAACACCTTCCTCGGGTTTAAATTAAAACCAAAAGTAAAGAAAGAAACCCTCCTCGTGATAAATTCAAAACCAAAACCATTACTTAAGGTATTCTGACCTCTAGCTGTTTTTGTTTTTGTTTTTTTGGGACTGTCCTATTATAAACTTTGACATTTTCGAAATGCTAAGGATTTCCTACCCCAGGAATAGATTACCTCGGATGTATTCGGCAAAACCTTTGTTTCGAAATTTTGGGTCCTCAATTTCTTTCAACTTCTTGCTTTATTTGGCCTTTTTAACTTTTTTGATTCGAGCGTCACTGATGAGTCTTTTGTAGACTGAACTCGAGTCTGGCGTACAACATTTTTATCTTGGTATCTTTTTATATCTACACATCTTTTCATATAAATTGGCTCTTTGAGAGTATGTTCAGGTATTCATAAAACTTCTGAAAAAAAGATATTCTTCAAAACCAAGTTTTCCTGTAGAATATTTGGATTGATTTAAGTAACTTTAGATAATCCTTACCATTTGAGATGTTTCATGAGACCACAATAGTTGTCAGTATATAAGAGGTCCCAACGAAGCTGGTGTGTTACTCTCAAGAAAAATATACGAAACCTTCTTACAAGTTGCATGCCACAGGGTTTCACTTCACATGGAAATTGGACTTTATAAGTTTATTTATACAACATCAACCATGAGTACAGACAGCTTCAATAACAACTATAAGAATAATTGAAGGCATCCAGGAAACAGAATATGAAGATATGATAGATAAAATAATTAAATCCAGATTGTACAGCAAACTGAGTGCTTAAATTTATATTGCGATTGATTTGTTCAATTTGCATTAGACATCTGGTTTGCAGAAACTAGGATTTGCAATAGGATTATGAAAAAATGATGTACACTCCCAAGTTATAAATAAAATAGTCAAGCCTTAAAATGTAAATTCAAATAGTAGCAGTATATATACACTTTTTTTCTATTCACAACTATCCAACATTGCTTTCAATTGACTTGTGCAAGAATCTACACACAATTACATTTTTCAATAAAGATGGTTCAACATCATCATTATCTTATTTTATTCACAGTCAATTATTTCAAATCAAAAGCAAACAAAAATTCAGCAACAATCTTTTGATGACCAGTCAGCGGTCTCGGGTTCACGTATTGTTTTTCTTTTTTTTAAAGAAAGCAACTTACTTGTTTTTATACCAAAGCATTGTTCCTTTAATAAACTTACATAATGCATGTACATGTACATACAACCAATGTCAATGTTGATATGCATTGCATGCTGACAAAGATATATAACTGCATTTCAGCTAAAACTTATAATACAAGGGATTGCTGTCTCGTTGAGTGTTGTTTGCTTTACGTCCAGTAGGAAATATGTCATGCATGTTCAGGACGACAACACATTAGTTATGAATACAATAGGTAATCCTGTAAAAGTGGTCGACCGAGATGCAGTAGGCCACCTACGAAAGTAGCCATATCCCAGTTATCCTTGCTGTCTGGTGACTATCCAGCTATATTTATACCATTCATAGCTTTATTTACTTAGGAATACACACAGCTTTTACTTTCTGAGCATTGAAAAAAATGTATTGTTTCGACTTGTTAAGAAAAAATAAATAATTTGGTTTGATTGTAGTTGAAAAAAAAAACAACAATGTGGCCATGTGTGTGGAAAAATTATTTTAAACTGATATTTACAAAGAAAAACAAAGCCCCTCTCTTTGTTGTTTCCTTATGGTCACTTTTCCCTGTATTTGTTTCACTCACAAGATCACATTTTAAAAGTCGGATTTCAAGTTCACAATTTCAACTACAAATTTGACCCTCTAAATTTCTGTTTCCGAGTTGTGTTTATTATTAAGATACAGCATGTGGATTTCGGCTTAAAAAATAGCCTTCGTCAGTGTCAATAATTTTTGCAATGCTCATTGTAAAAATTATTGACACTGACGAAGGCGAAATATTTGTCAACACGATTTTATAACATCATCTTCGTATATTACCATCTTATATTAGTACCGTTGCGCAAATCTTTAGACTTATATCAAGAAATTTGTTTTGCATGCACACGTATAAAAATTGCGGTTTTTATCAAACGCAATCATAGGTTTGAATGTGTTTTCAATTAAGACTTGTTTGTATTTTTTCGTTTGGGCTTGTATTATATTTGCCTTCGGGTTTATATGATCCGTTCATCCTATTTTGACTCCTCAAAATTCAAGAGTCTATCCTAAATTGAGGTAAATTGTATGGCTTTCCAAATACCGTTTCGATTCCTAACATCACTGAAGAGACATTAATTGTCGAAATCCGGATATGGTGTACAAAAACCTTTGCACCTTTTGTTTGCGGTATATCATCTTTTCCGCAAGTTTATTGTTTTCTGTTTAGTATTAAATTTATAATCAAGATCCATTTATTACATCGGTGATCCGTTTATTTGGCAATCGCCAATGGCAGTCAGCAGGGTTTAAGAACATTTGTTGTTCGACCTGTTAGTCAAATGCGTTTTGTTAAAATATACTTTTTCACTTTTTGGATCTTTTGGAAAATGTTGTTTGTGCTGTATTTAGCCCCTCTAACAAGAAATTTGTTTTGCATGCACACGTATAAAAATTGCGGTTTTTATCAAACGAAATCATAGGTTTGAACGTTGTTTTCAATTTAGACTTATTTATGTTTTTTCGTTTGGGCTTGTATTATATTTGCCTTCGGGTTTATATGATCCGTTCATCCTATTTCGACTCCTCAAAATTCAAGAGTTTATCCTAAATTGAGGTAAATTGTATGGCTTTCCAAATACCGTTTCGATTCCTAACATCACTGAAGAGACATTAATTGTCGAAATCCGGATATGGTGTACAAATTTTTGCACCTCGTGTTTGCGGTATACCATCTTTTCCGCAAGTTTATTGTTTTCAGTTTGGTATTAAATCAATATAAATAAAGATCCATTTCGTTACATCTTGTGATCCGTTTATTTGGCAATCGCCAATGGCAGTCAGCAGGGTTTAAGAACATCCGTTGTTCGACCTGTTAGTCAAATGCGTTTTGTTTAAATATACTTTTTCACTTTTTTGGTCTTTTGGAAAACGTTGTTTGTGCTGTATTTAGACCCCTCTACCAAGAAATTTGTTTTGCATGCACACGTATAAAAATTGCGATTTTTATCCAACGCAATCATAGGTTTGAATGTTGTTTTCAATTTAGACATATATATATATATATACATATACATAGTGCCATATACTTAAATACCATTTGAATCACGTTATCGTAATAACCAATGAAAATAGAAGAATGTTACACCATAAGTAATATCATAAAATATTGTATTCCTATAGTTCATTTTTCTCTGTTTCTAGGTAATCATCTCTGCACGTTAAGAACCATTGCAACAACCCTTTGAGGGGGGTCCGTATGTGGCCTGTTCCAACGGTAAATTTTCTGTCCCTATCCAATGTACCCTCACTTTACATATTTTATTTATTGTTACTTTATTCTTGTCTGAACATGCATGAAACATTTGCCACTGGACTCTAAGCAACCAACAACCAATCAATTCATTTTTTTGTAGTTAATCTCCATTTTTGTATCTTGATTTATTTCTTTAAGTAATCTTAAATTCTAATATCTGTGATATTACTTTTCTTTTCTGAACTTCAATTTTAGATGAGTTTCATATTTAATTTGTTTTATTACAATGGTAGACACACAATTTGTTATTCTTCAAGCAATTCACAAAGGACCCATAATTAAAATATCTTGAGATTCTCACTTTCCCTGCACAAATCAAAGGTGCAAATGATTTACTTAGTGATGATGATAAAAAATGGAAAAAGATGTTTATAAATCTAAAATCGGGTATGTTATCAATAAAACGGTCAACAATCCAACTTACTTTTGACAATCTTTTACAATTAAGTAAACATATAGATGAGTATCATGTCTCACAATGAGACCAAAGTACCCTTTACTTTTCCTCAAAAAGTATACTTGTAAGTGGAAAGACTCCACACAAGAGTTATCAAAAAAAGATCTTCTGAAAAATCACGTTCATTGTGATACTGGAAAAGAAAGTGACATTTCTAACATGATCAAGCTGAGGCCATCAGCACTTCCCCAAATGGCATGAGATGGCATTCAGAGGTTACAAAATTTTGCTTAGCTAATTATCACTTAAATAAATGTTATAACCAATGGGCCAATTATGGTTTCCTGAATAGGTCAATGTGCTTGTTTTCGAGATATTAGCCATTGAAATTTTGGCAGGAAAATATTCTCTCTTGACTTTTCATAGCTTTTCATTGACAAGTTTAAGTTCTCAAAACTATTAAAAATAATTAAAATTTTATAAGACTTTTACAGATGGCTTATCATTATACATGTAAAAGATTCATAAACAGAAAATGGGGTCAAATTTTTAAGGCATTCAAACGGATAAAACCAGAGGATTCCGAAAATCTGACAAAAACTCAAAACATGACACGCGAACTTCCTTAAAAACAAATTGTCCGGTTCAGTTCTGACAATGGATTTTCCACACTGCATATTCACTTATGAATCCAGAAGAGAAAGACTTCGTATTGGTTCTATTGTAATTCTGTTGACGGTGTTCACCCAGATGACTCTTTTATTAGAGTATTGACACAACAATTGGATAATGCCATTGGTGAAATCTTCAAGCGGTCAATAAGTTCAGAAAATGCCAGGCACAGACAAAGAAGACAAATTTTTATAGTAATCCTGATGATATGAATCCGAAAGATAGAATTGTCAGGCATTACTGTGCTTGGTGTTTTAGTTACTGTCAAATCACACTTTTATGTAAATTTGTAAATCATTTTTAGTTGCTTCAAAAATTTTATATATTTTACATTATCAATTCATTTCATTATAACATCAAATTTCAAAACTTTCATTTTGAAATCAATATTTTAAACCATACATAATTGTATAAACAGTTTTCAACGCAATGTTTGTAAATTTTCCTAATTATCACTTAAATAAATGTTATAACCAATGGGCCAATTATGGTTTCCTGAATCTGATAAGTGACAAGCTCCTTAATTTGTTTAGAAGATGTGACAAACAAAATTCTGGTTGGTGCTATCAAAATATCGAAAATGTGTTTAAAATTTTTACCAAAGTGGTAAACATCTTGAAAACAAAATATGAATGCTTATTTTTGATGAAATGCAAATTAAAGAAGATTTAGTGTGGTCTGCTGAAACAAATAAGTTGCTTAGTTTCACAGATATTGAATCTGTTGATGGGCTGAAATAGCAACAAATAGCATACAATTCTTCTTTAAGAGCTTATTTTCAGACTGTGCATACTTAGCTGTATAACACTTGACAAGAGATAGGAGCTCAAATATGTAATGCCTTCTGCGAAGGGATCTACTTACTGCATCGCTTTTGGTTCGCCATTTTATTGTCAATCTGTGATGGTGCCTCTGAAAATAAAAATATCATTAAATCTTGAGGATAAATCCTGGGAATGGTGGACCTATTTTTTTCATGTCTGATCCACTCCCATCTTATAAAAAATATTGCGTAATAATATCCATTCAAATGGTCATCAAAAAATAATAAAAGGACATTCAAGCTAGAAGGCAAAGAAATCACTTGGGAACACTTGTATCTGTAAAGGAGTGCTAATAAAAGTTGAATGCAGATCGATTCTATTTACCTCAATAACTTTCACAAATGATAGTAAATCTATTTGTAATAGAATAACAAAGTATATGGGGTATCCATCCATGACACAAAATCAGTACATGCACAGCAAAAAAAAAACACACAAAAAGCAAAGAAACAGCGATTGTATTGCTGTTCTTCATCTCAAAGTCACATTTAGGCCTTCAATACGGAGCCAAAAAAAAATCCTCTCACCTCACTTCAATTTTAAGACGGCCCATAGCACTGGTTTGAGCGGAATTCTTTGCAAAATGATTCGAATAGACTTTGTAAGATGTATCACCACCAATTCGGGTCCGGTCAAAAAAGAACATACTAGGAAGTAGTACATATTCTAAACAAAATAGTTCTTACACATGTACACACATTTAGCATTGCTATGGCAAAAAAAAATGGAAGAAAATGAAAATGAGGTTACTAAAGCCACTCAAAATATATATAACAGTCTATTCAAGAATATTTTAAATTTAAGATAGTGAAGACACTGTGAAAGATGAAACTGACCCCGAATAGCTGCGCTATTAGAAATAAATGAGTGATTTTTTACATGGTTTACAGAACATGAATTTATATTACCTTAGGAAATACAAGAACATAACATTTCTTGGCAAACCATTCTAGATGTTCACATAACACTGTCCTCCTTCAAAACCTAGTGAACTATTTATGTTCGGAATTATTTCAAATTAAATATCCAACAAAACCATACTGAAGCCCGCCTCCGGGTGCGGGATTTTCTCGCTGTGTTGAAGACCCATTGGTGGCCTTGGGCTGTTTTCTGCTCTTTGGTCGGGTTGTTTCCCCATTTCCATTCTCAATTTATTTATTCCTAAACGATTTATTCAAGATATTGTTGCGGGATGGTATTCTCACCAAAGAGGTTGAGGTGGGGATTACCGTATGCGTGAACCGAAGTCATCCAATATGATTATAATAAACTTTATTGCAAAAAAATGAAAAAATCCTAACGTGTTAAAATGCAAACATTAGACGAATTACAGCTATGTACATGTACATAAGAAACATACCACGCATGAATAAAGTTCAAGACGAGTCAAGTTAACAATTATATAAGTATATTGATAATTGATCAATATGGACCTCATATTTGCAACTCCGTGGATTGCTTAAATAGACAATAGACAAAACATCTTTATTGGGATCAAAAATAGTTTTAAGTTTAGAGTTTGCCTTATGCTGGTTAAAATTAGTATAATGAGTTTTAATTGCATTTATTATGGATTGTTATTTTATTACTGATATTGCAATGAAGGAAAAAGTGTTCCTCGTCATTAAAAATTTTGCAAACTTTACAAACTCTATGTTCTCTTGGAATTTTCTTGGATTGACCTATTTCAATTTCCAAGTTATGGTCACTTAGACGGAATTTTGTTAAAAGTTGACAACTATTAAATTTTCTTATATTGTGCAAGTAGTCTTTCAATTTAATTTCATTTTAAAGTTTATTATAAAGATAACAACACAAAACCAAGCTGCTTTGTTTAAAAAGAGCCAAATCAGAAGTAGCATGTAAAAGTTATGGAAAACCAAATATTGAAGAAGAAGAAGGAAGTGAAAAACGGGGGAAAACAAAGCTTACATAATGTACATATGAAACTGTTGAATCATCTTTTTTCTTATTTAGTCTGTCTACATTTGTGTGTGGTGATCGTAGGGCTAGACATTTTATAGATCACCTTCCAATTGCGTGGCAAAGTTTTTCCCTGGAAAGACTAAGGGAAAGGACAGACAATCAACTTGGCACACCAACATATAGAAAAAAGTAAGGGAAACATTTTGTATGTTGTAGGTGGTATTTGTAATTTCAGCACAATATTAAGCACCAACCAGAGCAGTACATATGAAAAGGCTGTTTACCAGCCCTCTCCAAATGGATTTTTCAAGTGCATAGGTGAGGTGCAAATAGGCAAAGATTTTATGGACGGCATTGAATGGGTGCCAACTTATTGCACAGAGCCAACCATGAATATTAAAACATGGAATGCGACAAGACTGTCTCAGATGTAGACTCCATATCTTAATTTTGAAAACCAATATAATAAAATACAGGAGGAATAAATAATACCATTTAGAAGCCAAGAAATAAATAATTGTCGGGAACAATTTTGACAACGGATTTTCCACACAGCATATTCATCAATGTATCATTAAATGAGTACACATGTTGACAGTATTCACCCAGATGACTATGTTATATGAGGGCCTCAGGGAAGATTAGTAATTGTAACTAACTGTGTTTACCCTCTTTAAATAAAGAATTTATTATTATTATTATTATCATTATTATTATTATTATTATTATTATTATTATTATTATTATTATTATTATGATATGGGCACATCAATTGAATAATGGCATTGTGAAAACTACGGGCGGTCAATAAATTCAGAAATTGCCAGGCACAGGTATAGAAGAAGAATTTTAGTAGTTCTGATGATATGAATCAGAAAGTTAGATTTAGCAGGCATTCAACCATTCAAGATGTTCACCTAACAATGCCGTTTTTATAGACCTAGTGAAATATTTATGTTCGGAACAATTTCAAATAAAAATCATACATTATTCCTAGACGATTTAATCAAGATATTGTTGAGGGATGGTTAAACTTTTCTCACCAAAGAGGCTGAGGTGGAGACATTATTCCAATATGATTATAACAACACAAACTGCTTTCTTCAAAAAGAGCCAAATCAGAAGTAGCATGTAATAGCTATGGAAAACCAAATATTATAGAAGTAGAAGGAAAAAGTGAAAATAGTTCAAATCATTTAAAAACGGATAAAAAAAGCTTACAAAATGTACATGGCTAATTGATCTATGAAATTGTTGAATAACCTTCTTTTTTTCTTATTTAGAATTTGTGTACGGTGACAGTAGGGCCAGACATTTGAAATATCACATGCCAAAAGTGTTTCACTGGAAAGACTATAGGACAGATAAACAACTTGACACACCAACAATTAATATAAGCAGGGGAAGAAAATGTTGTATGTAACTGTTGTCGGTGGTATTTATAATTTTACCACTAAATTAAACACCGACAAGAGCAGTACATATGAGGAGTTTGTTTACCAGCCCTCTACAAATGCAATGTACAAGTAAATGGATGAGATGCAAAGACATTGACTATGTGCCCATGTATTGAACAGTGCCAATTATGAGTATTAAAATATGACACGAGACAACACTGACTCGGAGAATGACTTTGTCTTAATTTTAAAAACCAATATAATAAAATACAGGAGGAATTAAATACTATCATTTTAGAGGTTAAGGGAGTTCGCTTCTCAGTTTCAAAATAATTAACTTTTTAAAAACACTAGTTTATATTGATAGGGGATCAGTAAGGGAATCAAAAGAGCAAAAAAAAAAACATATAGGTCAATGTGCTTGTTTTCGAGATATTAGCCATTGAAATTTTGGCGGGAAAATATTCTCTCTTGACTTTTCATAGCTTTTTCATTGACAAGTTTAAGTTCTCAAAAACTATTAAAAAATAATTAAAATTTTATAAGACTTTTACAGATGGCTTATCATTATACATGTAAAAGATTCATAAACAGAAAAATGGGGGTCAATGGGCAAATTTTTTTAAGGCATTCAAACGGATAAAACCAGAGGATTCCGAAAATCTGACAAAAAACTCAAAACATGACAAGCGAACTTCCTTAACAAACAAATTGTCCGGTTCAGTTCTGACAATGGATTTTCCACACCGCATATTCACTTATGAATCCAGAAGAGAAAGACTTCGTATTGGTTCTATTGTAATTCTGTTGACGGTGTTCACCCAGATGACTCTTTTTATAAGAGTATTGACACAACAATTGGATAATGCCATTGGTGAAATCTTCAAGCGGTCAATAAGTTCAGAAAATGCCAGGCACAGACAAAGAAGACAAATTTTTATAGTAATCCTGATGATATGAATCCGAAAGATAGAATTATCAGGCATTACTGTGCTTGGTGTTTTAGTTACTGTCAAATCACACTTTTATGTAAATTTGTAAATCATTTTTTAGTTGCTTCAAAAATTTTATATATTTTTACATTATCAATTCATTTCATTATAACATCAAATTTCAAAACTTTCATTTTTGAAATCAATATTTTTAAACCATACATAATTGTATAAACAGTTTTCAACGCAATGTTTGTAAATTTTTCCTAGGGTTAAGCAAGAGAAGCAGTAATTTAGCTGCTAGAGGTGATATGGGTTTTTTGTCAGGTTAGGGACGACATCAAAGTTCAATGTAGGATAAAAACTTAATTCACCTAGTTTTTCACTGACCCCCTTAACTTAATTTGGGAAAATTGATTGACCAATATGGATATATATGTAAAATCGATTTTGGATAAACAAAACTTGCAGCAATTTAAACCCCCGCCACCCCAAACTATTTGATTTAAGTTTTTATCCTACATTGATCTTTTGATGTCGTCCCTTATGCTCTATTAAAAGTTGCAGTTTTCAACTAATAGAATGTGACAATACCAGTGTAATATGTGAAAAGGTTTAAACCTGGGCGATTAAAAGACATTATGGAGTTTAACAGTTAGGTCGTACCTATAAGTTGATTGAAAATGTGGAAGATGTTATTCATTTGAGTCATTATGTGATTCTATACAAAATCTTTTAAAAAATCTTGGTATAAGGAGTTATGGAATGATAACAGGAATGTCAATGGTAATAAATTAAAATTTAATACAGTGTTTAAAACTTGTATCGGTACGAAGCCTTATGTAAAGTTTGTTAAAAAAAGATGCCACCGACGTATTTTGTCTCTATTCAGAGCTGGTTTGTTACAATTTAAATTTGAAATAGGTTTGAAAAGAAACACTTTCATTTTAATTGATGTTTTTACTCTGATATCAGACAGGAATTATGTGCCAAAGCCTTTATTCTATATTTTACCGAAGAAAACATGTTGTAATCTAGAAGTTATTTTAACAAAAATTTATTTACGAACCACTTTTTACATGTAAAAAAAATGTTGTCTTTTATGTATGTATTACATGTCTGTTTTCAAGATAGCGTCTCATAAGCCGTTTTCGGCTGGAATCTTTTTACTTAATGTTACGTTTTGATGAAATTGTTTATGTATACAGATATTGTAATGGATGGTGACACTTTGATAAAATAAATTCTCTTGTCTTATCTTATCTGTTTATGGTTGGTAATCTTTTACCACTTATGGAAATTGAGAAATTTCTGTGTCTCATAGAAAAAGCTTATCTTAATAACAAAACAAAAGTCATCTGTCTAGAACCTAATTATTGTTTTGAATAAATATAATGGCTGATTTCATGCATGTACATGTATTGGGCGATATCTTTTGCGCCAAAAATGAACTCATTTGCGCCAATGCTACATCTGCGCCACTTCATTTTACAAACTATAGGTTTCATTTGCGCCAATGAAAAAATCATTTAATTGCGCCAATTTTATGAATTTATTTATTTTTACTTATACATATATCAACTAAATGATTGACTTCCCTCCTCCTTTATCCGGGCTTGGGACCGGCGGTTTACCGACTGGCGGAGTTAAAGTAATTTTAATACAAACACTATGCTGAATTAAAACGTTCACTCATATATATACAGTTAGGTATAACTATAATATGTCTCTGTTCAACATTAAACCAAAGGCTGGTATTTCTAACTGAGAATAGACACATTTCCTTTCTGCTCACTTCTCCTCTTACTAGTTTTTGGTACTTTTCTTGAGCAAAGTTTTATTTTTCCGATTCGTGTCGACTTCTCGCAGCTTCTGAGCCAAATCGTGTGTCTTCGCTTATATTTTTTTTCATATAACTATCTAAGCAGAAAACATTGACGGATGTGAAGCATAACATTGTTCGTTGTAATGAGAGTGGAACGATTCAGGTCCGTTATTTGTTCTTCTGGAATTTGAAGGAATTTCAGCCCATACTGAAGGAAAACAACGCATTATAGGTATGACTAATCTAAAGTGGATAGGTTAATTATAGTACATGTTACATGTATTATATAGGTAAAATATATACAGGTAAATGTGGGGCAATTTGATTCCATTTATTGGCTAAATTAATACCATCAGAAAAATAGAGAGTGGCGCAATTGATACCTTTTCAAAACTGTAACTGGCGCAAATTGATTCTGCCCCATGTATTTTAGCTATGTGAAATGAATTTAAAAAGTAATGAGGGAATAATACATGTAAAATTGTCATGTAATAACCCAAGTATGCAGTTCAAAATAGATGTTCCATGTATTGTTCCAAGCAATCTGTAAGTGTTTTGAAATAGGAGTATACAAACAAAAATTGATGGACTCTTATTGGAATAACAATATAATGTATAACATGTGCTTCAAAATGAACAATTTAGATACGATCCAAAATGTTTTTATTATTTTAACTACCTTTAAAACCTATCAAACTTATAAATGAGGTAATGTTCCAAGAAATTTAAAAAGCTAATAATTATCACAAAATCATAAAACCAAGACTTGGTTATACTAGACTCTTTTTTTCTTCTTCATCCTGCATGAGAGATGTCAAAGTTTTTCTCAAAATAAAAACCTAAAATTGTTCAACTTTCTGAACCAAAAACCCATGCAATACTGGCTAGTTCGATTTTCTAAAATCAGACTTTGAAGTTGACTTCCTCGCGTCTTCGACAATGATCTGTACACTTCATTATTCGGAGTAGGTAGACTGGATATATTAGATTTAACTGATGGCCATGTTGGACCAGCATTGATCACACAATATCACACACCTATACCCTCCAAAAAAAAAAAAATTATCTTCAATTTTGACCCCCATTTTAAAGAAAAAACCCTTTTACATCCAAAATAAAAATTTTACCAACATTTTTGTGTGATTTTAACTTCAAAATTAAGAAGAAAAAACACACTTTGCATTTATACCCCATAAAAAAATAAAAACATTTTTTGTAAAGAGCACACCAAAACCTTAATCCTGGGTTTTTATAAAACTCATTTTTCCCTAAGGGAGTAGTATAGTACTTGTACTTTTTATAAAAAAACGTTATTAAAACACAAAAAAAAAAACAACAAAAAAATCAAAAAAAAAAAAAAAATAAAAAAGGTCGGGAGAACACACCGCGAAAAAATTCTGTTGGATTCAAGAAAAAAAAATCAATTTTACTTTTAAAATGAAACAACCTACAGCTCCTGATTTATCAATGGATATACCATTATATCCAGAATTACCTATAGAAGATGGACAAAATTATAGACTACAAAAATAACAGAAATAGAAAAACATTAATAAATGAGAGAGATAAACGAAAATCACTATACAAAAATATAAACGCGGAGTTAATGTTACTGATGGTGTTGATACAAGTTTAATTTCAACATCTGTTGTTTTAGCTGGTATAGGAATTGCTTTTCCTATCTTTCTTCCCATACAAATTGCAGCTGTTGTATGTGGAAGTTTAGGAGGTCTAGTTAAATTAATTAGAAGAAAGTTGACAACAAAATCAAAAAACATTATGAAATTAAAACAATGGCAGAATGCAAGTTAAACAGCATAAAAGATTTAATATCAAAATCTTTAACTGACGGACAGATAAGTGCAGATGAATTTAAACTTATTTTAGATGAATTAGAAAAATACAACAAAATGAAAGAAAATATACGAACAAAACAAACACAAACAGTAATGAATGATAATGAAAGAAAAAACTAATTGAGGAAACAGAAAATAGAGTAAAAACGAATTAAAAAAAAATGGAAAATCTTTGATTTTCTTTAATAAAATCGTTATACGAATTTTAGTTGATAACGGAAATCCACCAAACTATGAATCAATTTTAATTAAATAAATGGATGAAGAAACAAAAGAAAAATTAGTAAAAATGTAAAATAATGTTAAATAAAAATTTAATTATTTTTATCTTAAGTTGTTTTAACAGGTTCTTTTATTGTTTATTATCTAATATTTTAGATGAATAAAATGGCTGAGTTTGATAATCCTGAGTTTAAAAATAATGATTATGATGAAGAAAAGAAACGTCTTTTCAAGATAATGAAGAGTTTCAAAATAATATAAATAAGGAATTTGAAAAATTAAGAGATTTATCAGAAAATGACACTAAAATTCGCGAAAAGAAATTACCAAAAAATGATAAAAGATTTTATAACAAAAATAATGAATTATATTCAAAAAAATTACAAATATTTTTTACCAAAGAAGATTTTAATGGAAGAACAATGTTGTATGTAAAAGATGAATATGGTAGGGAAATTGCATTAACATATTATAAAAAAGGAGTATTAAAATTTTATAAATTTATCACTCTTCAAAGAGAATACGGTGTTAATTTTGTTAGAGATGTTTTAGGTGTAGATGATTATAAACTTCCTGAAAGAACAATAGAAGGTAGAGCAGAGTTTCAGAGAATGTTAAATGAAGGTCCAATTTGTGAACTCAATAATATAGAAATTCCATTACAAGAAATATCTACACAACAAGAAGTACAAGAATTATTAGAAACAGCAAGTAATTCAGAAACATATGTAAAAGAAATAGAAACTTCTTTTATAGAAGAAGGGACAACTTACAAAGAAATGGAAACTCAAACAGGTATGACAAAAAGAGAAATGGATAGTGTAATCAATGCAATGACAACAGTAAAAGAAGAGATTGCAAATGAATTAGCAAAACTGAATGAAACAAAAAAAGACTTAGCAAAAGAAAATACCAAATTAGAACAAGCTAAAGAAGATAATGATGAATTTCAAACAAATAGAATAAGTAGTCGAATAAGAGAGTTGGAATCTGAGAGAAGTGTGAGACTAGAAGTAATTAATATTAATAAAGAAAAATTACGTAGTCAATTAAACAGAATTAAAGAGACAATACGTAAAGTATTAAAAGAAGACACAACATTAGGTGAAAGAATAAGAACATTATTCAGAGAACAAGGAATAACAATAGTTAGTGTTTTGACTGCTTTTGGAATGATTATTGGTGTTATAGTAGAAACATTTACTGGTGGAACTACTTTTTCTCCTTCTCCTCCTCCTCCTCCTCCTCCATCAAAAGGTGGTGCACAAGATTGGATAAAAAAACAATTAAAAAATCTTGGAAAACTATTATCTTTTCTTGCAGGAAAATTAGCAGCTGCATTACCAGGTATTATAGGTTCTATTGTATCTTGGTTATTGTCTGTAACAAAAGACGTAGTAAATTGGTTTGCAAACAACTTATGGGCTTTTCTTGTTTTGGTTGTTGGTTTATTGTATGCTGCTGCTAGGAATATTTAAAAATAAATTAATAAATTTTATAAATAATAAGTGCTGTAATACCTAATACAATACTTCCAAATATTATTGCTTTTTATTATCTTCGTGTTCGTCATATTCATTTTTTGTGTTGGTTCTATTTGAACTGGTTCTGATTTTTTGGTTCTGATTGAGATTGTTGAATCGGTTTTGGTTTATTTGGTTGGAAATCGACAGGATCGAGACCGGTAAAATCAAAATTTTATTATTTAAATCATCATTTAAACCGAGTGTTTGATTTTCTGTTGCAATTATAATTTTATTATTATAACCAACAATACTTCCAATTTGTAATACCATATCACTGGGAGACATATATAAACCAAGTCCATAAGCATAATCAACTTTACTTCTTGCGTATTTTAAAACATTTTCATAATTCGATATCTGGGTGGGTAAATCGATAGGACTATTTATTACATCTTGTACATTTGCTAAGAATTGTTTTGTGCATCAAATCCTGTTCCTACTTTTAATATTTCTACCCTTGTTTGAGATTGTGCCCTAATAATGCCCATACAAACATTCTAATACTTTCATTGATACGTTCAATACCTGCTTTTGTAAAACCCTCTGATTTATCTAATATAAATGTTGTCCAAGCCATGCTTATATCTTTTGTATGACGAATTGTATCATGAATATTAAAGAAGGACCATCCCTGAATGATGATATCTGTATTCACCACTTGGTTTATAATATTCAGAAAAGTTCCTAATCCTTTAGATGATGATTCTACTTTTGTCTCCAATCTGTATTTGGAGAAACATCAAATTCATTGCATAATTTTTGATATGCAGCTTTGTCATATGGGTTTTGTAATAACAGAAAGAAGAATCTGTTGGTAAAGGTGATTTAAGTTCTTTTAAAATTCTGGCAATGCAATAATATAAATGAAATGTATAAAGTGATTTAGTAAGATTTGAAGTGTTTTGTATATGATCATTATAAGAAACACCACATCCTGTACTTGCACACCAGACTGCAAAGTTTAACTGACATTGCCACCAATCAAACGAAGAATGAATCCATGTATTCCATGGTTCGTTGGTGTGTAATGATGGGTTTTGATATTTTGAAATATATCGGGAAAAGCTGTTTTAAAGTTTTCTTTTGATTTACAAATATTATTTGATCGACAAGATTTATATCTTTTCAGAATATTTAATACCTGGATTATATGAAACATTAGGATTATATTTAAATTCTTTTGTTATCATTTTTTATATTAAAATGTTTCATACTATTTCAAATATTGATAATACAATAAACTTAGAACAATACATTGATAACAGAGATGGAAATAAACGTATTGGTTTAAAATCTATAAGATATAGTGTAGGTTGGTATAATGTTTATGATGGAGTTATAAGACAAACAGGAGAAAGACTTCATAGGATTAAAGATGGTTATTATAGTTTCCAACAAATAGCGGATGAATTTAAAAAAAGATATTGTATTATCCGTAAATGAAACAAATGGTATTGCGTCATTAAACACTCCTATTGAGTTAAGGATAAATGAAGATTTGAAAAATATGTTAGGATTTAATAATGAACGTAAATTCGAACCTAATGAATTACATTATGGAAAAAATTTGTAGATTTTGCTATCCATAAATCATTGTATATCCATTTGGAACAAGTTAGCACTTCTCATAATTATCTTGATGGTAAGCCAAGTACATTATTGGCTGTTATTCCAGTCGAGAATAAAGAGTTTGGTGAAGTTATAACAGCGAGATTTGAGCATCCGGAATATAAGTGTTTAGTAAATGGTGATATAACAGAATTGAAATTAGAAATTAGAGACAAAAATAATAACAAGATAATTAATCATTTACCAATTAATTGTGTTTTAGAAGTTATATAATTTATTTAATAAAATGAGCATACTTGGTGTCAAAAAAAAACGTAGATACATCGGAAATAAAAAGGAAATATTAAATATGAAGAGTGAGCTTCAAACAATGGATACTAAGGATAAAAATTTACATCGGAGTGTCGCTGCCCTAAACATCAGAGTTTTAAATGTTGAAAATATAGTTGATAATATTAAAATAAACCAGACAGAAAAATAATAAGTATATATGCTGGAATTGATGGTCCAATACATGGAAATAAAAAGTTTAATTTTGGTTATGGTGGTGGTTATTATTTAATGAACTTTCCAGGACAAATATTGGGTATTAGTTTAGTAAGTTTAAGAACAAGCACAGATATTATAGCCATTAAGATGATGGTTAATGATAAGTCAACTAGTTACAAAATGAGTTTGGATAAGGGTGTCACACACGGTTTTAATAACTTTTATACACCTTTTGAAGTTAAGGCTGGAGATAGAATAAGTTTTATTAGTATGACTAATAATCCTTTATGTATCAATACTCTAGTATCAGTGGTAATTGAATTATTTTTAACAAATTTAATCCTTAAAAATGTCGGCATACGGAAACAAATTAAATCCTTACAGAAAAATAAGAGAACCCCGTGGTGTGAAAGGTATTCGCCAAAGTGTATCAATAACAAATAATCCTTCAACTATTGATCAAAATCAACAGCTATTAGTGAGATTCCCAATCTAAGCAATAATGATGTTATTGTTCCTGGAACAACCAGATTGGCATTTGAAATAGAACTAACATCTACAGACGACAATGCAACTATATATCAAAACATAGGAAGAACAATAGTTAAAAACAACAATTCGTATAAGTGGAAATGAAATTATGTCAATTGATGATAGTGATATTTATCATTGTTATGTTGATTTATGGAAATCTACATCTGAACGTTTAAATATGGCATACCAAGGAATTGGTGAAACAAACATGTTAAAACACAGAGTTGGTGCGGATGATAAAGCATCAAACATAGGTGATGAAGCAATTGCAACTGCATATGGTGCAAGATTTTGTATCCCACTTGATTTTGAACTATTAGAAACTCATATGCCTTTTTATCAAGCAGGTCTTGGTGATAGACTTGAATATGAACTTACATTTAATAATTATAGCAATGTTATTAAATCAACAGATACATCTGCAAGTTATACAATCAAAACATTTGTTTAGAATTTGATATGGTTACTGATGCAGAATTAGCAAGACAGATAAGACAACAAGTTAATGGTAAGATGGTTATTTTGTACGATAGAATACTAAGACATAGAAAATAACCAAAACAAATCTGATACATTGTGGAATATCAATTTAAATGTTCCAGCTAGAAGTATGAAAGGAATTCTAATGTTGTTCGAAGATCCTGAAAGAACAAGCACTGAAACTTATTATAATCCTAATATAACAAAAGTAGAAATGACAATAGAAGGTGTTCCAAATCAGCTATACAGTCAAGGAATGAAAGCATATCAACAATGGGATGAAATAAATAAATTCTTTGCTTTAAATTCAAAAGAAATAAAACAACAGAAGAAGTTTTAAAGGATTTAAATTTATCCTATACAACATTAGAAAATATCTTACAACTAATTATGCATTATGGTTAGATTTACGTTCAACAGATGATAACTCATTACACGGTTCAGGTAGAAGAATTGAAAATGCTTCTGAAGGTATTACTATCCAAATAACTAAAACAGCAGGAGCAAATAAATTAATAAATGTTTATCTGTTTGTTATACAAGATGCACAAATTAATTTTGAAGATGGAAGATTTAAAGAAGTTAATTACTAGCGGTTCCCCTTAAAAATGGAAACAAACGAGCGGAGCGAGATACTCCGATTCCCTTTATGAATTACCAAAATATCCCCATTGTGCTATTATATGTGGACAAACAGGATGTGGAAAAACAGAGTTTGTTCTTGATTTATTAGAAGGAGAATATAGTGGAGTTTTCAAATATATAGTCATACTTTGCCCAACCATCCAATGGAACAAAGCATACAAAAATCGTGAATGGATTGGTGATGTTAGAAAACCAAAACAAAAATCTAATAATTGTTAATCCTATTGTTGAAGTGAGAGAAGCGAACGGTTCCCTTTATGAAGAAGAGAAGCTACAAGAACTACTAAGAATGTTCTTTAAAAAATATGCTGGTCATCCAACATTATATATCATTGATGACTGCAGTGCAACAAAAGAACTAACAAAGAAAAAGATATGCTGTCCGAGCTTGCATTTTCAGGAAGACATGCGGAACAATCAGTGTGGGTCATTTCACAGAGATACAACTCTGTTTTAAAAGATTTAAGAGAACAAACAAAATGGTTATGCATGTTCTACACAAAAGATAGAGATAGTTTTGATAATTGCCTAAGAGAAAATGATGTTATTCCTACTTTGGAAGAAAGACAAAGAATAAAGGAAGAACTTAAAAAAGAAACATCGTAAATTAATATTAAAGACAGATCAACCTACTGATTATTGGTTACTTAATTGATTTTTTAGCAATTCTCAAGTAATGCTTAAGTAATGCTTAAGTAATGCTTAAGTAATGCTTAAGTAATGCTTAAGTAATTCTTAAGTAATTTAACCAAAATAAGTAATTCTTAAGTAATTTAACCAAAATAAGCAAAATAATGCTTAAGTAATGCTTAAGTAATTCTTAAGTAATTTAACCAAAATAAGCAATAAAAAAAGCAATGCTGTTGGAAATACTAACAATTGCAACAAACACTGCAGTCTTATCATTGGTTGGATATGTTGTATTTAATTTTTAAAGTTAAAATAAATTATATCCGTTTTTGAAACGTATAAAATGAATGCTGAAGAATTATTAAGCGAGCAAATTGTGGAAAACATAAATATTGATGATGAAGCGAGCGAAGTGAACGGTTCCTTCAAGAAAAAAACGCGAGAGATTATCATCTGTTGTTGCTGGTGGGAGTAGTAAACAATATCTGGGTAAAGAATTACAACTGTCAGATATTGATAAAATGACAACAGAGCAAATAAACAAACTATACTGTAAATATGAAGCAAGATTGGGAGCTAGTATGACCAAGACATTAGGAAACTCTTTTATAAATTTATATGTCATGGGTGTATCAAAGTTTTTCAAAGTTGTTAATCCACCAATTTTAATACAAGACTTAGAGGAAGATCCTTTTATCAATAATGCTTTAACTAATACATGTTGTGAACTGTACTATAGATATGGAATGTATCTTGCTCCTTTTACTGCAATATTAACAACAGCAAGACATATCGAACCACTCGCTTCGCTCGATTTCCGAAAAAAGATGAAAATAATGACATAAAAATGATGAATGAAAATCCTGAACAAAAGAAAACAAAGAAGAAAAAAAAGTATTTAAAAACCCAAACCAAAAGACCCAAAAGAGTAGCTGCTGGTAAGAAAGGTGCAGAAGTAAGAATAAGAAATGCAGAATTGAGAAAAAGAAGTGGAAAAATTAAAAAGAAAATTCAAAATCAAACAAATAACAAAAGATTCTGATATAGAAACAGATTATGAATCAAACGAACATATCCCTTCTGTCAAGAAACACTCCAGTTCCCTAGTTGATTACAAATTTGTACTTTTTCCTATAAGTATTGTTGGATTGGGATTGTTTTTTTACAACCAAAGTAAGAAACCAGAAAGAATGATTAAAGAAATAACAAAACCAGAAAAACAAAAGAAAGAAATTGATCCTTTTGAATTTAATTAAGAGCAAAGTGAGAATTTAAAATTTAGTATATAAAATGTCAACACAAAAGACGGAAAACAAATAGCAAATATGTTATATCATGCTGGAGTGGAAACATTGTTAACAGTTGGATATGCAGAAATAGGTAAAAAAGTATTTAGAAGGTCAGCACCAAAAGTAGATTTTAACATGAATGATATTTTTATGTTATCCATTGATATATTACTTGCAATGGCAACAAAAGATATGTTGATTAAGCAAGGTATTATACCTGCTGATATCATGAAGTAATAAACTGATTGCTTACTTATTTTTTATTTTATTTTGTTTTTTAGGGAATCGCTTGTCGCTCTAATAAAATGGCAAGTGCTTTAGCAATGATGCTTGGTGGGGCAATAACAAATGCTTTTGCATTTTCGGGGAGTAATTATTTATTTTCACATATGGGTAGTAATGCAAATGAAGAGAAAATAAGACATGATAAAGCTATAGAAAAATTAGAAAAGCACAAGCAGATTGGAATAAAAGAAGAATACAAAGATTAGATTTTATCAATGAACAATTACAAAAGGAACATCATGCCGAACATACTTTTGAAGATGTTGACCAAGCAATGAAACAATACTATTACATTACAAGTAAACAATTAACTCCATTATCACCCAAACCTAAACTAAGTGATTTTATACACCATCAGAAGATCAAAAATAGAGAAATTGCATTTGTTGTTGGTGGAATGGTTTTAACAGGTTTTGTTGTTTGGAAGTTAAAATAAGCGAGCGAAGCGATGATTACCTTGAAGAAAATGATACATTTAAATCTAAAATATTATTCCTTTGATTAAAGTTTTAAAGAGGGTTATAAAGAAATAACAAAATAAATTAAATTTCAGGACATGGTTTTCAAAACATATTCATAAATTTTGTCAGGTCTAATGAAAGCATCCCAACCAGGAGGAAACTTAGATAACTTTTACCTTTAAACTTTTCCATTACTTCCATTTGTTTTGATGTCAAAGGACATTCTCCATCATCTCTTAAACAACATATCTGATAATTTGATAATTTTATTTTTCCTAATATAACTCTAGCATAAGGATCATCTTTCTCGGTATAAGCTTCAATCATTTTAAAATAAAAATTTAAATTATATATTTTTAATATCCATAAGGAAAACTTCTAATTAGATTTTCATTTTCATAACATACCATTCTTTTATCAAACATATAATCATAAGCTTTAACTTGTTTAACTGTTTTAAGTTGATGATCTTTTCCTATTTTATGTTGTCATATTTTACAGTTTCATATTTTTCATTTTCATCAGTAACTATTTTTATTTTTTATCTAATGTAATCTTTTCTTCAACTTCAGCATTTAATCTAAAACCTTTACAACAGCTAACTAGTTTTTCTGTATCTAGTTTCATTGAATAATCTTTTGGACCAGCAGATATAAATTGTTTTATGTGATTAGCATTGTGTTTTGAAACAATTTCGTCTGTTAAATCACCTAATTTACTTCCCATCATATTTTCTACTTTTTACATGCTTCAGAACCATCATCATTGTAAATACAAGAATCTGTATCCATGTATAAAACTCTTTCTTGTAGAATATCTAATAATTCGTATAATTTTAATCTAGCATGTGCTGTTGTAAATAAAGCTATATAAACATTTACACTTGGATTAGGTTTAGAATATTCTTCTTTTCTTTATATTCAGTTAATACAATATTTTCATCTAATATCATGGTACTTATATCTTTATATTTTCATTAAATACTATTTTAGTTATATGTTCTAAAGTAAAACAATATTCTTTTGTGTAAAATTATCTCTCATACCAAAATGTCCCCATAAATTATTTAAACATATTTTAGCTATAAATCTTAATCCCGAATTGTGTTTAACTTTGTCAATATCTAGATTATAAGCAGCATTATCTATGATATATTGTATTTTGGTTTTACATTCTTTATCGTTCTCACAATCAGGTTTACAATATTTAGGATCACATTTACATCCTGAAGCTTCTTGTTTATATTTCATAAACGTATCTACATAAAGTTTAAATATATCTGTAGATGTTTTTCAAAATGTTCTAGTTCATATATTTTTGTAATTTATAACCTTTTCTATTGCTTTATCTATTTCTATTGTAGACCAAGTTCCTACTATAACTCTTTCCTCATTAGAATGTATACATTTTTCATTTTAATATTTTACATTCTTTACATCTTTTATTTCATGTATTTTATCATGTTTATTTAAAGTAGGATCATCTATGTGTTTACATTTAAAAGATATTTTATTCATACATGTTCTACATAATCCAAAAAGTAATTTATGTGTATTATCACTAGTTAATTGTTTATAAGGTAAAACAGGGTGATACAATCCTTTAGGTGGTAATATTTTACATTTCATTATTCCGAAATAATTATTTTTATATAATCATCTACAGAAATATCTGTATATGTAATAGGATGTCCTATAGGATATTTACAATATTTATTTACTGATGGATACAGAGAACAAAAATCTACATATCTACCTTTTAAATCAGAAAGATTATTGTATAATTGAATAGTTTCTGTTCTTCCTCCATAAAATGCATCTCTTTTATCAATAGGTTTTAAATGTGGATCAACTTCAGGATATTTTTGTTGATCAAACTCACATTCCCATATTGTATGAATTTTTACATTTGGTTTTAGATAATCTTCAATAGTTTTAAGTCTTTCTTTAGTTTGGTCATATAACTCTTTCATAGTTTTTTTATTTCTATCTTTTTTACATATTTCTTCAGGACTATAACATTTTGTACATCCATGCCAATAACATCCAAAAAATTCATAAACATTACGCATTTTATTTTCTCTATCATAATAATAACCATCGACTTTATAACATTTATTATTAATGAATAATTTCTTTTCACCTCCTTTTTTAGCATGTTGAATCATTATATTATATTCTAAAGAAATATACTCTAACCATTGTATTGATTTTTGTGAATGTACTTCTTTAATTGTCATCTTTTGTGAATTCCAATTGTTTCATTTGTTAACATTAATGTTTTAAATATTTTGTACAACATTGAGCAATTGTAATATATTGAAATGGATCAATACAATTATTGGTTATATTTAAAAATAATTTTTATACAATGTACAACCTTTGACAAAATTAAAACATCCAAAAACAATAATAAAATATTTCTTTATAGAATTTAAATTTTTATCTTTTTTTGTTTCATACCATTTGTCAAATTCTTTTTATTTTGGTAGTCATAGTATCAAAACCATAATATTTTTATCAGGATATTTACCTTTGTATTTTGGTTTTCTGTTGTATTAAAATAATGTGGAAAGTATCCTTTGTTACCTTCAAAACCAAATGTTTTTGGGAAAGCAGCTAATCCACACAATGTAAAATTTATTGAATCTATAAATCTTAAATTTATTCCTTTAATAAACATAGCTGTTAATTTTAGTCCAGAAGAAATTATGTTATGTTCAATTTTATTTTTTACAATGTATCCTAAAATCGGTTGCATATCATAACCTTTTCCATAATGTGAAATAAAAGTGTAGTCTTTAAATTTATCTCTTATGAAATATTTACAAAAGTTGTCTATTACAGAATTTCCTATAGGGTTTCATATTTAATTTTTCTACATCACTAAAACAATCATCTATGTCTAATTTTAACAAGTTTAAATTATCAATATTGAAATCACATTTAAATACTTTTACATAGTTATTTTAAAACAATAAATATTTTCTAAATCGTAAGCTATACAAAAATTCATTATATGTATTCCTGTTTCTTGATTTGCTTCAAAATCAAAATATATATATTTATTATTTTTACTTGTTTTGGTACTGATGGTTTCATATAACATAAGTGTTCTTCATTACTTTCCGTGTATTTTTCGTAACATATTAAACATATTTTTCACCACATTTATGGTTTTACCTGTATATGTTTTATTACATTTTCACAAACAAGTTGTTTTCTAATAGTTGTTACTGTATTATCTTTACATGTATGTTGTTCAGTATAACCAATTAAACATAATTTACAAAATCTACGTTTTGCTAAAAATCCTGTTATGTTTGTTATTGTATCAAAATGTTCATCATGATAATATAAATATATTTGTTCGTTGTATTCTTCATTACCATTATATAAAATATGTTCTGTACTATTTGATGTAAAAATAATTATTCTCATATTAAGATAATTTTCAAAAATTTTAAATCTTCCAAATCATTTCCTTCTTCTTTTATTTCTACTCCTGATTGTTCATGCAAATCTTCAGCTAATCTTTTTGTAATGGTCTACTTTCATTGATATGTTTTAATTGAGAATCTGTAAAATCTTTTAATAACTTATTTGAAGCTAAAGAAGTTACAATTGCCCTTGATAAACATATTGTATCATCATTTTTATTTTGATAATACTTCTTTTATTTATGACATCTAATATTTTAAAGCTTTACCTTTTCCTCTTTTATTGGGTATAATAGTAACTTCAAAAATAACTTCTTCTAAATTTAATTCTTCAGCACTATTTAATAATCTTTCCATTTGATCCATGAATAACTTTTTAACTGTATTATATGTTCTTATAGGCCAGCTTTTATGTTTAGCAATTATGATTTCATGAATAGGTACTATTTTAATTCTTCCATTAGGGTAATCTTTTATAGAATAATCTATCATGTGATCAAAAGCATTTGTAAATGTTTCTTGTTTTTCATCCTTTAGACTAATTTTATAATTAAATACATAAATACTTGCTTTATGTTTATATTCTTTTGTCAAAACAAGTTTATATGAATCTCCTCGCTTGGATAAAATTTTATCCTTTTTTGCCTCCATTTTTTAAGAAAACATTTTAGTTACTTCAAAATGTCTAAAACAAATCTAACAAATAAATTAGCAGATGAACTACATCATAGAGTTGTAAAATCTTTTCCTAAAAGACGTGTTTATGTTCATTCAATAGATCAAACATGGGCAGTTGATTTAATAGATATGCAACCATATTCAAAACAAAATAAACACTATAAATATTTATTAGCAGTTATAGATGTTTTAGTAAATATGGTTGGTTAAGCCCTTTAAAAATAAAACAGGAGTAGCAGTGAGTGAAGCATTTAAAACATTATTTAAAGAAAGAAAACCAATATATATTTGGTCAGATAAAGGATCCGAATTTTATAATCGACAAGTAAAAGAATTGTTAAAAGATAATAACATAAAGTTATATTCAACTGAGAATGAAGAAAAATCCAGTGTAGTGGAACGCTGGATAGGTACAATGAAACAACATATGTATAAATACTTTACTGCTAATGAAACTTTAAAATATTATGATATATTAGATAAATTAGTTAAAATTATAATAATACAGTACATTCTTCAATTAAAATGACACCTGTTCAAGCAAGTAAATTAAAAATGAATTAACAGTGTATAAAATTTATATCCAGAAAAGGAAGAGAAAATTAAAAACCTAAATTCGAAGTCGGAGATAGAGTAAGAATAACAAAAAAAGGGTAAATTTGAAAAGGGTTATACTACTCGTTGGACTAAAGAAATATTTGTAATTGAAAAGTTTTAAATACAATTCCTTTTACTTATAAAATAATTGATTTAAAAGGCGAAGAAATAACAGGTTCTTTCTATGAACAAGAATTACAAATGACTAAGTTTTAAAAACGACGCTACGCATGATAGTTGTCTCATGAATATTTACTTCAGCCAAATATGCTGCTCGTGTACATTTACCTCGTATTAGACGACAAACAAAACTGATGACAAAGACGATGCAAAGTGACTTTTTACAAAAAGTAAGACCTAGAAAAACAATAATAATCATATTAGAAACTACCCCGGTTATGCATAACCGTTTCTAAATATAGCATTGAAAAGTCAGCTCAGAATTGGATGAAATTTTACAAAATGCTACCTAGGATTATGGGAACTCAAAATAGCTTTTTACTATCTTTACCATTTCTCGGGGTTCTAAAAAATTTTTTTCTCCAAAATCCAACAGAATTTTTTCGCGGTGTGTTCTCCCGACCTTTTTTATTTTTTTTTTTTTTGAAATTTTTTTGTTGTTTTTTTTTTTTTGGGTGTTTTAATAACGTTTTTTTATAAAAAGTACAAGTACTATACTACTCCCTTAGGGAAAAATGAGTTTTATAAAAACCCAGGATTAAGGTTTTGGTGTGCTCTTTACAAAAAATGTTTTCTTTTTTTTATAAATGGGGTATAAATGCAAAAAGTGTGTAAAAGGGTTTTTTTCTTCTTAATTTTGAAGTTAAAATCACAAAGGTGAAAATGTTGGTAAAAGGCTAAAGCAAAGGTTTTATTTTGGATGTAAAAAAGGGAATTTTTTCTTTAAAATAGGCTAAAGCAAAGGGGTCAAAATTGAAGATAATTCATATTTTTTTTTTAGGCTAAAGCAAAGGGTATAGGTGTGTGATATTGTGTTTGAAATGATAAGCTATATATCAACTTAAAGGAAAACAAACATATATGAATACTGTGATTCGGAAGTCCATAATTATGTATAACTCTTTCCGATCACCTAACATCATTCTCAATTTATATGTGAGTTTGTAATGCCTTTCCGACTAGTCTGGTATACGTGTATAAATCTACAAAAGTCATGTCATTTCGGAAAACTGTGTCATTCATGACTAATTTGTATCTTCTCCTGATGTTCTTCGGCATTTGTATTTTTTAATTAGGGCAATCGATCCTCAATGCTCCTCTAATCTACTCGAGTCAAAACAGCAAAAGATACATTGACTGATGTTTGTTCATAGGTAACATACGTTGTACCCTTAACCCCATAAACAAGCTTTAGAGTAGCTTTTAACCCTGACTGTAGCAAATTAGCGTAAATAATTCATAATTATACCGTGCCTACTTGCTTAACAGCAGGGTTACTAAACACTTCCAAATTTCTTATTAAAAATTGAAAAAATAATCTCATCGTAATTAGACACTTTTAATCTTGGAAGTCATCTTATATCTTCCGACAATACATTTATTTTGAAGATTTTGATGGCGTTGACGTGTTTGAATAATCTACTCCATCTGTCCATTGAGAATAACGATCTACATTTTCATAGTTGGAGTCTGTCTGGTTTACAAAATGGTCGTAAGTTTCTTCCATTGAACTTTCTCTTGCTCCTTTACAATTTCCGACATCATAAAGATCGTCTGTGACGTCATTGTGTAATCGTAAAGCCCCATAGGTCTTGTTTATAATGGCTTCTTCTCTGTCTAAGATAAATGATGTGTGGCTATATTCGCCGGAAGTAATAGCAAACCGTTTAGTTTTGTCAATTGTGTTTGAATCTTTATTTCGTTTATGGACTACAGCATAAATAGGAACTCCTTTCTGTTCATTCAATTCAATGTTTTCCTGTGTTTGTTTTGATGCAGATCTATGTTTTTCCCCCTGAATGTCCACAGAAGGTCCTTTTATGTCTCTGTTTATCACATATTCAGAAAGTTTCGCCTGCCACCTTTTCTTTTTCACAATTGAATTATGCCTGAAATGATATTATATAATAAAGTACATTCAAAAACTTTTGCATTTGTTTAAATGATATTGAAAAAAAGAAAACACCGTACAACATGCCTAGATTTTCCGATTCTTACAATCTTACACAATTGTTTTTGTAACAGTTTAATAGGGTCTACAAAAGAAATAACGGCAAATTATTTGTTTTCCTTTCTTATGCAAGATGTCTTGATCTACTTTATCTATGACGAGTTTATATACCTATTCTTTTCGATGAATCAGAAGTGTAATAATTCTATCAATCTGTCTTTAAGTGTAAGATAAGGGACTCTTGTGATAAGAATTGAGATACGAGTTATGTGCACACTTTTGCACGACGAGTTATATGCACGATTTTACACGACGAGTTATGTGCACACTTTAGCACGACGATTGGTACTTCATGTATATATTCAAACAAATCTTTATATTTTTTTAATATTTTCAAGTATTATCATATGATTTACACCGCCCTTAGTGTAGGCAGTATCACACACAGTAACTCCAAATCCCAACTTCGATTGCCGATAAAAGAAATGTTTGTTTTTCAGGAAAGGTTTCGTCAAACATTTATCAAACAAAGATCCTTTAGTTAGCCCTAGGCGTTTACCTACTAAACAGCTTGTTCGTAAAGGTACGAAATCATTCTATGATTAGTGTGAATTTGAATGAGTCCTTTTACCTTATATGAACGAGTACAGCAATAGAAAAGACCACTAAAAGAACTGCAACGCCACCTATGACAATGCCCTCCATCTTCTTACCTTAAAATAAAATAAAAATAAAATACATGAGTGGAGGATATCTTTTTAATATACTTCTGTCTTAATTATCCTTTGATTCGCGGTATGGTTGACTCTTAATTTTTTTTAATTTCTACTGCAAATAAAGGTTTTAAACATATTAATGACATTTGATGATATTTTTAACGGTCCGCTTGAAATGAATTTTAAAAGCATCTTAGATTAGAAAAAATAAACATGTTAAAGGAAGGTTGAACAACTTCAAGAAGCCAATAATTGCCTTTCGCAGCTAATCAAAATCAGGACGGAAAGAATGACAGATAGTGAAATGAAAAATTGTAGTAAAAGATATCAATGATCTGAAACTACTTCTACGATCACCTTATTACACATGAAATGATTGCTCGCTCGAAAAGTCAATGCACGAGGTAAATACTCACTTAAGGACATTGATTCGATTTCTAGACAGCAACATGTCAGGGCTTTACCGAATAAAGTATTATTAATGGCAAGCAGTTTTACTATTTATTCTAACTTCAAGATATCTTATATAATTCAGGGGCGGATCCAGCCATTTATAAAAGGGGAGGTTCCTAACCTAGGAAAAGGGGGGGGGGTTCCAACTATATGTCCCCATTCAAATGCATTGATCGTCAAAAAATGGAGGGGGTTCCAAACCCCGGCCCTCCCCCCTCCCAGGATCCTCCACTGTAATATTTTAGATATCTTATACAATTTAGTTTTTATAAGACATCTTATAATCTTTATAAGATATCTATATCTTCTAAAGTTTATAAGACATCTTTTATCTTATAAAAATAAATATATTAGATATTTTATATAGTTTATAAGATATCTCATATAGTTTATAAGATATCTCATAGTTTATAAGATATCTTATAAAGTAAATTATATAAGATATCTTATATACTATAGGCCTATAAGATATCTTACAAACTATATAAGATATCTTATAAACTATATGATATATCTTAATTAAAAATATAAACTATATAATATATCTTAATTAAAAATATAAACTATATAAGATATCTTATAAACTGAGATATCTTATACATTATATGATATATCATCTTATATATTATATAAGATATCTTATATATTATATAAACTATCTCATATAGTTTATAAGATATCTTAAATAGTTTATAAGATATCTCATATAGTTTATAAGATATCTCATATAATTTATAAGAAAACTATATTTTATATCTTATAAAGTTTGTTAGATATCTATAAATAAATAATAGATAGTAAAACGGCTTGCCATAATTATTAGTTATCTTGGTGTTTTCAATGTACAGAATTTTACACCGGTGTTGAAAATTCATTCACCCTGAGGCCCAATTCCGTACAACCCTGATTTCACCATGGATAATGGCATTTTAACACGGTGTTAAAAATTCAAACACCCATCGGGGATGTACAGAATTTTACACCGGTGTTGAAAGTTCATTCACCCTGAGGCCCAATTCCGTACAACCCTGATTTCACCATGATAATGAATTTATTTCTTATAAAGCGTTCCTTTATCCATTTTATACCGGGATGTAGAATGGAAAACTTCCACTACACATTCTAACATACACCAGGGTATCATACTGACAATAAAATAGATTTGACATTTTCTGTGTCTATTTTGTTGAAAAATCCACCTATATTTGACCTATATGTATAAACGATGAAAGCAACGTGTGCATCCAACATTTTGGTTTTAAGCATCGAACGAAATTATAAGACGACAAAAGCAAAGTGCATCCAACAACAGTTTGTCAGAAATGTCAGTCTCAGAAATTTTTGCCTAAATTCGAGTATTTTATTTACAAAGTATGATCAAAACATATTCAAAGAGCAATTAACCCTAGGAAAATATTTCTCTTGCTAAACATGTTTTGTAATTGTACTTCATGTATTTTCCTCATCATGTTTTTGTTAAATCTTATTTAGTTAAAGAATGGATTTTTGTCTCAGTTTCACATTTCGATATTTCTTTCCATCAATTGTGGTTTGGTAATCCTCTTGATTTTACATTAGATAAATTGCTTTTCCCTTGCAATCAATGTATTTCAGCTTATTAGATATTTACCTGCAGCTGGAGGTTGTCTACCAGTTCTATCATTCACATTCATGCCGTTGGCATTTGTCATATCTTTTGTAATCCCCGACATTTCTAAAAATATCAGAAATGATCCACTTACATATTTTGTCATAAATCAGACGATTGGTTGCCTCGTTTGAATTGTTTCACATTTTGTCATGTCGGTGCATTTAATAGTCATGCGGTATTGGTTTTTTTCATTGTTGAAGGTCGTACGGTGACTTACAGTTGCTTTACATGCACGTCATTTAGAAAGTTCTCTCACTAGCAATCATACCACATCTTCTCATATTCTTTATTTGTCAAATTTGATTTTGATATTTTAATGACAAGTTTAGATTATCAAATTCATGGAACAACGACTTTAAAATTGGAACAATCCAAAACTAAGGCATCAGATGTGACAATGTAGATGTAGACCTCACCCTTGTCTTGTCTATCACTTAATAGAAAAGTGGAGTACACAAAAAGTAGAGGTACACAAAAAAATCTGCATGTGAACTGCCTACAAGCATACATTGTAGCAGTGCGTTTTGAATATTCCCTATTAAACGATTTTACACCTTTCAGTGTTGTCAGCATCATTTAAATATAAATATAGTCGAATTTAAAAATGAAAATGAATTAGAAGCAAATTTTGTCACCTCGGGCCAAACTACAGTTTATTGACCGTCGGTCATCTCCAAAAACCCTTATTGGCCTCAGTGTGTCTTTAATCTTTTCCACTGTTTTAGATGATCGACAGGTCTATAAACTGCCATATGACCTTGTTTCGTGCATTCATAAAAATGAAAAAAGAGCAATAATTTACCCGCACAGCAATATTAAATATCTGTTTTAGAAATTACCTGTAGTTTGTTGTGTGGTAAGGACGGTTGTGTTTGTCTTTGGAGAACGTGGACGTGGGTGTCTACGTAAACCTACAAAATAATTAATTAAATAAGATAACAAGTGAAATTATGATATGTATTCAGGTATATATGAGGATCTTGATGGCGTTTATAAAATAGACGATAATGGGTCAATAGTCCAGAAAAATGGGGCAAAAAATAAAGATGAGAGAAAAAAGGCCTACAAAATACAGAATATAGAATAATGGGGTTCTAAAATTTAAAGAATAGAAAATAATTTACATAAAAATTAAAGAATACAGAAATGAAGGAACCCACCTATCCTTACCCCATATATACTTCATATCCCAATTCTCTATATTAAAATCGTTCTTAATACAAATTGAATCTAAAATACTAAAGGAATAAATTGGTCGGATTTTCAGGAAAACGCGAATCTCAAACTCAGAATCATGAGAATATTTTATATGCTTGCAAATTCAGTTAAGCTTAAAAAAAATAAATAATCGGACTCGACTGTATTCATTAATATCTTTTTAAAGTGTTATTTATTATTTTCTAGTCGTTTTGAATAAAAAAAACAACATGGTCTATCTTTGAAAACTTGTTTCGCTTTTACAAAATCGGTTGTTTGTTTTTCTACTGCATGTATTTATATCAGGGTTTAATGCAATTACAATGGTACACAATTTCTTATATCTTCATATAAAAGACGCTTTTGAAATGGGAATTATATTGTTATAAAAAAGTATGTTTAACTAAAAAACCGAAATTAAAAGAATACATAAAAAATTATCTTTAAATAGGAAAGCGCAAGTACAGGAGGTCATAAATCGAAAAAGAATCAACAAGGTTAGCATTTTTGGTAAGAACGAATTCATGGAATTGTCTGCCTATAAATGCTACGCTACAACGCACGAATCTAATAACAAGTACGTTCTTTAAATTTACCTGATAATTTTCTTCACTTAATGTTAAACTGTCTTATTTCTCATCTATTCCGAAGAGAACAATTTCTAACATCGATAAGCATGTCTCGATAGTTTAAAGATAAATATCTGCCTCCATAGACAAATCAAGAACGATTTAGATAATGGAAACTTTGGGACAGTTTTTTAATATATAGAATCCAGAATAGGTTTAATATCATTCCGGTTTAAAGTTTCATATATACATGTAATAGCTTAGCCTAGTAGTCAAAGCATGTATTTAGTCAAATCCAATTCAGCTAGGAAGAAGCTAGAGAAATAATTCGTCAACCATTTGTGCAGCAGTTCCTAGCAGCCATCCAAAAACTCTTAATGAAGATCATAAAATTTCCGTAGTGGAAATGCAAGAGTTAAGTGACCTTGATGAATGAAAATGAGATCAATATACAGTTATCACCTCTCAGATTAAAGCATTATTCATTATTATCTTCTTATAAAGTTGATAGATTAATATAGGATTTATACATCCGTTTGAAGTTAATGATCTTTGATCTATTAACAATACTGTTGTCTCGGAAAACGTGGAGATCTCAGTTGATCATCAAGTGCATATGTATGATACATTTTTTACTATGAAATTTTGTTTTGTTATAAGCTTTATAAAATAAACACGTATAAATGGTCTTATTTCTTCACATAAAGCTCTTAGTATCAATAAACAAAATTATATAGAAGCGATATATTTTAGTAACCGCGATCTATGCTTCGTCGAGTTGTGATATATTTTCTTTTGACTTAATGTCACCACACCAACCATATCTGAATGAAATGTATAATTGTACATGTTCATGATGTAACAATTTGGTCAAGCTTCCTGAAGTAATAATGCTTCTTTCCGGGATTAAACTCAGATATTAAGCTTTTTATTATACATGTATACAAATTTTAATCTAATCGGGGTTGATAAATCTTAACTGAAAATAGAGCTATTTAATGAAGTATCAGTCTATATAGCATTCATTCAATTCCCAAACTGAATAAAGCATACAAATATTTGGTTTTGTTATTTGACGAAATGTTGGGTTCACGTTATTAAATGGGTGCTAAGCGTGAAGATTCATATCACTTCCTTTTAATGTCCTAATTATTCTAATATAAGAGTCAAACTATCTAATAATCTGAACTTGATACCAGAAAACTCTCCACTAAATTTGAATATCTTAACCTCCGGTGATTCGTCTATCACTAATGATGAAAATGAAAGAATTTTAAAGAATGTGTATGAATTTATCAAAGAGTCAACGAGATTTCTATAATTGTATAATATAGCACAATAAAGTGCACATATATATATTGTGTACAACCTTTCACATCATCACACATCATCTTTTTTCAAATAGCCAATATATATAATGTATTGTATATTTTGCATACATGCTTGGTAAATATTCTATAGTTCATGGGAGAATACTTTATAAGTTTGATTAAATTGTGTCTCGTCTTTTTCATATTTAAGCAAATTAGATATGTTTTAATTGATAAAATGGGTAATGGCTCTTCTTATGCTGTCTGTTTACAAAAGAAAATGGACTCTAAAGTCAAATAAAAGCACTACAAATAATGGGATTATCTTCCGTTACAGAGTTTTTTAATACTGCTTTCCATATTCTTTATAGTTCCTATAAACATGGATTAAAGTAGAAGTTATTGATAGCTTTTGCACATAGGTATATTGGAAATTTTTTTCAGAGACAAGTGCCTGTGCTTTTGCATGATCAAACGAAATTTTAAAAGTAAGTATTGTAACTTCCCATCCATAATTCGCCTTTGGCATGCATGATTTTATTCTGGAATGGTACTTACTGTTCTGGTCTGACGAAAGTACAACTAGTGTCAGGCAAATGGCATTAGATGTCGTGCAAATGAAGCACCATTCATGATATTGGTAAATGAACTCGAAAAATGATTAGGACTTTGTTTTATATTTGAAACCGGAATTTATACTTTTGTGATGCAACGAAATATTCTACAGCTATACAATTGTATGGTATATTAAAGTTTTTCTATTGCTTTTATTTTCATTGACCCTTACCGCATCTGGGAACGTTACAGTACTGCCATCTTATTTTCCTGCTGACCGTGTAACACCAAAGACCTCCTTTGTCGTTATGTGGGTTCCGACAGTAGTTTTCATGTTCTGAACCCATTGGATATTTGATGTGAAACATTTTTTGATCCCATCTCTGACACGGAATCCCACTGCTGGTCTTGTTGATTTGTCCTTTGTAAATCACTGAGCCAGTTTGTCCAATTGTATAACAATCTTCTGAAAAGTACCATAAAACATTTTTAATACATATTTTTCTAATAATATGAACGTTTTAGAACATATTTCAAAGCTTAGAGAAGTTTTGTCTTGTTTTCCTACTCATAAATCACGAATTTGATCGACAAACGGTTTATATTTTTATGTGTAACAAGCTAAAATTTCGTTCACTTCACTTTTTCTAAAGACTTGAATTAACACAAGTGTTACCAACTACTATATTAAGGAACTTGAAAGTACTAGTTCGTGTCGATGCTTACATTCTCAATTCAGATTTCTATCGAGTTCTATCAATTAAGAAGCTTAAACAGTCAGCATTAACGTAATCCTTCTTTACATCTTTGTCAATATATATATTTGTGAAAATGTACTTTCCACCTATTAACAACTGAATATACTTTTTAAATACATAGAAAAGGATTTTTTCTTCGATTTAAACAATCCTTGCAGACTTCGTTTTCATATTTAACAATTTAAAAAAAAGAATAAAACGTGTATTTCCAGACCACATATAAGTTTTTAAGAAAGTTTGCTTGCTTTTTACATATTATAGAATTTCGTTTTACACCGTTTCAAATGGCCTTCAACAATGAGCAACGTACATCTCAAGAAAGCAAAACACTGCTCGGTCGATATTATCAGTGTTATTATTATTATTATTATTATTATTATTATTATTATTATTATTATTATTATTCATTTTTCCTTATATGCCTCATACTTTTTACCCTTAGTACAAATATTCAAGTTACCTTGAGTACGAATCCCAAATCCTTTCACAGTATAAAAAAATAAATAAATAAGTGGTAATATCATCATTGTTATTGTTTAGTACTTCTGTCAATAACATTAAATATGTTTTTGTGCATATCGGAAGAGGATGCGGATATCGCATGAATTGTAAGAGGATTAAAACTATTCGTGTTTATTGGTTAAGAATTTATTGAAGAAAACGGTCAAAATATAAAAGAAAAAGACAAAAGACAAACATTGAAGTTCAGACATGCATCTAACTCAATACATACACATCATCTATGCGTCTGTTGTTGGAAAGCACTTGATTTAAATCAATTCAATGCGTCTTGGTTTAAACTAGTTGATTGTGATACGTTTTCTATGTGTTAAAATAATAATAA
Organism: Mytilus coruscus; assembly: GCA_017311375.1. NCBI lineage: Eukaryota > Metazoa > Mollusca > Bivalvia > Mytilida > Mytilidae > Mytilus > Mytilus coruscus. The sequence goes on along the minus strand of CM029602.1, from coordinate 32,428,085 downwards.
TAGAAAGAATGAAGTGATGGTGTTTACTATATATAAATATCTATATAATATTTAATTTGTTAGTTAGCAAATTACTCTATAGATACTATATTCTTAACAAAGTCGAATCATACAGTACTGTACATCACTACTGAACAGTTCTCATGGATGCTCGTGACCAAAATACATTTCTCAGGTAAACTCGTGCTCGTGACCAAACGTTAGCACTGTGGAATAACCTTCCGAATTTTTCCTTAAGACCAAAAGATTCTGAAATAACTTTCCCCATGTATGTTCGCGACCAAAAAATAAGATTCTGCAGTAAGGTTCCTCATGTACGCTCTTTTTCAATAGTAGGGACTGTGGAATAACCTTCCGCATGAATGCTCGTGACAAAAAGTTCTGATATAGCCTTCGTAAGGTACACTCGTGACCAAAAAGTTAGGCCTCTTGAAAGGCTTCCTCATATACGTTTGAGACCAAAATTAGGATTCTGGAATAACTAGCCCGTGACCAAAGGTCTGGAATGATATTCCTCATGTACGCTCGTGACCAACAGTTAGAATGGTAGTAGAAACTTCTTCATGTACGATCGTGACCAACAGTTAGAATGGTAGTAGAAACTTCTTCAGGTACGCTCTTGACCAACAGTTAGAATGGTAGTAGAAACTTCTTCATGTACGCTCGTGACCAACAGTTAGAATCGTAGTAGAAACTTCTTCATGTACGCTCGTGACCAACAGTTAGAATGGTAGTAGAAACTTCTTCATGTAAGCTCGTGACCAACAGTTAGAATGGTAGTAGAAACTTCTTCAGGTACGCTCTTGAACAACAGTTAGAATCGTAGTAGAAACTTCTTCATGTAAGCTCGTGACCAACAGTTTGAATGGTAGTACCGGTAGAAACTTCTTCATGTACGCTCTTGACCAACAGTTAGAATGGTAGTAGAAACTTCTTCAGGTACGCTCTTGACCAAAAGTGAAGTTTCTGGAATAACCAAAAAGACCATTCTCAGGGACGCTCGGGAACAAAACATAAAATTCTATAATGACTTTCCCTGGTTCGCTCGTGACCAAAAGTAAGGATTCTGGAAAATCCTACTCGTGTAAGATCGAGACCACAATTTAGGATTCTAGAATAACCTTCCTCATGTTCATGTGCTCTACACCAGAAGTTAGTATTCTGGAATAACTTTCATGTCCGTGCGTTCGTGACCAAACGTTGCAGTTTTGAAATAACATTCATTAGGTACGCTTAAAATAAAAGTAAGAATTCAGGAATAACCACAAGCAACAATCAACCACTCTAGAAAATAAGAAACCGGGAGAATGATGGTTGGACTCAAATCAAATTCAAACTAAAAACTTCTTTATTGGATATATGCTGTTTCTGAGTGAATGGAAACCCGTAAATGTGTTTGCTTCCGGAGTCAGAATAATGTATCCGGCAATGGAGTCTTTCTCTGTACTGGTACATTCTATTAAGCATGCACATAGAATACTGAATTTTACCAGGGATTCGTTCAGAGTAGCGGTCTTGCGCAAAACGAGTTTCATATTATTATCATGTTATGGTCTAGAATAAGCATCTTATATTAAGAAAATAATGGGCAAAAAACATGAAGAATAGAGAAAATGGACTAAAAAAATAAAGAATAGAGAATAACGGGGTGCTAAAATATAAAGAATAAAGAAAAATGGACCAAAAATATAAAGAATAGAGAAAAATGACCTAAAATATTAAAGAATACAGAATTGAAGGACCCCAATCCAGACCCTCAAATACAACACTAAAAATCAATTATTTTTTTTAAAAACTATTATGAGAGGAATACACATTGACTATACATTGGGCAGTCTACGTATTGATTGGTGGATCTGTCTCGTTGGAAAACTTATAACTTCTCCGTGTTTTTATATAAAATAAATGAATTTATATCAATTTACAATACACATTTCTGTAGTCCTGAAAATACACCGAATTAATAAACGTTTTCCATTTTTTCAAGCAATGTATACATGTACGTGGTATTATCATAGTTGGCTCCAAGGTCTGATATGGCAAAAAAAGTATAACAAAAATACTGAACTCCATGGCAAATTCAAAAAGGGGAAGTCAATAAAAATGACAAAATCAAACGCTTTCAATCAACGGAACAAGAGAAAAACAACTGCCATATTCCTGACTTGGTACAGGCATTTTCCGAAGAAACAAACAAAATCTTTGAAAAAACATATGCTGGATTAAATTGTCTGTTTCTAAACTATTATCAGACTTTTGAAAGGTCAATGCAAAACTTTCATGTTCCTAAAACTTGAAGCAAATTGGAAACTAATATAAAGACTTATTTTCTATTTCGTGAACTCCACATGTCCCTGGTTAGAAGCATAACAAATTTTTGAATTTATAATCTCATTTACCATGATGACATTAATATTGATAAAACAGTCAAGAGACCACAAGCTTTTTAGCTTACATCTGTGATTTTGTTATGCGACAAGTGAAATATGAATATGAATACGACTTAGGAGCTACCATTTGATTTTTATGGGGGCTAGGATGAAAAATTTGTCCTGCATTTTTTTAGTTGTAATCTCTGTCCTGCCTTTTTATTTTCACTCTATTCGGTCCTGCCTTTTTTAAAGTTTATCCTGACTTTTTTTTACCTAAATTGTCATCCTGACTTTTTTTTTGCAAGTGTCTCATCCTGCCTTTTTTTTACTCAAAACTCCTGTCCTGCCTATTTTTTCAAATTTCATCCTAGCCCCCATAAAAATCAAATGGTAGCTCCCTTACAATTATCTTCTAGAAAATAGATACTCAACGATCAAATTAAAATCTTCATGATATCTATTATTTATAATTTACCATACTTAATTGTATTTGGAATATGATACTGAACGCAAAAATTAATCAAATACATGTATAAATGTGACATGTCGTACGTAAGCCAGTCGTGTATATAAAGAAAATTAAAATAATCTTTTACGTATTTCAATCATACAAGGACGATTACGACATACAGACAACATCACTAAAACGTAAGTAATACCAATGTATTTTCGTACAGTGGATTTTTGTATGAAATGTGCGGCAGACAGAAAAGAAGAAAAAAATAACATAGAACGTGTAACTGTAAGAGTGGGAAGCCATTTTAAGACAGTCATTTAATAAAGTTTATCTACATCATGAGCATGTGGATTATACGATTTGATAATATGATTTCTGGTTTAAATTGACATGAATAAAAGTGATTATTATTCAAAAACAACCCCTATCATTGGCGTAAATATCGGCATCGGATTTTTCGCCACTGTAGTGAACTTCATTGTTTTTACTGTGTTCATAACATCAAAAGAACTACGTTATAATTTGTTTTACAGGCTTTTCTTTGTTATTCATCTATTTCAATTGATAGGATCTTTTGTAATTGTTGTTCAATACTGGATTTATCTAAATGATTTAACTATCAAATTTGTGTGCACATTTGTTTCCGTATTAGGATCGGTTACCAGAATAGCGTCCATTACCCAAACAGGAATTGTGGCTATTGATAGGTTTCATGCGTCACTTAGGTTACCGAAGTCTGTTCTTCACAAAAGACGATCAAAATTGGGAAAAGTCTCTGTTTGTATGTGTTTTTCTGTGTTCTTCTTATTTTGCATAATTGGTGGAATATATGGAACCGATAATTGTGCATCAAAACAATTTTATGGCCAACTTACAGTTTTTGTAAGCTCGATAATCGCATGCTGGATCGTCATTTGCGTATTTGTTGTGCAGATTCCACTTTGCATTGCAACATTTTTTAACATTCGAAAAACGTGCACGACTGTAAGATTTACTATTCAGTTAGTTAATGTTCGGTCAAATATACAAGAAGACAAATTGGACAGAACTCAGGACAAATTTCCAACACCAACTGTACAAGGGAACATAAAACTTAAAATCCAAGCTCTGAAAGTATTGTCATTACTGGTTACGACATATGCTGTGATATTTATCCCCCAAATATGTATAATGATTTTAGCAAGGGGAACTGATAATCCTAGAGAGAAGTTTTATGACTACGGCATTTTCCTTCAAGGCATTAATTACCTTGTAGATCCAATTATTTGCTTGATAACTGTTAAACCTTATCGTGAAGCATTCAATACATTATTTGTCAAATTTCTATGTTGTAAATAGTCAATAATGGTATCAATTATTTTTTTTTCATAAAAACTAATGTGCGTATTAATTTGTGACAAAGAGATAATTAATGGTTCATTACTGTGACAGTAGTTTGAACAGCATGTGCAAGGTATAAAGTAACATTGTTATCAGTTTTATTAGTATGCCTAATTAATAATAGAAACCTAATAAATTTATATAAATAATTGGAAGATGATTTCATTATATAAAAAATTATGCAAAATCACAAATGCACTGTCAATTTTTTAATTCAAAAGACAAAAGTATGGCACAAGTTATCTAAAACATAGATTACTAATTTATCTATCTTCTAACTTAAGGCCAATTCTGTACAATGTGTTCAACAAAAATCTTAAAACTGGCATTTTAAATAGTGAATTCGTCAAAGCTGCTTAAATGAGTTGAGAAAATAGAAAGCTGTTAAGTGTAAGTGTTAGTGTATGTGTTATAATGTTTGATATAATTTCTGTTCATTTCCTATCTTCACGATTCAGTTGCATACGAATAAAATGTATGTTGCATCTTTTAATCTCCAATCTAATCTCTGATACGCATTGTCGGATCCAGGGGTTGTTGGACCCCCCCCCCTTTTTCATTTTTTAATAATTATGTGAACGTTTCATAGTGTTCAGGGGTTGGACTCTCCCCTTTTTCAAAATAGTTGAATCCGCGCCTGATATATGAATATGCAACTCTAAAAGGTATAAGTATGAATAAAATCAATGCTTTTCAATGGTAAAGTGAATTAAATTTATATAATAAAAATATATTTGGTATAATTATGTCCAAGGGACAGAAATTTTACAACAGAAGTTCCTCCTTCTGTTTTATGTCCAATCTTGATCTTGTGTGCTATGATTTGTTCCATTATGAAAGTTTGAATACAGGAATGATTATACTTTTTTTGCTTTGTAATTCCAGTTCTTTTGCGTTGTACAATAAATCTTAAAACATTTAGCGCTTTCTTTTACATATTTTATTTAAAGTCTTTCAATATCATTTTGAATGTGTATCAGCCAATGCCAGTTATTCATCTTGAGCATTGGAGATTCCCGTCTTTAAATAATTCTAAGAAAGCCATGACTAAAAATGTCACTTGTCATGTACATGGTGAGTGCAAGACTGTGAATATCAAAGGTCAGACTCCCAGTGGCGTAGCCAGGGCTGAAATGATGAGGATGCCAAACTATTGCCGAGCGTAGCGATGGTATACAAAAGTTGGCCTAGTTTTTTTACTAGTTAATGCAGAAAATGATATTTTTCGGACATTTTCCCTATATGCATGTCTACCCCCACTCCCCAGAATCCGATTTGTTTCATTTCAATAAATAAGCGCCTTGAAAATATCGAATAGGGTTCCAATGATATTCATAATCTATTCACAAAATTAACAATTCAGATTATTTGCAACAAAAAGTTCAGCTTTCTTCCCTTTAAAAGAGATGCAAATTTTGTAATCACGTTTTGTCCATCGATCACCACAATTATCTCTATATAGATGTTTTTATCACGTCGTCTTTCAAGTTACAGGAATCGATATCAGGATATATACTGCAGCTGTGCTATATGCGCAGTACGTCAAACTGCATTGACCGTATAATCATTTGTGATATACAGTCACCGACCGTATATCGCCTTGTTTATGAAGTTGACAGTGCGTTTCCGAAGAGTTTTATTTATGACGTCATTAAAAGTATAGGTTCGCGGATATCTTACGTCGTTCGCTCCAAATTCAAAAATTATGTTTTTTACCCTAAATATTTCATTTCGTGGAACAGTTGTAAGAGTTGCAGTATATAAAGAATAACCATACATTGTCTCGAAATATAAATTTTATGTGTACTCGGCTCAAAACAGGATAGAAATGCTCGGCAAAGCCTCGCTTTCTACTTGTTTCTAAGCCTTGTACAAATAAAATTTATATTTTGAGACAATGAATGTTTATTCTATAAGGATAAGAATATTTTATTAACCAATCATGGTGCCCAAAATTTGAGCTATACAATCAAATGAATTACTAGACTCAAGCTGGCAGTCACTTTTAGCAGCCAATCAAGATAGCAGCCACTTTTTTCCAGCAGCCAATTTTGATGATATGTCCAAAAACCCAAAAACTGTATAAGACTCAATCGTTCCAAAAATCTCGAAATCTTATGCCTCGTTCACACGTACATTTAATTCGAATTGAATTCGAATCGAATGCAATTCGAATTCGCTAATCGCGTTCACATACTCTTCTTTTTTTGAATCGAATTCGAATTCGAATTGGCTAATTCGAATTATCCAATTCGCATTAGAAATGCGTTTTCGTTAATGCGAATTAATTAATTCGCTTCAATTCGAATTAAACTGTGGTGTGGACACTTTCTAAATTGTAATTCGAATTACCCGAACAAGTGCTTGGACGGACATATCAAAAGAATATTATCATTATTTCTTGATTCTTTAAAATTAAAAACGTAACACTAATAATTCGTGTCGCGGAAATAAGACAGGCGAAAACCATAATGACGTCATATTCATATTGACGTCATATGCGTATATGCGGACAAGTCCGACATGTCCGACAATGATTTACAAAGGGGTAACACTTGGTCGATAATGGAGACATTCTGTTTTTGATGAGTGTTGAGCGGATGATGCTATTGAGGCCGAGTTATCTGGGACTCACAGAAACCGTTTACACGTTTAAGAAGCAAAAATATTCTAGCAGGTATAAATGAAAAAGAAGCATAAAGTTTACTGGTCATATTTTCATGATATTATACATGAAGAAAAGTTCGAAGAATTATAAAAAAAATTTACAATAACATCTGACTAATGAATTAATGCAGTACAATCGGAAATCTAAATATTTTTTTTTATTTACCATATTAGATCAGCGTAGCCCTTTAATTAAGCAGTACATCCTGTTTAGTATTTTCATATCTATCCTTTCTGATTGAGGATAATTGATATATACGTCAATTGATAGTACGTATTGACGATCCTTCATTACAAAAAAAATTACGTAAAAACTGAGACTACTATATAATAATACTATCCTTTGGGCTAGGCATCGACCATTCATCTTTTGATTCTAAAACCTTCACATTCCCCGGCCACACAAACACATACACACACACACACAGTCGATGCCTAATGCAGAAGTTCGGTACTATCTAACAAAATTTTAAAAAAATCATATTTTCTGATATCCTGTACTGTAAAATCCCTAACTGCCTAGGAATTTGAATAATTATGGTCATTATATATATAATATATATATACGCGTAGATTTGAGAGTACTCGAAGTTAGTGAAAGCTAGTTGATTGATTAATTGATTGCTAAACGTCCAGTGGCAAATAGTGCATGTATGTTCAGGACAAAAACAAATTTACAAAAAATACAACAGGTAGGTCCTGTAATAGGGGTCGTCCAGGATGAAGGTCTGGAAATTTTGAAATGCCATTGGAAAAAATAGGGTTTATTATATAGGGACAGAAATTTTGCCTTGCAGCAGACCACATACGGACCCTCAAAGAGTTGTAAGTGTTCTTGTATCTAAGAATAAAATGTCAGGGTTTTGAGCATTTTGAGGTTCATTCAAGTATTTGTTGATAGAAGTGAAATGATCTAAACCAAAGTTCTAGTTTTTAGTTTCTATACAAGGCGGAATATAATGTACATACAATTCTATCCAATACTCAGAGTCTCCATTCACTAAGGATGATAGACTAGTGTACAAATGACATTTGATAATCAAAGAGTTTTGACGAGTTCACATGCATCTAAAGATAATGTTGTCCGGCCATTTTAATAAAAAAAAATATTTGTGAAAAAATTATGTGTAGGCACGTGCCTAAAGTGCATAACGGCAGCTACGCCCCTGCATGGATTGTGCAAAATAACAAGAACAAAATGTTCTTGGAAAAAATAGGAAAACCCTAGCCATGTTATTGAAATGAGAAGGAAAAATGATCCCGATAAATGCCATATCAGACCAAGAGAGCAAGTTTGGAGATGTTATTGGCTTTAAAATGGTTGTTTTGTTTTAAATTATAATTTGATTTAATTGATAATGCGAATTAAAAGTTAATGCCGTTCGGACAGCAAAGCGAATTTGACGCGCATTGCAATTCGTATTAAAATTTACATTCGGACGTAAAACGTTTCGAATGCGAATTAAACTAATTCGAATTAGTTAATGCGAAACGAATTCGAATTGCGTGTGAACGCAGCATAAGTTAAATATAATTTAACAGCGGAATTCGACAATTTCACGGCTTGTAGTGATTCTCAAAGGATTTCAGTCCGTTTTAAATACCAATAATGATAGCAGTCACTTTTTTACAAAATAAAGCACAGTAAATGATTAGAATGATTAAAGTAATTTAAACCAAAAACATGAATACACATTCAAACAAAGTAGCATGATTACATGTATAAACCATGTTATTGATAAAACATTAAGTTATTTTGGAAGCCACTGTGACCTGGAGAAATTCCCTAATTTTATAGTCCTAGGTCTATGAGAGACAACTCGATCCTGGTCGATTTTATTATATATTTTTTTCTTTCTATTTTTTCAAACTACATTGATATTTTCTAAGAGTTTCTTTCGTTCTTCAAAAAGGGAGTGCAATAATTTAGATAAGTTTGAAGTAACAAATAAATCTTCAGATGAAAGAATCCAAACAGATTTCATTTCATCAGATAACTTTCAAAAATTTTTGAATTAAGAATTTAAATTAGACAGATGTTGAGATCTAGTATCTTTTAGAACAGGACATTTTAAAAGAAAATGTAGTTCGTCTTCAACTGCGTTCTTACATAGCTTACACTTTCTGTCTTCAGCTTTAATACCAATATATCTCCCTCTTTCGATTTCAAGACCATGACAGCTAGTTCTAAATCTTGTAATTATATGCCTGTCTTTTTTTTTTTTAATTTATTGTTAAATATGGTTCAACATAAAAATCTTTTTAAATTTTCTGTAAGTTCTTAATTTATTGCCAGATTGTATATTGGTACACTTCCCAGAATTGCTTTCTAAACTAGCTACCCAAATTTCTTTAAATTTTATTGTTAGAGAATTTTTTACTTTTTTTAATATATGGTTTTGTTTAAAATTTGACTGGTTTACAAATAGATAGTCTAAACCTAGGAATTTAAATATATGTTTAATGTTTCCTATCCAAGATTCCTGTTTAGGTTTGTTCATAGAATGGGATAGATTTATGGCCAGCCATTTATAAAAAGGGGGTTCCTAACCCAGGATAAAGGGGGGGTTCCAACTATATGTTCCCATTCAAATGCATTGATCGTTAAAAAAGGGGTTCCAACCCCGGAACCCCCAATCCGCCACTGCATTTTACAATCTACTGTAAATTCAAATAATTTATTAACACAATGTTGAAGTCCTTGCTCTGATGATGATAAAAGAACTACATCATCAGCATACATTAAAATATTTGAGGGGTGTGTGTTCAATGGGATTGGGTCACTTGTTTGGTCAAAATAGGTTGGCAAATCATTTAAATATATGTTAAAGAGGCAGGGACTAAGATTATCCCCTTGTCTTACTCCTATATTTGATTTAAATAGGTTTGTCCTGTGCTGGCCTATTTTTACACAGGTTTCTGTGTTTCGATACATACACTTTATAATGTCATAAAACTTTGTTCCAACACCTATACATTTAAGTTTATAAAAAAGGTGGAGATGTGAGACTGAATCAAATGCACGCTTAAAATCTACAAATAGATATAAGAAGATGTGGTATGAGTGCCAATGAGGTAACTCTCCATCCAAGTCACAATTTGTAAAAGTAAACCATTATAGGTCAAAGTACGGTCTTCAACACGGAGCCTTAGCATGCATACAGAGGCTTCGAATTATTTTTCACAAATTTTTGAATGATGGTATTTAACACAAACATATGGTCTGTTGTGTGACATCCTTTAGTAAAACCAATTTGCTCACTTCTTATTATATCTCTGGTTTTTTAAAATTTTGTCAACCTGTTATTTAGAATTAGATTAAATAACTTGCCTATGTTATCTGCAATGGTTATGCCCCTGGAGTTTGCTGGATCATGTTTAGAGCCCAAGGCCGTAACTACCATTGAGGGCAGGCAAGTGAGGCAATTGCCTCACTAAAATGTCGACACTGAATTTTTTTTTTTTGTATTTGTTTATGGTAATTAAATACGAAATATAGTCATTTGTTTTTTCTGTCTCAACCTTAATTTCTATAACTTGACATCGTTCCTTTTAAATTATTCTTCCCGGATATAACTCAGCATCTCAGTCACCGCTTGATGTTTCTCGATTACATCAATCTAATAACCAGTAATCATGATGGATCTCTTTTAAAAACAGGCTCTTGCAGAAAAAGAGAGGCGAAAGATACCAGAGGGACATTCAAGCTCATAAGTCGAAAATAAACGCCATGGCTAAAAAAGAAAAAGACCAACAGACAAACAATAGTACACAAAACACAACATAAAAAACTAAAGACTGAGCAACACGAACCCCACCAAAAACTGGTGATGAAAAGCGATACAGAAGGTGAGGAAGGAATAATTTTTGTAAACTAATGGATGTTATTTGTGATCACAACAGGTGTTAAGAGTTCCAGTATTGAATATATTTTCATTAGAACTAATCCAAAAACTATAAATAGACTGACAAATCAAGTACTGGGGCACCTCACGGGAGCAGTCCTGTCTGAGTATTCATTTCCCCGTTTTCCCCAACTTTATAATTTGTTCTTAAAATTTGAAAGAACATCCTGTAATCCAATTTTTACATTATTGAGGGACGGTAGGACCTTTAAAACGGGATTTCGTGTTTAATAATTCGGGACTACGAGATTTCGTGTCTTTCAATTCGGGATTTCGGGATCGGACCACCTCATTATTCGATTGTCGATCTAAAATTTCTTACCACTATTTCCAGAAATAATCTGAAATCACGGACCTACATGTAACGGCGAAAACTCCAGTCCAATTTCCCCGTATCCATAAAAAAAATCAATATTCCTAGAATAACAAAAAACGATATAGTTATATCCAATTTCCCGTATCCATAACATTAAAAGGTAGCATGTGGCAAAAAGAATCAAAGTACTGAAGTACTGAACATCGGATGACCGCAAGTTCTTGTGGATGGTCACAAGCACTTGTCTCAGAAAAAAAAACATCTCTATACCTGAAAGTGAGGTTAATGTACAGAGATATATTTTTTTCTGAGACAAGTTCGTGCGTGGATGATGAATAAATGACAGGGAATTCAACCTCACCGTAATAACTATTATATTGTAGTGATACAAATCAGTATACTCTGGTTTGTTGTTATATATTATATTAATATTTGTATATAACAGTTACACGTATATATAATTTTCATCCATTTGTATATATTCTATTCTACTATTGTAATAATAGTGCAGTGCAAGTGCATGGTGGACACTCTTCTGTAATAATTCGATTTTTCTAATAGATTGGATTTGAGTAGGCATTCATATTTTCGAGCAAAACGTTCTTGAGATATTCTTCCGCATGCGTTAACACAATTTTTTTGTACGTGTGCATAGATATTAAAGATTTTTTACTTATATATATATTTCTAATGACAAAACATTTTCATATTATTAATCTATGTTGTAAAAAAAATATTTTTATGAGTATTCATTGAGTAAAATGAATTTATAACAAGCGATAAGGAATGTTATTTTGCACTCGATAATGTCCGCGTATTTATACGGTCGGTTACCAGTCAAAAACGAAAGTCAAATCCCTGTGGCAACAATACATCGGAATGCCCTCACGGTCATCGCGATGTAAAAACTTAAAATAATATTACTAAAATAACATAAAATGACATAGGAGTGCCCCATATCTCAGTGAATTCAGATGAAAAAGTTATGATTATCCGATATTCCTGAAGGTGAAATGGCAAGGTAGATCCCAATATACCCTGTTCAAAGGCTTCAAGCTGAAAATTGATATTTAGCTCCGTCCGCAATGAAACGGTTTGAAATCAAACCGTGACATATCCAATCTATGCAACGATGTCAAGCTCTCTGGAAATGCCCAGAATGCAGGATTTAACACCATTTATCCCAGACCCCTACCGAAAATTTAAGCCTCGCTTCGCTCGGCTCTTTTTTTTCGCCTCGCTCCGCTCGGCGATCAGTTCTGCCTCACTAAAATAATATGCCTAGTTACGGCCTTGATGAGCCAGACTTGTGTATGGGGGTGATAAAGCCTTGGCCCCATAATTTTGGGTAAATACTACTTGAAAATACTAAATTAAAGAGTTTTTGTATTAAAGGGATACAACCAGCTTGGCTATATTTTATCATTTCATTCGAGATCATGCTAAATCCACTTGATTTAGAATTCTAAAGACCTTTTATTGCCTTTTCTATTTCCTCAGGTGTTATCAAGTAGTCAAGTTCATTAAAACATTATTATTATGCAATGATTCAAGTTTCTTTTTAATCAAATCATCACTATATCGTTCATTCTTATTTAATTTTTGAAAGTATTCTTGCCATGCAGATGGGTTGATAGTATTCTCAGAGATGTTTTGACTATTATTTGAGATATTTTTAATTTTATCTAATAGTTGCCAATAGGCATTGGGATTTTGATCATATAAATTATCGAGTTTATTCATGATGTCTTGTTTGAATTTTCTTATTTTTGCTCTTCTTTGCTTTCGATACGATTTCAGGCATTTAAAAAAAGGACCCTCGTATATAAGGATCTGTGTTGTGATTTTGCATTAATTTGTATTTTCGATCATAAGGTTGGTTTTAAATTTATTATATCTTGATCTTGCCATTCTCTTTTCTTTTTAATTTTCTTCTTCTGGCTTTTTTTTTTGTTTTCTAATAATTTTCTTTAGTGATAAATCTGCAGCTTTTAGCAAAATCTTTAAATCTTCTGCTGCATTATTGATAAATTTTGGTCGTAAATTTTGTCTTTATACTGTCTAATATTTTTTTTTTTATTTCATTTGAATTTTAGCATCTTGAAATGCTGAGTTATCATCCCATATATATTTATCTGGCATTAAAGCTAGATTTGAGTTTCTTTCATATACTTTTGTGTTGCATTTTAACATGCATGAGATCTGACAATGATCTGAAAAATCAGGTAAAACATTATGAGTGTGAAAATTGGTAAGAGTTCTTCAGATGCTAAAAAATAATCGACAACTCTGCTTCCTAAAGGTTGGAAGCAAGTGTATGCCCCCATTTCTACCATGAAGGATACGCAATGATGAAGATATACATAGAGATAGTTGTCTGCCCCTAGTGTTAATAGACCTAGCTTTACTTTTTCTTTGAATTAAACTAGAATCACATTTGTAATTGTCAAATAATGGAATATGTTTGTCTGAATCCATTTGGATATGATCAATTTCACAAGCAGTTCTTGCATTTAAATACCCTGCTATCATAATTATATGAACATTATATATGGTGGTTTAGTTGTTGGTTACGTTGCTACGTCAGATGTAGAAGCCATCGCTCCGCTTGGCTCAATTTCAGATGAAACATGCCGCGGGTCTGCGTATCACCATCCTCTGCGCTTGCCGTAGCCGACAACGTAGACTTTTACGAAAAAAATCGAGAACACTTTTCTGCGATTTATTCATCTTGTTCACATAAACAAAATGAAGAACAAACACAGACCGACCACGCATACTGCTTCGAAAATTATTGGGCGTTATCCTCATATCCTCACCCTTGTTACATTCGAAGACCTCCGAGTTTATCTGCTGCGAACACATGCAATTATATATATTTATTTTATTTTTGTTGTTGTTGTCAAAATGATGTGGATGCTTGAGCATCTGAGCATACATGCAAGCTACGCCACTGAACCGTCTAATGAGAGTGTTGAGTGCAATATCGTGAATATCAAAGTTCTAATGCCAAGGGGAGTGCAAGATCGTGAATATCAAAGTTCTAATGAGAATGCAAGTGCAAGACTGTTAAAATTAAAAGTCATAGCCCAGTGTGAGTGCAAGACTGTGAATATCAAAGTTCTAATGAGAGGTTTAGCTAGCTATAAAACCAGGTTTAATCAACCATTTTCTACATAAGGAAATACCTGTACCAAGTCATGTACGCTCGTGATTAAAAAAGTTAGGTATCTTGAAAAGCTTCCTCACGTACGTTTCAGATTAAAAGTTAGGATTCTAGAATTACCTTCCTCAAATTATCTCGCAACCAAAAGTTAGGATTCTGGAATAACCTTACTCAGGTTCGTTCGCAACAAAAATTTAGGGTTCGAAAATAACCTTCCTCGGGTACACTCACAACAAAAAGTTAGGATTCTAGTATACTCTTCCTCAAAAGTTAGGATTCTGGAATAATCTTCCTGAGGTACCCTCGTGACCAAAAAAGCTTGGTCTCTTGTAAAGCTACCTCACGTACCTTTCAGGTCAAAAGATCGGATTCTGGAATAACCTTCCTCAAATTCTCTCTCAACCAAAAGTAAGGATTCTCGAATAACCTTCCTCAAATTCTCTCGCAACCAAAAGTTAGGATTCTGGAATAACCTTCCTTATATACGCTCTTGACCAAATGAAAAGTTTCTGAAATAACCGTCCTCAGGGAGATCGAGTCAGGTCCATTCCAGCTTTGGGTTGTTTTTAATTGTTAAATGTAGCACGGCTGCGTCCAGGCGCACGAGACAGATTGTCACGCTGACAAGTTCCCATGAGGAATCAGTTCGTATAGTGATTCCCGTCCAGGCCTTATCTTTCATGGCAATATTCTAAGCAATTTTTATAACCCTCCCACCCACACCAATAGTATTTATTGGCTGGTAGCTTGCTTTGCTTCTTCTTTAGCTTTAATAGTGCGTTTTAAATCTATTGCTGTTCAGTTCTGAGCTGAATTAGCTCATGCTTTATATTGGGGAAGCTTCAATATCATTCTTATTAGCTAATATTATTTTAATATCTATATTGCTGGTATTATTGATATATAACACAGTAATGTTTTTATGTTATTATTTACTATAGCAGTTATAATAGCTCATATGGGGTAGTAGTTTTCATATTCTACTAGTCTTTAGTTCGAACCCGCTCGTGCGGGTGCAGTTAGTCAGTTTTTATATTATGCCACGAAATTTAAAGTGGCGTTAAAACACCAAAATCAAAATCAAATCTACTTTAGCAGTTGCTTTATTATGACATGCTTTTAAGACATATTCATTGCTCTAATGTTATATGTGTAATTTGTGTTTATTTGATACTTGTAATAAATTGTTGCACCCAGTACTCGTTTTATACGAAGGTCACAGTAAAGTAGAATTCTAAAATAACCTTCCTCTGGGTCGCTCGTGACAAAAAGCCAGGTTTGTGGAAAAACATCCTCACATACGGTTAAGACTAAAAGTAATTAATCTGGAATAACCTTCCTCAGATACGCTTGCGGTCAAAAAGTTAAGATTCTGTAATAAGTTTGTGACCAAATCTTCAAAAGTCGAGTTTCTGAAATAAAGTTTCTTAGGAATACCAAAATGTAGAATTATGAAATAATCTTCCCTAGTACGTTCTTGACCAAAATTTTAGGATTCTTGAATAACTTGCCCGTGACCAAAGGTAAGCTTCAGGAATAATATTCCTCATGTACACTCGTGACCCAGGGGCGGATCCAGGATTTTAGGTTAGGGGGCGCAAACTTAAATTTTTTTGAGGTAAAATTATCGAAATATTCTTTATTAAGCTGAGGACAACCCATGTTTTGCAAATTTTAGGGGGGCGCACGCCCCCGCCTGAATCCGCCCCTGTGACCAACAGTTAGAATGGTAGAATAAACTTCCTCAGGTACGCTCTTGACCAACAGTAAAGTTTCTGGAATAACCAAAATGTCCATACACAGGGACGCTCGGGAACAAATCATAGAATTCTAGAATAACCTTCCCCTGGTTCGCTCGTCACCAAAATTAAGGATTCTGGAAAAATCCTTCTCGTGAACGATCGAGACCACAATTTAGGATTCTAGAATAACCTTCCTCATGTTCATGCGCAAGACCAGAAGCTAGTATTCTGGAATAACTTTCATGTCTGTAGGTTCGTGACCAAACGTTGCGATTTTGAAATAACATTCATTAGGTACACTTGAAACAAAAGTAAGGATTCTGGAATAACCGCAAGCAACAATCAACCACTCTTGAAAATAAGAAACCGGGAGACTGTTGGTTGGACTCAAATTCAAACTAAAAACTTCTTTATTAGATATATGCTGTTTCTTCGCAAAGCACGTGTTCTTTAGGAGTAAATTCATAACCCGTAAATGTGTTTGCTTCCAGAGTCAGGGTAATGTATCCGGCAATGGATTGGTGTTTCTCTGTACTGGTACATTGTATTAAGCATGCACGTTGAAAACTCGATTTTACCAGGGATTCGTTCAGAGTAGCTGTCTTGCTCAAAACAAGTATCATGTTATTATCATGTTATGGTCTAGAATATGCATCTAATATTTACCGTCGTACGTTAAGCAGCCGTTAATATATTAAATAAATTGCTTCGCTGAGCGCAGCTGGATACAACCGCAGAGGTCCAACCCTGAACAGTTGGGGCAAAAATGGACACAAAATTCGCGCTTGATACAGGTCTGAATTTGGATTGTAAGTAAATATTTGACACATAATAGGTTTCTGACACAGAATAACTGTAGTCAAAGAACTTAGAATTGGTCATATGATTTGAATTTATATTCAATTTTTTGCTTTTTGTGCAATACACTATGCTGTTGCGAATTGAACCCCCCTCCCCCAAAAAAAATAATTTTACCCCTTTTTTTTGCTTTTGTACAATACACTATGCTGTTGCGTATTGACCCCCAAAAAAAAAAAAATCTTTTACCCCCCGCCCTTTTTTTGCAAAATAAACTAGAGGCTCTTTAGCGCCTGTGTCACTCACCTTGGTCTATGTGCATATTAAACAAAGGACACAGATGGATTCATGACAAAATTGTGTTTTGGTGATGGTGATGTGTTTGTAGATCTTACTTTACTGAACATTCTTGCTGCTTACAATTATCTCTATCTATAATGAACTTAGCCCAGTAGTTACAGTGGAAAATATTTTGTAAAAATTTACAAAAATTTATGAAAATTGTAAAAAATTGACTATAAAGGGCAATAACTCCTTAAGGGGTCAATTGACAATTTTTGTCATGTTGACTTATTTGTAGATCTTACTTTGCTGTACATTATTGCTGTTTTCAGTTTATCTCTATCTATAATAATATTCAAGATAATAACCAAAAGCTGCAAAATTTTCTTAAAATTACCAATTCAGGGGCAGCAACCCAACAAATTTCAGGGCAGATAGATCTTGACCTAATGAACAATTTTATCCTCGTCAGATTTGCTCTAAATGCTTTTGGTTTCAGAGATATGAGCCAAAAACTGCATTTTACCCTATGTACTATTTTTTAGCCATGTCGGCCATCTTGGTTCGCGGGATTATTAAAAAATATTTAAAATTAACAGAAAAAAAAAGGACTTTGGAAAAAGGGGGAGGGCTAAAAAAACATTGTCCTGTCCCCTAGTTCCTATGACTTTGATACCTTTTCTAAAATTCTCCAGTCATAAAATCCTTTACAAAATTCATCCTACAACAGTTAACATACTTTCAACCATGCTCTAAATGCCCGCGATTTCGTGGGTGTGTTCTAGTTGTAGTTTAGTTCAAAATGTAATCGAATATTCGTTCTGTGTTGGTGATTCATACTGACGCCTGTATTTTGTTTAAGCTTAAGATCCTTCAAACATTAAAATGATGGATATGTGTAACATGTTTTACTAAAGGATAGAACTGTTTTACTTTCAAAGTCGTATCAGTTAGTGGTATCTCCTAAGTACTGATTTTCTGCACACTTTCACCGTATTTATTTATGAATTACATGTGCTATTCTTACTTCGGGTTACAACTTTACCAATTGTTTTTTTTTGTGATTTTGACTGGTTTTAACATTCTTGAAATGTTCTAGAATCTGTACAAGCATTTTCAACTTCTACTTGATGATGGAAAAGGGTTTTTTATGAAAATATTGTAAATGATCACATACAACTTGATATTACCGGATTTGAAAAAGCGACTTTTTCAACCAGTTACAAAAATTTTTGTACCTGAATTTTTCGTGGCGAGAAGGGGGGTGCAGATTATGTACCAGAGCGAACTAAACATGGCTGATTACGGTATTCTGCAATAAAATGCTCCGCAGGGCGCAGCTTCATACGACCGCAGAGGTCGAACCCTGAACAGTTGGGGCAAGTATGGACACAACATTCAAGCTTGATACAGCTCTGAATTTGGATTGTGATTAAATATTTGACACAGCATAGGTTTCTGACACAGAATGAATGTGGTCTAAGAACTTAAAAATTTTAAATTGGACATTCACCTATTATGGTCCAATATCCAAAATCTAAATACATGGTTAGATTCAGCATATCAAAGAACCCTAAGAGTTTAATTTTTGATGAAATCAAACAAAGTTTAATTTTGGACCCTTTTGACCTCAATGTGGACAAAGTTGATAACGGGGCCCAAAAATCAAAAATCTAAATACATGGTTAGATTCAGCATATCAAAGAACCCCATATATTCGATTTTTGTTGAAATCGATTTGGACCAACTTGAATACTGGGCCCATAATCAAAAATCTAAATGCATGTTTAGATTCAGCATATCAAAGAACCCTAAGAATTCAATTTTTGTTAATTTTGGACCCTTTTGACCTCAATGTGGACAAAGTTGATAACGGGGCCCAAAAATCAAAAATCTAAATACATGGTTAGATTCAGCATATCAAAGAACCCCATATATTCAATTTTGTTGAAATCGATTTGGACCAACTTGAATACTGGGCCCATAATCAAAATCTAAATGCATGTTTAGATTCAGCATATCAAAGAACCCTAAGAATTCAATTTTGTTAAAATCAAACTAAGTTTAATTTTGGACCCTTTGGACCTTAATGTAGACCAATTTGAAAACGGGACCAAAATTAAGAATCTAAATACACTGTTAGATTCGGCATATCAAAGAACCCCAATAATTCAATTTTGATGAAATCAAACAAAGTTTAATTTTGGACCCTTTGGACCTCAATGTGGATCAATTTAAAAACGGGGCCCAAAATCCAAAAACTTAATACACGGTTAGATTCAGCATATTAAAGAACCCCAAGAGTTCAAGAATAAAACCCCATTGAAATTGGTCAAGAAATAAGCAATTTATACAAAGTATCTTCTTTTGCACAATACTGTGCAGTTGAATATTTCTTGCAATTGCGCAATACTGTGCAATTGAATATTTCTTGCTATTGCGCAATACTGTGCAATTGAAAATTTCTTGCTATTGCACAATACTTATTATATAATAATTTACACATCCTGTTTGGTGTGTATCTCCTGCCTTATCATTATTATTTGCTTTTAAATATAAATCAGAAATAACCAACTTAAAATGGAAAATTTTCAAGAAGAAAAAGGAAAAAAAAAAAAATCCCCCAAATTTTTGAACCCCTTATGATTCATCACCCCAAACTCAATCCCAGCCTTCCTTTGAGGTATGGTACATTGCAGTACAATTTCAGAGAGATCCATACACTTGAACACAAGTTATTGTCTGGAAACTAGAAAATGCTTATTTTGGCCCCTAATTCCTAAACGTTTTGGGCAATTACCCCAAACTCAATTCCAGCTTTCCTTTGTGATATGGAACCTTGTAGTACAATTTCAGAAAGATCCATACACTTACACACAAGTTATTGTCATGAAACTAGAAAATGCTTGTTTTTGCCCTTTTTGGCCCCTAATTCCTAAAATTTTGAGGCAATTACCCCAAAATCAATCCCAGCATTCCCTTTGTGATATGGAACCTTGTGGTACAATGTCAGAGAGATCCATACACTAACACACAAGTTATGTGTGGAAGTTACAAAATGCTTATTTATGGCCCCTAATTCCTTAACTGTTGGTACCATAACCCCAAAATCAATCCCAACCTTCCTTTTGTGATATTGAACCTTATGGTAAAATTTCATAGAGATCCATTCACTTAAACTAAAGTTAGAGTGCGAAACCAATGCGTCTTCGGATGGCGACAACGACACGACGACAACGTCATAACCATACCAATACGACCGCAAAATTTTTTGCGGTCGTATAAAAAATAGCAGCATATATTTACGCCTGCATCATAGTGTATACAACACTAAAAATCAATGAAAATTTAAAAAAAACTATGACAGGAATACACATTGACTACATTCATTTTTTACATTGGGCAGTCTACGTATTGATTGGTGTATATTTCTCTCGTCGGAAAATTTACAACTTCTTCAAATTTCTACAAAACATAAATGATTTTATAATTACAATATATGTTTCTGTAATCCTGAAAATATTCCGTACTAAAACAAGCATTCTGTGAGTATTGCATGGCAATACATAGTCCCCTACCGGTTAAAAATTCATTGTATTGGAACAAAATTCTAACTTGATCTATAACTTGTCATGGTGTAAACTATATAACAAATATCAAGTCAATATCTTCAAGCATGACAAAAAAAAGTGTTGATAACTGATTATTTAAGTGAATTTTCTAAGTCCAAGGATCATAACTCTGCACAAAATCATCAGACCGGAACAAAACTCGAACTTGATCTGTAACTTGTCATGATAAAACTACATACCAATTTTTTGAAATCAATATCTTCAAGCATGACGAAAAAAGTGCGGAAAACTGATTATTTGAGTGAATTTTCTAAGTCCAAGGACCATAACTCTGCAAAAAATCATCAGAACGGAACAAAATTCAAACTTGAACTGTAACTTGTCATGATAAAACTATATACCAATTATCAAATCAATATCTTCAAGAATGACAAAAAAAAGTGCGGAAAACTGATTATTTGAGTGAATTTTCTAAGTTCAAGGACCATAACTCTGCACAAAATCATCAGACTGGAACAAATTCGAACTTGATCCTTAACTTGTCATGATAAAAGAATACACCAAATATCAAATCAATATCTTTAAGCATGAAGAAATAAAATGCTCCGCAGGGCGCAGCTTGATACGACCGCAGAGGTCGAACCCTGAATAGTTGGGGCAAGTATGGACACAACATTCAAGCTTGATACAGCTCTGAATTTGGATTGTGATTAAATATTTGACACAGCATAGGTTTCTGACACAGAATGAATGTGGTCTAAGAACTTAAAATTTTAAATTGGACATTCACCTATTATGGTCCAATATCCAAAATCTAAATACATAGTTAGATTCAGCATATCAAAGAACCCCAAGAGTTCAATTTTGATGAAATCAAACAAAGTTTAATTTTGGACCCTTTTGACCTCAATGTGGACAAAGTTGATAACGGGCCCAAAAATCAAAAATCTAAATACATGGTTAGATTCAGCATATCAAAGAACCTCATTTATTCAATTTTGTTGAAATCAAACAAAGTTTAATTTTGGACCCCGATTTGGACCAACTTGAAAACTGGGCCCATAATCAAAAATCTAAATACATGTTTAGATTCAGCATATCAAAGAACCCTAAGAATTCAATTTTGTTAAAATCAAACTAAGTTTAATTTTGGACCCTTTGGACCTTAATGTAGACCAATTTGAAAACGGGACCCAAAATTAAGAATGTAAATACACGGTTAGATTTGGCATATCAAAGAACCCCAATAATTCAATTTTGATGAAATCAAACAAAGTTTAGTTTTGGACCCTTTTGACCTCAATGTGGACAAAGTTGATAACGGGGCCCAAAATCAAAAATCTAAATACATGGTTAGATTCAGCATATCAAAGAACCCCATTTATTCAATTTTTGTTGAAATCAAACAAAGTTTAATTTTGGACCCGATTTGGACCAACTTGAAAATGGGCCCATAATCAAAAATCTAAATACATGTTTAGATTCAGCATATCAAAGAACCCAAGAATTCAATTTTGTTGAAATCAAACTAAGTTTAATTTTGGACCCTTTGGACCTTAATGTAGACCAATTTGAAAACGGGACCAAAATTAAGAATCTAAATACATGGTTAGATTCAGCATATCAAAGAACCCCAATAATTCAATTTTGATGAAATCAAACAAAGTTTAATTTTGGACCCTTTGGACCTCAATGTGGACCAATTTAAAACGGGGCCCAAAATCCAAAAACTTAATACAAGGTTAGATTCAGCATATTAAATTGACAACCCCAAGAGGTCAAGAATAAAACCCCATTGAAATTGGTCAAGAAATACTGCAATTATTTCTTGCTAATACTGTACAATTGACAATTTCTTGCACAATATTGTGCAATTGAATATTTCTTGCAATTGCGCAATACTGTGCAATTGAATATTTCTTGCTATTGCGCAATACTGTACAATTGACAATTTCTTGCTATTGCGCAATATTGTGCTATTGGATATTTCTTGCTATTGCGCAATACTGTGCAATTGAAGATTTCTTGCTATTGCGCAATACTGTGCAATTGAAAATTTCTTGCTATTGCACAATACTTATTATATAATAATTTACACATCCTGTTTGGTGTGTATCTCCTGCCATATCATTATTATTTGCTTTTAAATATAAATCAGAAATAACCAACTTAAAATGGAAAATTTTAAAGAAACCCCCAAAAATTTTTGAACCCCCTTATGATTCATCACCCCCAAACTCAATCCCAGCCTTCCCTTTGAGGTATGGTACCTTGCAGTACAATTTCAGAGAGATCCATACACTTGAACACAAGTTATTGTCTGGAAACTAGAAAATGCTTATTTTGGCCCCTTTTGGCCCCTAATTCCTAAACGTTTTGGGCAATTACCCCAAACTCAATTCCAGCTTTCCCTTTGTGATATGGAACCTTGTAGTACAATTTCAGAAAGATCCATACACTTACACACAAGTTATTGTCATGAAACTAGAAAAATGCTTGTTTTTTGCCCCTTTTTTGGCCCCTAATTCCTAAAATTTTGAGGCAATTACCCCAAAAATCAATCCCAGCATTCCCTTTGTGATATGGAACCTTGTGGTACAAAGTCAGAGATCCATACACTAACACACAAGTTATGTCTGGAAGTTACAAAAATGCTTATTTTTGGCCCCTTTTTCCTTAACTGTTGGTACCATAACCCCCAAAATCAATCCCAACCTTCCTTTTGTGATATTGAACCTTATGGTAAAATTTCATAGAGATCCATTCACTTAAACTAAAGTTAGAGTGCGAAAACCAATGCGTCTTCGGACTACGACGACGCCAACGTCATACCAATATACAACCGCAAAATTTTTGCGGTCGTATAAAAAAGTGGAAAACTGATTTGCGGACTAACAGATGACAGACAGACAGACAGACGGATGGAGTGCAAACTTTCAATCAACGGAACAAGTGAAAAACAACTGCCATATTCCTGACTGGGTACAGGCATTTTCCAAAGAAACAAACAAAACCTTTAAAAAAAACGTATGCTGTATTAATGTTCTGTTTCTAAACTATAATCAGACTTTTTAAAGGGTGCCTGTAAAGTGCGAAACGAAATAAAAACAGAACGGAATGAAACAAACGAACTAGCGCAAAACGAAACGAAATGCAGCAAAACGAAACGAAATACAACAAAACGAAACGAAATACAGCAAAACGAAACGAAATAAATATCTATTTTATAACATAAATCTCTGCCAAATGTCTTAAAATTGATTGATTGTTGGTTGCTTAACGTCCAGTGGCAAATATTTCATGCATGTTCAGGACGAGAACAAGTTAACAATAAATACAATAGGTAGGTCTTGTAATAGAGGCCATCCGGGATGAATGTCGGGGAAATTTGGACTGCCACTGGACAATGAGGGTATATTGAATAGGGACAGAAATTTTGCCTTGCAACAGGCCACCTACGGACCCCTCAATGAGTTGTTTGAAGGGTTCTTAACATGCAGAGAGCGTGGCACTCTCTTTACACGAGGCATCGGATTTAACGTCCCCATTCTGACCGGACGTGGCTGCAAACTTGTACAACCCTGCACAGCCAAACAGACGCCCACTTTGGCAAGCGTTTTACTGCCGGTCGGAAAAAGACCAAGTGACCATATTTCTATTCCCCAGTCACCCTTGAGGTGTCAAATGTCTTAAAAGACAATATGTTTGTGTATTGCTAAGTGTGCATGCATATGAATTTCATTGTTTTAATTGGAACAATCAAATGAAACCGCAGAGGGCAAACGTTTATTTTCAGGGGTGTTAAGTGTTCACACGTCGTTTTGAATGATAAATTTTTTTACGGTAAAATATTACCCTTAAAAGAAAATGAGGTGGTACACCTGAGATAAATAATATAAATGGACTATAATTATTTCAGAACTGGGAGATTGAGGACACGCACGTGGGTCTCAATTTAGATTGGGGGTTCTATGACTAAATGAAGATAAAATTGAGACTGGAAATGGGGAATATGTCAAAGAGACAACAACCCGACCAAAGAGCAGATAACAGCCAAAGGCCACCAATGAGTCTTCAATGCAGCGAGAAAATCCCACACCGGGAGGTGGACATCAGCTGGCCCCTTAATAAAAATGTGTACTATAGTTCAGTGAAAATGGACGTCATACTGATAAATGAACTAAAATTAAAAAACATACATGACTGATAAAGGCCATACAGAGGCTCCTGACTTGAGACAGGCGCAAGAATGCATTGGGGTTAAACATGTTTTGTGAGATCTCAACCCTCCCCCTATACTACTACCCATTGTAGAATTAAGAAACACACAGCAATACGCACACTAAAACTCAGTTCAAAAGAAGTCCGAGTCCGATGTCAGAGGTGAATGCTGATATTTCTGTGCTTTGTAAAGAATATTACCATAAAAGATTGGATGTGAAAAACCTGAACGTATAAGATGCCTGCATGTTTATTTATATTTACGAATAATGTCCTTGTACCGACGATAAAATTCAGTAAATGTTTTGACTAGTTTGTGATATCGAAAACCCTGTTGTAATAATTTTTCAGTAATACAGATATTTCTTTCGTTAAAATCAAATACGTTGTTACATTCACGAGCGAATCGAACAAGTTAAGATATATAAACACCAATAGATGGTGACAAGGTAACATCACCATCTAAAAATGGATAATTAACAGTAGGAAATGAAAAATCATCTCTTTTATCATATATTTTGGTATTAAGCTCCCCGTTGAAGATGTAGATATCAAGATCCAGGAAAGGGCAGTGTTCATTGTTAGTATTAGCTTTATTTAAAGTCAGTTCGGCAGGATAAATCTCTTTAGTTTACATACTGAAGTCGTCATTATTGAGAGCCAATATATCATCCAAATATCTAAAAGTGTTATTAAATTTTTGAATCAGATGTTGTTTCGATTGGTTTTGCTTATTTTAGTCATAAGTTGTAACTCATAATAATACAGAAACAGGTCCGCAATAAGTTGTGCATAGTAAGTCCCCATGGAATTCAATAACTTGACGATATACGGAATCTCCATAGCGAACACAAATGAATTTCACTGAGGTCAAATATCAATGGGTCAGTAATTTCTATCCTCCAATTATAATAGAAAACTATGAATGGGTCATGATTTTGAACGACCAACTTGCTGCAAAATCTTTCAAGCCACTCTCATTTAATGAAGGTTCTTTTTCAATCACGGGAGTAGGGGTCGATTTTAACATGGGATTTGGTACAGTAGTGTAGCTGGGAAAACACCTAAATTTCATAAATTAAAACATTGAGAAAAATCACGACACTTTTATGTTTCCGATGGCAAAATCATGACCCATTTATATTTTTCTCAGTAATCACTTATTATATAATATAAATAAGAAGATGTGGTATGAGTGCAAACGAGACAACTCTCCGTCCAAGTTTTGATATCTTGATTTGAATAAAACAATAAAATCGCATTTAAACAAACTTCTATTATAATTGTAGGATGCAAATTACTGACACATTGATATTTGACCTTAGTGAAATTAAAATATAATAAGGGGACCCATTCCTGCGGAACGCGTACATCTGTGTATACCTTCATTTAGTCACAGAACCCCACTCTAGATTGAGACCCACGTGCGTGTCCTCAATATCCCAGTTCTGAAATATAGTTCCATTAATTTTATTAGCTCACCTTGTCGTCGTCAGTCCGTTAACTTTTACAAAATCTTCTCCTCTGAAACTACTGCGCCAAATGAAACCAAACTTGGCTAAAATCATCCTTAGGGTACCTAGTTTGAAAAATATATCCGAATGACCCCACCCATCAACCAAAATGGCCGCCATGGCTAAAAATAGAACATGGGGGTAAAACCAGTTTTTGACTTATATCTCTGAAACTGATCATTCAGAGCTGTCTGACGAGGGGTAAAAATGTTCATCAATTCCAGATGTATATGCTTTCAAATTTTCAGACGCATCAGACAATCTGTTGTTGGGTTGCTGCCCGAATTGGTAATTGTAAGGAAATTTTGCAGTTTTTGGTTATTATCTTTACTATTATAATAGATAGAGATAAACTGTAAACAGCAAAAATGTTCAACAAAGTAAACTCGACAAATAAGTCAACATGATCAAAATTGTCAATAGACCCCATAAGAAGTTATTGCCCTTTAAAGTAAATTTTTCACAATTTTTCGTAAAGTTTTTTGTAATCTTTTACAAAATCTTCTCCACTTAATCTACTGGGCCAAATAGAATTAAATTAAGCCACAATTTTCAATAGGGTATCTTGATTGAAAATGTATCCGATGAACCTATCATCCAACCAACATGGCGCCATGGCTAAAAATAGAACATAGGGTTTACTAGAAAAGTCTATGGAAAATTGTAAAAAAAATTTCAAATAGTCACAAGTTGAAAACTAATTTATAAAAAATCATAAGGGTCTTCAGTAACGTTTGTAAGACTACAATGGGATGACCTGCTTTAAATTTAACTACTGGGCCGAATTAAACCGAACTTGGCCTCAATCATTATTAGGGTATCTAATACTATTTATTATGATTTTAACCTTATTTTACATTGATTTCCAAAACTGCTGTAGATACAGGTGAGCGACACAGGCTTTCAAGAGCCTGTAGTATAATTTATCTCAGGTGTACAACCTCTTTTTCTTTCTAGGGTAATATTTACCGTAAAAACTTTTATCATTCAAAACGACATGTGAAAACTTACTCCCACCCCCCCCTCCTGAAAATAAACGTTCGCCTCTCTGCTAGTTTCATTTGATTTGTTCCAACTAAAACAATGAAATTCAAATGCATGCAAACTTTGCAACAAACAAACATATTGTCTAATAAGACATTTGGCAGAGATTTAAGTTAAAATTGTAAAATAAATATTTATTTCGTTTCGTTTTGCTGTATTTCATTTCGTATTGTTGTATTTTGTTTCGTTTTGCTGCATTTCGTTTCATTTTGCGCTATTTCGTTTCGTTTCGTTTCGTTTTGTTGCGTTCCGTTTCTATTTCGTTTCACACTTTACAGGCACCCCTTTTTAAAAGGTCAATGCAAAATTCTCATGTTCCTATCATTCGATTATTATTTCCCTTAAAAATTAGAAAAAAAATATTTTTCAGTTTTTATCATTTTACTAATAAAATCATGATTATGTACAGAATGATGAAGTAGTTTTTTCTATCGTTTTTTGAATCCATATTTCTTTCTTTCATAAAACAAGTCTGTCTTGGCACTTCCTAGATTGACAATCTTTGGACATCCATCTCTCTGAAAAATAAAATAGCTAATTTAATCAATTGGCTACAAAAAATAGTAAATTAATCAGATTAGGTGGATACTACGGCACACACTCAGGAAAAAACACAATTAAGAAGTATGGGAACATGTACATTGTATTGAAAGATACCCTTATATCTCTATTATTAGCTGATCATCTAATTTATAATTAACCTTAAGTCAAATTATACAATGTGTACAACTTTTTTACCTATAAAGAATGTTTTAAATGAAAAGTTGAGTTTTTTTTTAATTTATTGGTTTACAGAAAGCCAACCCAACTGTTATGATTTTCTGCAAAAAAAAAATAAAATTGAAATTTCATGATTTTTATTATTCCTGCCTACTCTACCAAATTCATTATCCCTGAAATATAAATAAAATTATCTTCGTAGTAGTGTTGACTATTTTATCATGTTTAAACATAAACAGAAATGATAACACACTATATATATATTTGTTGTGTTCATGACACTATTTTTTTTACATATCTATTAAAAAAAATTTAACCAACCAACCTTAATCTTTCACATAAAAATCTGTTAACCAACAAATTAAAAACCCTGGCCTAAAAAGATATTTCAAGTGAATTATACATGTACATGTACCATATACAGATACATGTAACAACATGGTATTTTGAGCAAAATCCTTGAGGCAGACGGGTGCAGCTAAAGAGCATCAGTAGCTATAGGGTTGCACCTTTTATTGAAATTGAAAAGTATTTTTGCTATTTATTTGCAGGACTAAATCATCATTTTCTGTACTTCATTGGTTCTCCGTTTGATTAAAATGAAACTAGAGTTTGACAGGGTAAAACCATTCATCTATCATACTGGTTGCTTAAGCTGATCTCATCATTTCAATGAGACAAGACTCAATCTCACTGCACATATATAGGAAGAAGTCTGATGTCATCAATAGAACAATGCAACTTCACCACTGAAGTTTGTCCCCTCCTACATTTTTATGTTGCATATGGACATGGTGATTTTTGTACATTTTATATAATGTTGGTGACTTTTCTGTTTAATGTTTTGTTTATTAGTCAAAATTATAAACGAATACAGGTATGTGAACATTTCAAAATCATAGTGTCATCACCAAAAATTAAGAGTAATTTTCCTCTTTCAACATGACAGGTATGTGAACATTTCAAAATCATAGTGTCATCAACAAAAATCAAGAGAAATTTTCCTCTTTCAACATAACTTTCCTAACATCTGTAAAAGTAACTTTTACTGCACAACCTCAACAACTAAACATGTCGGATGCAGATCCACGAATTTGAAAAAAGAGTGGACTGGGGCCCACAAACTAGGCAAAGTTTGGAGTGGGACATGTAAAAAGTATATGCATTAACCATATATGTAGATCAATAACCCCCTTAAATCAGCCTCTGTTTTTATACTTTTCAAAAATATGCACAAGTAGCTATAAAAACGTATCAACTGAAAAAGGTTTACAGTATTTTATTCCACTAACTCACATCTTTTTCCATAATGGTACATTCTTTGCAGTAATAAGCATCAGAAACTCCTGGGCCTCCACAAATAACACATCTTCCCTGGTATGAACCATAATTACACTCATCACAAATCCTCACCAGTGTACATGGTCTGACATAGGAGTCACATATAACACACTTGCCATCACCTGAGAACAATAAGGAATCACATATCACACATTTTCCATCACCTTGTAATGTAAAATAAAATTTATTATTAGGATGGTCCATAAAACTTGAGGGAGACAACTCTTTGTTAAACAATAGAATGATTTAACATCATTATAAAATCAAAGCATCTAATTAACATGGACAAAATAGTTTCAAAGTAGACAATATCTGCTACTTGGGAAATTATATATATAATTAGATACTGGCGACCAACTTATTTTCGGGGAAACTTATTTTTGTGTATAGCGTTTTCTAGACGATTTTGTGGTGATACAAAAATGTATGTCTTGGTGATTGTTTAACTTAGTTTATATTCTATTAGACAAGATACTAGCTTGACATTTTCACAATTTCATTTAAAAAAAAATTCCACGCTAGTTGTAATAAAATGCTCCGCAGGGCGCAGCTTGATACGACCACAGAGGTCGAACCCTGAACAGTTGGGCAAGTATGGACACAACATTCAAGCTTGATACAGCTCTGAATTTGGATTGTGATTAAATATTTGACACAGCATAGGTTTCTGACACAGAATGAATGTGGTCTAAGAACTTAAAAATTTTAAATTGGACATTCACCTATTATGGTCCAATATCCAAAATCTAAATACATGGTTAGATTCAGCATATCAAAGAACCCCAAGAGTTAAATTTTGATGAAATCAAACAAAGTTTAATTTTGGACCCTTTTGACCTCAATGTGGACAAAGTTGATAACGGGCCCAAAATCAAAAATCTAAATACATGGTTAGATTCAGCATATCAAAGAACCCCATATATTCAATTTTGTTGAAATCAAACAAAGTTTAAATTTGGACCCGATTTGGACCAACTTTGCCCATAATCAAAATCTAAAACATGTTTAGATTCAGCATATCAAAGCCCTAAGAATTAATTAAAATCTAAAGTTTAATTCTGGACTTTGGACCTTAATTAGACTAATTTGAAAACAGGACCAAAATTAAGAATCTAAATACGGTTAGAGAATCCCAATAATTCAATTTTGATGAAATCAAACAAAGTTTAATTTTGGACCCATTGGACTCAATGTGGACCAATTTAAAAGCAGGGCCCAAAATCCAAAAACTTAATACACAGTTAGATTCAGCATATTAAAGAACCCCAAGAGTTCAAGAATAAAACCCCATTGAAATTGGTGAAGAAATAAGCAATTTATATACAAAGTATCTTCTTTTGCACAATACTGTGCAATTGAATATTTCTTGCAATTGCGCAATATTGTGCTATTGCATATTTCTTGCTATTGCGCAATACTGTGCAATTGAAGATTTCTTGCTATTGCGCAATACTGTGCAATTGAAAATTTCTTGCTATTTCACAATACTTATTATATAATAATTTACACATCCTGTTTGGTGTGTATCTCCTGCCTTATCATTATTATTTGCTTTTAAATATAAATCAGAAATAACCAACTTAAAATGGAAAATTTTAAAGAAAAAAAAGGAAAAAAAAAAAATCCCCCAAATTTTTGAACCCCTTATGATTCATCCCCCAAACTCAATCCCAGCCTTCCTTTGAGGTATGGTACCTTGCAGTACAATTTCAGAGATCCATACACTTGAACACAAGTTATTGTCTGGAAACTAGAAAATGCTTATTTTGGCCCCTAATTCCTAAACATTTCAGGCAATTACCCCAAACTCAATTCCAGCTTTCCCTTTGTGATATGGAACCTTGTAGTACAATTTCAGAAAGATCCATACACTTACACACAAGTTATTGTCATGAAACTAGAAAATGCTTGTTTTTGCCCTTTTTGGCCCCTAATTCCTAAAATTTTGAGGCAATTACCCCAAAAATCAATCCCAGCATTCCCTTTGTGATATGGAACCTTGTGGTACAACGTCAGAGATCCATACACTAACACACAAGTTATGTTTGGAAGTTACAAAATGCTTATTTATTTATGGCCCCTAATTCCTTAACTGTTGGTACCATAACCCCCAAAATCAATCCCAACCTTCCTTTTGTGATATTAAACCTTATGGTAAAATTTCATAGAGATCCATTCACTTAAACTAAAGTTAAAGTGCGAAAACCAATGCGTCTTCGGATGACGACGACGCCAACGTCATACCAATATACGACCGCAAAATTTTTTTGCGGTCGTATAAAAATTATCAATATGGCATTTAACATGTTTAATTCTACTGCTACTAGGTAAATCTGTGATACCAAACCAATCGGATTCTTATCTTGCTATAACCATGAGAATACAATTTCTTTCCTACATCTTTTTAAAAATTTTACAACATATGATATCTAATTGAAACTCATACATTTGTAGTTCATATTCCCAATAGAATAAACTGCTTCGCTGAGCGCAGCTGGATACACCCGCAGAGGTCCAACCCTGAACAGTTGGGGCAAAAATGGACACAATATTCAAGCTTGATACAGGTCTGAATTTGGATTGTAATTAAATATTTGACATATTATAGGTTTCTGAATAAATGTAGTCAAAGAACTTGAAATTGGTTATATGAATTGAATTTATATTCAAATAAAGATTTCTTGCTGTTGTGCAATACATTATGCTGCTCCGCAATACTTAGTAAATCTGTTGTCAAGACTATAAACAAATAAAATTTATAAAATTCTAAAGGAGGCTTACATCAATAGATATAAACAATTCACCAAAGTTTCATAAGAATTGCTGAAAGCATTTTTGAGCTATTGTCTGAAAATTGGAAAATCCCCCCTTTTTTAATGAATAAAACCCCATTACTCGGAAATGTAAAATCTAAAATTTATAAAATTCTAAAGGGAGCTTACATCAATAGATATCAACAATTTATCAAAGTTTCATGAGAACTGCTGAAAGCATTTTTGAGTTATTGTCCGAAAACTGGAAAATCCCCCTTTTTTTTATGAATAAAACCCCGTAACTTGGAAACGTAAAATCTAAAATTTATAAAAAACGAAAGGGAGCTCATGTCAATAGATATAAACAATTCACCAAAGTTTCATGCAAATTGGTTAAAGCGTTTTTGAGTTAATGTCCAACATGTTGACGACGGACGGACAACGGTATACCATAATACGTCAGGTAAATGGGCATATAAAAATATATGCAAAAATGCCATAAGATGATATCAAATGAAGAAGTATAGTTTCTGTCAAAATATATATTGATTTAAACATTGTACAATAGAAAAACAAAGGATATGGGGTATCCATCCATGACACAAAATCAGTACACGCACAGTAAAAAAACACACAAAAAACCAAAGGAACAGCGCTTTTATTGCTGTTCTTCATCCCATATATATATATATATTATATTTTAGTAATTAAGGTATCAGATGAAAGGAGAAGGACTGGTGATCCTCGTAGACACACACAATGTACTGATAATTTTGAATAATACAAAAATTAAAGAATAAATTCTTAAATTAAGGGCATATATAGCCTGTTTCTCAGATATGAAGTGCCTGGTTTGGTGTATCCCAAATTCCAGTAACCAGTGCAGTACGTTCTGATGTATAAATACAGGTATATTGATCCCGCTTTCATAAAATGTTTTGAAGTGAAAAATTTAAAGTGGATAGGAATGAGGACCAAGAATAGGTGGTGTGCGTCTTATTAACATTTTAGTATATAAACTGGCTTATAATTGAGAGAATGATGTGGCACACATAAAGAGAAGTTATCTCAAGAATAAATACACCATAACTTTAAAAATACAGAAGAGCATACATATATGAGTATATAAGAGTATACATACAAGTACATATGTAAGACTCAGATCAACATCTTATATCTAATCGATGTCAGCACCGTATCTAATCGATGTCCATTCCTCAAATTGAGGTCTATATCTGTATCATAAGGAAATGAGATTTCAAATCCATGGCCAATTCTAAGTCACTCTAATTGATGTCTTTTCTTGTTGTTGTTCTCAAATCGATGTACAATATTTGGCTTCTCTAAACAACATTCTTTTATAGACTTGTCGCAATGACATCACAACTTTATTAAATGGTGGGGTTGAACCTTAAACTAAAAAAATTGTTGAAAAATAATAACACTTTTCAACCATCATTGACCATTGACTGTATTTTTTTCTTCTGTCTATTACCCTCTAGATGTCTTTCGGTTATCTTTGTTGTTTGGTTGTTGTTTCATTGTCGTATATCCACGTCATTTATCTTTATGAATATGAAGGAATACAACAACATAGATCGAGAGGATGAACAACTTTTACCAAAATATCAAAATGCATGTACAAGAAATGTCGGCGCTTGTTTTCTTTTGACTTTAATTTGTCATTGTCTAATGTTTGTACTTTTATTTTGAAAAGGTTATAAGAAAACAATTAATTTAAGCAGCTTTACACAAAGACAAAATAATACAGATAACATAAACAAAGAACAAAGAACAAACTAAAATAAATAAAAATGATATTGGACATCGATGAGAAGAGACTCTAATTGATTGGACATCGTTTTGGTAAAACATGACGTCACATTGGATGTCCATTCGACTCATTAGAGGGTAAAAATATTGGACACTGAATTGAGAATGTGACATCACATTGGAAAATGTTGGATGTCGATCTGAGTCCAACATATGTACAGAGGGTAAAAACAGAGGAGTTTGATAATATTTCATCTAATCTGGCATTTAAACTTGGAGTCATGTAAGCAAAACAATTTTCTTCTCTATCTGACTTATAGTAAAACAGGTACTTACATTTTTCACACAATCTACCAATGGCTGTAATAGAAATAAAATAAACCATTATATATATACATGTATATAAACATAAATTATTCATTTAAAATTTACAAAATTTGTATACAGTGTATGTATTTTGGAAACGTAAGTACAAAATATATGGGAATAATTGGTAAAGGGTTGTGGGTACTAAACTACTACATTTTTTATGATAAGAATTGGGGACAATTAATTATTTGGGGTGCCATCAGTAGGACAGGAACTGCATATCCTTCCAGAGCACCTGAATTCACACTTCTTTTGAATGGCAATCTAGTTAAAATACAGATCCTGTGTCTACGCTTTGATTACAAGGATCTGACAACGCTCCTTTCTACTTTCTGATCTAAAGACCTTTGGGGATCCTCTGGTTTGTCATCATGTTACATGTACCTTCAAATATTGGAGGCAGAAATTTCATTGGCTGATGTAATAATCACTAGAACAGAAAGTAAAACAGAGTGCTATTAGACCATTGTTAACAAAGTGTGGACAAAGCATCTGTATTTCAATTAGATTGTTTGTACGGTTGGTGATGCTTAATATTTAATTTTCTGTGTTACATTTGTGTTACCTTAAGTACAAAAAAGTCAAAATGTAGGCCAGCTATAGGTGTCAAAGATTTGACGCTATTATTTCATGGACTGTAACTAACATTACCTTTATAACGTCAAGGTGCTTATTACGTATTGAGGTCTACATGTCATATACATTTTGTAAATGAGTAAAGAGTCTTTAAATACAAATAGAACTGTGTATACATGTACATACTTTTTAACTAACCCAATCTGATTAAAATACAAATCCTGTATCCCTGCTTTGCATCCAAAAGGACCTCATGGACCTGAAAACACTCTGTTCTTCTCTTTTGAAGATCTTTCAGGATCAGACGGATCATTCACTGATCATGATGGTGTTGTAGTAATTATGCACACCTTCAAAGAGTTGAAGGCAGAAATTTCATTGGCTGATCTAATAATTTCCAAAACAGAAAGTAGAATGGGATGTTGTCAGATCCTTGTAACCATGGTAACCAAATCGTTGACACAGGATCTGTATTTCAATCAGATTGTTACTAACCATACCGCAGGGTTCACCACAGAATGAAAATCAAGGGTGGGGAGAGATGTCATCAATTCTAAGAGGATGTGTCGCTTTCGTTTGCATCCCTTCATTGTCATAAAGTTCATATTTTACTTTGAGTGACAATTGTGTGGTCACATACATAAATACGAAAAAACATGTGTAGATTCATTTCTTTTTCAGTATTTCATAAGTACATGTATACAAATAAAAATACTGTATAACAATAAAGATTAAAACAAAACAGTAGTTTTTTCTTCAAAAGACATATATTGTATGTTTTTGATTTGATTTTTATGTCTCAAAACAGGGACTAATATGATGAATCTATTAGTCAATGTTCCTGTCCTTATACATCGTAATTAGTTTATGGTCTGTATGTGCTACAGAATAGAGTAAAATTATAGAATGAAGAAAATGGGCCAAAAAATGAAGAAGAGAGAATAATGGGTGCTTAAATATACATAATAAGAGAAAATTTGTAAATAAAAAAAAAGAACACAGAAAATGATGACCCAAGCCTACTCCCCTACCAAGACCCTCTTAACTTAGCACCATATAAACTCAAAAGACATCATAAAACCTACAATGTATTACTATACATTTCTATAAGTCCTAAAGTATGAAGACATATCTTGAGTTGGTATTTCAATGCTAAGAAAAATTATAATTGAGTTATCTTTCTTGTATTCCTATTTCTCCGGAGGATAATACACAGTTGCAATGAATACAATCTATTGTGGCCGTTATGTTATTTTATTATCAAAAGTAAGGGCAGGCAAAGACAAAATACGTCTGAATTTAACATTTGTAATGGAAATTCAAGTCAAATTGTGTTTTTTATTAAGTTCATTTAGGTTTACGTCTTTATGTCAGTTGTGTTTTAATCATGAAACTACCTTTAACTTTGTAAATTGTGTGGTCGTATGTCGAAATGACAAACGTCGACTGACCCATGCAATTTATATGAATTAATTTTGATGATCATAAAGGACCCATATCAGATAAGAGGATTGCCTTTAACAAAAAAATATGACACCTGTTGTGACTGTTGATTAACTTGGGGTCGTACTCTTGTCATATACTTTTTAAATTGCGTCAGAGGTATCTGGTATTTTATTACAATATATATTTTGAAGTGTGGGGGACAACAAATTAAGCATGGTGCCATAAAAACAAACGGAGGAGGGAAATTGAAGCCTGGCTATACCCATTCAAGATATTGATGAACTGACTCATGGGGAAGTTGAATTTCTGAAAGGAATTCATTATGGACACAAAACGCCATCACAAAACTAATCAATAAAACAGATCTGCAGAAAATTTTGGAAGATGAAATCAGAAGCCAAGAAGAACTTTTAGCAGCTGTAGAACTATTCAGTTAAAAGTTGCAGAGATCCAGTTTGCCCATGATATCATTCTAAAGACATGCATGACATTGTACTTGTATGTTGTACAATTATTGACTTTTGATGAGGCTGATACAATGATTTATCCACCCCAGAGATATGATATTCACCGAGGCCAATGACTGAGGGTGAATTTCTTATCTATGAGGTTGATAAATCATTGTATGAAAAGTCAACAATTATTTTATTATTATATTATTGTTCATGTTGTTTATCCATCTCCAATTTCTAGTATTGCTCAAGATATTTAACTGCTCCTTTTGTACTAAATATGTTATCTGCTTTGGCAGTTGCTAACTTTTTAAAAGTTGAAATATTCAAATCAATAGGATTTCATGTTTATTGAAAAAACAACATCGAAAAAAAGAAGAATAACAATGAGAATGTGTATGACGTACATGTACATGTAATAAGCCTTTGTTATTGACGTTGCCTAGGAAAACAGTATTTATAGGTACACATTAGCTGTTCCAAACATTATATTAACCTCTCGTAATTCTTCCTGCGGTGAATATAACGTTTTATCAAAGAAGATTCCCTATGTTTTAAGCCAATGAGGAAAGAGAATTTTAGCATGTTTATAATCATATAACATGTATAACATGTATAATATTAAATAACAGTCAGAAATTAAAGTAAAGTAAAAGAGTTTTTCAGAATATGAATCAAACATATTGATAATGAAATATGAATACACAAAATAACTCTATACAGGTTGGGGAAGTTCTCCATGAATGGTTATTTATACCAAAATCAACATTCATCAGTGAAACCTATCAACGAACTTGGTCTCACTCGTTTTGGAGTCAATGTGATTCTGTAAAGTTTGTTTTTTACCATGGTTTGTATCTTTTACCATGGTTTGTATATTATGAGATTTGAAAATAGGTTGACAACTGTCGCTTTAATTATTAACCAAAATAAGGTTCATGTATCAATTAAAATGATTAAAATTTTAATTCTGGATTTTAGGATTTTGCTGTTATGGTGCACATGATGATAAGGGCACCATTTTTCTCTTAGTCAACAACATGATATATTATGTAGCTGCTAACAGCTACAATGTAAACCAATGACTGAAATATCACTGTGATAAGAGCTGGTCTGAAAACAATGAATTTTTAGAACATATTATGCCCCCAAAGAAAGCATAAATGGTACTAGTAGAAGGGTCGATTTGGTCACACTGAATATAACTATCAGCATCATGACTATCATCAGCATGCCAATACACATGATAAAGAAAATATATGGGAGTAAACTAACTAGTGAGTAGTTCAATCATTATTAGGTACTGGTATTGCTATTTGTAACTGGTTTAAAATAGGTTCAGTCATAAGGTTAGGGATTTGTCGTTTAGTTTAAATTATTGAGTTACATAAATAATACTGCTGCTAATGCATACAGAACATTTATATATTTATCAGAACATATATAATACATTCAGTTTATTTATATCATCATTTTCATTCATTGCTATGCTTATTGATAAATCCCGAGAGTCTAAATAATTATGACCACACGATTGACTTACTTTAAATGGATAAACGTCGAGAAGATAGAACTACAATGTATGTGTACATAAGGACGATTCCCTATTCCTGGCAATAAATGTGTCAAAGAAGCAAAGTAATTATCAGATGATTGCACCCCTATATATATATATATGGATATTTAAATTATGTAATACAATTAATGTAGGTGATTAAGGGGATTAGAACTAGTTTAATGCAATTAGCAGAACATGTTCAATAAAAAAAAATAAAAACTTTCAACATTATGAGGACTCAGGTTAACCTGGCTTCAAATAATTTCCAATATTTATATTTATTTTTAACAAGATTGCACACACTGAAATGTCTCGCCTTCTTTACTAACCATTAATATCATGTTGATAGTCCTACATTTTGTAAATATAAAGCTTTACTACAACTATCACATAAACTTAACATGATCCAAGAACACACATGAAGAAAATTCGTAAGGGTTCCGCGGAACCCAGTGTCTCGCCTACTTTTGCTGTTAATCGCAGGCTCAACAAAATGAGGAAAAATTAATAAAAATATTCCTCTCTATACTATCTTTTGATTGTAAGTAGCTTCTGTCCAAGTTTGGTAAAAATCCAGGATAGTTTATGAATCTAATAAATGTTTTAAAAACTTAAACTGCAGACTGTACATGTATGTAATGTTAACTGGAAGAAAAACTAAGTCCATTTATAAGTAAAATACGGAAAAATGGAACAAAATTTTAACAAAATTTCCTTCTAGATAATAGCTTTTAATCATAAACAAGCTTCTGTCCAAGTTTGGTACAAATCCAAAACTTTAACCACAGACAGTGACAGAGTGAATGTAATGTTTCTTGGCAGAAAAATTAAGTCCATTTATAAGTAATACGGAAAAATGGAATTTTTTACAAAATTTACTTTTGAATATTATCTTATGATCATAAACAAGCTTCTGTCCAAGTTTGGTAGAAATCTAGGATAGTTTAAGAAAGTTATTAAAATTTCAAAAACTTTAACCACAGAGTGAATATTTGTGGACGCCGCTGCCGACGCCGACGGAATGTAGGATTGCTATGTCTCGCTTTTTCGACAAAAGTCGAAGGCTCGACAAAAATGAGGTCAAGGTCAGATAAACTAAGCTGGAAATACATGTACACCTTACAATCATTCCATACACCAAATATGCTTTAAATATAGTTGACCTATTGCACATCTAAGAAACAGACTTAACCAGGAAAACTTAACATTGATCAATGAACCATGAAAATGAGGCCAAGGTCAGATGAACCCTGCCAGACAGACATGTACACCTTACAATCATTACATGCTTGACCTATTGCATATAGTATCTAAGAAACAAACTTAACCAGGAAAACTTAAGATTGACCAATGAACCATGAAAGTGAGGTCATGGTCAGATGATAATTGCCAGACTGACATGTACATTGTAAAATATTTTCATACACCAAATATAGTTGACCTATTGCATACAGTATTAGAAAAACAGACCAAAACACAATTAAATGCTTCGCTGAGCGCAGCCAGATACGACCGCAGAGGTCTAACCCTGAACAGTTGGGGCAAGTTTGGACACAATATTCAAGCTTGATACTGTCTGAATTTGGATTCTGATCAAATTTTTGACATAATATAGGTTTCTGACACAAAATAAATGGGGTCAAAGATCTTAAAAATTTGAAATGGGACATTTAATTTACCTAGAATGGTCTGATATCCAAAATCTAACAACATGGGTAGATTCAGCATATAAAAAAAACACCAAAAATTTAATTTTAGTTGAAATCAAACAAAGTTTAATTTTAGACCCTTCAAACCTTAATATGGACTAATTTGAAAACAGGGCCCAAAATAAAAAATCTAAATGCACAATAAGATTCAGCATATCATACAGCCGCAATAATTCAGTTTTTGATGAAATGAAATGAAATGGACCCTTTTGACCTCAATGTAGACCAATTTAATAATGGGGCCCAATATCCAAAAAAAATAATACAAGGTTAGAACCCCCAAAAATTAAAAGACTTTAAATTAATCCCATTGAAATTGGTTAAAACATTTATTTATTTTCAATTGAAGATTTCTTGCTATTGCGCAATACTGTGCAATTTAAGATTTCTTGCTATTGTGCAATACTGTGCTATTGCGCAATACTGGCCAATTGAAGATTTCTTGCTATTGCACAATACTGTATAATTGAAGATTTCTTGCTATTGCGCAATACTGTGCAATTGAAGATTTCTTGCTATTGTGCAATACTGTGCTATTGTGCAATACTGAGCTATTGCACAATATTGTGCAATTGAAGATTTCTTGCTATTACGTAATACTGTGCTATTGCGCAATACTTTGTTGTTGCACAATACTATGCTATTGCGCAATACTGTGCAATTGAAGATTTCTTGCTATTGCGCAATTCTGTGCAATTGGAGATTTCTTGCTATTGCGCAATACTGTGCAATTGAAGATTTCTTGCTATTGCACAATACAGTGCAATTGAAGATTTCTTGCTATTGCGCAATACTGTGCAATTGAAGAGTTCATGCTATTGCATAATACTGTGCTATTGCGCAATACTTTGTTGTTGCACAATACTATGCTATTGCGCAATAATGTGCAATTGAAGATTTCTTGCTATTGCGCAATACTGTGCAATTGGAGATTTCTTGCTATTGCGCAATACTGTGCAATTGAAGTTTTCTTGCTATTGCGCAATACTGTGCAATTGAAGATTTCTTGCTATTGCACAATACAGTGCAATTGAAGATTTCTTGCTATTGCCCAATACTGTGCTATTGCTCAATGCTATTGTGCAATACTGTGCTATTGCGCATTACTGTGCAATTGAAGATTTCTTACTATTGCAATACTGTGCAATTGAAGATTTCTTGCTATTGCAATACTGTGCAATTGAAGATTTCGCTATTGCCCAATACTGTGCAATCATTTGAAATTTGAAAATTTTGAATAAAAAAATATGAACCCCTAAAAATTGGAAAAAATTCCCCAAACTTTTGAACCCCTCCCTTGGATTAATTACCCCAAATTAATCCCAGCCTTCCCTTTGTGGTATGGAACCTTGTATTACAATTTTAGAGATCCATACACTTAAACACAAGTTACTGTCTGGAAACTAGAAAATGCTTGTTTTGGCACCTTTTGCCCTTATTCCTGAACCGTTGGGGCAATTACCCCAAACTCAATCCCAGCCTTCCCTTTGTGATATGGAACCTTGTGTTAAAATTTCTGAGAGATCTACAATGTATACACTAACACACAAGTTATTGTCCGGAAACTACAAAAATGCTTGTTTTTGGCCCCTAATTCCTAAACTGTTGGTACCATAACCCCCAAAATCAATTCCAACCTTCCTTTTGTGGTATTGAACCTTATGGTAAAATTTCTAAGAGATCCATTCACTTAAACTAAAGTTATTGTCCGGAAACGAAATGTGTCTTCAGACGACGCCGAAGACGACGACACCATAGCATTATAAGACACAAAATTTTTTTTGCGGTTGTATAAAAACTTAACTTTAACCACTGAACCATGAAAATGAGGTCAAAGTCAGATGACACCTGCCAGTTGGACATGTACACCTTACAATCATTCCATACACCAAATATAGTAGACCTATTGCTTACAGTATTAGAAAAACAAGCCAAAACACAAAAACTTAACTTTAACCACTGAACCATGAAAATGAGGTCAAGGTCAGATGACACCTGCCAGTTGGACATGTACACCTTACAATCATTCCATACACCAAATATAGTAGACCTATTGCTTATAGTATCTGAGATATGGACTTGACCACGAAAACTTAACCTTGTTCACTGATCCATGAAATGAGGTCAAGGTCAAGTGAAAACTGTCTTACGGGAATGAGGACCTTGCAAGGTACGCACATACCAAATATAGTTATCCTATTACATGTATTCATAATAAGAAAGGAATTAAGAATACTATAAATCTTAACTTTTTTTTCAAGTAGTCACTGAACCATGAAAATGAGGTCAAGGACAATGGACTTATGACAGACGGAAACTTCATAACATAAGGCATCTATATACAAAGTATGAAGGATCCAGGTCTTCATGGTCTTCTACCTTCTGAAATATTAAGCCATTAAGAAGTTTGTTACCGCCGCCGAATCACTATCCCTATGTCAAGCTTTCTGTGACAGAAGTCGCAGGCTCGACAAAAACTGAAGGACTTTACTTATATTTGGACATTTTGTTTGTTTTGAATTCTAAGCATCTTTCATTGTCATGATTGTACATGTAGTAAAATGAAAGAATTTGATTAAAATCATTGTACTTTCAACAGTTGCACTTACACGTATAAGTTATTGATATATAAAAACTACATTGAATATATGAAATAATAAATCAGATGTGGTATGATTGCAAATGAGACAACTATCCTCAGATGCCATTTGGGCAAGGATACAAACATCTACATGTACAATTCACTGAACATCCTTAAGCTTCATTAAAGAGAAAACCCCTGGGATACATTAAATGATCTGTAGGGATTTAGTTAACAAAGATTTGTTTGTTGTATATAATCATAATTTACTTAATCAGTATTCATGGTGCTAAAAACCATTCCATTCAATTTCATTTGAGGAAGCGCAATAAGCAAAATAAGACTGTTCATCTTAAAACAGCACAACGTATGGATTTGTCATTTGACTCACCTTTTCAAAAAGTGATGAGTCCAAAGACTCCTGTAAAAAATCATAAAAATATCTTAGTGAGATTCATGTGAAAGAGGCCTTCGTCAGTTAGTAGTAAGATTCAAAATCATTTCACTGTAGATTAAATTTTGCAAAAATTATTATTTAAATATTATATATACAATGTATATACGGACTTCGTCCTCTTTCATAAGTAACACCTGCCTCATATTGGGCCATTCCAGATATAATCCATACCCCTCCTATAGAAGGTACAAGTGGTTTGGGAAAAAATCCATGGAAAATTTTGGATATGGTTGAGAAAAAAATCTGGAATTCCATGTCAGCCCTATGGAAGGCAAATAGAGAAATAAAAATATTCAATGGAATATTATGATGTTGATTAAAGAAAAATTTCTGGAAATCCAGAGCCATCATATAGAAGGCAAATATAAAAGTTTAAAAATTCCATGTAAAATCTGGATTATAGTCGGATTCAGTAAACCTAAGATTTGAGCTTATATATATAGCTCTAACATTTGGCAGTGCTGTAGCTCAATCAATCTATACAAAATTATCTCCCTTTGATGTGTTGCAAATGAAATTTAGTTTTAGCATTATTGATTAATATTATAGAAATAATAATGCTGTATTTTTTGTGTTGGTTTGGTCTAGTGCCAATAATTTGGGTTATATAAGTATCGGTAAATTTCCAGGTACATATATCTTGTGTTTGCAAAATTTTATACATGTACATGTACTTTTTGTTGGCAAATAAAATCAGATCATAATACATGTAATATAAGGTATGTCATGTTTTATGAATAGTACAATGTTTTAAGGTATCAGATTTAGTTTTACTAGAAATTAATCACTCCAAGAAGTATACAAATAGTTCTGAAGTTAAACTACATGTTTAACCCTGCCACATTCTGTATGTGCCTGTCCCAAGTCAGGAGCCTGTAATTCAGTGTTTGTTGTTTGTTGCTGTATATCATATTTGTTTTTCATTCATTGTTTTGTACGTTAATCAGGCTGTTAGTTTTCTCGTTTGAA